>CM061753.1:280068497-281454466 GCA_030979885.1 Lolium multiflorum | reverse complement strand
GTTTCTCAAACCCTAGCTTTTTATCGTCAGTACTTTGGCTGAAACCTTTCGAATCTACTTGCCCCTCTACATCAACGAAACCCTAGTCTACTACCATGGGCATTGACAAGTTAATACCCTGTCATGGGGGGCGCCGTCTGTGGGATTTAGAGGCGACAAGGAGCTGATCTCGATGGCACGTTCAAGATCGTCGACTTCATCGATAGCAAGCAACATCATGAACGGAGTACAACGGATGACTGGTCTCGTTGATTTTTTTCCTCACCCGCCCTCCCGTTTGGTCATGTATCTGGAGGGAATCTGGAAATGACGTTCGGAAGGTTCCACTTCAGCGTCGGAAAGAAGGAGCGTACCGTCTCGAAGTTCCGATCTCGCCGGGATTATCGGCGGTGCGACCACGACTTTTCAATGAATAATCCGTGAGAGTGGACGATGAGGAGATTTCGTCGCCAGCTTCATCAGCACCAGGGCAAGCGAAAAACTCACCAAGATCTTCAGCGTATGTCCTTGAGTCATCCACTTGGACTCCGATCTGGATAGCGACTCGGAAAGCATCGGCAGCTTCGACTTCATCGACAAATCCATCACTGTTGAAAAGGACTTCACCAATCTCTACGATGGTGTCACCAAAACTAGCAAGGTGCAGAATCCAAAATATCATCAAATTTACGCCATTGGAGAAGCAAGTCGCGATCAGGAGGAAACGTCGGAGGCTTTCGACGATTTGGGAAATCCATATGTCGATCCCTCTGACCTAAGGCGAGGTTTAGGCAACAAATACGCCGGGCCTGCACCACGTGTTAGAGTTCAACTACCACAAGCATCATGGGATAGAGCCGCAAGAGCTATGGATGGTTCAGAACCAATGGCGACAACTGCTACGATTGAAGAATTGCAGGCTTACCAATATAGGCTCGCTCGAGCTGGGAGAGAACTGGAAAAACAGACAGCTGCTCTGAACAGGAGAAAGGAGGCAGCTTCCGCATCAAGTAGGCGAAGAGCGGATTTGAGTTGACAATCAGGAACTTCGGGAGATAGTCACAGGGAAGCTCGAAGGAGAGCAAGATCTCGGCTGCAAAATATACCTGAAGCTGAAAGAGAGCACTTGGTTCAAAACCTCGACATGTCACTTTATGTCGATAGACACAGAACATTATCCCAAAACACCGGAAGCTAGCTAGGTATATGGCGACACAAGCCTTTATCATCGCGTCTAGGCCACATCCTGGAGATCCAAGAGAGGCGTTGTACAACATGGCCATGGCGGGATGTGGAACCATGGGGCTGACGTTGCGATACCTCCCGAAGGGCTGAACAAAATAACCGGAGAGAGACCTACGCGAGTGCAAGATCCACCGAGGCAAGTGGCGTCGCGAGAGATACGGCGGCCGAGGCCAGAGTAGATAGCGCGACAAGATAGAAGGGCATGGTTCACGAGAACCTGAGAAGATATGTGGACTCTGCGTGTTTTACGCGACGGGTCCCCGAAAAACTCGGAGTCCATCGGATTCAAGTTACCCGATAACTTCAAAAAGTTTGACGCCCTTCAAGTCCGGAAAGTTGGTTAATCGATTACCTGAGGCAGTTGGCCCGATAGGAGGAACCGGAGGAAATAGCCATTAGAAGCATCCAAGTACACACGAGTGGAGCATGAGGTCTTGGATAAAGCTTCCCCCAGGTTATCAGCAGTGGGCCGATTGAATGTGTTTATCAGAACTTCCGATCAACCTGCAGCTTCAAACATGAGGAATTAAGATCATGTCGACAGAAGCATGATGAATCAATGAGGAGGCACATCCAAAGGTGGAACATCCTCATATTCTTCGGCGAAAATATATCGGCAGAGAGAAGCGATAAATAGACGCATTTGTGGCAGAAGTTCGACGAGGAGATTTTTGTGGAGGACTGGGAAGAACCCAACCCAAAGACAGTATCCGCGTCAATGGAAATAGCAAACAGATGGGCAGATGGCCGAGGATGCTGTGCATAATACATGACACAGGTCACCAGAGGAGGACCGCCGTCGAAATTTTCAAAATAGACGTGATTTTCTCGCAATTTCGGGTTATGATGCACTGACCAGACACCAGGCTTGGGTTTCGAGCAGCTGGAGGCAACTGTGGGAGTAAGTATCAAAGGAGCAGCAGAGCAGCGAGCGACAATAGAGATGATTCGCGAAATAACAGGCCAAACAATGGACCTAGGTTTGAGGAGACCCTTCGTGTCCCACGAGGGATATGATGAACGGCCCGTGCAGGATGCATTTCTGTATCGACAATATGGGAAGAGGCGGTGGGGCATCTGGAAAGATTGCAGAAACTTTCAAGCAATGTTGAGGTCGCAGGGCTAGCCAATGACTCAGACAGCAATTCGAAACCCTCGGGGACCTAGGAGTGAGATCCACCTACCACCTCCTCCCGCAATCACGGACGAAAATCGACATCAGCTTAGAATTGCGGCAGCATGCCACCATACGTCGATCCCAACTCCCATGGAGCGGTATCGATGATTCGGAAAGCCGAGACCATCCAATAGAGCACGAGAAGTAATTTGTGACAGTGTTCATGCGGAGATGCCTCCACCAACGGTCCGAGGCCCCACCTCAATTGGTCGGGACAGGACATTGGCTACACAATTGCGGATCACCCGCAGCAAGTTCCTGACAGACGGTCAGCACTTATTTTGCAATGGTGATTAGGGTCGGTGTATCTCAGTGTTCATTGATGGAGGCAGCAGTTTAAACCTTTATGTACGCGAATACACTAAGGAAGATGAACATATCCTTGGCAAACATAAAACCAACGGACACACGTTTCCACGGCATCACCAGAAAAGCCAAGTTACCCATCGGGGAAGATCCAATCTCGGCGGGTCGTTGGCACTCGAGAAAACTACAGGATAGAGAGGCTAGAGTTTGAAGTCGTAGATTTCCCATCGTAGTACCACGCTTTGTTGGGGAGCCCAGCATATGCCAGGTTTATGGCGGTACCACATTACACATACTTATTATGGAGGATGCCTGGACCTAAGGGGCCAATCACAGTTAAGGGAAGCTTCGCGCTAGCCGATAAATGTGATAAGGATTTTCATCGGCTCTCCGAAACCTTCGGGATGCAAGCAGAGTACATGGCGTCGAGACTCACGACGGACTACGATGTGCTGCCAGATGTAGGGAGGCCTAATAAGGAATCAACTTTTAATACTGCAAGATTAGAAAGTATAGATTCTTAACGAGATCCGAAGAAAGAGCAACGCGTCCGCGCGACAAATGTGGACCCTGCATAGGAAGCGCGCTCGTCGAGTTCCTCCGTGAGCATTGGAAAATCTTCGCATGGTGTCAGCTGACATGTCAGGAGTACCCAGAACTTCTTAAGCACCACCTAAATGGATCCAATGGCGAGACCAATCAAACAACCTTTCTTATTTTGAACAAACCAGCAGGATGCTATCAGAAATAAATCGACTCGAAGAAGCTGGTTTCATCAAGAAGCTGCATACAGAGGCCACGGGCCAATCCGGTGCTGGTCGCGAAGAAAAACACGAAAGTCCTTCACATGTCTCAATAGACTCCACGTGTCTCAATAAACATTGTCCAAAGGATCACTTTCCCCTCCCGGGATCGATCAAATTATCGACTCCACGGCAGGATCTGACGTCTTTCCTTCATGGATGCTTACTCTGGTTATAATAAATCAGATTAAAAAGAAGATGATGAATTCAAAACAGCGTTCATCACACCTTCTGGCGCTGTCCAGAGACAATGCCCTTTGGCTTGAAAAATGCGGAGCAACATCAATGGATGATCTGAAGTGCTTAGCAACACGGTCGGGAAAAGCATTAAAGTATACATCGATGATAGTGTAACATCAAGGGGGACCTGCGCTAATATTCGAGGACTTGAAGGAAACTTTCGACAATCTCGATAGATTATATCTCAAGCTGAACCCGACAAAGTGTTCTTTTGGCGTCCTGCGGAGAACTTCTCGGGTTAACAGTTTCGAAGCAAGAGGATTGAAGCAAATCCAGAAAAAATCCAGGCCATCGTAACGATGAAAGCCAACAAGTTAAAGAAATACGACGCTAACCGGAGTGATCGCAGCACAGCGAGATTCGTCGCCGGAGTTGGGGGAAAAGCGGTGCGTTTTACGCCTTAATCAGCGGGAAGAAGTTCCGGTGGAGCGAAGAGCGGTGAGAGCCACTGAGGATCTCAAATGCAAAATCTCGACACCACCAATCTTGGTGGCGCTAAAAGGAACCTCTATTGTTATACATTGCGGCCACACCTGGTAGTAAGTACGGTATCGTTGAAAGAGAGGAAGAAGGAAAACTCCATGGGGGCAGAGGCCAGTATCTCGTGAAGTCTTATCGCCTTCAAGGTATCCTCAATATCAAAAGCTAGCATATGGAGTGTTAACAAAAGAAAAGTGCGGCACTATTTTTCGCACACGATAATAGTGGTCAATGTGCGCCCTTGTCCAATATACTAACAATCCAGCAGCTACGGGTCCTCTTTGGGGAGTAGAGCTTTCCCTCGGGACATCACGTATGAAAAGAAAGGCAATAAAGTCGCAGATTCTACCAGACTTCATCGCGAGTGGATGGAGTTACAAAATACAGGACCACCGGATTTATCGGAGAACTTGACTATGAACCCCGACGGTCCAAGCGATTAGAAGGAGTGGGCAGCGGAGTACTCGCGCCGAAAACTGAGATAAGCGATTCCCAAACGCATCTAACAATGAGGCAGTAATACGAAGCTCTCATACACGGGATGAAGATGGCTAAAGCTTGTGGTGCAACTCGACTAAAACCTTTGGCGACTCGCAGTTGGTGGCTCAAGAAGTCATGAATCAATGTGATGCACTCAATGACAGATGGTAGCATACAAGGAAGTGTACAATGAGCTCGAGAAGTTGTTTGATGGATGGTAAATCACATCAGGAGGCTGAGCAATGATGAAGCCCGCAATGCCTCGCAATTCCACCAGGCGTATTCTGGGAAGAGATAGGAGAGAGATCTACGAAGTCGACAAAAACAAAAAATAAGGAGAAGGACAAGAAACCCTCGGGGGCTACCAAAGAAGCACCAGAGGAAGAAGAAGAAGAGGAACATGACTTGGTCATGATGGTGCAGATACCTTGGATGCAGGTATACATATCATATATCCTAAGGCAAGAGATACCCGATCCAGTGGAAGCAAGGCGAGTTATTAGGCGATCTAAGGCCTTTACTGTGGTCAACGGGAGTTATACAAACGAAGTATTTGGTCTACAACAGGTGCACACCAAGAAGGACGGATGATCTTGAAGGATGTGCACGAAGGAATCTCGGCCACCATGCAAGCAACAGCTATTGCAGCCAAGGTTTTCAGAGCAGGGTTTTATTGGTTGACAAAGAATAGAGGATGCAAAGGAGATAGTACAACTGCGACGCGTGTGAGATTCTCCGCGAAACCCCATTCTCCGGCAGCAGAACATGCCAATACCATTGTCTTGGCCTTTGCTCAATGGGGCCTCGATATGGTGGGGAAGTTGCATAAAGCTTCGCCAGGAGGATACGAGTTATTGTCGTTGTCGATAAATTCACCAAGTGGATAGAAAGCCAAGCCGATAAATCACCAGGAGCGTCCGTCGTCAAATTCGTGAAAAGCATCGTCTTCAGGTTTGGGTGCCTAATAGCATCATCACGGACAATGGTAGCAACTTCACATCTAAGGAATTCAAGGCATATTGTGCAGAGGTAGGCATCAAACTACACTTTGCATCAGCCACCCGCAAACCAACGGTCAAGTGAAAAAAATGGTATCATCACAACGGTATCAAGACGCTTGTTAGGACCACTGGAAAAAGCTCGATATACCTAGCCAGAGGAGTTGCCGAGTGTGTTATGGAGTATACGAATAACATCAAATACAGCGACACAGGAAACTCCGTTCTTCCTGGTCCATGGAGCTGAGGCAGTGTTACCAATTGAAATAGAGCATGATTCCCCAAGGGTCACAGAGTACGACGAGGAAACTTCAAGAAAAGCATTGGAGGACGATGTCGATGCACTCGATGAAGCTCGAGATGAAGTACTATCACGGGTCACCAAGTATCAACAAGACTTGAAAATTATCATATCGACGTTTGAGACCAAGGTCCTTTGGAGATCTAGTTCTACGACTCAATCAACAAAGTACTGAAAAACTCGAGTCACCATGGCTTGGTCCCTTATCGTCACGGAAGTCATGGAAGGAGGAGCATACAATCAAGGACAAGAAGTCAGGGGTTCCCGAGAAAAACCCCTAGAATGTGGCACAGCTAAGGCGTTTTTACGCTTAGTGTGAAATAGTCCTCCTGTAAAAATACAATGTAATCGAAACGCCCACAGTTTTCGACGCCTCTTTTTCGGGGCACCGAGTGGGGCTGGAAAGGTTTTTAATGAGGCGGGCTCGCGGTGCTGCAATATAATAAAGATAGTTGAGACATATATTTCTTTGACAGGCCCGGGGGCTTGTGCTTAAGACTTGCAATACATATCTCCGAAAATATTTCGCCTTGGTGCGAAAACACCTCGCAAAATAAACAAAGATACAAGATAGCGATCAACAACAAGGCACGGGGGCTCGTACCCGCAAATATAGTATATTCAATATAATTTAGCTGCCTTGGTTCAAAACCTCGCACATACAATAAAGAATTTCGCCACCAAGACACTCGGGGGCTTGATGAGAAAAAATAAAAATATTTATTGGCTTTACAATATAGAACATGTTCACAACATACAAGAGACAATGCCTGAAAAAAACTCAACGTGACCAGAGAAAAAGAAAAATCAACTATGCCCTAGTATATTGTCTATGGTCATCCGATTTACAGTACGAGTACTATGTTCAGCATAGCTGCCCTTCACGAAGAACTCAGAATCCATCCGAAGGAGTTCATCCATCATGTCTTCGGCAACAGGGGTCACATGATCATCAATTTTGCTAACATCCCTTTTCCTTTTCGCCATCTTGGCCATGCATTTGGAAACAATTTGGCTCATGTCAAACTTGGGATAGCAGATTTTGATCATCATCATAGCAAACCTGGCACCAGAAAGTTGCGCCCGAACAAAGCCATGGATTTGTGGAGCATCTTCTCTATCAAACCAAGAAGAGTATCGGGTGCCTCGTTCCGAAGAAACATCGTCTTGTAAACCAGAGACAATGTTCTAGTGCAGAAATCCAAGAAGTCGCGAACCTGACAGGCGCGGTCTTGAAATCTGACAATTTGTCAGGTCCGCTCTGGAGTGGCCCAGAACAGAGAACCATGGTCAAGAGAAAGGTTAACAAGGAGATTTGTCCTCGTGTTTACCCTCTCTTCTTCGGCAGCAGCATCAAGAAAGGAACCTATTTGGAGAGAGCAAAGGAATTTAAAAACAAAGGGGGATACAGCAAGAAGACAGAAGAAGTTTTGATTTGAAAAAGCGTACCCGACATATCTACACTGGCTTCATTCATCAATTCGAGCATAAAATTCTCTCGGGTGGTTGCCTTTTCAGCTTCAGAAACGGCGGCTTCCTTGGCAGCCATAGCTTCTTGAGCTTGCTGAAGTGCAATTTTTTCTTCTTCGGAGGCCTTGCGAGATTGTTCCATCATCACCAGTGTTTGCCTCTTCGCATACTGAAGTTGTTGCCGAAGTTCTTCCAAATCTTGCGATAAACTCGCACTCGAGGAATCTTCACCAAGTTCAGTATTAACAAGCACTTTCCTCGAGCGAGAAGAAGTAGGCAAAATATCGGAAGGACCAGGAGTTGGAGTATAGTTATCAAATATCAACTGAAATTAAAAAGTTCGACATCAATCATCAAGCAAAATAGAATTCCATTGATTTTCAGAATAATTACAAGGCATTACAATGAAGCTAGTGGGATAAGTATCACCAAAAGCTACTTTGGCGACACCATCAAAAGGAAGAAAGAGAAACAAAAAAAAAAGGAGGAAAGACAGGGTGGTCTACTAGACCTCCGTTTTGGATGAGCTTGGAGCTGGAGTTGGTTTGCACCCAAGATAAGCGAGGACCTTCTTCGAGTTTGGCTTTGCAGCTTTGATCAGCAACTGCCACATTTTGGTCTCCATCTCTTGCGTGTCTCCAACCCTAGTCCAGTCGATATTCTGTTGGCTATCGGCAACCAAGGCGATAGTACCCTCCACGCCAACCTTCAAACTTTCTTGGCGAAGTTTGAGCCCAAGGATTTCGGGAGTATTGAAGAACTTGGCGAGGGCAAGGAACGGCGCGGGTTGTTCTTTCTTCAGGAAGAAGTAGGGATAAAGTTGCGACAACCCCGCTTCAGCTTCGGCAAGGCCGTCGCGTGCCTCGTCTCCATGAATCTCAAGGAGAGAAAGCGCGTCAAGAAGGGGATCATTCTCGGGATCCGTAAGTTCATATTCTTGACCCGTCTTTCCTGCTAAGACAAAAATTTATTGATAAGTAAGCAAGCTAGAAGAAGTTCAAAGAAGTCAAAATAGTTTGGGCACTTACTGGCAAAGCGACGGCTTTGCGATGCCAGGCGCTTGATAATCGCTTCTTCGCGAGCAGATTGTTCAGAAATCCGCTCGCTTAAAGACTTTTCCGCCTCATGAAGTCTCTTTCGAAGATCTTCGACGGTGGCGGCCTCTGCCTTAGCCTTTTTGGCATCTGCTTCAGCCTCCTTGCGAGCTTTTTCACTTTGCTCCAGTTTGTGAGCAAGTGTGTCAGCATGATTTTTAGCTTCCGCAAGATCGGCTAAAAAAGCAGTCGACAATAATGATTATTGCGACAAGAATTAAGAGGAAGGAAATGCAATTGAGAAAAAGATAGCAAGATAGTACCTTTCAGCTGGTTCGAAAGATCACGGTACCCGACGAATTGGGTACTGAGTCGGAAAAACTCCTTCATCAAAGGCTAGAGAAATCCAAAGAAAGAAAAGTCAAATATAGTACGGGAAAAATTCGATGGCAACAAAGAAAAAAAAGCGGTATCAAACAAAAGAGTAATGGATAAAACTTACGTCATTCAGTGAAGTAGTCATGAAACCACCACTTAATTGAGTGGGTTCTTCGACTGGTTCAGTCCTGGCCCTCTTCGGTGAAGGGGCTCGGGGGCTTGCAGGTGGAGTTGGATGCTCGATGTTATGTTGAGGAGGGGAAGTTTCCTCTACATCAGGTTGAGCATCCGACACAACTAAAGTACGTGATGTGCTCGTTCGAGCAGCCACGTCAATAGGAGGATTTTCTTCCTCGTCATCACTGCAATAAAACGTCGACAATATAAGGAAAAACGATGACAAATATTTTACAAGATAAGCAACGAAGCACAATAAGGACTTACGAGCTGACGAGGGCATCCAAGAAAGGGTCGAAAGCTTTCTTCCCTTCGGAAGGACCAGCTTCTTCGGCTTTGGAGGTGCCGGAATCTTCGACTTCATTCCTCTTCCTCTTGTTCTTCGGAGAAACAGCAGGAGGAGGGGAATGTGCTGAGGTAGTGGCCTCAAAATCGGTCTCTTTTTCAGAGGATACCGCAGATTTTCGAGAAACTGCGGCTTCACTCTCAGGGCGAGAAGTACCCTGGTTGTCATCGGTGACAACGGCCCGTTCCTCGACTTCTCCACCTTCAAGGAAGGAGGAAGAGAAACAAGATCTGGATGGTTCTACAAAACAGAAGTATGTCGACAAGAAAGTTATACAAAGGATGTCAACAAAAACAAAAAAAGTGGTCGATAAAAAAAACTTCACACGAGAAATTACCTCAGGGAGGGGGTTGGTGGCGCTATACGGCTTTACGCGGCAAGACGAGGGGACAGGATCTTTCTTGTTGAGGGAGGAGATTTTTCGGACAAGTTTTTCTAAATCCTTGACCGGCAAATCCACTGACAAGCGATCCACATCTTCGTCGCCAGCATACTTCCAGAGGGGATTTTTGCGAGCTTGCAGAGGCCGCACTCTTATCCTAAGGAAATACGCCGTGATTTGGATACCCGACAACTCTTGGCCACGAGTGTTTTGAAGTTCGTGGATGCGAGTCATCAGTGCCTGCGCCGCTTTTCTTCGGTAGCCTCGATCCCGGGAACGGCGACGAAGCATTTTTCGCACCATCAAAAGGAGGAATGTTGTCTTCAACAGACCCGTGGTTTTCCTCATGGATGTATAACCATTTTTTGCGCCACCCTTGAACTGAATCAGGGAATTTGACATCGAAGTACTCGACATCAGGGCGAACGCAGATAACGATGCCACATATGTTATAGGCGACGTTGGCAGAGCCATTGTGGCGACAAAAAAAGAGACGCTTCCATAAATCCCAGTTAGGCTGGACTCCAAGGAAGGACTCGCAGAGGGTGATAAAGATCGAGATGTGGAGTATGGAGTTGGGAGTGAGATGGTGGAGTTGCAATCCGTACATGAAAAGCAACCCTCGAAGAAAATTGTGAATAGGGGCAGAGAGGCGCGGATGAGATGATCAACAAAATAACCCGATACTCCATTGGAGGGGTTGGGTAGCTTTCTTCGGGGAAGCAAGCGCGTCTTGCTTCTTCCGATTTCTTCAGAGGTTGATGTCTTGGGCGGAGATTTGATCTCTCACTCCGCCCTGCATCCACGGCAGCCATCGAGATTCAGAGTACTGTGCCTGGTGAGTCTGCGCGGTGGCATTAACAATGGCGCAGTGGCACAGTGCGAGCGTGGCGGAGCTCAAAGAACTATGGGGCGCAAAGAAGGATTTGGGCAGATGAGAGCAGAGGAGCGGCGCGAGCGAAAGTGTAGAAGGAGGAAGACGATAATCTTAAATAAAGGTGTGGTGAATCGACGCACCGTTGGATGGAGAAATCGTGCGGTGGATAAGGAACTCGTAACTGAAGGGTAAAAATGTACTTTACTTAGATGAAACAGAATAGGCGTTACAGTACGTGCGCCAGGAAAGCGGAGGACGTGTGTCCCCCACTTGCACGACGTGTCAACATGGTAGGAACTTTGGACCCACAAGGCAGGGACAGCAGTACTCGAGTTTCTTGGATACAAAGATCGTGGCTATCGTCAGTATTGAGGTCACTTTGACCAAGGGGAAAATCTCGACAAGTATGAAATAAGAGGATTGGCGGCAGGAAAGTTTATCTATTCCTTCGGGAGCCTTTGATCAAATACAAGTTTTTGCCCAAATGCTCGGGGGCTACTTTGGAAAAAAGTAAATTTCGAGTATGACAAAATAGAAATTGCGGGAGCCTATGATCAAATGCAAGCATTTGTTCATAGCCTCAAGGCTACTCCCATCGGGACGCTGTTCACCCGATAGAGATGGCGAGAAGGAGCGATAATATAGTGGCATAATGTGTGGAGCCTACAACCAAGTCCAAGTCCTTGGCTGTAGCCTCGGGGCTACTCCCATCGGGAACGCTGTTCGCGTGCCCGATGAAATTATAAAAAAAGAGAAAAAGAAGAAGAAAAAGGGAGCATATTTCGAGTTATGTAAACAACTCTACATATACTCCCATCGGGAGAGCAATATAAGTCATCCGTTGACTCAATAAAATGTGCTATTCCAACAGCCGAATAAGCACTCGACAATATATTCTCAGAACGCCAAAGTTGCGAATTATTTCTGAATGCCGCAAAACTGCGAAGGTAAGACCCGGATCCGTTCTGAGTGGCGTGGCGCCGTCTCGGCGTTTGCTACTTTTTCCGTATCAACAGATCGAAGAAAAATCCTAACGGACGCGTTAGGTACCCGATAAATATGACGGGACTCGACGAATGGTAAGACCTTAAGCAGCACCTCGAAGTTTACACTATCCCGAGATCATGTCCAGGACGTGATCTTGAAGTAGGTTTTTGCGGATTACCACTAGAGCAGTTAACTAGTACCTGATCCGTCAGATGAACTAGCCCCAACTACCATTATCCCTGTACAATATAGTAATTTGTATGCAAAGATATGTGGTAAAGTTCAAAGATATTGAATAAATATAAAAGTGGAGATTTTCCTTGACTCTACGATTCAAATAAAATCTCGGGGGCATGACATAGGCATCCCCAATGGGCCTGCCAAGATAGTACCCGAGGTTTATCAAGGCCCACGTATCGAAGAATATAAAGTTCGGAAGCCCAAGATGGTGATAAGGAAAGATAGAGTTGTAATAGGAAGTGTTATTTGTAATCTTGCGGGAAGGGTCAGAAACCCTCCCGGACTCTGTAAATTTGTGTACTACGAATCCCTCGGCTCCGCCTCCTATATAAGGGGGAGTCGAGGGACAAAGAGAGGATCGAATCATTGTTTCTCAAACCCTAGCTTTTACATCGTCAGTACTTTTCGAAACCTTCGAGATCTACTTGCCCTCTACATCCAACGAAACCCTAGTCTACTACCTGTAGGCATTGACAAGTTAATACCTTGTCACTATCGTTGTTGTTGTTGAAGACCAGATGCGATCTGTTGTTGTTGTTGAAGACTAGATGCGAACTGGATGTTGAAGACGATGGTCCCGCCCGGATTACAAAATCCAGTCGTCACGTATTTCCACAGGCGGCGCCAATTGACGAGGGATCACCTCGCCAATGCCTACAGATTGTAGACTTGGGTTTCGGGAAAGAGCGATGATGGAGATTCCGGGAGATTTGGCACACGACGTACCCAGCTTCGGGTTCCCTCGGTGGAGGATCCCTACGTGCTGCTAGCAATCTAGTATATGATCATAAGTATGTTTACATGGTGTCGCCGTAGGCCGAGCTATGTTGTCTCTCTCTTTTCCCCCATGGGTGTGCCCCTGCCTGGTTTTATATGAGCAACCAGGCTAGGGTTACAAGAGTGCTAGTTGACTACTCTTTTGGGTTGCCTTCTTGGACCTTCTCTATATTGGGCCGAGCTAGATATACTAATAATGAGTACCCGAAGGGTATACCCATGACATCTCGACTTATTTCTATTAAGCATTTCCAAGTCTCTGGTAATGTAATGGACTACCAAATATCTATTGGAAAATTGGCCTAGGTCGCAACTAAATAATTAAAAAGCATCATTTTTCGAGGCCTTTCAGAAACAAAACAGTTAACTTTTGTGTAAATTTAATTGTGTTCCCAAATGTTGCTCGAACGCTGGTGAAATTATTTCAAGTTCTTAGATCATGTTCCATAAAAATGATCGTATTGAAGAATAGTTAGACCCCCATCTACAAGATGTGAAACTACCCCTTCATGGACATTTATCTTTTACGCCTTCATCAAACATATCATTCACTATATTATTATATAACATACACGATAATATGGCAAAACTGAACCATGCATGTGCAGCAAATGTTGCAGAGCAATGCCTAGGGACTCCTGCCATGGACAGCAATCACACAACGCTGAGACAGTCCACACAGAGCAAAACTAAAATGCAATGATACGAGTATTTGAAAGGAGAGTACTACACAACAAGCATTGTGTATTTCAGGGAGCAAGCACGATCCGCGAGTCGTCGCATCCACTCCGTTTCCATGTTTGTAATGGACTAATTGTTGACTGGATGATAGAACCTATAGACGGCGAAGACGGTGTTGATGAGCGTGGCAATGGAGATGAAGGCCCCCAGGATGACGAAGAAGGTTACGGTTTGCCTGGGGAAGCACTGCAGCACGGCTCCTCTGACGGCCCTGGCAGCTGGACTCCGCTGATGCGCCGCCACTTCCTTGCAGAGGTGAAGCATGTCTTTGGAATAGAAGGTGCCGCGGTACTCATCTGCGAGGCCGCTGAACAGGTCGACGATCTGCTTGTCGGTCTTGTGCGTGTGAGCCAGGATCCCGCTCTTCCTCAGCAGCTTGGCGTCGGCCTCGCTCTGCAGCAGCCGAGCCATGCAGAAGGAGTAGGCGGTTACGCCGAGGCCACACCTGAAATTGTTTCTCTTCATCCGTAAAGGTCGCTCAATCGCATCAATGAGTCAAAGACAATACGAGTAACAAGAGGCGGCCGCGCGCACCTGAGATGGCTCTGCTCGAACGCGATGAGGTTGCGGAAGACGAGGTCGCTGTAGCCGTGGATGTGCAGCGCCGGGACGCGCAGCACCCCTCGGAATCCAAATATCTTTTTCTGGAAGACGATGTCTAGTATACCTGGAGGAGCTGCATGCTTGCTGAAACTGGTCAGGGAGTCATCGAACCAGGTTGCGCAGGGGAGGTTCGTTTCTGGGTCGTCGAGCAGGATGGAATAGGTATCCACGGCGTGCTTGCCTCGGGGCACCCGGGACCAGTGGAAAAGGTGCAGGAGGTGATGAACTGTGGGTGGGAACAAAAGAGCTTCTCCGTCCCCACTGGCGCTGGGGCTGGGGCTGGGGCGAATATCGTCGAAGCAGGAGAGAGCGAGCTTCTCTATGTTGTGCACGATTCCCCGGAAGAAGGTGCCGGCCAGTCTGCTGTGAAGCTCGTGGAGCACGAAGAAGGGGATCTGGTTGCTCAGTAGCAGCAGGTCCAGCCTGGTCTGTTTCATGTGCAGGGATATGTCCGCCGACAGGTAGCTGAACTCCTTCTCGTGCACGGCGCTACGAGCCAGTTCAGCGGGCCGCCCGTCCTCGCGCACGCTCGACCTTAGCAGGAAGACAGCGAAGAGCACGAGGCAGCCGTCGATCAGTAGCACCTCCGCGAGCTTCTCGGGACACATGCTAAACGAGTCACGCTCGTAGCACCCGCGAACACGGGCATCCTTCTCCAGCACCCACCCGAGAAAGGCCGTGGTGTCGAGGCCGAAATCCTGGCTAGCAAGGAACTTGACGATGGCACACTTCTTGCCATGGGTGACAAGAGCGGACTCTGATTGGTGGTGGTACGGCCCGACGGCAGCGACGATGACGCTGCCCCCGGTCGAGCCTCTGCTGGTATGATGGGGGGGCTGCTGGGAAGACGGGGTCTGTGCAGCAATCATGGGCGTGGGAGCTACGTCTACGCCTGCTTGGTGGTTAGCCATGCGGCGAGGCCGCATGAAAATGGACGGGCACTCTTCGTTATTGATTCGGTCGAACCTTCGGAAGTAGGGAGGGATGCTCAAGGACACGCCCTCAGCTTCCTCGTTGATTCTCAGCTTCACCTCCTCCATCCAGTTGCATTCTTGCCGGCCTGGTCCTTGCATCTCGCTTCCCAAGTCTTTCTCTTCGAGGAAGGAAGAAGAGAGATTAATTGGGATCGATCTGGTAGTTGCTTTGCTTGGGAGTTGGGGCCTAAATTTCTCATGAATATATAGTGTGCATACAAGATTACGGGGTGAGCACAGCAACCCAATGTCAACATACGTACCATGAAAATACTTCTTTTTTTGCGAATACAACATACGTACCATGAAAATACTTGCCAAGTCAATATTGCCAATCAACGTATGTAATCACAATTCTTTACAAAAAAATTGTTGACATTTCGCCTTTTGTTAACAAACAATTTTTGTATTCCAACATTCTCTTTTCAACAAACTAGCAAGGTGGCCCTCGCAAATGCGAGGGTGTCACTTTCAGTGTTTTGGATTTGTGTGGAATAAATTGATAGTTTATTTGATATTCACATTTGGTGGCAAGGAAATTATACAGTTTTATAGTTACATTTAATATAAAGATAAATATACTATCGCATGTTTGCAACACATAGTTTTTTTTTTATTTTGTGGTGAATTATGTCTAAAATAGCAAACCAATGACCATATATTTTTTATATTTAAATTGCAACAAAATACTACGTAGAACGAAAGTTTATACGGCGACTAAGCCATCAATTTTTATGTGATTTTGCATTGCTGCTTTTCGTAAAGAAATGTTATGTTGGATTACTATCCCAAATTTTGTAAAATAGATGAAGTTATCTCCTCGAGTATAGTGTTATGTTGGCGTAAAGTTCTTCTCAAATAATCCTGGTAGAACTCATGTGTGCAATTAGTGACTAAAACGAATCTAAAAAGATGTTGATTAGATTTGGAAGTTTGAAAACAAATGCATACGCGCACTTGGCATGCAAGCTCGCATGTTGCATGTACACACATCGATGAGAGACCCGAGAGTGTCTGCTAGACCTGTATATACCTACGTCTACACCTGGTTCATGCGTAGTGTGTGCACGCATCTGCTAATTGTTCTATGAGTAAGCGGACCAGACTTGTAGGTAGTAGCGTGAATGATAGGGCACCGGTAATTTTTGGAAACATCTTTTGTCCAAAATTGTTTTTGCATCATGACTGCTGCATCGTCAGATGTCCAGATCTGCGGATAGTCAAGTACATGATGCTGGAACTTTTTAGAAAACTTTGTTTTGAGAAGAGACCTGCGGAAATTTTATTTCATATTTTCTATATAAACCTTTTTCAGGACAAAGGTATTTATGGATTGTCCATGGATTTTATATGCAAAAGTAGTTGTACTTTTTAATCAAATTATTATATTTTTTATTTCCTAGTCTATTTATATTATTAAATTTCAACAACTTTTTCGTATAAATTATTGTAAAATTGAGCCATTATGGACGCCATATAATCAATATCTATCAGGACGATCGCCTCATAGTAAGCGGTGAAAACAAATTCCAGCTTACACACTCTTCCATTCTTTTTCCTATTTACAAATTGATACATGAATTCCTCGGTCATAGATATATATGGTATATTTATATTATCTAATTCCAAAAATCATATAAATAAATTAAGCTATTATCGGCTCAATACAAAGAATAGCTATGGACTGTTAGCTCAAATTTAGTAGCAAAAACAAAATATAAACTTAGTCGTGTCCATTTTATTACTTAAAATTTATACACAAATTTTTGCATCTAGAGATATGTTTTTAAATTTTTTTATCCCGATGTATTGCAGTTTTAGCTACGTATCGCGACAATCAACGACGGCCAAGATTTCCATAAATGCTAGAATTAGCTTTGGTTTGAGCATATCCTTTTTTTTTTCCTTATCTTAGTAGTACGTCTTCGTGCGGTAGGAAGGTACGTGCCGGGTGAACTATGATTTTTTTAATGCAAACGTATTGTTCGGCTTGAACCCAAAATATTATTTGCATAGTGTACGTCTTAGATTTGGACCACATACGTGTTAGACATGGACTTCACAATAAAATTACGTAATCCGTATAACACATGTTGGTGGGTTACTAACGTGATAGATTTGGTTTGTCCAAAATATTATGTGTATATATTGTTACGTAAAACTTTAAATCCTAGCCATATATTTTAGATCTAACCACTAAAATAATTAGAATGATGTGGATTAACGTGATGTCTTTATTTTAGATCTTCGTATTATGCTTTTAGTATATAATAATAGATAGATACCAGTAAGTAATCCATTAATCTACTTAACAAATTATCGTGCCCTGTCTCTCTCCCTCATGTGTCACACTACTGTCTGTACGTTGCCACAACTCTCGCTCATTAACCCATCGCTCCAACAATCTGACGTACGTAAACGAATGGAAAATAACTATTGACACCTGCGAGCAGGACCGGTCCATACATATTCGGGGCCCTGGGCGAGACAACCATAAAGGGCCCTTGTTGGCAAAAAAAAAGAGTTTAGAATGCATTGTGTTTGCAAAGCAACTCATTGTATTTACTAGAGATAATTGCTGGGAGTTCCTAAAAAAGCTACCACTTCTTAATTTTCTTGTCTACTGAACCTTTTTAGGATTCTACATGTTCATCTCTTTTTTTATTCTCCTCTTTTCTCATTGCCAGATACGATTTTTTTTGGACGGCATGTCACCCAATGATCAAAACAATCTGCAGAAAACAGACAATACAAGGAACAAAATCACCTAGATATGGGCATATGGGTCGATGTGATGCCAAATTGTTGATGTAGGTTCGTTGGTTCTGCAGTCTGCAATACTCAGCCGTCCCTCCTTCTCCTTGTGCGCTGATTGCTGACTGCTCATGCTCAAATTAGATCCAGTGAAACCTAAAGTTGAAGAACTCAATAACAGATCTAAGAAGAGAAGAGTTGGAGATGTGGAGCGGTTAGATCCAGGGAAACATGCTATTTAACATGTTAAGAGCGAGTCAATGGAGGTGTGATTAGGGGAGGGAGGGAGACCATCTCACGTCTCTGCTGTAGTACTGCAACGGATGTTGAGGATGGAAAAAGGGTGATTGGGGAACAAAATAGAACCGTTTGTTTCCGTTAGTGGGATGTGGCTTGGAATTGGAAGGGCGGCGGCACCGCTTTGGTTAGATAATTAACTTGGGGGAGCCAGGGAGGAAACGAGTCGACAGGAGTGACGAGAAGTGCAAAACCATGCGTGGAATTTTTTCGAGGGGAAGAATGATGGATGCAGGTATGCAATACTACTGCCTGGGCTGGGGCCCCTGCCTCCGGAGGGCCCAGGGCAGTCACCTCGGTCCCCCCCCTGCGCGAGGATAAGAAACGGGAAATCCAGCCCAAGGATTCGACGCAAACTGATCAGTTTATCCGCGCCGTCAGATTCACGGCCCAATTTGTCCTCGGAATGCATCGGCGCGGACATGGCGTGGTTAGCGCACTTGTCTGTGCCCTTCTCCCATGGCCTGCCTGCCAGCAACCGTGCCCCCTGCGCGCAAGTACTGGCGGCCAGCATTGTTGCAGCTTTCGACGCCACGTTAATGGCGCTGCCTCGCCGCTAGTGCTGGTGCAGGCGGTTGTGGCCATCCACGCTAGGCATTGATGGCGAGGTCGCACCTTGACCCTTTAGAGGGGAGCAGGACGTCTCCCTTCTTTTTTGATAAAGGAAATATATTAATATCGATAGATACCGATTACAAACAGCTTCTGCAACAACACAGTAGCTACACACATCTAAAAAAGAAAAAAGGAAACCTAAGAAAAAGAAGTCCCGCTACGGTACTCCAGTCCTAGCAACAATAATATAACCACCACCAAGGCAGCACCTGAAATCCAAGCTCTCCACCAGCGACGCCTCCAACAAGGGAACGGTGCACAAGCGCCATCGTCGGCCGATCAAAAGATTTTAGGTTTTCGTTGTGGAGATAGTCCCGCTCTCAAAACATGACTGCAACAAGACCATTGCCATGCACAACTAATTAAGGTCAGGCATTGGATTTTCACGCTGAAAGATAGGACTCTGAACTTCACCTGTGCTGCTGCCCCACTTGCATACTGCTATTACAAGACCCAAAAAACCAAGCAAATCCCTCAACAACATCACAACTCGATCATCCACTGTTAGTCCTCCAATCCGGACTTCAAGAAATTCTTCGTCTTTGATACACTATGGACCAGAATGTTATCTGCTGGCAACACAGAACAGAGATTCGCGGCGCTCCCTCCGGAACCAAATGGCCGGAATAAAAATATGGGTGTGCACGACCGAATACCTCCCAAACTAGCAAACAACCAGCAGAGCCTTTTGGAACTCAACATCCAACCAAATCCAGATAGACATGCATAAGGAAGATCTTCGCCCTGGCGCGCGAGAGATCCGATGACCACCACCTCTATTCAGGCCGAACGAGCAGCCCCCACGCTACCTGCCGAAAACCTCACATGGTTAGGAACCACGGTTCATCAACCACCTCTGACCCGGACGGGGAGCAGCCACATACCCTAGAACCTCTGCAGCGAAGCCACGAAAGCCCAGATCGAGCCTGCCCTTCTCCTCCTCCACCCAAGCCGGCATCAGGATACGCCGATGCGCACCGCGGCGCAGAGATGGCCGGCAGTTGTCGCAGCCTCTTCCAACAGTGTCGTCGCGTCCCGCTCTCCCTGCCTCCCACGTCGTTGTCGAACTCCTCTACTCCCTTCCGAGCTCCGCCGCACCACCGTTGCCTCGCCATGCGCCAGCAACTGCTGCCAAAGCAGCGCTGCCGGACCAGCTTTCCCCCACCACCGCCCCTGAGAAGCCTCCGCGAAGGGAGGATCCCCCCCCCCGAGAGCGCGGCCGCCACCACCGGCGGCGACAGTGGCCTGAGAGACGAGATCGGGGAGTTCCTCGGTTAGGGTTTGGGGACGCCTCCCTTCTGGCCACATCTTGAACAATAGAATCCACCACCCCCTCTGCCCACGTTGAAGTCCATCGACAATGGGTGCCATGTGCAAGGGATGGATTTTTCGCAAGACGAAGCATGACCCGAGGTTGCCTTGTTTTGTGGCGGCAAGAAGAAGGCGCTGGAGCGCGACTACGTCCCGGTCGACTAAGCACGCCATATCTACAACGAGAATCAATCGGCACCTCAGCAGGATGTGAGCATGTCGGGCGGCTGGCTTCTCAACTCCCGGGTTGTGCTGGTGCCTCCGGTGCCACACGAGGGACGTGGTCGCCGCCAAGAGATCCGCCGCGAAAGCTTCATCCTGTCGCCGGATTTGTGCGACGATCATGTTCAGAGTTAGATAGGGTTTAATTTTAATCTTTTTATTTAATTTCGGCACTATGCAAAATTAGTTATCTCAATAAAATTGTTAATACAAAAATACATCGGGCCGCTGGGAAAGAACTCGATCAAAATAGAAATGACACTGAAAACTGGCAATTTCGTTGTCCGTGACCAGATTCAAACGGATCAAAATAGACACAATTTGTGTTCAAAATAGGTTGGCCCGCTGGACATGTCCTTATCCATTCTCTCATGTTGTTCCCTCGCGGCCTCCTCCACCACCTTTGGTAAAACGAGGAGGGGTTTTTTTTTCGGGTGTCATTATTTCTTCAGTCAACTGACAGATGATGTTATCAAATTATCAAATTTTAGTTGTGATAACTACTACTAATCATGAAGAAAATCAAACAGTTTAGATAATTTTTCTTAGTTGTATCCTCACTTCCTCACTTTTTTCGATATGGGAGCATAGCCCCGGCCTCTGCATCAATGTCCTTTATTTAAAAAGATGTTCAAAGTGTATAATTATTACAATAATGCAGTATCTAAGGTTGCGACAAGGATCAGCCAAACAAAGATGAAAAGTATACAAAGCCTATCCATCTTCAATTCTTCTAATATGTCGTCATCAGGTAGGCTGGAAATAACAATCCTGTGTGACCGTCAATAGATGGTTGCATCTAGTAGCCATAATATTCCGCTGCTCCTCCAAAAGAAGGTATGTCCATAACTGTTTCCAATGCGCCGCACGAAGAATAACCTGCAAAAAATTGGTTCCCTTCTATTTATTAAACACAATATCATTTCTAGTAGTCCATATCGACCAGTAAATTGCAGAAACACCAATACGAATACGTTATTTATCTTTCTTATTCACTCCATTCAACCAATTACCGAACATGTTAATAATATTGGATGGAGGAGGAATGTTATAGGAAAAGAAAACCATTCTCCAAATTAGTTTTGCAAACGGACAGAAGATAAATAAGTGGTCAATATTCTCATTCTCATCACAGATTTTTTTTTTTTTGGCAACCTGTCCAATTTCTCTTTATCAAATTATCCTTAGTTAACAACACCTTATTACTAAGCAATCACATGTTTTTATCTTAAGCGGTATTTTGATCTTCCAAAGATACTTACGCAAAAATCTAGTATGGTCATTTATGAGATCCAAGTACATAGATTTGACTGAAAACAAACCCGACTATGTTAACTTCTAGATAAACTTATCAGCTTCATAAGTTAAATGCACCGAGATTAAACGCTCACATAGATGCAGCCACAAATTCCACTTATGTTCATTTAGTGATCTCCTAAAACCAATGTTACAGCTAATGGATATTGTTGCGCTAATGGCACCTCCCCCAACCATACATCTTCCCAAAACCTAATCTTCGACCCATCCCCTATCTTGAATTTGCCTCTCTTGAATAAATCAGCTTTAACCCCATTAAGCCCTTCTAAAATGGAAAATCAGTGGGTTTCTCCTCAACCTGGGCTAAATTCCTATGTTTGAGATATTTATTATGTAACAGTTGTTGCCATACTCCCTCCTCAGTTAATAATTTGAAAAGCCATTTGCTTAGCAAACATTTATTTTTCAATTCAAGAACTTCAATACCTAAACTCCCTTATCCTTCGGTCTACATATTATATTCTAACGAGACAATCTATATTTCTTCTTATGTTCATCGGATTGCCAAAAGAAGCGAGATCAATAAAAATCAAGTCTCTTTCTTACTCCTACCGGAATCTCCAAAAAGGATAGCATAAACATGGGTAGACTAGTAAGAACTGAGTTGATAAGGATGAGGTGATCCCCATACGATAGCATCTTTCCCCTCCAACAACCTAACTTTGTAGCAAATTTATTTTCCACCGGATTCTATTCAGAATTACGTAGCACACGGTGATGAATTGGAATGCCAAGATATCTAATATGGAAGGAACCAGATGCACACTGATACGCGTACAGCACGCGTCCGTTGGGAACCCCAAGAGGAAGGTGTGATGCGTACAGCGGCAAGTTTTCCCTCAGTATGAAACCAAGGTTTATCGAACCAAGAGGAGCCAAGAAGCACGTTGAAGGTTGATGGCGGCGAGATGTAGTGCGGCGCACCACCAGGGATTCCGGCGCCAACGTGGAACCTGCACAACACAAACCAGTACTTTGCCCCAACGAAACAGAGGTTATCAATCTCACCGCTTGCTGTAACAAAGGATTAGATGTATAGTGTGGAAGATGATTGTTTGCAGAAAGAGAACATATTGCAGTAGATTGTATTTCAGTAAAGAGAATTGGACCGGGGTCCACAGTTCACTAGAGGTGTCTCTCTCATAAGATAAACAGCATGTTGGGTGAACAAATTACAGTTGGGCAATTGACAAATAAAGAGGGTGTTGACTGCCAAAACCCACCGGCGGGCAGCGGCCTGTCAACACCGTAGAGCCGGGAAGAGCCTAGAGCTGCGGCTGGCTGAGACCCCTCCGAGCGACGGCCCGCAATGCTCTTCTGGTCACACGCGGCGATGGGCGCAAGGGCGTGCCACCTGACCTATACCTGGTCAGGAAGGTGATGGGGATGCCTCGCTTAGTTTCCTGCATGGCATACACGTAAACATTAAATACGAGCCTCGATCGGCTCTCAGGTTATCTGTGAATCGGCTCAAAGAGCCGATCCACCCATGATTCGTACGGGGTGCACGAATACTTGGTGATCCTGCTTGATCAAGATATAGCTAATGAGATCTACGACGATTTAGGGTTTTCACCGCATAATCGGATCATCCCACTCCAGGTTGGGCCTCGCGGCCACGCACGGTGCTCGTAAGCCGATCCTAAACAAGGCCACACAACCAACATGACGTTGATCATCGGACATCCTGTTAGGACTTGCGAACGCCATCCTACGTGCCGCTGGATCCTCCCCCCCCTTCGTAAGGCCTAACTATTGCAGATATTAAACTAATCCTTGCAGAGCAAGGAGCAATCGTAACGGATCAGATCTACTAGATGATGAACAAGCAGGGTGCCGCCCCCACGCCTGTGATAGGCGTGAGGACGGCTAGACATGCAAGGGTTGCACTACGTAAGCATGCTTATACGAAGAGCATATGCTAACCCTAACACATCTATGATAACTACGTTGCGCGCCATCAAAGACGCTTCAGTACGCGCAACGCATGAACAACGTGGGCTGCCTAGATCGCAAGATGCGATCTAGGCAGCATGTTAGAAACCCTCGAGACGAAGGAGTTGGCGATGCGCCGAGATTGGTTTTGGGGTGAACGTTGTGTTGTTGTTTATTCCATAAACCCTAGATACATATTTATAGTCCAGGGGACTTTCTAACGTGGGAATATCCCACCGTGCACGATACAAACTCTAACTTTCGATCTAAGATATAATCTACTATAATTAAAGATACACGGGCAAACTAGCCCAAATCCTCCAAGGCCGCTTCAGAAATCTTCCACGTGTAGTCTTTCAAGTCCATCTCTCTTACGGCCCACCTCTGATTTGTCCAAAATCTGGTGATAACACATGCCCCACTGGTTTTGGAAATAATATTTCCAAAATCATTATGCTTTCCTTTCGAAGGGTCATGTCGTGGCAGAGCAGAGCTGTTGCAGTATCCGTTATCATTATGCCCTGTCCTCTCAGCTTCTCTGCAAAATTTTGACAGCTCTGACATTACCCCTTCGGAAACTGTGATGGCAGTAATTCCCACCAGGTTTCTCATTACTTAACCGTGCCGACTGAATAGTCATCTTTATCCCCTTCCTCTGTTCCAGCCATCGGCACTCCAAAAAACCCTTCTGCGCACCATGTCCTCTTCTTCCTCTGCTTCGTCGGGACTTTCCTTCGAGTCCTCTTCTCCCGAGCCGATGCCAGCACCGAACCCACAAGAAGTCCACGCGGCCAACATCCGCCGCGCCATTGAGGCCGGGGAGGAGTCAGACCATGACTTCTCCATCTGGTCCGAGGACGACCAATCCTCGACGGACGGGGAGAGCGACCTCCGCCCTTGCCAACGGGAATCGGAAGAGGAGAGCGATGACGATCGCTTCTCCTGGATGACTTTACCTCCTCCGAGGTGAAGGAGGAGGAAGAGGAAGAGGAGGACGACGACGACAGCCCTCCGACGAGCCGCCGCCAAGCGCCATTGCCCCTGGCCAGGGAATCTTAGTGATTATGATAGCGACGACGATGACGACGATGTGGAGGACAACGAAGGTCCTGCCGGTCGCCGCAGCGACGACGAGCTCGCCGGGAGCAGCGCCGACAGCGCTGACGATGGTGACGACGAGGGCAGTGACGGCCCGTAGAATAGGACCTCTAGAATAGGATCAGCAACAGTAGATGGGGCAATGTATCCCCTTAGTACTCCCTTTTGAGAGCAATCAGCTCTTCTATGTAAGAAATCTGGTTCATCAATGAAGCACTCTTCCCCAATTTGATTTTGCCGATTTCTTCTGAGTTTAATTGAGCCGATTCCCTCTTCTGTTGACCCCGCCGATCGTCACTTAGCCAATGCCCAACAAGCCGATGACAACGCACCGGTATCTCAATGCCCCATCCCTTTGAGTTCTGGCGTACAACTAGGCAAATCGACGTTCTCACGAGAGCCCCAGAACTGCTGCCGAAACGACTTGATCCTGAAGTCGATACCACTGGGTTTTCAGCCTGATGAAATCTCAATCGGCTTCTTAAGAACGGCAAATTCTGCGCCATCAGTTGCCCCCCCCCGAGCCTCTATCAAGGCGAGCATATCAGTGGACTAAATGTGTCGTCATCGGTTTCCAAGTCATGATGCGGAACCAGCCGATTTCAGCAAAATCGGCTCTCCAGAGCAGAGAACCTTCAGGGTGAGCTGCCCCCCGAGCTTCTTCAGTCCACTTTTCGCGCCTTGCAAGTCAGATCGGCTCCTTCCCTGTGGTGGATCTGATGCAACCCATCCTTAACCTGATCTGCACATTACTCGCAAAAGGAAACCAGAGGTCCTTGAAGAGAAAATCGAAGTCATCAAGCCACTCAACTGAGGAGCTCTTCCATTAGAATCTCTCTTCGTGACTCACTTCTTGCTCCATTGACCCTTTCTGCTCATAACAGCTGTATCTGCATCGGCTAAACTTTTGTTGTTGTTTTTTTTTTTTTTTACTTGGCCGATTTTTTAGAATCGGCCCCCAATATTCCACTGCACACATGTCTGCACATGTTTATCTGCATACGTTCATCTGACTATATGCCCCCCCGAGCCGATATTTGCCAAATGTCTGCAAATATCGGCTTATATGGTTAGTCAGGGCACTGCACTTGTACGTCGGCTTCGCAAAGATTCATGCCGACTTCCATCTGCCGACGTGGCCGCTGCCCAGTAGATCGTTGCTGACCACAAACAGCATATGTGCAAAGATAATTTTGGCCGATTGCGGAATCGGCCTCCACATTGCTTGTTCGATGAAGGTTTTGTAATGTCCCTCCATAAATTTTTTGGGGCCGATCACAAGGATCAGCCTCGCCGGGTTTGCTCATTGGTTTAATCTGCTACTCGGTTAGGCTGGATAAAACCAACCCAACCTCTGACTTGATGCGCCTGTTGTCGTCCACCTTGAGTGCATCGTATAATCGTGGAGCACTAAGCTCGTCGGCAAGACAAGCACCATGTTGTGCCAGCCGATGTTTCATCATCGGCTTTCTTTTGCTTGGGACGCCACTCCATTCTCCGTGGACGACCCTCTTCATCCAGGGCTCGCTGAACCTTCGCAGCCAGATCAGGCCGTGCCTTCCTTAGCGTATGTATAACCTTTCGCTTCCTCCAGGCCGCGCAAACGTTGAACCTCGCGCTTTGTGAACGGCTGAGTCCGTCAGGGCACCACCTTGGACGGTGGTACCTGTCTTCTTCTTCTTCTAGTCCCTCGTCTTCGGAATCTTCAATATCTGCCCAACGAGGTGACTCAGCATGTTTGTTTGGTGGTGGGAGAGGCCCTGAGCGAACACGTTGGCTGCCTCCTTCTTCTTCTTGTTGCATTCTGGGCAATTGCCGATTGTAGGCAATTGGCTCATTCCTGAATCCCAGAGTGTCCAAGAAAGGGCAGTCCCAATGTCTTTGTCATCTTGCTCCCTTGATTTTCCCGTGGCACGGCGCCGTGCTCCTCCTCATCGCGATCCTCCCGACGATGTCTTCCTTCTCTAGCCCGACGATCTCCTTCATCATCATAGTTGGACCGTCGGCGTTGGTCATACCGACTCACATATTTGTTGAGGAGGTGATCGAGAGAGGTCGTTGATATCTTATGTTCTTCACTTCTCCCTCGTAGCGCTTGCCATCATGATGGAGCCGATCGCGTGGAGCGGCCTCCTCTGTGTCCTTGCTATGAGAGCAGCTGCCCTCATCTCCATCTTTGCCAGAGTGGTTCCCAGGTCCTACCATGTTGATGCTGAACGTGGGACCTGGCTGGCAACCCTCAGGGTGGATGACTTCTACCATATTAACGGCGGGGAAGGGCTGGGTGTCTACCTTCATGGCGTACTGGTTGAAAATTAAACGCCCTTCTCTATCGCCGCTTGGATGTGCTGACGCCACACCCTACAGTATGGCATGGGAAAGCGAGTTGTGGAACTTGCAGTACGGCTTTCCGTTTAGCTCTTGCGCCGTGGGGAACTTGAGACCTTCAGGAATCGTCAACTGTTTCTCCTTGAGCAGGAGGTCGAAGATTTGTTCAGCCTTGGTCACGCCAAAATCAAATCCCCTGGCGGCCCCGGTGGCTTTACCCATTTGCAGACACGGGGTTCCTCCCCGAGTCCACTCAGCCACCTACTTCTTGGTCTCCCGCAGGCACTTCACCTTCCTCTCGTATCGACCATGACTACCGCACGCTTGAACTTGTCTTGGTAGGTCTGGTGGCGCTGTTCATATGCTGATAGTTTCTGAACCATGTGCGCCAACGAGGGATAATCCGCTTGGGAGGCCATGTCCTTGAGCTGTGTTGCAAGGCCAGCTACTGCCAACTCGACTGCTTCAGATATACGAACCGAATAACATCGGTTCCTAAGATTCCTGAAGCGCTGATGTACTCTGTCACCGTTTCTCCGCGCGTCGAGTTGTGCTAGATCGGCAATGCTAGACTCGGAAGCTTCTGAATGATATTGCATATGGAACTGTTCTTCCAATTGCTTCCAAGACTGGATGGAGTTTGCTGGCAAAGAGGTATACCATCCAAAAGCCGATCCTGTGAGGGACCGTGAAAAGAGCCTCACACGTAGCTGATCCGACACCGGCCGGTCCTAGTTGCGCCAAATATCGGCCGACGTGCTCGATGGAGCTGGAGCCATCTGATCCACTGAATTTGGAGAAGTCGGGAGCCGATATTTAGGTGGCAGCGGATAATCTCGTACTCATCGGGTACGGCTTGGAATAGCCGATTGCTCTTCTTTCGGCACCATGCCGAATCGGTCTCTCGCATGGTACTGATCCGATCATTGGCTGGGCAGAGATGCACTCAAGATTCACGGGTGGACTTAGCCAGCCATGTTTGCTTTTCCAGCTCAGCCAACTGCAGAGCTGGGCTCGGAGTTTCGTCGGGGTGGCGATTTAGTTAGCCACGCCCGCTTCTCAAGCTCAGCTGACGTTTCTCCTTACGGAGTCCCCGATGTTGTGGCCTGGTTTGAGAGTGCCCAGTTGCCACAATCTGGCACATACGTGCACGCTCCTTAGGCGCCTCCGTCAAGAACTGGTAGTCACTAGGATCACCACCAATCTTGTAGACGACGAATGCTTGTAGCCGGCACTTTGTGGTGCTGCCAACGCATATGGCAGCGGTGGACGGACTGGAGTGGCAACTCTCCTGATGCGTCCCGAGAGCTGGTCCCGACGGCGAGTACCGGTGGCTCATGATCTCCGGATCACGCGCAGAGCGAGACGCTCCAACACGTTGACCAAGTTTTCAGAGTGGCGTGTAGCGAGTGAGCCACCAAGTAGTTGATCTCCTGCCGTAGGCCCCTGGTGCTCCTCCGACGGGGCAGAGAGATCTATCCCATCGAGTGCACCTTGTGGTGAGAATCCCTTCCATCTGATGCCATGGGTATGGGTTCTCTGAAAAGAGCCGATGAGGTCGGCTTCGAGGGTGACCTTGATCTCGTCATATTTCTTCTTGAGCTCAGCAGGCAGCTCCTCGTAGGTGACCGGCGCCCCGCCGCCATCTCGTATGTAGATGGCGATGTGGTTGATGTAGACGATTGTCCCACCGGGCGTGCAATGTGTTGATCGCCAAAACCCACCGGCGGGCAGCGGCCCGTCAACACCGTAGAGCCGGAAGAGCCTAGAGCTGCGGCTGGCTGAGACCCTCTCGAGCGACGGCCCGCAATGCTCTTCTGGTCACACGCGGCGATGCGAAGTGCAATGCCACCTGACCTATACCTGGTCGTGAAGGTGATGGGGATGCCGCTAGTTTCCGCATGGCATACACGTAACATTAAATACGAGCCTCGATCGCTCAGATCCTGTGAATCGGCTCAAAGAGCCGATCCACCCATGATTCGTACGGGGTGCACGAATACTTGGATCCTGCTTGATCAAGATATAGCTAATGAGATCTACGACGATTTAGGGTTTTCACCGCATAATCGGATCATCCCACTCCAGGTTGCCTCGCGGCCACGCACGGTGCTCGTGAGCCGATCCTAAACAAGGCCACACAACCAACATGACGTTGATCATCGGAACATCCTGTTTAGGACTTGCGAACGCCACCCTACGTGCCGGATCCTCCCTTCGTAAGGCCTAACTATTGCAGATATTAAACTAATCCTTGCGCAGCAAGGAGCAATCGTAACGGATCAGATCTACTAGATGATGAACAAGCAGGGCCCCCCACGCCTGTGATAGGCGTGAGGATGGCTAGACATGCAAGGGTTGCACTACGTAAGCATGCTTATACGAAGAGCATATGCTAACCCTAACACATCTATGATAACTACGTTGCGCGCCATCAAAGACGCTTCAGTACGCGCAACGCATGAACAACGTGTTTGTGCTGCCTAGATCGCAAGATGCGATCTAGGCAGCGCTACCCGGTAGAAACCCTCGAGACGAAGGAGTTGGCGATGCGCCGAGATTGGTTTGTTTTGGGGTGAACGTTGTGTTGTTGTTTATTCCATAAACCCTAGATACATATTTATAGTCCAATGGACTTTCTAACGTGGGAATATCCCACCGTGCACGATACAAACTCTAACTTTCGATCTAAGATATAATCTACTATAATTAAAGATACACGGGCAAACTAGCCCAAATCCTCCGTGCAAGGCCGCTTCAGAAATCTTCCACGTGTAGTCTTTCAAGTCCATCTCTCTTACGGCCCACCTCTGGATTTGTCCAAAATCTGGTGATAACAGAGGGCATGACCATGCACATACATATTATGATGAGTATAGTGAGATTTAATTGGGCATTACGACAAAGTACATAGACCGCTATCCAGCATGCATCTATGCCTAAAAAGTCCACCTTCAGGTTATCATCCGAACCCTCCAGTATTAAGTTGCTAACAATGACAATTGCATTAAGTATTGCGCGTAATGTAATCAGTAACTACATCCTCGAACATAGCACCAATGTTTTATCCCTAGTGGCACAAAGACATCCATAATCTTAGAGGTTTCTCTCACTCCCCAGATTCACTGAGACATGAACCCACTATCGAGCATAAATACTCCTCTTGGAGTTACAAGCATCTACTTGGCCGAGCATCTACTAGTAACGGAGAGCATGCAAGATTATAAACAACACATAGACATAACTTTGATAATCAACATAACAAGTATTCTCTATTCATCGGATCCCAACAAACACAACATATAGAATTACAGATACATGATCTTGATCATGTTCGACAGCTCACAAGACCCGACAATTAAGCACAATGGGGAGAAGACAACCATCTAGCTACTGCTATGGACCCATAGTCCAGGGGTAGACTACTCACACATCACTCCGAGGCGACCATGGCGGCGTAGAGTCCTCCGGGAGATGATTCCACTCTCCGGCAGGTGCCGGAGGCGATCTCCGAATCCCCCGAGATGGGATTGGCGGCGGCGTCTCTGGAAGGTTTTCCGTATCGTGGCTCTCGGTACCGGGGTTTCGCGACTGGGGTAGGGCGGAAGGGCAGGTGAGGGGCACGAGGGCCCACACCCTAGGTTGGCACGGCTAGGGCTTGGGCCGCGCTGCCCTATGGTTTGGCCACCTCGTGGCCCCACTTCGTCTCCTCTTCGGTCTTCTGAAGCTTCATGGCAAAATAGGACCCTGGGCGTTGATTTCGTCCAATTCCGAGAATATTTCCTTACTAGGATTTCAAACCAAAACAGCAAACAAAGAATCGGCACTTCGCATCTTGTTAATAGGTTAGTTCCGTAAATGCACGAATATGACATAAAGTGTGCATAAAACATGTAGATATCATCAATAATGTGGCATGGAACATAAGAAATTATCGATACGTTGGAGACGATCAAATCCCTGCTTAGTTCTGCTCGTCCCAGCAAAACGATAAACAAAGATAATTTCCGGAGTGACATGCCATCATAACCTTGATCATACTATTTGTAAGCATATGTAGTGAATGAGCGATCAAAACAATGGTAATGACATGAGTAAACAAGTGAATCATATAGCAAAGACTTTTCATGAATAGTACTTCAAGACAAGCATCAATAAGTCTTGCATAAGAGTTAACTCATAAAGCAATAATTCAAAGTAAATGCATTGAAGCAACCCATAGGAAGATTAAGTTTCAGCGGTTGCTTTCAACTTGTAACATGTATATCTCATGAATATTGTCAATGTAAAGTAATATAACAAGTGCAATATGCAAGTATGTAGGAATCAATGCACAGTTCACACAAGTGTTTGCTTCTTGAGGTGGAGAGAAATAGGTGGACTGACTCAACATAAAAGTAAAAGAATGGTCCTTCAAAGAGGAAAGCATCGATTGCTATATTTGTGCTAGAGCTTTGATTTTGAAAACAAGAAACATATTTGTCAACGGTAGTAATAAAGCATATGTATCATGTAAATTATATCTTACAAGTTGCAAGCCTCATGCATAGTATACTAATAGTGCCCGCACCTTGTCCTAATTAGCTTGGACTACCGGATCATCGCAATGCACATGTTTTAACCAAGTGTCACAAAGGGGTACCTCTATGCCGCCTGTACAAAGGTCTAAGGAGAAAGCTCGCATCGGATTTCTCGCTATTGATTATTCTCAACTTAGACATCCATACCGACAACATAGACAACAGATAATGGACTCCTCTTTATGCATAAGCATGTAGCAACAATTAATTTTCTCATTTGAGATTGAGGATATTGTCCAAAACTGAAACTTCCACCATGGATCATGGCTTTAGTGCCCAATATTCTTCTCTAACAATATGCATGCTCTAACCATAAGGTGGTAGATCTCCCTTACTTCAGACAAGACGAACATGCATATCAACTCACATGATATTCAACAAAGAGTAGTTGATGGCGTCCCCAGTGAACATGGTTATCGCACAACAAGCAACTTAATAAGAGATAAAGTGCATAAGTACATATTCAAGACCACAATAGTTTTTAAGCTATTTGTTCCATGAGCTATATATTGTAAAGGTGGAGAATGGAAATTTAAAGGTAGCACTCAAGCAATTTACTTTGGAATGGCGGAGAAATACTGTAGTAGGTAGGTATGGTGGACACAAATGGCATAGTGGTTGGCTCAAGTATTTTGGATGCATGAGAAGTATTCCCTCTCGATACAAGGTTTAGGCTAGCAAGGCTATTTGAAACAAACACAGATGAAGGTGCAGCAAAACTCACATAAAAGACATATTGAAAACATTATAAGACTCTACACCGTCTTCCTTGTTCAAACTCAATACTAGAAATTATCTAGACCTTAGAGAGACCAAATATGCAAACCAAATTTTAGCATGCTCTATGTATTTCTTCATTAATGGGTGCAAAGTATATGATGCAAGAGCTTAAACATGAGCACAACAATTGCCAAGTATCACATTATCCAAGACATTTTAGCAATTACTACATGTATCATTTTCCAATTCCAACCATATAACAATTTAACGAAGAAGAAACTTCGCCATGAATACTATGAGTAGAGCCTAAGGACATACTTGTCCATATGCTACAGCGGAACATGTCTCTCTCCATACAATGAATGCTAGGATCCATTTTATTCAAACAAAACAAAAACAAAACAAAAGACGCTCCAAGAAAAGCACATAAGATGTGATGGAATAAAAATATAGTTTCAGGGAGGAATCTGATAATGTTGTCGATGAAGAAGGGGATGCCTTGGGCATACCCAAGCTTAGACGCTTGAGTCTTCTTGATATATAGGGGTGAACCACCGGGCATCCCCAAGCTTAGAGCTCTCTCCTTGATCATGTTGTATCATCTCCTCTCTTGATCCTTGAAAACTTCCTCCACACCAAACTTAGAACAACTCATTAGAGGGTTAGTGCACAATCAAAATATACATGTTCAGAGGTGACATAATTATTCTTAACACTTCTGGACATTGCATAAAGCTACTGAAAGTCAATGGAATCGAAAAATCCATCGAACATAACAAAAATATAAGGCAGAATCTGTCAAAAATAGAACAGTTCGTATTGACGAATTTTATTGAGGCACCAGACTTGCTCAAATTGGATGAAAGTTGCGTACATATCTGAGGATCACTCACGTAAATTGGCATAATTTTCTGAGTTACCTGCAGAATTTTGCCCAGATTCGGATAAAAAAATCTGTTTCGTGAATCCAAATCTAGTGAACTTTACTATCAACGACTTTACTTGGCACAACAAAACACTAAACTATGATAAGGAGAGGTTGCTACAGTAGTAAACAACTTTCAAGACACAAAATAAAAACAAAGTACTGTAGTAAAACATGGGTTGTCTCCCATAAGCGCTTTTCTTTAACGCCCTAGGCGCAGAAAGTGTATATCAAGTGTTATCAAGAGACGAAGTGTCAACATCATAATTTGTTCTAATAATAGAATCAAAAGTAACATCATTCTCTTTCTAGGGAAGTGTTCCATACCTTCTTGAGAGGAAATTGATATTTAATATTACCTTCATTCATATCAATGATAGCACCAACAGTTCAAGAAAGGTCTTCCCAATATGATGGGACAAGATGCATTGCATTCAATATCCAAGACAACAAAATCAACGGGACAAGGTTATTGTTAACGGTAATGCGAACATTATCAACTTTCCCCAAAGGTTTCTTTGTAGAATGATCAGCAAGATTAACATCCAAATAGCAATTTTTCAGTGGTGGCAAGTCAAGCATATTATAAATTTTCTTAGGCATAACGGAAATACTTGCACCAAGATCACATAAAGCATTACAATCAAAATCTTTAACCTTCATCTTAATGATGGGTTCCCAACCATCCTCTAGCTTTCTAGGAATAGAGGCTTCGCTCTAGTTTCTCTTCTCTAGCTTTTATGAGAGCATTTGTAATATGTTTGAAAGCCAAATTTATAGCACTAGCATTAGGACTTTTAGCAAGTTTTTGTAAGAACTTTATAACTTCAGAGATGTGGAAATCATCAAAATTCAAACCATTATAATCTAAAGCAATGGGATCATCATCCCCAATGTTGGAAAAAATTCAGCAGCTTTATCACAGGCAATTTCAGCAGTTTTAGCGCTTTTGCGCGCTTTGCATTAGAAGTGGAAACATTGCTAACACCAATTCTTTTATTATTATTAGTAGGAGGTGCAGCAACTTGTGTAGCATTAGCATTACTAGTGGTGGTAATAGTCCAAACTTTAGCTATATTATCTTCTTTTTCATTTTCTTCTCTTTCCCACCTAGCACGCAATTCCGCCATCAATCTTATATTCTCATTAATTCTAACTTGGATGGCATTTGCTGTAGTAACAATTTTACTATGATGATTTTCATTAGGCATAACTATCGATTTCAAAAGATCAACATCAGCAGCAAGACTATCGACTTTAGAAGCAAGTATATCAATTTTCCCAAGCTTTTCTTCAACAGATTTGTTAAAAGCAGTTTGTGTACTAATAAATTCTTTAAGCATGGCTTCAAGTCCAGGGGGTGTGTTCCTATTATTGTTGTAAGAATTCCCATAAGAATTACCATAGCCGTTTCCATTATTATAAGGATATGGCCTATAGTTGTTACTAGAATTGTTCCGGTAAGCATTGTTGTTGAAATTATTATTTTTAATGAAGTTTACATCAACATGTTCTTCTTGTGCAACCAATGAAGCTAACGGAAATTATTAGGATCAACATTTGTCCTATCATTCACAAGCATAGACATAATAGCATCAATCCTATCACTCAAGGAAGAGGTTTCTTCGAATTTATTTACCTTGTGGAGCTCTTTCCGTGTGCCATTCAGAGTAATTGATCATCATATTATCGAGAAGCTTTGTTGCTTCACCAAGAGTGATGGACATAAAGGTACCTCCAGCAGCTGAATCCAATAGGTTCCTAAAGAAAAATTCAGTCCTGCATAAAAGGTTTGGATGATCATCCAAGTAGTCATCCATGGGTTGGGCAATTTTAACCAAAGATTTCATTCTTTCCCATGCTTGTGCAACATGTTCAGTATCTAATTGCTTAAAATTCATTATGCTACTCCTCAAAGATATAATTTTAGCAGGATAATATCTACCAATAAAAGCATCCTTGCATTTAGTCCATGAATCAATACTATTCTTAGGAGATAGCAACCAATCTTTAGCTCTTCCTCTTAATGAGAAAGGGAACAATTTTAATTTTATAATGTCATCATCTACATCTTTATATTTTTGCATTTCACACAATTCAACAAAATTATTGAGATGGGCAGCAGCATCATAAGAACCAACACCAGAAAATTGCTCTCGCATAACAAGATTCAGTAAAGCAGGTTTAATTTCAAAGAATTCTGTAGTAGCGGTGGAGCAATAGGTGTGCATAAGAAATCATTATTATTTGTGGTTGTGAAGTCACACAACTTAGTATTTTCAGGAGTACCCATTTTAGCAGTAGTAAATAAAATAAACTAGATAAAGTAAATGCGAGTAACTAATTTTTTTGGGTTTTTGATATAGCAAACAAGATAGCAAATAAAGTAAAACTAGCAACTAATTTTTTTGTATTTTGATTTAGTGCAGCAAACAAAGTAGTAAATAAAACTAAGCAAGACAAAAACAAAGTAAAAAGATTGGGATGTGGAGACTCCCCTTGCAGCGTGTCTTGATCTCCCGCAACGGCGCCAAAAAGAGCTTGATACGCGTACAACACGCGTCCGTTGGGAACCCCAAGAGGAAGGTGTGATGCGTACGGCAAGTTTTCCTCAGTATGAAACCAAGGTTTATCGAACAGTAGGAGCCAAGAAGCGTTGAAGGTTGATGGCGGCGAGGAGGCGGCGCAACACCAGGGATTCCGGCGCCAACGTGGAACCGCACAACACAAACCAAATACTTTGCCCCAACGAAACAGAGGTTGAGTTCTCACCGGCTTGCTGTAACAAAGGATTAGATGTATAGTGGAAGATGATTGTTTGCAGAAAAAGTAGAACAAGATTGCAGTAGATTGTATTTCAAGAAAGAGAATTGGACCGGGTCCACAGTTCACTAGAGGTGTCTCTCCCATAAGATAAACAGCATGTTGGGTGAACAAATTACAGTTGGGCAATTGACAAATAAAGAGGGCATGGCCATGCACATACATATTATGATGAGTATAGTGAGATTTAATTGGGCATTACGACAAAGTACATAGACCGCTATCCAGCATGCATCTATGCCTAAAAAGTCCACCTTCGAGTTATATCATCCGAACCTCCATTAAGTTTAACAAATGACAATTGCATTAAGTATTGCGCGTAATGTAATCAAACTACATCCTCGAACATAGCACCAATGTTTTATCCCTAGTGGCAACAGACATCCATAATCTTAGAGGTTTCTGTCACTCCCCCATTCACGGAGACATGAACCCACTATCGAGCATAAATACTCCCTCTTGGAGTTACAAGCATCTACTTGGCCAGCATCTACTAGTAACGGAGAGCATGCAAGATCATAAACAACACATAGACATAACTTTGATAATCAACATAACAAGTATTCTCTATTCATCGGATCCCAACAAACACAACATATAGAATTACAGATAGATGATCTTGATCATGTTCAGCTCACAAGACCCGACAATTAAGCACAATGGGGAGAAGACAACCATCTAGCTACTGCTGGACCCATAGTCCAGGTAGACTACTCACACATCACTCCGGAGGCGACCATGGCGGCGTAGAGTCCTCCGGAGATGATTCCCCTCTCCGGCAGGGTGCCGGGAGGCGATCTCCTAAATCCCCCGAGATGGGATTGGCGGCGGCGGCGTCTGGAAGGTTTTCCGTATGGCTCTACAGGGGGTTTCGCGACGAAGGCTATTTGTAGGCGGAAGGGCAGGTCGAGGGCGTCACGAGGGCCCACACCCTAGGTCGGCGCGGCAGGGCTTGGGCCGCGCCGCCCTATGGTTTGGCCACCTCGTGGCCCCACTTCGCTCTCCTCTTCGGAAGCTTCGTGGCAAAATAGGACCCCGGGCGTTGATTTCGTCCAATTCTGAGAATATTTCCTTACTAGGATTTCTGAAACCAAAAACAGCAGAAAACGGCACTTCGGCATCTTGTTAATAGGTTAGTTCCAGAAAATGCACGAATATGACATACATGTAGATATCATCAATAATGTGGCATGGAACATAAGAAATTATCGATACTTCGGAGACGTATCACACACCCAAATATTTCTTTATATTGGTGTTCCATTTCTGATGCTTTACCAAAACAAAATAATTCACTCTTATGGAAATTTATCTTTAGCCCCGATAACTGCTCAAATATGCACAAGATAAGTTTCATATTAACCACTTTTTCTAGGTCATGCTCCATAAAAATGATAGTGTCATCTGCATACTGCAAAACCTACACCCCCCTCAACCAAATGGGGAATAAGACTACCCACATGATCAGCTTCCTTAGCCCGCATAACCAAAATGGCTAACATATCAGCTATGATATTAAATAAAATGGGGGATAGCGGATCTCCCTGCCTCAGACCCTTCTTTGTTTGGAAATTATGACCAATGTCATCATTAACCTTAATCCCAATACTCCCCCCTACACAATTTTTTTAATTCTATCACACCATACTGGGTTAAAACCTTTCATCAGCAATAATTGTTGAAGGAAAAGCCACTTGACCTTGTCATATGCCTTCTCGAAGTCAATTTTAAATAGAACCCCATCCATCTTTTTACGATGTAATTCATGGATTGTCTCGTGCAAAACAACAACCCCTTCCAAAATATGTCTACCAGGCATAAAAGGCCGTCTGAGTAGGTTTTACTATTTTGTGTGCCACAGCCGACACCCGATTAGTGGAAACTTTAGTGAAGATTTTGAAACTGACATTAAGCAAGCATATAGGCCTGTATAACTAAATTTGCACCGCGTTTTCCTTTTTAGGTAGTAGAGTAATAATCCCAAAATTTAGCTTGAACAGAGGAAAACCACCAGCCTGAAAGTGGCCAAACATAGCCATCAGGTTTTTTAATAACCTCCCAAAATCTTTGATAAAACTCCACGGGAAACCCATCCGGTCCTGGAGATTTGTTATGTTCCATTTGAGATATGGCTTCAAAAACTTCTTCCTCGGAGAAGTCAACAGTTAGCAGGGCATTTTCTTCTTCAGAAATTTGGGGAATATCATCAGTACGAGTTTCCATCATTTCGAAATTGTTATCTTCAGGAGTCCAAAACGTTTCTTATATTATTCAGTGATGTATACTTTTAAATTTTCATAACCGACAATGGTACCTTATTCTTGTTCTAATTGGAATATTTTTTTTCTTCCTATGTTTGTCATTTGCAATCAAATGGAAGTATTTTGTATTGTTCCCTCCCTCCTGTATATGTTTAACTTTAGCCCTTTGTTCCCATTTGATCTCTTCTTCTCGTCTAAGTTTATTCAATTGATCATTTGTTTTTTTTAAATCAAGCCTCTCCCTCTCAGTTAGAGGGCAAGTTTTAGCTTGAATGTCTAAAAAATCTATTAGATTCAACAACCGTTCCTTTATAACTGAAAAAATCTCAGTTATAACTCGGCTTGCAACTGTAAAAAATCTAGTTGCGACTTATACATATAAATACATTATGATGCAATTAAACGGTATAAGACTTAACTGACTACCACTACCAGTACTAGCAAATCCCTTTCTTTTTCTTTGCCACTGCTCACAACATACCATTGTGGCTGTCAACGCCATTCACTATCGTGTCCTCGCCCGATTGAGGTCATCTCCATCGACGCTATCGCCTGCGTGAGGACCACATTGACCGTCCCGGCTAAGTTCCTTGGCGTCGTGCTCCGGGATGTCTCATGTCACTGGGGTCCTCCCGTGGACACCCCTATGTTGATGCTTCGATCTAGTTCTAGTGCTTTGGTCCAACTTGTGTGCTCATCCAGGAGAAGGGAGACAACCGATACATCAAGGCGCCGCCGACTCCCTAATGGGGAGCGGAGCTACTGCCACTGCTCTCCTATAATGGACATGACGATGAGTAATTATTGCGGATCGGACTCCTAAACATTGATTCTCACATTTAGTTCCACATGAGTGACAAACAATTATGAGAAAATATAATTATCACACATATGTATTTTTGTGTTCCCCGTGTGGACGATTCTAGGAAATTTTGCCTTATAGAGAAAGCATATGCATGCATGTAGAAGTCTAACGCCTTATCCCAATTAATAAATCACACTAATTGCTAAATTTGAAATCAATAACAATTTCTCTCCAAGTTTATTAATCTGTTAAGTGATCCATTGACACCATGTGTCCATCCCTACGAAGGCTTCAAAACTATTTCACATGTTGATACGTACCCGTCGAGTTTTTTGTAGAATTAGTTGCCAGATTAACATCGAATGTTGACCACGATAATATTTCATAGTTACAAGATTAACATACCAGTGACACACGCCTTTGTTGTCACTGATGAGCATTTTGCGACCATCAATAATAAGCAATTCTGTTGTACTGGTGTGAGCCTCTAATTTTACCGGCGAGCCTTTTTTTCCTTTTTGATACATGCATCCTTGGTGTCTCCACTTGTTCTTCACATTATGCTTTTTTCCAGGCCAGGTGTAATTGTAACAAGTTTATATTTAACATATTTCCTTAATAAAAAAAATCATGAAAATATTGATGGTGAAGACACAAAATAAGGTACAAGTAGGGGTACATAAATTGAACATAAGAGCATTGAGATGCAAAATAAATAAATAAATATTCGTTCGCACATTTAACTTCATGGCAACGTCGAGCTCCAACAACTAGATTGTGTAACAAATAGAATTACGATAGCTCTAACGGCATGCAACATTGCGAACAAAATTTTCTTTGGGAAGAGAAACATTTTCTACGAAGAATGGAAATTTTTGGTGGAGGAAACACAACAATTTTGAAAACATGGAACATGTCATGGGATATTATTTGATATAGAAGAAAAAACCAGAAGGAAACAACATTCGGTGAAAGAACACTTTGTGTGTAGAGGAACATTTATGCTGAAGGAAGCGAATTTTATTTGGTGTGACTAGTTCTCATTCGACTGAGAACTAACTTAGTTCTTAGGTCCAGAGACATTTTTCCAACTTAATTCTCATTTTTGTATCAACTAACTTAGTTCTCACTTGCAACTAAAAAGGTTGATCTGTAATCTAACTTACAACTGAAAAAATCTCAGTTTCAACCTAGCTGGCAACTTAAGTGCATGAAGCACCATGAATCTCATTGAAACTCTGATGGTGTAGGACTTGGGTGAAAACTAAGTTACTTCCCAGCTAGATGAGAATTAGCAAACCCTTTATTTGTTGTAACTAGCAAGGTGATCTTCCCAAATGCGAGGGCGGCATCTTAAAAGACTATTTAATTTTAATTGTTCAATTTTTCTATAATGTTTTATATGTTGTAACTTTATAGAATTGATGCTACATAATTATTAAAACTACCAAACCTAATGTTTAACAAATTTTAGCCAGACGAATTCTTTTCAGTTGCTATGTATCCTTGGCTCAACTATCAATAGACATGCATACATAGGTAAACTAACTGGTGCACCATGGTGTCTGGACACCACAAATCATAAAAGAAAACCTGCACAACATACTGGGAAGTGATTTTTCTCTGTTTTTGATAATTGGAAAATGCATTCTCTCTCCTATTGATATTAGGAAAGTGAATTTCTCTCCTTTATACACCTATGATGCAATCTAGCACCAACGATGTAATTGTACGGTCATGATGCATGGTGCCCGAGCATCATGGTGCCCCAATTGAACTTACAAGACAAATTGGCACATTGGTGTGACTAACATAAACCTACAGAAAACTCGTATAGTATTACAAAGCAACTCCTAAATATGTTAGAGTAAATAAAAGTTCAAATTAGTAAGCAATAATAAGTGTATAATTACTTTTTCACACCTTTGCACGATAGTCCTGAAATTGCAATGCTTCCTGGAGTCTCTATGTCCATACGATTTTCTTTTGAACCATCTATTGTTCATCAGGTTAAAAGCATGATAATGTTCCTAGTGATCATTATATTGTTTTTATGTGTCTCGCTAAATAATATGACCAATGTTTTTCCTACACTTGGGATCATGAACGTGAGTTCTGGCTGCAATTTGCTTTTTTCACTTATTGTAGTTTGAAAATAATTGAGAGTGCAGTTTCCTTGGAAACTTCGATCCAATAGGATTTTGCAAACCTTATCATAACAATCTAGAATTTAGTATATTTTTAAATCTGAATTTAATACTCCATGAAATAACACTAGTGCAGATGAGGCCTATTAAGGACCCTGGCACACGGAAAGGCCTTTCTGTATGTTGTGTGGCCGAACGATGACGCCATAAAACAGGAATCGTGTGCTTGGTCTCTAGTCAGGCCCATATGAAGCCATAAAGCACAAGGAAGTCATTTTCGGGTCATCAAGGCCATTTGAAATGGTCAGCGTATAGGGCCTTCATCGAACATGAGTCTGGCTAATGTTATCATGTGTGAACATTTTGCGATCAATTTTTGATCTTGCCCGTGTCTTCTCCTCTACGGAACTCAAACGGTATAATATGTAAAAGTCGTGTGGGTAAATTTTGGTCAACGCCTAACCTCTACACCTTCCTCCAGCGTACCACGCATCGCCAACGAATTGGGCTTCCACTTCTTCATGGTTCGCACCAAGAAGACCGCTCGCCTCTCGTGGGTCGCGCAGTACCCGCAGGCGCATCGTCGCCATTTGGAGCCATGCCCCTCCGGTGGCGGAGAAGGCCCCTTGGGTGGCCAAGGAGGCGCCTCACATGGCAGAGCAGGCAGCTCAGGTGGCCGAGGAAGAGCAGGAGCAGACCGTCCAAGTGACTAACAAAAGTGACTAACAACCAAGGCGAAATGTATTCGGAGGACATGGAAGAGCGTACGAAGATGGGCGAAAATGCCGCGGCTGCCAATTACATGCACGAAGAAATATCGCAATAGGTTTGTTCAAACAGAATCGTATGTGGAGGAAGGTATCGAGGAAGGTATCGCAAATGGTGTCAGCAATGTTGTACAAACAGTTTTTGTCTACAAAATCATATGTGGATGAAGGTATCACAAACGGTGATAGCTATGTTGTGCAAACGGTTTTTGTGCGCAAAATCGTTTGCGAATATTTTGGTCGTGAAATGTTCCAGCAAGTTTACCGATTTCATTTGAAATGCAAAATAAAAATCTTCGCGCCATTTACCTCCTCACCTCTAAAATGTATCACTCACTCTTCCCTTCGGCGGCCTACCCACTTCTGCACCATGCATCCATGCCAATCCACTCTAGGGTGCATCGACCTTTCACCGTCAGATGCGAAGGAAGAGCATTCCTCACAGGACTGCGGAGGAGGAGCACACTCCAGAGCAGGAGGATCACGTTGCAGAGGAGGATGATCTGGGTGGGATGGAGAAGGACTTGGAGGAGCAGATGGTGCTGGAGCAGTCCATCGAGTCGGCGCAACGTGAGGAACAAGTTGTGCATCGCGTGGTGGAGGACTCCTCCAAGACTCTCCGCGATGACCTGCTGCGTGCATGGCTGCACGCCAAGAATAAAAGTAAGAAGGCCGACAGTGCAGCGCATGTTCCGCAATTTCCCGTCGACAAGCTGGTTGAGCCGTGGATGACCACACTGGCAATGCGCAAGGACGCCTTCGAAGCAGAAGCATCAGGCACTAGCGGTCAGTGCATCGACAATTCCAAGGCATCAGGCCCTGGAGAGGGCATAGTCGTCGACCATGGAGATGCATCAAACACCAGCATCGTCTACTTATCCTATGGTGACGAGGTGGACGGTTAGTACATCACATAGTTATTACCAAATTTATTAGGACCTATGTATGTAGTGTGAACTTAACCCGCTCTTTTTATAACAGGAAGGGCAACCAAATATTATTGATTGGTGCTCTTCCAAACTATGCCCAAATATTATTATTGTTCTTTTGTAAAAGGAAGGAAAACCATGTTGCATTAATTGGTTCCCCTCTTGTCTAAGCCCAATATATTATGAACTCTTCTTCAAAGGTGATTTGTGTGAAATATAAACTTATGTAGGTGCAAACATAGAGAAAACATCCCATTTTAATTAAATCATGTGCGAAGCATTTGGAGGTGCTGGCGTAAAGTAATCGTGTGCGAAGAACGCATACGACTTTGTGCAACATGGTTGTGTGCGAAGGTACACAGCGTACGTGAATTTCCTTTCGCAAATAGTGTGCGATTAGGGGCCATCAAACGCAATCCTACCATCTTTTTGGGATATATAAGGACCACCAGGTCCCCGTCCGGACTCACTCCACCACAACCGGCTATCTAGATTTAGGAAAATGCAGGTCACCTTGCTCCCCTTGAGCACCTGGTTGGCATGGCGGAAGCTACTGCCTACCACGCTGGAATGGAGTTGACGTCGCCACGGGCTTCTTCATCAATCGCTCTGCCGAACCTCGTCTTCGAACTCCGATACCACCAGTCAAGTTGTCTCGTCCTCTCCAGCTCCATCGTCTCCCAGAGGTACATTCTTTTTCGTGCTTTTTTGTTTAAGTTGACCACGGATCTGATGGGTAACATAGTTAGCAAGGTTGGATCCATTAGAATATTGTGTTAGGATCAGTGAGTTTTGGTTTTTTAATCACTGCCACAGTTAGCAAGGTCGGTTTCATTAGAATATTCTTAAGCCTAGATGTTGTGTCATCTAATGTGTAACGTACCATGTTCTATATGTTATGTTGTATGCAGTGCCGGATTTGCTCTTATCTAGGGGATGCACCATGTTCTAACGGGATTAAATTGGTTTGTTAAATAGTAGCATTTTTCACCACTTATGTCATTGTGTATTCTTTGATTTATATGTTCATGTGTATTGATTTACACATTACTATTTTTCAATTTGTTTCCTATAGTTAACTATAGCTATCATACTATAACAGAAATTGTATTTTGGTGACACTATATAAGAATTTGATTGGCGGATTAGGGCCAATGGTGTCTCCTGTTACGCTCCGGATCAATAAGACCCCAAATCATTTCTTCTTAACTAGTTTAAGTATAGCTATTATTTGTTTGGTATGTTCATATTCTAACTATAGTAGATTTGTTTATGCAGTTTGTTTCGGATGAGATACCGGTATCTTGTGATAAGGATTTACAAACCGTCGCTATTGCGATGTTTTAGTGCACTGCATAAGACACTTTTTTAGTTAAAAGTGTATTATGCGGTGTTGCTAGAATATCACAAAAGTGATTAGAAGAACACTGAAGGTTCTCAATGAAGGTTGACCATTTGCACCCGTTGTTGCATGGAGACAACGATGTAACCAAAAGCTATTTCTGTAGAACTCTCATTTCTATAGCTAGCAGTTAATCTATGTCGAAATACATGTGTACATGTGGTGTATGAAATGTAGAATCAAATATAAATGAGTTTTACTACTTTGTTGTGAATGCAATTTTGAGTTATGGGCTACTAGGGTTGCCATTGCTTGTTGCATATATGAAATGTCAGCGATGCTGGTAGAATCCAAATGGCTGATTAAAACAAATGTGTGCCATCTTTGTGGAACGCATATACCTAAATTAACAACAACGTTTGCGATCTTCCAGTTTTGGTGGCGGCTGAAAAGAGAGCGTTGTGTGTGACGGACCAGCCTATCGCACACGACGTGACGTAGTGAACCGTGTGTGGCATTGGACCCTGGCACACATGTTTTTTTAAACCGTATGCTTTGTTTTGACTTGTCCCTACTCTCGTCTTGTGACAGTTAGGTTTCTTTGTGCGACGGACCATTTCAGCGGGATGTAAAAGCCTCATATGTACTATCGTTCCTTTTTTCCCGAGTCTTTTTTCTCACGTACATATCCCATTAAGTTGTGATGTTTGTTTTTTACGCGAGTCCTTTCTCTCAGGTCCATTTAGAGTTACACGCACACATAAAGGGAGAGGTTAAGAAATTTGGAAACACTTGATATGTCTCACTATTAGTGTAGTTCAATAAGTAATATAGGTAAACAATATAATATTTTGTGTACATGTATCCAATCTGTAGTCTACCATGTGATTTGTACTGATACGGACATGTGTCCAGTTCCTTTGGAAAAAAAATCCGATTTTCTAATCTAATAAATACTCCCTCCTTCTCAGTTTACTAGTCTTTTTCGTATCCCTAGGTCGTCAATTTGATCTATGTAATTTAAATTATATTATGCAAAAAATATATCATTAGAAAATATAACATCTAAACTTTCTAATGATATAATTTTTATAATATATAACTAATGCTAACTTGATCAAATTTACGATCTAAGAGTACGCGCACGCATAAACTGTGAAAGAGGGAGTATCTGAAGCGTACAATTGTAGGATTCCTTCTTTCTTTTGAGATAGGATTCCTTCTTTCTAATCCATATCTGATCGTACTATTTTTGGGAAGAAGGGGTTATAGTTTAACTGCTCTAGTAACCGGCACAAGTAGTTATTGCCTTTTTCATACATAAAAAATGCTATGGAAAACCGATCAATTTTGACCCTATGATCTAATATATGTGAGGTTTTACCTGTAGTAGGCAACTTTGAGGTCAACAGCTATGCCCGACTAATGACTAATATTTTATTTCATAGCAGTCTATGCTTTAGCTTTGTAATGAACAATAATAAAGAAAAAGTATCCATCTTACTCTCCATTGGATGTTACTAATTTTAGTATACCTTCAATTAATTAAAAATAGTAGTATTAAATGACTTTGTAATTACAGAGTACACTCTATTACGATGAATTTACCGTAATTTCATCAACGAATTAACACAATGAAGTGACTGGTGTACAATTCCCTCCACCAGCTTGACAATTTATTTTTTCTAGATCTTATATCAAAAGGGACCGTCGATATATGTTTTTACTATGGAAAATAACATGATTCATGATTCTATTGATAGTAGATCAGGGATGGAAGTCATAGCGTACAACTTTGACATGTCAGCTATTATGGGCCCATGTAACAAATTCATTCTATAGAGTATTACAATAATTAACCATAATGTCATACTCAAACTTAATGCAGTGAAATGATTGGTGTACAACTTCATCCACCAGTATTCAAATATTGATTTTTACACATCTATCTATCAAAAGGAATATTATCATCATTGCACTGACCAGTAACATGATAGAAACGTGTTAGTAGCTAACACCAACATTGACTAGTCAACTGCTAGCCAAGTGAGTGGTTTACAACTCCATCGACCCGTTTTTCATAGGGAGAATTATCATAATTGTATTGATAGTAAATCGCTATGGACGCAATAGCATACAACTTTCACCAGTCAACCGCTATGGACCCACATAACAAATCCATTATGTTATGATAGTTCACCATAATGCCCCAAACATAATGCAGTGAACTGACTGGTGCACAACTCCATCGACCACGATTCGAATATTTATTTGTATTGATCTTACTATAATAAGTGACTATTGAGATTATTGCTTTTGTATTGATAGTAACGCTCTATGACCGCCATAGCAGCCTAAATTGACTCATCAACCGCTATGGAACCGAGTAACTATCAAACACAATCTAAATGCAACGAAGCGTACAATTCCACCCATCAGTATACAAAAATTTACTTATGGTCTTTGATAGAGAAAACTATCGTGATTATATTGATAGTGAATACCTAGTACAATGAGAAAGCTAGGGTACACACAAACTGAGCAAAAGAGAATAGAAGTAAAACCGAACTATTAAATCAATTGCTCAAACTTTCTGAAAAGGAAGACTTTTTTGTGGAACAAAATAAGTTTTGCAACAAGTATATCCATTTATTTAATATAGATGGAACGCTACAAAATTTGTTCGTAACTAGCTCGGCACAGTTAGCAAATCCGTATCAAACGGGAAAGAGTGAACTTCACAAAACCCCAAACATTGGGCATTAGTAACTACAAAAAAAGCTTATATATTAAAACAGAGGTAGTGATAGTTTCGATGGGAGAGCCCAACTTCCCTCCATTCTGGCGGGTTATCGGGCTTGAAGGTGCCACAACATTAATACCTCCATACTGGTTTACATGTGTATTACGTATTTCGAGAAAAAAGTTTGATTGCAAATTCGGTAAACAAAATATGAGACATGTGGTACAAAAATTATATCATTGGATTTATATGTAAAAGAAGTTTCCAACAGTATAATTTTTGTGATATATATTTTATATGCATTGACCAAATTAGTGCTTAACGTTTTTAAAATGTGTATTACCCTGTAAACCAGTATAGAAGAAGTATAGATCAAATGTTTCTAGCCGGGTTTAAATGAAAAATAGTATGCTAAGCAATTTGATCCTCAAATTTTCCCAGGCTTCAACAAGTTTATGGACCCACCATTGCCCGTGACCACACCTTCTAGGTCAACAAACATTTAACCACTTTTTTAGGGTTACTTTTGTTTTATATTGATAAAGGGTTAGTTTTTTCCCACTGGACCAAGCATGATTGGACAGTGCAAATCCACCTCCGCATTTCCTGAAAATTGTGTTTATATAGAACATCTGTGGACCCATATGGTTCTTATGTGCCATAATTTAAACTTTGGTACAACTATATTGTTACACTTAACACTTCTTTTCTTTTAGTCTCACACTTAAGAGCTAAATCATAGGCTTATATTTTTTAGCATATGTGGATTAATTTGGTGCCTTTAAAACCACGCTTGTACCGTATATAGTATATAATAGATAGATGGATGGATAGCAACGAACGATGTTTGCATGCAACAAGGACGTCTGGAAGGAACACTCTAGACTTTGGTCATAGTTGGCACTGAAATAATGACCGTTTACCAGTTAGCCAATCTATATCTAAGATGGAATAGTGAACTTCAAAAAACCCAACTCAATTGGGTATTAGTAACTAGTAAAAATAACTTATGGATTAACACGAACGCTCAGCCACGGTTTTTTGGGTTGTTTTTATTTTGTAGATTAGTCATTTGTTTCTTCCCATTGGACAAATCATATACATCTACGGTGTGTATCAGTTTATGTCGTACCCCCTTAGGTGTCATGGCTTATTTTAATCTAACGGTGTTGACTAGCCGAATAATGTAAGATGGATTAATTGACATCACACATGTGCATCCTTTCCGCAAACAGCCCCCCTCACCATTCCAACCAACATCTTCCCAAGGGTTTTGAACATCATGGAAAAAAAAACAGCGTGTTATGTCGGCTCTAATAGCCGCTTATTTCACGAAAAATATCAACATGGGATCTAAGTTTTGAATAGGACCTCCAAAATAAATAAAAAAGGTTCATAATTTAGAGAACGGTACTCAAATTTTTCATTTAAAAAAAGTTGAATCTTGAAAAAGGGAAAACGGAACAATCCACCCACCCATGTATATCTCTCTCGTCTCTCATTCTCAGTTTGTTTCCCCGTTTGATAAGTTGCGAGCAGGGAGGTCACTTTCTCGGAGTTTACCAGGAGCAACCTGGTGGAGTCGTCACAGCACGCTCCCCTTTGCAAATGTATCCGTTTTTTCGATTTCGGTAAGAACACCATGTAGATTTTGAGCGGAAAGTCAAATAGTTTATTAAAGTAGGAGAAAGACTATTGAGCACCATTTGGCATCAACATCATTTATTTCCAGATGTCGTATATTTAGTAACGCATCGTGCAAGATTACTAGTAATTGGAAATTTACCTCCCAATTTCCCCGATCTCCATCTAAAAAATTGCCCCTCCTTCCTACAATAGGATGCATATAATGTTTGATTAAAGTTTGACCAACATAGAAAAATATGTCAACATGTACAATATCAGTTGGATATGATATGAAAAATATTTCAGGATGATTGTAATTATGTTGATTTGAGATTATAAATGTCAACAATTTTCTATATAGTTGATCAAACTTTAATTTTTTTGACTTTGAGAAAAAACTATAAGCATGCTATTTATGGAAGAAGGGGTTATAGTTTGACTGATCTAGTAAGAGGCAAAAGTAATTATTTCCTTTTCCATAATAAACACTGACCGAATTTGACCCTATGGTCTAATATATGTGAGGTTTTACCGGTAGTATGCAGTTTTGACTGGTCAACGGGTATGCCGAACTAACGACTAATTTTTTATTTCATACCAGTCTATGCTTTAGCTTTGTAATCAACAACAATACATGAAAAATATCCGTCGTGCTCTATATTGGATGTTACTAATTTTAATATACCTTCAATGAGTTAAAAATAGTATTATTAAATGACTTAATAATTAGGGGTACACTTTATTATGGTAACTTACCTTAATGTCAACCACGAATTAACCCAGTGAAGTGACCGGTGTACAACTCCCTCCACCAGTATGGCAATATTTTTTGTAGATCTTATATCAAAAGGGGCCATCGATATATGTTTTTATGGAAAATAGGATGATTCATGATTCTATTGATAGTAAATCGATATGGAAGTCAAACCGTTCAACTTTGACATGTCAGCTCTTCTGGTCCGAAGTAACAAATCCATTCTATGGAGTATTACAATAATTCACCATGTTTTCATACTCAAACTAAATGCAGTGAAATGACTGGTGTACAACTCCATCCACCAGTATTTAAATATTGATTTTGTACATATATTTCTATCAAATGGGCCATTATCATGATTGCATTAACAGTAACATGCTAGGGACGTGGAAGTAGCTAGCACCAACATTGAATAGTCAACAACTAGTGAACTGACAGGTGTACAACTCCATCCATCCGTTTTTCTTAGGGAGGATTATCATAATTGTATTGACACTAAATCCCTATGGACGCAATAGCATATAACTTTCAATGGTTAACAACTATGGACCCTCATAACAAATCTATTCTATTACGATAATCTACCAAATACCCCAAACTTAATGCAATGAATTGACTGGTGCGCAACTCCATCCACCATGATTCAAATATTTGTTGGTATAGATCTTCCTATAATAAGGGGACTATTGAAATTATTGTTATTGTATTGATAGTAATGCTCTATGACCGCCATAGTAGCGGAATAAATTGACTGGTCAACCGCTATGGAACAACTGTCAAACACAACCTAAATGCAACGAAGTGGACATTCCATCCATCGGTATTCGAGTATTTACTTGCATAGATATTTCTATAAAAGGGGGTGTTAATATCCGGTCTTTGGTAGAGCACAAAACATGATTGCGTTGATAGTGAATACCTAGGACAATTCACAAGCTAGGGTACACAAACTTAGAAAAAGAGAATAACGGGAAAAAGTAAAAAAAAAAATCTGGTACTCAAATTTTTTAATAAGGAAGACATACTTGTGGAAGGAAATAAGTTTCGCAATAAGGAAATTTATTTAATTAATGTGGAAGGAATGCTACAGAATTTGTTCATAACTAGTTTGGCACTGAAAAATAATACGCTGACAGTTAGCAAATCCATATAAAGATGGAAAGGGTGAACTTCACCAAACCCCAAACAATTGGGAATTGGTAACTACCAAAAAACTTATATATTGAAACAGAGGTAATATTAGTTGCTACCGGAGGACCCAACGTTCCTCCATTTTGGTAGTTTATCGAGCTTGAAGGTGCCACAACACTACTACCTCCATACCGGTTTATAAGGGTATTACACATTTCGAGAAAGAAGTTTGATTGCAAATTCAGTGAACAAAATATGAGACATGTTCTACAAAAAGGTATATCATTGGATTCGTATTCAAAATAAGTTTCCAATAGTATAACCTTTGTGATACATATCTTATATTTGTTGACCAAATTAGTGGTCAAAGTTTTTTCTGAAAATGTGTAATACCCTGTAATTAAATTGGTATGAAGGGAGTATAGATCAAGTGTTTCTTACCAGGTTTAAATGAAAAATAGTATTCTAAGATATTTAATTTTTTATTTTCCAACTCTTCAACAAGTTTTTGGACCCACCATTGCCCATGACCACAACTTGGTCAACAAACATTTAACCAGGTTCTTTTTATTTTATATTGTTAAAGGTTAGTTTCTTCCCAGCTGAGGAGCATTATTGGACAAAGAAAATCCACCTCCGTATTTCTCGAAAAACACCTTTATATAGAACGGACCCATATGGTTCTTAGAGCAAGTACAATAAATTCTAGTCAGCTGGTTATAAGGATTAAAATAATATATTGTTGCTTAGTTGGAAGAGAGAGAGGAGGAGAGAGAAGAGGAGTGGGCTCTTATGCAAGAGTCAGCTCTAGCACGTGCTTCTAGGCACTATGTGAGAGTGAATGGTGGGTCATACATAGATAAAATAGTATAATTTTATTGCTCACTATTGTACATGTTGGCTCTAGAATGAATATAGAAGACATGACACTTGGCTTATAGCCAACGGTTGGCTCTACTATTGAACTTGCTCTTATGTGCCACAAGTTCACTTTTGTACACGTATATTGTTGTATGTAAAATTTCTTATCTTTTAATCTCACATGTTAAGATTACAATCATAGGCTTATATTTGTTTTAGCATATGTGTATTAACTTGATGCCTTCAGAAACACGGTTATATTTCTTTTCTTAGGGAAGGTCATCATGGCTAGCTTTATTAATCTTAAACAACTATTAAATCATTAAGTATATAATAGATTGGTACTAGATAGCAACGAGCAATGTTTGCATGAAAAGGAGGTCCAGAAGAAACAGTCTGGACTTTTGTCGTAGTTGGCACTGAAAAACTAATTGTTTACCAATTAGCCAATCTGTATGTAAAAGGGAATAGTGAACTTCACAAAACCCAGCACAGTCGGGTAATAGTAACCTGTAACAAAAACTTACGGACCAACACAAACTATAAGCATGCTATTTATGGAAGAATGGGTTATAGTTTAACTGATCGAGTAAGGGGCACAAGTAATTATTTGCTTTTCCATAACAAAAACCGACCGATTTTGACTCTATGGTCTAATATATGTGAGTTTTTACCGGTAGTAGGTAGTTTTGACTGGTCAACAGGTATGCCCAACTAGCGACTAAATTTTTTATTTCATATCGGTCTATGATTTAGCTTTGTAATCAATAACAATACATAAAAATTATCCGTCCTATTCTCTGTTGTGTTACTAATTTTAAAATACCTTGAATTAGTTAAAAAAATACTGGTATTAAATGACTTCGTAATTAGGGGGTACACTCTATTATGATAACTTACCTTAATGGCATCCATAAATTAACGCAGTGAAGTGACCGGTGTACAACTCCCTCCACCCGTATAGCAATATATTTTTATAGATGTTATATCAAAAGGGGCCGTTGATATATGTTTTTATGGAAAATAGGATTATTCATGATTCTGTTGATAGTAAATCGGTATGGAAGTCAAAGCGGACAACTTTGACATGTCAGCTATTCTGGGCCCAGGTAACAATCCATTCTATGGACTATTACAATAATTCACCATGTTGTCATACTCAAACTAAATGCAGTGAAATGACTGGTGTACAACTCCATCCACGAGTATTCAAATATTGATTTTGTACATATTTTTATCAAATGGAACATTATCATGATTGCATTAACAGTAACATGCTAGGAACACAGAAGTAGCTAGCACCAACATTGACTAGTCAACAGCTAGTGAACTGACTGGTGTACAACTCCATCCATCAGTTTTTCTTAGGGAGGATTATCATAATTGTATTGACAGTAAATCTCTATGGACGCAATATCATATAACTTTCAACGGTTAATAACTATGGACCCTCATAACAAATCCATTCTATTACGATAATTCACCAAATGCTCCAAACTTAATGCAATGAACTGACTGGTGCACAACTCCATCCACCATGATTCAAATATTTATTGGTATAGATCTTCCTATAATAAGTGACTATTGAAATTAGTGTTATTGTACTGATAGTAACGCTCTATGACCGCCATAGTAGCAGAATAAATTGACTGGTCAACCGCTATGGAGCAGCGTAACTGTCAAACACAACCTAAATACAACGAAGCCTAAATTCCATCCATCAGTATTCAAATAATTACGTGTATAGATATTTCTATGAAAGGGGTGTTAATATACGGTCTTTGATAGAACAAAAATCATGATTACATTGATAATGAATACCTAGGACAATTCACAAGCTAGGGTACACACAAAGTAAGCAAAATAGAATAACGGGCAAAAGTAAAAAAAAAAGATTAAATCTGTTACTCAAACTTTTTAATAACGAACACATATTTGTGGAAGGAAATAAATTTTGCAACAAGGAAATTTATTTAGTTAATCTAGAAGAAATGCTATCGAATTTGTTTATAACTAGTTTGGTACTAAAAAATAAAAGGCTGACAGTTAGCAAATCCATATAAAGATGGAAAGAGTGAACTTCACCAAACCCAAACAATTGGGAATTAGTAACTACCAAAAAAAACTTATATATTGAAACAGAGGTAATATTAGTTGCTAGGTGGCACTGAAAAAATTAGGTATTAGTAACCTGTCACAAAAACTTACGGATTATCGAGCTTGAAGGTACCACAACACTACTATCTACATACCGGTTTATAAGGGTATCACGAATTCAAGAAAGAAGTTTGATTGCAAATTCGGTGAACAAAATATGAGACATGTTCTACAAAAGATATATCATTGGATTCATATTCAAAATAAGTTTCAAATTGTATAATTTTTGTGATATATATCTTATATTTTTTGACCAAATTAGTGGTCAAAGTTTTTTCTAAAAATGTGTAATACCCTATAATTAAATTGGTACAGAGGGAGTATAGATCAAATGTTTCTTACCAGGTTTAAATGAAAAATAGTATTCTAAGAAATTTGATTTTTAATTTTCCAAGTCTTCAACAAGTTTTAACCGGATTGCCCATGACCACAACTTGGTCAACAAACATTTAACCAGATTGCGTTTATTTTATATTGATAAAGGTTAGTTTCTTCCCATTTGAGAAGCATGATTGGACAATGGAAATCCACCTCCATATTTCTCGAAAAACACGTTTATATAGAACGGACACATATGGTTCTTATGTGCCACAAGTTCACTTTTGTACACATATATTGTTGTATGTAAAACTTCTTATCTTTTAATCTCACATGATAAGATTAAAATCATAGGCTTATATTTGTTTTAGCATATGTGGATTAACTTGGTGCCTTCTGATGACCCACAAGTATAGGGGATCGCGGCAGTCTTCGAGGGAAGTAAAACCCAAATTTATTGATTCGACACAAGGGGAGGTAAAAAATACTTATAAGACTTAACAACTGAGTTGTCAATTCAGCGCACTGAAAAGCACTAGTAACAGGGGTGATGTGAAAGCAAGATAATATGAGAGCAAGTAATGCAATACAGCAGCAGTAGCAATAACACAGAGCAATGGCACTGGAAAATAGTTGATACTACTTCCAATGACATATAGAACGAGTATATGATGATGAGAGATGGACCGGGGTTCCCAGATCTACACTAGTGGTAACTCTCCAATAACAAGTGACAAGTGTTGGGTGAACAAATTACAGTTGGGCAATTGATAGGATTGATAAAGCATTAAGATAGAACATCAATTCATTAATTATGTAGGCATATTTTCCATATATAGTCATACGTGCTCGCAATGAGAAACTTGTACAACATCTTTTGTCCTACCAGCCGGTGGCAGCCGGGCCTCAAGGGAATCTACTGGATATTAAGGTACTCCTTTTAATAGAGTACCGAGCAAAGCATTAACACTCCGTGAAAACATGTGATCCTCATCACCGCCATCCCTCCGGTTGTCCCGATTGTCACTTCGGGGCCTTTGGTTCCGGACAGTGACATGTGCATACAACTTGTAGATACAATCTAAGCAATAAGTATAAAGCTTAAATCTAAGATCATGCCACTCGGGCCCTAGTGACAAGCATTAAACATAACAAGATTGCAGCAACAATAACTTCACAAACTTTATAGATAGACTAATCATAATGTATCATCCATCGGATCCCAACAAACACAACACCGATTACATCAGATGGATCTCAATCATGTAAGGCAGCTCATGAGATCATTGTATTGAAGTACATGGGATAGAGAGTACCAACTAGCTAATGCTAGAACCCGTAGTCCATGGGGGAACTACTCACGAGCATGATGGAGGCGATGGCGTCGATGGAGATGGACTCGGGCACTTCCCCGTCCCGGCAGGTGCCGGAACAAAGACTTCTGTCCCACGAATTGAGTTTTGATGGCGCCCCCGGAGTGTTTCTGGAGTTTCAATTGGTATCGAGGTTTTAGGTCGAAAGGGCTTATATAGGCGAAGAGGCGCAGGGGCAACATGGTGCCCTCCCATAGGCCGGCGCGCCAGGAGCTGGCCCGCGCGACACTATGGTGTGGGGGGGCCAGGCCTCCCCTCTGACTCCCCTCGGTGTCCTGGTCCGTCTCGGTGAATTATGATGTTTGGCATTGATTTCGTCCAATTCCGAGAATATTGCCCGAACAGCCTTTCTGAACCAAAATGCAGAAAGGAACTGACACTGTGGCATCTTGTTAATAGGTTAGTTCCGGAAAACGCATAAAAACATTATAAAGTGCGAGAAAAACATGTAAGTATTGTCATAAAACAAGCATGGAATATCAGAAATTATGGATACGTTGGAGACGTATCAGCATCCCCAAGCTTAGTTCCTACTCGTCCTCGAGTAGGTAAACGATAAAAAGAATAATTTCTATAGTGACATGCTACTTACATAACCTTGATCATACTATTACAAAGCATATGAAATGAATGAAGTGACTCAAGGCAATGATTTATAGTTGCTAACAAATAGATAACATATAGCAAAACTTTTCATGAATAGTACTTTCAAGACAAGCATCAAAAGTCTTGCACAAGAGTTAACTCATAAAGCAATAGATTCAAAGTAAAGGCATCGAAACAACACAAAGGAAGATATAAGTTTCAGCGATTTCTTTCAACTTTCAACATGCATATCTCATGGATAATTGTCAACATAAAGTAATATGATGAATGCAAATAAGCAAGTATGTAAGAATCAATGCACTTAACACAAGTGTTTGCTTCTAAGATGGAAGGAAGTAGGTAAACTGACTCAACATAAAGTAAAAGAAAGGCCCTTCGCAGAGGGAAGCATTGATTGCTATATTTGTGCTAGAGCTTTGGTTTTGAAAACATAAAGAGAGCATAAAAGTAAAGTTTTGAGAGGTGTTTGTTGTTGTCAATGAATGGTAGTGGGCACTCTAACCCCCTTGCCAGACAAACCTTCAAAGAGCGGCTCCCATTTTATTTTATTTTTGGGTGGCACTCCTTCCAACCTTTCTTTCACAAACCATGGCTAACCGAATCCTCTCGATACAAGGCTTAGGCTAGCAAGGCTATTTGAAGCAAACACAAGTATGAACCGGTACAGCAGAACTTACATAAAAACATATTGCAAGCATTATAATACTCTACACTGCCTTCCTTGTTGCTCAAACACTTTTACCAGAAAATATCTAGACCTTAAGAGAGACCAATCATGCAAATCAATTTCAACAAGCTCTACGGTAGTTCTCCACTAATAGGTTTAAACTACATGATGCAAGAACTTAATCATGATCTACTTGAGAGCTCAAAACAATTGCCAAGTGTCAAATTATTCAAGACAATATGAGGCATTTTCTGTTTCCAACCAAATCACCATAAGTATTGTAGCTTCCAACTTTTACCATTGAACATTAAAAGTAAAACGAAGAACAAGTGTTCATATGAAAAAGCGGAGCGTGTCTCTCTCCCAAACAAGGATTGCTAGGATCTATCTTATTCAAACAAAAACAAATAAAAGCACACAGACGCTCCAAGTAAAGCACATATGATGTGACCGAATAAAAATATAGTTTCAATAGAAGAAACCTGATAAGTTGATGAAGAAGGGGATGCCTTGGGCATCCCCAAGTTTAGACGCTTGAGTCTTCTTGAAATATGCAGGGATGAACCACTGGGGCATCCCCAAGCTTAGACTTTTCACTCTTCTCGATCATATATCATCCTCCTCTCTTGACCCTTGAAAACTTCCTTCACACCAAACTTCTCATAAACTTCATTAGAGGGGTTAGTACTCAAAAACTTGAATCCACCTTGGTCCTGTAGTGACACATTGCAAGAACTCAATAAAATATTAGCTACAGCTCTCCACGTCTAGAAAGTCTTGCTTAAAGTCCACAAGAGACAATGCAAAAAACAGAGACAGAATCTGCCAAAACAGAACAGCCAGTAAAGACGAATTTTAAAGAGGTACTTCCGTTGCTCAAATCAGAAAACTCAAAACTAATGAAAGTTGCGTACATATCTGTGGAACACGCACGTAAATTGGCAGATTTTTCTGAGTTACCTACAGATAAAACAGCCCAGATTCATGACAGATAGAAATCTGTTTCTGCGCAGAAATCCAAATCTAGTATCAACCTTCGATTAGAGGCTTCACTTGGCACAATGATGACCCACAAGTATAGGGGATCGCAACAGTCTTCGAGGGAAGTAAAACCCAATTTATTGATTCGACACAAGGGGAGACAAAGAACACTTGGAAGCCTTAATGAGTTGTCAATTCACTGCACTGAAACATTTTCTAAGAGTTTATCAAGAGTAACAGCTTTATAGCAGTAGCGTAGTGAAATAACAGCAGAGTAACGAGACAGCAGTAGTGATTTTAGTAAAGGATTAAAATACTGTAGGCACGGGGACGGATGATGGGCGTTGCATGGATGAGAGAAACTCATGTAACAATCATAGCAGGGCATTTGCAGATAATAAAACGGTGTCCAAGTACAAAGCAATCAATAGGCATGTGTTCCATATATAGTCGTGCGTGCTCGCAATGAGAAACTTGCACAACATCTTTTGTCCTACCAGCCGGTGCAGCCGGGCCTCAAGGGAAACTACTGGATATTAAGGTACTCCTTTTAATAGAGTACCGGAGCAAAGCATTAACACTCCGTGAACACATGTGATCCTCACATCGCTACCATCCCCTCCGGTTGTCCCAATTCTTGTCACTTCGGGGCCATTGGTTCCGGACAGCGACATGTGTATACAACTTATAGGTAAGACCATAAACAATGATTATCTTGATGAAACAATAACATGTTCAGATCTGAGATCATGGCACTCGGGCCCTAGTGACAAGCATTAAGCATAACAAGTTGCAACAATATCATCAAAGTACCAATTACGGACACTAGGCACTATGCCCTAACAATCTTATGCTATTACATGACCAATCTCATCCAATCCCTACCATCCCCTTCGGCCTACAGCGGGAATTACTCACACATGGATGGGGGAAACATGGCTGGTTGATGTAGAGGCGTTGGCGGTGATGGCGGTGATGATCCTCCACCCCCGTCCCGGGAGTGCAACGAGACTTCCCCCGCGACGGAGTTTCGCGATGTGGCGGCGTTCGAGGCTTTCCGCGATTTCGACTTCTCCCATGCGTTTTTAGGTCGAGGCCGATAATAGTCCGAAGGAGGGCGCCGGAGGCCGGCCGAGGGGGCCACACCACAGGGCCGCGAGGGCCCCCCTGGGCGCGCCGCCTATGGTGTGGGGCCCTGGGCCCACCCGTTTGTCCTTCTCCCTGGCCTCGGGGAAAATAGGGCCTGCATAAATTCCGAGGATTTTCTCGAAAGTTGGATTTCACAAAAATGAGACACTAGAAGCTTCTGAAACAGCGTTAGTCCGTGTTAGTTGCATCCAAAATATACAAATTAGAGGTAAAACAATAGCAAAAGTGTTCGGAAAGTAGATACGTTTTGACGTATCAACTCCCCCAAGCTTAGCTTATTGCTTGTCCTCAAGCAATTCAGTTAACAACTGAGCGATAAAAGAACTTTCACGAACATATTTGCTCATATGATGTATATATTCTCATGCTATGGCTAATACTTAAGCAGTTCATAATGAGATACATGCAAATAAGATCATCTAAAAGCTATGTCAATCATGAAGAGGTACCAACAATTAATAATAAGCATCATGAATCATGTATAAAAGCAGGATTGCAATGTTCATAAGAGAGTATGGTAAAGTGGTATCTCGCTTGCCTGTATTTGATTGGCAAAACATAAATGCCCGGGCACCTCTGGAGTTCATAAAAAGACTAGAAGTAGTGATTGTCAAAAGATAAATGCATCAAAGTTATACCACAATCAATCATATTTTGAGACAAGCATATTATACTAAGAATGACAGTTGTGCTCTCAAGATAGTGCTCAAAGAAATAATGGAGACACAACATAAAAGTAAAAGATTGACCCTTCGCAGAGGGAAGCAGGGATTAACATGCGCTAGAGCTTTTCATTTTTATAAAGACAGGAGTAAAATTATTTTGAGAGGTGTTTGTTGTTGTCAACGAATGGTAATGGGTACACCAACTACCTCGCCAACCGGACTTTCAAGAGCGGCTCCCATGAATTATTGCATATTTATTTGGCACTCCTTCAACCTTTCTTACACAAACCATGGCTAACCGAATCCTCGGGTGCCTGCCAACAATCTCATACCATGAAGGAGTGCCTTTTTATTTTAGTTTTATTATGATGATGACACTCCCCCAACCTTTGCTTACACAAGCCATGGCTAACCGAATCCTTCGGGTGCCGTCCAACAATCACAAACCATGGAGGAGTGTCTATTTAAGTTAATTAATTCGGGACTAGGAATCCCATTGCCAGCTCTTTTTGCAAAATTATTGGATAAGCGGATGTGCCACTAGTCCATATGAGAGTCCGTCAAAAGTAAATGACAAGGTTGAAAGCTAAACACCACATACTTCCTCATGAGCTATGAAACATAAACACAAATTGAGAAGCATTTTGAAGGTTTTAAAGGTAGCGCATGAGAATTTACTTGAATGGTTTGAAATGCCATGCATAGGTATTTATGGTGGACACTTTTGGAACAACTTGGTTTTCAAGTGTTTGGAAGCACGAGCAGCGTTCCCGCTCAGTACAAGCGAAGGCTAGCAATAGACTAGGGAGCGACAAATCAAGAGAGCAGTAACTGTTATAATCATGCTTGCGGCAAAATAAATTAACGGAGGCATAAAAGTGATACAAGAACTCTGAAGCAATATAAATCATCGAGGCTTAATTGACTTTTTGTTCAGTCATATGCATGCGTGAGCATGTGCCAAGTCGATATAAATGAATTATTCAGAGGAGGATACCACAATGCCATACTTACTTATGAATAAAACAATGCAAGCAAACATCCATGACATGCTACTCATATTAATAGATTGGAGCTAATCATGAGAGATCATAAACTACTAGACTTTCTCAAATAACATATACCTCCCATGAACCAACTAAGCATGCTCACATGGATGAGTATATGTACAAAAATGAAAACAAATAGAGTTCATACCAGCCTCTCACCACAATCAGATTGTCGTAGATCATCATTATTGCCTTTCACTTGTGCAGCTTGGATAATATGAAATGAAAACCACGCTCCAGCCACCGAAGACCATTGAACTCATAAAGAACTTTACAAACCAAAGAAGTACAGCAAATATTTTTGGTGTTTTCAAATTAGAAACAAGAACAAGAGGAAACAAACAAACAAAGCGAAATCTTTTTGGGTTTTCTTGTAGCAAACTAGTAATAGCAAATAAAGCGAAACAAATGCAAGAAACCAAAGCAAACAAATGGTGAAGAGAAACAACAGAAATATTTTTGGTCTTTTTGTGTTTTGGGAAAGAAACAAAGCAAAAACAAGAAATAGTAAACTAAAAGAAACACAGAAAAGTGAGATGGCAGAAATCTGCCAAAACCTGACAGCAGTACAGAAATCGATTTTTACAAAAATCTTACGTTGCTCAGATCGAAAAGTGTTCAACTAATGAAAGTTAGATAACAACCTGGGGAACCTGCACAAAAATTGGCAGCTCAAAATAACGCTCTGGCTGTGCGTACGAATTTTTCTAGTAACAGTCCAGAATCTGTTTTCAGGCAGCACTTCCCCAAATATCATCTTCCTCTTATTAGAAAACCACTCAAAGAGACTAAACAAGTATGTACAAGTATCCAGCAATCATAATATGCAAAGAATGAGTGATGCTGGTATACCTCCCCCCAAGCTTAGGCTTTTGGCCTAAGTGAAGTTCAACCCCAACGAGGGTCGTTGTTCCTCGCCGGTGGGTAGTCCATGGAGTAGTCATAGTAAAGTTCCTGTGCAGAAGAAAAGCGTGGAGGCTCCGCATATCCACCATGATAATGCGAGGAACTTGCCGCATCGGATGATGAGTCGAGGTGCTCCTCGACCTCCGTGTCGTCTCTTGCATGTTGACCTCCTCTCTCTATGTGTGCATCCAGTGCACCTTCTGTGACCGACCAATCTCCCCTGGAATCAAGGTTAGACAAAACAGGCGCAGGCAATCTTACTAGTTTCTCAGTTTTCTTAGTTATTCTCCAGACTTTCTTATAAAATGTCATCTTGTAAAACAGGTTACCCAAGTTGGAGGAATCTGAAACAAATTCATGTTTAATCATAGAGGCTATGTCAGGTTTTTCTATGGGGAACGGAATATCAAAATGATGAGGTTCTACATTATGAAAAGCTAGTAAACGAGAGGCGATGAGACCTCCACAAATTCCACCTTTCTCACGGTTAGTAGCAAGTCTATAAGCTATCAATGCCCCCAAATTATAAGTCTTACTATTTTGCAGTGCCGCAGCTAGAAAAGCCAAATCCGGGATAGAAAGTTTACCACCAATCTTTTTAGCAAGGACGCATTTGGTAATAAAATAGGCAAAGTAGCGGATAGCCGGGAGCTGAATACTAGTGATTTTACCATTATCCCCTAAGAAACTCCTTCCATCGCTAATCATCTTGAAGAGGTCCAAGAGTTCTTGCGGCGATCCCCTTATCTTCTCGCATGACCCCCATTGCGGTACTCTAATTGCTGCACAAAAAGCGCTAAATGGCAAGTTGACAGCTTTATTGTAAATTTTATACTGGACCGTGGGGTTAGATCGCGACCAATTGAACTTGAAGTCCTGCACAAAAGACATAGTTAGTTTTACATATTGTCTTGGCTCTCCTTCAACAACCTCAGCCCTGCACGAAATTAGACTTTGAACATCTTCAAGTATTCCCGCGCTTCTCATAAAATCCACGCACGGTAGTAAGAGGGGTATACTCCCTCTTCACGATTGACTCTCATAACTTGTTGGACTTCCAATTCTTGCTGGTTCAAGTGATATCTATTCCACTCCATTTTCTGAAATTTCAACAAACAATATAGAAATTTGATTTGGTGACATATAATTGAGAGAAACTACCATAGGAACTTGCTAGAGTACTAATCATGCATCAAAACTAGTTTCTACCACTTAGAACAAGCATGCAAGCTCACTAAACATGTTACCTACAGCAGCAAAATGTCCAAGATATACTCAACCAAACAAAATTCTACTTGGATGGGTGGAGGAGTCACATACCAAGGAGCAAATGTGCCAAATTTCAGCAAGAAATCTGGGCTGAGCAAAGAGATCGAGAAATCTGGAGCTCTGGAACAAAAACGAGAGAGAGGAACTTGGTACGAGTTTTTTCGGGAGAGAAGGTGCTGGGAGAAAGAGATGACAAAGTGGGGCAAAGGGGGCCCACACACATGGTGGCTGCCACCTCCTTGGCCGCGCCGCCTGGGTTTGGCGCTCGGTGCCCCACAGTCATCCTCTGGTCTGTGCCTCGTCGAAAAATAGGACCAACGGTATAATTTTTGTGAATTTTTGAAAACTTTGAAAACGCACATTTCTGGGTATTTACTTTATTATTACTGGCCAGGAAAAATTTTGAAATCTCCAAACAACTAAGGAACTTTGCAAATTAAAAGTGCTACAGCAACTAGAGCAAATGGAGGAAGAAAGATATGTTGTTTACCTCCTCTATGCATATAAAAAGTATCCGTTAACAAGGTTGATCAAGTCTTGTCACCAAATAACTTTTTCATAGCATAAGAAGAAATAAACCTCAAGTCAATCATGTTACCTTGAATTGTATTGATATGGATCCAATCACAAGAGTTTGATATTCGTCCTTAGGCTCATATATAGGACAATCAATAGTTCCCACTTTGATAGTTCTCACATTAGAAATAGTATTAACTCCACATGCTTTCTCAATCCTCTTGGGAAAATAAACGGTATGCTCCCTATCATCAACATTGAAAGTAACCTTTCCTTTATTGCAATCAATAACAGCCCCTGCGGTGTTAAGAAAAGGTCTCCCAAGAATAATAGACATATTATCATCTTCAGGCATTTCCAACACAACAAAATCAGTTAATATCAAGCAGTTAGTAGTAACTTGAACAGAACATTCACATATACCAACAGGAATAGGATTATCAGCATTTGCAAAGATATATCAGTAGGTATCAACTTATCTAAGTAAAGTCTCTTATAAAGAGAAAAGGCATAACACTAACACCGGCTCCCAAGTCACATAGAGCAGTTTTAACATAATTATTCTTAATAGAACAAGGAATAGTAGGTATACCTGGATCGCCCAACTTCTTTGGAACTTACCAGCAAGCATAGTGGAAATTTCCTCATTGGGGATTTTCCTTTGTTAGTAACAATATCTTTCATATACTTTGAATAAGGAGGCAATTTAATAGCATCAGTCAAAGGAATTTGCAAGAATAAAGGTTTCATCCAATCGCAAAATTTATTATAGTGTTCTTCTTCCTTTGATTTTAGTTTCTTAGCAGAAAAGGCATTTGCTTTTGCACCCAAGGTTCTCTTTCATTACCATGTTTCTCAGCAATAAAATCTTCTTTAGTGTACTTTTTATTTTTAGCATGCTTTTCAGGTTTTCTTCAACCTCTTCTTTATCGGAGTATCATTCTTATCATTATCTTTATCATTATCATGTTCATTACCACTTTCGGTTTCAGCATCAGAAATAGAAATACTATTAGGATCATTAACAGTTCAGGATTCTACAACATTTTTATGTTTCTTCTTCTTTTTCTTCTTAGAATGAGCACTAGGTTCAATGCGTTGAGAATCTTGTTCAATTCTTTTGGGATGCCCTTCAGGATATAGAGGATCCTGGGTAGAGACACCACCTCTAGTTGTTACTTCAAGCATGTTTCTCTTTAGAATTATTCCCTAACAAGTCATTTTGCACTTTAGTGAGTTGATCAATTTGAGTTTGAATCATATGGAAATGTTTAACAAGCATCTTAACATCATTGGAGGTTCTCTCCACAATATCATGCAATTCACTAATAGCTCGAGAATTTTCCATTAAATGATTCTCTACTCTCATATTAAAATTTTCTTGCTTAACAATATAATTATCAAACTCATCTAAGCATTGTGCAGAGGTTTTGAATACGGAATATCTTCCCTAGTAAAGCGTTGAAGGGAGTTTACCTCAATCATGGATGAAGGGGGAATTATCTCACATATATCTTCTATAGGAGGTAGATTCTTCACATCTTCGGATTTAATACCTTTCTCCTTGAGAGACTTCTTGGCTTCATATCTTCATCATTCAATTTAATTAAACCTCTTTTCTTTGGTATTGGGAGTTGGTTCATTGTTTCCGGCATGTTTGGCCAATAATTTTTCAGGAAAATTCTGGAGTTTTTTCCTGAAAACACAACCAGCACAACTATCCAGGTATGCCCTAGACTCAATGGTTAGTCCACTATAAAATATATCAAGTAAATCATGCTTTTCCAAATCATGATCAAGCCGAGCTCTAATAAGAGAGCAAAATCTCGCCCAAGCCTCAGGCAATTTCTCTTCATCTCCCTGGTCAAAATTATAAATTCTCTCAAAGCAATATATTGAGCACTAGCAGAAAGTATTTTCGGAAGAAAACATCAAGCAATTCTTTTGGACTTCTAATAGAATTAGGTGGCAAATTATTATACCAAGTTTTAGTCATCCTTTAATGAGAATGGAAAGATTTTAGCAACAAAGTAAGTACGCATCTTGACATCATCAAAAACAAGCTACTAGAGTAGATAACTCACTCATGTGTTCAACAAGACTTTCTTTTTTAGTACCACAAAAGGGTGCTTTCTCAACAATAGCTATATGAGATAGATCAAGAGAAAAATCATAATCTTTATCCTTAATGTTTATAGGAGATGTGGCAAATTTAGGATCAGAGGATAGTTTATATCTAACATGTTCCGCAAGCAACTTTTTAATTTTTCTTGCATCAGTAGTAGCATTGCATTTTTCAATAAAATCATCATTAAGCTCCACATAATCTTCATCAGATCATCACTAAAATAATCAAGTTCAGGTGAACTAACAGGTAGTAGCATTAGGAGTTTCAGTATTTTCAATTTGTCTAGATCTAGCAATTGTAGCATCTAGAAAGGATCCCAAAGAACCACTATCATCAAGCACAGCAGAAACATTATCAATATTATGAGAGTTTTCAGATTCAGCAGAAGTACCAGCATGTGAAGCATGCGGCGGTGAAACAAGTTTATCAATCACGATGGTGAATCAAGAGCAGCAGAGGTATTCAGAATTGTACCTTTTCTTGTAGTGGATGGTATTGCGATCTTAGTATCGCGAGGTTTACCCATGATGGAGAATTTGCAGCGAACAATATTAATCCAAGTGAACTTCCAAATAAAGCTATGCTCCGGCAACGGCGCCAGAAAATAGTCTTGATGACCCACAAGTATAGGGGATCGCAACAGTCTTCGAGGGAAGTAAAACCCAATTTATTGACACAAGGGGAGACAAAGAACACTTGGAAGCCTTAATGGAGTTGTCAATTCAGCTGCACCTGAAACAGACTTGCTCGCAAGAGTTTATCAGAGTAATAGCTTTATAGCAGAGTGAGGAAATAACAAAGAAGAGTAAGAGACAGCAGAGGTGATTTTAGTAAACAAAGAGATTAAAATACCAGAGGCACGGGGACGGATCGTTGCATGGATGAGAGAAACTCATGTAACAATCATAGCAGGGCATTTGCAGATAATAATAAAACGGTGTCCAAGTACAAAGCAATCAATAGGCATGTGTTCCATATATAGTCGTGCGTGTCGCAATGAGAAACTTGCACAACATCTTTTGTCCTACCAGCCGTGGCAGCCGGGCCTCAAGGGAAACTACTGGATATTAAGGTACTCCTTTTAATAGAGTACCGAGCAAAGCATTAACACTCCGTGAACACATGTGATCCTCACATCGCTACCATCCCCTCCGGTTGTCCCAATTCTTGTCACTTGGCCATTGGTTCCGGACAGCTACATGTGTATACAACTTATAGGTAAGACCATAAACAATGATTATCTTGATGAAACAATAACATGTTCAGATCTGAGATCATGGCACTCGGGCCCTAGTGACAAGCATTAAGCATAACAAGTTGCAACAATATCATCAAAGTACCAATTACTGACACTAGGCACTATGCCCTAACAATCTTATGCTATTACATGACCAATCTCATCCAATCCCTACCATCCCCTTCGCCTACAGAATTACTCACACATGGATGGGGGAAACATGGCTGGTTGATGTAGAGGCATTGGCGGTGATGGCGGTGATGATCTCCTCCACCCCGTCCCGGAGTGCCGAACGGAGACTGGCTCCCGCGACGGAGTTTCGCGATGTGGCGGCGTTTCGGAGGCTTTCCGCGATTCACTTCTCCCGTGCGTTTTAGGTCGAGGCCGATAAATAATCCGAAGGAGGGCGTCGGAGGCCGGCCGAGGGGGCACACCACGGGCCGCGAGGGCCCCCCCGGCCGCGCCGCCATGGTGTGGGGCCCTCGGCCTCCACCTGGTTTGTCCTTCGGCTCTGGCGCCTTGGGAAAATAGGGCCTTCGCATAAATTCCGAGGATTTTCTCGAAAGTTGGATTTCTGCACAAAAACGAGACACCAGTACAGTCTGCTGAAAAACAGCGTAGTCCGTGTTAGTTGCATCCAAAATATACAAATTAGAGGCAAAACAATAGCAAAAGTGTTCGGGAAAGTAGATACGTTTCGGACGTATCACACAACAATGCAATAAAATAAAGATAAGAAGAGGTTGCTACAGTAGTAACAACTTCCAAAACACAACAAAACAGTAGCAAAATAAACACATGGGTTATCTCCCAAGAAGTTCTTTCTTTATAGCCATTAAGATGGGCTCAGCAGTTTTAATGATGAACTCGCAAGAAATAAGAGTTGAAGCAAAAGAGAGCATCAAAAAGCAAATTCAAAACACATTTAAGTCTAACCCACTTCCTATGCATAGGAATCTTGTACACAAATAAATTCATGTAGAACAAAGTGGCAAGCATAAGAAGATAAAACAAGAGTAACTTCAACAATTTCAACATATAGAGAGGTGTATTAGTACCATGCAAATTTCTACTACCATATTTTCCTCTCTCATAATAATTTTCAGTAGCTTCATGAGTAAACTCAACAATATAACTATCACATAAAGCATTCTTTTCATGATCCATAGACATATAAATTTTATCAAGCTCAAACATAGTGGAATTAAAACTCTCAAACACACATTTATCAATAATATAACAAGATGATTGATCAATATCAAGAGATATGGGACTCCTAGATAAAGTCAAGAATTCTCCAATCCCATTTTCATTAGTAGTACAATTAATATTATCAAGTAACATAGGACCATCATCTAGAGATTTATCATAAATATTTGCTACACAAAACTCTTTAGTACCACGCATTTCGACATCAGGCACAAACAAAGCATTATCATAAAATTTATCAAAGTAGCATGGATTATCATAAATAACAGTAGCATAATTATTCTCACAAGTTTTACTCATAGGTACCATTTCAAGAGAATCCACATGAACATAACATTCAACCTCTTTTGGTAAACATGGAGGACAATCAAATAGTGTAAGAGATAAAGAGTTACTCTCACTAGAAGGTTAGCATGGGTAGCTAATCCATTCTTCCTCCTTTTGTTCATCACTCTCCTCTTTTTCATCCAATGAGTTTTCAGGTTCATCAATTTCCTCCTCTTTTTCATCCAATGAGCTTTCGGTTCATCAATTTCTTCTTCCACGGTTCCTGCAAATTGTGAGTGCATTCTTGTGCATTAATGAGTCTCTCTTTATAATCAATGATATAAGGATTATCACTGTAACTTTCATTGCAAAAATTAAGGATAGAAGAGACATAATCTTTAAGGTCCTTACAAACAACACAAGTTTCATAATTTTTAGCCATGAAGGATTCTATCTCAGAGGCTCCCATAAATATGACAAATTGTTCTACTTCTTCGAACCCAAGATGAATATAGTTATTCCAATTGTAGTTCATAATTAAAACTTCCTTACTAAAGCCACATTGAAATTTAAGATGTTTAGTATCCTGTTGAGAGCAACAGTTTATATCATGGCGTTTAAGCAAGATTTTAGCAATTGTATTCAATTTTTCTATCATAGCACTCATCACTTCACCCGCTCTTGATTTTCTATAATTATTATATAATTCTATAAGCTCCAACATGGTTATGCGTTCTTCCATAACAACAGTTTTTAATTTTTCGAGTTTTCAATTTTTTATGGATTTTTGGGTATATGAGAAAAGTAAAACAAGACAAAAAGAAACTAGACAAAAGTAAACTAAGAAAAATAATACTAGACGGAAATAAACTAAGCACAAATAAACTAAACAAGAGTAAACTAAGCAAAACAAAATAAAATAAAATAAAAACAGAGAGAGAGGTAGAGTGTACTCCCAGGTGAACTTATGAGTAGAGCTATGCCTCCCCGGCAACGAAAAACAGTCTTGATGACCCACAAGTATAGGGGATCACGGCAGTCTTCGAGGGAAGTAAAACCCAAATTTATTGATTCGACACAAGGGGGTAAAGAATACTTATAAGCCTTAACAATGAGTTGTCAATTCAGCGCACCTGGAAAAGCACTAGTAACAGGGGTGATGTGAAAGCAGCAGTAATATGAGAGCAGTAGTAACAGTAACACAGCAGCAGTAGCAATAACACATGAGCAATGGCACCGGAAAATAGTTGATACTACTTCCAATGACATATAGAACGAGTATATGATGATGAGAGATGGACCGGGGTTCCCAGCGATCTACACTAGTGGTAACTCTCCAATAACAAGTGACAAGTGTTGGGTGAACAAATTACAGTTGGGCAATTGATAGGATTGATAAAGCATTAAGATAGAACATCAATTCATTAATTATGTAGGCATATTTTCCATATATAGTCATACGTGCTCGCAATGAGAAACTTGTACAACATCTTTTGTCCTACCACCGGTGGCGCGGGCCTCAAGGGAATCTACTGGATATTAAGGTACTCCTTTTAATAGAGTACCTGAGCAAAGCATTAACACTCCGTGAAAACATGTGATCCTCACATCACCGCCATCCTCCGGTTGTCCCGATTTCTCACTTGGGCCTTTGGTTTCCGGACAGTGACATGTGCATACAACTTGTAGATACAATCTAAGCAATAAGTATAAAGCTTAAATCTAAGATCATGCCACTCGGGCCCTAGTGACAAGCATTAAGCATAACAAGATTGCAGCAACAATAACTTCACAAACTTTATAGATAGACTAATCTTAATGTATCATCCATCGGATCCCAACAAACACAACACCGATTACATCAGATGGATCTCAATCATGTAAGGCAGCTCATGAGATCATTGTATTGAAGTACATGGGATAGAGAGTACCAACTAGCTACTGCTAGAACCCGTAGTCCATGGGGAAACTACTCACGGAGCATGATGGAGGCGATGGCGTCGATGGAGATGGACTCCGGGGACTTCCCGTCCCGCAGGTGCCGGAACAGAGACTTCTGTCCCCCGAATTGAGTTTCGCGATGCGGCGGCGCCCGGAGTCTTTCCGGAGTTTCGTCAATTGGTATCGAGTTTTTAGGTCGAAAGGGCTTATATAGGCGAAGAGGCGGCGCAGAGGGCAACAGGGTGCCCTCTCCATAGGCCGGCGCGGCCAGGTGCTGGCCCGCGCGACCCTATGGTGTGGGGGCCCCAGGCCTCCCCGACTCCCCTTCGGTGTCCTGGTCCGTCTCGGTGAATTATGATGTTTGGCGTTGATTTCGTCCAATTCCGAGAATATTGCCCGAACAGCCTTTCTGGAACCAAAAACAGCAGAAAACATGAACTGGCACTGTGGCATCTTGTTAATAGGTTAGTTCCGGAAAACGCATAAAAACATTATAAAGTGCGAGCAAAACATGTAAGTATTGTCATAAAACAAGCATGGAACATCAGAAATTATGGATACGTTGGAGACGTATCACCTTCAGAAACACACTTATATTGGTTTAGCATATCTTAAACACCTATTAAAGCATTAAGTATATAATAGATTGGTAGATAGAAACAAGCAATATTTGCATGGAAAGGATGTACCGAAGAAACACTCTAGACTTTTGTCCTAGGTGGGACTGAAAAAATTAGGTATTAGTAACCTGTCACAAAAACTTATGGATTAACACAAACGCTTAGCCAAAAAAAATTGGGTTGTTTTTATTTTGTGGATAACTCATTTGTTTCTTCCCATTGGACAAATCATCAACATTTACGATATGTATCAGTTTATGTCATACCCCGGTTAGGTGCCATGGAATATTTTAATCTAACGGTGTTGATTAGCCTAATAATGTATGATGGATTGATTGACATCATCTTTCCGCAAACAACCTCCTTCACCATTCAGACCAACATCTGCTCAAGGGTTTTGATCATCATGGAAAAAACAGCGCGTTATTTAAGCGGTAATACCACACTTATTTCAGAAATATATCAACATGTGATCTAAGTTTTGAATACCTCAGACGGAAGGACCTCAAAATTGGAAACGATTCATAATTTGGTTGAATGATACTCAAAATATTTCCTTAAAAATGGAATCTTGGAAAGGGGGAAACGACAATGTACCCTCCCATGTATATCTCTCACGTCCCTCAATCCCAGTTTGTTTCCGCTTGCGATAAGTGGCGAGTAGGGAGACCACTATCTCGGAGTTTCTAAGCACTAGAAGCAACCAAGTGGAGGTGCCACAACACGCTCCACTTTGCAAATGTTTCCTTTTTGATATTTTGGTAAGAACACCATGTAAATTTTGAGCGGAAAGTCAAATAGTTTCTTGAAGTAGGAGAAAGACTATTGAGCACCATTTGGCATATAGACCAATTTTTCTGGATGTCTTATGTTTACTAACGCACCATGCAAGATTATTAGTGTTGGAAATTAACCTCCCAATATCCCCCATCTCCATATAAAATAGTGCCCCTCCTTCCTACAATAGGATGCCTATAGTGTTTGATTAAAGTTAAAAAGTTTAAAGTTTGACCAACATAGAAAACTATGTCAACATGTACAATATCAACTGGAATATGGTATGATAAATATTTCATGATGATTGGAGTTATATTGACTTGAGAATATGAATGTCAACATTTTTCTATATAGTTGATCAACCTTTAATTTTTGACTTTGAAAATAAAACAATAAGCATGCTATTTAAGGAAGAAGGGGTTATAGTTTAAATTCTCTACTAACCGGCACAAGTAATTGTTGCCTTTTTCTATACAAAAAATGATATTTAAAACTGGCCGAGGTTTTACCAGTAGTAGGCAGCTTTGACTGGTCAGCGGCTATGCCCGACTAACAACTAAATATGTATTTCATATCAGTCTATGATTTAGCTTTGTGATCGACAACAATAGAGAAAAAGTAGCTGTCCTAGTCTCTATTGGATGTTACTAATTTTAATATACCTTCAATTAGTTAAAAAAATAGTATTATTAAATGACTTCCTAATTAGAGACTACACTCTACTACGATAATTTACTGTAATGTCATCCACGAATTAACACAGTGAGTGACTGGTGTACAATTCCATCGTCCAGTATAGCAATAATGTTTTTTGTAGATCATATATTAAAAGGGACAGTCGATATATGCTTTTAGGGAAAATATCATGATTCGTTATTCTATTAATAGTAAATCGGTATGCAAGTCGTAGCAGACAACTTTGACGGGTAAACCGTTATGGGCCCATGTAACAAATCCATTCTATGGGGTATTACACTAATTCACCGTAATGTCATACTCAAAACTTAATGTAGTGAAATGACTCCTTTACAACTCCATCCACCAGTATTCAAATATTGATTTTATACATCTTTCTATCAAAAGGAACATTATCATGATTGTATTCATAGTAACATGCTAGGAACTAGGTAGTAGCTAGCACCCAACATTGACTAGTCAACAGCTAGTGAACTGACTGGTGTACAACTTCATCCAACCGTTTTTCTTAGGGAGAATTATCATAATTGTATTGATAGTAAATCTCTATCGACGCAGTAGAAGAGACCTTTCACCGGTCGACCGCTATGGACCCGCGTAATTAATCTATTATATTACGATAATTCAACATACGGCCCCAAACTTAATGCACTGAACTGTAAGGTGCACATCATCCACCACTATTGAAACATTTATACGTATAGATCTTGACAATTGAAATTATTATTATTGTATTGATAGTAACGCTCTATGATCGGGGTAGTAGCAGAAAATTATGACTTTCTAACCGCTATGGAGCCGCCTAACTGTCAAACAGAACCTAAATGCAGTGAAGTGTGCAATTACATCCATTAGTATTCAAATTGTTACTTCTATTGATATATCTATTGAAAGGGATTGTTAATATATGGTCTTTGATAGAGAAAACTATCATGATTATATTGATAGTGAATACCTAGTACAATGCACAAGCTAGGGTACACACAAACTGAGGAAACGAGAATAAGAGGCAAATGTTAAAAAAAAGATAAAATCTTTTACTCAAACTTTTTATAAAGACCGATTTTTTTTTGGAAGGAAATATGTCTCGCAATAAGGAATTTTTTTTAATATAGAATAAATGCTGCAGAATTTGTTCATAACTAGTTTGGCACTCAAAAAAACAGGCTCACAGTTAAGCAAATCCGTTATCAAAAGTGAAAGGATGAACTTCACAAAACCCCAAACAATTGGGCAATAGTAAGTACCGAAAAAGCTTACATATTGAAACAGAGGTAATAGTAGTTGCTAGGGAAGGACCCAACGTCCCTCCATCCTGGCGGTTTATCGGGCTTGAAGGTGCCATAACATCATAAATCAAGTATTTCTTACTCGGTTTAAACAAAAACAAAAATTGTATACTAAGAAATTAGATTTTAATTTTCCCAGGCTTCAACAAGCTTTTGGGTCCACATAACACTGACCACAACTTCCTGGTTGACAAACATGTATCCACTGTTTTGGGGTTTCTTTTATTTTAATGATAAATAAGTTAGTTTTTTCCCATTGGACATCCATTGGAGTACCTTAGGGCATCTTCAGCGGCCCGGCATATATCGGTCACCAAAAGTGACCGCGCCCGTCCGTTTGCGTTGGGAAGCGGACGCGAAATCAGCTGAAAATAATCTGCTCACCGTTTGTGTCCGGGGTGCCCCAACGGCCCGATTCATTTGTTGCACGATTTTTTTCATTCATAAAACAATTTACATAGTGCGAAAAATAAACATGAAATATAAAAAGGCCATGGCCCACTAAAATCCTAACCCTAGCCTACGCCTCATCGTCGTTGGGCACCTGGGTTAGATTAGTGAGCTCGGGTATCGCCCATCGCCAGTCGAGAACCAGTGGAGAAGATTCCGGTGCGGTAGGTGGTGGAGGTGGAGGCGTTAAAGCAAATGTCAATGCTACCCATATGTACGTGGCCGGAGGCGGCGAAGGTAGCAATACTGAGGTCTGCAATGCCAGATTGAAGGGGTCTTCCTCCAACAAGCCTGGCGGCATGTATTCGACGGCGTACCAGGGCGACGATGGCGGCTGCGGAAGCTCTGATATGATGATGCCTAGCCTTCATCGCCTCCTCCACGGTCAGTTCTTCTGGTAGCTCGATTTCCCTACCCTCCTCTAGTGACATCTGGATGTCATGTCGTAGAACACACTGGCGATGAAATCATCCGAGTCGTCCCACACCACCCTACCTAGGATGTCTTCACCCCACATATTCTGGGTCAGGGGAGGCGGTGGAGGTGGTGATGTACGCGGCAGCGGATGACGAGGCCGTGGGAGGATGGCCGAAGTTGTAGTCCCGGTCGCCGAGGAACCCCGCCTTCCGCCTCATGTCAGTTTCGTGCCGGCGGTTATCGTCTCACCTGAGGGAGTCAATGGCGTACACGAAGTCGTCGCGGAGATCTAACGGGAGAATGGCACGTCATCTGCGTCGGATCTTTTTGAGCCCCTCTAGGCCGGACTGTGGCACCGACGGTATGGGCACCCGCGTGGAGCTGAAGCGCCACCCGTCTGGTAGGCGTATGTCGTTCCAGCCATTGCAGGGTTGCCAGTTCTCGTAGATCACCTTGGCGATGCTGATAAGGAGGGGCACCCTGATTCGAGTGTTCTCCTCCTTCTTCACCTGCGACGAGGACGCCTCATGGTCATTCTTCTTCTTCCCCATGGTGAGGCGGCGGAGCGATATGGCTGTTGGTGTGGTGGAGCAACGAAGGCCAGGGAGGTGTGGACGATGGCAGGAATTTGCCTGTGACCTTTTAAGGACAAGTGTGGGATTCGAATCGGCTGGGCATTGATGGCGGTGCAGAAGACCAGCCACCGCCCGCTAGACCTGGCGAGGCTGCTAAAGACGAGATGTGCCATTGATGGCGGCCACAGAAGGCTGGGCCACGCGCAGGCGCGGAAGCGATGCGGCCGAAGCATTGCGGCCTCGCGTCCGCTGTCACGCGGACCCATGGCGACAGGGCATGGACACGTCGTGACCGTGCAGACACATTCGCGGAACAAATTTAAGCCACATTTGCGTCCCCATTGGCATACCGGTCAATTTGCATCGGGCTGCTAGGATATGGTACAGACCCCGGCTGCTCGGATAAGGTGTAGACCCCGGCTGCTCGGATAAGGTGTAGATCCCGGTCGCGTGTTATGTTCGTTTGCGTTGGACCGTTGGAGATGCCTTATCAGCTCTAGGAACCGGCACGAGTCATATTTGCTTATTTGCATACAATTCAAAATCATATTGGAACCGACTAGTTTTAAACCCAGATAACATTTTTAAAAATTGGTTAAATGGTGTTGACCCTGTGGTTCCATATATTTAGGTGTGAGTGAGAGTGTGAGACCATAACTTGTTTTTGGTCCTGCTAACAAGCCTTTTAGAAAGATATCCCCATCGCTCGAACGTGCCCTGGCCGGCGACTCTCAGTCTCAGCACGTAGCACCGGCCGGCCATGGAGAACCCGGGCAGGCCTATTGCCCTCTCAAGGAGCGTGGACCTGACGGACAAGAGCAGCATACCCAGTGTGCTGCTCTTAGGTAAGCTCGTCTCCGGCGGCTCCCCGGCGGACTCGGCGTCGCTGCTTCCTGACAAGCTTCGCCATATCTGGGATCCCACTGGCACCGTGAACTTCTGGCGAGTCACGGACGGCGCCTTCCTGGTCCAGTTCTACGAGGAGGAGGACCTGACCAAGGCGCACGACGGCGCACCTTGGTCTTGCGGCGACGGAGACGACCTCTTCCTCATGCAGCACGTCAAGCCGGGCATGAACATGGTCGACCAGATCGCCGGGTTCACCAAGGCCGAGCTCTGGGTGCAGTTCCACGACGTCCCCGACGACCACTTCTCCGTGAACACCGTGTACGCGCTCGCCGCGGGCATCGGCGAGCCGGTCAAGTGCGATCTGAATACGTCCCGCCCCAAATTCCTCCGGGCGCGAATCCGGGTGGACATCACGCGGCCTCTGCAGCCCTCCGTCGACGTCGAGCTGGAGAACGGCGAACGAGCGTCGGTGTCCGTGGAATATGAGGGCGTCCGGAGCTTGTGCTGGTCCTGCAGGATCCTGGGCCACCGAGTGGACCACTGCCGCCGCAAGGCAAACAAGTCTCGTCGGGAGAACCCGGCCGTCTACGCTCCAAGCAAAAGCAACATAGGGTCCAGACGTTCCACGTCCGCATCATCGTCATCGTCGTCGTCTATCCTGGGGAAGAGTCTACATGTGTCTGCGACCACTGCCCCAGTACTTCCGGCACTAAGATCAGGGCAGGAGGGACTCTCCCCAGTAAATGGCACTTGTTTCAACTTCTTCAACCTCAAAATGTGGAGAAAGAGAGTGGAAAAGAATAATGAACCTTCCGGCACTGGCGATCATGATCCACAAGACGAAAAAGTACCTTTTGGAAACCAGGAAGAAAACCAGGTACGAAAGAAAAAATCTGCACCAGAGATTGTTCAGGTATGGCATTCCTCCTCGATTAATTATTGAACTTTGGTTTCTCGATTTTACTTTTATGTGGGCTACTACCTCCATAACAATGAATAAGATGTACATACGTATTAAACCAGGACCAGGATGAAAAGCAGGTACTAGAGAAAAAATCTGCACCGGAGATTGTTCAGGTATGGCATTCCTCCTCGATTAATTATTGAACTTTGTTTTCTCGATTTTACTTTTATGTGGGCTACTACCTCCATAACAATGAATAAGATGTACATACACGTATTAAACCAGGACCAGGATGAAAAGCAGGTACTAGAGAAAAAATCTGCACCGGAGATTGTTCAGGTATGGCATTCCTCCTCGATTACTTATTGAACTTTGTTTTCTCGATTTTATTTTTATGTGGGCTACTACCTCCATAACAATGAATAAGATGTATACGTATTCCAAGACGAATTTTGATCTAAATAATTGAAATAGCCGAATTGAATTTCCGTTTATATTGTACTACTATGTAATTAGTATTGTTGGGTTTGATATATTGAAACAACAAAATATGGAGTAATTCTTGGTCAAACAAAAAATATGTAAAACGAGCACGCCTTATTCATTGGAGTGGAGGAAGTAATTAACTAGTCTTAAAGGTAGGGCTCCTGATATGCCTTAATTTCCTGGTAGTTTGACGGTCTAGAAGTGTTGAGTTGTCGTGGTATGTTAGGACCCTAACTCACACTCTCTTTTATTTCAAACGACGCAGACGCTCATAAATACGTATATACACCTCTATGGACGTGTATGTTCCAACGAAAATTCTCACTAATATTCTGTGATGAAAAAACTAATACAGACTGAAACAATGTAACATAACATAAATGGAACTGCACGCACTACGGGAAAACTACACGTTGCCGTGCGAAGAATCGCACGGCAAAGGACCATGTACGCCCGGTAAAGGCTTTACCGTGTGTGGATGCACGACAAAAACCGCCCGGCAAAGGTTCTGACGGCAATGTGCACGTTGCCGTGCGCATCGCCAATTCACACGGCAAAGGCATTTGTTGTGCGTTCGCTCGGCTGCCGTGCGCGCAGCCTTTGTCGTGTGCGCACTGCGCTGCCATGCGGCAAATCTTTGCCGTGCGCCAACTCCTTTGCCGTGCGCGAGGACGTTGCCGTGCGGCCAGACTCTGCCATGGCGCCAGCTTTGTCGTGCGCTGTCAGCCCAGACGCACGGCAAAGACTCCTCCAGCCACGCCCCCAGGAGCTCCCAAGAGCACAGCTGCGAGCCACATGGCGTCTTTGCCGTGCGTGTGCACACAGCAAAGTGGTAGGTTTTTTCATTTTTTTGTTGTTTTTCATTAATCCATGCATTTCAAATATTGCATTTCACAAATATAGCATATACAACATATATATTCAGCATATCATCACCGAACACATCAACAACACCACAAATACATCGAACACACATAGTTCATGCATACAATCCATTATATAGAGTCCATCCATACAAGTTAAATAGCAATGTCCATTACAAGTGCATACAATCCATTACAACAACGACAAGTGCACAACGACGAGTTCATAGAATCGATGCCATCAACCTTGTCCTCCTCCATTGCCTCCCATGGCATCATCGTCATTGCCTTGTCCTCTTCCTACAAGGTTGATGGAATTAGCATTTGCATTTACATATTGATATGGAACTGAACAAGTAGTAGCATTTGCATGTTGACATGGAATTGAACAAGCATGGATCCATGGCTACACTTGAACAAGTACAAGAAGCGGGTTGGGCACAAGTGTAGGAGGACTCACCGGGGATCAGGTTCCGGATGATGTTCGTGTTATTCACGGTGTAAGGTGTGGTCACCAGGCTCTGAGTGGACGGTGGCGGCATCCACGGCAAGGAGTAAGGAGGAAGAGGAAGACTCCCCGGTGGAGAAGACAGATTGGTCTGGCTCATCAGCCAGTTCATCTGCGCATGGTGTTGCTGGATCATCTGCTGCTGTTGTTGCATCTGCTGCATCATCTGTGTCTCGTGCTGCTTGTAGTCCAGAATCTGCTGCTCCATCTGTGCCCTTTGCTCCTGGGCCGCCTGCTCCTTTGTTGCCATCTCCGCCTACGTTGTGTTACCGCGATGTCATTAACATTTCAATGGAAAGCATGTAAAGGAAAGGTAGAGGCCCGAGGAAGAACATACCCGTAACCGCTCGACAGCTAGATCCGCCCGTGGCCGGTCTCTACCGAGGTTGGCCGCTCTTACGACCACGACGGATCTGGCGGAGAGAGGGAACCTTCGCTGGGTCGACGCACCCTCACCAAGCCATAGGCGGCCATGCTTCATGCCTTCTCACGCAAGCACCGCAAACTCAGGGTCAAAGTCCTCGGCCTCTGGGTTGGCGCTATCGCCGTACTTCTGCTTGAACTTTGAGACATACGACGTACAGTGGGTCTCGGATTGCGGGCTAACCCATATGGATCCCGTCTCAGGATGCGGCATCTTCCTTTGCTTCATCTTTTTGAGCAAGCTAAAGACGTTTGGCTTCGCTCCTGTCCTGACTTCCTGCAAAAGAGAACATATAATTAAGTGAAGTGGCACACCCTTGCGGACTTAACAATATATAACGTGAACTGAAAGAATGAAGGAACAATTTGCTCACCTCGGCCTGCATGTGAAGAGAGATGGGGATGCTACGTTGGATATGCGATCCACCTCGCATCTCTTGCCGCTTCAGCTTGCGCTCCTCGTGCTTCTTGAGGTACTGGGGCATGTCCACCACATGACCATCGCCAGAAAGCAATTCTCGTCGTTGCTGACGTACTGAGGAGGGTTCTACATACACAAGATAAACCCATTATGGTAAAATAAACTACATGGCGATAAATAAATCAATAACACATGAATGCAAATACCTGCAGGTACTGACACGGCTGCATGAGCGTGTCGCAAGCGTCCTCCTTAGCCATATGAACGAACCGGTCGGCGTGCCAGTTGCGGGCGCACTGAACACGTGCCTCGTAGTGCATGCCAGTCACCCTCGTCCTTGCCATCTGGTGTAGGACATCATCGCACGCAATTTCCATACCCTCGGCCCTCTTGAAGTATTTCTGCAACCATGCACATAGGTAAAACAAGGGGCATTAGTGCAACTATTGTCAACCAAGGAGAGTGTATGAATGGTAAGAAGTCAAAAGTCACGTACCCAAAATTTGCGAACAACCACGTCCTGTATGCTGGGTACCTCCCAAGAGGATCTGGCGCGAGCCCGTAGTGCGCCCACCTCCAAGCTATGTCGCGACCACCGGTAGGGAGCTCGACTAGCCCAGGGAAATACCTTCTAAGTAGGCCCCCAAGGATGTTCGCATACCCACGTGGCGGATTTTGCAACGGGTCTTCATACGTGAATGAAATGCACCATGAAACGACAACATCAATATGTATTGATAATAATTTCGATAATGACAAAATTGCGATAACGAAATGCCAAAATTAACATGTACCTCCTTCCAGCGGGCACTAGAACAACATGGTTGTAGGGCCAGTCCTTCAGCGCGGGGAGCCGTGTTTTCCCACGCTGATATGGCCTCTTATCACATGGCCTCAGCCTCTCCACAGCTGCAACGTACTGCTCCTCCGTCGGCGCTTCCCAAACTAGGTTTGGATCAGGCTCGAACGGTAAGTCCCCCAAGCCCTCATCCTCCGAGAGGTCCTCCTCCTCCACCCCACCCCCGTGCTGCTCGTCCTCCCCACCCTCCTCCTCCACCCCACCCCCGTGGTGCTCCTGGTCCTCCTCACTCCCATCCTCCACCTCATCGGCTCATCATCATCTTCGGCTGCGCGAGGGGGGCTAGGACTAGGAGTGAGTGCCCGCGTCGCATTCTTCCTATGTGGCCGCGGTGGAGAAGCGCTAGGAGGGGGGCATCACCACGGCGTCTCCCCCTCGAAGAAGTCCCTGCACCTACCAAATCCGCGAGCTTCTTTTTAAGACCGCCACCCCTTTTTTTTGGCGGCATGTTTCAATCACATGCAAACACAAATGAAGAGAGTGGTTTATTAGTACGCAATGTAAAGAGATGAATATTAGTGAAAGCAACAAAGATATAAGTAGATGAATATTAGTGAAAGCAACAAAGATATGAGTAGATGAATATTACTGAAAGCAACAAATAGCTATCATAGAGTTCTCTCAAACATAACACGGAGTTCTTACAAATAACCTAGCTGGACAATCACTATTACATAGAGTTATTACAAATAGGCTTCCAATCTTGGTTCTCCGTGTGTATATGTCCTAAACAAACCTAAAGAATGAAAAAGTACATTGGTGCACCCTCGCGCGAAGAAATCTAGGGGATAGACCCGTCGGGGCACACATACCGCTGTTTTGGGGGGGAGGGGGAGAACGACCGTCGGAGCACCGAAATCCCACCAAATCTTGCATGTGGACCTATGATATGTGTGAAAGTGTGGTGGAAGGTGTAATGGTGCAAAAGTAGCTCCCCGGTGTGACCTTCCTCACATTTGGGCGATAACACTTAGCAGATTTTCCGAAGCGCGGATTGCTCCGAAACCCTAATATATGTGGGGGATGAACATGGAGAGTAATTTTGTATTGCACATTGTCTTAAGTAACACTAATAAATAGTCATTAAAAAGTAAAACTAATTAAAAAAATATATAAGTATTAGATGAAATAAAATAGAAAAAAAACAAATAAAATGTATGATGTCGCACGGCAAAGAAAGGAACACGCGGCAAAGGAGCCTTTGCCGTGCAACTTGTCTGGCCGCACGGCAAAGGGAGCGCCACGGCAACGTCCAGAGCCTTTGTCGTGCAGCATTTTTTTGCCGTGCGGCGTGTAGGGTATTTATAGTCGTAGTTTCTTTGCCGTGCGCTTTGGTTGGACCTTGCCGTGCGTAGGATCGTTGCCGTGCGCCACTGCTAACTTTGCCGTGCAGGGATTCTTTGCCGTGCGCTGCTCTCAGACTTTGCCGTGCGGTTTGCTTTTGTCGTGCGTGGTACTTGCTGCGCACGGCAAAGATGTCTTTGCCGTGCAGCGGCGCACGGCAATGATTGGCTGTACGGCAATGCCCTTTTTCCCGTAGTGATGTGATGATATTGCCATAAATAAAATATTCAAATACATTTAATAGTGGGATATTCAATTTGCCCAGATGATTTTTTTATCGGGCATGTACATACTATAGACAATAGCAATAGTGCGACATATATAGTTGAAAATCGTGACCTGGTCCAATGGCTAGGGTTGAGAACGGAATGAAAACGGATGAATACATGCTTTATCGTTCTCGTTCTGGTTTTTGTTTCAGCCCGTGTTTCTATAATCCGAAACAAAAAAAAATTGAAAATCCGAAAACTAATACCATAACACATAGTAGTATGATACCATGTTTTGTACACCAAAAGGCACACATAAAAAAGTAGTCAAACATGATGATGACTACTATCTCCCTTTCGATGAATAAGGCGCACGTGCATTTCAAGGCTAATTTTGATCAAAAAAATTTAGCAACAAAATATTTTTTAAGGGATTGAGCAACAAAATCTTGATTATTTTATGTAATTAGTATTGTTGGATTCTTACTGAAAACACTTTTTAATGATGGTAATTATATACCAAAAATCTTTATATATTTGGAGTAACTCATGGTCAAAGAATGGAATGGGAGTAGCTCACAACTTTGACAAACGATAGTTGAACATAAAGTACAACATTGTACATAGCCAAGTGTGGTTTAGGCCGTAGTTTCATGTATTCTATGGCCCCATGAGCAAAGGAACGCACAAACTTGGAGTAATATTCCGTACTTAGGCTTGGTTTGTTATATTTCTAGGAAGTTTCTCTATTCATTTTTTTGGAATTTTCTTGTCGTTTCTGTTTTCGCCGGAATTGGCTTCCCCATTACCTTTTCAATTTCCGTTTAAAAATATTTCGTTTACGCATAGTTATGATATGTGCATAGTTATATGTTAACTTCTTATAGTATCTTGGTCTCCTAATAGTCATTGTAATTTGCTATGTCCGGTGGAAGGATTAAATGATATGTGTATAGTTATATATTAATTTCTCGTAGCATCTCGGTCTCATAGTTATCAATGGAATTGTTGTTGTTGATCATTCTGTAGGGTTGTAGCTAGGCATTCTGTTGATTCCCATTTCCATATTAGTTTAACTTGCTACGAAAATAATAAGGCTTCGTAGAAAAGTGATACCATCTACAACATGTAAAATTCTTGAGGAGCGGTATATTATAAATTTGGTGCCCACATCATCAAGCACTGGCATAGGAGAACATGGAAGAGCGTCTATTTCTGAACCGAAACCTTGAGGTTATGCTGGTCATTAGTTACTTCAAAATTTTGCAAATTGTTTTACAAAATATAGATCTAATTTGATATGCAACATGAAATCTCGGCACAAGTCTACCATTTGTTGTGTTGATAATATGAATAGGCAAACCAGATATAAAAATTTGGATGCTTGGAGCTAAATATTTAAGACAGCGGTGCACACATCAATTGAACTAGCACGCGTTCATATTGCGGGATAGTTTTCATTGATTTGTTCTCACAACTCCAAGATTGATTATACAAACATGTTGATAAAAATTAATCGTATTAATCCTGTATATATTTAAGAAAAAATACATTACTGCTTATAACTGTAATATGTGAAATAGAGACCAAAGTTACACCTTAAAAAATTATCCATGTCAAATCATGTATTCATAATGGGGTAGATGAAATGGAGAAATATTGGACATATAACATTTTCGACACACTTTATTGCATATCCTGAGATTTAAATGGACATAATTGTATGTAAAACTTATTTATAATATTTTAGATCTACCTAAAGTTCTTTGTGTGCTTAGCCGCAGAAAGTATAGCTCGTTTGTGTGATAAAGTTAATTTTCGTTCTTATATACCATGACATCATTCATGTTACATCTGATTTGGATCTTAATCCAATACATGCAAGTGTATCAAAATCATATATGTTCAGTCAAAGTGGTGGAGCTAGATCAACATGCTTTTGTTTATATAGGCAAATTTTCACCCGTAACCATGAAAAAATAACAATTAATATGTGTTTATGTGTCAATCTCTTTGGTTTACCTTCCATTAAAATTTAAGATGATGTACAACAAAAATTATACATTATTTTAAAATCTTGTGAATAAATTTATTTGTCAATAGTATTGTGCTTTTATGATGACACTACTAATGAGCAGTGTTGATCACTAACTACCATAAAAAAATGGGATCCTAGGATTGAAAATTTTGATGTGGGGAAGACACACGATAATACACAATATCACCTAATTAAGATATGATCTTAGTCATTTTGCAAGATAAAACAGATATATTAAAAGGTGGAAGATGCTGGGAATGAATTCTAGAAGATAATTTACAATACGACTACCTTTGTTTCTATACATATAACATTGTAGAATATTCAGAGTATATAAAGTAGTATCGTGAAATTTGAGCACAACAATTCTTTTTGGAATTCCATTATTCATAATATATACATAAAAGGTCAAATTTAAATGTTGTAGATAGTGTCCCTGCCTAAAAGGTGACATATTTTTTAATAAACCGAGAATGTCAAATATATATATAGTTAAGGGAGTGGTGAGAGAAGAAATTTATTCAGATAAATTAAGCTGAAAATTCCCCCTATAGAGTTTTCCTACAGCTATACAAGCACATAATATTTTGTTATTCCATCAAAACATTATATAAATGATAAAATGGTTATACAAGCATCAAATCAAATTATCATAGTGTTGTGTTTAAACTGTTCCTCCATTAAAAATATCGTCATCATTTGTGTTCATATGGAACCATTATTGTCATACTGAAGCACATATGATGAATCTAGGAAATATAGAGAATTGTCCAGACAATTTCATGGTAGACCAAAAACTAATTAGGAAGCTAACCACAACTCATAGTTTTTCGGGAAACCTATTGATGATGTATATTTATTATAGTAGACCATGGCCAATTGGTCTTAGTAACTATACATAAAAATCGAAGAGTGATACATTATTACACATCATCGACTGAGAAATTATTATTTACACATCAACATATATAATAGATCAAAAATATGTGGTCATAATCTGAGTTTTGACCTCACACAAAGTAACATCAAATAACTACATAATTGCAATATAAATTATTTCTATGTACTTAACTAATATCACCACATGCAAAAATCCCATATAGTAATTGATAAGTTCTTTTTTATGGCAACATTATCTAATCTCCCACAAAGTAAAAAAAATGTTTAAAGATATCTCCCACACAAGTAATATTTTAGTTACTCTGATATTCAGGGTAACTATAGAACTATGATAATTATAATTGCATAATACAAGTTTCTATAGAGCTATAAGATGTTTTGCAAGGGCTACCATGCTATTTAAATAGAAAAACAAAAAATAATTTATATTAGTTTATAGCTAACATCTTCATCATGTTTTAATATTTCCCTGCACCGGTGCCACTCTCACCAACTCACCAACTCGCCAAAAGGATACCTTGCAAATCATAAACTGGAAAGAAGAAAATATTCCATTTCTTTGGCTTGCATGATGAAAGCAACAAGCTTCCCCCTCTCTCTTCCACATCATCACCTATCTTGGGCTTGTCATCTTTCACCAACAATGATGCTAGTTCTAGTGAAGATGCCTTCACTAGAGACTTGATGCTCTCTACAATACGAGAAGTTCTATCTTAATGGCGTACTATTAATATAGGCTCTAATTTGATTAAAAAGGAAAAGAGGGAACATGGAGGAAGCCTCTTTAGAAGGAATAACGCACTACATAAATATAGTGTGAATTTTTTATCTTTCACAACTAATATATCAAAATTACTCCAATGTGCTATTTGATGGATAGACAACATATTCTTACATTAGCTTCTATAAGTAAATATTTTTTAACTGACAAAATAGGGCTCCGTTCACTATTACAATGGGAAACACAACATATGGATAACAATCTTTTGGTTCATCACCTTTATTTTTTTTGTGGGGAAGGTTCATCACCTTTGTTGTCGGAAAGCTTGTTGCCAAATCTTTCTGATCTTGACTAATAATGTATAACCTATTTGTAGATTATTTGTTCACTCACATGGTCCTATAACAAATAGCAACCATAGTTGGTCAACAAGTACTCAAGAAAAATGTAACACCCTGACCTTCCCTAGACGGGCATGTCACCTCTGGCAGCTCTCTAGGATCTCTAGACTAGCCCTTTTTGCGCACTTTATCCTTACTCATGCATATCCGGATAGGACTTCCCTGTCGGGCACCCATCCTCAAATCGCTCCGGGCCAAGCACGTTTAACCTCGGAGTTCTTTGGGGGTGAGCTTCCGAAAAAAAAATTGCAACTTATTGGTATATGAGTATACTATTATTCATATTAATCCTGGCCAGGATGTCACAGAAAATGACAAGTCAAAGCTGCCATATTCGTTGAAAATGGTGTACTGTGTTTAATGAAAGGAAACAGTGACAAGTCCACCTCATTTGTATTTGTTCTTTTTGATGGTATGTATTTCCACAAATAAGGACATTCGTATTTTTGTTTGTTATTTTACTGTATCCTTTTTACTTCGCTTGGCATTGGTTTCAGTTTCAGAATATGTATCAACTGGGCGTGATTATTAGAATCTTTTTTCACTCTGTACCTAAGTTGCAATGCCTGTAATTTAATGATTGTGACAGTTAAATGGACAAAATATGATCAATCATGAAATTTTGATACTTATGCAGGAGCCTTCCATCATGGACGCACAAGTGACTCAACGAGACCCCATCCCGATTATGCACTCACATTTCATTGTAAAAACACATGGGTCAAGGTCCAGGAAGCATGCGAGGATTGAAGTAATGATGGAAACAGACTGCTCACCGCAGCTAATAAAGGGAGGAATGGAATGGCTATCAAAAAACGCTGAATGTCCAGGTCAGCATGAAAGGTTAATCATTATTGCATTGTATGAGGAGGATAAAAATGTAGATGGGCTATAGCTTAGCAAATCCTAGAGATTTGCTCTATGTTTCACTTTGCTGAGAATTTTCACTGAGCTGGCTAGAAAATTTTACATCTGATTTTTCATGGAATTTGCAAAGTTTTCAACACAGAGGCACTTATGGAAGCAAGTAAAAGAGAACTACATTCTCTTATGAACACTAAAATGCCATTGATTTTTTAATAGATACTCACTCCTCTGTTTCAAAATAAGTGTCGCAAGTTTATCAAGATTCAAACATATCCAAATGGGTTTTACAGTGTGAATACATGCAGCGACACTTATTATATGTTAACTGCTCTATGGTATCTGTGCTAATATATTCCCTGCCATTCACCTCTCCTATCGATAACAGAACAGAAATATTTAGGAAGATAATATTAGCATGATTGAGACCATCAAAAACATGTACTGTAAGATTGTTGTCAGGAAATGAAAGAGTCACGCTATGTATTCCAAGAAAATAAGGTTGCGCGGGATACAAGAGCATATCATTTAATTAATTTCTACAGATTGTTTGAACTCGACTCTTAGGTTGTTACTTGATTTGACTATAACAGGTTTGGATGCAGCATATGATGGTAAGAGAGGCGTCATCAGTATCTTCGGCTTGCAAATTGATCAAAACACGGATCCAGTTGACCTGATAGGGTATCTGCTTCCCAAGATCAGGCAAAAAACAAGATTTGCAGAGACCCAAACAAAACCTGACAGCCCCGCAAGACTTAAAGACATGATGGTGCGTTTCCATGATGTTAACTGCTGCAAGGATGCCTCCAAGGAATCGGGAAAGAATGGGGTATAGTTATGAGAACGTATGAGATGCCGATTATTTACTCAAAGCAAGATGGTTTTAGCTTTATCAGTGGAGATATTATGAATTTTATCCCTTTTTATTATTGAATTTTAGGTTTTTTTTATGATTGTGTCCCTAGCTCTCGTCAATATTATGGTGATACCATCGAGTTAAATGGATGCCATTAACTTTGGCAAAGTCCTTGTTTCTGTGCCACTGGATGGACGTGATGCCCGCTACTGTTTTGCCTAGCTAACTTGCCGTCTCTTTGACTCTTTTTCTTATATGTAGGTTCCCCCTCACTTCGACATTGTAGTTGTTATCCTTACTACCGGGCCCCACCACGTTAATAAAAGACTACTTGCGTCTCAAGTTCGAGGGTTCGAGGCCCAAATTTGTGTCATTTTCCATTTTTATCGCTTGCACCTCTGCTCTTGTAACGTCACCGAAAATATCTCCAATTAGATTTTGCATGTTGTTTTTGTTCTATACATCATCATGCCATCATGCATATTTTGGAACCTAAAATTATTTTATTAAACTCTATTTTGGTAAATTATTCTATCTTTTTATCCCAAAATTAAACCTTATTTCCTACTTACTTTTCTGGTCTAAAAACTATTTGCCAATGGTTTAAACAAAAAATAGGAACGTAAGAAAAGTAAAACCTTTTTGTAAATAAGGGGGCGAGAAACCTTCCCAACCCAGCCGGGCGAAGTCGTCGCAGCCCACCTAGGCCCATCCCAGGTCCCCAGCCAGGCTGTCAAGTGGGGCGGGATGCGGGATCACTTTTTGCACTACCCATGCTTTAAATCATCTTCAATTTTCACCTCTATTTGCTCCATTTTTTGTTTTTCGGGAATCGGGATGCCTGCTTGCGGACGCCGCTCTGCAACCCTATCCCCAGCCATACCCTAACCGGACCCCCACCAAACCCCCTGGCACTTTTGTTTTTGCCGTCGGCCTTCCTCTTGCTCAGGTCCTCCACCCACTCTGTCTCTCCCGTCCCGAGGAAACCCACAATGATGCAACGCCTCGACCTCACCTCGCTCCCGTCACCGACGCTTCCCTCGTCCTCACCGGCTCGTCTCCGCCAGCGGCCGCCTCTGGCCGGTTCGTCCCCGTGGCCTCCTCTTCCCCGTGAAGATTCCCTATGCCTTATCTGGACCGTGCCTTACCCCGCATCCTCGCGCGAGCCGCCCGTCGCCCTTTCCGAGCACGCGAGCCGCTCAGTCCAAACCATGCGCCCATATCTAGAAAGAAAACTAATACATGTTCATGAGCTGAAATTATAGATTATTTTATTTCAAATCATAATATTGGTAGGGTTCCTATATCTTTCTCCAAGAACAAAGGAACTACTCACATATGAACGAAATCAACATCGTGGCAATAATATGGATGGGATATGAGAGTACAATCGAATACAAGTGGGGATCCACACTAGGGTTTGGGTTACAACCAAGTAAACGAAGGGATCGGTTGGAGACGTTGTTGATGATGATGATGTAGATCGGTATTGAGGCCTTCAACATCCAAGTCCCTTCTCCTATTGTGTGGTGGTGATGGTGGAGGTCTTGTGGAGGTGGAGCCTATGGAGTTTGCAAGGCGGCAATGCTCCGCCGTGGAGGTATGTTGAGAGGATGGTGTCTCCCTTAACTCTTCACCTCTTTATATAGGCTTAGGAGGGTCGTTGCCTATGACCTAAGGAAGGTCTAGGAACAAACATGGATGAAAACGGTGAAGAAACGCGTTAGTTCTGGTGTTTTCCGTCGCCCAGAACCCATGGTACGAGCGGGCGGTACGAGCAGCCTCACCCATACCGACGGTCATTAAACCATGTGATACTCTTTGTATTTTGGCCGTCATTTCTTAATACGAATTTCGATTTAGGTGTTTATTCAGCTCATTGATCTCGTATGGACGAGTGCTACAACGTCATGATCTTAGATCTTCAATATGAGATGATCTTCAATATGAGATGATGGAAAAATATCATTTTTATTTCACTCCTCATATGCTAAGTCACGGCCAGCGCTGCGGGAACCCTGCTGCGGAGCTGAAGCCTGGACTGATCATGATTTGAAGTACAGGATTTATTTCTGCTATACAGAGGCAGATACGAGGAGCTACGATTTAACTATATATTTTTTTTCGAAAAGGGGCAGTGCCCAGCCTCTGCATCAATATGATGCACACGGCTTTTCTTTCTTTATTTCAAAGTTCAGCATAAGAGTAGCAAAGTATAAGTTTTACATCACGGATCAGAGAGGGTTGAGACATGTATCAACCATCGAAAAATGGAGAAAAACTTCAAGCTAATCATTCTTCAATCGACTAGTGTGCCGCCACCCAGTAGCCTGGAAATAGAAGTCCTGAGTAACCGTAAATGAGCTCAACGGACTGATCACGCTACGGTAGTAAATGAAGTACCGATGATATGAAGAGCCATAAGAAGGCAATTTCACCATTTTTATGATTCGAACTGTACACAATAGAATTTACTTTCTACTCGGCTCAAGAAGAAATGTTACTTTGTACCGGGCATTGTGTTATCTCTCGGTGCTTCTGCATAAATTGTTCAGAAAAATAAAAGGAACGAAAAGCTTCATATCTATTCACTTGGACTATTGAAGCTGAATCAAATGAACATTGTCATAGGCACCCAGCGCAAAGCACAAGATGGTGCAGAAGTTTAGACAAAAAAAGGAATTTCAGATCGTTTGTCATTGGCTTATTGCACATGCTGAGTATATGATGAACATACTAGGATGCACAATATGATTTAACATGGTTCCAATAATATACACAAAGCCAGCATGCCAGGGGGTACACACCAACCGTTCATGGTTGACCATATTACTATTATCTACTCTTAAAATGCTTTTCTAACTCTTAAAAAAAGATGTGTCAAAAGTTAAGCCGTCCTCACCGGATACTCCCACTAATCCAAACAAGAGCAACGGAAGTCACAACAGTGGCCCAATATTAGCTGTTGGCTAACTGCACATGTTGAGTCTGTGATGCCAGGAGGTAAGAAACAATAAACCAGTGGTTTCTCCGAAGAATAAGAAAAGTTGAGCCGTCCACAGTATATACCCAGATACTAACATTAATCCAAACAGATCGCAGCAGCGGCCGATCATCAATTTATTGTGCTGCAAAGCATTGCCTCAAATAGGCAAATGCGCACTATTTTATTGTTTTGTTCCATTGCATCCTACACATTGCTGGAGAAACCCAGGAACATGAAGATTGCATTGCAAGTGGAGGAGCAGGCAGGGGCTCTACCAAAGGAACATGATAACCGTTACACAGCCAGTGGAAAAGAGCAACATGTCCAAGGGGGCAAACTGCGCCCTCCATGGAACTGCCCGTTGCCGCTGACAAACAGTGGAATCACCATCTAGAGCCTCGGAAACCAGGCGAGGCTACTCCTACGCCAGTGTTTCCGGAAGTAAATGGATTACATGCCCCCACATTTTGCCACTTCTACTCCAGGAGAAAACGAGATAGGTTTTACTTGGGACGCTTGCGGTATGGGTACAGGATATCATCCACCGTGTCTTTGACATACGTACCAACTTTATTCATGTTCCTAACCACACCATTGGCCACGAGTCCAGCATTCCTCTGGAATCTGCAGGTTCAGTTAAAAAAAACATCATTTGTAAATTTTTGATGAAAACTAAGGGATTGAAACAGAGTTTAAACAATAACAGGAACGCACTTGGTTAGGAAATCATCTCCTGTCTGCCCAGGTTTGTTTCCACGTGCTTGAGTATGCCCAGGTTTGTTTGCATGTGCTTGAGTATGCCCAGGTTTCAATGCATTTGCTTGAGTACCTGCAGAATTATAAATAAAATTTCAAGAAATAATCACGCTGAAGTCTGGATACATGCTTTCTTTCACGAAGAGAAAGTCTTGTTGACCAACGTGTAAATAACTGCAGTTTCACGCACATTGGAGAGGTATACTTTTCCAAGTGATAAGAATTAAGATTGTTTCAACTAAGAATTCAGAATGTACATTAGGATCGAGTCCCTCCAATCATCACAAGAAGTTACTTAAACTACAATTTCTGATGCTCTATTACAGTGAACATTTTCTGTATACTAAAGCAACATAGACTTTCAGAACAACATTTTGTGGATTTGAATCATGCAATAACCAGGATGTAACACCAGTATAACCATTCATTTCTTCATTAAGCTTAGTTCTCAGTTCTGACTAACTTCCGATGAGGCCTTGAAGTGGGTTTCAAGCATACGCATTGTAGGGCCAATACCTCATTACATTCTACAGGCAAGGCAGCTCATTCATTCTAAAGAGAAATTTAGTTTGTTACACTGGACCTACAGTACAAAGCCACAGAAGGCAAGCTTGACATGCTGAGAACATCTGGGCTCTGGCAGTGGTATAGCCATACCTTTGGGGTTACTGTCATAGAATTATTATAATACATGGCTACAGACATGTCAGGCAAATAAAATAAATGCGTTCGTTACCTTCTTTTCTAAGTTGAGCAGGAGCTTGGGCTGGTGCTTGTTTAGTTGGAGCTCTGTCAGCCAATAGCTGCAGGAACACATAATTTATCAGTTTACATACACTAACATACGATGCTCACTAATATTAAATAAATGCTAAGGAAAATATCAAGAGGCTGATGGAATGACATGGTCAGCATTCATTTATACTGTGATTGAGAAAAGAAGAACAGTGTGATCAAGTCCCCATTGTAGAGAAATACAGGTATACAAAATGCTATGAACACTGATTTTTTCAGTGTTCATAATACTACAGAACTAGGATTGGATGCTGAACTATGTTTTCATCACAAATCAGCTGTCAATCATATTTTACGATATGCCTGCTACTGAGAGTCTAGGACAATCCATACAGCATGCACTAGCAATCCATATTGCTTGCTTGTGAACTGATAGGTTACACATAATTTCAGTGATATAACATGCTTAAGAAAAAATACCTCAACACCAACGCAAATAGGCAGCTCTGCATGCTTCTCTCCTTTTCCAGGAGGGTTATCCTTGTCATCTAGGTATATGGAATACCCAGCGCATGCATATTTGAAGTTGGAAAGGTGGCGACCTTCTTGGATAGCTCCCAGCTCAATTTCTCCGACCATGCGATCAGGAACTGGTAGTCAAGCAGTTATAAATTACAAAAATCAATTGAGGGCAGGTGGTCAAATTGAGTCAACTGTCGGTATTGATACCGAGAGATATCAAATCTATTATACATGGTACAGAGGTATATCGTGATATGAAGTAGCACTTATGCAGAGACTATCACAATTCACACAGAAACCCCAAATCCGATACAAAGTGACATAAACACTTTCTTGTACTGCCCTGGGGAGTGAACAAACAAACCCTGTACTAGAGAAGAGTTTGGCAGAAAGCTTGCGTAGAGTTATAGAACATGCTAAACATTCTATGATCAGTAACCTACTAGATTCATTGCTAGAAATCTTATGTGGCACTGATGTTATGCGCTAATCTGGGATGTAGTACCTCTTTGGACTATTAGCTGGGTTAGACAGTTCGGCAACGATTCTAGTTTTCCCTTTGTTTGGTTGCAAACTTTTGTCTGTTTTCGGTATGCGAGTACCGGGAAATGGGGAAACCCGTTTGGGAAAGAGATTGATTGCTAGAATCACCAACAATACATAATACAGTTTATAGTTTTCAGATGAACCTATGATCTGAATAAAGTGCAGTTTTGTCGAATTCTGCGGAAGACAGGAGTTGCCACCAAGTTGATTAATTTCTTCACGGCGTGTGGGGAACGGGCATCCCCTATCTGATGGCAACACAGGAGCCCTATATCTCTATGCCTCCCCATGGTTAGTGCGCGTGTGCATCGCCGCAGAAACCGAAATCCGGCGCCAATCAGAGAATCCAGCAAAAGCTCATGGAGCCAGAGCCTAGATGTCGTGGCTGAACCATGAACAGGAGAACCCTAGCCCACCTGAGACCCTAAAACAAGCATCGAGCAATCGAGATGGAGAAGGGTAGATGGCGTGGGCGCGATTCCCTGCTGACCTTGGGGGATGGAGCGGGTGACGCCGAAGCAGACGGGGCCGCGCCCTTTGGACCGGAGCACCGACGAGTAGAAGAGGCAGCCCTTGCACGACCGCCCCTTCACCAACCCTGCCCCCTTCACCACCTCTGCTCCAGCCACCGCGGTCGGCGGCGCCGGCGCCGCTGCCGCCGCGCCCTCCCCTGCCGCCGGGACCCCCGCGGCGCCGGCTCCGCTGCCGCCGCCGGCGCGCTCCATATCCGCAAACGGTCAGCAGGGGCGTCGGCGTGGTTGTTAGTTGATCTGGGCCGCGGGTTCTTGGAGAGGGAGGAGGGCTTCGCCTTCGAGGTGCCGCCTCTGGTTTTTATTCAGTCGGAGGTGTTTGGTTTTCCATTTCGTTTTGTGCACTTGCCAGAAACATTGCATTCAGTTTCATGAACTTTCATCAGGGCTTCTTCGTGTTCTCAAAAACAGATTTTTTTTTGTAGGATTATTTGTAAATTGAGCTGCAGATGTAATTCTGAATAATAATACATCTGTAGTTGTGAATCTTTATCCAAATACATATTTAGCTATTTTAGAGAGTTGGCTGCGTTACCAAAATAATAGTTTGCCAATTCAGAATGCGAGCAACTTATTTTTCCGTGGAATTATTTTTCATGACGATGAGAGAGGATCTTACTTTCCCTTGGCAGGAAAAGAAAGAAGTCATGTAGGAGGCTGTATTCAGCTTGGGCAACACAACATCACCAACACATAGTTTAGTGATAAATGTTAGTGACGACCAATATTTACAGAGAGGCCAAGGAACATAGTTCCTGTACAAATGAGTAGAATATACAAGATTAATTTACACGTAAAGAGCGGGCATGCTTCTCGGCAGATTTATCATGCCGGGTACATCAGGTGCAACGACGGTACTCATGACTGGAACAGAGTGACGGTTGCGATGTATCCATTTTTCATCACCTGTTGATCAGTAGAAACAAGAAACGCAATGTTACATCTGAACAATAACAAACTGGCGATACAGTTTGTACAAGAAAAGAAAGATTGTGGGGTCTGATAAGAGATGACCACCTCAAAAGCGATATTTTGGTATCCGTACACCAAAGTTGATCCAAATGGATTATTCATGGAGCCTTGTGTCTGGATTGCTGCTCGACCGCAATCACCAAGGATCTCCTGATACAGTAGTATCAACACACATGCGTCAGTTAGAAAAGAAGTGTGGAAATCAAAAGCAATAATATGTTTACCATTACCGAGAAACAACATTACCACTTACACAATTGTTACACAACTGCAGCTAAGATTAAAAATAACTGTAGCGCTCAAGTAAAAGAACGATGACACTTTTAGCAAGGGAGCATTAGCCATGATCTTATTTTACTTTTATTTGTGTGCTGTTCAAGGAAGCATCAATAAATCATTTATTTTGCATGCAAGTTAAATAAGTTTGGCATTCAACCTTTTTTCATAAAGGCAAGTCATTCACCATTTGAAAAGAGGGAGATATCTCATAAACCAAACTATATGGAAAAACAAGTTTGCATAGAGGAAGCACAGAAGGTTCGAGTAATGAAATGGCAACTCAAAGTAAAGTTGATAGTTACAAATCTACATGGCAATCCTGGCAGCGTAAACTCATGGTAAAAGTCATACCTTGACTTGTTCCCATTTTGTACGAGGTGTTATGCAATTCTTTGAAACATTACCAGGCTGCTGTGTCCCTTCACCTGAAACAAACAAACAGTTTATTAGTAACAATCTCATCACCAGCAGACAAACTCTACAGCGACCAGTTCAAACCTTCAGCATCGTAGATAACAAAGTTGCATTTCATGTACGAATTGAAATCTGAATGGCCAGGGAAGTTTGTATGTAAAACAAACTTCTTTATCCTGTGTGTCTGCACCAGAACAAAAAAAAAATCTCAGACCAGCATTCTGGTTGAACCTAACAAAAGAAATGTTGCCTGAACGCTGAAGTGTGAGGCACACTTATATACTATAAAAGCAATCCATACCTGTCCATCAAATAAGATATCTATACCACGCGAGAAGTAATTGTAGAAATAGTCTCCACAAAGAGTAGTCCGGGGACGGAGGTCCGATGCAGAGTGTATTACCATTTGGTCAACCTAGCATAAGAACACAATATGGTAAGCTTTACAGAGAATGTGGTATAGACTTCTTACTGCTTAGGATTTTAGTTTTCCATTATATTGTTCTTTCGATAAACAAAAAAAGAAGAGCATATATCACAGAAGAGTTGCCACATATCAAGAGGTAAAAAACCGGTTTATATATAAGATACTACTATTACAACTAAAAAATCAGAAAATGAGGTGAACCAACTTTTTGACTGCTTTGTCTTAAAACTGTGTGAGAAGAGCATTCTTTTGCAAGTACAATTCAAACCTCCCAGAGCAATATTCAAGCGCTTGAAATCTTGTCCAACCATGACATTTGACATGTTCCAAGCACACTTTTTCACTTGATTTGATCAATTTTCCACATTGTTTTCTACAAAGTACCAACAATCCCAGGATCTAACACCTAGTATGGTAATATTGAGATGTCCTCGGATCATTTGGACGATATATTGAATCCCCTGAGTGCATAGAATAATTTGTTGTACACCGATCTTCGACTTAACAGGATAACTCTGTCTACTCGCATGTCGAGGATGTTAGCTTTCTTTTTGTGCCTTATAGGATAAGATATGGAGACCCAAATGCATGCTTCCAATAAATCCACTAGAAAATATGCATACCATGTAATTTAGCATATCTCATTTGTAGCAATTGAAAGGTTAATATGTCATAAACCTCTATGAAAATTCATATTCCAGTCATCCAGTAAAAAACATCATTGTAACAAACAGACCTGCTTCTGGTGGATACCGCATGGACGACCCAACTCAGTCCAGATATCCTACCAAAGATACAACGTCATATAAGAAACCCTTAAAGAATAATTCAGAAAAGAGAGAACAGATGGTACAATGATTTACACCTGTGGTGATGCTCCAAAAGGAATATGTTGACCCCCAATAGTGAACCAAAGCTCTTCACCAAGCTGAGAACAAGATAAAGCTGTAAAATGGTTTGCTCCAGTAATAAAGATATTCAAGAGAGCTTATATGAATACATATATATTTTCTTATACGCGCAAAAGACCGTATAATTTTTGCATGACACAACCGGCAGCTGTTCAGCATGCAACTCTCCATTTACTTCTGTCTTATAGGTTTATACACTATTAGAAACTAAAAAAGAGAGCGTGCTCGTTTGGGTGTGGCAAGGATTGGCAGTTGTAAAACCAAATGTATGAATTACTGAATCATGAAATAGGAAAATCTCTGCATTTTCTACAATGTTAATAGGCTGGAAATATCACCAATGAATAGGCAATGTACCTTTGCATGCACTTCCTCCATATATAGACTGCCAGATGGTAATGCAGGCACCACTGCCTTATCCATCAACGACCCAACCCCAACCTTGCTATCTGTTGAGCTATCATATATAGATACCCGGCAAGTAACAGGGGTTGTTCCATCGGAAAATTCCAGGGGCAAATCTGCCACTGCAATTGCAATAAGGCAGCTGAGCTGAAAGGCTAAGAATGATACGTACATGAACATGAATGTGACTATTTGTCAGTATACCTTCCCCATTGTTGAAGAAATTTGTATATTGGCCTGGAATAGGGAATGCAAATGATAAACCCTGCAAAAGCTTGTAAGTTAGACAAAACCAAACAGAGCAAGAACAAAGAACAAAACTTTTAAAAAATAAATCAAAGCCAGGGCTATTTATCATGACGTACTGGATAGAAGAGGGTATAAATGCCCCTGTCTTTATCAAATATGCCTGGAAAAGTCGGACCAAATAGTGCATAAACAGACACAAAAGTTGCTAACGTCGATGGACCACTGAAAGAAGAAAAGAGAGAAGGAAACTATGATTAACGCAGCACATAACCTTTTGATTAGTGGTTAAGGCAAAAATGAGTGGCCATGCCACATATAAGTTCCACTCAACCCAAGGGTGCTTGAACATAGAACAGCGATACACGAATGCCTGCAAGCACCTCACCCAATCAAAGACGTCGCGTATCTCAATTGCAGTCTCTTAACATCAAAAATCTCTATGAGCCGGAGCCTCTGCAAGAGAATAAGAAGAAAACTTCAAAATCTTCTGAAGGGCAGTAAATAAATTTGACCACTGTCATATGCAAAGCATGTACTTGTTTCTAAACCACGTTCTTGAAGAAACTTCTGCAGAATTCAAATTACAACGACACTTACAGATTAAAAGGATTTGCATTGTACATTCTAATTTTTAGAAAATACACCAGCCTAATTTGGTTATATAAAGTATAAACATTTCACAGCATTATTCGATGTCGATAAAAAAAAAATACATTTTTATACAAGATGATGTAGAAGGTGAGGCCAATGATGTCTTCGATGCAACACTGTATAAAGGAGAACCCACGGATGTACAAATGAACTAGCACAAGCATACCTGCGACCAGGGATCAAAGCGTAAATGAAACCCGTGATCCGGAAAGCTTATGACGAAGTCCAACTTGAGAGGCTCCTGAAATCACCGAATGGACAACACAAATCATCGGTTAAGCATAATTTGGTGGCTCTGGTGGCATCAAACAAGGCTTCCCAACACAAACCTCATCGAAGTACTTCACGTGGACAACGTCGTAGATGTTGGGTTGATGCTCTATCTGGGCAAACGCATCCGAAATCGGCATCCCTGCACCGATCAGTCAGAGGCGACCATAAAAATCGAAACTTTCAGCTAAGCGGTTGCTTGAAGCACAGGTTTTTCTTCCCCCTTCTAGCGTACGAAGCGGAATACAAGCAACCGCCGGGTCCCGAATTCCTATCCCAATCGCGGCGGCGGCGGCGGAGGGTTAGGTAGGTTGGGGCGGTTGGGGACTCACCGAGGGTGAAGGGGCCGACGCCGACGCCGGGGCGGAGGTCGAGGGTGACGGCGCCCATGGCCGTGCCCTCGCAACGCCGCCTCACGGGCACCGTGGCCGGGGACGGCGACCCGGCCGCCGACCCGGGCCCTCCCCCCACCATCGCCGGTGATCTCTGCGCCTGCATCGCGGGGTGGACCGGTTTATTCCTCTCGTGCTGGGTTTGATCCGATTTGGGGTTCGTGTGGGCTTGCGTCTGCTCCAATTCCTTCTACTACTCGCCGAGTACTAGTTTAGCTTAACGAGATGCCAACGGCACGCGAGGCCGGACTGTCAGTGAGAGTGCCACATAAGTGGGGCCCAGCTGTCTGTGAGGTTGTCTCTGGCTAAAGTAACACTTGGCAAGGTTGGGGTTGCTTGTGCTTAAGTTTTGCTTCCTCGTAGGGATTTTCCAAATCGTTTCCTCATGGTCATCAAAAGTTCAGAATCTTTCTCCAAAAAAAATTGCACCACCTAATCACCATTGGCAGGGCTTACAAACACGCTCTGAGCAAAAGCAAAGAAGTTCCAGGATGTTATAAGCTCGTAGAACCCCTTGATCAAAAGCAAGAAAGTTCCAGGGCGATATAAGCCCGTAGAACCCCTTGATCAAACACCAGTCAATGTCTTGTACGCATAAGTTCAGAAGTACCACTACAACTACAGATGGACAAAATAAGCAGATAGATAAAAGGAGGGCCGCCGCCTAGCCGTATCGGGGCAGGTGTAGATCCTGGCGGTGGAGTAGACGGCCTTGTAGATGATCATCTTCAAGGAGAAGGCAAGGAGCTTGAACTCCACGACGTCGCTGTAGTGGAGATCTGATGGCTCCCAAGTGCAGGAGATCAATTGTAGTACTTTTCAATAAAGAAATGTTGTCGAACCCACAAGGAGCTGAAGGTATTGGTTAGCAAAAATAACAAGAAAGCGGTAATAATAAAGTAACGGTTTTGGTGTTTTGGGTATATAGTTTGCAATAGAAATAAAGTGTGGAAAGTAAATAGCAAATAAGTAAATGTTCTCGATGGAAAAAAGCTCAATCCTCTATGAAGCAAAAGGACAAGCTCAAGTGTGTGTGCTTATATGAGACAAAAATTCCTGAGGGTCGCATGGATTCACTAGCATCTGAGTTCTAAACAACATGATAAATGTCTTATCAGACTTTATTCAATTAGGGGCGGAGCTTTAGTTAGGTGCAGTCATAAGTATGTGCAAATACACCCCTTATGATGGGTCCTAGAGCCATTTTCATGTGCAAGTATACGAATCATTAAGACATAAATGTCCCATCATAGCCATAAGATTTAGGGTCCCCGACATAAACCTCTCTAATGCAACCCATAGTGTTGAAAGATGGTTTATGTCATTCCGACCCCTCCAACACTAATGCATTACATCAAAGTGCAGCCCTATGAGCCCATATATGTGAAGTAATATGCAGTCGATGTTCGCACAAAACCATCATAGAACAACATAAAGGATACAAAACTTGACCAAATACTCATTGCACATCATATAGAATCATAGCCAGATCATCCTATGCCCTCAGAAACGTGGGGAACTACTCACAAGTGACAAACATGATATGGACCAGAGGCATAATGGTTCCAACACAATTTGAATATATAATCTCCCCACCAAATAATGACAAAGTACCAATCACGAACATGCAATAGCACTAAAAACAATATATGGGGTTCAATTCAACACAAACTATGAGGGGAATGACGTCGATCTCATAGATGGAGATGGGGGTGATGATGGTGCTGGTGGAGATGTTGATGGAGATGCCTCCTCCCAAGCCAAGGAGAAGTGCGAATGTCGATGGTGTCGCTTTCCCCTTCACTGGAGGCACCGGTGCAGCAGGATCTGCCCTCTCCCGGAGTAGGAGAGGACTTTCGCCTCCGCCGCCGCCTCAATAAATCTCGGGAAAATATGGCTTAGGTTTTGGGGCGAAACGGAGCGTCTAGAATAAAAGGGGGGCCGAAACAATGCCCGAGGTGCGAACGGGCATGGGTGGCACGCCCAGGAAGTTGGGCCGCGCCACCTGGTGCCGTTTGCACCCTGTGGCCCCTCTCACGTGATTCTGTCGCTCCCTGCCTTCCTTTGGGTGAAAAACTGATTATGTATTTTTCCCTCGAATTTTTGCGATCCAGAAAGTCCTGAAACAAATAAAATACGAAAAATGAGGTTTTTGCCTACCAGGAATTAAATACCAAAGAAAGGGACTTTGCAGGAAAGTCCCAAAAATCATGTAAAAATGCATGAATAACAATGTATGAAGGTAAATATCAATGAAAACTAACACTATATGTAGCAATAATGATGATGCAAAATGCACGTATCAAGATCGTACTTGTACTACGCCTAGTTTCGGGCGAAGACCACCTGCCCACCATGGTAGGTGACCTGCTCGCAGAACCGGTAGACAGACAAGGGCAGACTACGAGGCAGTGGGATCTTGATCCACTCCTAGAGTGCATCCTGGAACCATGGCGGCACAACGAGCATGTGGAGGTCGTCAGTGTTGAGCTGCACATATAACCTCCGCGGCATGAGCGACTAGCGATGTGCCCCAGCTTAGGCTGGCGGCCATCGGAGGGAGGTGGCGTCAACACTACCTGCATCCTCCTTGGCACCACTAGCTTCAGAACGCTCGTCCAGCGGTTAAGGACGATGTTGTCCTGGTAGCCAGGTGGAGGGAACCACCCTTTGCCCACCCTGTCACACTCTAGCTTCATGACCTAGTGAGATAAGAAACTTTGTGTAAGTAGCATGATAAAGAGCTATGGCAGTGCCAATGTGTTGATCACCATCCAGACCATGAGCAGGATAATGATCAAGAGCTATGGCAGTGCCAATGTGTTGATCACCATCCAGACCATTAGCAAGAGCATGATCAAGAGCTATGGCAGTGACAAAAACAATGTGTTGATCACCATTCAGACCATGAGCAATAGCATGACCAACAGCTATGGAAGTGCCAATGTGTTGATCACCATCCACACCATGAGCAAGAGCATGACCAAGCACTATGGCAGTGCCAATGTGTTGATCACCATCCAGTCCATGAGTAGGAGCATGATTGCGGTGACTCAGCATACCACTGCATGTATACAAGTCATTGATGTGATCTTCATGAAGGGACTTCTTCACAAATATCACATCCCTCTGAGTGGTACAACAGAAATATTGCATGTCATAACACTCTAGATTATATTACAAACATAGTCTTAACAAGTTGGTATTCTCACAGGTCCGATGAGAACACCCTAAGATACTACTGAAGTACTCTTACAAATCAACTTAAGATAAAACTGAGCTCAACAGCTTATATAGGTAAGCTACTACGCTGCTCGACTCTAAGATGTCTAGGGTAAGACTCTTCTCTTCCGCCTCATTGTTGTCAGCTCCGTAGACTATTCCGTAGTCCATGCCTTCTACTCCTCCGGACAAATCAGGTTCCTCGTAGACCAGCTCATAGTCTCCTTCTGGTGCTCCGTCGTTGGCCTCCACTTCATTGTCACAGTCTAGCAAGGGTGTTGAAAGAAAGTGAGTACAGAGGTACTCCCTCCGGCCGGATTTAATCGACGCGGAGGGAGAACTGCGCGTGTGTGTGCTTAGGAAGGTGGGCACGTCGATTTTTCAGGACCGGAGGTAGTACTCAACAAGTTCAAAAGATAAAAGGTGTTTAATGCACTAGCTATGACCATTGATCAGAAACTCTCAGGACAGTGCATGTTTCGAAAACATTTCTTCAAAAGGTTTATTTTATTTTGAAAACTATGCCCGCCAGTCTTCACAGGTTGATCAGAACTTGAAAGTTCAGAGATGGTAAACCTAGAGGGGGTGAATAGGTTTCTACAAATTTTAGTTCTTTCTTTGCAATATTAGGCTTTGCGAAATATAACGATGAGCCTAATGCAAACTAGGTGAAGCAACCTATATGAGGATACAAGTAACTCAAGCATGAAGGCTCTCACAGACAGTTATATCACAACTAAGGAGTTCGGTTAGAGATAACCGATAGCACGCGGAGACGAGGGTTTATTCCCGTGTTCCCTTCCTTTGCAAGAAGGTACGTCACGTTTGGAGGGGTGGAGGTCCCACGAAGGATTACCCACACCACGAAGGCTCACCCTATTCTTCGGAGCCTATCCCACGAAGGAATAGCTCACTCACTTGTGGTAGACTTTGAGGTAGCCTCCAAACCTTCAGAATCTTGTCAGGAGCAAATCCACAACCCGGATGCTTCCGGACCTTTCTTGCCCACCTAGGGTTTCCAAGGAACCCTAGAGAGCAAGTTTCTTTATGAATACAAGGGGGAATGAGATTTGGCTTGGTAGAACAGTAGATCGGGTCCTCCTATATCGTTTCCCCGGAGGGATTTAAGTTTGGGTGGAGGAGGAGGGAGATCTGAGGCTTTTGGTGTTTCTAACAACTAGCAAGGTGGCCCGCGCTCTCGCGCGGGTAATATATTTGTAGTTTAGGAAAACACATTCAGTAGGAAATTATGATTTCACTTATATATCTTAGATTATTTTTTGAAATAAATTATTGTGCATAATAAGAAATTTTAATAATTTTAAAACTTTATTTTTCGTTCTATGTTCTCTGTGTCATGTAAATTATAGATATATTTTGAAAAATTGGACTGCACGGTAGAATAACATATATATCGGTATTAATAACAGGGCCATTTTGGACCCTCTCAAACATAGCCATCAGCATCTCCAATTATAAAAATCCTTATTTTCTTGGGATTATAAGATGAAAAAAAGTCAATTAGTTAATATTTTACTATTATTTATAGCTCTTAAAAATGTCACACTCTATATTGTTTTGTGGAAAATCTCAGTTCATCGTTCAGAACATTAAATTTTTATTTATTTCAAAACACAGATCAGTGTTCTGCTTCAGCATCAATCCACTAACAAAAGACAACCAACAATATGAGGTAACTAAAACATAGTTCAGTGTTCTGTTTCAGCATCAATCCACTAACAAAAGACAACCAACAATATGAGTTAACTAATAAGAAACATAAACCTTGCCGTCAAAGCTTTATTTGAAGAAACAGTATGTAGGACTATGTATAGGAAAATCAACTGACACTGATCATGGCTAAAAAAAAATAAGCAAACATAGGAACACCGTTTATATTAGTTGGGGCACGATGAATTGTTTACTATGCTATGTACACCGACTGGAGCTGCTGGACTTGCATCTATTTAACCCATATGGATGGCAGAATAGTCGTCTTATTGATCCTCCAAAACCTTAAGTGGCATATGAGTCAAACTTGGGGCAGCTGGGCTGTTGGTAGAGGTAGGTCACAGGAAGAGGTGTCTGTGGGAGTCTACGATGTCGTGGGCTTGTTTGTAAGTTTGGAGTTTCTTCCTCCTCAAGCTTAATACAAAACGCGCAGAGCTCGTGCAGATATTTGAAAAAATATGAGTCAAACTTGAATCCTAGCTTTCGACTTTTTGACCTTCGCTCATGCGGATGTGTGCATTCTTGACATGGAGAGGCTGGGTGCAAACTCGTTTACTTGTATCAACTTGATGCGAAGCCTTGAAATTAAATAATTCGCCATTTTGTCGAAAAATAGCATGCATATGAGCTAGTGATAAGGGTAACGTAATAGACCATCGCATGATTTACCTGTTTGCAAAACTTCAGGGTAACAACTAACAACTATTCAATATTCATAAGCATAGAAAATTCTGATACATCAATGTACCCGCTCATGTAGACAAAATATGGTACGCAGAGGAAAGACGGTTACAGTAGTCTATATTGAAGGCTACAGAGGACATTCTTAGGAAAAAATAATGGATCAATAGCTAACGGTTAAAATCTAATTGATGCGTACATCAAAAATATATACCGCAGAAGCGGAAAACCCTAGATATATTTCTGGAGTGATCTAAATAGTATATATTAGCTTTTACCATGACTCAATATCAACTACTCCCTCCGGTCTCTTTTAATTCACTCGGAATAAGTACAATTTTATACTAAATTTGAGTCAATTCAAATAGACCGGAGAGAGTATATTATAGAGCCGCCGAATAACTAAGAATACACTCCGGTAAACTGATAATCAAACCCAGGCCAACAAAATGCATACCTTTTGAAATCAACAACAGTGAGATATCCTTTTATAAATGAAGTTGAAGAAACAAACAGTAAATTAAGTAGGGTTGATGCATATTTCAAAATTACATAATTCATAAGAATCATGAGTGATAGTAGAGCTTGTGAAAAATCAGATGTAATCTCCAAATCATCGGTATTTGGAATATATTTCCAACTTTATGCGCCTGATCGATTTGTAAATACGAACTGGACTACTCACAGTTGACACCCAGTCAGCCATGAACACGGAAGTGTAGGTCATCTATCCAGACAATACTTAGGATAGGATCGAGTGGAGATTTGCTTCTTGCCCGTGTGCTTCCCCAGACTGCTTTATGCTGATGTACACGCGTATACATACGTACACATCAAGCCTAAGTAGAATTGATTCATATTCCGGCGATTCCGAGCGTTGCAAAGCTAGCTTAAGTTAGCCTCGTCCACCGAGTTGCATCATAAGAGCACCATATCAATTATGTATGAAGCTAGCTAGTTTTTAAGGGTTGTACTTGTAAACAAATCAATTAGGTCTTGATGATTCGATCAGCTTTGCTGCGTGGCTTCTCTCAAGCCATCTCAACAATTTGTTTTCTTGGTGGGGCGACGATCCAGCAGATTGACAATATCGATTCGAAAGTCTGTCAATAGAAAACCGGCAACTCACATATCTTCAGCCAATTTTGATCGGTAGTCTCAAACTCTTCATGAAAATATCAATATGTAGATTAGATCACCTTGCAATGCGTCCAGATTGGATCAATTCATAGTGCATCTCCATGTATCTAAACTGAAATCTGGAAAATCTATGCATTGGATAAATATCCACGCCAAGGATAGAACTTCTCGCCATAATTAAGATCTAACCGTGCGTCCGGCCGTGGCCGGCAGAACTTTCTGAGATTGTATGACCTTGTCATGGCCGCGGCTCAGAGAACATGAAATCCTCTATCGATCTTGCAAATTGTATCTGGATTGCTGGTGTAGAGTCGTCTACTATGTGCGTAAGGCAACCAAAATTGGAACCATATGCTCCCACCAAAACTGAATCCTTGTTATGCACCAAAATAGATGTGTATGCAAATTAGGCGGCTCACAAAGGGAAAGCCAGATTTAATGTGGGGTGACTGTAGGACGTAGCTTCTTTTTCTTTAGATGGATGAACGCAGCTTTCCTTTCCTTCGGACTAGTAAGTCTGCACGTGCAACGCACGTTCTCTATCTAGACACAAACCAGAATGTGGAAGAATCAAACAATCAAAGAACACACAACCTATACATGGCTGATGTAATAAGAACATTCAACAAACCTACACGGTGTTTATATTAAGAACTACGTTTCAACCTTGCAGAATGGCAACACGTGAACTCATATGAATACAATGCTTGTTGCAAGGATGCTTTCATAATCTCATATGAATAGCCTCATTACAACAATAATTTCAGAACATGTTTATGCATAAACCTAACTGTCAAAGTATTATTAAAATAATCGTGCTTTGATTTAACAAATTATTTCTTACAAGGATGGCCAGATCGTGAAAGCTTTGAATACTCAATCTTGTGTCTTCTCTCAAACAATCGTGTCACTGGGCAAGAAACTTGCTCAATACTCACTATAAATGCTAGCAACTCCCAAGACAATAAACAAAGAGAACTAAACGTTGTCAATTTTTCATCCAGTGGGCACTGTTGTTAATAAATGATTAAATAAGGCGCAGCAAATATACTCACAAATGGGTAACAAATAAACCCAAGGGGTAAGCAGTCAAGCAAGTTTTTGTCTTCCCCGCCCGCTCCTAATACAGTGGCATAGGCAAAATCATTTACAATTTCGAATCCACTTTGTTTCTAAATTATCTAAAAACCAAAATAAAAATAACTCAGCCTGTTATAAATATGAGTTTGTTTGTGTCTTATGGCGATGAAAGAGCGTTTCGACCCAAACAATTCGTAGCATCAAGCCATCAACCCATCCTTGTAACTTCAAAAGAGTTGGAACACATAAAGAAGTGCCTCTAGAACTCTAATTTGCTGCATAATAAGGAATTGCTAGGACCAAATCAGAAAGTACGTATCAGAAAGCATAGATCAACAGCTGTTCAAGGAATTACAGATGGTTATATGCATGATAGGTCTATATGTTAAGCATTAGTATGATCTGTCATTAACGTGCCAGCCTTTTTATCTATGCTACTATTACAGAAAACATGGAAAAGCTAACATCTTTTTATTTTTTGAGAAAGGAAAAGCTAACATCTAAGGATTGGATATGTGTCGGTGTGCTCCTATCCTTTGTTTCAACAGCAACTGCCAGATGCCTTTTCCAATGTAATTTGCATCCTAAGAATTATTCAATATGGTGAAGTGCATTACCTTGTCTGAAAAGAACACAAGCTGCATAAACTGCAACTCTCTTCATGAAAGAAACCATCACGATTGATTTTCAAGTTGTCAGGTTCTTCTTCCTGGAAATGACATCAATCAACTAAAGTGAGATAAAATAATCAGTAGCAGATGCATGCTGCACTTCTGATCTATCAAGTATAAACAATATCATAGTGTTTATCACAGATAAATCACATTTGAGCAACCTAGAGGTTGGTCATTAGTTTGGAGAGCAGATCGTGTTGAGTCTTGCCAAGTGCCCAACCAAGACAATCCATAATTCTCGAGGAAGATTGCCAGTGTAAAACATTATATAGATCAGGGACATTATATATGCAAGAAGACAATGTTATATGGTCTGGGATAAGTGTAAAAATCATAGGTAATAAGAATAACACCGCAATGTTATATCTTTTGCACCAGTGACTGGGGTTAAGTCATTTGATTCCACACATGGGCTGAAACATATGGAAAACATCAATCATCGACTTCTACTCTTGGAGTACAAAAAGTTAAATAGCGCAAAGGAAAACCTACTCTTGGAGTACATGTAGCTGATAGAAGATATCTTCTGAATCGAATTAACACATCGAAATAAATGCTAAGCGGCTTATACATAGTATAACAGCTTCAGGTTGACAACATTGCATTTTAGAAAACAAAGAAGAAAAGTGGGTTAACAATGGTAGCAGATCCGAAAATTATATCCAAACCCACTCTGATGTTCCATGCGGTTTGTCCTGGATAATAATTCTATCAGTGTAACAACAGATGTTGCAAAATAAACAAATCAAAACATGTGATCTAGTGAGGAAGTTCAAACTTCAAACCATGCTAAAGGAAATGGGGCATCATCTTTCATTGTTTTCAGTGGAATCATCTCCTTCACTTGACCAATAAAATACCAAAATGCTTAGAGCATCTCCAGTCGCGTCCCCCAAACCGTCCCCCAAAGGGCGCCGGATCGAGCGTTTGGGGGACGTGTTTTGTTCGTGCCGCGTTTGGGGGACGTCGCTCCCCAGCCGCGTCCCCAAACGCCCCCAATCAGAAATTCAAATAGATGCATTCAAAAGAGATCGTTCCCGCCGATTCGTCGCGATCAGAGTAGCGGCGATCGATCAAAGTACTGGGATCAAAGAAGGGGTTGGTCGACGGCGCGTGTCCGAGTCGACGCAGGCCCGTCGAGCACGACGACCTCGTCGATCTGCCTGTTCCTGCATGGTGCGTCGCTCCGTCGCCGACGCGGAGGCCGACGCAGGTGTAGCGTAGAAGACGCGTCGCCTTTGCTGCGCTGTGCCGCCGATGCCGCTGCGGGCCGCCGCGTCCGCCGCCGCCATTTTGGCTTCGATGTCGTCGAGGATCTGGCCTTTGAAGAAGTTGTGCGCCGCCGCGTCCGGGGAGACATTCCCTCTGTCGACGCCTCAGCAGGGACATGTCGTCCCGCGTTTCTTGAGCTCCAGCTTCTCCTCTTGCCTCTTGAGCAGCTCGGCCCACCTTTGGTCGTTCTTGTCGCGGGAGATAAAGGTCGAGGAGACGTCGGCGAGGCATTTCGTGATCGACGCCGTCTTCTCGACGACGCAGCGTCGGCCAAGGCGGCCTTGGCAGCCTTGTTGCCGGTAGGATGCCCTGTCGAAGGCCGGCGCGCCCGATCAATGGCGTCCTTCCCCTTGGACAGCGACAGGCGCGTCACCGCCATTTCTCATTCACTTTGAGCTTGCCATAGCAATGCATCAGCGCGAACGGCTTGTGACCTTCCGAGTTCTTGGCGTACATTTCCATGGCCCGATCAAACTAACCAAAGGAAGCAGAGTCATTTCATCGAACACAATGTGGGCGCTACGGATTATGGAAGAAACAATCGTACCAGGCCGACGTCGGCGCCGCTGTCGCCTCTGGTCTCTAAGTCCTGATGGTACCCATGGAAGGAGTTCACCGACGCCTGGATGATGGCCCATCGCATCGACATTGCCTTTTGGCTCCTCTTCATTGTCACTTTCGGTAGTCGCCGTTGATGAGCTTGCGCTCATCGAACTCGGTCTTGATCCTCGCCCAATACTTCCCGCCTTTTGGTTGGCGCCGATGATGGAGTCATGGCTCACCGTCGCCCACGACTCGCACAGACAAAGATCTTCCAGAGCGTCCACTTCGGGCCTCGTGTGCCCGACGCCTTCTTCTTCTTCTTCGTCCTCACGCCGTCCGCGTCTACCTCCACGAGATCATCGTCACCGGCACCCTCGTCCTCTTCGTCGCCGCTTTCGTCCTCATCGTCGTCCTCCTCGTCCTCCACCCCCCTCCCTCGCGTCCCCTCAACCCCGTCGTCCTCCTCGCACCGGCGCCGTCGTATTCGAGCGGACCGCGGCCGTAAAGGGTCGCCGTCCGGACCGGGGCCTGGCCGCGCTGCTCGTACGCCGGGAGTAGAGGTTGGGGTTGAAGCGCCGTGCGGCAGCGCATCCCGGTAGTGCGGCGACAAGTTAGGCGTCACGCACCCGGAGTGGCGGAGGGGCCGTCGAAGGCGGCTTGCGACGGAGAGATCACTCCGGGAACGTACACCGGCATGGACGTACTCCATGGGCTCGCGTTGGTGGCGGCGATACACCCGGCCATTACGTGCTGGTGCTGGCGCGCCGCCTGAGCCTTCTTCTCCAGCTCCACCGCCCTCCGTCCTTTCCGCTCCGCCGTCGATAGCTTCCGGCGCAGGCAATCTTGCTGCCATTCATCGTCGGTCATTCCTTCAGGCTTCTTCTTTACAGCCGGCGCTTTCCGCAGCTTCGCGAACGGCGCTTTCGCCCCTATCGTCGCATTGCCCGGCGGCTTGGCCGCTTTCTTCGCCATCTTTTTGGGGCTGTCGGCGGCGCCATGGAATGGGGAGAGGGTAGCGGCGGCGGGTGGACGGCGGGAGGGAGAAAGAAATCGGCGGGATAGGAGAAATGAATCGGCGGCGGGATGTGTTTTGGGAGGCCTGTGCGCGGCGAAGGCGGCGGGGAGCGGGATTTGGCGGGAGTGTGAGACGATTTTCCTGTACCGCCGACGCGTGCCCCGCGCCTCCTCGCCTCTCATTTCGTGTCCGGCGTCCCGAGCGCCCCCGTGGGACGGGGACGGCTCGGGCGCTGGACACCGTATGGGGCCGCGCGGACAAAAAGGGCTTTGGGGACGCGATGAACGCTTTTTTCCGCGCCAAATCCCTTTGGGAGACGGTTTGGGGGACGCGACTGGAGATGCTCTTATAATCAAATGCATTGACAAGTGTATGCGTGCTATGTGATATGTACTTAGTGGAAATCAATGGAAAATCACTCAACTAAATTGCAGCTTATCTACCGAAATCACACTACTAATGCCAACCAATCCTACCTAGTGAAATGGAAGGAAATGGAGGATTATGTGTTATGCAGACTATGATACATATGTAACTGACTCTTACCACTGATCCCCTCCATTGTACAACGTTCAGATCATCCTCGAGGCTTGAGTTCTTCAACATAGGTAACCGACTCTTACCACTGATCCCCTCCGTTCGACACTGTACCAACAAAAAAAAATCGTCCTTTGTTATAGAAACAATATAGCTGAAATATCATGCTTTCAGCAAAGTTGCATCAACAATATTGGTCAATATGCCTGCTAATACTTTTAATATGCCTGCTACATTGTTACTCTCTTTTATCTACTAAGCCAAACACCCATTTCTGAGTTGATTTCTTGCGGATCTTTTCAGGTTAAGTCTGAAGAGCTAAAGTATAAAAGATGAGTCTGGACTGAAAGAAAATCAAATATATCAGTAAAAAATCATATCCGACCCACCAGCACCATTTTCCTTCTTGCAATGGTTGTACCATACACATTGGCCTTGGTCGTCTCTAACAGAAGCACACAAACTGATGAAGTCGTCACCAATTGAACAAAGGACATACTTGATTAGACAGCATGCAATTTTGGGGAAGAAAGCTAGAAAATCAGTCAAGCATTAGATTGTGTTGCAAGATGCATGAGTTTAATCCGGCCCATGCACTAACAAGTTAAAACAAAAGACATTATTAACAGCAGAAGTTCTAAAAATGCAGACCGTACAAGGAAAGAACATATACTTGTCTAGCTACAAATCCCATTCGAAAATCACAATAACTATATTAAAACTTGTATATAACTCTAGACCGAGTCACCAAGATGGGCTAGAATAGCCAGAAGGAGAACTAAGATAAGCATAAGATAAGACATTAAGACCTGGTTTCTTGAAAATGACACTTGATACTACTATGACTCTATGAGAGAGGATCATATTATTTAATTATGGAAGCTTGCCCAGATCCTCACAATTCCTTCTTTCCCGAATCTTTGTTGATGGCACTTTCTTGCATTTACTGACAGCTGAATACCCCAACCTGTACGGGAAAACTCCCCGCAAAAAACACCTGTACGAACCTGTACGGAGGCGTGGGAGACGCCGATACGGGCTGCAGTGCGGAGAGAAGGCGGCGGCGTGGGGGCATGGCGACGATGTTTGGGACGGTCAGCGCCGCGGAGTTTGGGGAGGGCGGTGACGGAGACGCGCGCCTTGATTTTGGGAATGGGCGTCGACGGGGATGGGGAGTTAGGGATGGAAGGCGCGACATCGGGGACGGGCGGCTGCTTGGACGCAGGGCAGTGCGGCGTTGGGGACAGGCGGCCGCGTGAATGCAGGGCGACATGGAAATAAACTAAAAGTATGCGGGCTAACCTTGCTCCTGCAGCTGTCTTAGCTTCGTGAGGCAACGCCTCCCAGGGAAGCTGAAGAAAACTCGGTGAGTGGGGCAGCGGCCACATCCAGAGTTCCAGACCAATCGACCTGCCGGCGGGGAGCGTGGCGGCTGATGAGGAGCGCTGCCAGTCGACCTGCCGGCGTGGCATGAGGGTTGGCGAGGAAGAGGCGCCGAGGAGCACGACTGCGCGGTGGTCCGAGCACTATGGGCGGCGGTGATTGTATATTCGGCGGCAGCAACCAGGAGGAGGAGATCTCGCGAGGAACGAAGAGGCGAGAACCGTCGGCACCGGTGTTTTTGCGATTGTTAGAAAGGATGGCAAGTGCGTGCGATGCGGGCGGGATGGAAGGGATCGGGGTGTGGGGAGAACAGACGATTTTAGACCGTGTGATGCATACAGATGGACGGGTTAGATTCAATTTTCCTACGGCACTTCGTGCCTTTATAAGTAGTAGAGATAGAGATAGAGATGAAGCTATACGTGATCTTATTATCTTGTTAGCTATTTAATCTTGAAAAGGTACGACTTATCAAGGGCATTGGTGGGTAATTTCTTTTAACTTTCATACTAGTAAAATTTTTTTACGATCCATTGGCTGACATTCTCTTGTTAGTTAAACTGATGGTCAGATGTTTCTAATTTTTGTAGGATTTTCTATACTATTTCTCTAATTTCTGGTTTATTTAATCTTGAAAAGGTACGACTTATCAAGGGCATTGGTGGGTAATTTCTTTTAACTTTCATACTAGTAAATTTTTTTTTACGATCCATTGGCTGACATTCTCTTGTTAGTTAAACTGATGGTCAGATGTTTCTAATTTTTGTAGGATTTTCTATACTATTTCTCTAATTTCTGGTTAGCCCGTAATGTACTTTTAATATATAATAGAAATAGATGGAGTAGACAGAGAGCTCAAGAACAGCTTGTAGTGTAGTGCCTACCCCTTCAGAGGTAGAAGAAGGGGTATATATAGTATCACTTGAAATGTGGCCGTTGACAACTTGCCACATCAGCATTTCTCCGAGGAATCCGGTCAACCGGACCTGGGGCCGGATCGTCCGGCGCAGGGCCCGGTCAGACCGGGCCAGGACCGGACCATCCGGTCCAAACCGGAGCAGGGACCGGGTCCTGACCGGCAGGCTCTTGAGGCATACTGGACCCCCCGGCTTGTTCCGGCGTGGGGGCTGGTTGGGCGCCGGCGCCGGTCCACCACCCGTCCGACCGGGCCTGGGACCGGATCGGCCGGTTCAAACCGGGTCGGCGACCGGACCCGGACCGAATGACTCTCCGAGCGTACTGGACATCACCCGGTTGGCTCCGGTCCTGGGGCCGGTCGGCGTCGGGCTGGCCGGTGCCAGGGCCGGTCTAACCGGGCCACTGACCGGCCAAGGCTGAAACTCCCTTGTTGATTTTTCATCGAAGTGGGGGGTCTCCCATTGCCATCTTGTTCCATTGATACACCATTGTACCTCTTTGGCTAATAATGGGAATCATCTTGTAGACATGTATTAGACCAAATACTCTAGCACGGAGTCATAGTTACCAAAATAATGGATAAGGGTAAAATACCCTTACAATCTCCCCCTTTTTGGTATACAAACCGAGCTAGAGTCACATATAGATATTATGATAAGCCTTAAACCTTGATTCCATATGAGATATTGAGACAACTCCCCCATAATGTGTGCACTTGGAGAATTTGCGTTTGAATGCAAAGTGCACCATTTGTGGAATATGAGAAGCTCCCCCTATATCTTTAGGAAACAAGCATGGTATGGACATGTGAATATCAAGATATATAAGCATAGCACATAATCATCCCAACATAGAGATTAAGCATATAAGTACATGTCCATACATGAATTATTTAAAGTAGCAAATGGTTCTTGAAATGAAAAAGCAAACAAATAAGCACAAGCCAAATAAGAAGCAAATAAACTGTCAAGCATGGCTTGTGCAACCAAGGAACCCCGTGATCCTAGACTCTACTCTCTTCTCCCCCTTTGGCATCGGAACACCAAAAAGGCGAAGAAAAGAGTAGGGATGCTAGCGCTCCCGTCAATAGAACTGGGTCCCTGAGGGTGTAGAGCCATCATCACTAGCATCACCATCACCCTCTTCATCATCCTCATCCTCATCATACTGTTCGTTGCCATCATCATCTTCTCTATGTCCAGTAGTATAAGGGTCCTAAGCATACCGAGGAGGAAGACCACCATGAGTGTACATGGAGAGATCAAAGTTCTGGAGCATCTCATCATTAATGGGAGGCATCTCCCAATTAGGTGCATGCACAGGCTCCATCTCAGGTCCAGGAGGAGGAACAGGAGTGAATCTGGCAGCCATGAATTTATTTTGGCGCCTCCTAGTTTCCTGGTTCAAGGCAAGGCTTTGATGAGCAACATCATTGGTGTTTTTGCACATTTGCCACAAGCTGGTCAAGAAATGTGAGGCACCACGCTTGGGACGCCTAGAGTAGTTGGAGCTAGCAGGGTCATGCCTTTCCTTGGACCGGCGCTCAGAAGGCATCATGGCAGGGATTTCTGGTTTATCTCCTTGTGAAGGCATCTTGAAGTCATCCATCTTGACCCGTTGATCTTTCTTATTGTGAGGTGCTGGCACAACCTTATTGATGAGCAGCTGAATGTACTGAGCATAATTTGGACTCATCCTTTGGCGAACAGAGCGCCTCAGTTCACAGTAGAGAAGATCACAGCCATCAATGGTCTTCTGGTTGTCAGGACGGCAATAGTACATCAAGTTCAGATGGTATGCACGACATTCACTTGAATCTCCGGACTTGCTGATGAGATTCTCACGGAATAGCTTGGCAATTACAAGGTATGAGTAATTGATACGTCTCCGACGTATCGATAATTTCTTATGTTCCATGCCACATTATTGATGATATCTACATGTTTTATGCATACTTTATGTCATATTTATGCATTTTTCGGCACTAACCTATTAACGAGATGCCGAAGAGCCAGTTGCTGTTTCTGTTTTTTGTTTCAGAAATCCTAGTAAGGAAATATTCTCGAATTGACGAAATCAACGCCAGGGGCTTATTTTCACACGAAGCTTCCAGACCGAAGATGATACGAAGTGGGGCCACGAGGTGGCCGGACACCAGGGCGCGGGTGGCCCCTGCGGCGCGCCCGTTGTGGCCTCGGTGGCCCCCGACCTATCTCCTCCGCCTACTTATAGCCTTCGTCGAAACCCCTAGTACCGAGAGCCACGATACGGAAAACCTTCCGAGACGCCGCCGCCAATCCCATCTCGGGATTCAGGAGATCGCCTCGCACCTGCCGAGAGGGGAATCATCTCCGGAGGACTCTTCACCGCCATGGTCGCCTCCGGAGTGATGAGTGAGTAGTTCACCCTTGGACTATGGGTCCATAGCAGTAGCTAGATGGGCGTCTTCTCCTAATTGTGCTTCATTGTTGGATCTTGTGAGCTGCCTAACATGATCAAGATCATCTATCTGTAATGCTATATGTTGTGTTTGTTGGGATCCGATGAATAGAGAATACTATGCTATGTTGATTATCAATCTATTACCTATGTGTTGTTTATGATCTTGCATGCTCTCCGTTATTAGTAGAGGCTCTGCCAAGTTTTTGCTAGTAACTCCAAGAGGGAGTATTTATGCTCGATAGTGGGTTCATGCCTCCATTAAATCTGGGACAGTGATGAAAGTTCTAAGGTTGTGGATGTGTTGTTGCCACTAGGGATAAAACATCGATGCTATGTCCGAGGATGTAGTTGTTGATTACATTACGCACCATACTTAATGCAATTGTCTGTTTTGCAACTTAATACTGAAGGGGTTCGGATGATAACTCGAAGGTGGACTTTTTAGGCATAGATGCATGGGATAGCGGTCTATGTACTTTGTCGTAATGTCCAATTAAATCTCACAATACTCATCATATCATGTATGTGCATTGTCATGCCCTCTCTATTTGTCAATTGCCCAACTGTAATTTGTTCACCCAACATGCTATTTATCTTATGGGAGAGACACCTCTAGTGAACTGTGGACCCCGGTCCATTCTTTTAATCGAATACAATCTACTGCAATACTTGTTCTACTATTTTCTGCAAACAATCATCATCCACACTATACATCTAATCCTTTGTTACAGCAAGCCGTTGAGATTGACAAGCTCACTGTTCGTTGGGGCAAAGTACTTTGGTTGTGTTGTGCAGTTCCACGTTGGCGCGAATCCCTGGTGTTGCGCCGCACTACATCTCGCCGCCATCAACCTTCAACGTGCTTCTTGGCTCCTACTCGGTTCGATAAACCTTGGTTTTCGGGAAAACTTTCCGCTGTCGCATCACACCTTCCTCTTGGGTTCCCAACGGACGCGCAGTACGCGTATCAAGCATTTTCCGCGCCGTTGCCGGGAGATCAAGACACGTGCAAGGGGAGTCTCCACCTCCAATCTCTTTACTTTGTTTTTGTCTTGCTTTACTTTTATTTAGTACTTTGTTTGCTGCACTAAATCAAAATACAAAAAAAATAGTTGCTAGCTTTACTTTATTTACTATCTTGTTTGCTATATCAAAAACACAAAAAAAATTAGTTACTTGCATTTACTTTATCTAGTTTACTTTATTTACTATTGCTAAAATGGGTACTCCTGAAAATACTAAGTTGTGTGACTTCACAACCACAAATAATAATGGCTTCTATGCACACCTATTGCTCCACCTCTACTACAGCAGAATTCTTTAAAATTAAACCTGCTTTACTGAATCTTGTTATGCGAGAGCAATTTTCTGGTGTTAGTTCTGATGATGCTGCTGCACATCTTAATAATTTTGTTAAATTATGTGAAATGCAAAAGTATAAGGATGTAGATGGTGATATTATAAAATTAAAATTGTTTCCTTTCTCATTAAGAGGAAGAGCTAAAGATTGGTTGCTATCTCTGCCTAAGAATAGTATTGATTCATGGACTAAATGCAAGGATGCTTTTATTGGTAGATATTATCCCCCGCTAAAATTATATCTTTGAGAAGTAGCATAATGAATTTTAAACAATTGGATAATGAGCATGTTGCACAAGCTTGGGAAAGAATGAAATCTTTGGTTAAAAATTGCCCAACCCATGGACCGACTACTTGGATGATCATCCAAACCTTTTATGCAGGACTAAATTTTTCTTCACGGAACCTATTGGATTCAGCTGGGAGGTACTTTTATGTCCATCACTCTTGGCGAAGCAACAAAGCTTCTTGATAATATGATGATTAATTACTCTGAATGGCACACGGAAGAGCTCCACAAGGTAAGAAGGTAAATTCGTTGAAGAAACCTCCTCCTTGAGTGATAAGATTGATGCTATTATGTCTATGCTTGTGAATGATAGGACAAATGTTGATCCTAATAATGTTCCGTTAGCTTCATTGGTTGCCCAAGAAGAACATGTTGATGTAAACTACATTAAAAATAACAATTTCAACAACAATGCTCATCGGAACAATTCTAGTAACAACTATAGGCCATATCCTTATAATAATGGTAACGGTTATGGTAATTCTTATGGGAATTCTTACAACAATATTAGGAACACACCCCCTGGACTTGAAGCCATGCTTAAAGAATTTATTAGTACACAAACCGCTTTTAACAAATCGTTGAAGAAAAGCTTGGGAAAATCGATATACTTGCTTCTAGAGTCGACAGTCTTGTTGCTGATGTTGATCTTTTGAAATCGAAAGTTATGCCTAATGAAAATAATAATAATAAAATTGTTACTACAGCAAATGCCATCCAAGTTAGAATTAATGAGAATATAAGATTGATGGCCGAATTGCGTGCTAGGTGGGAAAAGAAAAAAAAGAAAAAGAAGATAATATAGCTAAAGTTTGGACTATTACCACCACTAGTAATGCTAATGCTCCACATGTTGCTGCACCTCCTACTAATAATGGTAAAATAATTGGTGTTGGCAATGTTTCCACTTCTAATGCAAAGCGAAAAACTGCCTGAAACTGCTAAAACTGCCTGTGATAAACTGTTGAAATTTTTTCCAACATTGGGGACAATGATCCCATTGCTTTAGATTATAATGGTTTGGATTTTGATGATTGCCACATCTCTGAAGTTATAAAGTTCTTACAAAAACTTGCTAAGAGTCCTAATGCTAGTGCTATAAATTTGGCTTTCACGAAACATATTACAAATGCTCTCATAAAAGCTAGAGAAGAGAAACTAGAACGCGAAACTTCTATTCCTAGGAAGCTAGAGGATGGTTGGGAGCCCATCATTAAGATGAAGTTCAATGACTTTGATTGTAATGCTTTATGTGATCTTGGTGCAAGTATTTCCGTTATGCCTAAGAAAATCTATAATATGCTTGACTTGCCACCATTGCAAAATTGTTATTTGGATGTTAATCTTGCTGATAACTCTACAAAGAGACCTTTGGGGAGAGTTGATAATGTCCACATTACGGTTAACAATAACCTTGTCCCCGTTGATTTTGTTGTCTTGGATATTGAATGCAATGCATCTTGTCCCATTATATTGGGAAGACCTTTTCTTCGAACTGTTGGTGCTATCATTGATATGAAGGAAGGTAATATTAAATATCAATTTCCTCTCAAGAAAGGTATGGAACACTTCCCTAGAAAGAGAATGAAGTTACCTTTTTATTCTATCATTAGAACAAATTATGATGTTGATGCTTCGTCTCTTGATAATACTTGATACACACTTTCTGCGCCGCCTAAGAAGGCGTTAAAGAAAAGCGCTTATGGGAGACAACCCATGATTTTACTACAGTACCTTTATTTTATATTTGAGTCTTGGAAGTTGTTACTACTGTAGCAAACTCTCCTTATCTTATTTTGTTGCATTGTTGTGCCAAGTAAAGTCGTTGATAGTAAGGTTCATACTAGATTTGGATTACTGCGCAGAAACAGATTTCTTTGCTGTCACGAATCTGGGCCTAATTCTCTGTAGGTAACTCAGAAAATTATGCCAATTTATGTGAGTGATCCTCAGATATGTACGCAACTTTCATTCAATTTTAGCATTTTCATTTGAGCAAGTCTGGTGCCTCTTAGAAATTCGTCTTTACGAACTGTTCTGTTTTGACAGATTCTGCCTTTTATTTCGCATTGCCTGTTTTGCTATGCTTGATGGATTTTCTATTCCATTAACTTTCAGTAGCTTTGTGCAATGTCCAGAAGTGTTAAGAATGATTATGTCACCTCTGAACATGTTAATTTTGATTGTGCACTAACCCTCTAATGAGTTGTTTTGAGTTTGGTGTGGAGGAAGTTTTCAAGGATCAAGAGAGGAGATGATACAATATGATCAAGGAGAGTGAAAGCTCTAAGCTTGGGATGCCCCTGGTTCACCCTTGCATATTTCAAGAAGACTCAAGTCTGTTTGGGGATGCCCAAGGCATCCCCTTCTTCATCGACAACATTATCGTGTTCTAGTGAAACTATATTTTTATTCCGTCACATCTTATGTACTTTGCTTGGAGCGTTGGTTTGTTTTTGTTTTTGTTTGTTTGAATAAAATGGATCCTAGCATTCATTGTGTGGGAGAGAGACACGCTCCGCTGTGCATATGGACAAATATGTCCTTAGGCTTTACTCATAATGTTCATGGCGAAGGTTGAATCTTCTTCGTTAAATTGTATATAGTTGGAAACGGAATGCTACATGTAGTAATTCTAAAATGTCTTGGATAATTTGATACTTGGCAATTGTTGTGCTCATGTTTAAGCTCTTGCATCATATACTTTGCACCTATTAATGAATAAATACATAGAGCTTGCTAAATTTGGTTTGCATAATTGGTCTCTCTAATCAGATAATTCTAGTAAAGAGTTTGAACACAGGTATAGAGTCTTATAATGTTTACAATATGTCTTTTATGTGAGTTTTGCTGCACCGCTTCATACTTGTGTTTGTTTCAAATAACCTTGCTAGCCTAAACCTTGTATCAGAGAATACTTCTCATGCACCAAAATCCTTGAGCCAACCACTATGCCATTTGTGTCCACCACCTACCTACTACATGGTATTTCTCCACCATTCCAAAGTAAATTGCTTGAGTGCTACCTTTAAAATTTCTATCCTCTACCTTTGCAATATATAGCTCATGGGACAAATAGCCTAAAAACTATTGTGGTATTGAATATGTACTTATGCACTTTATCTCTTATTAAGTTGCTTGTTGTCCGATAACCATGTTCCTGGGGACGCCATCAACTACTCTTTGTTGAATATCATGTGAGTTGCTATGCATGTCCGTCTTGTCTGAAGTAAGGGAGATTTACCACTAGAATGGTTAGAGCATGCATAATGTTAGAGAAGAACATTGGGACGCTAACTAAAGCCATGATCCATGGTGGAAGTTTCAGTTTTGGACAAATATCCTCAATCTCATATGAGAAAATTAATTGTTGTTGAATGCTTAAGCATTAAAGAGGAGTCCATTATCTGTTGCCTATGTTGTCCCGGTATGGATGTCTAAGTTGAGAATAATCAAAAGCGAGAAATCCAATGCGAGCCCTTAGACCTTTGTACATGCGGCATAGAGGTACCCCTTTGTGACACTTGGTTAAAACATATGCATTGCGATGATAATCCAGTAATCCAGCTAATTAGGACAAGGTGCGGGCACTATTAGTATACTATGCATGAGGCTTGCAACTTGTAGGATATAATTTACATAACGCATATGCTTTATTACTACCGTTGACAAAATTGTTTCTTGTTTTCAAAACCAAAGCTCTAGCACAAATATAGCAATCAATGCTTCCTCTCGCGAAGGGCCTTTCTTTTACTTTTATGTTGAGTCAGTTCACCTATTTCTTCCATCTCAAGAAGAAAACACTTGTGTGAACTGTGCATTGATTCCTACATACTTGCATATTGCACTTGTTATATTACTTTACATTGACAACTATCCATGAGATATACATGTTACAAGTTGAAAGCAACCGCTGAAACTTAATCTTCCTTTGTGTTGCTTCGATACCTCTACTTTGAATTATTGCTTTATGAGTTAACTCTTATGCAAGACTTATTGATGCTTGTCTTGAAGTACTATTCATGAAAAGTCTTTGCTATATGATTCATCTATTTACTCATGTCATTTACCATTGTTTTGATCGCTGCATTCATTACATATGCTTACAATAGTATGATCAAGGTTATGATGGCATGTCACTCCAGAAATTATCTTTGTTATCGTTTGCTCGGGATGAGCAGGAACTAAGCTTGGGGATGCTGATACGTCTCCGACGTATCGATAATTTCTTATGTTCCATGCCACATTATTGATGATATCTACATGTTTTATGCATACTTTATGTCATATTTATGCATTTTCCGGCACTAACCTATTAACGAGATGCCGAAGAGCCAGTTGCTATTTTCTGTTTTTGGTTTCGTAAATCCTAGTAAGGAAATATTCTCGGAATTGGACGAAATCAACGCCCAGGGCTTATTTTCACACGAAGCTTCCGTAAGACCGAAGATGATACGAAGTGGGGCCATGAGGTGACACCGGGCGGCGCGGCCTAGCCCTTGGCCGCGCGACCTGTTGTGTGGGGCCCTCGTGTGGCCCCCGACCTATCTCCTCCGCCTACTTATAGCCTTCGTCGCGAAACCCCCGACCGAGAGCCACGATACGGAAAACCTTCCAGACACCGCCGCCAATCCCATCTCGGGGATTCAGAGATCGTCCGCACCCTGCGGGAGAGGGGAATCATCTCCTGAGGACTCTTCACCGCCATGGTCGCCTCCGGAGTGATGAGTGAGTAGTTCACCCATCTTGGGTTCATAGCAGTAGCTAGATGGTCGTCTTCTCCTAATTGTGCTTCATTGTTGGATCTTGTGAGCTGCCTAACATGATCAAGATCATCTATCTGTAATGCTATATGTTGTGTTTGTTGGGATCCGATGAATAGAGAATACTATGCTATGTTGATTATCAATCTATTACCTATGTGTTGTTTATGATCTTGCATGCTCTCCGTTATTAGTAGAGGCTCTGAAACTAGTAACTCCAAGAGGAGTATTTATGTGATAGTAGTTCATGCCTCCATTAAATCAGAACAAGATAAAGTTCTAAGGTTGTGGATGTGATGTTGCCACTAGGGATAAAACATTGATGCTATGTCCGAGATGTAGTTATTGATTACATTACGCACCATACTTAATGCAATTGTCTGTTGTTTGCAAATTAATACGGAAGGGGTTCGGATGATAACCGAAGGTGGACTTTTTAGGCATAGATGCATGCTGGATAGCGGTCTATGTACTTTGTCGTAATGCCCAATTAAATCTCACAATACTCATCATATCATGTATGTGCATTGGCATGCCCTCTCTATTTGTTAATTGCCCAACTGTAATTTGTTCACCCAACATGCTATTTATCTTATGGGAGAGACACCTCTAGTGAACTGTGGACCCCGGTCAATTCTTTTAATCGAATACAATCTCTGCAATACTTGTTCTGTTTCTCTGCAAACAATCATCATCCACACTATACATCTAATCCTTTGTTACAGCAAGCCGGTGAGATTGACAACCTCACTATTTCGTTGGGGCAAAGTACTTTGGTTGTGTTGTGCAGGTTCCACGTTGGCGCCGGAATCCCTGGTGTTGCGCCGCACTACATCTCGCCGCCATCAACCTTCAACGTGCTTCTTGGCTCCTACTGGTTCGATAAACCTTGGTTTCTTACTGAGGGAAAACTTGCCGCTGTAGGCATCACACCTTCCTCTTGGGGTTCCCAACGGACGCGTGCTGTACGCGTATCAGTAATACATGCCAGAGATAGTAGGAGGTCCAGCTGTGGGTTCCGAAGGATAGTAGAAGGAAATGACCTCTTTAGTGAACTTGTTCCGAGAGTGTATCTTGAAACCATGAGCACGGCCACCGGCAAACCCCATGGCTTCACAGAAATCAAGATAATTGCAAGTATATTTTTCCTGTCCTGTCATCCAAGGCATAGTCCGAGCGGGGTCATCATGAAAGAACACAGTGCAGTGAAATTGCCTCACAAGGATTGGACAATAGCACCCATCATCAGGCGTCAAGCACATGAGATCAAACAGCCCCATCCTTTGCAAGGTATCAACCACAAAGCGATACTTGGTGGCTTGATGCATCGTAAGAACGTCCTTGTTGATGGCCTTGGGCATCACAATGGTACCATTCTTCATGCACTCTGGAGTGTTGTAGTAATCATCCCACAACAGCTGATGTGTATTGGTCCAGAAAAATTTATCTCCATGAGTGTAAGTGGGTTCCTCGAATCGATAGGGGTTCTCCACTCGAAGTCTTCTCCAGGCACTAATATGTATTGTGCCAACATTAAACGTTGGCAGTCTCTCAATAAGTTCATCATCCTGTGCTGCTTGTTTATCTTTCTTCCTATTGCCAACCGACTTGCTTCTTCCCCCAGTTGAGCTACCTGGAACACTGCCCTGAGCTGCTTTGCTGGGTACGCGAGAGCTAGTGCGGCACCCCTGAGGCCTCGCATGCCTTCCTCTCTTGGCAACAGTACCACGGTCATCACCACTCGAACCACATGTGAATCAGCAAATAGATCGAGGATGGCAGTGGGGTAAGTGTACATGTCATCAGGAAATAGGGAGGCCAAAAAGCATAGTATATATTCAAGTGTTGTGATGAAGTTGTGCGAAAAATTGGGCAATCCGACGTACGGTCCGGTCCAACCGGACGAGAGACCGGATGAGCCGATCTGTCATCCGGTCGACCAGGCCACGCGCCGGACCGGCCGGTTGAGAGGCCAGTTGAGCGGGCCAAGGGCCGGGTCCTGTCGATTTGTGAGATTTGCCTAGAATTTCAACCACAAAAAAACATCCAAAAACTCATAAACTTGAACATATACTATAGCAATAGAGTGGAATAGGTGCATAGTGATGTGAGACACTCTAATGGCATGAGGACTTACAAACCCTAACCCTAACCCTAACCCTAAATTTTCTCAACTCTTCCTCAAGAATATGCAATGGGGAGGAGGACATAGAGATAGAGGGAAAGGGAGAGGAATTTACCTGAAGACATGGTCTTCCTTGCTTAAAGGAACAAAGAGAACACCTAGGGAGAGCTTGAGAGCCAAATCCTCAAGATCTCCAAATGTAGCTTGAGAGGGACTAAATCCCTTGGTGAAGATGATGCAAGTGTCCCGATCTATGATTTGGTGAAGTGTGAGAGGATTCTAGTGGTGGGAAGGCCCTAGGAAGAGGTGGGGATGATGGAGGCGGAGACCATGGTGTTTATGGTGGAGGGGGAAGTGAGGAAGAAGACCCCCAAGGGGTAACCTCCTCCCCACTTAACCAGCCGCCCGACCGGCGCACGGCCCGGTCGACCGGGTCAGGAACCGGATGGTCCGGCACAGAGGCCGGTCCAACCGGGCCATAGACCGGCCCATCTGGTTTTGCCACATTTTGTCTCGTTTTGCCCCTATTCTTTATGTAATTGTGTGTGAATGCTCAGATGATGACATGTACATACATATATATAGATAGATGATGATGAGATGAGCATAGACATGGGGTTGGAAACACAAGGTTCTCTAGGCATACCCATTGAAGTGAAAATCCAAACAAGATAAAAATAGCAACAATGGGCATGATTCGAAATATATATCAAGAATCATAAATCATTTTGGAGTGATTTTTGCAATAAGATCATTTAGCCTTATATAGTCAAGTCAATTTGCAATTGAGGCTTAATGAGGGGCGGGGGATTACTCCCCCTATGTGAAAGCGCAAATGTCATGAGACCTCGAAGAGACGTGCTTGGGTCAATATAATGACACCGGATCTATTTATGTTGCACACATAGGTATGCATCATACCAAGATATGGTAAGATGACTATCCCCATATGTGATGTGCCTCTAAGCTAGATAGCAAGATAAGTGCAAGAATATAGTGCAAGTTATTCAATCTAAGTTTCTAGGATCAAGAATACCAAGTTCTCCTCTCAAGTTTACAAACTGGGCTTCGTCCAAAGGCTTAGTGAAAATATGCGCCAATTGGTATGTTGTCACTACATGAGTGAGATCAATGTCCCCATTGACAACATGGTCACGTAGGAAGTGATGGCGAATGTCAATGTGTTTGGTGCGACAATGTTGAACCGGGTTATTGACTATCTTTATTGCACTTTCGTTGTCACATAAAAGAGGCACCGTACCAATAGTCTTTCAAGGTTTGCTTCATCCATAACAACTGAGTGCAACAAGATGCCGCGGATATATATTCGGCTTCGGCGGTGGATAAAGCGGTGGAGTTTTGTTTCTTGGATGACCAACTCACCAATGACCGGCCAATAAATTGGCAAGCCTCGGAGGTAGACTTCCGGTCAACCTTATCACCGGCCCAATTGGAATCCGAATAGCCAATGAGTTCAAAGGTTGACCCCTTTGGATACCATAGCCCGAGAGTAGGAGTGAGAACAAGGTATCTTAGAATCCGTTTGACCGCCATCAAATGGCTCTCCTTAGGAGCAGATTGAAAACGAGCACACATCCCTACACTTAGCATGATATCTGGCCTAGAGGCACAAAGGTAGAACAAGGATCCTATCATGGAACGGTATACCTTTATATCCATATCCTTCTCACCATCACATGAGCCAATTTGCCCCTTTACGGGCATGGGTGTCTTCATTGGGCTTGCATTGGTCATGTTGAACTTCTTGAGCATGTCCTTCACATACTTTTCTTGAGCATGAAGGTGCCTTTTGCAAGTTGCCTCACTTGGAAGCCTAGAAAGAACTTCAACTCTCCCATCATGGACATCTCAAATTTCCTAGTCATCAATAGCTCAAAAGCTTTGTTATGATTGGGGTTAGTTCCACCAAATATAATATCATCAACATATATTTGACATATAAATAAGCCACCCCCTTTAACCCGTTTGATGAAAAGGGTGGAATCGACCGTACCCATGAAAAATCCATCATGTAGTAAGAAATCCCTAAGGAACTCATACCAAGCACGTGGAGCTTGCTTGAGACCGTAGAGTGCCTTATGGAGTAAATACACGTGGTTGGGTCGGCATGGGTCTTCGAAACCCGGGGGTTGAGCCACATAAGCGGTTTCTTTTAAGGGACCATTCAAAAATGCACTTTTAACATCCATTTGATATAGTTTGAAATTGTGGAAAGATGCAAATGCAAGAAAAAGGTGAATAGCTTCAAGACGGGCTACCGGCGCAAAGGTATCCTCAAAATCCATACCTTCTATTTATGCAAACCCTTGCGCCACTAACCTTGCTTTATTCCTTATGACTATGCCATTCTCATCTTGCTTGTTCTTGAATACCCATTTGGTCCCAATAACATTGATGCGATGATCCTTGGGTCTCTCAACTAGAGACCATACTTCATTACGAGTGAAACACTCCAATTCTTCTTGCATGGCAATTACCCAATCCGGATCAACCAAGGCTTCATGTACCTTGAGGGGTTCAAAACTAGACACAAAAGCATGGTGTTGACAATAAGTGATAAGTAATGCATGGTGTCTACGAGTTACCACTCCCTTTGAGATGCTACCAAGGACTTGATCTACTTTCATGTCACTTGCCCTTGTAGCGGCCTTGATCTTCCGAATGGTTCCTTCATGATCAATGAACTCATCTCTTGCTAGTACTTGATCATGAGGGACCACTTGAGCTTGATCATGAGTTGAGGATGTTTCTTGATCATCATCATGGTCTTTCTCAGTGGGATGAGGACTTTATTCTTGTTCTTCGGAATGTGACTCAACTTGAGTGAAGGATGGTTCTTGAGTTGCACTTGATGGTTCAGCTTGAGTTGAGCTAGGATTTACTTGGGCTGTGCTTGATACTTCTACTTCATCACTTTGATCATCAGTATGAACTTCTGTGGGCTGAATGTGTCCAATGCACATAAGCTTGATGGCATTCGAAGGATCATCATTACCTGCAACACGTGGAACAACTTGCTCCTCTTGGGATCCATTATCCTCCAAGAACACCACGTCACAAGATACTTCAATAGCCCCAATGGACTTGTTGTAGTATCTACAGGCGTGGGAGTTCTCTGCATATCCAACAAATGTGCCCTCAATGGTTCTTGTTTCAAATTTACCGAGCTTCCCCTTATTGTTCTTAACAAGACATTTGCATCCAAAGACACGAATGTACATGACATTAGGCTTGTTACCTGTGAGAAGCTCGTATGGATTTTTTTATGGAGGGGGTGGAGGAAGAGACGGTTGGAGTAGTGGACAACAGTAGAGATGGATTCTCCCCAAAAGTTGTGGGGTGAGTTGAATTCACTTAACATGGTTCTAGCCATCTCAATGATAGTCCGGTTCTTCCTTTCAACAACACCATTTTGTTGAGGGGTGTATGGAGCTGAAAATTCATGCTTGATGCCCTCATCATCAACAAACTCTTGCATGGTGTAGTTCTTGAACTCGGTGCCATTGTCGGTACTAATCGCCTTCATCTCCGATTCATACATACGTTGAGCCTTCTTGGCGAAGATGATGAACTCTTTATAGGTCTCGTCCTTAGACTTAAGGAGAAAGACCCAAGAGTATCTTGAGTAATCATCAACAATGACAAATCCATACTTGCTCCCACCAAGAGTATCATAATGTGATGGCCCAAAGAGATCCAAATGAAGGAGCTCCAAAGGCCTAGATGTGGTGATGATGCTCTTGGTAGGATGTCTCTTCTTGAGTTGCTTTCCAGCTACACATGCACTGCATACACGATCTTTCTCAAAAGAAATGTCAGTTAGTCCAACAATGTGCTCACCCTTTAGGAGTTGTTTAAGATTTCTCATGTTAACATGACCAAGGCGGCGATGCCACAACCAACTTTCGTCATGTTTGGCTCCCATTAGACATGTGGAGGGAGAGGGGCTCTCTTTCGAGAGGTCAACCACATAAAGGTTGTTCTTGTCACTCCTAAAGACTTTCACACAATAATTAGTAAAATATGAATTATAACCGGCATCCACAAGGTGATATATAGAAAGCAAGTTATAGCCAAGGGATTCAACAAGCATGACCGTCTCAAGGCACAAGTCCTTAGAGATTGCCATCTTGCCATACACAAGTACCTTTCCCTTTGAATTGTCATCGAAGGTGATGCTTGACTTCTTGTTTACATCTTCAATGAATTGGTCAAGCACACCTCTTCTTCCAGTCATATGATTGGTCCATCCACTATCAAACACCCATTTTGGATCACCGGAGGAATACCCCTACAAAATCAAGTAGAGGATTTAGGAACCCATCGATTAATGGGTTCCCTAGTCATGGCAACAAGATCTTTTGGTACCCAAATTGAGTACCCTCTATAAGCATAACCATCACGAGGTACAACATAGTTAGCATAAACATCACCATAATAATCAATAAATAAAGCATAGTGATTGTTTGGCCCCGTGCGGTCACCACTAATGGCTTTGCCCTTTGTGGCTTTGCCATCATTAGTGACCTTCTTGATCTTTTCTTGAGCGGGCTTCTCCTTCTTGTAGTTGTTCTTCTTGTAGGACTTGGGAACATATCCAAGTCCAAACTTTTAATTATTTTACCTTTTCTTACTCAAGAGGTCATCCAATCCCATCTTATTCTTGGCGGTGGTGAACTTTGCAAGTTCCTTTGTTAACCTAACATTTTCCTCAAGAATAGTTGCTGGCTCACAAGAAGATTCATTAGGATGATACTCGAGACCATATTTGGTCACCAAGGATTCAAGATATGCATTGGTCTCAACATGCAAAGATAATTCCTCTTGTAAACGAACAGGTTCCTCTACAAGTTTAGCATGCTCATGAGTAAATGAGGTGGAGGAACTAGCAACATCTTTAGCAATAATGGGATCATTCATTGATCCAAGAGCCTTTTTGTAGGTTTCTTGAAGTAGGTCATGGTTCTCTCCAAGTTTCTTGAGCTCATCCTTAGCAAGCTTATTAGCTCTTTCAAGATGGTCAACATCCCTAGTGAGAGAAGCATGAGCAACTTCAAGCTCCTTCTTTGAAGAATCGAGCTCTTGGGCCAATAATTGATCCCTTTCAATAGTTTTAAGATCCTTAACTTTATCTAGTTCATAGGTTTCAATTTGTTGCTTAAGGCCTTGAGATATGCACCTTTCGGTTTTTAGCTTTGTCTTAGGAGATTGAATCTCCGTTCTTTATCATTCAAATGATATTCTAATTCCTCAATGGACTCATCCTTTTCTTTGATGGAGTCCATCAAGAAATCAAACTTGACAAGAGCTTCACCACGAAGGGTGCATCTAACTTTGTAAAGTTCCTTAAGCAGAGCTAACTCTTCTTGATTTTCAGTTTCATCATCAAGAACACTAGATAAGGAAGGTGGGGATTCCATTACCTTTCTTTCTCTTGCCATTAGGCAAGAGCCAACGATTGTAGAGGAGGGAGAGTCATCAGAGTCATCATATTGAGTTGTTATCGCCATGAAGGAAGAACCACCATCATTCTCCATGGAGTAATCCTTGGAGTAGTCATATGTGAAGAGTGACCCGGGCTTGGAGAAAGCCAAACCGACCACTCCGGCCTCCTTCTCCTCATCTTCCTCTTCTTCATCGGACATGTACTCGGCCCCAACAAAGGCTCTTCCCTTGTTCTTCTTGTATCGATCGTTGATTGGGTTTGGCTTCAATCTTGGCTTGACCCCTTTGACAAACTTTGGCTTGTCTACCCTTTTCTCATAAGGGCACTCATTTGCAAAGTGGCTATCTTCATCACAGTTGTAGCAGGTTCTCTTCTTCTTCTCATTGAGGAGCATTGTAAACTTTGCCTTGTACTTCTTGGCAAAGAAAGCAAAGTTTGTGGTGATGTCACTAGTTGAAGTCATATCTTCATGTTCTTCAATTTCATAGACTTCTTCTCTTTCATAGTTAGCTCTAGCCTTGAGGGCAAGGTTGTGTTAGGCTTCATATTTGTGTGATGCTTCATCAACACGGTTCATTGCCATAAGCCTTTCTCCTGTCTTGGCCATGTTCTCATTGGCAGCCACATAGGAGACTAGGTCATCGGCGTTCAGATCGGCACTCTTGTTAATGATTTGCAAGTTGAGTGCAAGGTTGGTGTCCTTTTGCTTGACGGCAATCATGAAATTGACCTTGGACTTTATGAATGCTTCATTCATCTCAAAGTCGTCATTGTATTTCTCACATCCAAGTCCCTTGACCTTCACTCTAAGAGCACCAAGCCTTTCATATGCATCGGCCACGGATTCTCCTTCTCTAATCATGAACATAGTGGCCTCTTACTGATGCAGCCCGACCTTCGGTCTTATCCGCATCATGGTCATCATCAAGAACTACGCTCAAGTCCGACGTCACGGAAGCATGGAAGAGGAGACGGAAGAAGGAGACGCGTCTAGGATGGCCGGCACCACTGCCATGGAGTGGCCGACACGCCACCCCTCGACGCCGGAGGAAGACGACACTGTCGCCATGCCTACGCCGACACCGCCGTCCCCACTGCGAAGCTCATAATATAAACCATCCCACTATGCTCTTTGTATGCCTAAACCACCCCTCCTTAGTGGCTCCCTATATATAGGCTCCCACCTCCCCCTTCATTAGGTAAGACATAACTTGAGTGAGAACTTGGCTTATGCCTCCACCATCCCTCCGGGATTAGGGAAACCCCTCCTCTCTTAGACACAAATCTATGAGTTGTATCAAGGCACTCCTTATATGATTTATCTTTCGCACTTGTGATTCTACCGCGGTCTCTCACACGTGTGACTCCATAGATCGTATATCGGTCTTTCTCTCGGCGATTCTACCTCGTGTCTCTCCTTGAGGGATTCTATCATGATAGTGGTTCGGGCTCGGGAGTAAACTGAATTGTATCGGGTTGTGTTGCGTGCGTTCGCGTGTGTTCATCATGTTCTTCCTCTCCCCCGCCTTTCCCTCGGTCAATTCGTGAGATCGGGCAACCCATGTGGCCTTAGGCCGCATCATATGGTATCAGAGCAAAGGTTGCCACGAATTTGACCACAAATCTCTCCAATTTTCGCCCAAATTTTTTCCCAAAAACTGCCCAAAAAATAGCTCGAAATTTGATCTCCGAATTTGTTGCGTTTTTTGTGGTTTTGTTCCACGGATCTGGTGTTGTTTGTGTTGATCTATGTTTCCCCCTCTTTTCTCCTCCAAATTCCATCGATTTCGCTCGAATCTGAGGATTTTTCTTCATTGCCGTGACGAACTGGGAAGAACAGCTCGAGGAGCTTGTTCCCCAGCGGGTCAACGCCCCGCTCGCCTCGACTCGGGCCGCCACCAGCTGCCGCCGCCGCCCCTGGCCCACCCCGCCGCCGCCTGACCCACTGCCGCGCTCCCAATCACCACCAGCGCCTGAGCCGCCTCCGCTCCACACTCGAGCTGCCCGCTCCTCCCCTGTTTGCTGCTGGCCACGACGCCCCGCTCGTCCTCTGGCTCCACCCACTCACCCAGGCCACGCGCCCGCTCAGCGCTGCCCTCCTCGCTCCACTCGCCTGCGCGCATCGCCGGCCTGCCCCATCTCCACTCGCTCAACCACCAACGCCCGCACCCAGCGCCTGCTTGCCTTGGCCACTAGCCGCGCCAGCTGCCTCCACTCGTGGCTCCGGCCAACTCCAGCGCCAAGCCTCCACCCCGCCTCCATCTGCACTGCTCAGCGCGCCGCCACCAGCTTCCCCAACGGCCGCACCACAAACTCCCCAGCATTGCGCCACCACGCGCTCGCCTGGCTCCGATTCCGTGCAAACACCGCCTGCAGCGCCACGCCCACGCACAGCAACAGCCGAGCTTTGCATCCCGCGCCCCAGCCTCGATCTCAGCTCGAGCTGGCCGCTGTTCCCCGCCAGCAGCAGGCCAAAGCCACCACCGCGCCCAGGCCCCACGCCACCTCCACGCGCAGGCCGCACCGCAACCGCCGGCCCAAGCCGCGCAGCACGCCCGCCTCGCCCCTCGCTCGGCCCACCATCCATGCAGCAACCACCCGCCAGCTCCATCACAAGCACGCGCGCGCCAGCTTCGCTTCAACCGCCCCGCGCGCGCAGACACCTAGCTGCTGCAGCCTCCGACCGCCGGCTTCCCCCCAAGCTGCTCCGCCATCAATCACCCCTGGCCGCCGGACGCCCTGCCACTCCACTGCCGCGTGCGCTCAATCTTTCCCTGGCAGCTTTCAATTTCTCTTTGATTCATCCACGCTCAAGCAAATTTCTTGCAGAATTTCACCAACCGGAGCAAACCGGGCGGCACGCCGGCTGGCCCGGTTGAAACCGGAGCACAGACCGGTGCCAACCGGACGCACTCCAGGGACTCTGCCCAATTTTCATCCAATTTTGACTCTATTTTTTGCCCGGTTTCCGTTTTGGAGTGCCTTTGGTCCGTGAGAACCGCTTTCGCGCCTACATCAACACCGCGACATCGGCACCCCGGATTCCGGCGCATCTTCGACACCATCGTCATCACCATCATCGCAAGTTCGTGTGCTTGACACCGCCTAACGTCAATAGGTATAACTTGCCTCCCCTTACACCTTGTAGCCCCGTTTCTTTCTTTGTGTACCTATCCTATTGAGAGTGGCTTTCCGAGTGTTGCGAAGCATTGCACAAGTGTCACGACCGTGAGAGGGTGTGTGTGCGTTGTGTTGAGCAAAGCTCCGAAGCAAGCTCGGGAGAAAGATACACAAAAGAAGAAAAAGTGTGACATATATATAGAGAAAAAAAAGAAAGCTTCTAAGCATAAAAAAAGAGAGAAAAAGAAATAGAAATAGAAAAAGATTGTGAGTCCACCGATACAAAGGAGTGCAAAGCTTGTAAGCACTAAGAGAGAAAAGAGAAGAATGGCATTTGTGCAAATCTTGTTGCTTCACTCATTTGCAACCGAGCTACCGTCTCTCTTGTGTTGGCGTGACACCGAGCTTATAGTCTTCGTTAGGACCATCTTGTTACTTAGCTCACTTCCTTGGTCGCGCTAACCCCATTGTTTTCCGTTGTGTGTGTTTCCGTGTTTCCTTGACATGGATCACCACTTTTGACATTTGACTTTGGATCTTACCCACATTTGACAATAGACTTTTCCGTTGATCTTTTTCGTTTGCTATCCACCCCTTACCCTGTTGGAGATATGCCCAAGAGGCAATAATAAATGGTTATTATATATCTTTGTGTTTATGATAATGTTTACATACCATGCTATAATTGTATTAACCGAAACATTGATACATGTGTGTTATGTGAACAACAAGGAGTCCCTAGTAAGCCTCTTGTGTAACTAGCTTGTTGATTAATAGATGATCATAGTTTCATGATCATGAACATTGGATGTTATTAATAACAAGGTTATGTCATTATGTGAATGATGTAATGGACACACCCAATTAAGCGTAGCATAAGATCACGTCATTAAGTTATTTGCTATAAGCTTTCGACACATAGTTACCTAGTCCTTCGATCATGAGATCATGTAAATCACTTATACCTAAGGGTACTTTGATTACATCAAACGCCTGCGTAAATGGGTGGTTATAAAGGTGGGATTAAGTATTCGGAAAGTGAGTTGAGGCATATGGATCAACAGTGAGATTTGTCCATCCCGATGACGGATAGATATACTCTGGGCCCTCTCGGTGGATTGTCGTATAATTAGCTTGCAAGCATATGAATGGTTCATAAAGAGACCACATACCACGGTACGAGAAAGAGTACTTGTCAGGAGACGAGGTTGAACAAAGTATAGAGATACCGATGATCAAACCTCGGACCAAGTAAAATATCGCGTGACAAAGGGAATCGGTATCGTATGTAAATGGTTCACGATCACTAAAGTCATCGTTGAATATGTGGGAGCCATTATGGATCTCCGTATCCCGCTATTGGTTATTGGTTCGGAGAGAAGTCTCAACCATGTCTACATAGTTCGCGAACCGTAGGGTGACACACTTAAGGTTTGATGTCGTTTAAGTAGATATGGAATATGGAATGGAGTTCGAAGTTTTGTTCGGAGTCTCGGATGGGATCCGGACATCACGAGGAGTTCCGAATGGTCGGAGAATAATATTCATATATAGGAAGTCATTTTCTAGGTTTGAAAATGATCCGGTGATTTTCTCGGAAGGTTCTAGAAGGTTCTAGAAGAGTCCGAAAGAAATCAGGACTCCACCCACCTTGGCCGAGCCTAGGAGAGGAGTCCCAAGTGGACTCCTCCCCATGGTGGCCGGCCACCCCACCAAGGAAAGGGGGAGTCCCACTCCCCCTAGGTTTGGTCATATGGAAGGTTTATGTTGGGGTCTTATTCGAGACTTTTGACCTAATCCTTGGGGCTTCCACCTATATAAGAGGAGGGGAGGGCTGGCCGGCCACACCTGCCACCCTTGGCCGCAGCCCTAGTTGGCCGGCGCCCAAGCCCTCTCCCCAAACCCTAGCTACCTCTCCTCCACATACAACTCCACATACGCTTAGGCGAAGCCCTGCCGGAGTTCTCCATCGACACCGTCACCACGCCGTCGTGCTGCCGGGATTCCGAGGAGATCTACTACTTTCGCTGCCCGCTGGAACGGGAGAAGGACGTCGTCTTCATCAACACCGAACGTGTGACCGAGGACGGAGGTGCTGCCCGATTGGGCACCGTCAAGATCTTCTATGCGCTTTGAAAGCGGCAAGTGACCGCAGCAACAACGAGAGCCTCTCGTAGGCTTTGGAAATCTTCAAGGGTTAGTCTCGTTCATCCCCTCGTTGCTCCATCTTCTAGATTGCATCTTGGCTTGATTGCGTTCTCGGTAGGAAATTTTTGTTTTCTATGCTACGAATCCCTACATCAGAGCCAGGTCTATGCATAGATGGTTGCATGAGTAGAACACAATTGTTTTGTGGGCGTTGATGCTTTGTTGTCTTTAGTTCGAGTACTTTGCATCTTTGTGGCATGGTGGGATGAAGCGGCTCGGGCTAACTTTACATGACCGCGTTCATGAGACTTGCTCCACGTTCGACATGCAACTTGTATTGCATAAGTGGCTTTGCGGGTGTCTCTCTCTCCACAGTGAAGATTCAATTTACTCTTTCTATTGACAACACTAGTATCACCGTTGTGGTTCATGTTCGTAGGTAGATTGGATCTTACTCGAAAACCCTAAACCACGTAAAATATGCAAACCAAATTAGAGACGTCTAACTTGTTTTTGCAGGGTTTGGTGATGTGATATGGCCATGATGTGATGATGAATATGTATGAGATGATCATTATTGTATTGTGGCAGGCAGGAGCCTTATGGTTGTCTTTAAATTTCATGTTGAGTAGTATTTCAAAGTAGTTTTAATAGTTGCTACATGAGGTGAACAACCATGAATACGGCGCCATGGACCTTGACGCTACGCCGACGATGATGGAGATCATGCCCGTTGATGATGGAGATCATGTCCGTGCTTTGGAGATGAAGATCGAAGGCGCAAAGACTAAAGGGCCATATCATATCACATATGAATTGCATGTGATGTTAATCCTTTATGCATCTTATTTTTCTTAGAACGCGACGGTAGCATTATAAGATGATCCCTCACATTAATATCAAGATAATAAAGTGTTCTCCCCTCGTATGCATGCCGTTGATATAGTTCGTCGTTTCGAAGCATCTCGTGATGATCGATGTGATAGACTCAACGTTCACATACAACGTGTAAGCCATGTTGCACACGCGGAATACTTGGGTTTGCTTGACGAGCCTAGCATGTACAGACATTGCCTCGGGACAACGGAAACCGAAAGGTTGAACACGAGTCATATGGATGATATGATCAACATGTTGATGTTCACCATTGAAGCTACATCATCTCACGTGATGATCGGTTTTGGTGTAGTGGATGTGGATCGTGTACCACTTAACAACTATGAGGGATGTTGTATTAAGTGGGAGTTCATTAGTAATTAGATTAAAACATGAACTAATTATCATGAACATAGTCTGAATATTATTTTGAATTAATTTTGTAGTATTGGCATCCGTTTTCTACCATGCGCTAGTCTTGTAATTGATATAGAAATACTGTTAAGTCTGACAAGAAACTTTACGGACTGGTACCGTATTGTTAAAGAATCAAGAAATGTTTAAGTCCTATTTGCAAAACTTTTAGTAAACCTCACATTGTTGATTCAAAGAGCTATGGTTTCAATTAGTACCTAAAGTCATCTTGTCTCCATAAAACTTGAAGTTCAAATCTATTTGAAAAGTAAGGAGCTGAAAATTTGGTTTTCATAAATAATCAAGGTATGAGATATATGTGATATCTAAGACCTTATTGCAAGATGATAGAATATAATTTGGTGAGACTACATAAACTCATAAGTTTTATGGGAATGTATGAAGGTTGAAGACGCAAGGCGTCCCAATCCTCCAACTATTGGGGCACTAACGATATTCGCATATCCATGAAGTGATCGTCCTTAGTATGCACCGTTGCTAAGACTCGTCGTTTCGAAGCATCACGTGATGATCGGGTGTTATAGATTCTACGTGTGCATACAACGGGTGCAAGCCAGATTTGCACATAATACTAAGGTTAAACTTTATGAGCCTAGCATGTACATGGTCTCAGAAAGTCGTCATGAATTGATGGATAAAATTATGAGTGAAATTGTTCATCATATTACAAAGTTACTAATAGTGAAATCTAGAACACTTGTCATATGATGATCAACTTCAAAGTAAGAACCTCAAGGTTATTGGTATTTGACCAACAAACTTAGAAGTTATTAAAGATGAAGTGTTTTTCTGAATAATGAGGAAAGCTAAAAGAGAAACTACAAAAGATTATTGGCAGAAAGAAAGAAAAGACTAGAAAGTCTAGCTCAGGTGTATATAAATGATATACATGTTATGGTTGTATTCCTAGTTAGGTCACACAATGAAATTCTTGGGTATTAGTACCATATTGGTTGGTATGAAGTGTCATACAAAACAACGCAATACAAGAATACAATGGCCTAAGTGACTGATAAGGAATATGGTAATAATGCACGTCTGGAACATAATAAAGTGTTGTTATGTTTATCGTTGGCATTCTACCTAGCCCTTAGAATTTATAATAAAGAACTTAATAATTGTTATTTTGCTCTGGTCAAATGAAAATAATGATTTGTTCAAATTATGACATTACTCCATGTACGATGGATAAGTTATTATAAATCTTATTGGTGAAACACACATACATAAACACTGACGCTAAAATGCCATAAGGCAAATGATTTGAATTCCACTTATTTGTGGAACCGCCATTTAGGTCATGTTAGAGAGGAACGCATGAAGAAACTCCATTCAAACGGATTATTGGAGTCATTTGATTTTTGAATCATTTGGCGCTTGTAAATCTCTTATAAAAAGAATGACTGAAATACCGTTCATAGGCCAAGATTTGAACGGGCAACTAAATTAGTGGAAACATACATGATGATGTATATGGTTCACTGAGCATAGTTGTGTGCGGGAGATTCTTCTACTTCATGAAAACTTCCAACAATGAATTGAGTATATATATGTGGATATATTCGATAAGGAAGAAGTTTGAAACATTTGAATGGATTCAAATAAATTTCAGCATGAAGTGGAAATCATCGTAATAGAAAAGTCAAATATCTATGATTGGATCATAGTGGAAATATTTGAATTACTAGTTTTAGCAAACATCTAAGAGAGTTATGAAATTGTTCTACAACTCACATTTCTTGGAGTATCATAGTGATGATGAAGTATCCGAGAGATGTATCCAAACCTTGTTGGGTCAATGATGAGATAAAATATTAATGCCATTATAATTTTTGTGGATTATGCTTTAGAGACTACCGCTTTTACACTAAATAGAGCATCATCATGATCCGTTGAAATGACACCATACAAGTTATGGCATGGGTATAAACCCTAATAGTCCTTTCTTTAAATTTTGGTCTAAGAGTTTACAACCAAAAACGGATGAATGTCTTTGTTGGTTATCCCAAAGAATTGATTGAAATTCTTTCCACTATGAAGTAAAAGACAAAAGTGTTTGTTAATGTTACTTGCTTATTTCCAAGAAATTATTTTCTAGCGAAGTATTTGAGTGGGAGGACAATAGAACTTAATAAGGTTTATGAACCTGAGCATAATGATCGAGTAGCGCAGCATCGGAAATGGTTCCGGAAGCGGCCACGACGATCATGGCTTCCATGACTACAAAGTGTTTTAGCCATGGAGATCAAGTACTTATTGAACCTTGTAGGTGTGGTTTACTTTGTGATCAAATAAATGATTTGTGGACAAAGGATTGATTTTGAACAATGATAAACCAACTACAAACAAAGAAGTTATGATGGGCCCTGACTCCGTTAAAATGGCTATACGCCATGAAATCCAAGATAAGATAAATACTTTTTGAAAGTAATGGATCTATAAATTTGATGGACTTGGATGAAATATCCTTGAAGAAGCTCGACTTGTCGAAAAGTTGTTTACGACAAAGAGTTGACTACGATAAGATTAGATCTTTCGTAGCAATGCTTATAGTCTATGTGGATTATTCTAGTAATCGCTACATATTTCTTTTATGAGATATGCTAGCAGGATGGCAAAATACATTACTTAACAGAAGTGTGTATTAAAGGTGTATAGAAGATACAACCAAGAGTTTTTGCTAGTACGTAGAATACTAGATAGGTATACAAACTTCAATTGGGTGAAGTGAGTATCGCGGAGTTGGAATCTTCACCGGATGAAATAGTCAAAGAGTTTTTGATCTCATCAGAGACGATGAAGAGACTTGCATTTGCAAGAAATTAAGTGGGAGCGCTGAGACATATTTATAATACTTATGTAGATGACATATAGTTGGTTATAAATGATGTAATTATATACTTGATTAAAAAGGTTTCATTGAGAATTAACTTAATGAAAGGATAAGGACTGAAACATATTTAGTGTTAAGATTTATGAAGATAGATTGAAACACATAATAAGTTTAAGTCAAAGTACATAGAATGGATATTGAAGTAGTTCAATATAGAAATATTAAGAAGGTGTTCTTTTCATGCGAAGGTTTAACAAGACTTGAGTGTAATTGACACTCAATGAGTGATTTTAGATCACGAATAATATGTACAAAATCAGATGTCCTATACTCTAAAGAATTAGGAGCGTATACCAGAATGATTCATGTGATGATCATTGGACAAACAGTTAGAATATCCCTGTGTGCTTTAGAAGAACCAAGGATACATATATAGTTTTATATGGGGTAATGACAAACAAATCGCTGTAAGGTGGCACTGATATTTGTTTGGTCACATATAAAAATGAAATTCAAATCTCAATTAGACTAAGTGTTTTTTAAAAGGTAGCACAATGCTAGATTTAGAAGAGTTCTAAATATTGTGACGGATTCTACAGATGAAGGCATAGTATGACTGAGGATGTTTAAGTCGAAGAGTTCTTGGAGAATTTGGTGTAGTTAGTGTCAGAACTTTGAAGCTATATTGTGTATGACAATAGTAGTGACATATTTCAGAACGCGGAATTAAGGTTCCACCAGAGGACTGAACATATAAGAATAATGCCGACTCATTTGGAAAATGAGTGATGCGTTGAGACGCAAATGAATTGCAAAATACATACATTTTTTGAGCATGTCAGATCCGTTGACTAAAACTTCTCCCGTGAGCAAAACATGATAAAGCACCGGAAGGCCAAGGTGTTGTATCTTTACATATGTTAACTAGATTATTGACTCTAGTGCAAGTGGGAGACTGTTGAAGATATGCCCAAGAGGCAAGAATAAATGGTTATTATATATATTTGTGTTTATGATAATGTTTACATACCATGCTATAATTGTATTAACCGAAACATTGATACATGTGTGTTATGTGAACAACAAGGAGTCCCTAGTAAGCCTCTTGTATAACTAGCTTGTTGATTAATAGATGATCATAGTTTCATGATCATGAACATTGGATGTTATTAATAACAAGGTTATGTCATTATGTGAATGATGTAATGGACACACCCAATTAAGCGTAGCATAAGATCATGTCATTAAGTTATTTGCTACAAGCTTTCGATACATAGTTACCTAGTCCTTCGATCATGAGATCATGTAAATCACTTATACCGGAACGGTACTTTGATTACATCAAACGCCACTGCGTAAATGGGTGGTTATAAAGGTGGGATTAAGTATCTGGAAAGAATGAGTTGAGGCATATGGATCAACAGTGAGATTTGTCCATCCCGATGACGGATAGATATACTCTGGGCCCTCTCGGTGGAATGTCATCTAATTAGCTTGCAAGCATATGAATGGTTCATAAAGAGACCACATACCATGGTACGAGAAGAGTACTTGTCAGGAGACGAGGTTGAACAAAGTATAGATACCATGATCAAACCTCGGACAAGTAAAATATCGCGTGACAAAGGGAATTGGTATCGTATGTAAATGGTTCACGATCACTAAAGTCATCGTTGAATATGTGGAGCCATTATGGATCTCCGATCCCGCTATTGGTTATTGGTCGAGAGAAGTCTCAACCATGTCTACATAGTTAGCGAACCGTAGGGTGACACACTTAAGGTTTGATGTCGTTTAAGTAGATATGGAATATGGAATATTCGAAGTTTTGTTCGGAGTCTCGGATGGGATCCGGACATCACGAGGAGTTCCGAATGGTCCGGAGAATAAGATTCATATATAGGAAGTCATTTTCTAGGTTTGAAAATGATCCGGTATTTTCTCTGGAAGGTTCTAGAAGGTTCTAGAAGAGTCCGGAAGAAATCAGGATGGAAGGTGGAGTCCCAGAGGGACTCCACCCACCTTGGCCGGCCAGCCTAAGGTGGACTCCTCCCCATGGTGGCCGGCCACCCCACCAAGGAAAGGAGTCCCACTTCCCCTAGGTTTGGTCATATGGAAGGTTTATGTTGGGGTCTTATTCGGAGACTTTTGACCTAATCCTTGGGGCTTCCACCTATATAAAGAGGGGAGGGGAGGGGCTGGCCGGCCACATCTTGCCACCCTTGGCCGCAGCCCTAGTTGGCCGGCGCCCAAACCCCCTCTCCCCAAACCCTAGCTACCTCTGCTCCACATACAACTCCCGCATACGCTTAGGCGAAGCCCTGCCGGAGTTCTCCATCGACACCGTCACCATGCCGTCGTGCTGCCGGGATTCCGAGGAGGATCTACTACTTCGCTGCCCGGAACGGGAGAAGGACGTCGTCTTCATCAACACCGAACATGTGACCGAGTACGGAGGTGCTGCCCGATTGTGGCACCGTCAAGATCTTCTACGCGCTTTTGAAAGCGGAAGTGATCGTCTACCGCAGCAACGAGAGCCTCCTCTCGTAGGCTTTGGAAATCTTCAAGGGTTAGTCTCGTTCATCCCCTCGTTGCTCCCATCTTCTAGATTGCATCTTGGCTTGGATTGCGTTCTCGCGGTAGGAAATTTTTTGTTTTCTATGCTACGAATCCCTACATACCCACCACATATAGAGTTCTTAGCCTTTTGCGTGTGCTTTGAGTGTGTGCATGAGTAACCCCGATACATTTCGACTTTGCTCTTGACTTGAACCATTTTTCTGATACTTTTTTGAAAGGTGGGATACTTGTGTAGTTTTCCTTCCACCATACATATACACCTATCATAGTGAGATACACATGATGACCCCACTAGAGCAAGCCAAGATGAGAGCATACTTCGCCGAGCTAGATGCTCGAGAAGCCCAAATGACACCCAAAGATAAAGCCGAGTGCAACGCATACTTCAAACACCTTGAGAGCAAGAGTGAGACACACCCTGAGTCGAGTGAGGATGTTTCGATTTCTAAAAACTTAACCTCTACTCCGCTTGTGTTGTCTTCCTCTTTGCTAGGTTGCTCGGACATCGACGACGCCATTGCCATGGAGATGAGGGACTCCACTATATGTGAGATGAGCGACTCCACTATATGTGAGATGAGTGACTCCACTATATGTGAGCTTGATGAGTGCCTCCACTTCGAGAGCATGAGTGATACAACAAGTGAGATGAGAGTGGTAGTTGATAGGTCATGTGAGGCCATTTTCAATTCTAACATCTTACCCTCTACCTCTAGTGTGTTTCCTTGTGTCTCACTAGGTTCCATGGATGACGAGACGCCGATCATGGAGAAGATGTACATGGTGCATGAAGATGATGATATCACACCATGCTTGATTGAAGATGAACATGGAGGCCACATCGAGCCTACCTCTTCCACAACACCTACCTCATATGAGCGGGACTACAAAGGTACCTATGGGTGTTGATGATGCCATGATCCCACTAGTGGACATGATGATTTGTGAGTGCTTGCATGAGTTGGATGATTCTATTGCTATTTCATATGCTTCTTTCACTTTTCCATGTGATACTTGTGATACCACCATTGTTGATCATGTGGAATTAGTTGCTTATGACAATTTGACCATGCCATGCTATGATACAAACTTGAACATGTTTTGTGCTACATGCTTGCAATATTCTCCCATTAATGCATCCAAAATATTGAACACTTGCTCTTTCAAATGCTTGGTTTGCAATTATGTTAATGTGCTTGTTAATGAGACTGCCCCCATAGCTCTCTCAAATTTTGGAGACTTTGCATATATCCATGTTGAGCATGTTCATGTGTTTACCCCGCATATTCACCATATCTATTATGATGCTTTGCTTAACGCTAATGGTGATGTGCAAAAGAAATGGACCATCGTGATGGATGATGTGTTCATATACCATGCACACACGTTCTTTGCTTTGCCTATTGTGTGTGTAGGTACAAGAATGCCAATGTCAACCTCGATTGAGCACGAGTTGACAAAGAGAGCTCTTGAGAGCATAATACACGTAAGTTCAAGATCGAACCCGGCTCTAATACCTTTCCCATGCTTTGCATTGAACATGTCGAATAGTTTCTCTTTCTTATGGTTCTTTTGCAAGCATGATGATGTGATTCTTACCGTTGGTGTTGCCACAAATATGAGGACCAATTTCTCTTTCCGATGGTTTGTGTGCACACATGTTGATGATATTTTGGACACTCTCCCTTATGTGTTTTTGCCAAATTCTCCTCTTATTGCTTCAAGGATGTTGAACAATTTCTCTTTCCTATGCCTTGAGTGCAATAATGCACATGAGTTTCTACATGAGATGGACATCATAGTCGCCTCACAATTTGGAGTTTTTCTGTTTCCGCATTTGAAAGATGTTGAAATGAAGTTCCTACACATTGACCTTGCATATGCATTATTCTTGATATATTTGTGTTGTGCTAACGGTGTTGTGAACATGAATGGACATGTCGTTGATGATATGCTCCTCTATCACGCACACACATACTTTGCTTGGTCTTTGTTGTGTGAATGTACACGCGACTTGTGGATGAGCGTTAATGAATGGGTTCAACCCCACACATCTACTACACAAGATCTCTCGATGAGAGCACACCGACATCTTGCTAAGGTGACCTCCTTCTACTTGAGCTCTCTTGCTAAATCCATTGAACTTTGGCTACGCTTTGATTTCTCCTTTGCTTTTCTTGTGCTATTGATAGGGCTCTTGACAAGTGAAGGGACATTCAAGCGTTGGTGTCATCTACCTCCTCTACACATTCATGAAGACTCATCATCGAGGACGACTCTTTTTCAAGTGGGGGGAGATGATGCAGCCCGACCTTCGGTCTTATCCGCATCATGGTCATCATCAAGAACTACGCTCAAGTCCGACGTCACGGAAGCATGGAAGAGGAGACGGAAGAAGGAGACGCGTCTAGGAAGGCCGGCACTACCGCCACGGAATGGCCAGCACTGCCACCCTGCTCGACGCCGGAGGAAGACAGCACTGTCGCCATGCCTACGCCGACACCGCCGTCCCCACTACGAAGCTCATAATATAAACCATCCCACTATGCTCTTTGTATGCCTAAACTACCCCTCCTTAGTGGTTCCCTATATATAGGCTCCCACCCCCCTTCATTAGGTAAGAAATAACTTGAGTGAGAACTTGGCTTAGGCCTGCACCATACCTCCGGGATTAGGGAAACCCCCTCCTCTCTTAGACACAAATCTATGAGTTGTATCAAGGCACTCCTGAAGGAGATATGCCCAAGAGGCAATAATAAAAGTGGTTATTATATATCTTTATGTTTATGATAAATGTTTATATACCATGCTATAATTGTATTAACCGAAACATTGATACATGTGTGATATGTAAACAACAAAGAGTCCCTAGTATGCCTCTTAACTAGCTTGTTGATTAATGGATGCTTAGTTTCATAATCATGAACATTGGATGTTATTAATAACAAGGTTATATCATTGTATGAATGATGTAATGGACACACCCAATTAAGCGTAGCATAAGATCACGTCATTAAGTTATTTGCTATAAGCTTTCGATACATAGTTACCTAGTCCTTATGACCATGAGATCATATAAATCACTTATACCGGAAAGGTACTTTGATTACATCAAACGCCTTTGCGTAAATGGGTGGTTATAAAGATGGGATTAAGTATCCGGAAAGTATGAGTTGAGGCATATGGATCAACAGTGGGATTTGTCCATCCCGAACGGATAGATATACTCTGGGCCCTCTCGGTGGAATGTCGTCTAATGTCTTGCAAGCATATGAATAAGTTCATAAGAGACCACATACCACGGTACGAGTAAAGAGTACTTGTCGAGACGAGGTTGAACAAGGTATAGAGTGATACCGATGATCAAACCTCGACAAGTAAAATATCACGTGACAAAGGGAATTGGTATCGTATGAATGGTTCATTCGATCACTAAAGTCATCGTTGAATATGTGGGAGCCATTATGGATCTCCAGATCCCGCTATTGGTTATTGGTCGGAGTGAGTACTCAACCATGTCCGCATAGTTCGCGAACCGTAGGGTGACACACTTAAGGTTGATGTTGAAATGGTAGAACTTGAATATGGAATGGAGTTCGAATGTTGTTCGGAGTCCCGGATGAGATCCCGGACATCACGAGGAGTTGGTCCGAGAATAAGATTCATATATAGGAAGTCATTTTATAAGATTTAAAATGATCCGGAAGGTTCTATGGAAGGTTCTAGAAGGTTCTAGAAAAGTCCAAAAGAAACCACTTTGGAAGGCGGAGTCCCAAAGGGACTCCACCACCATGGCCGGCCAACCCTAAAGGGGGAGGAGTCCCAAGTGGACTCCCCTAAGGGGGCCGGCCACCCCCTCCCAAGGAAGGGTGGGAATCCCACCTCTAGTGGGAGTCCTAGCTTGGGTAGGTTTTATGTGATATGGAAGGTTTTGGTTTGGGGTCTTATTCGAAGACTTGTAGACCAACTCTTGGGTGTTCCACCTATATAATGAGGGCCAAGGGGAGGGGGCCGGCCACCCCAAGACCACAAGGTGGCCGCACCCCTAGTGGCCGGCGCCCCCCTCTCCAAACCCTAGCGGCCCCTCCTCCACCACACTCGCACGCTTAGCGAAGCTCCGCCGGGTCTTCCACCACCACCGACACCACGCCGTCGTGTCGTCGGATTCAAGAGGAGCTACTACTTCCGCTGCCCGTTGGAACGGGGAGGTGGACGTCATCTTCATCAACAACCGAACGTGTGACCGAGTACGGAGGTGATGCCGGTCGTGGCGTGATCAAGATCTTCTACGCGCTTTTGCAAGCGGCAAGTGAACGTCTACCACAGCAACAAGAGCCTCATCTTGTAGGCTTTGGAATCTCTTCAAGGGTGACACTCGATAATCCCCTCGTTGCTACCGTCTTCTAGATTGCATCTTGGCTTGGATTGCGTGTTCGCGGTAGGAAATTTTTTGTTTTCTATGCAACGAATCCCTACAGTGGTATCAGACCCGTGTCTATGCATAGATGGTTTTGTGGGCATTGATTCTCTTGTTGTCTTTAGTTTGAGTACTTTGCATCTTTGTGGCATAGTGGGATGAAGCGGCTCGGACTAACTTTACATGACCGCGTTCATGAGACTTGTTCCTCGTTCGACATGCAACTTGTATTGCATAAGAGGCTTTGCGGGTGTCTGTCTCTCCTACTATAGTGAAGATTCAATTTACTCTTCTATTGACAACATTAGTATCACCGTTGTGGTTCTTGTTCGTAGGTAGATTAGATCTCTATCGAAAACCCTAAACCACGTAAAATATGCAAACCAAATTAGAGACGTCTAACTTGTTTTTGCAGGGTTTGGTGATGTGATATGGCCATAATGTGATGATGAATATGTATGAGATGATCATTATTGTATTGTGGCAACCGGCAGGAGCCTTATGGTTGTCTTTAAATTTCATGTTGAGTAGTATTTCAAAGTAGTTGTAATAGTTGCTACATGGAGGACAATCATGAAGACGGCGCCATTGACCTTGACGCTACGCCGATGATGATGGAGATCATGCCCGAAGATGATGGAGATCATGTCCGTGCTTTGGAGATGAAGATCAAAGGCGCAAAGACAAAAGGGCCATATCATATCACATATGAACTGCATGTGATGTTAATCCTTTTATGCATCTTATTTTGCTTAGATCGCGACGGTAGCATTATAAGATGATCCCTCACTAAAATCTCAAGATAATAAAGTGTTCATCCTTAGTAGCACCGTTGCCAAGACTTGTCGTTTCGAAGCATCTCGTGATGATCGGGTGTGATAGAATCAACAAGTGCATACAACGGGTGCAAGCGAGTTTTGCACATGCGGATACTAAGGTGGCCTTGACGAGCCTAGCATGTATGTACATGGTCTCGGAACACGTGATACCGAAAGGTAGAGCATGAATCATATGGTTGACATGATGAACACTTTGAGTGTTCGCCATTGAAATCACACCTTGTCTCATGATGATCGGACTTAGGTGCGGTGGATTTGGTTCGTGTGATCACTAAGACAATGCGAGGGATATTGTTTTGAGTGGGAGTTCACCTAGATTTTTAATTATGTTGAATTAAAATTTGAACTCAATTTGTCATAAACTTAGTCTAAACTTTTGCAAATATATGTTGTAGAGATGGCGTCCCCAATCAATTTTAACCAGTTCCTAGAGAAAGAAAAGCTTAAGAGCAACGGTAGCAACTTCACTGACTGGTTCCGTCATGTGAGGATCTTCCTCTCTGGCGGAAATCTGCAATATGTGCTTGATGCACCGCTAGGTGACCCTCTGAGAACTGAAACCGATGAAGTAAAAGTTTACGCGACTCGGAAAACTTGGTACTCTCAAGTTTAGTGTGCCCTCTGTGCAGTCTGGAAGCCGATCTTCAAAACGTTTTGAGCACCACGATCCTCATGAGTTGGTCAATGAGCTGAAAGCTATATTTGAAACTCATGCGGCCGTGGAATGCTATGAAGCATCAGAAACACTTCTTCAGCTGCATGATGGAAGAAGGCAGCTCCGTTAGTGAGCACATGCTTGCCATGACCGGGCATGCGAAGAAACTCAGTGACTTGGGAATAGTGATTCCTAACAGACTGGGGATTAATCGTGTCCTTCAATCACTGCCACCAAGTTACAAGAACTTTGTGATGAACTACAATATGCAGAACATGAACAAGGAGTTACCTGAACTCTTTGGCATGCTAAAAGCTGCTGAGATTGAGATCAAGAAAGAGCACCAAGTGTTGATGGTCAACAAGACCACCCAGAAAGCAGGGCAAGTCTAAGGGAAAATTCAAGAAGGGTGGCAAGAAAGCTGCCACGCCTCCTATGAAACCTAAGAACGGCCCTAAGCCGATGCTGAGTGCTATTACTGCAAGGAGAAGGGACAGGGCGTAATTGCTCCAAGTATCTGGCTGATCTGAAGAGCGGCCTTGTCAAGAAGAAGAGAAGGTATATCGATATACATGTTATAGATGTTTATCTCACTGGTTCTCGTTCTAGTGGGTATTTGATACTGGTTCGGTTGCTCATATTTGTAACTCGAAACAGGAACTAAAGAATAACGAAGACTACGAATGATGAAGTGACGATGCGCGTTGGAAACGGATCCAAAGCGATGTGATCATTGTCGGCACACTTCTCATCTACCTTCGGGATTAGTTTTATGCCTAAATAATTGTTATTTTGTACCCGCATTGAGCATGAACATTATATCTGGATCTTGTTTAATGCAAGGCGGTTATTCATTCAAGTCTGAGAATAATGGTTGTTCTATTTTTATGAATAATATCTTTTATGGTCAAGCACCTGAAAAGAATGGCTTAGCGAATTAAATTGAATGATACGCATCTCGATAGTAGTGATACGCATATACATAACATTGATGCTAAGCGAATTAAATTGAATGATAATTCTACTTATATGTGGCACTGTCGTCTTGGTCATATTGGAGTAAAACGCATGAAGAAACTCCATACCGATGGATTACTTGAATCACTTGACTTTGAGTCACTTGATAGATGCGAATCATGTCTAATGGGAAAAATGACTAAGACTCCATTTTCTGGTATGATGGAGCGAGCTACTGAATTATTGGAAATCATACATACCGATGTGTGCGGATCAATGAGTGTAGCATCGCGCGGTGGTTATCGTTATGTTCTAACCTTCACAGATGATCTGAGTAGATATGGGTATATCTATTTCATGAAACATAAATCAAAAACTTTGAGAAGTTTAAGGAATTCAAGTGAAGTAGAAAATCAACGTAACAAGAAGATTAAATTTCTACGATCTGATCGCGGAGGTGAATATCCGAGTTATGAGTTTGGCATGCATTTAAAGAAATGCGGAATACTTTCACAATTGACACCGCCGGGAACACCACAACGAAACGGTGTGTCCGAACGTCGTAATCGAACTCTCTTAGATATGGTTCGTTCTATGATGTCTCTTACTGATTTGCCGTTATCATTTTGGAGTTATGCATTAGAGACATCCGCATTCACTTTAAATAGAGCACCATCAAAATCCGTAGAAACGACACCGTATGAATTATGGTTTAATAAGAAACATAAGCTGTCGTTCCTTAAAGTTTGGGGTTGCGAAGCCTATGTAAAAGTTACAACAGGACAAGCTAGAACCCAAAGCGAAAATGCATCTTCATAGGATACCCTAAGGAAACTATAGGGTACACTTTCTATCACGGATCCGAAGGCAAAATCTTTGTTGCTAAGAATGGAACCTTTCTTGAGAAAGAATTTCTCACTAAAGAAGTGACTGGAAGAAAAGTAGAACTCGATGAGATTGATGAATCTATACTCGTTGATCGGAGTAGCGCAGTACCGGAAGTTGTACCTGTACCGCCTACACCGGCAACAGAGGAAGCTAATGATAATGATCATGAAACTTCGAACGAGGAAACTACTGAACCTCGCAGATCGACAAGGGAACGTGCCACTCCTGATTGGTATGATCCTTGTCTAAATGTCATGATTGTGGATAACAATGATGAGGACCCTGCGACGTATGAAGAAGCGATGATGAGCCCAGATTCCAACAAATGGCAAGAAGCCATGAAATCCGAAATGGGATCCATGTATGATAACAAAGTATGGACTTTGGTAGACTTACCTGATAGCCGCAAGGCTGTCGAAATAAATGGATCTTCAAGAGAAAAACAGATGCTGATGGTAATATTCTGTCTATAAAGCTCGACTTGTCGCAAAGGTTTCCGACAAATTCAAGGAGTTGACTACGATGAGACTTTCTCACCTGTAGCGAAGCTAAATCTGTGAGGATTTTGTTAGCAATAGCTGCATTTTTCGATTATGAGATTTGGCAGATGGATGTCAAAACGGCGTTCCTTAATGGAGACATTGAGGAAGAGTTGTATATGGTACAACCAAAGGTTTTGTCGATCCTAAAAATGCTGACAAAGTATGCAAACTTCAGCGTTCAATCTATGGACTGAAGCAAGCATCAAGAAGTTGGAACCGACGCTTTGATAAAGTGATCAAAGACTTCGGGTTTATACAGTGTCATGGAGAGGCTGTATTTACAAGAAAGTGAGTGGGAGCTCTGTAGCATTCCCGATATTATATGTAGATGACATATTATTGATTGGGAATGATATAGAACTATTAAGCAGTGTAAAAGGTTATTTGAATAATAGTTTTTCAATGAAAGACCTTGTTGAAGCATCATATATATTAGGCATCAAGATTTATAGAGATAGATCAAGACGCCTAATAGGGCTATCACAGAGTACATACCTGGACAAGATTCTAAAGAAGTTTAGAATGGACGAAAGTAAGAAAGGGTTCTTACCTATGTTACCAGGCAAGGTCTTGAGTAAGACTCAAGGACCGGCTACGGCAGAAGAAAGAGAAAGGATGAGTAATATCCCCTATGCCTCGGCAGTAGGATCTATCATGTATGCCATGCTATGTACTAGACCGGATATAGCACATGCTGTTAGTTTGACTAGCAGATATCAAAGCTCATTGTAAATGGTTACACCGACGCAAGTTGGAACACTGATCCTGATGACTCTAAGTCACCGGTGCGGTACGTGTTTATATTGAAAAGTTCTGCTGTAGGCTGGGCAAGCTCAAAGCGATTGCATGGTGGCGAAGTCTTCAACAGAATCAGGGCTTCGGAGGCTTCATCAGGAGCGGTATGGATGAAGAGGTTCATTGTAGAGCTCGGTGTGGTTCCTAGTGCATTGGACCCATTAGTCATCTACTGTGACAACATGGGTGCCATCGCAATGCACAAGAGCCAAGGTCACACAAGAGGCTGAAGCATATCAAGCTGCGTTACCACTCGATTCGCGAGTACATCGAAGATGGAGAAGTAAAGATTTGCAAAGTACACACTGATCTGAATGTAGCAGATCCGTTGACTAAAGCTCTCCCTAGGGCAAAGCATGACCAACACCAGAATGCCATGGGTGTTAGGTATATTACAATGTAATCTGATTATTGACTCTAGTGCAAGTGGGAGACTGAAGGAGATATGCCCAAGAGGCAATAATAAAAGTGGTTATTATATATCTTTATGTTTATGATAAATGTTTATATACCATGCTATAATTGTATTAACCGAAACATTGATACATGTGTGATATGTAAACAACAAAGAGTCCCTAGTATGCCTCTTAACTAGCTTGTTGATTAATGGCTGATTAGTTTCATAATCATGAACATTGGATGTTATTAATAACAAGGTTATATCATTGTATGAATGATGTAATGGACACACCCAATTAAGCGTAGCATAAAGATCACGTCATTAAGTTATTTGCTATAAGCTTTCGATACATAGTTACCTAGTCCTTATGACCATGAGATCATATAAATCACTTATACCGGAAGGTACTTTGATTACATCAAACGCCACTTGCGTAAATGGGTGGTTATAAAGATGGGATTAAGTATCCGGAAAGTATGAGTTGAGGCATATGGATCAACAGTGGGATTTGTCCATCCCGATGACGGATAGATATACTCTGGGCCCTCTCGGTGGAATGTCGTCTAATGTCTTGCAAGCATATGAATAAGTTCATAGAGACCACATACCACGGTACGAGTAAAGAGTACTTGTCGGAACGAGGTTGAACAAGGTATAGAGTGATATCGATGATCAAACCTCGGACAAGTAAAATATCGCGTGACAAAGGGAATTGGTATCGTATGTGATGGTTCATTCGATCACTAAAGTCATCGTTGAATATGTGGGAGCCATTATGGATCTCCAGATCCCGCTATTGGTTATTGGTCGGAGTGAGTACTCAACCATGTCATAAGTTCGCGAACCGTAGGGTGACACACTTAAGGTTGGATGTTGAAATGGTAGAACTTGAATATGGAATGGAGTTCTAATATTTGTTCGGAGTCCGGATGAGATCCCGGACATCACAAGGAGTTCCGGAATGGTCGGAGAATAAGATTCATATATAGGAAGTCATTTTACAAGATTTAAAATGATCCGGAAGGTTCTATGGAAGGTTCTAGAAGGTTCTAGAAAAGTCCGAAGAAACCACTTTGGAAGCGGAGTCCCAAAGGGACTCCACCACCATGGCGGCCAACCCTAAAGGGAGGAGTCCCAAGTGGACTCCCCTAGGGGGCCGGCCCCCCTCCCAAGGAAGGGTGGGAATCCCACCTCTAGTGGGAGTCCTAGCTTGGGTAGGTTTCATGTGATATGGAAGGTTTTGGTTTGCGGTCTTATTCGAAGACTTGTAGACCAACTCTTGGGTGTTCCACCTATATAATGAGGGCCAGGGGAGGGGGCCGGCCACCCCAAGACCACAAGGTGGCACCCCTTAGGTGGTCGCGCCCCTCTCCCAAACCCTAGCGGCCCTCTCTCCTCCACCACATCCCTTGCGCTTAGCGAGCTCCGCCGGGTTTCTCCACCCGGCACCACGGCAGTCGTCTTTGCGCCATTCAGAAGGACTACTACTTCCGCTGCTCGCTGGAATGGGGAGGTGGACGTCATCTTCATCAACAACCGGAACGTGTGACCCGAGTACGGAGGTGCTGCCCGTTCGTGGCGCCGTGATCAAGATCTTCTACGCGCTTTTGCAAGCGGCAAGTGAACGTCTACCGCAGCAACAAGAGCCTCATCTTGTAGGCTTTGGAATCTCTTCAAGGGTGACACTCGATAATCCCCTCGTTGCTACCGTCATCTAGATTCCATCTTGGCTTGGATTGCGTGTTCGCGGTAGGAAAGTTTTTGTTTTCTATGCAACAAATCCCTACAACTCCTTATATGATTTATCTTTCGCACTTGTGATTCTACCGCGGTCTCTCACACGTGTGACTCCATAGATCGTATATCGGTCTTTTTCTCGGGGATTCTACCTCGTGTCTCTCCTTGAGGGATTCTATCGTGATAGTGGTTCGGGCTATCAGGAGTAAACCGAATTGTATCGGGTTGTGTTGCGTGCGTTCACGTGTGTTCATCGTGTTCTTCGCGTGTTCTTCGTGTTCTTCCTCTCCCCCGCCTTTCCCTCGGTCAATTCGTGAGATCAGGCAGCCCACGTGGCCTTAGGCCGCATCACTTACTTTGCGGACTCGTAAAGAGCTGATTGGATCAAATCGGTTCCCTCTTGGAGTACTACGATTCGATCCCACAACTCTTTAGCGGAGTCAATGTCATTGACTTGATCAAGGAGCTTGCGGTTGATGCCACCCTAATCTTGTCACGTGCGGAGGCATTGAGTTGACGGTTGTAGAACTCGGTGGAGGTCAACCGAGCGGGATCTTGTGGCTTCCGGTATCCATCAACAATGATCTCCCATAACTCCACACTGCAGCTGCGAATATGAGATTCCATAGAAGATTTCCAAAAAGGAAAGTGAGTTCCATCAAAATGGGGAACATTCCCACTATGGTTTATATGAGGCATGGGTGAAGTGTTTTTGGGATAGTCATGATTGACTTGATGGTAACCTTCCGGAGGAACCGAAGTCCCACTAGAAGTTCCACTAGTCAGGCTCTTAAGCATGGCAGTCATTTGTGCCATTTGGCTTTGGACTTCATCCTCCTTTTTCTTTTTCTCAGCATCATATGCAAAGAATCTGGATTTCATCCCCTTAACCGAAAGGTTAGAATCATCATCCAAATAATAGTTTATCCATCTCTCTTTAAGGGCTTTTCCCTAGATGACGAGGCTCTGATACCAATTGAAAGTTTAGAGATGGTAAACCTAGAGGGGGTGAATAGGTTTCTACAAATTTTAATTCTTTCTTTGCAATATTAGGCTTTGCGGAATATAACGATGAGCCTAATGCAAACTAGGTGAAGCAACCTATATGAGGATACAAGTAACTCAAGCACAAAGGCTCTCACAGGCAGTTATATCACAAGTAAGAGTTCGGTTAGAGATAGCCGATAGAACGCGGAGACGAGGGTTTATTCCCGTGTTCCCTTCCTTTGCAAGAAGGTCGTCACGTTTGGAGGGGTGGAGGTCCCACGAAGGATTCCCCCCGCCACGAAGGCTCACTATTCTCAGGACTCACTTGTGGTAGACTTTGAGGTAGCCTCCAAACCTTCACAATCTTGTCAGGAGCAAATCCACAGCCGGATGCTTCCTATCTCCCACCTAGGGTTTCAAGGAACCCTAGAGAGCAAGTTTCTTGATGAATACAAGGGGGAATGAGATTTGGCTTGGTAGAACAGTAGATCGGGTCCTCCTCTATCGTTTCCCCTGAGGGATTTGAGTTTGGGTGGAGGAGGAGGGAGATCTGAGGCTTTTGGTATTTCTAATAATGTAGTAGAGAGAGCTCAAGAACAACTTGTAGTGTAGTGCCTACACCTTCATAGGTAGAAGAAGGGGTATATATAGTGTCACTTGAAATGTGGTCGTTGACAACTTGCCACATCAACATTTCCCCGAGGAATCCGGTCACTCGGACCTGGGGCCGGATCATCCGGCGTAGGGCCCGGTCAGACCGGGCCAGGGCCGGGGACCGAACCATCCGGTCCAAACCGGAGCGAGGACCGGGTCTGACCGGAGCCCTCAGACTCTTGGGCAGTGGCCGGTTGTTCGGCGGGGCGCCTGGTCCACCACCCGGTCCGACCAGGCCTGTGACCGGACTGGACGGTCCAAACCGGGCCAGCGACCGGGCCCTGGCCGGACGACTCTCCGAGCGTACTGGACATCACCCGGTTGTCTCGTGTCCTGGGGCCGGTCGGCGCCGGGCTGGCCGGTGCTAGGGCCGGTCGGTGCCGGGCCACTGACCGGCCAAGGCTGAAACTCCCTTGTTGATTTTTCATCGAAGTGGGAGTCTCCCATTGCCTTCTTGTTCCATTGATACACCATTATACCTCTTTGGCTAATACCCGGGAATCATCATGTAGACATGTATTAGACCAAATACTCTAGCACAGTGTCATAGTTACCAAAATAATGGATAAGGGTAAAATACCCTTACAGAACTTCACTGAGTTCCTTTCTTCCCGCGTTCGTAGTTCCCTTCCCGGAACAGCGAGTGACAGCCACAATTTGATACACTCTGCAGAGGTGCATTACTTTTCCCATAAGAGAACTTATCCTTGATACCAACCGAGACGTAGTTCTTGTCACACTTCCTTGGTGTGGGGCCAGGTGTAAGATCAGAGCAAATCACTGCCTTCTCCACGACCCTGCATACCCACCCTTTTGTCCCACTCACATATCCCCGGTAGACATCTTCCGTTTATACGGCTTTACCCACGATATGCTATGGACAATCCATCATAGATGGTAGAGCGCTCTCATCCACTTGGATGGGGATTTAAAAGGATTTCCCAACCTACTGTGGTGTTATAACAACATCCAGCCAGGCCCTATCAAGTCCGTGTAGATCTCATGGTTAACGCGAAATGTACGGCGCTAGAATCACTAGACGGCATTGGTGATTAGTCCTATATGAGTAGAACCCTTACAATGGAACCTCCACCATATCAACACATGCCATGGTTTGATTGCCCACCACATAGTCATATTCATAATTGGAAAAGTAACATTTTATTTTCAATGCAGGAATGATAAGTATAGTACTTTTGCGATTAAATTGATAGAAAATAATCAAGATGACATGAGCAAGGGTGAACTTTCCTGGTGACTGCGAGATAATGCAATTCGATGTGTTGGATGGAAGGTGGACCTCGGGTTCTGTAAGGAAGCATCATTCTCCAGTAAGGACAATGTTATAAAATCCAAATGATGCATGCATGGGTGTATTATTTCATGTTGAATCCCTTACCCTAGAATATTTATTAAGATTTAGGTTTGGGTTAAATATTTATGCCTTTGGCAGTAATTTATAAGTCCTTTAAATCCTTTAACATGGTTTTCTTTAAAAAGAAAAGGATTTAAGAGTAATAGAATTTTCCTTTGGAAAATATTTACTTCAAATAAAGAATTTGAAATAATAGAGTTTTCCTCTTTTTGGAGATAAAAGAATTTTGGAATATTAGAATATTTCCTTTTTGGAAAATATTAATCCTTTAAAATAAAAGACTTGGAATAATAGAATTTCTTTTGAAAATATTTGATAAACAAATATTTGAGTTCATTTGGAATTATCCTTGATTTTTATATCAAAGGAAAATTGCAATTTTAAAATACCAGGTTCATAATTAAATTAAAAAATTCCAAAATTTGAACTTATGTTGTTAATTTCATTTCTTATTTTATTCTGGTTAAGAATTATTTTTAATACACTAATCCATTTTTTCTTGAATTTATAGAGGTATTTTTAATTATTTGAAATTTTGTAAATTCCAAGGGTTATTTTAAATGTGAAAAGACCAAAATGCCCCTAGGCCCACCAATCTGGTCAACCAAATGGGTTGAACCAGACCGATCCAGACGTTCGATCGGCCCACCAGCCACTCTCTCTCTCTCTCACTCACACGCAAACCCTAACCCTAATCGCTTGGCGATTCCGTGGCGATTGCATCACCGCCACGGTCGCCGCCATTCTCCGGCGGTCCTAGGGCTCGCTGTTGGGTGGGTTCGATGCAGCACGCGACGGCGCTCACTTCCATCCGCGTCGATTATGTTTTCCCCTCCTCTGCTGAACATGCGCGTGCTCACCCGTACCAGACGCCGACAATTTCATCGACGAACTCCATCGATCTGCACCTCATGGACACGCCCGTGTGTTCGCCGCCTCCAATGCTGGTGGTGCGTGGCTTGGCACAGGCCTAGCCACGGTTTGGCGCCACTGTGGCTAGCTTGTGCCATGGACGCCGCCATGGACACGCCAGGTACTCTGCTTCCTTCTGGTACTCCTTTCTACTCCATTTGTTCCATCTGCTCGAGCTCTACCTATTGAATCCTCTCATGCGTATGTTGTTGATGCTGTTGCGCTTGCTTTGCTTGCTTGATGCCCTGCCTATGCCTACTGGTGCTATGCTCTTGCCTATCTATGCCTGCTGATGCTATGCTGATGCATGTTTGATTCCTACTGGTCAGTTGTGCTCTTGCCTATCTATCATACCTTCCTCCTTTTGTTCCCCAATGGTGTGCAACTGCACTCATAGCGCTACTTTTCTGGCGCCGTTGTCGGGGAGTGATACGTTACAAACGTATCTATAATTTTTGATGCTACATGCTTGTTTTACACCAATTTCTATTTGTTTTGTTTACACTTCGTTGAATTTTTATACATTTTCCGGAACTAACCTACTTGGTAACTTAGGCTTAATGTGCCATTGAAAGAATCATGTATTGTTTCCATCATAAAAAGCATAATATTGTGGTATTCTCCTTTGATGCTTTATTGGGTTGACTTGGCACATGTTTACATCATGTTATGACTATAAACCAGTTACCTAAAGCCTTTATGATCATTTAGTTTTTGAGTTGTAATATCACTTTATTCTTTGATTAATAATGTTTTATCGTTATGCATGATTATGGCCATTATTGCTCTCTTAGTTGGTTGCTCCCAGTTTTTTGCTAGCCTTCACCTGTACTTATGAGCTCTACTTGTGCATCCAATTACTAAAAACCAAAGTTTACCAATGTTCACCATACCTACATATGTGGTATTTCCCCGCAACTCCAAAGTGAATTGCTTGTGCGCTACCTTTAAACCTTCAAAGACTATTACCTGTTTTGTGTTTTGTTTTAGCTCACGAGGAAGTGTTGAATGTTTTATCATCTTTTTCATGTTTATTATGGCTTCACACTTCGACTATCATGCACATTGTGATAGTTCTTAATTTTGCAAAAGAGCAGGCGCGGGTGCCCACACACTAAATATAAATTGAACCAATAATCTAAATCTTTTAACACTATGTACTTGAGAAATTATGAACTTACAATGTTTAAACAAAGGAGAAGAGGAACTTTATTGTTCTCTCTATGGGAGCCTCTCTTGAAGCCATTAAACATGAAAGGATGATAGAAAATTTGACGCCATTCGTTAACATAGACATGCATACCTCTCAAAATATATTTCAACACCTCTATTGCATTAAAAATAAAAAGCTCTAGCACATGAGTAATCTTGCTTCCCTCTGTGCATGGCCTTTCTTTTACTTTTATTGAGTCTTCATCTTCTTACTTTATGCACCAATTAAGAGAGCATAGTTATCATTCTGAGTATAATGTGCATAATCCCAAAATTTATTATTGATTGATTCATGATTATGTTACTACTTTTTCTCAAATTACTTGTATCTAGTCACCTTTTGAACTTTAAAGGTCTCCTAGCATTTATGTTTTGTTACTTCATAAAGGACAAGCTGAGTACCACTTTGCTATGTTTTCTCTATGCTAAAAAATAAACAGTTGCTTTTAGTGCACAATTATTCATGATCGTTTGTTTGAGTTACTTTTCATGTTGTAACATAGTTGCTAAGTTTTATTGTTAGAATTATATCTATCATGCCTATGTTTAGAGTACTTTGATCCCAACTCACAATGCTTTTACAATAAACTTGATTAAGATTGTGTTGGCTTCATGTCACCTCAAAAATTATTTTTGTTATCACTTACCTACTCGAGGACGAGCAGGAGTTAAGGGATCTGATACGTTGCAAACGTACCTATAATTTTTGATATTCCATGCTTGTTTGATTTCTATATGTTTTGTTTACACTTCGTTGCACTTTTATATATTTTCTGGAACTAACCTATTGACAAGATGCCATAGTGCTATTTTCTGCAGTTTTATATTTCGGAGAAGTTGTACAGGAAATATTCTCGGAATGGAGCGAAACAAAAGCCAAAGTTCCTATTTTACTATAATGAAGACGAAGTCCGGAGGTGAGGCGAAGAGGCGCCGCAAGGCGGCCACACATGCCCTAGGTGCGAGCCATTGCCGCACCTAGGGTGTGAGGCCCAAGGCAACAACCGAATCATGCTGCCTATTTATTCACCTGTTAGAGAAAAACCTAAATACATGAGCCTCCATCCACGAAAAGTTCCGTCGCGGTTGCCATCGCCGACCCTAGCTCGGGGGGTTCTGAAGCTCTTCTCGGCACCCTGCGGGAGGAGATCATCAGGAGGCCTCTACATCGACATGCCCACCTCCAAGTGATGTGTGAGTAGTTCATCTCTGGACTACGGTTCATAACGGTAGCTAGATGGTTGTCTTCTCCAATTTATGCTTCATGTTTAGATCTTGTGAGCTGCCTATCATGATCAAGATCATTTTTATGTAATGCTACATGTTTTGTTCGCTGAGATCCGATGAATATTGAATACTATGATTGAGTTAATTACATACATTTTTATATGTTATTTGTGATCTTGCATGCTCTCCTGTTGGGGGGATGACCCCCGGTATGCCAAAGGCATGCCAAACCGGATGGTTTGAGCCATCAAGATACCGGTTTAATGTTCTTACCGGAGCACGAAGATAAGAGTTTGGCTAAGTAAAGCTAAGCCGGTATCCCCAAGAGGGGTATACCGGAACCGGATAAAGAAGATACCGGAAAGAAGGCACATCGGCAAGACTGGTCAAAGATTCTCTTCAGAGCTAGAAGACAAGGATGAGCTAAGCAAAGTGACTTTAATCGGAGCCCTGGCGCCAAAGAGAGGAGTGACGCTGAAAGAAGCCGGAGGGCGTCAGCGTCCCTGATTAAAGAAGACCCCGGCGTCATCCATGATTAAAGTAGCTTTGTAAAGTAGTTTGTCCGGTCAAAGATGCCATTAGGGTTTCTTGCTCTGTAAGCCACCCTCTCCCCTATATAAGGAGAGGGGGCACTGCCTCATACGGGCGCGTGTCCACAGAGGAGATTAGACGATAGACTTGTATCCAAGAACCTGTAACCATGTTGAGATCAATGAAGCTAGCGATCTAGTGAAGAGTTCTTCCTCTTGTCTCTCTTCTTGCATACCGGCCTTTGGTTGTGTTCTTGAGGAAAGCATCCGGAAGTTCATCCCATCTAGTCGCAAACCCTCACCGAATCCTCTAGCATTCGGCCCCACCAAGCCATCCCATGGCATCTGCTGTTCACCCGCCAGCGATTTGGCGCCCACCGTGGGGCATGAAGTGGCGCTTGCTGGAGTTCACATTCGGGCGGGCATCCTCGACGTCGCCGGCCAGCGTACGGTCTCCGCGTTGGTGCAGCGCATCTACGCCATGGACTTCATCAATGACAACGCGGGCTGCTTCGCCAACGGCGGCATCTTCCCCAAGAACGGCCGCATCATCGAGTTCGGCAGCCACCGCATCTACTTCGGCACCGTCCCTGTGCGCCAGTGCCTCTCGCCGGTGCTGGTGGCGCCGGATCCGCCAAGGTGGCTGCATGCTGGCCGCGCTCCTGGCAGCGTGGAGGTGATGATGGCAGGCGCGGTCGACGCCGGCAGAGAAGCTGCGGAAGAAGGCGTTGGGCGTGCGGTTTCGACCCGTGCGGCCAAGCCACCGCTGGAACGCGGCGCGAGGCGGCGGGAGCATCATCCGCGCCACCGGAAACACCACTCCAAGCGGCGATGACGTCCTCGCCACCCCCATCGCGCATGTGTCGGCCGCGGCGGCTCGGCGGAGCTGGGCGCGGCGCAGATGTCAGCGCGACCTGAACCTAACCGTACGTGAGTATAACGCTGCCCATAGCTTTGCTTTACTTGGCGCTCATGCCGACTACGGGAAAACCGGCAAGGCTGCATAATCTAGATCGGGATGCGCGCAAAGATTCTGCGGCAAAAGCACATACATCGTGAGCATTGTAGAAAACCTAAATCATAGCCCGGATAAAACAATAAAAGTTGCTAAAGCTGCTTAGTACGCTATGTGACTCTCTTTCCGGGGACGCTCTGGCAAAACAACAAGAGCGTGTCAGGAACTTCTTGAAACTATCGAGCAGCAAAATGCTGAACAGCTTGATAAGCCCAACAAAGCCATGGCGTTCAACAAGGAATGCCGGTAGCAAGTCCCATGGGCAGGCTTCGTCCCCATCCGGACAGAAGAAAAAGAAGTGAATGCGCGGATGTATGTATGATCCGGTTCTTGCCGAAAACAATAGGGCAATTTGATGCTTGGAGAAAAGGCCAAGGGCGAGAGAGGCTACGCCAAAGGGCTATGCCGGAAACAATCATGCCGGTGACGAGAAGCCGGGCAAAATTATCGAGCTGCAAGGGCGGCGTATGATGAGGAGGAAATAGATCCCCCAAGGTACCGGCAGGCAAGGGCCGCGGTACCGGAATGTTATGATGAGGCTGATTCCAAGACAGACGCATGGAACCCATTGGGAGAACGATTGGGAGAGATGCCTACCGGAGCAGGGATGCGAGGCACCGTCTGGATAGAGTATACTTATCGAAATGATCGAGGAAGAAGGTCCCCCAGGTATTAACTTGTCAATGCCTACGGATTGTAGACTAGGGTTTAGTTGAAAGTAGAGGGCAAGTAGATCTGAAGGTTTCAGCCAAAAGTACTCGACGATTATGAAACTAGGGTTTGTAAACAATGATTCGATGATCTCTCGTCCCTCGACTCCCCTATATAGGAGCGGGCTGAGTTAAATCTTTGTACAAGTTACAAAGTCCGGAAGGTTTCTAACTCATCCCGCAAGATTACAAATAAGACTTTCTATTACAACTCTAGCTTTCCTTAATAATATCTTGGGCTTAGAGATCTTCTTATTCTTCACTAGTGGGCCTTCAGTAAACCCGGGTACTATCTTCGGCAGGCCCATTTGGGATGCCTATGTCGGTGCCCCGAGATTTTGCTTGAATCGTAGGGTCAAGGAAAATCTTCACTGTTTATTTTTATTTGACAACTTCAACTTTTCTATATTTCTTCTCATAAACTTCTATATTGTACATGGATAATGGTAATTGTGGCTAGTTCATCTGACGGATCAGGTACTAGTTAACTGCTCTAGTGGCAATCCAAAACCTACTTCAGGATCACGTCCCTGGACATGATCTCGGGATCCTGGTGTAAACTTCGACAGGTGCCGCTTAAGGTCTTACCATTCTGTCGAGTCCCAGTAAAATTTATCGTACCTAACGCGTCCGTTAGGATTTTTCTTCGTATCTGTTGATACGGATAAAAATAGCAGAGCGCAGTCTTCGGCGATGCCACGCCCAAACGGATCGGGTCTTACCCCGCAAATTTGCGGCATTGAGAAATTGATCTTTGGCAGAATATATTGTCGAGTGCTTTTTCGGCTGTTGGAATGGCACATTTTATCGAGTCAAAGATGACTTATATTGCTCTCCCGATGGGAGTATATGCAGAGTTATTTATAACTCGAAATATACTTTTTTGCTCTGCTATTTTTCTTTTTCTTTTCTTTCTTCTCTCTCTCTCTTTTTTTATGATTTCATCACGCGAGCACGCCCGATGGGAGAGCTCCGAGGCTACAGCCAGGACTGTACTTGGGTGTAGGCTCCACCTTATGCCGCTATATTTTCTTTTATCTCCCGAAGTTTTATAATTTCTCGGGTGCGCGAACAGCGCTCCCGATGGGGTCCCCGAGGCTATGAACAAATATTTGTATTTGGTCATAGGCTCACGCCATTTCTATCTTGTCATTGGATCTTTTCTTTTTTCAAAGTAGCCCCGAGCATTTGATCAAAAACTTGTATTTGATCAAAGGCTCAGCAATTTCCATGTCGCCTTTTATGAAGTGTTGAGTGAATTTTTTCCTGCCAAGGTGACGTTATTGCTGACGATAGCCACGATTGCGAGCCCAAAATCGCGAGAAGCCTTCTCCCACTGCCTTGCGGGCCCAATTGATCCACTATCTTGACACGTCGTGCAAGTGGGGGACACACGTCCTCCGCTTTTAGGGCGCACGTCCGTAACTTCTCCAATGTTGAATTACTTTTTTACCCTCGTTTCCACGTGGCTACCATCTGCCACACATTTTCCTTATCCAACGGTTCGTCGTTTCGCCGCACCCCTATATAAGGTCTTCTTCTTCCTCCTCGAGCACTTCCGCTCGCGCCGTCCTCCTGCTCTCATCTGCAAACTTCCTCCTGCGACCCACAGCCTCCTAAGCTCCTCGCCTCCAAGCTGCAAACCCTGCGCCATTGTTGATGCCACCGTGTCGATTGACAAGGCACAGCACGCCGGAGTCCTCCATGGCCGCCGTGGATCTGGGGGCGGCGGAGTGGGAAAGATCGAAGATTTCCACTCAGGACATCAACATGCTGAAGAAGCTGGGGATCAGCAAGAAACCCAAGGCAGCCAGCTTCCCCGTGAGGAGAGCTACCCAACCCCTCCAATGGGTCCGGGTAAGTTTTGTCGACCACCTCATCCGCGGTCTTTCCGCCCCCATTCATCCTTTCTCCTCCGGGCTGCTTTTTATCTCGGTGCAACTCCACCACCTCACGCCAATTCAATCCTCCTATCTCCATTTTCATCACTCTTTGCGAGGCCTTCCTTGGCGTCCAGCCTAACTAGGCGCTATGGAAGCGCATTTTCATCTGCCGCCATGGCTCGCCCAATGTCGCTTATATTATAGGCGGCGTTGTATTCTGTTCGGCCCACTGTCGACTACTTCGACGTCAAGCTTCCTGACTCAGTTCAAGGGTGGCGCAAGAAGTGGTTGTACATTCGGGAGGAGAACCATGGATGTGCGGAGGACAACATCCCTCCTTTTGATGGCGAGAAAATCTTCGCCGCCGCTCTGAAGACGGAGACCACCGAAGAAGAAAAGGCGTCGCAGAAACCTTGATGGCTCGCATCCACGGGTTGCAAAATACTCGCGGCAGGGATTATCGGGTATCCAAATCCTTGCATACTTTCTTAGGACTAGAGTGCAGCCTCAGGCTCGCAAATATCCTCTCTGGAAATATGCTGGCGACAAGGACGTAGATCGGCTGTCGGTGGATTTGGAGGTCAAGGACTTAGAAAAACTTGTCCGAAAAATCTCGTCTCTCAGCAAAAAAGATCCTCCTTCTTCTTGTCGTGTAAAACCATTTAGCGCCGCCAATCCACTTCCCAAGGTAATCTTTGTCAATTGTCTTGTTATTGCTTTGCTATCTTTATTGTAACTCCTTTTCTGATATCTTCCCTGTTTTATTTTTATTTTGTACAGAACCATCCAGACCTTGTCTCACTTCCTCCTCTTCTGAGTGGAGAAGTCGAAGAAAGGCCATTGTCACTGATGACAACCAAGAGGCTCCCTCTTTTGTGAATGAACAAGTGGATTCTCTAAAATCTGCGGGATCTTCTGAAAAAGACGGTGCTTCTGAAAGGTACTGCATCAGCGCAATCTCCTCCTCCTGCTTGTTTCTCCAAGGAACAAAAGGAAGAGGAATGATGTCGAAATTCGGCACCTCCAAAGCGAAGAAGTTGATCCTTCATGTCGAAGGCAACTTATGATCCTATCTTGAATCCCTCGTCGGCTCGTAAGTCACTTTCATTCCCCTCATTTCTGTACTCGAAGATTTTGTTCTATCTTGCTTTTATCTTTTGTCGATCTTTAATCCACGGTGATGATGAGGAAGAAGTACCAACTCTTGCGTGGCTCCCGAACGAGCACGTCACATACTTTAATTGTTTCGGAGGCGCAGTTGAGGGAGAAGAATCTCGCTGCTCAACAAAACGTGTCACCTCCTCCTTGGGCCCTCTTGCTCCTTCACCAAAAAGGACAAGGGTTGAAACGATTGTGGAGCCCTCAATTGGGTAGCTCTTCTCGCAGCTCTTAGATGATGTAAGTTTTTGACTTTCTGCCAGTATCTATATTTCCTCTGTTTGCTTCTTTATGCCTTCATATTTTTCTCATTACCGATGTTTTCTTTCTCTGTTCTTCTTTGACAGCCCATCAAAGAGCTTGTTCGTGGATCCCAATTCATTGGGTACCGTGAATATGCCAGCAGGACTGAAGGTAACAACTTTTTTGCTGCCATTGTTTCTAATCTTCTTGCTCCTATTTTTGTCGCAATTTTGACGGTTCTTTTTTATTTTGACAGAGAAACTTGCAGAGGCCAACAAGCTTGCCGACACTCTTGCTCAGAAACTGGAGCAAAGTGAAACGGCTCGCAAGAAAGCCGAACTTGATGCTAGCCAAGCCAAAGCAGAGGCTGATGAGGCCAAGGCAAAAGCTGCTAGTGTCGAAGAACTGCAGAAGAAACTTGAGGATGCTGAAGCTGCTTTAAACGAGCACAAAGCCGCACAGGCTACTCGTGAAAAGGGAATCCTCAAGCGCTTGAACACGCAAAATCGTCGCTTCCTTGGTAACTTTGTCGATCCCTTCTATTTTTCTTAGGACTTGCTTTCTTTTGTTTTTACTTGCTGTCGACTAACATATATTTTCTATGGCAGGTCAAACAAGCCAAGAGTTTGATCTTGAGAATCCCACCAATGATCCTCTGCCTTTCTTATCTGGAGTTTCATGGCCAAGAAATTCGCGAAGGCGTGGTGAATGCGATGCAGGATTATCCTATTCCCCTACTTCTTCCCAGAAAGAGGAGCCTAAAACTTTCCATTGCCCTTGCCAGGACTTCAATCCACGGAAGGATCTTGGGCTGAAAATCGCCAGGAGAACATGAGGTTGCTGTTAGTTTCTTGTTGCCTTGGTCGTGACCGTCAACAAGCGTTGACTGGATGAAGGTTGACGACAACGAGCAGATAGAGCAAACAAAATGGTTGTCGTTGATCAAGCAGCCAAGCCCAACACGAAGAAAATCCTGGCCTATATCGGGATCAAACCATCTGCAACTCCTAGCTCATCAAGGCGGAGGTCTAGTTGAATGCCTTTTCTTTTTCTTTCCTTTGCTTTCTCTATTTCTTTTGCTGTTGTCGCCATTTTAGCTTTGGCGACAATTATCCTGTTAGTCCCTTTGGAGAACTTCTTTTGTAATGTCCATGTAAACTTTCTAGAAATCAATGAAATTCCTCTTGGCACTATCATTGATCCTGGGACTTTCTTTTCTAGTTAATATTTGATAACTATTCGACCAACCCTTGCTCTGCCGATGCTTCACCTGCTTCTTCCTTCTCGAAGAAAATGCTAGTCGATGATAATCCCCTCGAAGGTTCTTCAAGCAAACATTTGTCGGAATATTTGCAAGAACTTCGACAACAACTTCAATTCATGAAGAAACAAACTCTGGCAATGATGGAACAATCTCGGAAAGCATCTGAAAAAGAGAAACTTGCTCTCCAACAAGCCAAAGAAGCTATGGCTGCCAAGGATGCTGCTGTGCTGGAAGCTAAGGCAGCCACTACTCGAGAAAATAGCATGCTTGAGCTGATGTCTGAAGCTAGCACAGATATGTTAGGTATGTTTTTCCAACCTCGTACTGCCTCTTTTTTGCTTTACTGTGCCTCCCCTTAAATTTCTTGCCTTGTCGCTTAATAGGCTTGGTTCTTGATGCTGCCGCCGAAGACCAGAGTGAACGAGAGAACGAATCTTCTCGTCAATCTTTCCCTTAACCATGGGTGTCTGTTCTGGGCCACTCCTGAACGGACCCAACAAATTGTCAGGTTCCAAGATCGTGCTTGCCAGGTGCGCGAATTTCTCAATTTTTGCACGACAACGTTAACCCTTGTTTACAAGACTTTATTTCCTCGAAATGAGGTTCCCAAAACTCTTCCTGAATTGCTGGAGATATTTAGAGATGCTCCCCGCATTCATAATTTTGTGCGAGCTCAATTGACTGCTGGAGCAAGGTTCGCCATGATTATGATAAATATTTGCCATCCAAAATTAGACCTGACGAAGATTGTTGCTGATTGCCTGGCCAAGAAATCGCGGCAGAAAAATGATATTGACACAATCAATGAGATGGTAACTCCTGTGGCCGAGTCGATGATGGATGAACTTCTTCGGATGGACTCAGAATTCTTCGTCAAGGGGTCCTATGCTGAACACAAGACAACTAGAGGCTTGTCCATAGATAGTATTTTAGGCTTTGACTGAGTTGTACTATATTGCAAGACATTGTGTCTGTATCTTTTTTGGTTTCTTTTTTATTTCCAAAGAGATTTGTTGTATATTGTAAAGTGGTCTATATTGTTGGAGCCCCCGAGCCTCTGGCTAGAGTTTGTACTATTTTGCTATCTCGAAGATTTTTCCTCTTGTCGTAAGAAGATGTCTTTATTTTTCCATTGATAAGTTGCGAGGTTTTCAGACCAAAGCAATGAGTATACTATATTTATAACTTGTTAACTTCCGATGTTATATTTGGCGAGGTATTATTGTACCAAGGCGAAATATTTCGGTAAGCCTAATTTATCTATATTGTACTTATTTTGAGATTTGAAGGCGTTAAGCCCCCGAGCGAAGAATAAGAAGTATATCTCCACTATCTTTATTATATTGCAGCAAGCAAACCGCCTCATTAAAAACCTTTCCGGCCCCACTCGGTGCCCCGAAAGGAAAAGAGTGCGTCGAAAACTCGCGGGCGTTTCAGTACATTGAATTTTTACAGAGGACTATATTTCAACTCTAGGCGTAGAATCGCCTGAGCTACGTTCCAGGGGTTTTTCTCAGGAGCCTGTCTTCTTGTCCTTGATCTTGTATGCTCCTCCGTCGATGACTTCCGTGACAACGTAAGGCCCCAACCATGGTGATTCGAGCTTCTCAGTACTTTTTTGATTTAACCGCAAGACCAAATCCCCGACCTGAAAGATCTTGGCCTTAAAGTCGACTGTGGTAGTTTTGAGGTCTTGCTGGTATTTGGTGACTCGTGAAAGTACTTCATCTCGAGCTTCGTCGAGTGCGTCCATATCATCCTCTCGAGCTTTTTGTGATGTTTCTTCGTCATACTCTGTTACTCTTGGAGAATCATGCTCTATTTCAATTGGTAATACCGCTTCGGCTCCGTGGACGAGAAAAAACGGAGTTTCTTGTGTCGCCGTATTTGGTGTTGTTCGGATGCTCCACAAAACACTTGGCAATTCTTCTGGCCAAGTATGTCGAGCTTTTCAAGCGGTCCTAGTGATGTCTACGTTCCCCCTCCTTTCCTGTAGACAGTGTTGGGCCTCCAAGAGCAGAGGTTTGTAGAACAGCAGCAAGTTTTCCCTTAAGTGGATCACCCAAGGTTTATCGAACTCGGGGAGGAAGAGGTCAAAGATATCCCTCTCATGCAACCCTGCAGCCACAAAGCAAGAAGTCTCTTGTGTCCCCAACACACAAATAGGTGCACTAGTTCGAGCGAAGAGATAGTGAAATACAGGTGGTATGAATATATGAGCAGTAGTAACGGTGCAGAAAAAAGCTGGCGTGTAGTTGATGGTGGTAGTATTGCAGCAGTAGTAACGCAGTAAAACAAGCAGTAGTAACTCAGCGGTATTTAGGAACAAGGCCTAGGGATTACACCTTCACTAGTGGACACTCAACATTGATCACATAACGGAATAGATAAATGCATACTCTACACTCTTGTTGGATGATGAACGATTGCGTAGGATTACACGAACCCTCAATGCCGGAGTTAACAAGCTCCACAATTTGTTTATATTTAAGTAACCTTATAGTGTAAGATAGATCAAAAGACTAAACCAAGTACTAACATAGCATGCACCTTTGTCACCTTCATGCATATGTAGGAGGAATAGATCACATCAATATTATCATAGCAATAGTTAACCCGCAATCTACAAGAGATCATGATCATAGCATAAACCAAGTACTAACACGGTGCACACACTGTCACCTTTACACACATGCAGGAGGAATAGAACTACTTTAATAACTTTGCTAGAGTAGCACATAGATAAATTGTGATACAAACTCATATGAATCTCAATCATGTAAAGCAGCTCATGAGATCATTGTATTGAGGTACATAGGAGAGAGATGAACCACATAGCTACCGGTACAGCCCGAGCCTCGATGGAGAACTACTCCCTCCTCATGGGAGCGGCAGCGGTGATGAAGATGGCGGTGGAGATGGCGGCGGTGGAGATGGAGAAGCCTTCCGGGGCACTTCCCTCGGCGGCGTGCGGAACAGAGACTCCTGTCCCAGATCTTGGCCTCGCGATGGCGGCGGCTACGGAAGGTTTGTCGTTTTCGTCGAACGTATCGGGGTTTTCGATCCGGGGGCTTTAAATAGGCGAAGAGAGGCGCGAGGAGGGTCGAAGGGCGACGACACCATAGGGCGGCGCGGCCAGGCGGCGCTGGCCTATGGTCTGGGCCCCGTGCCCCTCTGGTCCTTCTCGTGTGTTACGGATGCTTCCGGTGAAAATAGGAACACAGGCGTTGATTTCGTCCGATTACGAGAATATTTCGTTACTAGGATTTACGAAACCAAAAACAGCGAGAGGAACTAGCACTTCGGCATCTTGTTAATAGGTTAGTTCCAGAAAATGCACGAATATGACATAAAGTGTGCATAAAACATGTAGATAACATCAATAATGTGGCATAGAACATAAGAAATTATCGATACGTCGGAGACGTATCAGCATCCCCAAGCTTAGTTCTGCTCGTCCAGCGGTGAAACGATAACGAGATAATTTCTGGAGTGACATGCCATCATAACCTTGATCATACTATTTGTAAACACATGTAATGAATGCAACGATCAAAACAATGGTAATGACATGAGTAAACAAGTGAATCATATAGCAAAGACTTTTCATGAATAGCACTTCAAAACAAGCATCAATAAGTCTTGCATAAGAGTTAACTCATAAAGCAATAATTCAAAGTAAAGGCATTGAAGCAACACAAAAGAAGATTAAGTTTCAGCGGTTGCTTTCAACTTGTAACATGTATATCTCATGGATATTGTCAACATAGAGTAATATAATAAGTGCAATAAGCAAGTATGTAGGAATCAATGCACGGTTCACACAAGTGTTTGCTTCTTGAGGTGAGAGAGATAGGTGAACCGACTCAACAATAAAAGTAAAAGAATGGTCCTTCAAAGAGGAAAGCATCGATTGCTATATTTGTGCTAGAGCTTTTATTTTGAAAACATAAAGAGAGCATAAAAATAAAGTTTTGAGAGGTGTATGTTGTTGTCAACGAATGGTAGCGGGTACTCTAACCCCCTTGCCAGACAAACCTTCAAAGAGTGGCTCCCATTTTATTTTATTTTGGGTGGCACTCCTTCCAACCTTTCTTTCACAAACCATGGCTAACCGAATCCTCGGGTGCCTGCCAACAATCTCATACCATGAAGGAGTGCCTTTTTATTTTAGTTTTATTATGATGATGACACTCCCCCAACCTTTGCTTACACAAGCCATGGCTAACCGAATCCTTCGGGTGCCGTCCAACAATCACATACCATGGAGGAGTGTCTATTTTTGTTAATTAATTTGGGACTGGGAATCCCATTGCCAGCTCTTTTTGCAAAATTATTGGATAAGCGGATGAAGCCACTAGTCCATTGGTGAAAGTTGCCCAACAAGATTGAAAGATAAACACCACATACTTCCTCATGAGCTATAAAACATTGACACAAATCAGAGGTGATAAATTTTGAATTGTTTAAAGGTAGCACTCAAGCAATTTACTTTGGAATGGCGGAGAAATACCATGTAGTAGGTAGGTATGGTGGACACAAATGGCATAGTGGTTGGCTCAAGTATTTTGGATGCATGAGAAGTATTCCCTCTCGATACAAGGTTTAGGCTAGCAAGGTTATTTGAAACAAACACAAGGATGAACCGGTGCAGCAAAACTCACATAAAAGACATATTGAAAACATTATAAGACTCTACACCGTCTTCCTTGTTGTTCAAACTCAATACTAGAAATTATCTAGACCTTAGAGAGACCAATTATGCAAACCAAATTTTAGCATGCTCTATGTATTTCTCTTCATTAATGGGTTCAAAGTATATGATGCAAGAGCTTAAACATGAGCACAACAATTGCCAAGTATCACATTACCCAAGACATTATAGCAAATTACTACATGTATCATTTTCCAATTCCAACCATATAACAATTTAACGAAGAAGAAACTTCGCCATGAATATTAAAAGCTAAGAACACATGTGTTCATACGAACCAGCGGAGCGTGTCTCTCTCCCACACAAGCATTTATTCAACAAAAACAAAAATAAAAGCATACAGATGCTCCAAGTAAAGCACATAAGATGTGACCGAATAAAAATATAGTTTCAAGAGAAGGAACCTGATAATTTGTCGATGAAGAAGGGGATGCCTTGGGCAACCCCAAGCTTAGACGCTTGAGTCTTCTTGATATATGCAGGGGTGAACCACCGGGGCATCCCCAAGCTTAAAGCTTTCACTCTTCTTGATCATAGTATATCATCCTCCTCTCTTGACCCTTGAAAACTTCCTTCACACCAAACTCGAAACAACTCATTAGAGGGTTAGTGACAATAAAAATTAACATATTCAGAGGTGACACAATCATTCTTAACACTTCTGGACATTGCATAAAGCTACTGGACATTAGTGGATCAAAGAAATTCATCCAACATAGCAAAAGAGGCAATGCGAAATAAAAGGCAGAATCTGTCAAAACAGAACAGTTCGTATTGACGAATTTTAAAATGGCACCAGACTTGCTCAAATGAAAATGCCCAAATTGAATGAAAGTTGCGTACATATCTGAGGATCATGCACGTAAATTGGTTTAATTTTCTGAGCTACCTACAGGGAGGTAGACCCAGATTCGTGACAGCAAAGAAATCTGGAACTGCGCAGTAATCCAAATCTAGTAGTACTTACTTTACTATCAAAGACTTTACTTGGCACAAAAAAACACAAAACTAAGATAAGGAGAGGTTGCTACAGTAGTAAACAACTTCAAGACACAAAATAAAAACAAAGTACTGTAGCAAAATAACACATGGGTTATCTCCCAAGAAGTTCTTTTCTTTATAGCCATTAAGATGGGCTCAGCAGTTTTAATGATGCACTCGCAAGAAATAGTATTTGAGGCAAAAGAGAGCATCAAGAGGCAAGTATGAAACAAATTTAAGCCTAACATGCTTCCTATGCATAGGAATCTTGTAAATAAACAAGTTCAAGAAGCATAATGCAACAAGCATAGAAAGATAAAACAAGTGTAACTTCAAAATTTCAGCACATAGAGAGGTGTTTTAGTAACATGAAAATTTCTACAACCATATTTTCCTCTCTCATAATAACTTTCAGTAGCAACATGAGCAAACTCAACAATATAACTATCACATAAAGCATTCTTATCATGAGTCTCATGCATAAAATAATTACTCTCCACATAAGCATAATCAATTTTATTAGTAATAGCGGGAGCAAATTCAACAAAGTAGCTATCATTATAATTCTCATCAAGTGTAGGTGGCATAGTATAATCACAACAAAATTTTCTCTCCATAGTAGGTGGCACCAAAAGACCACTATCATTATAATCATCATAAATAGGAGGCAAAGTATCATCAAAGAAAATTTTCTCCTCAATGCTTGGGGACTAAAAATATCATGCTCATCAAAACCAGCTTCCCCAAGCTTAGAATTTTCCATATTATTAGCAACAATGGTGTTCAAAGTATTCATGCTAACATGTTCCATGGGTTTTTAAATTTTCGGATCAAACCATCCATGTCTTAACTCAGGAAATAGAATAAAAAGCTCATTGTTGTCCATTATGCCAAACTAGTGTAAACAAGAAACAAAAAGATGCAATTGCGGGATCTAAAGGAAATAGCTTCGAGTACTTACAATGACGGAAAATAGCTTGGTAGCCGAGGTCGGAGTGTGAGTACCATTTACCTTTCCTCCCCGGCAACGGCGCCGGAAAATAGCTTGATGTCTACGTTCCCCTCCTTTCCTGAGACAGTGTTGGGCCTCCAAGAGCGAGAGGTTTGTAGAACAGCAGCAAGTTTTCCCTTAAGTGGATCACCCAAGGTTTATCGAACTCGGGGAGGAAGAGGTCAAAGATATCCCTCTCATGCAACCCTGCAACCACAAAGCAAGAAGTCTCTTGTGTCCCCAACACACCAAATAGGTGCACTAGTTCGGCGAAGAGATAGTGAAATACAGGTGGTATGAATATATATGAGCGGTAGCGGTGCCAGAAAATAGCTTGCTGGCGTGTAGTTGATGGTGGTAGTATTGCAGCAGTAATAACGCAGTAAAACAGTAAACAAGCAGCGATAGCAGTATTCAGGAACAAGGCCTAGGGATTACACTTTCACTAGTGGACACTCTCAACATTGATCACATAACAGAAATAGATAAATGCATACTCTACACTCTTGTTGGATGATGAACGCATTGCGTAGGATTACACGAACCCTCAATGCCGGAGTTAACAAGCTCCACAATTTGTTCATATTTAAGTAACCTTATAGTGTAAGATAGATCAAAAGACTAAACCAAGTACTAACATAGCATGCACCCTGTCACCTTCATGCATATGTAGGAGGAATAGATCACATCAATATTATCATAGCAATAGTTAACTTCGCAATCTACAAGAGATCATGATCATAGCATAAACCAAGTACTAACACGGTGCACACACTGTCACCTTTACACGTGCAGGAGGAATAGAACTACTTTAATAACTTTGCTAGAGTAGCACATAGATAAATTGTGATACAAACTCATATGAATCTCAATCATGTAAAGCAGCTCATGAGATCATTGTATTGAGGTACATAGGAGAGAGATGAACCACATAGCTACCGGTACAGCCCCGAGCCTCGATGGAGAACTACTCCCTCCTGGGAGCAGCAGCGGTGATGAAGATGGCGGTGGAGATGGCAGCGGTGTCGATGGAGAAGCCTTCGGGGCACTTCCCCGCTCAGGCAGCGTGCCGGAACAGAGACTCTGTCCCCCGGATCTTGGCCTCGCGATGGCGGCGGCTCTGGAAGGTTTCTGTCATTTCGTCGAACGTATCGGGGTTTCGATCCCGGGGCTTTAAATAGGCGAAGAGGCGGCGCGGGAGGGTCGAAGGGCGACGACACAATAGGGGGGCTCGGCCAGGGCCTGGGCCACGCCGCCTATGGTGCAGGGCCCAGTGCCCCCTGGTCCTTCTCGTGTGTTACGGATGCTTCGGTGAAAATAGGAACCTGGCGTTGATTTCGTCCGATTAAGAATATTTCGTTACTAGGATTTGAAACCAAAAACGCGAGAAAACGGAACCGGCACTTCGGCATCTTGTTAATAGGTTAGTTCCAGAAAATGCACGAATATGACATAAAGTGTGCATAAAACATGTAGATAACATCAATAATGTGGCATAGAACATAAGAAATTATCGATACGTCGGAGACGTATCACCTAGCAGGCGCTTCTTGAGGCCGTTGCAGATGATACCATTGGCTTTCTCGACTTGGCCGTTGGTTTGCGGGTGCCCAACTGACGCAAAGTGCAATTTAATGCCTACTTCTGCGCAGTACTCCTTGAATTCCTTGGACGTAAAGTTTGAACCGTTATCTGTGACAATGGTATGAGGCACTCCAAACCGAAAAACGAGCCCTTTCACGAATTTTATTGCCGACGCTGCATCTGGTGAATTTATTGGCTTAGCTTCTACCCACTTGGTGAATTTGTCGACAGCGACCAGCAAGTACTCATATCCTCCTGGCGAAGCTTTGTGCAACTTGCCCACCATATCAAGTCCCCATTGGGCAAAGGGCCACGACAATGGTATTGGTGTTAATTCCGCTGGAGAGTGAGGTTTTGCGGCAAATCTTTGACACGCGTCGCAGGTTCATACTATTTCCTTGGCATCCTCGATTGCTGTCAACCAATAGAATCCTGCCCGAAAAACCTTGGCTGCAATAGCTCGACTACTTGCGTGGTGGCCACATATTCCTTCGTGTACATCCTTCAGAATTATTCTTCCTTCTTCGGGTGTGACACACCTTTGCAAGACGCCTGAAATACTTCGCTTGTATAACTCCCCTTTGATCACTGTGAAAGCTTTGGATCGTCGAATAACTCGCCTTGCCTCAACGGGATCGTCGGGTATTTCTTTCCTGAGGATATATGATATATATGCTTGCATCCAATGAACTTCTACCATCATCACAAGCTCTTGGTCTTCTTCGTCCTCCGTGGTTTCTTTGAGGGGCGCCGAAGTTTTTTCTTCCTTTGCTTTTTTCTGCACCTTTTTTGGCTTCGTGGATCTCTCCGCTATTTCTTCCCAAAATACTCCTGGTGGGATTGGGAGGCACTGCGACCCGATGTTTGCGAGAACGTCGGCTTCATCATTACTCAATCTACTGATGTGATTTACCTCGCACCCATCAAACAGCTTCTCGAGCTCATTGTACACCTCCTTGTATGCCATCATGCTATCATTGACTGCGTCACATTGGTTCATAACTTGCTGAGCCACCAATTGTGAGTCGCCAAAGATTTTTAATCGACTTGCACCGCAAGCTTTCGCCATCTTCATCCCGTGTATGAGGGCTTCATATTCTGCTTCATTGTTGGATGCGTTAGGGAACGTCATCCGGAGGACGTATTTTAACTTGTCGCCTTCAGGTGATATAAGTACCACTCCTGCGCCAGCTCCTTCTACTCTCTTGGACCCATCGAAGTTCATGGTCCAGGTTCTCGACAAATCTGGGGGTCCCGTATTTTGCAGCTCCATCCACTCTGCAATGAAATCTGGCAGAACTTGCGACTTGATTGCCTTTCTTTTTTCATACGTGATGTCCCGAGGGGAAAGTTCTATTCCCCAAAGGGAGACACGCCCTGTAGCTTCTGGGTTGTTCAGTATATTTGAAAGAGGTGCTTCGTTGACTACTATTATCAGGTGTGCCGAAAAATAGTGGCGCAACTTCCTTGCCGTTGCAATTACTCCATATGCTAGTTTCTGGTACTGCGGGTACCGCTGTTTGGAAGGCGATAAAACTTCACTGATGAAATATACTGGCCTTTGCACTCCATGGAGTTTTCCTTCTTCTTCTCTTTCAACAACTAGCACCGTGCTAACCACTTGGGGCGTGGCTGCAATGTACAGCAGGAGAGGTTCCTTTTCCTTCGGCGCCACCAAGATTGGTGGTGTCGAGATTGTGCGCTTCAGATCCTCGAAAGCTCTGTCGGCCTCTTCGTTCCACTGGAATTTCTCCCCTTGCTTTATCAGAGCGTAAAATGGTAACGCTTTTTCTCCCAGCCTGGCGACAAATCTGCTCAAGGCTGCGACTCGCCCAGTTAGCTGCTGTATTTCTTTCAACTTCGTTGGCTTCCTCATTGTTACGATAGCTTGTATTTTGTCGGAGTTGCTTCAATCCCTCTTCTGAAACTAGGAACCCCGAAGTTCTCCTATTGGGATGCCAAAAGAGCACTTCGTCGGGTTCAGCTTGAGGCAGAATTTGTCGAGGTTGTCAAAGGTTTCCTTGAGATCCTCGATCAATGTCGCCCCCTTTTTTTGACGTTATGATGACATCGTCGATGTATACTTGCACGTTTTTCCCAATCTGTGTCGCCAAACACTTCTGCATCATCCTCTGATATGTTGCTCCCGCATTTTTCAGACCAAAGGGCATTGTTCTGTAGCAAAACACGCCATACGGTGTGATGAACGCTGTCTTTATTTCATCTTCTTCTTTCAATCTGATCTGGTTATAACCAGAATATGCGTCCAGGAAGGAAAGACGTTCACATCCAGTGGAGTCGATAATTTGATCGATCCTCGGGAGGGAAAAAGTGATCCTTTGGACAATGTTTATTGAGGCACGTAAAGTCGACGCACATGCGAAGGACCTTAGTGTTTTTCTTCAGCACCAACACAGGATTTGCTACCCATGTGGCCTCTGTATGCAGCTCCTTTATAAAACCAGCTTCTCGTAGTCGATCTATTTCTGACAGCATAGCCTTGCGGTTTGGTTCTGAAAAACGCCGCAAAGGTTGTTTGATTGGTCTCGCTAGTGGATCCAGGTTTAGGTGGTGCTCGGCAAGTTCCTGGGTACTCCTGGCATGTCAGCTGGACACCATGCGAAGATTTTCCAGTTCTCACGGAGGAACTCGACGAGCGCGCTTTCCTATGCGAGGTCCATGTCATTTGCGATGGACGTCGTCTTTTTCGGGTCTGTCGGGTGAATCTGCACCTCCTTAGAATTTTTCTCAGTATTGAAAGTTGATTCTTTATTTGGCCTTCCAACGTCTGGCAGCACATCATAGTCAGTCATACTCCTTGACGCCAAATACTCAGCTTGCATCCCGAAAGTTTCTGATATCCGATGAAAATCCTTATCGCACTTATCGGCTAAGGCGAAGCTTCCTTTGACTGTGATTGGTCCCTTAGGTCCAGGCATCCTCCACAATAGGTATGTATAATGTGGTACCGCCATAAATCTAGCATATGCTGGTCGTCCCAACAAAGCGTGATACTGCGACGGAAAATCCACAACTTCAAACTCCAGCTTCTCGATTCTATAATTCTCTCGGGTTTCAAACTGAACGTCGAGATTAATCTTCCCCAGTGGATAACTTGGTTTCTCCGGTGTGATACCATGGAACCTTGTGTCTGTTGGCTTCAAGTTTGCTAGGGATATGTTCATCTTTCTCAATGTATCTGCATACATAAGGTTTAGGCTGCTGCCACCATCTATGAATACTCGAGAGACATCAAATCCCGCAATGACTGCTGGTAGGATAAGTGCTGACTGCCCTGGTCGAGGAACTTGCTGCGGATGATCTGCTATGGTGAAACCAATATCTTGCCCTGACCAATTAAGATACTCGAATGTTGGTGGGGGCATTTTTCCTGCCATGAACACCTGTCGCGAGATTACTTTCTGAGCCCTATTGGATGGCCTTCCCTTCTGAATCATCGACACCGCTCCGTTGGAGTTAGGATCAACGTAAGGTGGTGGTGGAGGTGCTGCCGCTATTCTGAGCTGATGTCGATTGTCTTCCGTAATCGCGGGAGGAGGTGGCAAGTGAATCTCACTCCTGGGTTCTCGAGGATTTCTCTGTGCTGCCGAGCATTAGCATGCTCTGCGCACCTTAACATTGCACGAAAATTACGACATCTTCTGCGGATGTCTGACTGTCTTTTTCCGTTCTTTGTCGAGGAAAAAGTGCATCGACACGGCCCATTCATCATCTCTTCGGGAGACACGAAAGGCCTCGGGAACCTGGGCCCGCTATTTTGCCTGTTGTTTCGAGAATCATCTCTATTATCGCCTCGCTGCTCATTGCTTCTCGATAATCATCTCTGTTGTTTCCTCCTGTGTTTGCCCGAAAACTTGCCAAAATTTGTCCTGGAGCATCATAGCTCGGGTACTGCCGAGAAATCGTCGCCTCGATTGATAATTTCGACCACGGTCCTCCTCGGCGACCTGTGCCGTTTGTTGTGAACAGCATCTTCTCCATCTGCCCATCTGTTTGCTATTTCCATTAACGCGGATACTGTCTTTGGGTTGGTCCTCCCCAAGTCCTCGACAAAATCTCCACGTCTGATTCCTGCGACAAACGCATCTATCGCTCTCTCGTCAGATATATTTTCTGCCGAGTTTTTGATGATGTTCCACCTTTGAATATATTTTCTCATTGGCTCATCTGGCTTTTGTCGGCATGCTCTCAACTCCTCTAATGACGCAGGTTTCTTGCACGTGGAGCGGAAGTTCTTGACGAAAACATCCTCGAAGCTTTCCCAGCTGTCGATGGATCCTGGAGGAAGTTTCTTTATCCAAGATCGTGCGGCTCCACTCAAATGCACCTGGATGCTTTGCATAGCTATTGCTCTGGTTCCTCCTAAGCTTCACTGTCTCGAGATAATCCACTAGCCAATCCTCTGGATCTTGAAGGCCGTCGAATTTCTTGAAGTTATCAGGTAACTTGAATCCTGAAGGGACTCGAGTTTTTCGGACTCTCCTCGTGAAGCACGGCAAGCCACACATATCCTCGTCGTTTAACTCTGGGGACTGCCGATGTTCCCTTCTGCTTTGTCGCGCTCTGTCGACTCTTGCTTGTGCTGCCGTATCCCTTGCTCCACTTGGTCCTTCAGGAGCTGCTGCTGCTGCTGCCGCAAGTCGTGGACTATTTTGCCTTGATGTTCCTTCGGGAGGTGTTGATACAAACGCCGTCCCCATGGCTCCAACTCCTGCTATCGCCATGTTGTACAGTGTTTCCCTTGGATCTCCTGGAGGTGGTTTAGATGCGAGGATAAAAGCTTGTGTCGCCATATACCCAGCCTCTGGTGTCTTAGGGATGATGTTTCCTCTTGTGTCTATCGACATAAAAGACATGTCGAGGTTTTGGACTAAGTGCTCTCTTTCTCCTTCGGGTACATGTTGTAACCTCGATCTTGCTCTATTCCGAGCCTCCCTGTGGCTATCACCTGAAGTTCTAGATTGTCGACTCAGCTCTGCCCTTCGCCTACTTGATGCAGAGGCTGCCTCCTTTCTTCTGTTTAACTCAGCTGTCTGTTTTCCAATTCCCTTGCAGCTCGTGCGAGCCTATATTGATATGCTTGTAATTCCTCTGGCGTGGCTGTGGTGGCCATTGGTTCTGAGCCGTCCATAGCTCTCGCGGCTCTATCCCATGCTGCTTGCGGGAGTCGAACTCTGTGTCGCGGCTGTGGACGTATTTATTGCCCAGGCCTCGTCGCAGATCGGAGGGATCGACGTATGGATTTCCCAGATCGTCGAAAGCCTCAGATGTTTCCTCTTGGTCATGGCTTGGCTCTCCAATGAAATCTGATGATATTTTGTATTCAGATCTATGTTGGGTTTGGTGACACCATCGTTGAGATTGGTGAAGACCTTGCCCACTGTAGTAGATTTGTCGATGAAGTCGTAGCTGTCGACATTGCTTGAGCCATCGCTTATATATGAGTCCGCAGATGACTCAAACGACATGTCGCTGAAGATCTTGGCGAGTCTTTCTCTTGCCCTGGTGCTGATGTAGCGTGATGACGAAGTTTCTTCTTCTCCTGATTCGGTTGATGATGTATAGCTTGAAAAATCGGAATCGACCGCCGACGATCCCGACGAAATCGGAATTTCGACACGATACGATCCTTCCTTCTCGACGCGAAAGCGAAACCTTCGAACGTCATCTCCATAGGCTCCGCCAGATACGCATATGCATCCAAACGGGAGGGTGGGTGAGGAACAAAATCGACAGGACCAGCAGCGATCTGTTTACCTCGATCCATTGCGTTGCTTGCGGTTGACGATGTCGAAGATCTTGAACGTGCCATCGAGATCAGATCCTTACGCCTCTAGTCCCCACGGTTGGCGCCAATTGACAAGGTATTAACTGTCAATGCCTACGGATTGTAGACTAGGGTTTAGTTGGAAGTAGAGGGCAAGTAGATCTCGAAGGTTTCAGCCGAAAAGTACTCGACGATTATGAAAACTAGGGTTTGTAAACAATGATTCGATGATCTCTGCGTCCCTCGACTCCCCCTTATATAGGAGGCGGAGCCGAGGGATTCGTGTTGTACAAGTTACAAAGTCCGGGAAGGTTTCTAACTCATCCCGCAAGATTACAAATAAGACTTTCTATTACAACTCTAGATTTCCTTAATAATATCTTGGGCTTCCGAATCTTCTTATTCTTCGGGTAGTGGGCCTTCAGTAAACCCCGGGTACTATCTTCGGCAGGCCCATTTGGGATGCCTATGTCACCCGGGCCCAAAGTGTTTTGGTCCAAGGATCATGAAAGAAAAGCCACCAGTTCGCAACTTTATGTTGCCTCGTGACACAAAAACATATGATGGCACTACGAAGCCGGAAGATCGGCTCGCGGACTACGTGACCGCGGTATACGTCGCAGGCGGCGGAGGAACCGTAGCTCGAGGAGGAAACCGGCGGTGGGCCGTGAGAATCATACCATCGTTTTTGGTTGGACCGGCAAGAATCTGGCTAAACAACTTGCCGGCAGGAAGCATAAATGGCTGGTTGGATTTTGAGGAAGCTTTCGTGAGCAATTTCAGCAGCACCTATCAGAGGCCAAACAGGGCGCAGGCAGCTGCATACGAGCGCCGAGCAAACAGAGCCCAGGATTATCGGCCCGGTGGAACACTACAAGGAACTCCTGTGAAGGTGTAATCGAAGCACAAGCCATTGCTTGGTTTAGCAGTGGGTGCAGGAGAGGTTCACCGTTGTGGCAAAAGCTGCAGCGGAACATGCCGACAACGTTGGCAGAGATGATACGTGTGGCGGACAGCTATGCGTTGGGAGACCCAACGCTGCGGGATTGATACGTCTCCAACGTATCGATAATTTCTTATGTTCCATGCCACATTATTGATGTTATCTACATGTTTTATGCACACTTTATGTCATATTCGTGCATTTTCTGGAACTAACCTATTAACAAGATGCCGAAGTGCCGATTCTTGTTTCTGCTGTTTTTGGTTTCAGAAATCCTAGTAAGGAAATATTCTCGGAATTGGACGAAATCAAAGCCCGGGGCCTATTTTTCCACGAAGCTTCCGAAGTCCGAAGGAGAGACGAAGAGGGGCCACGGGAGCCAAGCCATAGGGTGGCGCGGCCCCCCCCTTGGCGCGCCGGCCCGTGGTGTGGGCCCAGTGCCGCCTCTTGACCTGCCCTTCCGCCTATAAAAGTCTCGTGGCCCCCAGTACTGAGAGCCACGATGCGGAAAACCTTCCAGAGACGCGCCGCCGCCGATCCCATCTCGGGAGATCCAGGAGATCGCCTCCGGCACCTGCCGGAGAGGGGAATCATCTCCGGAGGACTCTACGCCGCCATGGTCGCCTCCGGTGTGATGTGTGAGTAGTCTACCCCTGGACTATGGGTCCATAGCAGTAGCTAGATGGTTGTCTTCTCCCCATTGTGCTATCATTGTCGGATCTTGTGAGCTGCCTAACATGATCAAGATCGTCTATCTGTAATTCTATATGTTGCGTTTGTTGGGATCCGATGAATAGAGAATACTTGTTATGTTGATTATCAAAGTTATGCTTATGTGTTATTTATGATCTTGCATGCTCTCCGTTATTAGTAGATGCTCTGGCCAAGTTGATGCTAGTAACTCCAAGAGGGAGTATTTATGCTCGATAGTGGGTTCATGCCTCTGTGATCTGGAGGAGTGACAAGAACCACTAAGGTTATGGATGTGCTTGTGCCACTAGGGATAAAACATTAGTGCTATGTTCAAGGATGTAGTCACTAGTTACATTACGCGCAATACTTAATGCAATTTGTTATTAGCAACTTAATACGGAGGGGTTCGGATGATAACTTGAAGGTGGACTTTTTAGGCATAGATGCGGTTGGATGACGGTCTATGTACTTTGTCGTAATGCCCAATTAAATCTCACTATACTCATCATGATATGTATGTGCATGGTCATGCTCTCTTTATTTGTCAATTGCCCAACTGTAATTTGTTCACCCAACATCTTTGTTCGTCTTATGGGAGAGACCTCTAGTGAACTGTGGACCCCGGTCCAATTCTCTTCTTGAAATACAATCTACTGCACACTTGTTCTACTTTTTCTGCAAACAATCATCTTCCACACAATACGGTTAACTCTTTGTTACAGCAAGCCGGTGAGATTGACAACCTCACTGTTTCGTTGGGGCAAAGTATTTTAGTTGTGTTGTGCAGGTTCCACGTTGGCGCTGGAATCACTGGTGTTGCGCCGCACTACATCTCGCCGCCATCAACCTTCAACGTGCTTCTTGACTCCTACTGGTCCGATTAAACCTTGGTTTCTTACTGAGGGAAACTTGCCGCTGTGTGCATCACACCTTCCTCTTGGGGTTCCCAACGGACGTGCCAACCACACGCATCAAGCAAATTTCTGGCGCCGTTGCGGGAGATCAAGACACGCTGCAAGGGAGTCTCCACTTCTCAATCTCTTTACTTTGTTTTTGTCTTGCTTAGTTTTATTTACTACTTTGTTTGCTGCACTAAATCAAAATACAAAAAAAAAATTAGTTGCTAGTTTTACTTTACTTGCTATCTTGTTTGCTATATCAAAAATACAAAAAAAATTAGTTTACTTGCATTTACTTTATTCATCATGTTTCCTTTTAATTTTACCACAAAAGACATACCGGTAGGACGTGGGTCTATAGTTGGGAGAAATAATATAGAAGAATTCTTCAACCATGTTAGTACTATTGAAAATTTTGAAGATAGACACTTGGTAGACCTCGCGCCTACTTATGAAATTGCTGCTGCGCATTTAGTTCGCCTGTTGGAAACTAAATTTGTTAATCTTAATCCTATAATCCAACACATGTTTTTCACACTTGGCGATATGGAAGAAGGGGAAAAGAAAGATTTTGTATTAGAAACCCTTCTTAGAGAATTTGGTGGTCTAGCAAGAGAAGCTAGAAAGGTGTTTGCTAAATTTAATATGCTTGGTTCTCCTACTAATTTTGTTAGTCTCCTTGAAAAGATGGATATGGATAGAATAAGATACACTAATAATATTGATGATGGAGGGGAGATCAAAGCACCAATACCATGTAAGCTCCTAGCTATGAATGATGCACTAGAAAATAACTATGCTTGGCTTGTTCCTGAAAATTTGTTTGATGAGAGTAGCACGCCTAAGACTAATGAAAAGGGAGATGCTAAAACTTATGTATCTAATATACTATGCCTGGTTGAGAAAAGCCCACACCCCGCTGTAGAAGTACCACCCTTTGATAATACTTGATACACACTTTCTGCGCCTAGCTGAAAGGCGTTAAAGAAAAGCGCTTATGGGAGACAACCCATGTTTTTACCTACAGTACTTTGTTTTTATTTTGTGTCTTGGAAGTTGTTTACTACTGTAGCAACCTCTCCTTATCTTAGTTTTGTGTTTTGTTGTGCCAAGTTAAGCCGTTGATAGAAAAGTAAGTACTAGATTTGGATTACTGCGCAGTTCCAGATTTCTTTGCTGTCACGAATCTGGGTCCACCTCCCTGTAGGTAGCTCAGAAAATTAAGACAATTTACGTGCATGATCCTCAGATATGTACGCAACTTTCATTCAATTTGAGCATTTTCATTTGAGCAAGTCTGGTGCCATTTTAAAATTCGTCAATACGAACTGTTCTGTTTTGACAGATTCTGCCTTTTATTTCGCATTGCCTCTTTCGCTATGTTGGATGAATTTCTTTGATCCATTAATGTCCAGTAGCATTATGCAATGTCCAGAAGTGTTAAGAATGATTGTGTCACCTCTGAATATGTCAATTTATAATGTGCACTAACCCTCTAATGAGTTGTTTCGAGTTTGGTGTGGAGGAAGTTTTCAAGGATCAAGAGAGGAGTATGATGCAACATGATCAAGGAGAGTGCAAGCTCTAAGCTTGGGGATGCCCCGGTGGTTCACCCCTGTATATATCAAGAAGACTCAAGCGTCTAAGCTTGGGGATGCCCAAGGCATCCCCTTCTTCATCGACAATATTATCAGGTTCCTCCCCTGAAACTATATTTTTATTCCATCACATCTTATGTGCTTTTTCTTGGAGCGTCGGTTTGTTTTTGTTTTTGTTTTGTTTGAATAAAATGGATCCTAGCATTCACTTTATGGGAGAGAGACACGCTCCGCTGTAGCATATGGACAAGTATGTCCTTGGTTTCTACTCATAGTATTCATGGCGAAGTTTCTCCTTCGTTAAATTGTTATATGGTTGGAATTGGAAAATGATACATGTAGTAATTGCTATAAATGTCTTGGGTAATGTGATACTTGGCAATTGTTGTGCTCATGATTAAGCTCTTGCATCATATGCTTTGCACCTATTAATGAAGAAATACATAGAGCATGCTAAAATTTGGTTTGCATATTTGGTTTCTCTAAGGTCTAGATAATTTCTAGTATTGAGTTTGAACAACAAGGAAGACGGTGTAGAGTCTTATAATGTTTTCAATATGTCTTTTATGTGAGTTTTGCTGCACCGGTTCATCCTTGTGTTTGTTTCAAATAAGCCTTGCTAGCCTAAACCTTGTATCGAGAGGGAATACTTCTCATGCATCCAAAATACTTGAGCCAACCACTATGCCATTTGTGTCCACCATACCTACCTATACTACATGGTATTTTTTGCCATTCCAAAGTAAATTGCTTGAGTGCTACCTTTAAAATTCCATCATTCACCTTTGCAATATATAGCTCATGGGACAAATAGCTTAAAAACTATTGTGGTATTGAATATGTAATTATGCACTTTATCTCTTATTAAGTTGCTTGTTGTGCGATAACCATGTTCACTGGGGACGCCATCAACTATTCATTGTTGAATTTCATGTGAGTTGCTATGCATGTTCGTCTTGTCTGAAGTAAGAGAGATCTACCACCATATGGTTAAGCATGCATATGTTAGAGAAGAACATTGGGCCGCTAACTAAAGCCATGCTTCATGGTGGAAGTTTCAGTTTTGGACAATAATCCTCAAATCTCAAATGAGAAAATTATTAATTGTTGTTATATGCTTATGCATAAAAGAGAGTCCATTATCTGTTGTCTATGTTGTCCCGGTATGGATGTCTAAGTTGAAGAATAATCAATAGCGAGAAATCCAATGCGAGCTTTCTCCTTAGACCTTTGTACAGGCGGCATAGAGGTACCCCTTTGTGACACTTGGTAAAAACAATGCATTGTGATGATCCGGTAGTCCAAGCTAATTAGGACAAGGTGCGGGCACTATTAGTACGCTATGCATGAGGCTTGCAACTTATAAGATATAATTTACATGATGCATATGCTTTATTACTACCGTTGACAAAATTGTTTCATGTTTTCAAAATCAAAGCTCTAGCACAAATATAGCAATCGATGCTTTTCCTCTATGGAGGACCATTCTTTTACTTTCAATGTTGAGTCAGTTCACCTATTTCTCTCCACCTCAAGAAGCAAACACTTGTGTGAACTGTGCATTGATTCCTACATACTTGCTTATTGCACTTATTATATTACTCTATGTCGACAATATCCATGAGATATACATGTTACAAGTTGAAAGCAACCGCTGAAACTTAATCTTCCTTTGTGTTGCTTCAATGCTTTTACTTTGAATTATTGCTTTATGAGTTAACTCTTATGCAAGACTTATTAATGCTTGTCTTGAAGTGCTATTCATGAAAAGTCTTTGCTATATGATTCACTTGTTTACTCATGTCATATACATTGTTTCGATCGCTGCATTCACTACATATGCTTTACAAATAGTATGATCAAGATTATGATGGCATGTCACTCAGAAATTATCTGTGTTATTGTTTTACCTGCTCGGGACGAGCAGAACTAAGCTTGGGGATGCTGATACGTCTCCGACGTATCGATAATTTCTTATGTTCCATGCCACATTATTGATGTTATCTACATGTTTTATGCACACTTTATGTCATATTCGTGCATTTTCTGGAACTAACCTATTAACAAGATGCCGAAGTGCCGTTCTTTTTCTGCTGTTTTTGGTTTCAGAAATCCTAGTAAGGAAATATTCTCGGAATTGACGAAATCAAAGCCCAGGGGCCTATTTTTCCACGAAGCTTCCAGAAGTCGAAGGAGAGACGAAGAGGGGCCACGGGGGAGCCAAACCATAGGGCGGCGCGGCCCCCCTTGGCCGCGCCGGCCGTGGTGTGGGGCCGTGCCGCCTCTTGACCTGCCCTTCCGCCTATAAAAAGTCTCGTGTGAAACCCCCGGTGCGAGAGCCACGATACGGAAAACCTTCCCGGAGACGCCGCCGCCGCCGATCCCATCTCGGGGGATCCGGGAGATCGCCTCCGGCACCTGCCGGAGAGGGGAATCATCTCCCGGAGGACTCTACGCCGCCATGGTCGCCTCCGGTGTGATGTGTGAGTAGTCTACCCCTGGACTATGGGTCCATAGCAGTAGCTAGATGGTTGTCTTCTCCCCATTGTGCTATCATTGTCGGATCTTGTGAGCTGCCTAACATGATCAAGATCGTCTATATGTAATTCTATATGTTGCGTTTGTTGGGATCGATGAATAGAGAATACTTGTTATGTTGATTATCAAAGTTATGCTTATGTGTTATTTATGATCTTGCATGCTCTCCGTTATTAGTAGATGCTCTGGCCAAGTTGATGCTAGTAACTCCAGAGGGAGTATTTATGCTCGATAGTGGGTTCATGCCTGCGTGAATCTGGAGGAGTGACAAGAACCACTAAGGTTATGGATGTGCTGTTGTTGCCACTAGGGATAAAACATTAGTGCTATGTTCAAGGATGTAGTCACTAGTTACATTACGCGCAATACTTAATGCAATTGTCTGTTGTTAGCAACTTAATACTGGAGGGGGTTCGGATGATAACTGAAGGTGGACTTTTTAGGCATAGATGCGGTTGGATGACGGTCTATGTACTTTGTCGTAATGCCCAATTAAATCTCACTATACTCATCATGATATGTATGTGCATGGTCATGCTCTCTTTATTTGTCAATTGCCCAACTGTAATTTGTTCACCCAACATGTTGTTCGTCTTATGGGAGAGACACCTCTAGTGAACTGTGGACCCCGGTCCAATTCTCTTTCTTGAAATACAATCTCTGCAATCTTGTTCTCTTGTTTTAAAAACAATCATCTTCCACACAATACGGTTAACTCTTTGTTACAGCAAGCCGGTGAGATTGACAACCTCACTGTTTCGTTGGGGCAAAGTATTTTGGTTGTGTTGTGCAGGTTCCACGTTGGCGCCGGAATCACTGGTGTTGCGCCGCACTACATCTCGCCGCCATCAACCTTCAACGTGCTTCTTGACTCCTACTGGTCGATTAAACCTTGGTTTCTACTGAGGGAAACTTGCCGCTGTGCGCATCACACCTTCCTCTTGGGGTTCCCAACGGACGTGCCAACCACACGCATCCAGCGTTGCAGCCGGCGGAACAACAGCGCCAAAGAGCAACATCGGGATAAGGGAACAACAAAGAAGGAAGATTTTCCGGGATCGAAGGTACGGTCCGCGACAAGTTGCTGCGGTACAAAGAAAACTACGAGGCCAGCGGCGGTCGGAGGCAGCGAACGGATCGCAGCCATGGGCGGGTCCTAAAAAACAGTGGGTAGAAAAGAAGCCTTGGGTTCAGAAAAAGAACTGGCAAGAACCCGCAAAGTACACCATGGAAGCTGCCATGGACCAACCTTGCCGGTGGCACACACCAAATCCGTCACACCCGTCAAACCATCTGACGAAGGATTGTACATGGACTAAGTACTTGATGCAAAAGGGAACGGTAAAAGATGCACAACTGCCGCAAGACATGCCGCGGCAACAACAGCTACCACCACCACCACCGCTTACCGGGGCAAACGCCTTACCGGTGCAGCCAAACCGGCAACAATACCAGCAAGTTAACCAAGTGGGAGAAGGCAATGGCCAACCACCTCCACCGGCACCTTTGGGCCAAAATATTTACAAAGATCCAGATATGTGCTGCGTTGTGTTCGTAACTGAGCCAACCGACAGACAGAGCCTATATCGCCGTTCTATGGAAGTGAACGCGGTGATGCCGGCAGTACCAAAATATATGTTGTGGTCTGATCAAGAGATCTCGTGGTCATTCAAGGATCACCCTAAGATCATGCCTAACCCGGGTGGCTATGCTCTCGTCTTGGACCCAATCATGCAAGGGCCAAATGCTCGAGTCAAATTCAGCAAGGTGCTGATAGACAATGGGAGCAGCATAAACATCATGTACCGGCACACCATGAACATGCTGGGCATAACAGAAAACATGCTTCAGCCAACGCGCACAACGTTCCATGGAATCATTCCGGGACTGTCCTGCGCACCGGTTGGAAAAGTCCGGGTGGATGTGTCGTTTGGAGGACGTGACAATTGCCGGGTTGAAAACCTTGAGTTTGAGGTGGTGGACTTAGATAGTCCTTACCATGCTTTGCTGGGGAGACCGGCGTTGGCTGCTTTCATGGCCTCGACTCACACGGCGTATCTAAGATGAAGATGCCGGCACCTCGTGGACCCTTGACTGTAGTGGGAAACTACAAAGTCTCACTGGAAACAGACTCGCCGGATCAAACCTGCGAAATCGCTGGTGATCGCTGAAGAAAAGAGGAGGATGCAAACTGCTGATTGCGCTGGCTCGATCCTCACAGCTGAGCTTAGCGGCAATGAGTGCAAACCTGGGCACACCGGCATTTAAGCCGACAAAAGAAACAAAGGACATTGTGCTGGATCCGGCTTACCCTGAGCGCACTTTGTTCGGTATCGGTGCGGCATGAATGAAGCATAGGAAAGCGCGCTCGTCGGCTTCCTCTGTGAGAATCGGAATATCTTTGCCTGTCTCTGATGACTTGGTAGGTGTTCCGGGAGCTGGCTGAGCACTCATTAAATGTCCGGAAAGATGCAAAGCCGGTAAGGCAGCCGCTTGCCGGTTTGCTGAAGACAGGAGAAAGATCATTGGAGAAGAAGTGACAAAGTTGCTGGTTGCCGGTTTCATTGTGGAAGTACTGCACACTGAGTGGCTAGCCAATCCGGTGCTGGTCGAGAAGAAAAAAGAAGAGAACATGGAAGCAAAAGCTCCAAAGGTGTGGCGCATGTGCATCGACTACACCAACTTGAACAAAGCTTGCCCGAAGGACCCTTTCCCTTTACCTCGGATCGATCAAGTGATTGATTCCACTGCAGGATGTGAGCTGTTGTCTTTCTTGGATGCTTATTCCGGTTTTCACCAAATCCCCTTGAAAAAGGAAGATCAAATAAAAACTGCGTTCATTACCCCGCACGGGGCTTATTGCTATGTCACTATGCCTTTTGGTTTGCTGTTTTGGTGCAACGTACCAGCGCTGTATGCAAAAATGCTTGTTTGATCAAATCGGAAAGAATGTGCAAGTCTATGTGGACGATGTTGTGGTAAAAACTAAGGTAAAAGAAACCTTAATCGATGACCTCCGGCAAACATTTGATAACTTGAGAAGATTCCGGATGAAGCTCAATCCGGCAAAATGTACCTTCGGTGTCCCTGCCGGCAAGTTGCTTGGCTTTCTCGTATCAAGCCGAGGCATTGAGGTCAAGGTAAAAATCCGGGCAATTGAAAGAATGACCATACCGCGCGATCTAAAGACGTGCAGAAGTTTCACGGAAGCTTGGCATCGCTAAGCCGGTTCATAAGCAGGTTGGGAGAAAAAGCTCTACCACTTTATGCTCTCATGAAAAAATCCGACACGTTCGTCTGGACCCCTCAGGCAGACGCGTTCAAAGAGCTAAAAACCATGTTGGCTACAGCGCCTATACTGGCTTCACCTCTAGAAAGGGAGCCTATGCTATTATACATAGCAGCAACAAACCGGGTTGTGAGCGTAGTAGTTGTGGTTGAAAGAGAAGAGGAAGGAAAAACCGTCCAGAGGCCGGTATACTACCTGAGCGAGGTGCTCTCCCTCTCAAAACAAAACTACCCTCACTTCCAAAAGATGACCTATGGTGTGTACATGGCCGCCACAAAGCTTAAGCATTATTTTGAAGAACACCCCATGAAAGTGGTGAGCGAGGCACCCATTTCCGATATCATGTGCAAAAAGGATGCTAGTGGTAGGATTGCAAAGTGGGCAATTCAGATATCACCGTACATGCCTATGTACGAAAGGAGAGATGCCATAAAATCACAAGCTTTGGCTGATTTCCTCGTTGACTGGGCGGAAATGCAATACAAACCACCAGATCAGAAAATTGAGTACTGGAAGATGCACTTCGACGGATCCAAACTAAAAGAGGGTCTAGGTGCTGGGGTGGTGCTTACCTCGCCTAAAGGAGATCATCTCCGGTACGTTCTGCAAGTGCATTTCAGGGCATCAAATAATGTCGCTGAGTATGAGGCTCTGATCCATGGGCTCAAGGTAGCAAAAGAAATCGGTGTGCACCGGATCATTTGCTATGGAGATTCAGATCTTGTGGTGCAGCAATGTTCCGGAGATTGGGACGCAAAAGATGTTAACATGGCTTTGTACCGGTTTCACGTGCAAAAGATTGCCGGCTTCTTTGAGGGCTGTGAGTTTCACCATGTACCACGAGCGGAAAACGAAGCCGCGGATGCTTTGTCCAAACTAGGCTCATCTAGGCAGGAAATTCCTCCCGGAATAGCCTTGGAACACTTAAGAGTACCATCAATCAAACCAAGCCCGGAATCGGAATCAATTTTCGTACCGGAATCACACATAGTACCCATGGACATCGATGAAGGGAACCCGGGGACTGCTCCGGTAAATTCGGGGACTGCTCCGGTAAACTCGGGGACTGCTCCGGCAAGCTTGGGGACTGTTGCAGTTGTACCGGAAGAAACAATGCTGGTGGATAACATGGAGATAGATGCACCGGTGTTTCTAGTTCGAGAGACACCGTCGTGGGTTAAACCTATTAAGGAATTCCTGATCAACGGCACTTTGCCGGATGACGAAAATGAATCAAGAAGAATCCAAAGAAGGTCCAAGGCATACACATTCATCAATGGCGAGGTGTACAAGAGAAGCGTTACCGGTGTCCTTCAAAGATGTGTGGAGCCGGAAGAAGGAAAAGAAATGCTTGAGGAGATTCACCAAGGAGAATGTGGGCACCACGCTTCATCAAGGGCGCTGGTAGCAAAAGTATTCCGGCATGGGTTCTACTGGCCTAATGCTTTGGAAAACGCTGAGGATTTGGTAAGAAAATGCAATGGGTGCCAGAGATACGCCAAGCAAAATCATACCCCAGCGTCCGGTTTAAAGACAATACCGCTAACATGGCCATTTGCTGTTTGGTGCCTTGATATGGTTGGCCCATTCAAAACTACAAGGAGCAGCATGACTCACATCTTGGTTATGGTGGATAAATTCACCAAGTGGCTAGAAGTGAAACCTATCGCAAAGTGTGATGGGCACACAGCGGTGAAGTTCTTAAAGGATGTCATCTTGCGGTACGGATACCCGCATAGCATCATCACTGACAATGGAACCAACTTTGCTCAAGGTGAGTTCAAAAGGTTTTGTGAGGACAACAACATCCGGTTGGATTTGTGCTCGGTGGCACACCCACAAGGCAATGGCCAAGTGGAAAGAATGAATGCTTTGGTACTTTCCGGTATCAAACCAAGGCTCATCGAAGCGGTAGAAAAGTCACCAGGGTGTTGGCTTGATGAACTACCATCAGTGTTGTGGAGCATAAGAACAACTCCAAACCGGTCCACCGGATACACTCCATTCTTCATGGTATACGGAGCAGAAGCGGTCATACCAACCGACATCATTCATGATTCACCAAGGGTACAGCTCTATACCGAGCAAGAGGTCAAAGAGGCCAGAGAAAATGATGTGGACTTGCTAGAAGAAGCAAGAGAGTTGGCATTGGCAAGAACAACCATCTACCAGCAAAACCTCAGACGCTATCATAGCCGGAAGCTTAACCCGAGAGTTTTCCGGGAAGGAGATCTGGTGCTACGCCTAGTGCAGCACACTGAAGGCCGGCATAAGCTCTCACCACCATGGGAAGGTCCCTTCATTGTGAGCAAAGCTCTTCACAATGACTCCTATTACTTGATCGATGCACAGGAGTGGAAAAAAGGAAAGGCGGACAAATCCGGAGAGGAGAGCAAGCGTCCATGGAACGTAGCTCTGTTGCGTCCTTTCTACTCTTGAAGTTGTGGAGTAAGAAGTTCCTTTTTGTACCTTATGTGCTATGAATAAAAAGATGTCGGAACCTCGAATGAATCTCGGGGACTACCCCTAAAGTTGCATGCAATATGTTTATTTTTTCAGTTCACCGGTTGCTTAATGAACATTTTTTCTTTCCGGTTTAGTAGCGCGCTAAACCTACCGGAGTCTTCGACTCTGCTGCTGTCCGCAAACCGGCTTCATGGCAAGCAAGATAAACCGGTAGCAACTAAGCACGAACTGCGAAAAGAGAGAGTGGGAACAAGCAATCCGGAAAAATTAACTAACCCCGGTTAGACCGGTTTTTTGCAAAATTTCGAAGTTATTTCTAAGTTCAAAAAATGCTTGTTTGGTGAAAGAACCTTGTGCTCATACGCCAAAGAACGCCCAGAGAAGGCAGGCAGAGCCAAGGCAAAAGAACCAAGTGTGCATCGAATTGGATGCGGAAACAATTTGGAAATCTTTGCAGTGCAGGATAAAAGCAAAACCATGAGCAAATATGCTAAGGCAAACATAAGATAATTAACACCGGTATAACATACCAGCATAAACTGTTGTGCCACAACCAAAAGCAAGCTTAAAGTTTTACATCATAAACCCCGACATACCGGGGTAGAATTTAACGGGCATTGTTTTGAGACAACCAGGACAAACAAACATATCACAGGCAAACACTTGATAGAAGATCATCAGGCAGCGGGAGCTTCCGGAGGAGCATCGCCAGCACCGGCATCGCCCAGAGGCTCCTCCTCGGCTTCATCCTCCTCCTCGTCGAGATAGTCCTTGACGTCGGGAGGGGAGGGATGAAGGTGCGCATATCGGCGTACTCCGCGATGTGGTACGCGCGATCTTGCCGCTTAGCGGTGAGGATCGGGTCCAGATCGGTTTCCGCGCCTTCGCGCACTCCGGAGAGGGCATCCAGGTTCAGCTCCGGATACCAAGAGCAGGCGACGCGGGTGCGGGTGCCGCAGCGCGAACAGCGGAGCTTGCCATTCGCGGATCCTCTGCCGGCACCCTTGAGTCGATCAAGGTGAAGGTATTTGGCACCACTTCGCCAGGCCACGAGTCTGAAGAGCTGGGTGGCTACATCAGGAATATCAGAGAGATTCCGATCAATGGCGCGCATGTGAGACACCCGCGCGTTCAGCGCAACCAGATGGTCATAGGGGGTCCATGGCACGCCAAGATTCGCCTGGGCCTGGCCAACGCGGTGCTCCTCAACCCTCTTTATGGCAAACGTCTGGGAGTCCGGGAAGAGGCCTGCGCAAAGAAAGAAAGAGGCTAAGAAAAGGCAGCCGGAAGAAAATGCAGCCGAAGAAAAGACAGCCGGAAGAAAATGCAACCGGAAGAAAAAAGCTTATAAGCAGAAATCGAAAAAGCGAAAAGAAAGAAACTTACGGAAGGCATGCGCATCAGTTTGCGTGATTAGCCGGTCATATTCCTTCCGCTCCGCCTCCAGCCGCGCGGCCTTATCCTCGACAGTTTTCAGCGCTTTGGCGGCCTCCTCCAGCTCGGCCTGCAACACCATATTGGAGTTGCCGGCATCCTCAAGAGCTTCATGCATCTTGGCCGCTGCGTCGGCTTCAGCAGCCTTTAGCGCCTTGGCATGGTCAAGGCCCAGCTGGATGAGCTGAGCCTTGAGCTCCTGATAGCTGGTCTTCTGGGCGCCCAGCTCCTCCTGGTGCTGCCGGATAAGCTGCTCCTTCTCCCCTGAAACCCGGAAAAGAAGATGTTAACAAAGTTGTATTGTTAAGATGAAAAGAAAAGCAGGCCAACCGGAGAACAGGAAAGTCGTACGTTGGGCGGCGGCGAGCTGCTCCTTGAGGGCCTCAATGGAAGCTTCCGGGATAACTGTTAAACGAAGATCGTAAGTGTTAGGAGAAAGAAAGATTTCCGGTAAAAAGATGCCGGTGGTACAAAAACTTACCTTGGCACTTGTCATGTGCCTCAGCAAGATCCCGGTGCTCCCATAGAAGCTCCTCAAAGAGGACCTTCCGAGCGTCAGCCGTGAGCTGTTCAAGAAAAAGAGGTTAGTTAAAGTTTTGCGCTAAGAACAAAGTTCTTAACCCGAAACTCGGGGACTAGCAGTGCTAGTTTCGCGCGTTTTTAGTTAAAGTTTTGCGCTAAGAACAAAGTTCTTAACCCGAAACTCGGGGACTGGCAGTGCTAGTTTCGCGCGTTTTTAGTTAAAGTTTTGCGCTAAGAACAAAGTTCTTAACCCGAAACTCGGGGACTGGCAGTGCTAGTTTCGCGCGTTTTTAGTTAAAGTTTTGCGCTAAGAACAGAGTCCTTAACCCGAAACTCGGGGCAATGCCGGTTTTGCGCGTTTAAGTTAAGTTTTGTGCTAAGAGCTGCGCTCACCACAAAACTCGGGGACTGGGAAGATAGACAAGATTCAACAGAAAAAGAGAAAGCGGCATGAAATCAAGAAAAGATAGAAAAATCCGGAAGAAGGAAACCGGCAAAAGTTGAAAAGGGTTGCTGGAAACTTACCCTCAGATTGTTCGTGGAGTCATACCACGCATTGTCGAGCTCCTTCACGGCTCGGCGAAGCCGCATGAAATGCTCTCGGAAGATCGGTCCCCGGCAGGGTCTGGGCTTCCTGTCCTTGCCCACGCCGCGGGTCGCCAGGGTCACGTCCGCGGCATTCCACTTCTGGGCATCGGGCAGCAGATGCCCCAGCTCCCGGCCCCCACGCTGGAACTCAGTGATACGGCCGAGCAAGCCGGTGGCCTTCTCGCTGGCAGCGCTGGCGGCCTTGGAGACGTGCAGCACCAGAGGCTGCTGACCGTCAGAGGGGGCATTGGAGGCCATCGCCTTCCCCTTGATAAGCTTGGAGATCTTGGGCGGCGGCACAGTTGGAGCAGCCCCGGAGGGCTTGATGCGAGGAGCATCTGGCGGTGGCGTTGGAGCAGTTCGTGGAGAAGGGGGAGCGCTGGGCGCATCACCCAGGTTGGAACTTTCCGGCGCGGAAGTTCCCGGTGCGGAAGTTTTCTTCTTCTCAAGGACGGGAGGAACCAAAGGTTCCGCCCGCCCGGCAGCTTCTTCCTCGGCGCCAATGTGGCTGGTGCCGGTATCTTGGTTTTCTGGAGGGGAGACAAAGTCCTCCTCCGTGCGGTGTTCTGACGGTGTAGGGGCCGCACGCCCCGAACTTGTAGTGCCCCCCAGAGGGGAGGCAGAGGTGTTGCCGGCACCAGGTGCCGGGCTTGAGTGAGGAGGAGGGGTTGAGGTCCTCGCGGAACCCTCGAGCCCGGCCTTGAGCCAAGCCAGCGCAGGGCTAAACAAGAGAAGAAGCAAAGAGTTGGAAAAAGTAACCGGCAAAAGAACTTGGTAAGAAGAAACAAGAAAAGGGAAAAGGAAGAAGCTTACCCAGAGGCGGTTGGCATCTGCTTGCACTTGTAGCGCCGCATGCCCACTTCCTTCTCCCCCAGAGGTTCCGTCCGGAAGCGCTTAGAGGGAGGGGCCTGGCTGGAACCGGCATCAGATGTCGGCGCCTTGTTCTTCTGCTGGGCCATGAGCTTGTCCACAAACTCATGACCTGCCTCGGCTTGCAAGGGCGGCGCGTGCTCGTGGATCTACGAGTTCAAGATAGCTGAGAAAAGATCCGCAAAAGAACAATAATGAAAGAAGTAAAAGAAACCGGAAAAGAAAGGTACCTCGAGCAAGGTCAGGTCATCGGAGGAACCGGTTGGTTTCGGCACGGATCTGCCGAGGCGCGAGGCTTGGGTCTTGCCCATCTTCAGATCCTTCCAACGGATGTAAGGATCCGGATCGACAGAATCAAGCGCACGCTTCACGCAGGGGCCGCGTCGCTCTGCGAGGATGGTGGGGAAGCGGTCCTTGGCCTGAAACAAGTAAAAAGAAGGTTAATCACAGTAAAAGTTACCGGTAAACCGACCCGAGTTGCGTAATTTCTTACTTCTTGGGTCGGAGGGTTAGTAGTGCTGAGAGGAAGGAGGCCCCATTCCCAGTCAACCGGCATGGCAGTCTGGCAGATCTGCCTAGCCTTGCGGACGACGTCCTTCTTGGAGAGGGGAAGGCCGGTGATCTTGGTGGGATCGCCAGGACCATACATCTCGCTCATCCTATGCTGCCGGCGCTTGAGAGGAAGCACCCGGCGCGAGATAAAAGTGCGGATAATATCATCCGAGCAGATGTTAGTCTCCTTCATGAGGTTCGCCATGAAGCGTACCACCCGGTTGGTTTCGACGTGATCCGTCTTCGGGTTGTAGCTCCAGTTGGCTCTGCTGGGTGGCGCCGCGTTGAAGGGCGGCAGATCGATGAGGTTCGCGGGGCCGTTGTTCTTCACATAGAAGAACGTCCCTTGCCATAAGCGGCAGGACTCGAGGCCGGAGAATTTGAAGAAAGTGCTCCCTTGGCGGGAGCCGATAATGCAAGACCCGCACTGCACGGGGGGTTTGGGCTTAGGAATTTCCTTGCCCTGAACGGAATTGATCCGCAGAGCAAAGAAGCGGGCAAATGTCTCGTGAGTGGAACGAATGCCAATGTAAGCCTCCATGAAGGTGGCAAAGCAGGAAAGATAAAAGATGGCGTTGCCAGGGAGGTGATGAGGTTGAAGTTCATAGAAATCTAAGAACTTCCGGAAAAACGGCGAAGCCGGAAGGCCGAAGCCGCGCTCAAAGTGAGCGAGGAAAACAACATGTTCACCGGGCTCAAGCACCGGTTCGATCTCGTCGCCAGGAAGCCGGCAGGTTACCCCTTCCGGAATCCTTCGCGACCGGTAAAGCCAGTCAATCTCGTACTCAGTGACGTTGGAGCCCATCCAGGCTCCACGAGTGACAGGGGAAGGGTTTACACCGGAAGCTTGGCTAGAGCTACCGGATTCTCCGTGGCTACCGGAATCGGTATCCATCGAAGCGGAATCGGCGGATCTATCGGAAGATTGCCTACGCCGGCTACCGGAAGAAGAAGAAGCAGAGGAAGATTCCTCGCTAGACATTGGTTTAGAGGCAGAAAAACAGAAATCCCACAGTTGGCCCCCGCGCGAAGATCTACGAGTAAGAGGAAAATCAAAGGAAAAGGGGAAATAAAAACACTGTCGACCCAAGATCTAGAAAACGAGCAAAGGGCAAGCAAACTGAGATTGGACCAAACCTCAGGTGGCGCAGTGGTTGAAGAAGAAGTTTGACGGTGAAGGAGCGGGCCTACGATCGCCGACGAGCTCCGACGACGGCGGAGCGGAGGACGGCGCGAAGAAGCGTGAATGCAGCGGTCGCAGCGGAGGTGCTACGAGGGATTTCCGCACGGCGAAGTCCGGCGAAGGAAGTTCGCCGGGCGGCAGAGCTCGAGCGAACGACGGCGAACGGAGAACAGCGGAGGCGCAGAGAGCGAGGAGCAGTGTGCGCGAAGAATGGGGAATGCGAGAAGAGGAAGAAGAGGCGACGGTTCCACCTTATAAAGAAGAGAGAAGATGGGCCGAAAACCGTCGGGCCGCAGCGGTTCGCACCACGGGCCGCGACGGTTCGCACCACGGGCCGCCACATGGCGAGGAGGTACACGCGGAAAAATGAAAGGACACAGGGAGGCGCACACGGATCTGAAGCGGCGAGTGGGATCCGCTGAGGAGCATTTAATACACGCGCGGGAGTCGAAGCGAAGTGACCTCTGACAGCGCGCCGATTAACGGTGCGCATGTCAGCGACAGGCGCGGGGCCGAGATATTCTCGACTTCGCCGAGGAGAGAGTAAATGCGAAAGATACCGGAGAAAAAAGATGCCGGGGAATACCTCGCATAGAGAGAAAGCGTAAGTCCGGGCAAAGATGCCGGATCCAAGCTCAACGCCAGAAAGATTAAACCGGTATCCTAAAAACATGAGAACCTGGCATGGTCTGTAGGATAGAATCCGACAGACTATACCAGCTCGGGGACTAATGTTGGGGGATGACCCCCGGTATGCCAAAGGCATGCCAAACCGGATGGTTTGAGCCATCAAGATACCGGTTTAATATTCTTACCGGAGCACGAAGATAAGAGTTTGGCTAAGTGAAGCTAAGCCGGTATCCCCAAGAGGGGTATACCGGAACCGGATAAGAAGATACCGGAAAAAGGGCTGTCGGCAAGGCTGGTCAAAGATTCTCTTCGAGCTAGAAGACAAGGATGAGCTAAGCAAAGTGACTTTAATCGGAGCCCTGGCGCCAAAGAGAAGGGTGACGCTGAAAGAAGCCGGAGGACGTCAGCGATTAAAGAAGACCCCGGCGTCATCCATGATTAAAGTAGCTTTGTAAAGTAGTTTGTCCGGTCAAAGATGCCATTAGGGTTTCTTGCCTGTAAGCCACCCTCTCCCCTATATAAGGAGAGGGGGCACAGCCTCTTACGGGCGCGTGTCAACAGAAGAGATTAGACGATAGACCTTGTATCCAGGAACCTGTAACCATGTTGAGATCAATGAAGCTAGCGATCTAGTGAAGAGTTCTTCCTCTTGTCTCTCTTCTTGCATACCGGCCTTTGGTTGTGTTCTTGAGGAAAGCATCCGGAAGTTCATCCCATCCAGTCGCAAACCCTCCCCTGAATCCTCTAGCGCCCATTCGGCCCCAACTTAAGCCATCCCATGGCATCTGCTCGTTCGCCACGACGACATCTCCGTTGCTAGTAGATGCTCTGGCCAAGTATATGCTTGTAACTCTAAGAGGAAGTATTTATACTCGATAGTCGGTTCATGCCTCTAGTAATCTGCAATAACTTTTAAGGTTATAGATGTGCTGTTGCTACTAGGAAAAAACAACAATGCTTTGTCTAAGGATAATTCTATTGTTTACTTTACACATATTGCTTAATGCGATAATCTGTTTCTTGCAACTTAATACTGAAAGGGGTGTTGAACGGATCGTAGCGAACAAGAGGGGGGGTGAATGGCGCTACGGCAAGTTTTAGTCTTTTTCAAGTTTTATGCAACGGAAGGTAAAGGTGTGACTTTTAGCAATGGGGGTGATCCTACAATGATGCTAGAGCATGTGCAACAAGTAAAGAAATCAACAAGATAACAAAAGTAAGGAGCGAGACAACCGGGGGGGGCGAGGCGAGTTGAGGTTTGTTTCCCGCAGTTCCTTCCACTAAAGGAAGTACGTCTGCGTTGAGGAGGTGCTAGTCTCACACAAGAGACTAGGCGGCCACACCACGAAGGAAGGCCTCACCCTCTTCCTCGAGAGAGCTCCACGGAGGTGCTCTCCCTCTTCCACTAAGGCACCGGTCGAGGCGGTGATTCCTTCACAAGGTTGGGGCGAGCTCCACACACACAAGGATGCTCCCAACACCCTATGGAGCTAGTACATCACCAAGCTAGACTCCATAGCTGCACATCTCCAATGCTCCACCATAGGAACCCATCACCAATGCTCCACCATAGGAACTCTTCCAATGCTCCACCAAGAAACTCTCCAAGGCTCCACCAAAGGAACTCCCCAATGCTCCACCAAAGGAACTCTTCTCCAAGATCCACCAAAGGAACCCTACCACCAAGATCCACTAAGGAATAGCTAGTGTTTGTGAAATCTCTTTTGGTAGAACTATAGATCGGGCAAGATTGGTTGGAGGGGGAAGGAGATCCTCAAGGATTAAGCTCAGCAACAATGGAGGAGAGAGAAGGGGAAGAGATAAAATCGTGTTGGGGAAGAAGGGGCCCTTAAATAGGCTCCTCCAAATCCAACCGTTATGTCCAGATTTGGCCTAAGCGGTACTACCGCTTTGGGGTAAGCGGTACTACCGCTCGAGTTCAAATTCGATCCAGATCTGGTCAAAGGACACAGAGCGGTACTACCGCCGCGGTACCGCTCGAGGTACCGCAATAGGGTCCAGACCTTCTGGATCCAGAGCGGTACGGGCGGTACGGCCGTAACGCGTTACGGTACCTCAAGCGGTACCTTGAGCGTACTACGCTCGTGAGCGGTACTATCGCTCCAGTACTGCAGGGTACCGCAGCGTGTTCAGACGAATCAGCGCAGACTCGAGCGGACAGCGAGTACCTACAGGGGTAGCGGTACTACCGCTACAGGTACCGGCCTGGCTAAATCTGGTTTTCTTCCCTTTTTCTCTCCAACTTTGTTACCTCGCTAAACACACACAAAACCAGAAAACCTATCAACTACGCTTCAGTCTTCCGATCTTGACGCGTCCGGCGAGGTCACCGTGTACTTGCAAATCTAACAATGATACTCAAGGCACACGGTGAGATTACTCAAGTGTTGTCATCAAACACACAAAACATGGGATATGAATTTTGCTCTTACAATCTCCCCCTTTTTGGTGTTTGATGACAACACAAGAGTTGACAATAACAAATGATATTATGATGAGAACATTAGATTTGCAAAAACTCGACGGAGCTCCCCCTACACATGTGCATATCATGAATATGTATTTGAATACAAATACACATGTTATAGAGACATCACTCCCCCTAGTTTTTACAAACCAAGCACATATGCAACATAGATAGATGACATGTTCAAGAGGCATATGCACAATATGGAGGCAACATAAGATCATATACGGAGATTTGGGTGAAGTTATCATACCATAGTCTTGAGAATACCCAAACTCACAATAGGATGCCTCCATAGGGTTGTTGATGTAGCCATAAGACAAGATAAGCAACTAGAACCAAACGGCTACAAACAACAAGGGTCTCCATCCACCTAGGAACTTCTCCCCCTTTGGCATCGGAAAACCAAAAAGGAGGGTACCGAAACTAGAGAGATGGAGAAAAAAATGCAACCAAGCTTGCAAAAATCACGAGAAAACAAGCTTGATGGAGGTTCTTAAAACAAGAAGAAGAAAGCAAAGAAGAAAGACAAAACAAGGTCATGAAGAACCGAAAAACCCTCAAAGAGGGGGTGTTGGTGGCCGAAGCCACCGTGTAAGAGTATAGTAGTTGTGAGGTCGCGTAGATGTATCTAGGACTCACGGACTACAACTCAACATGAAGCTCATAAGTCACTTAATTGACAAATAGCAAATGTTTTGGATTTCTTTATGCATTATGGGGGGAGTGATAGCTCAATGGATTTAAACCGCACTCCCCCTATGTCCATGCGTGCCTTTCATCTAGATATGACGGTAAGATTGGTATGTGCGCATGACGGTCAAGCAAAGTTCGACGGATCAATGATATTTAGCTCATGCCTCAACTCAATAAAGCGCTTCTCATCCAAGGGCTTCGTGAAGATGTCCGCCAATTGCTCCTTGGTGCCAATATAGGATAGTACAATATCTCCGCGAGCAATGTGGTCCCGGATGAAGTGGTTCCGTATCTCAATGTGCTTCGTCTTGCCATGAAGAACCGGATTGTAGGCGATCTTGATTGCGCTCTCATTGTCGCACAAAAGAGGCACCTTGCTATACTCGAGTCCATAATCCCGCAAGGTTTGCCTCATCCATAAGATTTGAGCACAACTACTCGCCGCGGCAATATACTCGGCTTCCGCGGTGGAGACGGAGACACAATTTTGCTTCTTCGAGGACCAACACACCAAAGATCTTCCAAGAAAGTGACATGCTCCGGAGGTAGACTTCCTATCAATCTTGTCGCCCGCCCAATCGGAGTCGGTGAAACCAACCAAAGAAAAGTCCGTGTCCCTTGGGTACCATAGTCCGAAGTGTGGGGTATCAACTAAATATCGAAAGATCCTCTTGACCGCCACAAGGTGGCTTTCCTTCGGACTTGCTTGAAACCGTGCACACATACCAACGCTCAACATGATATCCGGGCGAGAGGCACAAAGGTAGAGAAGCGAACCTATCATCGAACGGTAGAGCTTGGTATCCACCGCCTTGCCGCCCTCGTCAAGAGTGAGTTGACACTTGAGTTGCATCGGAGTTCCGATCCCCTTGGCGTCCTTCATATCAAAGTGCTTGAGCATGTCTTGGAGGTACTTTGCTTGATTGATGAAGGTGCCTTGTCGCATTTGCTTGATCTCGAACCCGAGAAAGTACTTGAGTTCACCCATCATTGACATCTCAAACCTATTTGTCATCAACATAGCAAACTCATCGTTGAATTTTGTGTTAGTAGAGCCAAATATGATGTCATCTACATAGAGTTGGCATACGAAAAGCTCCCCATTGACCTTCTTAGTAAAAAGAGTGGGATCGATTTTCCCCACTTGGAAACCACGGTCTTCAAGCAACTCCTTGAGATGCTCATACCAAGCTCTAGGAGCTTGTTTGAGACCATATAGGGCCTTTTTGAGCTTGAAGACATGGTCCGGAAAATGGGGGTCCTCGAAACCCGGGGGTTGCTTCACATATACTTCCTCATGTAGAGGACCATTAAGAAAAGCACTCTTAACATCCATTTGTTGCAACTTAAAGCCATGATGTGAGGCAAAGGCCAAAAGGATACGGATGGACTCGAGCCTTGCAACGGGTGCAAAGGTTTCACCAAAGTCCACGCCTTCGACTTGAGAATAGCCTTGTGCCACCAATCTTGCTTTGTTGCGGATGACCGTGCCACTTTCATCTTGCTTGTTCTTGAAGATCCACTTGGTGCCGATAACATTGCGGCAATGATCGGGTCGCTTCATGAGAGTCCATACATCATTCCTCTTGAAGTTGTTGAGTTCCTCTTGCATTGCATTCAACCAATCGGGATCGTTGAGAGCATCATCAACTTTGAGTGGTTCCACCCTAGAGACAAAGGCATGGTGCGCACAAAAGTTTGCAAGTTGCCTCCGAGTGGTGACATTTCTCTTTAGATCACCAATGATGTTTTGCAAGGAATGAGACTTGAGACGCAAGTGTCTTGGAGTAGAATTTTCACGGCGAGTGTCGGCTTGAGGAGATGGTTCTTGTGAGTCATCTTGGCCTTCATCACGGTTTAGGTCCTCGCCTTGACCTCCATTGTCGTTGAAAGAGGCAACATGGTCATGAGATCCGGATGGCTCGGGGGTATAGGGAGTATTATTGTCCATGAAGACTCTCCCCGAACCACTCGGAGAAGAACTTGAAGCTTGACCTTGGTCACTTGATGTTGGGTGTTGAGGTAGACGAGCTTGCGGTGTATGTTGTTCTTGAGCTTGTTGAGGTGAACTTGGACTTGATTGTTGTTGTAGATGTCGAGGTTGATCTTGAGGTTGAGGTTGAGCTTGAGGTTGGTGTAGAGGTTGGCTTGCATTTGTTAGATCAACGGAAGAAGCTTGGCCTTGTGGTGTAGATGGCTCCACTTGAGTGGAACTTGGTCCTTCCCCGGTACTCATAGAAGGTAGCATTTGAGGTAGGCGAATGCCCACACTCATCCTTCCTATGGTATCCGGGGGAATTGCATCTCCTTTCTCACAAGAAGCACTTCGCTCCTCCAAAGATCTATCATCTTCATCGAACGTCACATCACAAGATTCTACAACCCGTCCACTTGACTTGTTGAAGACTCTATAGGCGTGAGAGTCCGTAGCATAGCCAACGAAAATTCCTTCTTGAGCTCTTGAATCAAACTTGGATAGGCGCGTGTCCTTGATAAGTACGTTAGGCTTGTTGCCGGTGAGGATCTCATATGGTGTCTTCTCAAGACCTTTGCGAAGGTAGAGGCAATTAGTAGCATGGCAAGCGGTAGAGATAGCTTCTGCCCAAAAATTGTAGTTGGACTTGTATTCCATCATCATGGTTCGAGCGGCTTCGATCAAGGTTCGATTCTTCCTTTCGGCGACCCCATTTTGTTGGGGAGTATATGGCGTGGAGTATTGGTGTTCGATTCCTTCCTCGCCGAGAAAGTCATCCAACGTGTAGTTCTTGAACTCCGTTCCATTGTCGCTCCTTATTGCGAGAATCTTGTTGTCGTACTTGCGTTGAACTTGGTTGGCAAACTCCATCATGGTCCGTTGAGTCTCACTCTTGTACTTGAAGAAGAATACCCAACAATAGCGTGAATAGTCATCAACGATGACGAGGCAATACTTCTTTCCTCCAAGACTTTCATGAGAAGGTGGACCAAAGAGATCAACATGTAGGAGCTCCAAGCATCTTGTGGTAGAGATGATGGTCTTGGCCTTGTGAGGAGCTCAATGCATTTTCTGTAGGGAATCGTTGCATAGAAAACAAAAAATTTCCTACCGCGAACACGCAATCCAAGCCAAGATGCAATCTACAAGACGGTAGCAACGAGGGGATTATCGAGTCTCACCCTTGAAGAGATTCCAAAGCCTACAAGATGAGGCTTTTGTTGCTGCGGTAGACGTTCACTTGCCGCTTGCAAAGCGCGTAGAAGATCTTGATCACGGTGCCACGAACGGGCAGCACCTCCGTACTCGGTCACACGTTCGGTTGTTGATGAAGATGACGTCCACCTCCCCGTTCCAGCGGGCAGCGGAAGTAGTAGCTCCTGTTGAATCCGATAGCACGACGGCGTGGTGTCGGTGGAGGTGGAGAATCCGAGCTTCGCTAAGCGTGCGGGGAAGAAGGAGTAGTGGGGTGGCTAGGGTTTGGGGAGAGGGGGCGCCGGCCATCTAGGTGGTGCGGCCACCTTGTGTTGTTGGTGGCCGGCCCCCTCCCCTTGGCCCTCATTATATAGGTGGAACACCCAAGAGTTGGTCTACAAGTCTTCGAATAAGACCCCAAACCAAAACCTTCCATATCACATGAAACCTACCCAAGCTAGGACTCCCACTAGAGGTGGGATTCCCACCCTTCCTTGGGAGGGGGTGGCCGGCCCCCTTAGGGGAGTCCACTTGGGACTCCTCCCCCTTAGGGTTGGCCGGCCATGGTGGTGGAGTCCCTTTGGGACTCCGCCTTCCAAAGTGGTTTCTTCCGGACTTTTCTAGAACCTTCTAGAACCTTCCGGATCATTTTAAATCTTATAAAATGACTTCCTATATATGAATCTTATTCTCCGGACCATTCCGGAACTCCTCGTGATGTCCGGGATCTCATCCGGGACTCCGAACAAATATTCGAACTCCATTCCTTATTCAAGTTCTATCATTTCAACATCCAACCTTAAGTGTGTCACCCTACGGTTCGTGAACTATGCGGACATGGTTGAGTACTCACTCCGACCAATAACCAATAGCGGGATCTGGAGATCCATAATGGCTCCCACATATTCAACGATGACTTTAGTGATCGAATGAACCATTCACATACGATACCAATTCCCTTTCTCACACGATATTTTACTTGTCCGAGGTTTGATCATCGGTATCACTCTATACCTTGTTCAACCTCGTCTCCTGACAAGTACTCTTTACTCGTACCGTGGTATGTGGTATCTTATGAACTTATTCATATGCTTGCAAGACATTAGACGACATTCCACCGAGAGGGCCCAGAGTATATCTATCCGTCATCGGGATGGACAAATCCCACTGTTGATCCATATGCCTCAACCCATACTTTCCGGATACTTAATCCCACCTTTATAACCACCCATTTACGCAGTGGCGTTTGATGTAATCAAAGTACCTTTCCAGTATAAGTGATTTATATGATCTCATGGTCATAAGGACTAGGTAACTATGTATCAAAAGCTTATAGCAAATAACTTAATGACGTGATCTTATGCTATGCTTAAATGGGTGTGTCCATTACATCATTCATACAATGATATAACCTTGTTATTAATAATATCCAATGTTCATGATTATGAAACTAATCATCCATTAATCAACAAGCTAGTTAAGAGGCATACTAGGGACTCTTTGTTGTTTACATATCACACATGTATCAATGTTTCGGTTAATACAATTATAGCATGGTATATAAACATTTATCATAAACATAAAGATATATAATAACCATTTTTATTATTGCCTCTTGGGCATATCTCCTTCAGTCTCCCACTTGCACTAGAGTCAATAATCGAGATTACATTGTAATATACCTAACACCCATGGCATTCTGGTGTTGGTCATGCTTTGCCCTAGGGAGAGCTTTAGTCAACGGATCTGCTACATTCAGATCAGTGTGTACTTTGCAAATCTTTACTTCTCCATCTTCGATGTACTCGCGAATCGAGTGGTAACGCAGCTTGATATGCTTCAGCCTCTTGTGTGACCTTGGTTCTTGTGCATTGGCGATGGCACCCATGTTGTCACGGTATATGACTAGTGGGTCCAATGCACTAGGAACCACACCGAGTTACAATGAACCTCTTCATCCATACCGCTTCGATGAAGCCTCAAGCGCTATGTACTGATTGTTGAAGACTTCGCCACCGTGCACTGCTTCGAGCTTGCCCAGCTTACTGCAGCACCATTCAATATAAACACGTACCCAGACTATGACTTAGAGTCATCAGGATCAGTGTTCCAACTTGCGTCGGTGTAACCGTTTACAACGAGCTCTTGGTCACCTCCATAACAAAGAAACATATCCTTAGTTCTTTTCAAGTACTTCAGGATATTCTTGACCGCTGTCCAGTGTTCCATTCCTGGATCACTTTGATATCTGCTAGTCAAACTAACATCATGTGCTATATCCGGTCTAGTACATAGCATGGCATACATGATAGATCCTACTGCCGAGGCATAGGGGATATTACTCATCCTTTCTCTTTCTTCTGCCGTAGCCGGTCCTTGAGTCTTACTCAAGACCTTGCCTAGTAACATAGGTAAGAACCCTTTCTTACTTTCGTCCATTCTAAACTTCTTTAGAATCTTGTCCAGGTATGTACTCTGTGATAGCCCTATTAGGCGTCTTGATCTATCTCTATAAATCTTGATGCCTAATATATACGATGCTTCACCAAGGTCTTTCATTGAAAAACTATTATTCAAATAACCTTTTACACTGCTTAATAGTTCTATATCATTCCCAATCAATAATATGTCATCTACATATAATATCAGGAATGCTACAGAGCTCCCACTCACTTTCTTGTAAATACAGGCCTCTCCATGACACTGTATAAACCCGAAGTCTTTGATCACCTTATCAAAGCGTCGGTTCCAACTTCTTGATGCTTGCTTCAGTCCATAGATTGAACGCTGAAGTTTACATACTTTGTCAGCATTTTTAGGATCGACAAAACCTTTGGGTTGTACCATATACAACTCTTCCTCAATGTCTCCATTAAGGAACGCCGTTTTGACATCCATCTGCCAAATCTCATAATCGAAAAATGCAGCTATTGCTAACAAAATCCTCACAGATTTTAGCTTCGCTACAGGTGAGAAAGTCTCATCGTAGTCAACTCCTTGAATTTGTCGGAAACCCTTTGCGACAAGTCGAGCTTTATAGACAGTAATATTACCATCAGCATATGTTTTTCTCTTGAAGATCCATTTATTCTCGACAGCCTTGCGGCTATCAGGTAAGTCTACCAAAGTCCATACTTTGTTATCATACATGGATCCCATTTCGGATTTCATGGCTTCTTGCCATTTGTTGGAATCTGGGCTCATCATCGCTTCTTCATACGTCGCAGGGTCCTCATCATTGTTATCCACAATCATGACATTTAGACAAGGATCATACCAATCGGAGTGGCACGTTCCCTTGTCGATCTGCGAGGTTCAGTAGTTTCCTCGTTCGAAGTTTCATGATCATTATCATTAGCTTCCTCTGTTGCCGGTGTAGGCGGTACAGGTACAATTTCCGGTACTGCGCTACTCTGATCAACGAGTATAGATTCATCAATCTCATCGAGTTCTACTTTTCTTCCAGTCACTTCTTTAGTGAGAAATTCTTTCTCAAGAAAGGTTTCGTTCTTATCAACAAAGATTTTGCCTTTGGATCTGCGATAGAAAGTGTACCCTATAGTTTCCTTAGGGTATCCTATGAAGACGCATTTCTCCGCTTTGGGCTCTAGCTTGTTGATGCGTGTGGTTGACACGTCCGTTGGGAACCCCAAGAGGAAGGTGTGATGCGCACAGCGGCAAGTTTCCCTCAGTAAGAAACCAAGGTTTAATCGAACCAGTAGGAGTCAAGAAGCACGTTGAAGGTTGATGGCGGCGGGATGTAGTGCGGCGCAACACCGGGGATTCCGGCGCCAACGTGGAACTGCACAACACAACCAAAGTACTTTGCCTCAACGAAACAGTGAGGTTGTCAATCTCAGGCTTGCTGACAAAGGATTAACCGTATTGTGTGGAAGATGATTGTTTGCGAAAACAGTAGAACAAGTATTGCAGTAGATTGTATTTCGGTAAAGAGAATTGGACCGGGGTCCACAGTTCACTAGAGGTGTCTCTCCCATAAGACAAACAGCATGTTGGGTGAACAAATTACAGTTGGGCAATTGACAAATAAAGAGGGCATAACCATGCACATACATATCATGATGAGTATAGTGAGATTTAATTGGGCATTACGACAAAGTACATAGACCGCCATCCAACGCATCTATGCCTAAAAAGTCCACCTTCAGGTTATCATCCGAACCCCTCCAGTATTAAGTTGCAAAGCAACAGACAATTGCATTAAGTATGGTGCGTAATGTAATCAACAACTACATCCTTAGACATAGCATCAATGTTTTATCCCTAGTGGCAACAGCACAACACAACCTTAGAACTTTCTGTCACTGTGGTGTCAATGCAGGCATGAACCCACTATCGAGCATAAATACTCCCTCTTGGAGTTACAAGCATCTACTTGGCCAGAGCATCTACTAGTAACGGAAAGCATGCAAGATCATAAACAACACATAGATATAACTTTGATAATCAACATAACAAGTATTCTCTATTCATCGGATCCCAACAAACGCAACATATAGAATTACAGATAGATGATCTTGATCATGTTAGGCAGCTCACAAGATCCGACAATGATAGCACAATGGGGAGAAGACAACCATCTAGCTACTGCTATGGACCCATAGTCCAGGGGTAGACTACTCACACATCACACCGGAGGCGACCATGGCGGCGTAGAGTCCTCGGAGATGATTCCCCTCTCCGGCGGGGAGGCGATCTCCTGGATCCCCGAGATGGGATCGGCGTTGGCGGCGTCTCGGAAGGTTTTCCGTATCGTGGCTCTCGATGGGGGTTTCGTCACGGAGGCTTTAAGTAGGCGGAAGGGCAAGTCGGGGGGGGCACGGGGCCCCACACCATAGGCCGGCGCGGCCGGGGGGGCCGCGCCGCCTAGGGTTTGGGCACCTGTGGCCCCACTTCGTCTTCGGTCTTGGAAGCTTCGTGGCAAAATAGGACCTGGGCGTTGATTTCGTCCAATTAGAATATTTCCTTACTAGGATTTCTGAAACCAAAAACAGCGAAAAACAGGAACTGGCACTTCGGCATCTTGTTAATAGGTTAGTTCCGGAAAATGCACGAATATGACATAAAATGTGCATAAAACATGTAGATAACATCAATAATGTGGCATGGAACATAAGAAATTATCGATACGTTGGAGACGTATCACTTGTCCGGTTGTAACTTCTTTACATAGGCTTCGCAACCCTAAACTTTAAGGAACGACAGCTTAGGTTTTTTATTAAACCATAATTCATACGGTGTCGTTTCTACGGATTTTGATGGTGCTCTATTTAAAGTGAATGCGGCTGTCTCTAATGCATAACTCCAAAATGATAACGGCAAATCAGTAAGAGACATCATAGAACGAACCATATCTAAGAGAGTTTGATTACGACGTTCGGACACACCGTTTCGTTGTGGTGTTCCCGGCGGTGTCAATTGTGAAAGTATTCCGCATTTCTTTAAATGCATGCCAAAATCATAACTCAGATATTCACCTCCGCGATCAGATCGTAGAAATTTAATCTTCTTGTTACGTTGATTTTCTACTTCACTTTGGAATTCCTTAAACTTCTCGAAAGTTTCGGATTTATGTTTCATGAAATAGATATACCCATATCTACTCAGATCATCTGTGAAGGTTAGAACATAATGATAACCACCGCGCGATGCTACACTCATTGGTCCGCACACATCGGTATGTATGATTTCCAATAAGTCAGTAGCTCGCTCCATCATACCAGAAAATGGAGTCTTAGTCATTTTTCCCATTAGACATGCTTCGCATCTATCAAGTGACTCAAAGTCAAGTGATTCAAGTAATCCATCGGTATGGAGTTTCTTCATGCGTTTCACTCCAATATGACCAAGACGACAGTGCCACATATAAGTAGAATTATCATTCAATTTAATTCGCTTAGCATCAATGTTATGTATATGCGTATCACTACTATCGAGATCTAACAGAAATAAGCCATTCTTTTCAGGTGCTCGACCATAAAAGATATTATTCATAAAAATAGAACAACCATTATTCTCAGACTTGAATGAATAACCATCTTGCATTAAACAAGATCCAGATATAATGTTCATGCTCAACGCGGGTACAAAATAACAATTATTTAGGCTTAAAACTAATCCCGAAGGTAGATGTAGAGGAAGTGTGCCGACAGCGATCACATCGACTTTGGATCCATTTCCAACGCGCATCGTCACTTCATCTTTCAGTAGTCTTTGTTTATTCTTTAGTTCCTGTTTCGAGTTACAAATATGAGCAACCGAACCAGTATCAAATACCCAGGTACTAGAACGAGAACCAGTGAGATAAACATCTATAACATGTATATCAGATATACCTTCTTTCTTCTTCTTGACAAGGCCGCTCTTCAGATCAGCCAGATACTTGGAGCAATTACGCTTCCAGTGTCCCTTCTCCTTGCAGTAATAGCACTCAGCATCAGGCTTAGGGCCGTTCTTAGGTTTCATAGGAGGCGTGGCAGATTTCTTGCCACCCTTCTTGAATTTTCCTTGCCTTGTTTCTTGAAACTGGTGGTCTTGTTGACCATCAACACTTGGTGCTCTTTCTTGATCTCAATCTCAGCAGCTTTTAGCATGCCAAAGAGTTCAGGTAACTCCTTGTTCATGTTCTGCATATTGTAGTTCATCACAAAGTTCTTGTAACTTGGTGGCAGTGATTAAAGGACACGATTAATCCCCAGTCTATTAGGAATCACTATTCCCAAATCACTGAGTTTCTTCGCATGCCTGGTCATAACGAGCATGTGCTCACTAACGGAGCTGCCTTCTTCCATCATACAGCTGAAGAAGTGTTTCGATGCTTCATAGCATTCCACGGCCACATGAGTCTCAAATATAGCTTTCAGCTCATTGACCAACTCATGAGGATCGTGGTGCTCAAAACGTTTTTGAAGATCGGCTTCCAGACTGCACAGGAGAACTTGAGAGTACCGAGTTTTCCGAGTCGCGTAAACATTCTTTACTTCATCGGTTTCAGTTTCTGCAGGAGGGTCACCTAGCGGTGCATCAAGCACAAATTGCAGATTTCCGCCAGAGAGGAAGATCCTCACATGACGGAACCAGTCGGTGAAGTTGCTACCGTTGCTCTTAAGCTTTTCTTTCTCTAGGAACTGGTTAAAATTGATTGGGGACGCCATCTCTACAACATATATTTGCAAAAGTTTAGACTAAGTTTATGACAAATTGAGTTCAAAATTTTAATTCAACATAATTAAAAATCTAGGTGAACTCCCACTCAAAACAATATCCCTCGCATTGTCTTAGTGATCACACGAACCAAATCCACCACACCTAAGTCCGATCATCACGAGACAAGGTGTAATTTCAATGGAGAACACTCAAAGTGTTCATCATATCAACCATATGATTCATGCTCTACCTTTCGGTATCACGTGTTCCGAGACCATGTCTGTACATGCTAGGCTCGTCAAGGCCACCTTAGTATCCGCATGTGCAAAACTGTCTTGCACCCGTTGTATGCACTTGTTGATTCTATCACACCCGATCATCATGAGATGCTTCGAAACGACAAGTCTTGGCAACGGTGCTACTAAGGATGAACACTTTATTATCTTGAGATTTTAGTGAGGGATCATCTTATAATGCTACCGTCGCGATCTAAGCAAAATAAGATGCATAAAAGGATTAACATCACATGCAGTTCATATGTGATATGATATGGCCCTTTTGTCTTTGCGCCTTTGATCTTCATCTCCAAAGCACGGACATGATCTCCATCATCTTCGGGCATGATCTCCATCATCGTCGGCGTAGCGTCAAGGTCAATTGCGCCGTCTTCATGATTGTCCTCCATGTAGCAACTATTACAACTACTTTGAAATACTACTCAACATGAAATTTAAAGACAACCATAAGGTTCCTGCCGGTTGCCACAATACAATAATGATCATCTCATACATAATGATCATCACATTATGGCCATATCACATCACCAAACCCTGCAAAAACAAGTTAGACGTCTCTAATTTGGTTTGCATATTTTACGTGGTTTAGGGTTTACGAGAGAGATCTAATCTACCTACGAACATGAACCACAACGTTGATACTAATGTTGTCAATAGAAGAGTAAATTGAATCTTCACTATAGTAGGAGAGACAGACACCCGCAAAGCCTCTTATGCAATACAAGTTGCATGTCGAACGAGGAACAAGTCTCATGAACGCGGTCATGTAAAGTTAGTCCGAGCCGCTTCATCCCACTATGCCACAAAGATGCAAAGTACTCAAACTAAAGATAACAAGAGCATCAACACCCACAAAACCATTGTGTTCTACTCGTGCAACCATTTATGCATAGACACGGCTCTGATACCACTGTAGGGAATCGTTGCATAGAAAACAAAAAATTTCCTACCGCGAACACGCAATCCAAGCCAAGATGCAATCTAGAAGACGGTAGCAACGAGGGGATTATCGAGTCTCACCCTTGAAGAGATTCCAAAGCCTACAAGATGAGGCTCTTGTTGCTGTGGTAGACGTTCACTTGCCGCTTGCAAAGCGCGTAGAAGATCTTGATCACGGTGCCACGAACGGGCAGCACCTCCGTACTCGGTCACACGTTCGGTTGTTGATGAAGACGACGTCCACCTCCCGTTCCAGCGGGCAGCGGAAGTAGTAGCTCCTCTTGAATCCGACAGCACGACGGCGTGGTGTCGGTGGAGGTGGAGAATCCCGGGAGCTTCGCTAAGCGTGCGGGGAAGAAGGAGTAGTGGGGTGGCTAGGGTTTGGGGAGAGGGGGCGCCGGCCATCTAGGTGGTGCGGCCACCTTGTGTTGTGGCCGGCCCCTCCCCTTGGCCCTCATTATATAGGTGGAACACCCAAGAGTTGGTCTACAAGTCTTCGAATAAGACCCCAAACCAAAACCTTCCATATCACATGAAACCTACCCAAGCTAGGACTCCCACTAGAGGTGGGATTCCCACCCTTCCTTGGGAGGGGGTGGCCGGCCCCCTTAGGGGAGTCCACTTGGGACTCCTCCCCTTAGGGTTGGCCGGCCATGGTGGTGGAGTCCCTTTGGGACTCCGCCTTCCAAAGTGGTTTCTTCCGGAATTTGCTAGAACCTTCTAGAACCTTCCGGATCATTTTAAATCTTATAAAATGACTTCCTATATATGAATCTTATTCTCCGGACCATTCCGGAACTCCTCGTGATGTCCGGGATCTCATCCGGGACTCCGAACAAATATTCGAACTCCATTCCTTATTCAAGTTCTACCATTTCAACATCCAACCTTAAGTGTGTCACCCTACGGTTCGTGAACTATGCGGACATGGTTGAGTACTCACTCCGACCAATAACCAATAGCGGGATCTGGAGATCCATAATGGCTCCCACATATTCAACGATGACTTTAGTGATCGAATGAACCATTCACATACGATACCAATTCCCTTTGTCACGCGATATTTTACTTGTCCGAGGTTTGATCACCGGTATCACTCTATACCTTGTTCAACCTCGTCTCCTGACAAGTACTCTTTACTCGTACCGTGGTATGTGGTCTCTTATGAACTTATTCATATGCTTGCAAGACATTAGACGACATTCCACCGAGAGGGCCCAGAGTATATCTATCCGTCATCGGGATGGACAAATCCCACTGTTGATCCATATGCCTCAACTCATACTTTCCGGATACTTAATCCCACCTTTATAACCACCCATTTACGAGTGGCGTTTGATGTAATCAAAGTACCTTTCCGGTATAAGTGATTTATATGATCTCATGGTCATAAGGACTAGGTAACTATGTATCAAAAGCTTATAGCAAATAACTTAATGACGTGATCTTATGCTATGCTTAAATGGGTGTGTCCATTACATCATTCATACAATGATATAACCTTGTTATTAATAACATCCAATGTTCATGATTATGAAACTAATCATCCATTAATCAACAAGCTAGTTAAGAGGCATACTAGGGACTCTTTGTTGTTTACATATCACACATGTATCAATGTTTCGGTTAATACAATTATAGCATGGTATATAAACATTTATCATAAACATAAAGATATATAATAACCACTTTTATTATTGCCTCTTGGGCATATCTCCTTCATTTTCCCTTGTACGCAAGCCCTACAAACACGATCCTTGCAAAAAGAGACATCTTCTTTTAGTCCGAGAATGTGGCCACCCTTGTGGAGACTTTGCAAAGTCCTCATGTTGACATGGGCTAGTCGGCGGTGCCATAACCAACCCTTGTCACCTTTGGCGAATAAGCAAAGAGCGAAAGATGTTGTCTTTCCAGAGAAATCGACAACATACAAACCGTTCTCTACATATCCAACAAAAGCTACATTGAGTGTCTTGCTCCACAAGAGGACCACCATATGTTCATCAAAGAATGTGCATAGTACCATACGAGCAATTTGATGAACGGAGAGTAAGTTGTAACCAAGGGTCTCGACAAGGAGGACATTCACAAGTGAGATGTCGGGTGTTACCACCACCTTGCCAAGACCCAATACCTTAGAGCACGTGTTGTCGCCATATGAAACGGTAGAGAGAGAAGGCACGAGGTCGACAACAATATCCTTGCTTCCGGTCATATGACTTGTGGCTCCACTATCAACCACCCATTTAGCGCCACCGGAAGCATAGTCCTACAAGGAATCAAGTCTTGGATTTAGGTACCCATTTTTCAATGGGTCCTAGCATGTTAGTAACAAGGGGTTTTGGAACCCAAATAGTCCAATCAACATTATCCTTTGGAGGACCAATAAAGCGAGCATGAATATGTCCATAGTAGTCAACAAAAAGAACATGAGAAGGGTTGTTAGAGCCGGCGGAACCCGTCGAGGCGGAGTTGGGTACTCCATCCCTTCTTGAGCTAGCATTGCTCCCTTCACGGTTGGTCTCCATGTTCTTCTTGTCCATCTTCTTCTTGGTCCTCCTCTTCCTCTTTCTCTTTGGCTTGGTAGCCACTCCTCCTTCATTGCACGAGCCCTCTTTGCCTCCATCTTTGGCTTCAATGACTCCTTCCAAGTACTTGGCTTGAACTTGGAGTCTATCAACCTTGGCCTTCAAGCGATTGACTTCATCTTCATGCTCCGGGTGTGGATGGCAAATATCAAACACTTGGACCTCCTTTGCCTTGTTCACCCGGAAGTGTTCCATCAAAGCTTCTTCTTGGAGAGCGTCCAACTTCATGAGCAAGCGCTTGTCATTTTCCATCTTGGTAATGTCGCTCTCATGAGTGCAACATGCACGGTCCTTGCTCAAGGGAAAGTACTCCTTCAATGTTTCTTCTTGCATGGAGTTGATCTCCATGAGCTTGGCTTCCCTTCTCTTCAAGGCGGCAATTTGCTCCTCATGATCACAACACGTATCCTTCTCCTTGCTCATGCGGAGACACTCCACCAATGACTCTTCTTGCTTGCTACTCAAACTTAATAGCTTGGCCTTGGTGATCTCAAGAGCGGCAATTTCTTCTTCATGGTTGCAACATGAGGTCTTCTCTTTGAACAAGCGGTAGTACTCATCCAAGGCTTCTTCTTGAAGAGCATTGACTTCCAAGAGGAGAGCATTGTGCCTCCTCAAGGAAGTAACTTGATCCACAAGCTCATCATGGGAAGAATCGGGGTCTTCATCGTCTTTTGCTTTGTTGGCTTCCTCGAGCGAGAGCATCTTCTTCTTGAGGTCACCAACCAACTCAAGAGCATGGTCTCGATCCTTGGTGAGGCGTGAAACAATAGCTTCATTCTTGTCTTCAAGCACAATGACACTAGCTTCAAGAGACATGCAAAGATTCCCTTCATCATCAAGCTCCTCCTTGAGATTGACAAGCTCAAAGGCCATTTCCCTTTCCAACTTCTCCCTCTTCTCGATAAGATCTTGTGCCACACCAAGTTGGGCTAAGAGAGCCCCAACATGGATCTTGGTGTCCCCCTTCATGTTAGTGAGAAAAGAATCCAAGGAATCCAAACCCATAATCTCACGTTTAACGGTGAGACTAGTGGCATCATCAATATATGAGGCGTTAGTCGAAGAGGATGGTTTGGAAGGGGATTTTACCTCCGTAGATACCTTTGCCATGAGGCACCGTGCATTGTTGGTGACGAGGTTCTCATTTGGAGAGTCGAAGAGGGAGTGGAAATGGCGATGGCGGCCACTCCCTCTCCTTCCTTGTTGGAGCGCTTGTCCTCATGCTCCCCATCTTCATCGGAGGTGTACTCTTCTCGGATGATGAAGGCTCTAGGCTTGTTGTTGGAGGAGACCTTGTCGTCATCGGAGCTTGGGGAGAACTTGGAGAATCCCTTGGAGAGTGGCTTGTACCTATCCTTTGGGATAAGCTTTCCACCATGATCTTCTCTTCTCTCAAACGTACAATCCGCGACAAAATGATTCTTGTCACCGCAATTGTAGCATGTTCTTCCCCTTGTCCTTTCTCTTGGGCTCTTGGAGGGTCTTCTTGGAGAATCACGTGATCTTCTTGGTCTTGTGTTTTGGGACATGTTTCCATCCCAAAACTTCTTGGCGGCGAGAGCCATGTGCTCATGGTAGTTGAGCTTGAGATCATCCGAACCCCACTCAACGGGATCCTCATCACTTTCACTAGCTTCATGCACCTTCATCTTCAATGCAAGATTGGGCTTGCGGGAGTTGTGGGCGCGAGCAAAAAGATCCTCCGCATTCTTCTTGGAGATGTCCATAGCGATGACTTCACTAAGGACTTCATCGGATGTCATAGTACGGAAGGAGGCGTTTTGGCAGATGGTCATCAACTTCACTTCCTCATAAGGGAGGAGAGCGTTGTAGAACTTGCGCTTGATCCAATAGTCATCCACGAACGTTGCTCCAAGATCTTGCATTTGCACGGCAAGAGCGATGAGGCGTCGGTACATTTCTTCGGGTGTCTCTCCTTCAATCATGACGAAGTTGTCGGCCATGTTGTTCACTTCATCAAAGCGAGAGCTTTGGATGCTTGCATTGCCGAGGAAGAGCTTCTCAAGTTTGTCCCATGCTTCCTTGGCGGTCTTGAGCGAGCGGATATGAGCGCGGTCCTTGGGGGAGATGGCCATATGAATCATGTTGATGGCGATGGCGTTGAGTTGGTCATCCACCACATCTCTTCTTGTCATCTTCTTGGGATCTCGTGGTGAATATCCCTCCTCAATGATACGCCAAAGCTCGGTAGAAGCGTTGCGCACATGTGAACGCATTAAGAATTGCCAATTCTCAAAGTTGTTTGACTCGAGTAACGGTGGTGAACCATGCGACAAGATATGCGGCATCGGTATCGGAACGTTGATGGTGTAATCATTTGGTGGTGGCACCGCATGATAACTCCCTTGACGTTCCTCAACCGGTGTGTCATCATCCTTCCCTTTTGTTGAAGTGCCGGTATCCCCAAGCCCTTCCTTTTGTGGGTCTTTTGTCGCTTCCGCGACAAAATCAACAAGAGGAAGGGTGTTGGCTTTTAGAGGTGGATCCTCGACACTTGCTTTTGGTGGAGGGTTTGGTTTTTGAACCACCAACTCCATCATCATCGCCTTCATTTGGGTAACGATGGATTACTCCAATTTCTTGAGGTCATCCAATGTGGCCGTCGTGGAATCGATGGGCGATGATGGAGCGGGTGGCTCAAGGGAAGGTGACCCATTCACAACCGTCTCTTGTTCGGCCATTTCTTAGGCGGTAAAGCCCGAGCAAGAAAACCTTGCTTTGATACCACTTGAACGGATCGTAGCGAACAAGAGGGGGGGTGAATGGCACTACGGCAAGTTTTAGTCTTTTTCAAGTTTTATGCAACGGAAGGTAAAGGTGTGACTTTTAGCAATGGGGGTGATCCTACAATGATGCTAGAGCATGTGCAACAAGTAAAGAAATCAACAAGATAACAAAAGTAAGGAGCGAGACAACCGGGGGGGGGAGGGGGGGCGCGAGGCGAGTCGAGGTTTGTTTCCCGCAGTTACTTCCACTAAAGGAAGTACGTCTGCATTGAGGAGGTGCTAATCTCACACAAGAGACTAGGCGGCCACACCACGAAGGAAGGCCTCACCCTCTTCCTCGAGAGAGCTCCACGGAGGTGCTCTCCCTCTTCCACTAAGGCACCGGTCGAGGCGGTGATTCCTTCACAAGGTTGGGGCGAGCTCCACACACACAAGGATGCTCCCAACACCCTATGGAGCTAGTACATCACCAAGCTAGACTCCATAGCTGCACATCTCCAATGCTCCACCATAGGAACCCATCACCAATGCTCCACCACAGGAACTCTTCCAATGCTCCACCAAGAAACTCTCCAAGGCTCCACCAAAGGAACTCCCCAATGCTCCACCAAAGGAACTCTTCTCCAAGATCCACCAAAGGAACCCTACCACCAAGATCCACTAAGGAATAGCTAGTATTTGTGAAATCTCTTTTGGTAGAACTATAGATCGGGGTCTCCTCCACCTATCCTCAAAATTAGGGCAAGATTGGTTGGAGGGGGAAGGAGATCCTCAAGATTAAGCTCAGCAACAATGGAGGAGAGAGAAGGGAAGAGATAAAATCGTGTTGGGGAAGAAGGGGCCCTTAAATAGGCTCCTCCAAATCCAACTGTTATGTCCAGTTTGGCCTAAGCGGTACTACCGCTTTGGGGTAGCGGTACTACCGCTGAGTTCAAATCGATCCGGATCTGGTCAAAGGACACGAGCGGTACTACCGCCGCGGTACGCTCGAGGTACCGCAATAGGGTCCAGACCTTCTGGATCCAGAGCGGTACCAGGCGTGGAGCGGTACGACCGTAACGCGTTACGGTACCTCAAGCGGTACCATGAGCGGTACTACCGCTCGTGAGCGGTACTACCGCTCCAGGTACTGCAGGGGTACCGCAGCGTGTTCCTGGACGGCGAATCAGCGCAGACTCAGAGCGGTACCGACAGCGGTACCTATAGGGGTAGCGGTACTACCGCTACAGGTACCGGTAGTACCGGCCTGGCTAAATCTGGTTTTCTTCCCTTTTTCTCTCCAACTTTGTTACCTCGCTAAACACACACAAAACCAGAAAACCTATCAACTACGCTTCAGTCTTCCGATCTTGACGCGTCCGGCGAGGTCACCGTGTACTTGCAAATCTAACAACGATACTCAAGGCACACGGTGAGATTACTCAAGTGTTGTCATCAAACACACAAAACATGGGATATGAATTTTGCTCTTACAGGTGTGAACGCTAACCGGAAGGTGGATTATTAGTCATAGACGCAGTTGGATTACGGTCTATGTTTTATGTTGTAATGCCCAAATTAATCTCATAGTAATCATCTTGCCATGTATGTTCTTTATTCTGTCAATTGGCGAGCTGTAATTTGTTCACTCAGTATGTTATTTATCTTTATGGAGAGACACTTCTAGTGAACTGTGGACCCCGGTCCTTTCTTTTACACTGATAAAATCATCATGTTCTGTTTACTTACTGCAAGCACTATTCTCTTTAATTTCACTGCAAACAAATATCTCTTTCCATACTATACGGTTAATCCTTTGTTTTCAGCAAAACTGGTGAGATTGACAACCTCACTGTAAGTTGGGGCAAAGTATTTTTGTTGTGTTGTGTGCAGGTTTCACGTTGTTGCTTACGCCGGTAGTGTTCCCTACCACAAGTCAACTATTAACACCTTCAGAAGTCACTCATTTCTCCTACTTATCGGTTAAACCTTGGTTTCTTACTGGGAAAATTTTTGCTAATGTGCTCATCATACCTTTCTCTTGGGTTCCCCAATGGTGTGCAACTGCACTCATCAGTGCTACCTAGGCTGGCCGTGGAAGCTACAAATGGTATTGCGCGTCGCTACTATATGGGTGTCGCGATTTGGGGATTTTGCTCCGCCAGCTACGTAGGTTTATACTTTTTGCTATTTTTGCTGCCTTGAAATGTTGCTAAGCCGTTGCCAGAGATGCGAACAACCACAGTCGATGCTCCAAGCACCTACAGTTGGAGTTGCGACCGTGGCTGAAGCATGATGCTTGTGAGGTCTCCGGCAAGGTCTCCGGTAAGGTCTAGGTCGATGTCTCCGACGAGGTCGGTTTTTGCTACAATATCACAATTTTTTTTGCTACGGGATCTCCGACGAGCTCAACATTTTTATTTTATTTTCGTGCGTGAACCATTTTTTGCTATAGTGAAGCAAAAGTGAGATTTTTTTTGCTACTCGACAAAAAAAAGGATACGTGTGAGCACCGGGCTGAGAAATCAAATCCCCTGAGGGATTCCTAACACTGTCCATTATTAAACCTCGCAGATTATTAGATGCATTATTAACGGATGTGAAGAAAGTGACCGGAATTTGCCACATTCCAGTCACCTGCGATTTAGATTTAGACGGGACCTCTAGAGCAAGACAATAATCCACTTATTAGCGCGAAACAACCAACACGACTTCCACCGGTAGCTATAATCGATGGGTGCCCTGTGTCGTTTTGACACCCGGTCGTCCAAGGTCAAGGTGAGCACGCAATGGGTGCTTCATGGCGCTGAAGATCAACTCAGCCTGCGGCTCGAGATCCACAGCGAGGTCACCCTCTGCCTCCCTCCAGTGGAACTCTCTCACGAGGTTGGCCGCAAAGTAGCGTATGTGGAGCATCGCGATGTCCCTGGCAGGGCACATCCTCCGGCCGCCACCGAAAGGCATCATTTTGATGTCACCGCCTCCCGCAGCCGCGAGGACGAGTTGCTCACCTTTGCTGCCGGCGAGGAACCGCTCCGGCTTGAACTCATCGGGGTCATCCCAGGCTGCGCTGTCTCGCGCAAGAGCTCCCAGCTGGAAGAAGACCCTAGTGCCCGCCGGAACACGATGGCCGTTGTGGACTACATGGTCCTCTTCCATCACCTGCCTGAAGACCCAGGACGTGGGAGGATGCAGCCGGAGCGCCTCCATGATCACAGCGTTGAGGTACTCGAGCTTGCCGAGAACATCCTCGCTGACTTCCTCGGCATCCGCGGCCACGACGGCATCGATCTCCCTCCGGACGGCCTCCTGCAAGTGTGGGCGCTTCACCAAGTTTGCCATGGTCCACTGCAGCGCCGACGCCGTGGATTCGGTTCCGGTGCCGAGGAACTCGGAGCACATGCCCACGAGCTCGCCGTCGGAGAGCCGGCGCCTTGCGCTGGATGCACCTGGGCATTCTTCCGGGACCTCGAGGTCGACGAGCGTGTCTACGTACGCCGGCGGCTCGCTAGACTGGCCGCGACGCGAATCGATGAGCGGTAGGAACGTCTCCTCCTGCTTCTGCCTCAGGGCGGCCAGCTTTTTCCACTGCTTACGATAGATAAGCCTGGTGACCGCCAGGAACTTGGCGTCGGCGAACACGAGGGCCGCATCCAGGGACTTGCCGAGGTCTCTCTGCTCGTCGGCCATGGCACGAACGCGGCCTCTGTCGAGGCCGTCCCCGAAACACATGGCAGCGACCAGGCTGAACATGGCGTAGTGGATGCTCTTGCCCGCCTGGACCGCACCGGAGAGGCGGCGCTGCTCGGAGAGGTCGTGGACGAGGCCACGGACCGCGCGGCGACGCGCCGCCGCGTACCGATGGAGCCGCGCCGGGTGGAGGATCTCCGACGTCAGGTTGTGACGCATCGCGCGCCAGTGCTGGCCGTAGGGCGCCGAGGTGATGTTTTGGTACCGACGGCGCGAGAGGATGGCGCTGGGAGAGATGGATGGTGGGCGGTTCGAGAAGTAGCCGGAGCCGGCACCGCGCACAAGAAGGCGGTGCGCCGTCGCGAGGTCCGTGACGAGGATGATCGGTTGTTGCGGCTTCCAGACGGCGGAGAGCACCGATGCTAGAACAGATTTGACGCTCCCGAGGGTGGCCTTGATCGGCGATGCATGGAGAACGACGGCGACCAGGGGAATCAAGGGGAGCAGGAGGAGCAGCAACTCTGGCATGGCTTGATGGACTGAGCTGTCTACTTTCAGTTGTGTGCCACTATTTGTCACCAAGGTCTTGTGAGAACGATTTTACCGGAAACTCGGTACCTACATATATCACATCTATCGTCCACGGTGAGACTTTTGTAGTATATAAAACTAATAACTGAAACACAAATGAACTTTTATGAAACTAAAGTGATACATGAAAACATTGTAAAACATTGTGACAAAAAGTGAAATCGGTGATGTCACTACTGACGTTACTCTAGTTTATTTCAAAAAATAATCGAGTTTTAGTTATGTTTTAGATTTATTTCATAAATTTGTGAAAAAATTAATCACTTCTGTAGGTGAAGTTGTCTTTAAAAAGAGGTTTTGGGGTATTGTGAATTTTGGGCCACGAAAATTGCGCAGGACACTGTCGGTGAGCTGTGCTGAGAGTACCCACCCAAAACATAGTACTCCTTCCGTAGTTAAGTGTCATTTTACTGCGCGGTCGGCGACCTGCCATCTTTAAGAACGTACTATGTGAATTGAGTTCAATGCAAGATTGCAAGTAGGTGAGCTCTGCTTACAAACGGTGAAACGGAACCGTACCCAAAAAAAGAAAACGTTTTACCATATCTCTCTGCCTGTATCTATTTTTCAGGGTATAGTAATAAGCATGTCGGACAGAGATTTGGTGTACATGGGCACCAGTGATCCCTATTTTAAAAAGTAACAAAAAATTACATTTCTATGTTTTAGAAAAATCTGAAAATAAATTATGATGTAGCCAGTATTGTATTCCACAAACGTGTTAATTTTCAGCTGGAAATAATTTATATTTTGGGCTACACAAAAATAACAAATTTGTAGACATGAGTATAGTGATTCATATCTTCAGAAAAAATCAGACTTTGTCATTTTTGTGTAACTCAGAAAACAAAATCTTTGTATTTGAGATTTTGTACGTTAGTGGGATACATCATCGGCTCCTTTTAGAATTTTGCTACAGTACATAATTTTTTTTTAGCAAATAAATCTAATTTTCGAATTTTTTAATACGACAAGAGCACTGGTGCCCAAGATCCAAAATGACTTTTCATAAGCATGTCGCGCTTGCTATTCGATTAGAACAGATCAACAATATCTACTGGAAAGCCTCCGACGAGAGGGAAATAAAGGGAGATGTGACTGATTCCTAATTATCAGTCGATTGAGGATGTAATTCTTAGTTAAGTCTTTTGTGCCTTGTTTCAGCCCTTGCTTCATCTGAACCTTCCAGTAATCTTTTAGCACTTGAGTTGACTAATCCCGTAAAATTTCAGATCTTAGTCATTAATCTTAGATGACTTTTTTTTGGTTCAACAAATGCAAGACCGCTTGTGATTGTTTTTTTCTCGACTCCATTTTTTTAATTAAAAAATAGCAAATGCTGAAAAGTGTTGATTGCTATACACCGGCTTAACATGGGGAGGAGGCGAGTTAGTACTATACTAGTACATGGTGAAGTGGCTTTGTTACCTATTCCATTAGGAACCACAGAATTTTTATTCCATCATATTTGTGCATTTGACTGTATTAATACTTTTGAAGCGTGTTTTATTCGCTCGGATTTCCCGTTTTCATAAGGCAAATTAAATCTAGGTTTGTGCTTTCTTTGTGAATTGCCTGGCCAAGGGAAAACATATAAATCAAATTAAATCTAGGTTTTCATAATGCAATGCAATTTCGCTAGTCATTTTTCCATTAACATTTTAGTTGGAGCAGTCGGAAGTTGTTCTAAAGTTACTCATGTTGCTTAGTCTAGAGCATTGAACAGTATACAAGAACTAGATGGAGGAAGGCGGCGAGGTAGCCGCCGTTTAATTAGAAAACCAGGGACTACAGCCGTTTTCTCGCAGAGCCAGGTTGGGCACGCATACCTCACACCATATCCTAGCAACTAGTTATATGCAATATGCTCGAAAAGGTTACATTTTTCACTTTCCTCAAAAGCCTCAGGAAATCAACTATTCAACTGTGAAACGAGACTATCCACTTGATAAAACGATTCTTAAAAAACCAATTTTGCACACTAGGATATGTAGGAGAAAGCTGAAATGAATATACCTAGGAGAGCTCAAATGTAGTCATATATACCTCCTATTTTTTAGTGATTCATAACATTATTTAAGTACGAAAGTACCCTTTCAAGTTATTGTAGAGGGGGTGCATTGAAGCACACCTCACCTCACAATACCCTATCCGCACACTTGCAAATAGACAAGTTAGGAAAGTCCTCCCATCATTTTAACCTTAGCACATGTATGCAAATATTATCGCATACGAGGCGGCTCAGACTCCGAGAACAAGGAGAAGTGAGATGACTCCTCTTCTACGCCGCTTCCATCAGCGTCCCTACGATTTGATTGGAGTGCAGCCTCCGTGAAGGCGTCTAACTAGACATCGGCCTCTAAAAATTTCTGCTCCATCGGTAGTTCAAAATATATTGTATAAGTTCAAATGCTTTTTATTGCGTGAAACAGAGCAAAAACTATATCATCCTTTTAATTTTCAACTAAGAACTACTTTTTCTTTTCATATTACTCCACATATAAGGTTTAATCAAATCCAAACTTTACCAAGTTTGATTAATTGTACTAAAAACACATTATTATTTAGAAAATCAAAATACGTTGGATTTTGTATATATTGATATTTTATTATGAATATTTGGTTAATGATTACAAAACTTTACTTTGACTAAACCTTGGGAGTAAGTTTTAATCTCTACCGTTGGTTCCCATTGGATACAGGGGCGGAGCGCCCATTCTGGCAAGGTCTGGTGCCTGCCAGAGCTAAAATGTTCGCGAGTACATATATCACCTGTTATTTCTCTACCAGGACCAGCGTCATGTGCGCGTATTTAGGCTAATCTCTCGCATGTGAATTAGAGAATAAACTAGTCCATCGAACATGTCACTTATATGTACATGTTAGCCAGTTAGCCTCGATACACAGGTTGCTCCTGATCGAAGATAAGGCGACGAGATTATATATGCTAGCGGGCAGCGCTGCGGCAGCCGCTGGTGGCTCGACGAGAGGACTGTTGCAAGGGACTTTGATTAACATGACGCTACAGAAGAAGAAGATATATCCAAAGCACTCGATCTTGGTGAAGTGAAGAAATATTTTCAAGCGAAGAAAACAAAGCAAATGCAACTTCCTCATCTTCATAGACGCAATTAGTTTAAGTGGTACCCCTCTTCTATTATGTACCATCTTTTATTATTTGTATCAACGTATCACCTAAATGGCTCATGACTAATTCATCTTATTATTTTCAGGTTATTTCTATATAATAATACACCCATACCTTTAATAATTCAGTTGTGAGTTCGTGTGCAAGATTTGTTTGGTGAGGTACTTTTTGCATACATACAACTTTTGTTAGTTCTTGTACTAGCTAATTGTAGGTGTTGATGACATTTTGTGTCGCAAATTCTTGGGATATATTCAACACTTCTATTTTTAGTCATATGTGTTGCTTCTGCCTTGTCGTTTCCGCCATACCAAAAATTTAGTTCGTCCTCCGCCACTGATTGGATAGTCCCAAAGTTTGGAATGGGGTGCCCAAATATGTAGATGGGTTCTATCCTCGAGCATTCTGGATGTAGCTTTAGCTAGGAGGCGGGAGAGAGAGATTGCGCTCGTGATGGTCTATCCTCGTTTCTTCAAAGTAGAGAATTACTTGTTTGAAATATTATCACTCGCAAAAAATATGTTTAAGGCTGGATTAGGTGATTCCATGGGTTATTCGTTGGACTCGTATAAGTGTCAGCTAATTTTCTCATTCAACAAAACATATTCAGACAAGTTTTTATGTGCATGGTGTGTGTAAACTTTTTCCCTCATTCAGGGAAATCATATATAGAAGAGAGATACTCCAGGTACGGAGAACTGATCACATATAAGTTCACACTTAACACTGATGAATCAGCTAGCACATTTTATTGAATCTGCTACACACCAATCTGATATTCCACACTTTCACAGAGAACTGATCAGTTCACACTTGACACTTATGAATCAGCTAGTACAGTACATTTTATTGAATCTGCTACAGCAATTAATCAAGTCGAAGAGACTTATTCACCCCTAGCAAGCAAGAGTTTTCTAGTGCGGTGTGGGGATGCTGTAGAGTACATTCAAGCTCTCGGTGTCGTTGGATGACCCAGCGCGCAGCAGCAGTAGGGTTCTTTATATGATACGCAGCTGCCCTGAGACTTATCATATCCTCGCCATCCACAGGTCTTCCGGCATAGAGGGATCGAGCAGTCTTTCAGAGGAAAACACTCCGAGATCACCGTGTCCGTCGTATCTACGCACAAGCGATCACAGCAACCACAACCCATTTAGCATCGTCCAAAGTGTATATGAAAATACTGAATAATGAAGATAAGAGAAAGAAACGTACGGAGTACCTGCGTGAGAGGGCAAGAAAGAGGTAGCCATGACAATAAGAGCTACTAGTACCAAGCACATTGCACATAGCCCGAGCGTTGTTCTTGATAAGCACCATGAGGAGTAGTAGTTAGCCTCTTGATCCTGATATTCCTCTTCCGTTCTGCTATCAGTCTATCTCCCTTATGCTACTGTTTATATAGAAACATGGGCATTCATTGGTTTTCTTTCTTTGGATGTCATTAATTTGGATCCTTAGATCTTTCGCAAATATTTTTTTGGATCCTTAGATAACACGCATATTCATTAATTCGTAATATCACACATACTCATTAATTCGTAATTAGTGCCATAGTGGTAGAAAAAATGTCTTTGGGATACTCATTATGTCCTGCTATTTCATGCATTGAGTAATTAGTTTACTATTATTCGGTATCCTTGTTCACCTTTTATGCCATCACTCATTATTTCCTTCCTCACTTGAGCATGTTGCCTTTTATATGCTGACATCATTTTGCCCTTTCTATCCTCTATCTTTTGCTTGCTGCTTCCTACTCATTGTGTGTTGGTGTCCTTCACTTACATAATAGCCTTCCAAATATATAAGATGTATACTCGCCAAGGTTGAACTACAGCACGTCAAAGAAATTTCCATTGGAAGTTAAAGAAAATAAAATCACAAAATAAAACCACAATGACAGGAGAAATAGCCTCAACAAACAAAACGAAACGATATGAACTACCCAACTAGCCCATTTAAGCATTTGCTTCTAATTGTCGAAGCTCGAAACCTTTTGGTTGCTTTCTATGTTTCCCACTTATGTATTAGGAAGTGCGCAACATATATTTTTTAATACTACTCCCTCCATCCATGAAAGGCTGTTTCGAATTTGTGAAAATTTGAATATATCTAGATCTAATTTAGTACATAGATACATAAATATTTTGATAAAATTGAGATATCTTTTATGGACAGAGTGTTTTTGTAACAAACTTGAGAGGTCACTAAACAACACATGCAGTAGGGCTCTGCGGCTCAAGTGGGAGTGGTTCAGATGGACAGAGCGTGATCCAGCGATCAATCTCACAGGGATCTCTCTACGGCATGCACCACTATCTCGCTTGGAAACAGCGAGACCGCGAAGGTCCGGTCTGTTAAGTGTCTCAGTGGACATGCTCCCAGGCGGCTGGCGCCTCTCGCAGCGAGGAAGATAGGACCAACCTGACAATCAAGGATTGCAGATAATCAACACCAAAACTCAGGTTGATCAGTTCGTCTCGCTTTGGAGCACTATTCAGACTGTCCCGCTGACGGACGACGGGGATGATGTTGTCTGGAACTTCACAGCCGGCAGGCAGTATTCGGCAAGCTCGGCATACAACAGTTCAGTTCTTCGGCAGGTTGAGGCAGCCTCAGCTGGAGCACGAGTGGCACATTCGGGCCGACGGCAAGATCAAATACTTCTTCTGGCTGATGCTATAGAACAGGACTGGACGGCCGATAGGCTTTGTGCGCGATGGCTCCCAGATGACGCTACCTGCTGACTCTGCAACCAGGATAAACAGCATTTGCTTCCGTTTCCACCTCGATCGGCTTCCATTTCCACCTCGATCGGCAGCTGCTGGGCAAAACTTCATCGTGGCAAGTCTAGCGAGCAACAAAAGTGTGAAATCCCCTTTTCTATAATGCAAAAGCAGAGCATTTGGTGTTCCCTTAAAAAAAGCATATACATTACATTGCTTGAACTTCTGTTTTTTTTTCTATGTGAATGAAACTATTCCTTGAACAATTCTTGGAGGAAGAGGGAAAGATTATGTGTCTGGTATCACCCCGCTTTGGGCTGATCGACCATCCAGGGCTGATACAGAAAGGCAACAGCAGGTACCAGAGTAGCATCACATCAATGTTTGTGCATTCAAACACTTTGTGCATGGTGAACTAGCTGATGAGCACAAAATAGTTGTCATACAACATCCATGATAAAAGGAACTCATGGAAGGAGGCGAGTAATTTTATTTTGTTCTTGACAATATTACAACAGCTTGGTTGCATGGAAAAGGGAAAGCAGGTCCTTTGCACTCTGCAGGTACCAGGTTCTGCGCACAAATGCAGGGTTCCTGCTCAATGTTCTTCTTTGCCAAAGTTGTAGACAATCTCAATCTGCAAAGGCAATATTACCATTTTTAAAAAGTGGTGCAACATTTCATATGCATTGCATAATCAAAGGGGAAACAGTATTACATCCCCTACAATGAAACAACTAATTCATCACATAAATGCACTTGGTTAAACTCTTATTCTTACATCATGAAATTTGCATCATCAGCAGCAGCAAGCATGAGATCGCATGGTTAAACAGTAATTGTAGCAACAACACATTCGATATATGTTCTTACCCCTTCAGGTGGAGGAGGGTTCCTTGTGAATTTAGTGCCACCAGGAGCCCATGGAACTGCAGAGATAGATACGTTGCTTAGCCTCATCAAACAGAAGAATCACAATATGCCAAACCAGTAAACCAAAAATCAAGTCCATAAAAGACAGGTCCTGCATCACAGGAAAGCATAGACCCATGATGCAAATGAGTAGTTTGCTACAGGTAGGACGATATGAAAATGATAATACGTACATTGAAAATAACCATTCAAAAACTACCGATACTTTTCTCAATTTAATGTAAATCCTAAGCACATCGATTTAACGATTATGATTTATGAAGCAAAAGTATCCATAAAAGTTTTAACCTTTTTTTTTCCTGAAAATTTCATTTCACCATCTGGATCTGTATGATAAAGCTGAAACGGCCTTTATTTTCAGGAAATGATTGATGGTAAACAGAATTTTGCCTCAAAGTAGAATAACATGACCCTAAAATGAATGTGCTTGAAGAAGTTATGTTTACACTGAAGGTTAACACCGAGCAAAACACAAAGATCATGTCATCACAGTAGTTAGTTGCGACTAGCAACACAGCTCACACCTCGAGCAAAGATAGGTGCTAACCTAAGATAAGCTGAACTATTTCTTAGAGAGAAGGCTCCTCTGTTATTAAAAGCTAATAAGCTGTTGCACAAACCAGCAAAAGTACATACCTAGATAAAACGATGAACTAAGTGAGACATGTATGTAGCAATGCCATTTAAACAGTCTCAGGGTAGGTGTAGCCATACACCTCTAATCTAAGCAGCCAATCATCAAAACAAAGCAGGATTGAGCTCACAACTTTAGTAAACCATACAAACTCATCGGTAACACCGACCCTATGTGTGCGGAATACTTTTCCGACTAAATGGTGAGATACTGGACGTTCAACTGCCTAACAAAACAACCATTGGGTATCACAATATAGGCACCAACAGCAGTAACAGAGGGCGCGAGCATTTCAAGGCTTACCAATGTAAGGATCCGGGTGCTGGAAGTTCCTCTGCCGCGCTTCCGCGTCGTCGATGAGCCTGTCGATCACGTCCAGGTTCTCCTGCCACACCCACAGAAATTCATCAGAACGCCGCGGGGATCCACATCTGACGCGAATACAAACGGGGGAGAGCGAGATGCGAATCGCCAGTCTTACCACATTTCTGTTGGCCTCGAACTTGTCCCGGAGATCCGACGCCTGCACGGGGGAAGAACACGGGGTCAGATCCGCGAGGGGGCGGGGGGATCGGGGGAGGGGGAGGGGAGGCGCTCACGTCCTGGTAGAAGAGGTGGCGGTGGACGGCCCAGTTGAGGGTGTCCTTGAGCGCGCGGCGGTAGAGCAGCCGCACCCGCTCCTTCTGCCCCGCGCGCCGCGCCAGGTACCCCGCCGTCGTCGACATCGACCTCGCCGCCGCCGCCGCCGCTGCCGCTTCTTCCGCTGCTCGGAGTTTCTCTCTCCTCTCCGCTGTGGTAGTGTGTGTGGGATTCGGATTGAGACCCGGTCGCGGTGGCCCAATTGGATAGGTGGTAGTTGGGCGACTAGCCCGGCACTGCCGAGATGGGCTTTCCTTCGATCTCTCTGGGCCGAGTGTTTTTCGGTGAAGTATGGGCCGAATAAAATGTGCCAAAGTTCTTGATACCGGACATAAATTTTTGGCTCCTGGGCGCACCAGTGCTCCTGCTATTTAAAAAAAATTTTAAAAACGCATTTATGTGTTTGAAAAAAATTAGAAAAAAATCCATGGCGTAGCCAATAAATTATCTCATAAACATGCAAAATTTAAATTTCAAATACAAAATATTCTGGGCTACACAAAAATAACAAACATGTAGATGTGGGTATGCATATTTCAAATCTCCCAATTTCAATAGATTTTGTCTTTTTTTTGTGCAGCCTACAATATAAAGAATTTCATATTAAAATTTTACAAGCTTGTAGTTTACGTCATTTACTATGTCCAGATTTATTTTTAGATTTTTCAAAAATAAAATATGTATATTTTTTAGTTTGGTGCCCAAAAGCCAAAGACACTTTTCGCTTTATACCTCACTTAAATAATTTAAATGTGCTAGATTTAGATTGCCTTAACAAATTCTTTAAAAACATATCATGATCTAAAACTAAATAAATACATGACCTTATCAAATTACTCAACATCCTATTTAAAAATCCAATCTGACACCAATAGATGAAAAAAACTGAACTATGAAAGTCAATTATGCAGGCGCTAGTCAAGCTGACCTCGGTACATGCAATTCTGAGCTCCTTTGTTTTCTATTTTTGCCACTTTAGGTGGTGGTAGCTGCCTATGCCTACATGTTATTGTAAATGGATGTTGAAACGTTCAAGGATGAGTTAGTTAAACGGTCATGAGTGAGCCAATGAAGATTACGACTTCAGATCTCTCGTCTCATAGTCAACTTATACTTGGTCTCTACATGGGCTTGTTAAGGTTAATGTGGACGCATCTTTCACTTGGAGCTATATACACTACAAGTCCCACAACTTGTCATCAAGGTGCAAATTAGTCACACAACTTGAAAAATGTGAACCTAAGGTACCACAACTTGTATCGAAGGAGTAAAATGGTCCCAAACCAATTGAAAGCCAACATGTGGCATTGTAAATTTTACAAAAAGAACCCTCCTTATTTTTTCTCTGGCCCAAATTGATGTTGGTGCTGCCTCACCATGTGGGTCCCACCTACCGGTACAATAAGAAACAATTAAAATTAATAAGTGTGAGCGGGGATTCGAACATAAAACAAACTGCCAGAATCCGGACGCATATACCACCACAGCACAGACTACTTCGATGTAATTTCTAATAAAACAAATTATTAATATATAACTGAGGATTTTAACGTGAGAACCACAAGGACATCGCCGCAAGGATATGATGTGGCTTTCTGGGCCATGAACTGCCAGCGCCGTCGCATACAGGGGCATCGGGGCGATGTAAACGAACGTTGAGCGATCGTTTGTGTTCGCCGAGCTGAAAATGCATCTGGTACCACCTTCAGCGGGGTGACGCATAGTGATCGGGTCGTCCGCGGCGACGCAAACTTGATCCAAATATACGTCAGGTTTGTGTCTCTGCGGACGCTGCGCGGACACATCGGTCGTCCGCCAGGTCCTCGCATGGGCCCACCTGGCAGGGGCACATATGCTTCGTCTTCCGCAACATTACTTACGGGCGGCGCGCTGCAGATTTTCCAGGGCCGCGTTAATGGCGCGCTTCGGCTTCCGCGAGCGTGCGCTGGCGGCGTCGCAGTGGCAGGGCATTGAAGGCGAGATGGCGTCGAGCCTCTTAAAGGGACGCTGCGCCCATTTCCCGACCACACCATTGCCAGAGCCTATCCACCCGCCGACGTCATGGGAAGAAATGCGGCCGTTCCGCAAGACCAAAAACGACCACGAGACTAGCGGCTCGCGGTCCGGCAAAAGCCACGGGTCGGGGCGTGCGTCGAGCTCGCGCGCCCGCCTTTCGAGAAAACCGGCCGGTGCCATGGCGGCAAACCTGTCTAGAGGGGCTGATACCTCAACTTCAGGCGTGTGTCGGTCCCCCTGTGTCGCGCGAGGGCCGAGAGCGCCGGGACGAGGGGTGCCGCCGCAGAGCGATCTTGCCGCTGGATCTTCGGGAAGATTCGGCGTACGCGCTCAACTCCTACAACTGGATCTCGTTCGGGACGTGGGAGTTCGACGCGTGCCGCCACGCTGGCTACCTCGGCGACGTCGAGTACTTCGACCGCGAGATCGCCGCGAAAGAAGAGGAGAACGACCAGGAGGACGCAGACGAGGGTGAGGACGAGCACGCGGAGTGCGCAGACTACGACCACGACGATGGCGGGCCCGCGTGGGATCCAGAGACCCAGCCACCGGACATTACCGAGGAGGAGGCCATTGCCATGGCACTGGCCAATAGCGAGCTCAACGAGCTAGCTTTGTGGGACGGGCTCGCAATCCAATTCCACGTGGCGCTCGTGCAGAGGAGGCCGACGACTCCTCTGGCCATGTCGATGCGTTCCAACGACCGCGCTTCGGCTGCTGCTCCGGCCTGGGATTCATGGCCACCTTAGATATCCGAAATGCGTCGGCCCGTTGAAGATGCCGGGCGGCGCCGTCGCATACTACCATTAGCATTTGTGTTAGAACTAACTGCCGCTCTTTTAAATACAGTATGTCCTCTAGTTAATCACAAAGTACCTTGGGCGGTAATGGTTAGGATATACTATGTAATGGCACATTGCTGTTGCTCGTGGGTTCGAATCCAAACCACGCACACGTAATTTTTAATTGTTTCTTCCTTCAACTGACATGTGGGACCTACATGGTGACACAGCACCAAGATTAATTGGGCAACAGAAAAATATGTAGGGGTCCTTGTGTAAAAGTTACAGCGCCATGTGTTGGCTTACAATTGGTTTGGGACCATTTTGCTCGTTTGATACAAGTTGTGGTACCTCCGGTTCACATGTTTCAAGTTGTGGGACTAATTTGCACGTTGATGACAAGTTGTAGGACTTGTAGTGTATATAGCTCTTTCACTTGCAGGAGGAACGGGGGCTGTTATTCGGGATGAATGGGGACACTTTATAGCGGCGGCTACATGGTTCCTACCGCATGTGAGCAGTGCATGCTCGGCGGAAACCCTAGCAATCCGAAACGGTCTTTATCTTGCTAGTAACCAGGGATGCAACAAGATTGTGGTTGAATCAGATTGTGCAGATGCCATAGCAGCGGTGCAGAATGCGGGACTTCATATGGGGCAAGATGTTGCAATTATCGCAGAGTGGCACCAGTTGGTATTGGAGTTCGGGATGACGATGTTCCAGCACTGCCACAGAGAGGTTAATGAAGCAGCTGATACTTTGGCGAAGACTGCATTTAGCTCGAGAACTTCGGCCGTGTGGGATGATAATGCACCTGACTTTATTTCATCTTATATTGTAAACGACGCTACTGTTATTTGATGAATAAAGTCTTTCCCCGTCAAAAAAAAACTTATACTTGGTCTCTTGTTTCGATACGAAACTGGTACTTGATCTCCAACCAAAATCAGTCCATAGATACTTATGACTTAGAAAATTAGAAAAGGCGTTAAATATGAAACTTATTCTTTGTATGTTTGAACAATTATCGGGTCTAAAAATTAACTTTCACAAGAGTGAGATCTTCTGTTTTGGTAAAGCTAAGTAAGTTGAGGAGCAATATAGAATCTTTTTTGGTTGTGAGATTGGGGCCTGATGGCGTGTATTTCACACGTTCGTTGGGCAACCCCAAGAGGAAGGTATGATGCGCACAGCAGCAAGTTTTCCTCAGAAAGAAACCAAGGTTTATCGAACCAGGAGGAGCCAAGAAGCACGTTGAAGGTTGATGGCGGCGAGATGTAGTGCGGCGCAACACCGGGGATTCCGGCGCCAACGTGGACAACACAACCAAAGTACTTTGCCCCAACGAAACATGAGGTTGTCAATCTCACCGGCTTGCTGTAACAAAGGATTAACCGTATTGTGTGGAAGATGATTGTTTGCAGAAAACAGTAGAACAAGTATTGCAGTAGATTGTATTTCAAAAGAGAATTGGACCGGGGTCCACAGTTCACTAGAGGTGTCTCTCCCATAAGACAAGCAGCATGTTGGGTGAACAAATTACAGTTGGGCAATTGACAAATAAAGAGAGCATGACCATGCACATACATATTATGATGAGTATAGTGAGATTTAATTGGGCATTACGACAAAGTACATAGACCGCCATCCAACTGCATCTATGCCTAAAAAGTCCACCTTCAGTTATCATCCGAACCCCCTCCGGTATTAAGTTGCTAACAACAGACAATTGCATTAAGTATTGCGCGTAATGTAACTAGTGACTACATCCTTGAACATAGCACTAATGTTTTATCCCTAGTGGCAACACATCCATAACCTTAGTGGTTCTTGTCACTCCTCCAGATTCACGGAGGCATGAACCCACTATCGAGCATAAATACTCCCTCTTGGAGTTACTAGCATCAACTTGGCCAAAGCATCTACTAATAACGGAGAGCATGCAAGATCATAAACAACACATAGACATAGTCTTGATAATCAACATAACAAGTATTCTCTATTCATCGGATCCCAACAAACGCAACATATAGAATTACAGATAGATGATCTTGATCATGTTAGGCAGCTCACAAGATCCGACAATGATAGCACAATGGGGAGAAGACAACCATCTAGCTACTGCTATGGACCCATAGTCCAGGGGTAGACTACTCACACATCACACCGGAGGCGACCATGGCGGCGTAGAGTCCTCCGGAGATGATTCCCCTCTCGGCAGTGCGGGACGATCTCTGGATCCCCCGAGATGGGATCGGCGGCGAGCGTCTCGGAAGGTTTTCCGTATCGTGGTTCTCGTGTGGGGGTTTCGTCACGGAGACTTTTTATAGGCGGAAGGGCAGGTCAAGAGGCGGCACGGGGCCCCACACCATAGGGCCGCGCGCCAAGGGGGGCGCGCCGCCTAGGGTTTGGCTCCCCGTGGCCCCTCTTCGTCTCTCCTTCGGACTTGGAAGCTTCGTGAGAAAATAGGCCCCTGGGCTTTGATTTCGTCCAATTCCGAGAATATTTCCTTACTAGGATTTCTGAAACCAAAAAGCAGACAGAAGCGGCACTTCGGCATCTTGTTAATAGGTTAGTTCCAGAAAATGCACGAATATGACATAAAGTGTGCATAAAACATGTAGATAACATCAATAATGTGGCATGGAACATAAGAAATTATCGATACGTCGGAGGCGTATCGGCATCCCAAGCTTAGTTCGCTCGTCCCGAGCAGGTAAAACGATAACACAGATAATTTCGGGTGACATGCCATCATAATCTTGATCATACTATTTGTAAAGCATATGTAGTGGATGCAGCGATCAAAACAATATGTATGACATGAGTAAACAAGTGAATCATATAGCAAAGACTTTTTATGAATAGCACTTCAAGACAAGCATCAATAAGTCTTGCATAAGAGTTAACTCATAAAGCAATAATTCAAAGTAAAGGCATTGAAGCAACACAAAGAAGATTAAGTTTCAGCGGTTGCTTTCAACTTGTAACATGTATATCTCATGGATATTGTCAACATAGAGTAATATAATAAGTGCAATAAGCAAGTATGTAGGAATCAATGCACAGTTCACACAAGTGTTTGCTTCTTGAGGTGGATAGAAATAGGTGAACTGACTCAACATTGAAAGTAAAAGAATGGTCCTCATAGAGGAAAAGCATCGATTGCTATATTTGTGCTAGAGCTTTGATTTTGAAAACATGAAACAATTTTGTCAACGGTAGTAATAAAGCATATGCATCATGTAAATTATATCTTATAAGTTGCAAGCCTCATGCATAGTGTACCAATAGTGCCCGCACCTTGTCCTAATTAGCTTGGACTACCTGGATTATCACCGCAATACATATGCTTTAACCAAGTTTCACAAAGGGGTACCTCTATGCCGCCTGTACAAAGGTCTAAGGAGAAAGCTCGCATTGGATTTCTCGCTATTGATTATTCTCAACTTAGACATCCATACCGGGACAACATAGACAACAGATAATGGACTCCTCTTTTAATGCTTTAAGCATTTAACAACAATTAATTCTTTTCTCATTAGAGATTTGAGGATGTTTGTCCAAAACTGAAACTTCCACCATGAATCATGGCTTTAGTTAGCGGCCCAATGTTCTTCTCTCACAATATGCATGCTCAAACCATTCAACTCAGTGTAGATCGCCCTTACTTCAGACAAGACGAACATGCATAGCAACTCACATGAAATTCAACAATGAGTTGATGGCGTTCCCCAGTAAACATGGTTATCACACAACAAGCAACTTAATAAGAGATAAAGTGCATAATTACATATTCAATACCACAATAGTTTTTAAGCTATTTGTCCCATGAGCTATATATTGCAAAGGTGAATGATGGAGTTTTAAAGGTAGCACTCAAGCAATTTACTTTGGAATGGCGGGAAAATACCATGTAGTATAGGTAGGTATGGTGGACACAAATGGCATAGTGGTTGGCTCAAGTATTTTGGATGCATGAGAAGTATTCCCTCTCGATACAAGGTTTAGGCTAGCAAGGCTTATTTGAAACAAACACAAGGATGAACCGGTGCAGCAAAACTCACATAAAAGACATATTGAAAACATTATAAGACTCTACACCGTCTTCCTTGTTGTTCAAACTCAATACTAGAAATTATCTAGACCTTAGATAAACCAAATATGCAAACCAAATTTTAGCATGCTCTATGTATTTCTTCATTAATGGGTGCAAAGCATATGATGCAAGAGCTTAAACATGAGCACAACAATTGCCAAGTATCACATTACCCAAGACTTTTATAGCAATTACTACATGTATCATTTTCCAATTCCAACCATATAACAATTTAACGAAGAAGAAACTTCGCCATGAATACTATGAGTAGAAACCAAGGACATATTTGTCCATATGCTACAGCGGAGCGTGTATCTCTCCCATAAAGTGAATGCTAGGATCCATTTTATTCAAACAAAACAAAAAACAAAAACAAACCGACGCTCCAAGAAAAAGCACATAAGATGTGGCGAATAAAAATATAGTTTCAGGGGAGGAACCTGATAATGTTGTCGATGAAGAAGGGGATGCCTTGGGCATCCCCAAGCTTAGACGCTTGAGTCTTCTTGATATATGCAGGGGTGAACCACGGGGTGCATCCCCAAGCTTAGAGCTTTCACTCTCCTTAATCATGTTGCATCATACTCCTCTCTTGATCCTTGAAAACTTCCTCCACACCAAACTCGAAACAACTCATTAGAGGGTTAGTGCACAATATAAATTGACATATTCAGAGGTGACACAATCATTCTTAACACTTCTGGACATTGCATAATGCTACTGGACATTAGTGGATCAAAGAAATTCATCCAACATAGCGAAAGAGGCAATGCGAAATAAAAGGCAGAATCTGTCAAAACAGAACAGTTCGTATTGACGAATTTTAAAATGGCACCAGACTTGCTCAAATGAAAATGCTCAAATTGAATGAAAGTTGCGTACATATCTGAGGATCATGCACGTAAATTGGCATAATTTTCTGAGCCACCTACAGGGAGGTGGACCCAGATTCGTGACAGCAAAGAAATCTGAAACTGTGCAGTAATCCAAATCTAGTACTTACTTTTCTATCAACGGCTTAACTTGGCACAACAAAACTCAAAACTAAGATAAGGAGAGGTTGCTACAGTAGTAAACAACTTCCAAGACACAAAATAAAAACAAAGTACTGTAGGTAAAAACATGGGTTGTCTCCCATTTTTCTTTAACGCCTTTCAGCTAGGCGCAGAAAGTGTGTATCAAGTATTATCGAAGGGTGATGCTTTCTCAGCGGGGTGTGGAGTTTTCTCAACTAGGCATAGTATATTGGATACATAAGTTTCAGCATCTCCCTTTTCATTAGTCTTAGGCGTGCTACTCTCATAAAACAAATTTTCAGGAACTAGCCAAGCATAGTTATTTTCTAATGCATCATTCATAGCTAAGAGCTTACATGGTATTGGTGCTTTGATCTCCCCTCCATCATCAATATTATTAGTGTATCTTATTCTATCCATATCCATCTTTTCAAGGAGACTAACAAAATTAGTTGGAGAACCAAGCATATTAAATTTAGCAAACACCTTTCTAGCTTCTCTTGCTAGACCACCAAATTCTCTAAGAAGGGTTTCTAATACAAAATCTTTCTTTTCCCCTTCTTCCATATCACCAAGTGTGAAGAACATGTGTTGGATTATAGGATTAAGATTAACAAATTTAGTTTCCAACAAGCGAACTAAATGCGCAGCAGCAATTTCATAAGTAGGTGCAAGGTCTACCAAGTGTCTATCTTCAAAATTTTCAATTGTACTAACATGATTGAAAAATTCTTCTATATTATTTCTCCCAACTATAGACCCATGTCCTACTGGTATGCTTTTTGTGGTAAAATTAAAAGGAAACATGATGAATAAAGTAAATGCAAGTAAACTAATTTTTTGTGTTTTTGATATAGAGAACAAGATAACAAGCAAAGTAAAACTAGCAACTAATTTTTTTGTATTTTGATTTAATGCAGCAAACAAAGTAGTAAATAAAACTAAGCAAGACAAAAACAAAGTAAAGAGATTGAGAAGTGGAGACTCCCCTTGCAGCGTGTCTTGATCTCCCGCAACGGCGCCGGAAAAAGAGCTTGATGGCGTGTATTTCACACGTTCGTTGGGCAACCCCAAGAGGAAGGTATGATGCGCACAGCAGCAAGTTTTCCCTCAGAAAGAAACCAAGGTTTATCGAACCAGGAGGAGCCAAGAAGCACGTTGAAGGTTGATGGCGGCGAGATGTAGTGCGGCGCAACACCGGGGATTCGGCGCCAACGTGGAACCTGCAACACAACCAAAGTACTTTGCCCCAACGATGAGGTTGTCAATCTCACCGGCTTGCTGTAACAAAGGATTAACCGTATTGTGTGGAAGATGATTGTTTGCGAGAAAACAGTAGAACAAGTATTGCAGTAGATTGTATTTGTAAAGAGAATTGGACCGGGGTCCACAGTTCACTAGAGGTGTCTCTCCCATAAGACAAGCAGCATGTTGGGTGAACAAATTACAGTTGGGCAATTGACAAATAAAGAGAGCATGACCATGCACATACATATTATGATGAGTATAGTGAGATTTAATTGGGCATTACGACAAAGTACATAGACCGCCATCCAACTGCATCTATGCCTAAAAAGTCCACCTTGAGGTTATCATCCGAACCCCTCCAGTATTAAGTTGCTAACAACAGACAATTGCATTAAGTATTGCGCGTAATGTAACTAGTGACTACATCCTTGAACATAGCACTAATGTTTTATCCCTAGTGGCAACAGCACATCCATAACCTTAGTGGTTCTTGTCACTCCTCCAGATTCACGGAGGCATGAACCCACTATCGAGCATAAATACTCCCTCTTGGAGTTACTAGCATCAACTTGGCCAAAGCATCTACTAATAACGGAGAGCATGCAAGATCATAAACAACACATAGACATAGTCTTGATAATCAACATAACAAGTATTCTCTATTCATCGGATCCCAACAAACGCAACATATAGAATTACAGATAGATGATCTTGATCATGTTAGGCAGCTCACAAGATCCGACAATGATAGCACAATGGGGAGAAGACAACCATCTAGCTGCTATGGACCCATAGTCCAGGGGTAGACTACTCACACATCACACCGGAGGCGACGGCGTAGAGTCCTCCGGGAGATGATTCCCCTCTCCGGGTGCGGACGATCTCCTGGATCCCCAGAGATGGGATCGGCGGCGGCGTCTGGAAGGTTTTCCGTATTGTGGTTCTCGGTACTGGGGGTTTCGTCACGGAGACTTTTTATAGGCGGAAGGGCAGGTCAAGAGGCGGCACGGGGCCCCACACCATAGGGCCGCGCGGCCAAGGGGGGCCCGCGCCCAGGGTTTGGCTCCCCCGTGGCCCCTCTTCGTCTCTCCTTCGGACTTCTGGAAGCTTCGTGAGAAAATAGGCCCTGGGCTTTGATTTCGTCCAATTCCGAGAATATTTCCTTACTAGGATTTCTGAAACCAAAAACAGCAGAAAGGAACTGGCACTTCGGCATCTTGTTAATAGGTTAGTTCCAGAAAATGCACGAATATGACATAAAGTGTGCATAAAACATGTAGATAACATCAATAATGTGGCATGGAACATAAGAAATTATCGATACGTCGGAGGCGTATCAGGGCCTTCCCTTTTAAGTACCTCGGCATACCAATTCATTATCGTAAATTGAGGAATGGCGAATGGAAACCTGTTGAGGACAGGTTTGAGAGAAAGTTGAGTAGCTGGATAGGGAAGCTTTTATCATATGGAGACCGCTTAATTCTTATTAATTCGATTTTAACTAGCCTGCCTATGTTTATGTTATCTTTTTTTTAGATCCCACTGGGGGTAAGAAAAAGGCTAGACTATTATAGATCGCGTTTCTTTTGGCAGAGTGATGGTCATAAGCGTAAGTATAGGTTATCGAGGTGGGATATCTTGTGTCGCCCTAAAGACCAGGAGGAGCTCGGAATTGAAGTATTGGAACTAAAGAATAAGAGTCTAATTAGTAAGTGGTTGTTTGAACTTTTGAATGGAGACGGGGTGTGGCAAGAATTGCTTCGTAACAAATATATTCAATCTAAAACATTATCTCAAGTAAAAGCAAAGCCACTTGATTCTCCTTTTTGGAAAGGTTCGATGAAAGTGAAAGATGATTTTCTTAAGCGTGGATCTTTCAAAATTGGCGATGGAAAAAACACTAGTTTTTGGGAAGATAAGTGGTTGGGGAACGCACCTTTGTCACAACAATACCCATCTCTTTTTAACATTGCTGAAAGAAAACATGTCTCAGTTGCGCATGTTTTAGAGAATAACCCTCTTCAGATTTCATTTAGAAGGATTCTAACACCCCAACAAGTGGGTTCTCTGGTTAGAATTAGTGGAACGTCTTATGCATGTTCGGTTGTCTAATGAAAATGATTCCTTTGTTTGTGCTCTAACTAGTTCAGGCAATTTTACTGTAAAGTCATACTATCTTGATTTGTTACAGGATAAAAGGAACTTCTTAAGGAAATATATTTGGAAAATGAAGGTACCGCTAAAGATTAAGATCTTTATGTGGTTTCTCCATCGGAGAGTTATTTTAACCAAGATAACCTTGCAAAAAGAAATTGGCAAGTATGCAAGAAGTGTGTTTTCTGTGATAAGGATGAATCTATTCAACATTTGTTTATTGAATGCCCTCTAGCTAAGGTCGTTTGGCGCATAATATATATGACTTTCGGTTTATCCCCACCTGTGAATATCACTCATCTTTTTGGTACTTGGCTTAGTGGTATTGCAAAGAAAGATGTACTGCAGATTCGTGTGGGTGTATGCGCTTTGATTTGGGCTATATGGAATGTGCGTAATGAAGTGGTTTTTAACAAGCCGAAACCTCAACCTTTCTTGCAGGTAATTCCTTTGGCTATTCATTGGATCCGTACGTGGTCTTATCTCCAACCAGAGGATCATCGGGCTGCCATGGAGTCTGGGTGCAACCGACTGGAGATGGTTGCACGGGATTTTTACAACCAGTGTGGCTGGCGGCATCAGCTTAGATTAAATCTTTCATGTTTTCTTGGAGACAACTTCTTTGTTTATTTAGATGGTTGATTTTAGTCTCGACTTTAGTCGATGAGTGAGTTGTAATAAACTGTAAACGCTGGAGTCATTTTTAATAAGGTAATAAAGCAGCCATATGCATCATTTTGATGCAGAGGCTGGGGTATTATCCCCATTTCGAAAAAAGAAAATTAGGTTGTATCCAGTATATCTAGAATTCCTGATCAATACTTGACTCTCCCTAGGATTCATGCAAATGCAATTATACTTTTATCGATTACCTATACGCACGGCGATACCAGAAGTATGGATCAAATAAAGGATAATATGATCCATGGTACATTTTCTGAAGAATACACTGTGTGTACATTTTTCGAAAAAGAGAGTTTCCTCTCCAATTTCTATTAACATAAACCAAGAAAGTCACTACAGAGCAGTCTGCTTTACAGATCCAAAACCAAAATAATAGCTACAGAGAAACTAAGTGACACGTACATGACGGGCTATCTCCGACAAACTGTTCTCTTTGTGGAGAGAGGGGGTACTATAATCGCATATTCTTTAGGTACCCGCTAGCTAAATTTATGTGGGCAGGGGTAATGGAATTACTCAACTGCTATTGACCCATCGGGGGCTGGCGAATTCTTGGCTATATCTCATGGTTTGTCTGGCGCGTACCGGAGGTTAATTTGGTTTACTTTCGCGGCGCAATGCTGGGCCTTATGCAACATCAAACCTGCTGATACTATCTATAAAATGACTATATACATGACTGATGACCTGAGCACTTGTAGTTGCCCACGATCCATCTGTGGGACTGTATGGTGTTATGTAGTGCTGAAACTGTCTTTCAGTTGTATGCATGATTTTGTTTGGTTGCTATATGCTGAACTTGTAACAAACTTATGTGGATTCTGCCATGTGGAGCTTTATATAGATAAAGCCATGCCTGACGCCTTATGTTTAAAATATAAGAGAACGAAAACTGAAATTTATACAAACAACACAGGGAACTCTACACATAGTAACACAGCAAAGACACATTCAGTCAAAGGTTTTTTCTCTCAAGCTTCCGTCTTCCAGCAACCCGGAATTAAATTTGCTTTCCCATCAGAAGGATCACACCGGCAGTCTTGGCACTCCCATTCTCTATGCTTTTGAAGCTTGAAAATTTTCATTTGCTGCTTGTTCTACCAGCTTTATCACCCAAGCCAGCTCGTCCCTGTTTGCCTGTTTAGGCTGCAAAGTGGACCAAGAGTTTAACCAATGTCCAAACAAGTGAATCAGGACAAAAGAATCACCGATTCTCTTATTCTCAAAGCAAGACGCATTGTTGGATTTCCATATTGTCCAGAAAACTGCAGGAATCCTTACTGTAATCATCCTCTTTTTTTTTTCCTTCATTACTAAACCTATCTATCCAAACAGAGAACAACTCCTAGACTGAATCAGGAGCATGTCCTAATCCAAAAGCACACTGGAATTTTTTTATTACCTACTCATGATCTAAAAAGAAATAAAGATATTACCTTAGCAACTAGTACTCAACATCTTCTTACAAATGCAATCTGACACCAAGTGTTGAAAAAGAATCTGAACTATGAAAGTTAGTTATGCAGGCCCTAGTCAAGCTGACCTCGGTACACGGAATTTTGAGTTCCTCTGTCTGCTAATTTTTTGCAACATCTGCCGGCTGTCGTTAGTGACTAGGGCTGTATATTATTGTAAATGGACATTGAAACGTTCAAGGAGAGTTTGTCAAACGTTCGATGGATGAGCTGATGAAATTTAGGACTTCAAACCTCTTGTCATAACTGATACTTGGTCTCTTATTTTTTCTATCCAAATCTTGTAGTTGGTCGCCAACCAAAAACAGTCCATTGATACCAACGACTTCGAAGATCAAGTTGTATCCAATATCCAGATAATAGAGTACATAGTAAAGAAAAATTTGTGCGGAGGAGAGTCTAGAGTAACTAATCCCCCCTGGTAGCGAAAATGTAACATTTCAGGATTCATGCAACCAAAATTCTAAAGTCCGTCACCTATCGATATCGATCACCCGTACACAGGGCGATACCAGAAGTGCTCGATCGAGTAAAGGATAATATGATCCATGGTACTCCCTCCGGTTCTAAATACTTATCGCAGGTTCAATGAAACTAGACATATTTTAGCTTACGTTTTGCGTAAATCCGTGACAAATATTTTGCGCTGGGGGAGTACGATTGCTGGAGAAAACAACTACGGTATGTACATACTGGTGCACAATAACATTTAGCCGCAGCTAGCCGGCAGTACAGTTTGCAATGCAACTCATATGATAGAGGAGCAGCACTATCGCATAGTAGCCTACTAATTTAAGAGCTTGGGTCCATTTTCTTCTCCCATCGATCTATATATTTATGCAGTTGGTGGCAGTAGCACTCCACTTTGCAGTGGAACTAACCAGTTTCTCCTGTCTTTTCTCCCATGGCTGATCTGAATGTCTGAATAAATATAAATAAGAGCACGCACGTACAGGCACATTTTTCTGAATCTGCATAGCCGCGGTCTACCTAGTGCCTACCTGCATCCTTGTTCCAATTGTTTAATGGCTTGGAACCTTCGCGTGTCAGACTGTCGGTCTCTCCATCTGCAGGCAGCAAGCTACTCTGCCGAGTATTTTACTGCATCCAATGATCGACGCTGCATTATCATACTGCTAAATCATGCTGCGGTAGTGGCGCCAAGGAGATGCTTCGGAGTACTGTACCTGCTCCCCCCTTCTGAATAGTTCTTTACTCGAGCTGATTCAGAATTCAGACCTCGCATCACGGCTGCTGCTCATGTTTCTTCGGAATTAGGCCGGCTGAGCGCATGGAGTAGCTTCTTTTCAAACTGCACGGCCAGCGTCGGCGTGCTCGTCGAAGCAAAGGATTCCGGGTGTTGAAGGGGCGAGAGACGGAGTTTTCCTCGCGACGTACTCCCTCCGTTCTATAATTCTTATCATGGTTTTAGTTCAGAGGAAGTAAGTAGGTACGCTCACAAGTCTCGGCCCGACATCACGCATAACCTAACCTGGCTTAAAGTTTTAGCTGCTGCCTGATGGGACTTGACCATATATGTGGCTACCTAGCTGAGCCGAATGAACACTACTTGCTGTGTAAAGTTAGCATCACAGTTACATGCATACAAGTAACCATATATGTCAAAAAAATTGCATCACGGCTGACAGACAACACATAGATAGAGTTATATAAGTGCTGAAGTGTCGCCGTCAGACGTCAACGGATCCAGTACAAGTGCTGACTCGCAGGCGGTTAGGCATTCCCTGGAAGCATTGTTAAGTACTAATGAATGCCTTGATCGACCTTGGATTCGTTCTTGTTCAAGATTAATTATAGGGAAATCATGTAGGCACATCTGGGCTAGCGACGTCTCTGCAGAAAATTAATCAAAGCTTCAGGTATACTGGGAGAGGGGAAATGAGATATGATGTTGAGGGAAAGATATAGTAAGAGATTCGATACCTGCCGGCAAGTAAACCAGAAAAGGCTCTGTCCAAAGTCCGACGAGATTAATTAATGTACTGGGGTAACAAAGACAAGAAACTTACTCATTACAATCTACAAATTGTCAATGAAGACCATGATGAAGCTCCAAGCTTGATACTACATAGGCAACACGCAACATTTGACGGATGTGATGAATGATGTGGCACTAAATGTTAGTTGTTGGCGGGCCCTCGTGGGATGTAAATTGACGGCGGGGGCTGACTTGCAGTATGTTTCATACTCCTCCCTTCTATTTTTTTTTTTAAACGGGGCCCAATCTATTAATTAAGAAAAGTTTTACAAGAAAGCAAACAGTGTTCATTATTACATAGGATTACTCTCCCAACGTCACTTCGCCAAAATGTTTTCCATCCGCTAAAACCCACAACCAGGTTTCTCTCTTGACCTTATCTAATATCACTTGGATAGTCGTTTGCTTGTTATGGAAAACCTAGCGTTGCGCTCATTTCAAATCTCCCAAGTGGTGAGCCAAGTGAGTGAATGGAGGCCCTTGCGGTTTAGAGTGGCTCTGCCCATCAACATGTTCCGCCAACTTGAGAGCCCGTCCATTGGCTTGGGTGTATTGTGGATGGCAATCCACTCTTTGAGAGTGGCCCAAAGGTGGATGGTAAACCTACAATTGATGAGAGGTGATCAACGGGTCTTGGTGGTTTGCTTGCAAAGGGGGCAAAGATCACAATTGGGTCAACCTCCTACTATATTTGTTGATTTTGTACAAACAACCAATATAGAGCGGATGGAGTACCTCAATACAAACCTCGCCCATGAGCTGGATGGAGATCTATTTGGTAAAAGTCTATACATGCGAACATTGCAAATGCCTTTTCTTGATTTTTTATTTGAAACTCAAAATCCCGCTAATGAGAACCTATCATGGCCCATATGGTAGGCACGGCTTGATGCATAGCTGCATGTAGGGGTGGAGGCGAAATATACATATGCACATTCACTCTAATTTAGCTACAATGGCTATACAATACTTGGTATGGTACCTTACCGAGTCGGAGTGCTTCCCCTGGCCGTGGCCCAAGTTGCCCGTAGTGTGGCTACTTGCCAACATTCCGGCCTGGGTTCCAAACTTCCAATCTCCATGCTTGCAATACTAGGTCGTACTCATGCTGGCCTAGGTTCCAACCTTTTCCCCCATGTGTGAGGGTTAAATGTTCCATTGTTCGTAGTTTAGGAGGATTTCGTGAGCTAAGTAAAGTTAAGGAGGTGGGATATGAGCCAAGTGAAAAAATGGACGCGGGGAGGGTGCTAAAGATTAAGTCGCACTCTCAGCAAAGATAAATAGGACTTGGATTGAAAGGCAGATACAAGTGTTGAAGCTTTTATGAAGAATTGCTTCAACACCTATTCATCTCATGCCCTACTAATGTCATTGCATAGTGAGATATTAAACCTTCCTCCACCTAGTTAATGCTAAGTTGGCTTGGGGGTGGGGGGGTTGCCAACTTATCCCTAAACTGTAGCGATGAATTGGCTTTGTAATGCCTTATGTCGGGACAAAATTGTCAGAATGATGTGGCTCTTTGTAAATATATTGTTAAAATCGTTGAAGATTATACTTATAGCTACTCATTGCATCGTGTAGAGGCACATAATACTAGGGTTATGGGTACACCCACTTGGAGATGGTATCCCGATCTATATACAATTGATATGGATTAACACATGCTACCAGTAGAATGTGTGGATCATTAGTGGTACCATTTGATTCATGCTCATATAATTTGTGAGTTCAATAACTTGAGCTTGTACAATAACTTATAACAAAACAATACTCCCTCTGTTCCATTTTATAGTGCTTATAGTTTTTTGGCACGGAAATTAGCGCAAGAGTATTTTTTACACAAGATCCCTAGTTGAACGATTTTAGATCAATGTAAAATTTGGGAAATCCATATCTTCCTAACTTGCCATAAAAAATTTGGGAGTTGAACGATTTGGGAGCTGAACGGGGAGGGGGTAATTGAAAAAAAAGCTAAACTACAACCTTATATTCTGAAACAAATGCCAAAAATCCATAGGCACTATAGAATGGAACGGAGGGAGTACTTCGCAACGAAAGAGGTTATGAGGGTCACTTGGTCCAGAGTGGGAGGGAGCATGTAGGGTGGGGACGCCCGGACGGGGTCCTACTTTTTACAGAATAATACTCACTCGGCGCAGGTTTTTAAGGCTCTGTTTAGGCCTAACTTGAATAATGGAATATAAATTATTTAACACAAAAATTATACAATTGATAAATTATTTTAAGTAAAAACCTAATGATATAGTTTTGATGGCATATAACTCATGTTTCATGTACAAAATTCGTAGTGGAAGTTAGGAAAAACTAAGAGGGCCTTACAAAATCAGCCGGAGGGAGTACTGCTGGAATTTGTAGGCATTTGGCCTTTGGGCCATGGCCCATTATCCAATTCTGAAACTCACATGGCCCATTCCAAAAATCAGTGGCAGCACTAGTGGGGGATAAAGTTTAGTCCCACATTGCTAGTTGGGAGAGAGTTGGAGTGGTATATAAGGTGGGCTGTTCTTGTCCTAGTAAGTGAGTGAGAAGAGAGAGAGCCCTCGCGCACTCCTCCTCCTTCGCCGCCCGCCTCGCCTCGTCACGACGCGTCGAGCCGAGCCGAGCTTATCTTTTTGTTGTTTGGGAAATTAATTGTGTAATCAATTTTGAGTCATTAACGGACGCGTTACTCAGCCGTTTTGCTTTCCGGTTTTTCTGGATCGTGGCTGTGCTGACTCGGACGCGGGCTGCGCCCCACGACCTTCCCGAACAGCACTACATAAGACCCAGCGCAACCCTAGTCGCGTATCTCAGACGCATACACGACTGCCTGTTTCCAGTTCATTTCACTGCCGCCTTCGTCTTCCTCATCCCGTCCGTCGGCGTGCACCGACCGGGACAGTCCTCCGGAACCCTGCCTCGTGAACTGTACGGGTGAGGGGCAATCAGGTTTTGGGGAGCGCTCGGCGCGACTACGGCATCACGACGTCGTCATCGGACGACGAGTCCTCCACACCGACAACTTCTTCCCGGACCTCGCGACTTCTTCGACAACCTCAACATGGGCGACAACGACGCTGCTGCGAAGTATGTGATCTTGTCGTTTCTCTTTCAGTTTCTATTAGAGTCTCTTCTTCTAGTTTCTGGTAGATGCGATCGGTTTGTCTTGTTTACATGTGATCTGTTCATCTACCTTACTAGTCTGCATGATTAGTTTATCTGTTATTTTCATAGTCATGATTTATCAATTACTTGTACGGATTATTTCATATGGATATTTGCTTATATTTCCAACAATCCAAAAACCTGATTATAGGCAAATCAATTCAAGCAGCGTTGCTTCCGCTACTCGACCTCCCCTCTTTGATGGTATGCATTACAAGAGGTGGCGCACAAAGGCAGTTCGATGGTTTACAAACCTAGGCTGTTTTAGCGCCACAGATGCTAGACCTGAGGGGCCTCTCTCTGCAGAGGAGCAGGAAAAGTTTGAGAAGGTCGACGCCATGTTTAAGGCGGCCTTGTTCAGCATTCTTGGGGACAACATTTTTGACCCGTACATGGCTTTCGACCATGGTAAAGATGCGTGGGATGCGCTCGAGGCCAAATTTGGGGTCTCGGACGCTGGCACTGAACTGTATGTCATGGAGCAATACTATGACTACAGGATGACTGATGAGCGCTCTGTGGTAGAGCAGGCTCATGAGATTCAGTCCCTTGCCAAAGAACTCGAACAGTTTAAGTGTACCTTACCGGACAAATTTGTGACTGGCGGCATTATTGCCAAGCTTCCTCCATCGTGGAGGAACTTTGCTACTTCTCTAAAACATAAGAGACAAGAGTTTTCCGTTTCGGATCTCATTGGCTCGCTTCATGTGGAAGAGAAGGCGAGAGCAAAGGACACACGCGCTCGTAGTTTTGAGGGAGGTTCTAGTGCCAATGTGGTACAGAAGAAGAACTTCCAATCTCACAAGTCTAAGAATAAGAACAATGGAAAAGGCAAGTTTGATGAGAAGAACAAAGCCTCCAACTCAACCAACTTCAAGAGGAAGACTCCTTATAAGAAGAAAGGGAACTGCCATGTTTGTGGCGCTCCTGGACATTGGGCTCCTGATTGCCCAGAACGCCATGATTGGCGTGGGAACAGCGGCAAGACCGCAAATGTTGTTATTGGCATTGATACTGAGATGAAGGACGTTGGGTACGGTATTTCTCCTACTGTCCTTTCAGTATGTAATTCTCCTGATTGGTGGATAGACACCGGAGCCAATACACATGTATGTTCTGATGTCTCTAAGTTTTCTTCTTATCAGGTCGCAAGGACTTCCTCCGTGCTGATGGGAAATGGCTCACGTGCTTCTGTTCGTGGTGTTGGTACGGTGGATCTGAAGTTTCCTTCGGGAAAGACCATACAGCTGAAGAATGTGCAGCACGTTCCCTCCATTAATAAGAATCTCGTTAGCGGATCGCTTTTATGTCGAGATGGGTTTAAGTTGGTTTTTGAGTCCAATAAAGTTGTAATTTCCAAGTGTGGACAATTTGTTGGAAAGGGATATGTGTGCGGAGGCTTGTTCCGCTTATCTTTGTCAGACTTATGTACTCAAATTATTAATCATGTGTGCAATGATAGTGAGTCCGATATTTGGCATTCACGACTTTGTCATATTAATTTTGGGTGCATGACGCGGCTAGCGAATATGAATATAATTCCGAAATTTGCTATTGTCAAGAAATCCAAGTGCCAAGTATGTGTGCAAGCTAAGCAACCACGTAAGTCTCACAAGACTGCGGAGGCAAGAGACTTGGCACCGCTGGAGCTTATACATTCGGATCTTTGTGAAATGAATGGTGAATTGACAAAAGGAGGAAAAAGATACTTCATGACTTTAATTGATGACTCTACTCGATATTGTTATGTGTACCTCCTGAAATCTAAAGATGAAGCTCTTAATCATTTCAAATCTTTAAAGCTGAAGCTGAAAACCAACTTGATCGAAAGATCAAACGGCTAAGGTCCGATCGTGGTGGAGAGTATTTTTCCAACGAGTTTGATTCTTTTTGTGCGGAACATGGTATTATCCATGAGAGGACGCCTCCCTACTCACCTCAGTCAAATGGGGTGGCCGAAAGAAAGAACCGTACTCTAACTGATTTGGTTAACGCCATGTTAGATACATCGGGTCTATCCAAGGCATGGTGGGGGGAGGCAATATTGACTGCATGTCATGTTCTAAACCGTGTCACCACAAAGAACAAAACCATTACCCCTTTTGAGGAATGGGAAAGGAAAAGGTTGAAACTCTCTTACCTACGAACTTGGGGCTGTATGGCGAAAGTAAATGTGCCGATACCCAAGAAGCGCAAGCTTGGACCAAAAACCGTGGATTGTGTTCTTCTGGGATATGCATTTCATAGCATTGGCTATAGATTTTTGATAGTAAAATCAGAGGTATCTGACATGCATGTTGGTACAATTATGGAGTCGAATGATGCGACTTTCTTTGAGCACATCTTTCCTATGAAAGAAACGTCTAGCTCATCAATTCAGGAGATGCCCAGTTCATCTACTCAGGAATTATTTCCTGAACCTACCATGGCTATAGAACACTTTGATAATCCTGTGGAGGATGATAGTGAAGCTCCCAAAAGGAGCAAGAGACAGAGGACTGCAAAGTCCTTTGGTCACGATTTCATTGTGTACCTCGTGGATGATACTCCCACTTCTATTTCAGAAGCCTATGCATCTCAGGATGCTGACTACTAGAAGGAAGTTGTCCGTAGCGAGATGGATTCCATCTTAGCTAATGGAACTTGGGAGGTTACTGATCGTCCTTATGGGTGCAAACCTGTAGGATGCAAGTGGGAGTTCAAGAAAAAGCTTAGCCCTATGGTACTATTGAAAAGTACAAGGCACGTCTTGTGGCCAAGGGTTATACCCAGAAAGAAGGTGAAGATTTCTTTGATACATACTCACCTGTTGCCAGATTGACCACCATTCGAGTGCTACTATCCTTGGTTGCCTCACATGGTCTTCTCGTTCATCAAATGGATGTTAAGACTGCTTTCCTAAATGGAGAGCTTGAAGAGGAAATTTATATGGAGCAGTCTGATGGATTTCTAGTAGATGGTCAAAAAGGAAAGGTGTCTAAATTACTAAAATCTTTATATGGGCTTAAGCAAGCGCCTAGGCAGTGGCATGAGAAGTTTGAAAGAACTTTAACCGCTGAAGGCTTTGTTGTAAACGAAGCTGACAAGTGTGTATACTATCGCCATGGTGGGGCGAGGGAGTTATTCTTTGTCTCTATGTCGATGACATATTGATATTCGGGACCAACCTTACTATGATTAAGGAGTTCAAGGAGTTCCTATCTCGTTGTTTTGAGATGAAGGACTTAGGAGTAGCTGATGTGATCTTAAACATCAAGCTGCTAAAGGATGATGATGGTGGGATTACATTGCTTCAGTCCCACTATGTGGAAAAGATCCTGAGTCGCTTCGGGTATAGTGATTGTAAATCTTCCCCAACGCCTTATGATCCTAGTGTGATAATTCGTAAGAATAAAAGAATTGCTAGAGATCAATTGTGATACTCGCAAATCATTGGCTCGCTTATGTATTTAGCCAGCGCCACGAGGCCTGACATCTCCTTTGCTGTAAGTAAACTCAACCGTTTTGTGTCTAGACCTAGAGATGTTCATTGGCATGCTCTTGAGAGAGTTTTGCGCTATTTGAAAGGCACTGCGAGTTATGACATTCACTATACTGGGTATCCAAGGGTACTTGTAATGTCCCAGGTTTAGTGACGATCGAGGGGTAGATTTTAGAAAGGGATGTGCATTGTATTGTAAATTCTGGAGAAATTTAACTTTTAAAGAAAGCGCATCGGGGGACAAGTTTCTCTCTCGACACCTTACAGGGTTAGGGTTTCGAGAGTGCGATAAACTTGCATCTCACTTAGCTCAATTAGGGTTTTGAGAAGAGAGGAGAGAAAGTGCATTACAACTTTAAGTTGAATGATTGAATTCAAACAAACTTGTGTTTGAATTTCAAATTCAAACATCATATGAATATCTCATAATTCAAATTTGAGGTAATTCATTAAACAAATTATAATAAATCAAGAATATAAATAGTATAACTATTATACAAAGCTCATTAAGGAAAATTGGAGCTTTATTGATATTCACACAAGATACAATGTTAATTACAATATCCAGAATTGAATTAAGAATTTACAACACATTACAAGAATTGAAGAAATAGAAAAAGAAAAAGAAAAAGGGAAAGTACAATTAAATGTTATGTCCTAAACTACATAAGTGATCTTCATGAAATTCTTGCTCAAGATGATCTTGAACATCTTCTTGATCAATTCTTGAGTCCTGCACACACATAAACAAGAAAATGGGGTTATGCCAAGTGGCATTGCCACTTGGCAGGTTAGTAAAAGAATGAAATTGAGAGGATATGACCAGGAACAGCCGAGCTGATCCACTCAGCTGCACAAGTCACACACACACACACACACAGCAGCTCACACAGCTTGTGTGCATGCTCAACACAAGCCGGTGCTGCACTGTGACACACACACTAGCCAGGGGAGGGTCACCAAAGTGACCAGGATAGTGCTGTCGACCCAGAGAGGCATGGAGAGGGCCAGTATAAAAGCTATTCACAGCAAACCCTAGCCATTTCATCGACAACAGCTGCACAAGGGTAAGAACAACAAGAACACATCAAGAACATCAAGAACAGGTGAACAGCAAGGGCTGCTCCACCTATTCTAGCAATCCACAGAAATTAACCAAGTAGCACAAGCTTGCAAGGAGGAGCAGGGCAAGCACAAGCACATCACAGAAGCAATCCTCTACACCAACAAATAATTCTAGGAGATGGAGTGAGGTATACACAAGAAATCATGGGCAAACCTCTGTTTTGCTCATAAATATGCATGTGCATCAAATACACACAAGCAATAGGGTTGAGTACCCTGTGTGAGTCATCATATGGCTAACAGCCAATTGGTGCAAGTAAAAAAAGAGAGAAACCAATAGGAAGTTACCCTGGGAACATTGATTATGCCAAACCAGTGGCATAATCAAAGATATCCAGCAAGGAAATGATCCTATATAGCTAGCCAGAATTACTTAGCACCTATGACCACTACACCATCAGACAGATAGACAAATTGTGTCTATTTTTGTTTGTCAAGATCAAAAGCTACTGGCAATCCAACAAAAGGATCACCTAGAGAGCATCTAATGAGCCACAGCAAGCCAACAAGGGTGGGAGCTACCTAAACAGCAAAGAACTGCTGTCAGGGTCACCTCAACCACTGAAACAGCCCAAATAATTAAGCCAAGCATTTGTATCATCACCCAGATGGGTTCAAAGAGGAGCTAGGGTTCCCAACAGCAGTTGGCATCCCTCTAGCTCAGTCAAATTAATTGTAATAGTCATCACTGCAAGCAGTTCATCTCATTTATCCAGTAAACAAGGACAAGCTATACAGATAAATGAAATTCATAAATCACCAGTAACTGGAACACTTGCACATGATCCAGAGGATCATTGCAAGCATCAACTGATGCTTGAGCAAGCACCAGCACACACCAGGACAAGCCTGTGTGACACACACAAATCACAGGTTGAGTAGCAGTGAGGCACATGAACACCATAACAACTTTTACAAGCAACTGATGATCATATGATCATCAGAAGCTTGCTAGTGCATGCTATAGCATGCTAGAATCAATTCTAGTATCAATACATGGACCAGATAACTAAATCAACCATATAACCTGAACCATTGCATCACAGATAAGTAAATAAAGGCAGTACAATTGCATCCAGAAGCACTCCATCAAGGGATGGAGCTGTCAATTCAACAGCTATGCTCAATTGAGCATGTCCATGAAATTAAGCAAATGATATAGCACACCAGGAGCACCGGCTCTTGCAAATTGCAAGGATGACACACAGTCATCAGGCCAGAGGCAAAGAATTGCATACACATGAGAGGCAGGAGTCTCACAGCAACAACATGAATAGTTAAATAAGCATAGCATCACAGCAGGCTCATGAGCAAGAGCTCATGAGTTAGAACAGCAAGTGATAGAGAAGAACAGCACAACAAAGCAGCCTAGATCCATGGCAGCAACACAACACAGCAGCATAAGCAAAGCAGTAGCACAAGCACAGCAGCTAGCAGCCATGGCGCGTGCAGGCAGCAGCAGCTAGCGCATCAAGACAGCACCAGGGCGAGCATGGCGCAGAGCACATTGGCATGGCCAGCATCTCCATGAGGGGAAGCAGGCCAGTAGCCAGAGCTAGACGACGAGGAGGAGGAGAGAAAGGAGGAGAACGGGGGCACTATCCTGGAGCAGCTCCATGGCATCACCGTGGCGGCACGGCGGCACAGCCTGGCCACGGCAGCGCCAAGCCATGGCCAGGCCGTCGGCGAGCGCGGAGGCTCCAGCGCAACCACGGCGAGGCACACGGCCACGCCACGGCACTGATACGTCTCCGACGTATCGATAATTTCTTATGTTCTATGCCACATTATTGATGTTATCTACATGGTTTATGCACACTTTATGTCATATTCGTGCATTTTCGGAACTAACCTATTAACAAGATGCCGAAGTGCCAGTTCTTTCTGCTGTTTTTGGTTTCAGAAATCCTAGTAAGGAAATATTCTCGGAATTGGGCAAATCAAAGCCCAGGGGCCTATTTTTCACGAAGCTTCCAGTCCGAAGGAGAGACGAAGAGGGGCACGGAGGGGCCACACCATAGGCGGCGCCCCTTGGCCGCGCGGCCTGTGGTGTGGGGCCCCGTGCCGCCTCTTGACCTGCCCTTCCGCCTATAAAAAGTCTCCGTGCGAAACCCCCGGTGCGAGAGCCACGATACGGAAAACCTTTCGGAGACGCCGCCACCGCCGATCCCATCTCGGGATCCAGAGCGCCTCCGGCACCTGCCGGAGAGGGGAATCATCTCGGAGGACTCTACACCGCCATGGTCGCTCCGAGTGATGAGTGAGTAGTTCACTGGACTATGGGTCCATAGCGGTAGCTAGATGGTTGTCTTCCTCATTGTGCTTCATTGTTGGATCTTGTGAGCTGCCTAACATGATCAAGATCATCTATCTGTAATTCTATATGTTGTGTTTGTCGAGATTCGATGGATAGAGAATACCATGTCATGTTAATTATCAAGTTATTATACATGTGTTGTTTATGATCTTGCATGCTCTCCGTTTCTAGTAGAGGCTCTGTGATACGTCTCCGACGTATCGATAATTTCTTGTGTTCCATGCCACATTATTGATGTTATCTACATGTTTTATGCACACTTTATGTCATATTCGTGCATTTTCTGGAACTAACCTATTAACAAGATGCCGAAGTGCCGTTCTTTTTCTGCTGTTTTTGGTTTCAGAAATCCTAGTAAAGAAATATTCTCGGAATTGGACGAAATAAAAGCCCGGGGCCTATTTTCTCACGAAGCTTCCAGTCCGAAGACGAAGCGTGGGGCCACAGGGGAGCCAAACCCTAGGGCGGCGCGTCCCCCCTTGGCCGCGCCGCCTGTCATCTGGGGCCCTGTGCCCCCTCTCGACTTGCCCTTAGCCTGCTTAAAGCCTCCGTGGCGAAACCTCCGATGCAGGGAGCCACGATACGGAAAACCTTGCCGAGACGCCGTCGCCGCCGATCCCATCTCGGGGATCCGGGAGATCGCCTCCGGCACCTGGGAGAGGGGAATCATCTCCGGAGGACTCTACACCGCCATGGTCGCCTCCGGAGTGATGAGTGAGTAGTCTACCCCTGGACTATGGGTCCATAGCAGTAGCTAGATGGTTGTCTTCTCCCCATTGTGCTATCATTGTCGGATCTTGTGAGCTGCCTATCATGATAAAGATCATCTATATGTAATTCTATATGTTGCGTTTGTTGGGATCCGATGAATAGAGAATACTTGTTATGTTGATTATCAAAGTTATGCTTATGTGTTATTTATGATCTTGCATGCTCTCCGTTACTAGTAGATGCTCTGGCCAAGTAGATGCTTTTAACTCCAAGAGGGAGTACTTATGCTCGATAGTGGGTTCATGCTGCATTGACACCTGGGACAGTTCTAAGGTTGTGTTGTCTTGTTGCCACTACGGATAAAACATTGATGCTATGTCTAAGGATGTAGTTGTTGATTACATTACGCACCGTACTTAATGCAATTGTCTGTTGCTTTGCAACAATACTGGAGGGGGTTCGGATGATAACTGAAGGTGGACTTTTTAGGCATAGATGCGGTTGGATGGCGGTCTATGTACTTTGTCGTAATGCCCAATTAAATCTCACTATACTCATCATGATATGTATGTGCATTGTCATGCTCTCTTTATTTGTCAATTGCCCAACGTGTAATTTGTTCACCCAACATGCTTTATCTTATGGGAGAGACACCTCTAGTGAACTGTGGACCCCGGTCCAATTCTCTTCTGAAATACAATCTACTGCAATACTTGTTTTTCTGTTTTCTCGCAAACAATCATCTTCCACACAATACGGTTAATCCTTTGTTACAGCAAGCCGGTGAGATTGACAACCTCCTGTTTCGTTGGGGCAAAGTACTTTGGTTGTGTTGTGCAGGTTCCACGTTAGCGCCGGAATCTCTGGTGTTGCGCCGCACTACATCCCGCCGCCATCAACCTTCAACGTGCTTCTTGGCTCCTCCTGGTTCGATAAACCTTGGTTTCTTTATGAGGGAAAACTTGCTGCTGTGCTCATCATACCTTCCTCTTGGGGTTGCCCAACGAACGTGTGAAATACACGCTACGTCTCCAACGTATCGATAATTTCTTGTGTTCCATGCCACATTATTGATGTTATCTACATGTTTTATGCACACTTTATGTCATATTCGTGCATTTTCTGGAACTAACCTATTAACAAGATGCCGAAGTGCCGTTGCTGTTTTCTGCTGTTTTTGGTTTCAGAAATCCTAGTAAAGAAATATTCTCGGAATTGGACGAAATAAGCCAGAGGCCTATTTTCTCACGAAGCTTCGGAAGACCGAAGAGAGACGAAGAGGGGCCACGAGGGGCCACACCTAGGGCGGCGCGGCCCCCTTGGCCGCGCGGCCCTGTGGTGTGGGGCCCTCGTGCGCCTCTTGACCTACCCCTTCGCCTACTTAAAGCCTCCGTGACGAAACCCCCGGTGCGAGAGCCACGATACGGAAAACCTTCGAGACCGCCGCCACCGATCCCATCTCGGGGATCCAGGGAGATCGCCTCCGGCACCCTGAGAATCATCTCCGGGAGGACTCTACGCCGCCATGGTCGCCTCCGGTGTGATGTGTGAGTAGTCTACCCCTGGACTATGGGTCCATAGCGGTAGCTAGATGGTTGTCTTCTCCCCATTGTGCTATCATTGTCGGATCTTGTGAGCTGCCTAACATGATCAAGATCATCTATCGTAATTCTATATGTTGCGTTTGTTGGGATCCGATGAATAGAGAATACTTGTTATGTTGATTATCAAGACTATGTCTATGTGTTGTTTATGATCTTGCATGCTCTCCGTTATTAGTAGATGCTTTGGCCAAGTTGATGCTAGTAACTCCAAGAGGGAGTATTTATGCTCGATAGTGGGTTCATGCCTCCGTGAATCTGGAGGAGTGACAAGAACCACTAAGGTTATGGATGTGCTGTTGCCACTAGGGATAAAACATTAGTGCTATGTTCAAGGATGTAGTCACTAGTTACATTACGCGCAATACTTAATGCAATTGTCATTGTTAGCAACTTAATACTGGAGGGGTTCGGATGATAACCTGAAGGTGGACTTTTTAGGCATAGATGCGGTTGGATGGCGGTCTATGTACTTTGTCGTAATGCCCAATTAAATCTCACTATACTCATCATAATATGTATGTGCATGGTCATGCTCTCTTTATTTGTCAATTGCCCAACGTAATTTGTTCACCCAACATGCTGCTTGTCTTATGGGAGAGACACCTCTAGTGAAGTGGACCCCGGTCCAATTCTCTTTACTGAAATACAATCTACTGCAATACTTGTTCTATTGTTTTCTGCAAACAATCATCTTCCACACAATACGGTTAATCCTTTGTTACAGCAAGCCGGTGAGATTGACAACCTCCATTTCGTTGGGGACAAAGTACTTTGGTTGTGTTGTGCAGGTTCCACGTTGGCGCCGGAATCCCAGTGTTGCGCCGCACTACATCTCGCCGCCATCAACCTTCAACGTGCTTCTTGACTCCTCTGGTTCGATAAACCTTGGTTTCTTCTGAGGAAAACTTGCTGCTGTGCGCATCATACCTTCCTCTTGGGGTTGCCCAACGAACGTGTGAAATACACGCCATCAAGCATAAATTTCTGGCGTTGCCGGGACATCAGACACGCAAGGGGAGTCTCCACTTCTCAATCTCTTTACTTTGTTTTTGTCTTGCTTAGTTTTATTTACTACTTTGTTTGCTGCACTAAATCAAAATACAAAAAAATTAGTTGCTAGTTTTACTTTACTTGTTATCTTGTTTGCTATATCAAAAACACAAAAAAATTAGTTTACTTGCATTTACTTTATCTAGTTTGCTTTATTTACTACTGCTAAAATGAGTAATCCTGAAGTTGAAGTTCGTTCATTTAAGCAACAAGGGGAGAATGTTTAAAAGATGCTTGGTATAGAATTAGTGATGCCCATAATAGGTGCACTAAGAAACACTCCACCACTATCCTACTCAGGAATTTTTATGTTGGTATCTCTAGCTGGAATAGATATGTTCTTGATTGTCTCGCGGGAGGTAACTTCCTAGGCGCTCCCGCCTTAGAAGCTAGTTGCATTATTGAGAGTCTATTTGGAACACCACCTGTTAATGAAACTAAAATTGAAACCTCCCTTGAGGATGTTATGAAAAAATTGGAAACCATAGAGAAAAATTGTAGTGTTGAAACTAAATTGGAAATATTACTTGATAATACTGATAAACTTGATAAAATCCTAGGAAGAATTAACGAAAGAATTGCTACTCTAGAAACTTGTGCTATCCATGATAATCAAACCCATAGAATTGGTAAACTTGAAGGAGCTATGGGAAAATTGGGTTCAACTTTTTCTTCTCTTAAATTTAATGAGAAAGCTTATGTGGGTAAGGAGCAAAAATTCATGTATGTCTCTAAGGTGCCTAAACCAAAGAATTACTATAGGCCTAAAATTGATAAAACTCCCAACACCCCTGGTAATGATGTTGATGCTTCACCCTTCGATAATACTTGATACACACGCCTAGCTGAAGGCGTTAAAGAAAAGCGCTTATGGGAGACAACCCATGTTTTTACCTACAGTACTTTGTTTTTATTTTGTGTCTTGGAAGTTGTTTACTACTGTAGAAACCTCTCCTTATCTTAGTTTTGAGTTTTGTTGTGCCAAGTTAAGCCGTTGATAGAAAAGTAAGTACTAGATTTGGATTACTGCGCAGTTCCAGATTTCTTTGCTGTCACGAATCTGGGTCTATCTCCCTGTAGGTAGCTCAGAAAATTACGCCAATTTACGAGCATGATCCTCAGATATGTACGCAACTTTCATTCAATTTGAGCATTTTCGTTTGAGCAAGTCTGGTGCCATTTTAAAATTCGTCAATACGAACTGTTCTGTTTTGACAGATTCTGCCTTTTATTTCGCATTGCCTCTTTCGCTATGTTGGATGAATTTCTTTGATCCACTAATGTCCAGTAGCATTATGCAATGTCCAGAAGTGTTAAGAATGATTGTGTCACCTCTGAATATGTCAATTTATATTGTGCACTAACCCTCTAATGAGTTGTTTCGAGTTTGGTGTGGAGGAAGTTTTCAAGGATCAAGAGAGGAGTATGATGCAACATGATTAAGGAGAGTGAAAGCTCTAAGCTTGGGATGCACCCGGTGGTTCACCCCTGCATATATCAAGAAGACTCAAGCGTCTAAGCTTGGGGATGCCCAGGCATCCTCTTCTTCATCAACAAATTATCAGGTTCCTCCCCTGAAACTACATTTTTATTCGGCCACATCTTATGTGCTTTTTCTTGGAGCGTCGGTTTTGTTTTGTTTTTTGTTTTGTTTGAATAAAATGGATCCTAGCATTCACTTTATGGGAGAGATACACGCTCCGCTGTAGCATATGGACAAATATGTCCTTGGTTTCTACTCATAGTATTCATGGCGAAGTTTCTTCTTCGTTAAATTGTTATATGGTTGGAATTGGAAAATGATACATGTAGTAATTGCTATAAATGTCTTGGGTAATGTGATACTTGGCAATTGTTGTGCTCATGTTTAAGCTCTTGCATCATATGCTTTGCACCCATTAATGAAGAAATACATAGAGCATGCTAAAATTTGGTTTGCATATTTGGTTTCTCTAAGGTCTAGATAATTTCTAGTTTTGAGTTTGAACAACAAGGAAGACGGTGTAGAGTCTTATAATGTTTTCAATATGTCTTTTATGTGAGTTTTGCTGCACCGTTCATCCTTGTGTTTGTTTCAAATAACCTTGCTAGCCTAAACCTTGTATCGAGAGGGAATACTTCTCATGCATCCAAAATACTTGAGCCAACCACTATGCCATTTGTGTCCACCATACCTACCTATACTACATGGTATTTTCCCGCCATTCCAAAGTAAATTGCTTGAGTGCTACCTTTAAAATTCCATCATTCACCTTTGCAATATATAGCTCATGGGACAAATAGCTTAAAAACTATTGTGGCATTGAATATGTAATTATGCACTTTATCTCTTATTAAGTTGCTTGTTGTGCGATAACCATGTTCTGGGGAACGCCATCAACTCATTGTTGAATTTCATGTGAGTTTCTATGCATGTTCGTCTTGTCTGAAGTAAGGGCGATCTACACTGAGTTGAATGATTTGAGCATGCATATTGTGAGAGAACAACATTGGGCCGCTAACTAAAGCCATGATCCATGGTGGAAGTTTCAGTTTTGGACAAACATCCTCAAAATCTCTAATGAGAAAAGAATTAATTGTTGTTGAATGCTTAAAGCATTAAAAGAGGAGTCCATTATCTGTTGTCTATGTTGTCCCGTATGGATGTCTAAGTTGAGAATAATCAAAGCGAGAAATCCAATGCGAGCTTTCTCCTTAGACCTTTGTACAGGCGGCGTAGAGGTACCCCTTTGTGAAACTTGGTTGAAGCATATGTATTGCGGTGATAATTCAGGTAGTCCAAGCTAATTAGGACAAGGTGCGGGCACTAATAGTACACTATGCATGAGGCTTGCAACTTATAAGATATAATTTACATGATGCATATGCTTTATTACTACCGTTGACAAAATTGTTTCATGTTTTCAAAATCAAAGCTCTAGCACAAATATAGCAATCGATGATTTTTCCTCTATGAGGACCATTCTTTTACTTTCAATGTTGAGTCAGTTCACCTATTTCTATCCACCTCAAGAAGCAAACACTTGTGTGAACTGTGCATTGATTCCTACATACTTGCTTATTGCACTTATTATATTACTCTATGTTGACAATATCCATGAGATATACATGTTACAAGTTGAAAGCAACCGCTGAAACTTAATCTTCTTTGTGTTGCTTCAATACCTTTACTTTGAATTATTGCTTTATGAGTTAACTCTTATGCAAGACTTATTGATGCTTGTCTTGAAGTGCTATTCATGAAAAGTCTTTGCTTTATGATTCACTTGTTTACTCATGTCATACACATTGTTTTGATCGCTGCATTCTTTACATATGCTTTACAAATAGTATGATCAAGATTATAATGGCATGTCACTCCGAAATTATCTTTGTTATCGTTTTACCTGCTCGGGACGAGCAGAACTAAGCAGGGATGCTGATACGTCTCCAACGTATCGATAATTTCTTGTGTTCCATGCCACATTATTGATGTTATCTACATGTTTTATGCACACTTTATGTCATATTCGTGCATTTTGGAACTAACCTATTAACAAGATGCGAAGTGCCAGTTGCATTTTCTGCTGTTTTTGGTTTCAGAAATCTAGTAAAGAAATATTCTCGGAATTGACGAAATAAAAGCCCGGAGGCCTATTTTCTCACGAAGCTTCCAGGAAGACCGAAGACGAGAGAAGAGGGGCCACGAGGGGCCACACCCTAGGGCGGCGCGGCCCCCTTGGCCGCGCGGCCTGTGGTGTGGGGCCCTCGTGCCGCCTCTGACCTACCCCTTCGCCTACTTAAAGCCTCCGTGTGAGCCCCCGATGCAAGGAGCACGATACGGAAAACCTTCTTGAGACGCCGCGCCGCCGATCCCATCTCGGGGATCCGGGAGATCGCCTCCGGCACCTGCCGGGAGAGAATCATCTCCGGAGGACTCTACGCCGCCATGGTCGCCTCAGGTGTGATGTGTGAGTAGTCTACCCCTGGACTATGGGTCCATAGCAGTAGCTAGATGGTTGTCTTCTCCCCATTGTGCTATCATTGTCGGATCTTGTGAGCTGCCTAACATGATCAAGATCATCTAACTGTAATTCTATATGTTGCGTTTGTTGGGATCCGATGAATAGAGAATACTTGTTATGTTGATTATCAAGACTATGTCTATGTGTTGTTTATGATCTTGCATGCTCTCCGTTATTAGTAGATGCTTTGGCCAAGTTGATGCTAGTAACTCCAAGAGGGAGTATTTATGCTCGATAGTGGGTTCATGCCTCCGTGAATCTGGAGGAGTGACAAGAACCACTAAGGTTATGGATGTGCTGTTGCCACTAGGGATAAAACATTAGTGCTATGTTCAAGGATGTAGTCACTAGTTACATTACGCGCAATACTTAATGCAATTGTCTGTTGTTAGCAACTTAATACGGAGGGGTTCGGATGATAACTTGAAGGTGGACTTTTTAGGCATAGATGCGATTGGATGGCGGTCTATGTACTTTGTCGTAATGCCCAATTAAATCTCACTATACTCATCATAATATGTATGTGCATGGTCATGCTCTCTTTATTTGTCAATTGCCCAACTGTAATTTGTTCACCCAACATGCTTGCTTGTCTTATGGGAGACACCTCTAGTGAATTGTGGACCCCGGTCCAATTCTCTTTCTTGAAATACAATCTACTGCAATACTTGTTCTACTGTTTTCTGCAAACAATCATCTTCCACACAATACGGTTAATCCTTTGTTACAGCAAGCCGGTGAGATTGACAACCTCCTGTTTCGTTGGGGCAAAGTACTTTGGTTGTGTTGTGCGGGTTCCACGTTGGCGCAGGAATCCCTGGTGTTGCGCCACTACATCTCGCCGCCATCAACCTTCAACGTGCTTCTTGACTCCTCCTGGTTCGATAAACCTTGGTTTCTTTCTGAGGGAAAACTTGCTGCTGTGCGCATCATACATTCCTCTTGGGGTTGCCCAACGAACGTGTGAAATACACGCCATCACACGCCATCAAGCATATTTTCTGGCGCCGTTGCCGGGGAGATCAAGACACGCTGCAAGGGAGTCTCCACTTCTCAATCTCTTTACTTTGTTTTTGTCTTGCTTGGTTTTACTTACTACTTTGTTTGCTGCACTAAATCAAAATACAAAAAATTAGTTGCTAGTTTTACTTGATTTGCTATCTTGTTTGCTATATCGAAAACACAAAAAAATTAGTTTACTTGCATTTACTTTATCTAGTTTGCTTTATTTACTATTGCTAAAATGGCCTTGAAAATACTAAGTTGTGTGACTTCACAACCACAAATAATAATGATTTCTTATGCACACCTATTGCTCCACCTGCTACTACAGCAGAATTCTTTGAAATTAAACCTGCTTTACTGAATCTTGTTATGAAAGATCAATTTTCTGGAATTAGTTCTGATGATGCTGCTGCCCATCTTAATAATTTTGTTGAACTATGTGAAATGCAAAAATATAAAGATGTAGATGGTGATATTATTAAACTAAAATTGTTCCTTTCTCATTAAGAGGAAGAGCTAAAGATTGCTGCTATCTCTGCCTAAGAATAGTATTGATTCATGGACTAAATGCAAGGATGCTTTTATTGGTAGATATTATCCCCCTGCTAAAATTATATCTTTGAGGAGTAGCATAATGAATTTCAAACAATTAGAGACTGAACATGTTTCTCAAGCTTGGGAAAGAATGAAATCTCTGATTAAAAATTGCCCAACCCATGGACTGGATGATCATCCAAACCTTCTATGCAGGACTAAATTTTTCTTCACGGAATTTATTGGATTCAGCTGCTGGAGGTACCTTTATGTCCATCACTCTTGGTGAAGCAACAAAGCTTCTTGATAATATGATGATCAACTACTCTGAATGGCACACGGAAAGAGCTCCACAAGGTAAGAAGGTAAATTCTGTTGAGGAATCCTCTTCCTTGAATGATAAGGTTGATGCTATTATGTCTATGCTTGTGAATGATAGGACTAATATTGATCCTAATAATGTTCCGTTAGCTTCATTGGTTGCACAAGAAGAACATGTTGATGTAAACTTCATTAAAAATAATAATTTCAACAACAATGCTTATAGGAACAATTCTAGTAACAACTATAGGCCATATCCTTATAATAATGGCAACGGATATGGTAATTCTTATGGAAATTCTTACAAAAATAATAGGAATTCACCCCCTGGACTTGAAGCCATGCTTAAAGAATTTATTAGTACACAAACTGCCTTTAACAAATCTGTTGAGGAAAAACTCAATAAAATTGATATTCTTGTTTCTAGAGTTGATAGTCTTGCTTCTGATGTTGATCTTTTGAAATCAAAAGTTATGACTAATAGGGATATTGAAAATAAAATTGTTACTACAGCAAATGCCATTCAAGTTAGAATTAATGAGAATATAAGATTAATGGCTGAACTGCGTGCTAGGTGGGATAGAGAAGAAAATGAAAAACTAGCTAAAGAGAAGAATATAGCTAAAGTTTGGACTATTACCACCACTAGTAATGCTAATGCTACACATGTTGCTGCACCTCCTACTCATACTAATAAAAGAATTGGTGTTAGCAATGTTTCCACTTCTAATGCAAAGCGCGAAAAACCGCCTGAAACTGCTAAAACTGCTGAAACTGCCTGTGATAAAGCTGCTGAAATTTTTTCCAACATTGGGGATGATGATCCCATTGCTTTAGATTATAATGGTTTGAATTTTGATGATTGCCACATCTCTGAAGTTATAAAGTTCTTGCAAAAACTTGCTAAAAGTCCTAATGCTAGTGCTATAAATTTGGCTTTCACGCATCATATTACAAATGCTCTCATAAAAGCTAGAGAAGAGAAACTAGAGAGCGAAGCCTCTATTCCTAAAAAGCTAGAGGATGGTTGGGAGCCCATCATTAAGATGAAGGTTAAAGATTTTGATTGTAATGCTTTATGTGATCTTGGTGCAAGTATTTATTATGCCTAAGAAAATTTATAATATGCTTGACTTGCCACCGCTGAAAAATTGTTATTTGGATGTTAATCTTCTTGATCATTCTACAAAGAAACCTTTGGGTAAAGTTGATAATGTTCATTACCGTTAACAATAATCTTGTTCCCGTTGATTTTGTTGTCTTGGATATTGAATGCAATGCATCTTGTCCAATTATATTGGGAAGACCTTTTCTTCGAACTGTTGATGCTATTATTGATATGAGGGAAGGTAATATAAAATATCAATTTCCTATCAAGAAAGGTATGGAACACTTCCCTAGAAAGAGAATGAAGGTACCTTATGATTCTATTATTAGAACAAACTATGATGTTGATGCTTCATCTCTCGATGTTACTTGATACACACTTTCTGCGCCTAGCTGAAAGGCGTTAAAGAAAAGCGCTTATGGGAGACAACCCATGTTTTTACCTACAGTACTTTGTTTTTATTTTGTGTCTTGGAAGTTGTTTACTACTGTAGCAACCTCTCCTTATCTTAGTTTTGAGTTTTGTTGTGCCAAGTTTAAGCCGTTGATAGAAAAGTAAGTACTAGATTTGGATTACTGCGCAGTTCCAGATTTCTTTGCTGTCACGAATCTGGGTCTATCTCCTGTAGGTAGCTCAGAAAATTACGCCAATTTACGAGCATGATCCTCAGAAATGTACGCAACTTTCATTCAATTTGAGCATTTTCGTTTGAGCAAGTCTGGTGCCATTTTAAAATTCGTCAATACGAACTGTTCTGTTTTGACAGATTCTGCCTTTTATTTCGCATTGCCTCTTTCGCTATGTTGGATGAATTTCTTTGATCCACTAATGTCCAGTAGCATTATGCAATGTCCAGAAGTGTTAAGAATGATTGTGTCACCTCTGAATATGTCAATTTATATTGTGCACTAACCCTCTAATGAGTGTTTCGAGTTTGGTGTGGAGGAAGTTTTCAAGGATCAAGAGAGGAGTATGATGCAACATGATCAAGGAGAGTGAAAGCTCTAAGCTTGGGGATGCACCCGTGGTTCACCCCATATATCAAGAAGACTCGGCGTCTAAGCTTGGGGATGCCCAAGGCATCCCCTTCTTCATCGACAAATTATCAGGTTCCTCCCTGAAACTATATTTTTATTCGGCCACATCTTATGTGCTTTTTCTTGGAGCGTCGGTTTGTTTTTGTTTTTGTTTTGTTTGAATAAAATGGATCCTAGCATTCACTTTATGGGAGAGATACACGCTCCGCTGTAGCATATGGACAAATATGTCCTTGGTTTCTACTCATAGTATTCATGGCGAAGTTTCTCCTTCGTTAAATTGTTATATGGTTGGAATTGGAAAATGATACATGTAGTAATTGCTATAAATGTCTTGGGTAATGTGATACTTGGCAATTGTTGTGCTCATGTTTAAGCTCTTGCATCATATGCTTTGCACCCATTAATGAAGAAATACATAGAGCATGCTAAAATTTGGTTTGCATATTTGGTTTCTCTAAGGTCTAGATAATTTCTAGTTTTGAGTTTGAACAACAAGGAAGACGGTGTAGAGTCTTATAATGTTTACAATATGTCTTTTATGTGAGTTTTGCTGCACCGGTTCATCCTTGTGTTTGTTTCAAATAAACCTTGCTAGCCTAAACCTTGTATCGAGAGGGAATACTTCTCATGCATCCAAAATACTTGAGCCAACCACTATGCCATTTGTGTCCACCATACCTACCTATACTACATGGTATTTTCCCGCCATTCCAAAGTAAATTGCTTGAGTGCTACCTTTAAAATTCCATCATTCACCTTTGCAATATATAGCTCATGGGACAAATAGCTTAAAAACTATTGTGGTATTGAATATGTAATTATGCACTTTATCTCTTATTAAGTTGCTTGTTGTGCGATAACCATGTTTACTGGGGAACGCCATGAACTCATTGTTGAATTTCATGTGAGTTGCTATGCATGTTCGTCTTGTCTGAAGTAAGGGCGGTTTTCACAATCAAATGGTTTGAGTATGCATATTGTTAGAGAAGAACATTGGGCCGCTAACTAAAGCCATGAATCATGGTGGAAGTTTCAGTTTGGACATAAAACCTCAATCTCTTATGAGAATATTAGCGTTGTTGAATGCTTAAGCATTAAAAGAGAGTCCATTATCTGTTGTCTATGTTGTCCCGGTATGGGTGTCTAAGTTGAAGAATGATCAAAAGAAATCCAATGCGAACTTTCTCCTTAGACCCTTGTACAGGCGGCATAGAGGTACCCCTTTGTGACACTTGGTTGAAACATATGTTATGCAATGATGATCAGTGTTAACCCAAGCTAATTAGGACAAGGTGCGGGCACTATTGGTACACTATGCATGAGGCTTGCAACTTATAAGATATAATTTACATGATGCATATGCTTTATTACTACCGTTGACAAAATTGTTTCATGTTTTCAAAATCAAAGCTCTAGCACAAATATAGCAATCGATGCTTTTCCTCTATGAGGACCATTCTTTTACTTTCAATGTTGAGTCAGTTCACCTATTTCTCTCTACCTCAAGAAGCAAACACTTGTGTGAACTGTGCATTGATTCCTACATACTTTCTTATTGCACTTATTATATTACTCTATGTTGACAATATCCATGAGATATATATGTTACAAGTTGAAAGCAACCGCTGAAACTTAATCTTCTTTTGTGTTGCTTCAATACCTTTACTTTGAATTATTGCTTTATGAGTTAACTCTTATGCAAGACTTATTGATGCTTGTCTTGAAGTGCTATTCATGAAAAGTCTTTGCTTTATGATTCACTTGTTTACTCATGTCATACACATTGTTTTGATCGCTGCATTCTCTACATATGCTTTACAAATAGTATGATCAAGATTATGATGGCATGTCACTCCAGAAATTATCTTTGTTAGTTTTTTTGGGACGAGCCGAACTAAGCTTGGGATGCGATACGTCTCCGACGTATCGATAATTTCTTGTGTTCCATGCCACATTATTGATGTTATCTACATGTTTTATGCACACTTTATGTCATATTCGTGCATTTTCGGAACTAACCTATTAACAAGATGCCGAAGTGCCGTTCATTTCTGCTGTTTTTGGTTTCAGAAATCCTAGTAAAGAAATATTCTCGAATTGGACGAAATAAAAGCCCGGGGCCTATTTTCTCACGAAGCTTCCGAAGTCCGAAGACGAAACGAAGTGGGGCCACGGGGAGCCAAACCATAGGGCGGCGCGGCCCCCTTGGCCGCCGGCCCGTGGTGTGGGGCCCCGTGCCGCCTCTTGACCTGCCCTTCCGCCTATAAAAAGTCTCGTGACGAAACCCCCGGTCTGAGAGCCACGATACGGAAAACCTTTCGGAGAGACGCCGCCGATCCCATCTCGGGGGATCAGGAGATCGCCTCCGGCACCTGAGGGGGAATCATCTCCCGGAGGACTCTACACCGCCATGGTCGCCTCAGGGAGTGATGAGTGAGTAGTTCACCCCTGGACTATGGGTCCATAGCAGTAGCTAGATGGTTGTCTTCTCCTCATTGTGCTTCATTGTTGGATCTTGTGAGCTGCCTAACATGATCAAGATCATCTATCTGTAATTCTATATGTTGTGTTTGTCGGGATCCGATGGATAGAATACCATGTCATGTTAATTATCAAGTTATTATACATGTGTTGTTTATGATCTTGCATGCTCTCCGTTTCTAGTAGAGGCTCAGGCCAAGTTTTTACTTTTAACTCCAAGAGGGAGTACTTATGCTCGATAGTGGGTTCATGCATTGACACAGGGGAGTGAAGAAACCCTAAGGTTGTGTTGTCTTGTGCCACTAGAGATAAAACATTGGCGCTATGTCAAGGATGTAGTTGCGATTACATTACGCACCATACTTAATGCAATTGTCTGTTGTTTATCAACTTAATTTGGAGGGTTGGACGATAACGAAGGTGGACTTTTTAGGCATAGATGCGATTGGATGGCGGTCTATGTACTTTGTCGTAATGCCCAATTAAATCTCACTATACTTATCATGTCATGTATTTGCATTGTTATGCCCTCTCTATTTGTCAATTGTAATTTGTTCACCCAACATGCTTTTATCTTATGGGAGAGACACCTCTAGTGAACTGTGGACCCGGTCCATTCTTTTAATACTGAAATACAAATCTCTAATACTTGTTTTCTGTTTTCTCTGCAAACAATCATCTTCCACAATACGGTTAATCCTTTGTTACGGCAAGCCGGTGAGATTGACAACCTCAGTTTCGTTGGGAAAAGTACTTTGGTTGTGTTGTGCGGGTTCCACGTTGGCGCCGGAATCCCTGGTGTTGCGCCGCACTACATCCCGCCGCCATCAACCTTCAACGTGCTTTTGGCTCCTCTGGTTCGATAAACCTTGGTTTCTTTCTGAGGGAAAACTTGCTGCTGTGCGCATCATACCTTCCTCTTGGGGTTGCCCAACGAACGTGTGAAATACACGCCATCAGCACCAAGTTCGTCGGCAACGACGAGATCGCCGCAAATCACCACGGCCATGTCGCAGAGGCGTTGGGGGAGAGCGGTGGCGGCGAGGAAACACAGATCAGCGCGGACCGATCGGTGTGCCATCGTGCGGCCGTTCGATTGCGACCGATCTCGCCGGCGGGGATGGTCGGTGGCGGCCGGAGTAATTCGGCGACGGCGCAGGTGACCACGGCGTCGCGGGAGAGAGGAGAGCTAGGGTTCACGAGAGAGAAGAGGAAGGGGACGGGTGCGTCCGACCAAGCCAGACGTGCGGCTCAGGTTAGGGTTAACCACTGGGCCACCCTGACAAGTGGGCCCAGGGGCAATTTAGACATTTCACAATTTCATTTAACCCTGAAACTTTGAAAATGCATAGAAAATGATAAATAGCTCTAAAAAATAATCAAAAATATGAAAACTACTAGGAATAAAATTCTCTATCATAATAAAATATGAAAAGGAATTTTTGAAGACAAACCAGATTAAGTCCAAATTTGATGATTAAAATAATCATTTAAATCACACCTGATATTTTCAATAATGAAAATAAGTCCATAAATGCTTTTGGACTTTAAAAACACCTTGACAACATTTCAAGGTTGTATTTTACCCTAAACATAGTATTCCTAAATTATTCTTAGTATTAACTTCTCATATGAAATGATAAGACATCAGAAGGGGGGAACAAACCCTAAAAATGGAATCATGCATAAATGCTTATTTAACCATTGCCCTTATCGGACAATGATGCTATTTTTCAGCAACAGAGGACAAGGGTCAGTCCACACCATCCAACTGCAACACTTTGCAGTGTTAAGCAAGTTCATCGCTTGCTCATGTTATTTGAGTATTTTTACCAAATTACTTGCAAAGTACTATGTTTATCACTATTGCATAAAAAGCAAAACCACTATTTTCATAACTATGAATATGACTAAGTGGTGGGTAATGGAACCATGGATTGTGTTGAAATGGTGGAGGTTCCATTGCAAGGGTTTATATCCATCTAGGATTAAACAACAAATGTCGTCCAGTGATTCTTGTGCCGTAATAACCGTGTTAGCCATAAGATCTGGAGTGGGACGGAATAGTCAATTGTATTTCCACCTCTTGTACATCAACGGACGCGCTTACCGTAGACACTTGTATTCCAACGGTGCAAGTGGTGGCTGGGGAAAGTCCCCACGGCATAGTCCGTAGACACTTGTAGCCCGAGGATCAAGCGGTGGCTGGGGAAGCCTAAAGTCCCCACGGTATTGTGGTCTATGAGGGTTGCATCTACCGGCGAAGGAGTTTGGTTCGATCCAGATTCTTGTCATGGTCGGGGTCCATCCTTAATTGGTGTAAGAGGACCGGCGAGGACCCGGGGTCGGGGATGCAACAAAGGGTGGGTGTGCGAGGTAGCGGAGGAATATGATTGGCTATGACCTTATACCGGGCCTCACACCGAAGGAAGTGTGGACGGAAAGCTGCCGGTTGGCACCAAGGTTAAGATCTCTTATGCGTAAAGCAACACACCTCTGCGAGTGTAATGAATCGTGACTGTCCTCACTGTTCGGGATTTGGAGCTGCGAGCTGAAGAAAGGAACTCCATGAAGTTCTAGTAAACCGGTGAAGACTGACGGACATAGTTCTTTGGAATAAAAGCAACCTCTTGAAGAAATGTTTATCAAAACATGCATTGGTATTAGACTCTCTGGTCTAATATCGTAGCTAGTGCATTAAACACCTCTTTTCTTTAATGAACTTGTTGAGTACGCTCGTACTCATACCACTCTTAAATCCTACAGATTGTCTGAATCGGTGGAGGAGGACAACGACGACCCGGAAGGAGGGAAGTCATCGGCTATGAATAACCAGACCTCTCTGGAGGTATCGAAGGTGTAAACTACCTCATAGTCTACGGGGCCGGGGAAGGTTCCGGAGGAGAGCAAGCTTAGACCTACCGAGTAATAGTAACATCCGAGCAGTACGAACTCTTAGTACTTAACTGCTCGAGGAAATAAATGTATAACCTAGTAAGACTGTTATATTGTAAGTTAAGTTGGGTTCGCCTCGAACCCAGGAGTATCCCTCTTAGGACCCAAGAGGAGTTCCGATATGATATGTATATATTGCTTGTAATAATAAATGAATGAGTTATGGACCCGCTATGTTGTTGTACTACTCTGAGGGATGTAATATTTGCGGATTAGTACTTCGTGAATGTTATATCAACGACGGCATACTACAACATGCAGTGGTATGCAGGGTCACCACAGTTGGTATCAGAGCAAAAGCTTTGACCTTAGGTTGGAACCTAGTAAATGGGACCGAACGTTAGGAGACAAATAGGATTAGTAAACAATTCTATAAAAATATGGTGTATATTCACTCGAGAATAAAACAATCATATCTTTTAGTGCGATAATTCTTTATTATCTCTATTACGATGCATCATTACTAATATTATATTCTTTCTATTCTACAGCCAACTATGGCAAGTTCACGTTCGGGACATAACGTGAAAGTGAAGGCATCGAATTTGAGTGAATACGACGGAGGACTCGCGGGCATTTCTTCGTGCGATGTTACTTGAATTTGGGTGCGATCTCCAAATCCAAGTAATGAAATACTAGTACTACGACGGTCCAGTATTGGCGAAGTGTAGAGTAGGACTAAGACTTCCAGAATCCCTAGGAATGAGTGTAGTGATGCCAGCATGTGAGGCTAGAACCATCAACACAGCCTACCACATAGCCATAATGAAAGTCATCACAGATATTCGGGAACATAAGACTAAAGAGCTTATTGGTTCCGAGTTCGCACATATTCCTCATATGGAGGAGAAAGATGATCCTATGCTTAACCACTTTAAGCTTGCAAAACGAAAACCAGCAGAAGCCGCTAAGTACATGGATAACAGCCGCAACTTACTGTCATTTTTCTTTCAGCTGAACCGACATCTGTCGGGAGCAATTGACACAATGTTGGAAGAGTTCACTAAGCCCAAGGAGGAGACGAAGGGAAAGGAACAAATGGAAGGTGAGGTTCACACACCAGTTTATTCAGCTGGTGACTTCATTAGTATTGACCATCCAGAACAACAAACCACACCCATTACACCTAGGTACTTTCCTAGTAGTTCCCATGAAGGATATGAGGGTGGAGAGGAATCCGGAAACCATCAGCGTTCCGAGACTCCTATAGAAAACTCCACAGGTTGGCGTTGGGGATCAGACACTGGAACCCATAGTGATTCAGTTAGATGTAATCCTGAGATGAATGAGGACGCCACAACCCAGTTCCAGAACTATCAGTATAGTAGGGGAGATGATGAGGAGTATCCGATACTGATCGAGTCGGATACAGATGGTGGAAATACCTATGGCGGAGTCACAGGGAGTACACCCGATGGGTGGATTATGATGCATTGAATGACCAGTTCATGAACACAGATTTCTCCCTGGGATCATCCTCTGATTCCGACTACCAGCCGACGGGAAGACCCTATGTTCCAGATTCTGTCAGGAGGACTACACGTTCGACCGGATGGCTGGGATGTACCAGGAGTGAAGCACGACTAGAGACCACCATGGGAGGCGAGACTACAATACAGCTGTACCACATGTATTGTAGTATGTAATATTTGTAGAAATTTGTACATATACTTCAATAAGTGAGTTTGCATACTCACATCGCTACTGATTGTAATAAACCACTTAAGTATGTATATACATGGTATATGTTTTGTATGATTTGGATTTGCTTCTTGATTTCCATTGCGTGACTAGTTCTGTGCACAAAGTTGAGCTCAGAAAACTTGCGCATGGAGTAACTATGAGTACCACTTTGTGTTGCAGAACTAGGGGGATATGTCGGGAGCGATGGGTGAGGAGAGTGAAGCACAACGCCTCGAGCGCGAGGCAAGGCAGAAGGAAGAGGCTGATGAAGCAGCCAGAAACCAGTTTCCACCACCACCACCACCCATGACGCAGCAGAACTTCCTCCAATACATGGAAATGTTGGAGGAAAGGCAACGTATGACCATGGAGCAGCAAAACAAGTTCTTTCAGGAGCTGCTTCAGCGGAACAGGGTGGAGAGGCCAGAAAACCAGGGAGTCACTTTGTCAGACTTCCAGAATACGAAGCCAATATCCTTCGCATACGCGCCCGAACCTATGGACGCGGAGGTTTGGTTGATGGATACCGAGCGTAAGCTCAATACTGTTGGATGCAACGACCTGGAGAAGGTCATGTACGCAACACACTTGTTGTGTGGACCCGCCGCATCATGGTGGGATAACATAGTAGCCGTTTATCCGGCTGAAAAGGTGTTTGCATGGGAAGAGTTCAAGAGGAAGTTCAGGGAATCCAACGTCCCTGAAAGTATAGTGGAATTGAAGCGTCGAGAATTTGAAAGTCTCGAGCAGAAAGATAAAGCCATCCTGACTTATGTCAGGGAGTTTTCAAAACTGTCTCGGCATGCAGTTGAGGAGGTCAACACCGAGGACAAGAAGAAGAGGTTCTTGCGGGGATTAAGTCCCCAGTTCAAAGTACAACTCAGAATGATGAGGGCTACTGAATTCCAGGAGTAGGTGGATGCAGCCATCACTCTTGAAGACGACTTCAAACAACTGCAGGAGGAAAAGAGAAAGAAGGCTAAATTTGAGCCCAAGAGATATGTCAGCAACAAGCCTAACACTGGCTTCAGTTTCAAACCAAGGTACAACAACAACAACAACAACAACAAGAACAACAACAGAAGGAACCAAGGATTCCAGCCTGCAAACCAGATTGTTTGCCGTAGCTGTGGAAAGACAGGACACCTTTCCAAGGATTGCAGGAAGCCAAGGATAATATGCTTTGGTTGTCGCGAGGAAGGGCACATACTTAGGGATTGCCCTAAGAAGAAGAATGGAGGAGGACAGTCAGGAGGAGGAAGCCGAGGAGGGAACACCGGAGGGAACTGGAAGAACAAGAAACCCTTCGGCAAGTTGAACTGAACCAGCTTGGAGGAGGTGGTGAACTCCGATCAGGCAGTGATAGGTACGCTTGAGATACTCACTCATCCTGGCAAAGTACTTTTTGATACTGGTGCAACTACATCATTCATATCTCAGCAATTCATCATCAAACATGGGATTAGTTGCACTAAGTTAGATACACCCATAACCATACTTTCTGCGGGGGGAACGATAGTAGTAACCCACACCAAACAAGGACAAGTCATTATGATCAATAAGTGCGCCTTTGACGCAGACCTTTTCATTCTACTTATGAAGGACATTGATGTCATTCTGGGTATGAATTGGTTAGAGGCAAATGGAACCTTGATAGAATGTGTGAACAAAACAGTGTCTCTGAAAATCCCTGACGGAAGTAGAATGATCTACCAAGGAGATAAACATACACAGATTGAAGTAGAGCTACAGTTGAATAGCATGAAGGAAGTAAAGCTGGAGGATATACCTGTAGTGAATGAATTCCAGGATGTTTTCCTAAGGAATTACCGAATGCCACGATAGGGAGATAGAGTTTACTATCGACCTAATTCCAGGAACAGCTCCGATTGCTAAGGCACCATACAAGATGGGGCCTAAGGAGTTGAAAGAACTCAAGGAACAGTTGGATGACCTGGAACAGAAAGGATTTATTCAGGAAAGTATATCACCATGGGGATCACCTGTGATATTCGTGGATAAAAGAGATGGAGGCCGAAGGATGTGCGGAGACTATAGGAATCTGAATAATGTTACTATCAAGAACAAGTACCCACTTCCTAGAATACAAGATATTTTTGATCAAGTTAGAGGTGCGGGAGTCTTTTCCAAGATTGATCTAAGATCCGGTTATCATCAGATAAAGATCAAGAAGGAAGACGTTCCGAAAACAACATTTGTCTCAAGGTACGGACATCATGAATACCTAGTGGTACCTTTTGGATTAACCAATGCCCCAGCCATCTTCATGAATCTTATGAATAAGATCTTCATGCCATGTCTAGACAAGTTTGTCATCGTATTCATCGATGATATCTTGATATATTCTAAAGATAAAGCTGAACATGCTGAACATCTGAGGATAGTGTTGCAAACACTAAGAGAACATCAACTCTATGCCAAATTCAGCAAGTGCGAGTTTTGGCTAGATCAAGTAGAATTTCTTGGTCATGTTATTAGCAAGGATGGGATAGCTATTAACCCGAGTAAGGTAGCAGCAGTTTTAGACTGGGAAGCACCCAAGACTGTCAAAGAAATCCGAGAATTCTTAGGAATGGCAGGATATTATAGGAGATTCATCAAAGGATTCTCTAAGATAGCCGGACCAATGACTAAGCTGTTAAGGAAGAACACACCATTCGTGTGGTCTGATGAGTGTGAGAAGAGTTTTCAGACTCTGAAAGAGAAACTCACCACAGCACCGGTGTTAGCAGTCCCAGAAGTTGGCAAGGATTACACCGTGTATTGTGACGCATCCAAACATGGATTGGGTTGCGTACTCATGCAAGATCGGAAGGTAATATCCTATGGATCGAGGCAACTCAGACCTCATGAAGTAAACTATCCAACACATGATTTAGAATTAGCAGCAGTAGTATTTGCACTTAAAACTTGGAGACATTTCCTCTATGGAGCCAAGTGTGAGCTCTATACTGATCATAAGAGTCTCAAGTACTTCTTCACTCAAAAGGAACTGAACATGAGACAGAAAAGATGGCTTGAATTGATCAAGGACTATGATCTGACCATCAATTATACTCCAGGAAAGGCTAATGTTGTAGCCGATGCCCTGAGTAGGAAGAGCACTCGAGGAGTTGAACAAGAAATAGCACCGGAGTTGAAGAAGGAAATAAGTCAAGCCCAGATACAACTTTGGGAGAAAGAAGCTCATGAAGGACTATCGGCTTTACCAGTAGCCGATGAACTAAGTGTTAACCTAAAGAATGAGATAATCATGGGTCAATTGGACGATCCATTCATCGTGGAGGAGATGAGAAGGATTGACGAGGGAAGACCATCAGAATTTCACCGAGGAGAGTCGGGATCACTTTGGTTCCAGAAAAGGATTTGCGTTCCGGATATTGATGAGATCAAGGAAGTTATACTCCGGGAAGCACATCAAACACCATACTCTATACATCCGGGAAGTACAAAGATGTACATGGATCTCAAGGAATTGTTCTGGTGGAATAACATGAAGAGAGAGATAGCACAATATGTGGCAGAATGCCATACCTGCCAAAGAGTGAAAGCTGAACATTAAAGTCCGGCAGGAAAGTTGCAACCTTTACCAATCCCATAATGGAAATGGGAGGAGATAGGAATGGATTTCATCACCGGACTACCCATGACTAATAAAAAGAAGGATATGATATGGGTAATCGTGGACCGGTTGACGAAAAGTGCACACTTCTTAGCAGTAAATCAGCAGGATAAAGGAGAGAAACTCATCGATCTTTACATCAAAGAGATTGTGAGTAAACATGGAGTGCCCAAGAAGATAGTGTCAGATCGAGGATCCGTATTCACATATGCATTTTGGAAACAACTACATGAAGCTTTAGGATCCAAATTAGACTATAGCACCGCCTATCATCCTCGGACGGGTGGACAAACAGAGAGAACAAACCAGATATTGGAAGATATGCTTAGGGCTTGTGCCCTAGACTTCGGAGGATCATGGGAGGAGCGCTTACCACTAGCAGAGTTTTCATACAATAATAGCTATCAAAGTAGTATCAAGATGGCACCATTTGAAGCTCTGTATGGAAGGAAGTGTAGATCACCGATATGTTGGTATGAGGCAGGATCAAGCAAGGAGTTCAATCCTGATTATGTCAAAGAAAAGCAGCAGATCATCGACATTATAAGAGATAGGCTCAAAATAGCTCAAAGTCGACAAAAGAGTTATGCCGATCAAAAGAGAAGGACATGGGAGCCAAAGGTTGGAGACATGGTATACCTTAAGGTAACTCCGATAAAAGGTCTTCAGAGATTAGGAGTAAAGGGGAAGCTTAGCCCTAGATACATCGGACCTTTCAAGATACTGAGTCAGAACCGAGGGTTAGCCTTTGAATTGGATCTACCGGGAAGGCTAGCTTAAGTTCACAATGTGTCTCAACTCAGGAAGTGTTTAAAGACCCCAGACGAGCCAGTATCACATGATGAGCTAGAATTACAACCAGACTTGACCTATATCGAGAAGCCAGCCAAGATACTCGAGGAAAATTGGAAACAACCCAGGAATAGAGCCATTAAGTACTGCAAGATTCAATGGAAGCATCACCCCGAGAGGAAGCCACCTGGAAAAGGAAGAAGACTGAGGAAATCATACCAACTGTTCAGATATTACAACCACAACTTGGGACGAAGTTTTCTTTAAGAAAGGCTGTAATGTCCCAGGTTTAGTGACGATCGAGGGGTAGATTTTAGAAAGGGATGTGCATTGCATTGTAAATTGGGGAAATTTCGCGCTTTTAAAAAAAACGCATGAAGGGGACAAGTTTCTCTCTCGACACCTTACAGGGTTAGGGTTTCGAGTGCGATGCTTGCATCTCACTTAGCTCAATTAGGGTTTTGAGAAGAGAGGAGAGAAAGTGCATTACAACTTTAAGTTGCATGATTGAATTCAAACAAACTTGTGTTTGAATTTCAAATTCAAACATCATATGAATATCTCATAATTCAAATTTGAGGTAATTCATTAAAAAATTATAATAAATCAAGAATATAAATAGTATAACTATTATACAAAGATCATTAAGGAAAATTGGAGCTTTATTGATATTCACACAAGATACAATGTTAATTACAATATCCAGAATTAAATTAAGAATTTACAACACATTACAAGAATTGAAGAAATAGAAAAAGAAAAAGGAAAATTACAATTAAATGTTATGTCCTAAACTACATAAGTGATCTTCATGAAATTCTTGCTCAAGATGATCTTGAACATCTTCTTGATCAATTCTTGAGTCCTGCACACACATAAACAAGAAAATGGGGTTATGCCAAGTGGCATTGCCACTTGGCAGGTTAGTAAAAGAATGAAATTGAGAGGATATGACCAGGAACAGCCGAGCTGATCCACTCAGATGCACAAGTCTCACACACACACACACACACACACACAAGCAACTCACACAGCTTGTGTGCATGCTCAACAGCAAGCCAGGGAGTGCTGCATGCACAACAGCACACACTAGCCAGGGGAGGGTCACCAAAGTGACCAGGATAGTGTTGTCGACCAAGAGAGGCATGGAGAGGGCCAGTATAAAAGCTATTCACAGCAAACCCTAGCCATTTCATCGACAACAGCTGCACAAGGGTAAGAACAACAAGAACACATCAAGAACATCAAGAACAGGTGAACAACAAGGGCTGCTCCACCTATTCTAGCAATCCACAGAAATTAACCAAGTAGCACAAGCTTGCAAGGAGGAGCAGGGCAAGCACGTACAAGCACATCACAGAAGCAATCCTCTACACCAACAAATAATTCTAGGAGATGGAGTGAGGTATACACAAGAAATCATGGGCAAACCTCTGTTTTGCTCATAAATATGCATGTGCATCAAATACACACAAGCAATAGGGTTGAGTACCCTGTGTGAGTCATCATATGGCTAACAGCCAATTGGTGCAAGTAAAAAAAAGAGAAACCAATAGGAAGTTACCCTGGAACATTGATTATGCCAAACCAGTGGCATAATCAAAGATATCCAGCAAGGAAATGATCCTATATAGCTAGCCAGAATTACTTAGCACCTATGACCACTACACCATCAGACAGATAGACAAATTGTGTCTATTTTTGTTTGTCAAGATCAAAAGCTACTGGCAATCCAACAAAAGGATCACCTAGAGAGCATCTAATGAGCCACAGCAAGCCAACAAGGGTGGGAGCTACCTAAACAGCAAAGAACTGCTGTCAGGGTCACCTCAACCACTGAAACAGCCCAAATAATTAAGCCAAGCATTTGTATCATCACCCAGATGGGTTCAAAGAGGAGCTAGGGTTCCCAACAGCAGTTGGCATCCCTCTAGCTCAATCAAATGAATTGTAAGAGTCATCACTGCAAGCAGTTCATCTCATTTATCCAGTAAACAAGGACAAGCTATACAGATAAATGAAATTCATAAATCACCAGTAACTGGAACACTTGCACATGATCCAGAGGATCATTGCAAGCATCAACTGATGCTTGAGCAAGCACCAGCACACACCAGCACAAGCCTGTGTGACACACACACATCACAGGTTGAGTAGCAGTGAGGCACATGAACAACATAACAGCTTTTACAAGCAACTGATGATCATATGATCATCAGAAGCTTGCTAGTGCATGCTATAGCATGCTAGAATCAATTCTAGTATCAATACATGGACCAGATAACTAAATCAACCATATAACCTGAACCATTGCATCACAGATAAGTAAATAAAGGCAGTACAATTGCATCCAGAAGCACTCCATCAAGGGATGGAGCTGTCAATTCAACAGCTAGGCTCAATTGAGCATGTCCATGAAATTAAGCACATGATATAGCACACCAGGAGCACCGGCTCTTGCAAATTGCAAGGATGACACACAGTCATCAGGCCAGAGGCAAAGAATTGCATACACAGGAGAGGCAGGAGTCTCACAGCAACAACAGGAATAGTTAAATAAACATAGCATCACAGCAGGCTCATGAGCAAGAGCTCATGAGTTAGAACAGCAAGTGATAGAGAAGAACAGCACAGCAAAGCATCCTAGATCCATGGCAGCAACACAACACAACAGCATAAGCAAAGCAGTAGCACAAGCACAGCAGCTAGCAGCCATGGCGCGTGCAGGCAGCAGCAGCTAGTGCATCAAGACAGCACCAGGGCAAGCATGGCGCAGAGCACATTGGCATGGCCAGCATCTCCATGAGGGGAAGCAGGCTAGTAGCCAGAGCTAGACGAAGAGGAGGAGGAGAGAAAGGAGGAGAACGGGGGCACTAACCTGGAGCAGCTCCACGACGTCACCGTGGCGGCACGGCACAGCCTGGCCACGGCAGCGCCAAGCCATGGCCAAGCCAGGCGGTCGCCGAGGCGCGGAGGCTCCAGCGCAACCACAGCGAGGCACACGGCCACGCCACGGCACCAGGTTCGTCGGCAACGACGAGATCGCCGCGAATCACCACGGCCATGTCGCAGAGGCGTTGGGGGAGAGCGGTGGCGGCGAGGAAACACAGATCGGCGCGGACCGATCGGTGTGCCGTCATGCGGCCGTTCGATTGCGATCGATCTCGCCGGCGGGGATGGCCGGTGGCGGCCGGAATTCGGCGACGGCGCAGGCGACGACGGCGTCACGGGAGAGAGGAGAGCTAGGGTTCGCTAGAGAGAAGAGGAAGGGGACGGGTGCGTCCGACCGAGCCAGACGTGCGGCTCAGGTTAGGGTTAACCACTGGGCCACCCTGACAAGTGGGCCCATGGGCAATTTAGACATTTCACAATTTCATTTAACCCTGAAACTTTGAAAATGCATAGAAAATGATAAATAGCTCTAAAAAATAATTAAAAATATGAAAACTACTCAGAATAAAATTATCTATCATAATAAAATATGAAAAGGAATTTTTGAAGAAAACCAGATTAAGTACAAATTTGATGATTAAAATAATCATTTAAATCACACCTGATATTTTCAATAATGAAAATAAGTCCATAAATGCTTTTGGACTTTAAAAACACCTTGACAACATTTCAAGGTTGTATTCTACCCTAAACAGAGTATTCCTAAATTATTATTAGTATTAACCTCTCACATGAAATGATAAGACATCGGAAGGGGGGAACAAACCCTAAAAATGGAATCATGCATAAATGCTTCTTTAACCATTGCCCTTACCGAACAATGATGCTATTTTTCAGAAACAGAGGACAATGGTCGATCCACACCATCCAACGCAACACTTTGCAGTGTTGCAAGTTCATCGCTTGCTCATGTCATTTGAGTATTTTTACCAAATTACTTGCAAAGTACTATGTTTATCACTATTGCATAAAAAGCAAAACCACTATTTTCATAACTATGAATATGACTAAGTGGTGGGCAACGGAACCATGGATTGTGTTGAAATGGTGGAGGTCCATTGCAAGGGTTTATATCCATCTAGGATTAAACAACAAATGTCGTCCAGTGATTCTTGTGCCGTAATAACCGTGTTAGCCATAAGATCTGGAGTGGGACGGAATAGTCAATTGTATTTCCACCTCTTGTACATCAACATACGCGCTTACCGTAGACACTTGTATTCCAACGGTGCAAGCGGTGGCTGGGGAAGCCTAAAGTCCCCACGGCATAGTCCGTAGACACTTGTAGCTCGAGGATCAAGCGGTGGCTGGGGAAGCCTAAAGTCCCCACAGTATTGCGGTCTATGAGGGGTTGCATCTACCGGCGAAGGAGTTTGGTTCGATCCTAGATTGTTGTCGTGGTCGGGGTCCATCCTTAATTGGTGTAAGAGGACCGGCGAGGACCCAGTGTCGGGGATGCAAGAAAGGGTGGGTGTGCGAGGTAGCGGAGGAATATGATTGGCTATGACCTTACACCGGGCCTCACACCGAAGGAAGTGTGGACGGGAAGCTGCCCGGTTGGCACCAAGGTTAAGATCTCTTATGGGTAAAGCAACACACCTCTGCAGAGTGTAATGAATCGTGACTGTCACTCCCGTTCGGGATTTGGAGCTGACAGCTGGGAAAGGAACTCCATGAAGTTCTAGTAAACCGGTGAAGACTGACGGACATAGTTCTTTGGAATAAAAGCAACCTCTTGAAGAAATGTTTATCAAAACATGCATTGGTATTAGACTCTCTGGTCTAATATCGTAGCTAGTGCATTAAACACCTCTTTTCTTCAATTAACTTGTTGAGTACGCTCGTACTCATACCACTCTTAAATCCCCTGCTTAGATTGTCTAAATCGACTGGAGGAGGACAACGACGATCCTGAAGGAGTCGAAGTCATCGGCTATGAAGAACCAGACCTCTCTGGAGGTATCGAAGGTGTAGGCTACCTCATAGTCTACGAGACCGGGGAAGGTTCCGGAGGAGAGCAAGCTTAGACCTACCGAGTAATAGTAACATCCGAGCAGTATGAACTCTTAGTACTTAACTGCTCGAGGAAATAAATGTATAACCTAGTAAGACTCTTATATTGTAAGTTAAGTTGGGTTCGCCTCGAACCCAGGAGTATCCCTCTTAGGACCCAAGAGGAGCTCCGAGATGATATGTATATATTGCTTGTAATAATAAATGAATGAGTTATGGACCTACTATGTTCTGTTGTACTACTCTGAGGGATGTAATATTTGCGGATTGGTACTTCGTGAATGTTATATCAACGACTGGCATACTACAACATGAAGTGGTATGCAGGGTCATGATACGTCCCAAACGTATCTATAATTTCTTATGTTCCATGCTACTTTTATGATGATACTCACATGTTTTATACACATTATATGTCGTTATTATGCATTTTCCGGCACTAACCTATTGACGAGATGAGTTGTTGTTGTTCTGCTGTTTTTGGTTTCAGAAATCCTACAAAGGAAATATTCTCGGAATTGGACGAAATCAACGCCCAGGGTCTTATTTTTCCATGAAGCTTCCAGAAGACCGGAGGAGATACGAAGTGGGGCCACGAGGTGGCGACACACCAGGGCAGCGCGGCCCAGGTCCTGGCGCGCGGCCTGTGTGTGGGCCTCGTGGCCCCTTGCCTTCCGCCTACTTAAAGCCTTCGTCGCGAAACCCCCAGCAGAGAGCCACGATACGGAAAATCTTCGAGCCGCCGCCAATCCCATCTCGGGGGATTCGGAGATCGCCTCCGCACCCTGGGAGGAATCATCTCTTGGAGGTCTCTTCATCGCCATGATCGCCTCCAGATCGATGTGTGAGTAGTCCACCCCTGAACTATGGGTCCATAGCAGTAGCTAGATGGTTGTTTTCTTCTCATTGTGCTATCATGTTAGATCTTGTGAGCTGCCTATCATGATCAAGATCATCTATTTGTAATGCTACATGTTGTGTTTGTTGGGATCCGATGAATATTGAATACTATGTCAAGTTGATTATCAATCTATCATATATGTTGTTTATGTTCTTGCATGCTCTCCGTTGCTAGCAGAGGCTCTGGCCAAGTTGATACTTGTGACTCCAAGAGGGAGTATTTATGCTCGATAGTGGGTTCATGCCTCCATTAAATCTGGGACAGTGAGAAAGTTCTAAGGTTGTGGATGTCTTGTTGCCACTAGGGATAAAACATCAATGCTTTGTCTAAGGATATTTGTGTTGATTACATTACGCACCATACTTAATGCAATTGTCTGTTGTTTGCAACTTAATACTGGAGGTTCGGATGATAACCGAAGGTGGACTTTTTAGGCATAGATGCATCTGGATAGCGGTCTATGTACTTTGTCGTAATGCCCGATTAAATCTCATAGTACTCATCATGATATATGTATGTGCATTATTATGCCTTCTTTATTTGTCAATTGCCCAACGTAATTTGTTCACCCAACATGTTTATCTTATGGGAGAGACACCACTAGTGAACTGTGGACCCCGGTCCAATTCTTTACATCTGAAATACAATCAACTGCAATTGTTCTTTACTGTTCTTCGCAAACAATCATCATCATCCACATTATACATCTAATCCTTTGTTTACAGCGGCGGTGAGATTGACAACCTCCGTTCGTTGGGGCAAGGTACTTTGATTGTGTTGTGCAGGTTCCACGTTGGCGGAATCCCTGGTGTTGCGCCGCACTAAACTCCGCCACCAACAACCTTCACGTGCTCCTTGACTCCTCTGGTTCGATAACCTTGGTTTCTTACTGAGGGAAACTTACTGCTGTGCGCATCACACCTTCCTCTTGGGGTTCCCAACGGACGTTTCAACTACACGCTAGCAGGTCACCACAGTACTTGAGGGTTATAGTGATGCAAATTGGATATCTGATGCTGATGAGACTAAGGCCACAAGTGGTTATTTGTTTACACTTGGAGGTGGCGCTGTTTCCTGGAAGTCTTGCAAGCAGACCATCATTACGAGGTCAACTATGGAAGCAGAACTCACAACATTAGACACAGCCATTGTTGAAGCGAGTGGCTTCGTGAGCTCTTGATGGACTTACTGTGGTTGAGAAACCAATACCCGCTATTCCTATGAACTGTGATAATCAAACTGTGATCGTCAAAGTAAGCAGTTCTAAGGATAATATGAAGTCATCAAGACATGTGAAGAGGAGACTGAAAACTGGAAAATGAGAAACTCCGGAGTTATAGCGTTGGATTATATCCATACGTCTAGAAACCTGGCAGACCCCTTCACAAAGGGACTATCACGAAATGTGATAAAAAATGCATCGAGGGAGATGGGTATGAGACCCACACTATAAGCTGCCCACGGTGGTAACCCATTCTATATGATCGGAGATCCCGTGAATTAGAGCTGGGAGACAAGCTGTTGGTAAGCTGGATGGAGAGTATATATCCCTATAGAAATTTTACCACTCCGTAAGATGTAATACTCTCCTAATCTGCATGGCAGGTTGATAATTATCTTAATGTGTTCTAAGTGGCTTATTTTAGCAAAGATGTTGTCCTGCAGAACATCTTTTGAAGAACACACCTATATGAATCTGATTGTTAAACGTCGCAATCTATGAGAGTTGGGTGCTCTCTAGTAAACTCATGAAAGGCCCTGGAGTATGATGTATAAGCTCCAAACCGCGAGGAAGTCTCGCGGCAGCCTAGTATCGGTCTAGGCTTTGTATGAAGCTAGTGCGCAGAAAACTTGTAGTTCAAGGCATAGTCCACTATCCAAGTTGCAATCTAGTGTAATATGAAGCTTTAAGTGGAAGTTCAACTTAACAGACATACCGGTATATAAAACAATGTTCTGGAAAACTTATTGATGAGATGTGCCAATGAGAGTTTGCTGGAATTTGTAGGCATTTGGCCTTTGGGCCATGGCCCATTATCAAATTCTGAAGCTCACATGGCCCATTCCAAAAATCAGTGGCAGCACTAGTGGGGGCTAAAGTTTAGTCCCACATTGCTAGTTGAGAGAGAGTTGGAGTGGTATATAAGGTGGGCTGTTCTAGTCCTAGTAAGTGAGTGAGAAGAGAGAGAGCCCTCGCGCACTCCTCCTCCTCCGCCGCCCGCCTCGTCACGACACGACACGACACGTCACGACACGACGCGCCGCGGGTTGCGGGAATCTCGCCGAGCCGAGCTTATCTTTTTGCTGTTTGGGAAATTAATTGTGTAATCAATTTTGAGTCATTAACGGACGCGTTACTCAGCCGTTTTGCCTTCCGGTTTTTCTGGATCGTGGCTGTGCCGACTCGGACGTGGGCGACGTGGGCTGCGCCCCACGACCTTCCCGAACCGCACTACATAACACCCAGCGCAACCCTAGTCGCGTATCTCAGACGCATACGCGACTACCTGTTTCCAGTTCATTGCGCCACCGCCTTCGTCTTCCTCATCCCGTCCGTCGGCGTGCACCGTGCGGGACAGAGCCTCCGGAACCCTGCCTCTCGTGAACCTCTACGGGTGAGGGGCAATCCGGTTTTGGGGAGCGCTCCGGCGCGACTATCACGACGTCGTCATCGGACGACGAGTTCCTCCACAGACAACTTCTTCCCGGACCTCAGCGACTTCTTCGACAACCTCAACAACGACGCTGCTGCGAAGTATGTGATCTTGTCGTTTCTCTTTCAGTTTCTATTAGAGTCTCTTCTTCTAGTTTCTGTGGTAGATGCGATCGGTTTGTCTTGTTTACATGTGATCTGTTTATCTACCTTACTAGTCTGCATGATTAGTTTATCTGTTATTTTTATAGTCATGATTTATCAATTACTTGTATGGATTATTTCATATGGATATTTGCTTATATTTCCAACAAGTACTTCGCAATACAGAAAAAGGATTTTTGTGCAGTACTCAAAGCTGAGACGAACACATATTATCCTTTATTTCGTTAAAAGAATATGGTACGATGGTGCAAAATATCAGGATAATATACACAGAACCTCTCTACGCGTTTAGAATTAGGACTAGCAAAAGTGCCCGTGCGTTGCACCGGGAGAAATAAATGATCAACCGTCACAACAAACCATCTGCGTTGACACTACTTTTCTTTGTAATGATCGTTCGTTGATGGTGGGCATGTTTTCTCCTATTCATGATGAACATGATTAATTATAGAAAAAATTATATTGCGAGCCCTCATAACACCCACTTGGAATAACGCAAACTTGTAATGATGGTGGACTCCGTTCTTAAATTTTATTAAGACATGGATCCAAACAAATTAGAACTCGTTTTATTTACTACAATAAAATATTTTTAGACCATGAGAATTTAATGATTGAAAATGCGGTTACTACAATAATTAATTAAAACTCGTTGTTAATTTATTTATTTTTGCATATTGATGAGTGGCGAAAAATAAAGACATACATGTACCACATTCATCAGATCCTTTTTTTTTTGGCGAATCCACATTAATCAGATCGTGGTGATGGGCTTTGATATGCATATGCCATTCAAGCTGGCCTAGTGTTGATGCCGGTGAAGCTGCACGTGTGTTGCTGCTTCATGATGCATTGGGTGGTACCGTATGCATGACCATACAACCATCTATGCATGCAGAGTCAATGAACGAGCTCGGCCATCCAGTTGACCTCCTCGACCAGATCAATGAAGCTATTGCTGATCTCGAGCACTTGAGCCGTGGTTCCTGTAAGCCTGCTTACCGTTTCGCTAGCTTGCTACACAGAACCTCTCTACGCGTTTAGAATTAGGATTTCAACATGGAGCGGACGTTTACGGAGCAAACACATACAGAAGTTGCCATGTGGTAATGGTCCAAACTGACGGTTGCCATCGTGATAAAGAAACAGTCCAATTGATGCCAACTTGTTCGTTCAATGTGATAAAATTTGAACTTTCTGTCAACATAATTTTTCTAGAGCTAACTTTCCGCCCCTTTTGATTCCTTAATTTCTTCCCACTCTGTTAGACGATTTTACAACCAAAGGTATATTTCTCTATCCAAGACCCAACGAATTTTCCTGTCTTCCTTTCATGATATTTCCGAGCCAGAGCACGTCTTTCTCTTTCTCTTTCTTATCTTGGAAAACATAAAAGCCTTCACATCATTCTAGTTACCCTTTCACAATATAATGTTTCAAATCACTGGCTGCAAGAATCCAAGCTGCCGCTGTCGATCGACTGTTTCTTGGGAGGCTGGATCGCCTTCGCCGTCTTTATATCACGCGAAAGTGACCGAGTGATCTGTCCGGTCCGGCCATGGAAATCTCTTCGAGACCTCGGTTTCAAGCTATCATATCACACGTACACCAGATATATGGCGGATTCTGCTGCATATCCGCCAGATTCCGCTAAATTTAGGAGTTCTGATAGCTGCGTGTGCATTGCGGTAGTACTGGTTTTTTGCTTATCCACCCGCGGTGGCGTGGTCTCGTCTCTGTCGTATCCTGCAGATTGTTGGTGTGCTGTGTCTTGGTTCTACTCACTGCTTAGTCGACATGATCGATATCCTAGTTCAGGATATCCAGGTTAAGCCGTGTTGTACTTAACCTTTGCTGCCAATCCATCTTGATAAAACGGCACACACAAAGCTGCTTTTCTGTACCCTCTCAAAGAAGTTATGTTTTGGCAGTATTTGCTATAGCGATGATGCCATAGCAGAATTTGTCTACTACTCTCTTCGTTCCATTTTTTGTTTAAACTAAAATCATGATAAAAAATTATGTAATGGAGGGAGTGACGCGCTTGTCTTTTTTCATCGTGCTGCAACACATTTCTTGTTTTTCTTGCCTTTCTAAAACATGGATAGAAATTGAGGTGTTTTATGGTACCATCAAATGAATAATATCCATCCATTTTCGTTGATCCAAAGGAGTTGAGCGAGCCGATGTCCTGGCCTGTCTCGGAGATACTTCCTGGTGCATACCATGAGCACAAATTTGACCAAAGAAATCATCAAGAGTTGTATCGGGGTTCACATTGACGGAGGACACGAGAGAGTTGTAGGAGTCGTCGAGTCCATTGAGGATATACCCCACTAGTTCACCTTCTTCCACTATCTTACCGGCCGCTACGAGTTCGGAGGCAAAATCCTTCATCTTGGCAAAGAACTAGGTTGTTGTGAGATCGAGTTCCTTTGTGCGAGGCGCGCGTCTTCGGCTCCGACCCGTCGGACGACGGGGTCGGCCCAACGCCGCCGTCTCAATTGTGCGAGGTGCGTGGCCTCGTCTCTGTCGTATCCTACAGGTGGTTGGTATGTTGTGTCATGGTTCTACTCACTGCTTGGTCGACATGATCAACATCCTAGCTAGGGTTATCCAGACCAAGTCATGTTGTACTCAAACCTTTGTTGCCTATCCATCTTGATGCAGCGGCACACACAAAGCTGATTTTTTTGTACCCTCTTGAAGTAGTTATGGTTTGACAATGGCTAGAGTAGCGACGCAGTCGCAGCAAATGTGCACACATAGATTTGTGTAATCCTTTACTTTTTCGTTTGCGCTACAATGCACTTGCTGTTTTTTTTTTCTTTGAGTGAATTCCACTTTTTATTCTAAAGTTATATGTTTGTGACTACCCTTCCAGTGGAAATTCGTGTAGATTAGCCCTTTAAGAAGCATCCGACCCTCGTTTTGTGATGCGCGTTCATTGAGCAATAAGGTGTAGGTGATGACCGGGGTTCAACAGTATTAAGACGGCCCCATGGAACGAAGCATATGGATAAAATAAGGTTGGACATAATCATCAATGACGCCAAACTGTAGTTACACACTTTTTTGTGCCACACCGACGTATCACGTTTTCCCTATATAGCAATAACAAGCAAACCGCTAAAACTAGGTTAAACCATGTTCAATGTTCATTCTATATAAGACATTTTGGTAAAAGTTTCACTAAATGGACGGAACATGTGTCACGTTTTTCCGGCAAAGAGTATATATTCGCGAAGATATCAATTACATCTAAGCTCTGCAATAATAATAACATAGTTCCCTAATGGCAATACAAATGCACACAGCCAAAAAAAGAAAAAAGATACAGAAAAGAAAAGTCCCGCTACAGTAATCTATTTCTTGTAGCAGCGGACCAAACACCACCAAAACAACATCATCAATTCATTTCTCCAAAAGCGACGCATTCGAGAAGGAAACAGTTCACAAGTGCCATCGTCGTCGCCCTGATCATAGATCATAGTTTTCACCCTAGAGAAATTCCGCGCTCTAAAATACAATGCCTTCAACAAGGTCATTGCTAGACACAACCAATTATAACCAGACCTTGGATTTTCACCCTGAAAATTTACTCTACATTTATCCTATGTTGCCGCCCCCCACTTGTCGATGTCGCTGCTCCAAGTCACGAATTACCAAGCCAATTCCTTATTGCCACAAGGACTCGAACTCTTCCATGTCATTTTCCAAGATTGACTTCACCATGGAATTAAAGACATGTCCCACGATGACAACATATTGCAAAGCCTGCATCGCTCCCTCAAAAACCAAATGGTCAGAAAAACACAATTGTGCAAGATTGTATCCCATCCGATCTAGCAATCTACAAGCATAATTAAGGCACAATGAGGAGTTCGCCGGCAGAGCCTTCCGAAACTCGACACTCCGACCAGATCAATAAAGACATGCATAAGCAGAAACCCATATTGTGACGTCCTTCTTATTCGCAAGAACCGCATGCCCCATCACCTCCGGTCATCTCCTTGCAAGACCAGCCAAGGAGAAGGTAGCCTAGCCTCAGGCCTAGATCGGGGCCCTCGAGCCCAAATTGGAGCCATGGAGCCTAGATCGGCCATCATGCCTCCCGAAGGCTGCACCGGTGGCGCACCACCCTCTTCATGTCGCCGCCCTGCTGGAGAAACTCTGGCATCGACTGATCCGGCCGCGTCGCCCTGCGCCCCTAGCCAACACCCTGTACCGCCCTGCACCTCTTAACCAATGCCGCCACCACGCAACGACAAACAGAGGAAGAGATCGGAGAGGGGCTAGTAGGGTGGGAGGGAGGAACCGCTCAGGAGGGGAGCGGCTCATGAGGGCAGTTTACAAATGCATAACTATAAGGTAAAAAGTAGAATTCACTTTTTTTTTACTCTAAGACAATTCAAATCAGATTTTAGTTGCAGAATGTTCACAGTAAAAATTGCACAATCATCTGTATTATGCTAAGTGTTTTGATTAACCACGTGGAGTGTTGCATTTTCAGACGGGCGTCAAAGAAATGGTCAGGTGACGCACGACCATGCATGTCCATTAATTCATACACAGCCTCATCGTCTTCATCGTTGAACTTTTCTGTCGTGGAATAACTTTGTTCATATCAATATCAACTCAAGGCTTTCCCTGCGTATATAAGCCGGCCGTGAGACCAACTTTGTCAAGACCCAGGAATTAATCAGGACGGCAAATTTGTTCAACGGCTCACGAATTAGCTCCGGTCTCATGCTAACTTTGAAGCGAAATAGTCAGAGAAAGCCGGCCTTCGATCGATGGAAAGCCAATTAGCTGGAAATGTCAACACGGTTGCAGCCAAGACACGCCATCGCAAGTGTCACGTGGACACTGGAAAACCTGAAAGGCAGCAAAGGGAGTCGGAACACCCACACTTGCTGGCCAAATCCTAAGAGCGATTTGATCTGGACTTTGATTGCCAAGTTGGAGAGCGGAGAGGTGGTACTACTACTAATCAAGCTTGAAGGGAAAGATCGATTTGATCTGGACTTTGAATGCCAAGTTGGAGAGAGGTGGTGCTAATTAAGCTTGAAGGGGAAGCTAGGAGTAACAGTCTGACCGATTCTTGAAAGGTCAGCAATCTAGCCATTGGAGAATGGGCAAATCAACTGTTTCACTGCTACTGCTTAGAGCATCTCCAGTCGCGTCCCCCAAATGAGGTTTGGGGGACCGCGGACAAGAAATGGAGCAAAAAACTGTCGTCCGTCCCCAAAGCTAATTAGCCTATTTTGTGTCCTCCCGGTAGAATCTATGCATAGCCTCTGACAGGACTGTCCAAATCACATGCGTCTCTTTCACACTTTCTCTCACCTACTTTTCCCACATGGGGTGGTCCCCTCTATTAAAATGCATGCATCCGGACGTTGTTTGAGGGACGCGGCTGGGAAGGGCCTCTTTTTTGTGCAGATTTTTGGTCTCTTTTTGTCCGGCGCGGTCCCAGACGTGTCCCAAATCATTTATGCCGGACGCTTTCTGAGGGACGCGACTGGAGATGCTCTTAGCATCTATATCCGGTCAAGATTTTGCAATCGTTTCCATACAAAAAATGCAATTACCTGGTGGAAATGTAAATCTGATCCTAGGTACACCTGGCCTCCAAATCTCAGCGTGAGCAATTCTTGACTCAGCCGGTCCAAAATAAATAAGCTTGAAGGGGAAGCTCACAGTAAAAAATCTGACCAATTCTTCAAAGATCAGCAATCTAGCCATAGGAGAACAAATTAACTGTTTCACTACGACATACTCCCTGTAGTGGTCATTAATTTAAATGTAGACATATTTTATGCGGAAATTCAATTTGGCTCCCAAGTGCATATGCTTCCTCTACCAAAATTTGAAGTGTCGAAATTTTTTGGCAAAAAAATCTACATGTACATCTTCACAATATATGCGTGTTCGTCAAGTTTCAGGAAAAACGCAATATTTTAATATTTTTATGGTCTATGTAAAAACAGAAAATTTATTTTGTTAAAGGCTTATTATTAGCAATGAACTTTGTATTTTTTACACATGCCACACGATAAGTTGATTTTAATGAAACGACTTTGTCGACGCGAAGCACGTGAACATGTACGTGTGATTTTTTTATTTGAACCAAAACACACTCCCTATTTTATGTACATATACATCCGAATCAACGACAAAAATATAGAACAGTGTGAGTACTACATTTTTCAATATAAGGCATTTTGGTAGTTTAGATTAAACTCTCAACATGTTTTATATTTATGAACGGAGGGAGTATCTGTCAAAAAAACTCCGGGAAAAGTGTACGTAAAAGTAATAAGAAATAAATATGCGTTTCAATGCACACTTTCTAGGTCATACGAAAATCTCATAATAAGTTTTACAAAATCTTATGCAAAATCACAAATATTGAGCAGAAACTTACCATGCAAGATTTTCCGAAAACAATACGAACATTTGCTAAGGTTTTTAAAGATGTCATTACTGTTTTTTTTTTACTTTTTAAACAATACTGCACATGTAGAATTATCTAAAAGTACTTTCATTACAAAAAATACTAGAATCTATAAATATTTATGTAGTGTAGAACTATCAATTAATGGTGTATTTACGTTTCAACAAAAACATGCATACGCGTAAAACATCAGTTTCCCGAATCGCTGGAAGTATAACTATCGTTTTGATCACCAATGTATGTAGTTTAGATTTGGCCCATCTCCAATAGATAATTGCACCAACATTATAACATGTATGATGGGGATTTCAGTTTTGACCTGGGGTGCATATGCTCCTGCCACCGGAGATAATATTTGAAATGTTAAAAAAGATAATTTGCGTACGCGTAGCAAGTTTCACGGAGAACCAACATTTTTCCACATCATGTAAGAAAACGTGAAAGAACTGTCTCGTGAAAATATTTTTCTAGCACCGGGTTTTGTCGACAAGGCACAATAAAACATCTGATTCTCGTGAAACGGATTTGCAAGCGCATAGAACGTCGAGATGTACACACGGTGCATTTCTCGTCGATTTATTTTGATAATTTGAAATTCGTTTAGAGCTTATTTAAAAAAAAAGAAAAGCGGATGGTATTGTCATGAACATTACACCTAGCGCATTGTGAATTATACATTGTAGCGTCGGATTATTTTGTACTAGAAGCAACACGAGTTTCGCAAAAGCAGGGATGGCCAAAGTTTAGCCTCGAGAACCCGTTTTAGGGTCGAAACAGGATGCATTTGGCATCGCAAGCAACATGCATGTCGTGCTTAGCGAGACGAAGATATCACGGAAATGGAGGAGGTATTACAAAGGTCACCTAAAACCAGGAAGGCAACACTAATAAACTCCATTCAAAAGGCAGGTTATTAAGATGAGCTACTCCCTACACCGAAAACGGGCAGGTTTCCGTTCCGTGTAACAAAACGGGGTACAAGTGGACGAAAAGCGGCACCAACTGCCCCGGCCACCCGGGAGCACAACCCAGCCCCAGCTAGGACGCACCAAACAACCTACCCGCGCACGCGCCACGTCACGCCACCTTCCGGACCCCACCTGTCATCCGCCGCATTTACCACCGCCACCTCGCCCTGTCCCCGTCCCCGCCTTCCGAATTTTCCACGCACGTCCGACCGTACGCGGCGCCAGGCCTCGCTGACGCGTGGGTCCGGACCCCACCTGGCCCCGCGGGTCAGAAAGGCGTCGCACTTGAATTTCCCTTTCCGGTACCTCAACAGGTGTGGAACGAGATCTCACTTTCTGGCTCGCGCGCCCGCGGTTGTTTTACGTTCCGACCCCTGGGGAGTAGCTGGAATCACAGTCGCCTCCCTGGCCTGACTGTTACCCTCGGGGGAGGGAGGAGAGAGAAAGAAAGAGGACGCCATTTTCTCCCAACCTTCGTCCTCCTTCCCCCATTTCGCCTTCGTCGACGACTCGCCTCCCCATCCCGCCTCCCACCCGCTCGCCGCGCGCGCCGGCGCCCGGAGGCGAGCCGCCGCCCCCAAACCCTAACCCTAGAAATCCGGGCGGTCCTCCGCCTCCGGCAGGCCAGAGGAGGCGGGGGGCGCGCCACCACCACCACCATGGGGCAGTGCTACGGCAAGGGCGCCTCCTCCCGCACCACGGACGACGACTTCGGGGTCGTCCCGAACACGCACTCCCCGCCGCCCGCCAACGGCGTCGCGCCCACCCCGCCTCCCCACCATCCCACCCCCTCCTCCACCACCACCCCGCGCCGCCGCAAGTCCGGATCGACCACGCCGGTGCACCAGACGCCGGGGGGAGTCGCCTGGCCCAGCCCGTACCCGGCGGGCGGGGCCAGCCCGCTGCCGGCGGGGGTCTCGCCCTCGCCCGCCCGCTCCACGCCGCGCCGCTTCTTCAAGCGCCCCTTCCCGCCGCCCTCCCCCGCCAAGCACATCAAGGCCACGCTCGCCAAGCGGCTCGGCGGGGGCAGGCCCAAGGAGGGCACCATCCCGGAGGAGGGCGGGCCTGGGGCTGGGGCAGGCGCCGGGGCGGTTGCGGATGGGGCCGCCGAGGCGGAGAGGCCGCTCGACAAGACGTTTGGCTTCGGGAAGAACTTCGGGGCCAAGTACGAGCTCGGGAAGGAGGTCGGGAGGGGACATTTCGGGCACACATGCTCCGCCGTTGTCAAGAAGGGCGAGTTCAAGGGGCAGACCGTCGCCGTCAAAATCATCTCGAAAGCTAAGGTGCTTTGCTCATCTCCAGCTTTTGATTTCGGCAACTTCAAAATTTTCAAATACCAGCTGTGTTTGTAAGTAACCGCCATGCATTTCGCGCCATTGCGTAGCTACCTACGGAATCACTACTATATGGTAGTTGATGATGATCTACATCATCTAGATTGAAGCATACCCAAAAAGTACTGTGGTGATCCACTAGTTTACTTTCCAATTTTCAGGACCGCTCTTGGATGTTTCATTAAATGTTCGCGCAAATTTAGTATTCCCACATAGGTAGCTAGATTGGGGAAGGGACAGTAAGATTGAACAAGAGAAATTTAATATTCTACTGTCACATGGTTTATTCTTAATAGCAATCTTCTTCACACATAGATAGTTAGATTGGGGAGGGATGCATGGCTGAAGATATACCGTCTCTGAATGGTTTGTCGTGGTATGAACTAAGGATTTCGATGGTTCAAGGCAGGTTTCAGTTTTTGCTGGAATTGGTTCGAAAATATTTATTGGATATTAATGTGAATGCAGGTAAAACCTCTCCGCTTTAGGCTAGTACAGTGGTTTGAGTTCTTGGTGGCCTACCCAATTCTTAAACCACTCTAGGTTATAATGATAAATGATATTCTAACCAATCAGCAGTACATGTCCTACGCTACCTTCTCACGTCCGCTTTTTTGTTTAGTAATTAAGGCCTGTAGATTTTGAGGTGACGGAAAGCTGAAATTATTGTACTAGTCCCAGTAGTCAATCTTCTGAAGAATTCAAGTGCTGTAGTCCAGTCCTGCCGGTAATGTTAGTTTTGGTTGCGGCGTAGGAGGCTATGTGCCTAAAGCTGCGATCAGCAGGGTATCTATCTGTCCAAGAGGTTTGAACTGAAGAAAGATCCAAGGAGGCTATGTGCCTAAAATTAATTAGGTGAAAACACACCAGAGAGTGGGATTGCTTAATTGAGCACTATCATCACAAAGAATGATCTACATTGTTCATTAAATCGCATTAATTGCCGGGGACACATAGAGCAGATGCTGCAATGTTCGCAATTATCATGCTCAGATCCCGGATTGGACCAATCTGTAGAAAATAACAGATGGTTAAGTGGTTAACATAGCTTCTTTGGATGTCAGAGATGTCAATAGCTGATTGTTCGGTGGTTTGTATTGGCCTGCTCGTTGAATCAGAATGTACTGCTGTGCATTGGTTGGCTGCTTTGCTTTTGGGCTTCCTGGTGATGCATTTCAAATTTGCAGAAAAACACATGTTATTTAAGACATTCTGTATGGTTGTGGTACAAACAATTATATTTGTTAAACATAGTCTCGCTGGCAGACCGTTTGTACTCCAAATAGCATCTTGTTACCTAACTTAACATGATTTTTTAGCTGGTCCAGGGCTATTAGTGGAGGTTGCTACAATTAATCATGTCATTAATTTGGCAAATCCATATGTAACGGAGATCTGGCTTACTAAAAAATGCTCCTCTCAATTTCTGCTACTTGTGGTGTTCACCAATGATTTCCATCTGACCATGTAAACCGCCGTATTATAATTTTTGTACTAGCGTCCCTTTTCCAATCAATAGCAACGAAAGAAATGGTGTCCCTGGGCTGCCGGTTCTGGCCGGGTTGAACTCAACCCAGTTGAACACTCCTGCCTTCTATTAACCACATCAGTTTCCAAAGTCTTAAAGGACATCACAATTCGCAACACATCATTTGTTCCTTGGCAACTTTACTTTGTGCAGATCAATATTCTTTGTAATTTATATGGTTAATGATGTGAGCTCTGTTGCTCCAGCTCCAGCAGCTGATCCTTGCTTAATACATTTCTAGAAAATAATTGTAAATGTCTTGGGAGAAACTACAAATGCTATTTTGCAGCCAAATACTTTAATTGTACCCACATTCGAAGAAAGTAAAGGTTGAGGCCAGTAAATAGCATAATTTGGGCACTTCCCTCTCTATAATGATGCAACTAGGCTTTCCAGAATGCCACCTTTAAATCCAGTACCGTGACTAGCTCTTCTGGGAAATACTCCCTCCGTCCACAAATAAGTGTACATGCGGGTTTTTCAAGATAAATTGTGAAGTGGAAGGAAAATACATTGGGAAGATGCAAACAAATATCTCTCTCCTCTTTAATTCTTTCACCTCCAATGAGCTAAGTGCATGTAGAAAATAAGGAAAACATGTGCTCAATATTATTGGGTTTGATTTCCGTGCAATGAGAGAGAAACAATTTTTGCTACTTTAAAGTGCATTGGGAAGATAGGAGTACACTCTTTTGTGGACAAAGTTTAGAGCTAGATGTACACTTATTTGAGGACGGACGGAGTAGTCCTGTATATTTTTAATAGTAAGTACAAGACATTTATGCAACTGAATTATTATTTTATGGGACAACATTGCTCATTTGGATATGCATTGTGATTTTTCTGTCTTAATTTATGGCTATCTAGATTACTTAAACTTGCAGCTTTCCATCGATGAATTGAATAGCGCTACTTCTTAGTAATTAATTTAAGCAATTTACTCTTGTGTTTCACAGATGACAACAGCCATATCCATTGAAGATGTTCGTCGGGAAGTGAAGATTTTGAAAGCACTATCAGGGCACAACAATCTAGTCAAATTCTATGATTCCTGTGAGGATGCCCTTAATGTCTACATTGTCATGGAGTATGTTTTTATGAACTTTTTTTTGTACCATTTTAACCGCTTATAACTTGGTCTTCTGTTAAGATACATATGATTTCAGAGTCCTTCTGACATGCCTGAAAATAGCTTTATAAGACTTACTTAATGTTTTCATATTTTATACTCCCCCATGTTCTTTTTATAAGGTGTATCATTTTTTTCAAAAGTCAAATTTTCTTTAACCTAGTTTATAGAAAATTATCACGATCTACAATACTAATAAATAAAATTTGAAAAATATATTTCACGATGAATCTAATTATACTGATTTGTTATTATATATGTTTGATATTTTTTCTAGAAACTTAGTCAGGGATCCTAAGTTTTAACTTTTTTTTAAATGAACACACCTTATAAGGATTGGTATGAGTCTATGTTTTGGTGTGTCTGCCATCATATATAAACATTTTATCACATCTTTTATAACGTGTGTCAGGCAGTATTTTCTCATGTTGTTTCCCTTTAACAGATTATGTGAGGGTGGAGAGTTGCTAGACAGAATATTAGCCAGGTACATTCTATGATTTCTCCATCCCTTGTAGCAAACTAGCTGCATCTCTTGAAAATGCTTACTGAGGATGCAAACTTGAATTATTGAAGAGGTGGGAGGTACACAGAAGAAGACGCTAAAGCGATTGTTGTACAGATTTTGAGCGTAGTGGCCTTCTGTCATCTTCAGGGAGTAGTGCATCGTGATCTGAAGCCAGAGGTATCGAAGTAAATCTATTTTCTGTGTAGTTTATGGACGTATGCAATCACATTAGTGTTTCACCAAGTTTCATCTTCTTCTGCCATCTTCTTTCTTATAAGGGACATTTATTATGTATGTAGTCTTCAAGTCCGGTAAAATACTAGACCACATTTACTGACATAGCTATTTTCATTTGGACAGAATTTCCTTTTCACAACAAGAGATGAAAATGCTCCTATGAAGTTGATTGATTTTGGTCTCTCTGATTTCATTAGACCAGGTAATAGTTTGATCCTCCTCTTTGTGCGCTCTAACATGTGGTACACGTTTATTCGTTACTGTTGATCTGTCTTCCTGTTGTCAATGGATCATCATGCGATCTAACATTAATACTAACATTTCCTTAGTTCTCTTTGTTTCCTGTTTAATGGATATCTTTCTTACCTGCTTATTGTTGAAAGAAAGAGAACCTGATAAAACTTACAGAAGAAATATTGGATGTAGTTTATCGTGCTAATTTGATCATTTTGCTTCATTGATTTGACATGTCTACCACTACCATGGTAAATATATGTACATCTCTTAGTATATTAGAAACTGACCTGGTGCCTTGATGAAGCCAGGATTCCCATCCATTCACACATAACAACTAACCTGACATATAGTATATGAAGCGATCTTCCATTCTTGAATGACCGAAGCTACTCCGTTGATAAGTTCACTATACCAATAACCCTGTCATATATCAACTAACCTGTCTAGTATATGAAGCGATCTTCCATTCACATACCAACTAACCTATCATACAGTATATGAAGCGATCTTCCATTCACACATACCAACTAACCTGTCATATAGTGTATGAAGCGATCTTCTATTCTTGAATGACAGAAGCTACTCCGTTGATAAGTTCACTATACCAATAACCCTGTCATCTACCAACTAACCTGTCATATAGTATATGAAGCGATCTTCCATTCACACATACCAACTAACTTGTCATATAGTATATGAAGCGATCTTCCATTCTTGAATGACTGAAGCTACTCCTTTGGAAAGTTCACTACACCAATAGCCCTTACTGTTCAGCTTTACCAATCAAGGTTAAATGATGTCCTTGTAGAATGGTTTAAGAAAAATCTGTATTCACCACATTGCAGTCCAGCCACGTAGGATCTACCCAGGTACTAGATTCAGATGAACTCCATGAACTGACACACTATTTGGTAAAACCAAAATTTCTTAAATTTTCATGTTCCCGTTATTTGCCTGATTTCTATGTAGCAGTCAGACATCATAAGACAATATGCTAAGACAAAGGCCATAGTGATTTGATGCCAAGATGGTCTCATAACTCTTCTGTTTATTAATGCCAATGTTGAAAATTCAATATAGCTAAGACGCAGCGAAACATAGTGAAGAAAGAGATCCGTGACATAACAAAATTGAATTTTGTCATATGCTATAGCTTGATCATTGCATGACATGACAATACAATGAACAATAGTCTGTACCTAAAAAATTAACACGCGGTGCATTGCTTTGAGCTACGTGAAAGCATTGCTTGTTGGTTATATTGTAATCTTTACCTCCAGTCTGCATCATATAATTCACTCAATGCTTATAGTTTGGAATCCCTGTTGGCCTGTCAGCAGTTACTGCATCCATATCTGACAGTTAGTCTTGGCATGTTCCTTGATGGTTGGTCTTCATATTTCATTAGCTTACCAGAAACTGTTTCTTATGCTATAATGCTATATAATGCAGATGAAAGACTTAATGATATTGTTGGAAGTGCATATTACGTTGCCCCAGAGGTTCTACACAGATCATACAGTATGGAAGCAGACATTTGGAGTATAGGTGTCATAACGTATATTTTGCTCTGTGGTAGTCGGCCATTTTGGGCACGGACGGAATCAGGAATCTTCCGATCTGTATTGAGAGCTGATCCCAACCTTGATGATTCTCCATGGCCATCAGTGTCAGCTGAAGCTAAGGATTTTGTGAAAAGATTTCTGAACAAGGATTACCGCAAAAGAATGACTGCTGTCCAAGCATTGAGTAAGTTGTCAGAAATGCTTATTAAGTATTCTCGTGTGATGTAGTGGTACTCAGTTTTGTATTTCTTTTCTGAAACATTTTTTTGTAGAACTTATTTATGAGAAAATTAATATATGCATCGTATATGAGAGTGTGAGACCATAATACGAAGAATTTTGTTTTCTCTGCAGCCCACCCTTGGTTGCGGGATGATCAAAGGCAGATTCCTCTGGACATTCTTATCTACAGATTAATTAAGCAATACCTTCGTGCCACACCTCTTAAACGCTTAGCGCTAAAGGTATACTATTGATTCCCATGACATTATCTCCATTTGTAACTGTTATTTCAATGTTTCATCAATATAACTGATAGTGATACTTTATTAATAAATGTGTATGCGTGGGGTAAACAATGTTTGTACAAGGGGGTCCTACTCATGCACGTTAGTGTGGCAGTGGGAACCTCGTTCCTTTGTTGATCTTAGTTAGCTAAGCTCTTTGCCAATACAATGGATTTTATCTTTCATTTCATGATCGCATGCTTTTGTTCATATGGGGTATGTCATGCTCCTTTATTTGTCATGGTATTGCTTAGAAACTGTTTGAATCTTTGCCATTTAACTCTATGAAATTGTACCTGCAAGTTGTTGTGTAACTTGTGCTATAAGCTGAACTTTTTTCTCTTATTTCTTTACTCCAGGCATTATCTAAAGCTTTAAAGGATGATGAACTCTTGTATCTCAGGCTACAGTTTAAGCTGCTTGAGCCTAGAGATGGAGTCGTGACACTTGACAACTTTCGAACGGTGAGTTTATTATGCTTTTGCTGATAACTCGTTTATTTTTGTCATGGAATGGTGCAATATTTTGACATTAGCTCCTGCAACAATATGTAGTTTTAGTGATACATGAGTGCTGCTGCTAGATTTGTTTTTGAGTAATTCAATATATTATTATAGAAATTATCATTCTGACTTCGGAGATTAATTCTAGAGAACTGCGTGTTATAAAGATCATCAGAGGGTGTACCTCATAAAGATGACACGTGGAGCACATGTTCTTGGCTTCTGATGAAATATCACGATATATCATCTCCATCTAATAGTAGTGTTTCATGGTCTTGTCCAGGCTCTAACGCGGTATTTGACTGATGCGATGAAGGAATCAAGAATTCTTGAGTTTTTGCATGCGGTGAGAATCTTTCAGTACTTGCCGTAAGCAATGGATGGTTTTCTTCTTTGGTTGGTTGTGGCACTGCTACTAATGTCATGATAATCTGTTGCTCGTGTTTGAAGTGAAAGACATGCTATTCAAACTTACATCATTGGTGATTCTATTTGTTTTAAGCATTTTTGAATGGTATATTTATATATTTTGTCTTTATCATGGAGCTTGACTAGCAAGGGGAGTTCTTAGATACCCTTTCTGTGGGGTTTTGTGTAATTCATAGTGAAAGTTTGCTGATATCGTACCCTTTCCGTGGGGTTTTGTGTAATTCATAGTGAAAGTTTGCTGATATCGTTCTTGTTTCTCTATCAGTTGGAACCACTTGCATACAGAAGTATGGACTTCGAAGAGTTCTGTGCTGCAGCTATCAGCCCTTACCAGCTTGAGGCTCTGGACAGATGGGAGGATATTGCTGGAACATCTTTCCAGCACTTTGAACAGGAGGGGAACCGAGTCATATCAGTTGAGGAGTTGGCACAGGTATGTAGGATCACAATAATTTAACAGAGGATTTACCTCAGTTGAGACTTGCATCCTGAATTTTGGGTTATCCTATCCTGTAATGGTTAACTTGATCTCCCTTCCTTGTGTGCAGGAACTAAATCTTGCTCCAACACACTATTCCATCGTGCAAGATTGGATCAGGAAAACTGATGGCAAGCTTAACTTTCTCGGATTCACCAAATTTTTGCATGGTGTTACGATACGGGGTGCAAACCCAAGACGGCATTAAGTAACCATGGGAAAAAATGTATCTGGTTCTAATTTTAAAGCTGCCCATAATATGGCTCTGATTTGTTGTTGTCCCTGCTTCCTCTCTCTTGTGGTTAATGATCATTCTTCTTCTTTTGTTGTGATGTTGTTGGTTGTTGTCACCATAGCTTTTGTAGAGAGAATACATGTAAAGATCATTTTGTAATGAAGGCAATCGGATGGTCTGTTCAAGAAATATAGTGCCCCTGTTTTTTTTTTGTTCCAACATTCTCGGATCCCCATCCGTAGTCGTCTAGCATCAATGCATAGCTACAACTGATCGTATTGATCGGCTAACAACATTTGGAGTACATACGGAATCCCCAAATGTGTACTGGTCATTGAGAAGGATGTGAGGTGAGCATTGTTTCAGGCTGTGTCAGAAAGACAGGAACTGTCTACCTAAGTTTTTTTTTTCTTTTTTTTGTAAACGGGAACGAATTGTCCTGTGAAGATTCAGTTAAGTCAGTTTCCGCTTCCCTCGGCGGCTCGGCTCGGCTCCCCATGTAGTGTTCATCAGTGATCCAATTCGTCACAGAATAAGATTCAGTTAACTCATTTTCTGCTTCCCTCGGATCTTCGATTAAAATTTGACAAGCTCACTTCATCTTCACCTCTCACTTGCTTCGTCATTCATTATGGATATTTAGATCGGACGTGAGCGTGTGATCTCTATCTTTTTTCCCCCTTTGGTTGTAACCCTAGACATGGCGTTCCGGCTGGTGACGAACTCGTCTTAACCTTGAAACCATAGCTAGTCAACCCTCTGAAAGCCGCTAACACCCCACGACTGGAGATGCTCTAACTACGATTGATTTTCTTAATCCGTGGACGAGAATAACCCACGGTGCGGCGCGTCATACTATAGAGACCACCGCTGCAATTTGCGCATAATACAATAGAGACCATCGCTGCAATTGGCAATGACAGGAGTTTTCTTCCCTCTGGAGACTCCAGCTAGATGACGAGAGCGACACGAAAATTGGAGTTTCGAGTGGTGCACACTCTGTCGATGACCCCGTGCAGTATATGGAGCTGACTTTCTCCGATTATGGATGCAATGGTTCATAAGGAGAAAATAAAAGCCCCGAAGCTTCTCGATAATGCAGCAGATTAGAGTGGGAGATGAAGCACCCAACTGTTGGATTATTAGGCAATTTTCGTGTGAGTTTACCGAAAGCAAGATTATAAATGCACAAGCATACTTAACCACACACATCAGACTAAGCACATGCATCAGATCTGAACATGGAACAATTAGCAGTGCAAGGTAGGAGAGGAAAATCACGTACATCGCGACCGGGAAGGTCGCACTAGCAGCAGCACCACCACCACCATGGGAGTTGTTGATGTCGCCCATGGTGTAGTCGGATCTATCGATGAAGCAGCCGAACCGTCGAAGAAGAAGACGAACAACAGCGAGCAGTCGTGCCGAGACGCTCCCTAAAAACCTTATCGCCCGTCTCCCGGTGCAGGATCTCAACGGACGGGGTTTGGGAGGCCTGCTCTCCCGGACGGTTGTACACGCAGTCGCCGGGATGGGGAAGATTAGAGAGTAGCGCAGCAAAAGGAACTTCACGAGAGAGATCTAAGAGCACTGTTCTCCAGATCTGATCGGTCTCCTTGTATAGCCTGGGAGGAGAGCCGCCCCGACCGCGTTGACACGCGTAGGAAGCCAGGGACACGCGGCGAGCATGCACATGCAGCGACACGTACCCAACTCTTGGTGCACCAAGCAAAAATTTAGGCTTCCTTGAGTGTGTCTCGAACTCGAACTCGAGTCACGAAACGCGACGTGCGTGACGTGACGTGACGTGCCGAGCCGAGGCGGGGCGGGCGGAGGAGGAGGAGTGCGCGAGGGCTCCTTCTATTCTCACTCACTTGGAATGACTAGAACAGCAACCCTTATATACCACTCCAACTCTCTCCCAACTAGCAATGTGGGACTAAACTTTGTCCCCCAAGGCTGTCCCAAGCTGCCAACGTGATGGGCCTTGAGATTTCAGGAATTGTAGACTACATGGGCTGCCTTACTGGGCTGCAGCCCATCTACATTTAACAATCCCCCACCAGATCTCATATGCACATCAGATGACACATTAGTTCCATTCACTGTTTAATATACCTGCACTTCAGTGGAGACTGTTAAGTTGAACTTCCACTAGGCAAGGTGCTACGCTTGACTATAACTGAACAATGGACTATGCCTTGAATTGTCAGTCTTTGTGCAGCAAGTTTCGCTCAATGCCGGCACGGTACTAGGCTACCATAGCCTTTCCCTCGGGTGGAGCTTATAAGTCATACTCCCCGGCCCTTCATGAGCTTACTAGAGATTCACCCAAATCTCCCACACTATGACCAGTAGTGTCACTTATATAGGTGTGTTCTTCAAAAGATCGCCCTGTAGGACGGCGTCTTCGCTCCTCAAGAGCCGCTCAGAACACATTAAGACATTCTCAACCCGCCTTACAGTAGCTATGAGATAATTGCATCTGCAGCGGAGTGGGAGTATTAAATTTTCTCTCAACTTAGTTGCTCCGGTTTGTTTTCCCAGGTCCTAGTTCACGGAATTTCCGATCATATAGGTTGGGTTACCCCCTCGGCAACTCAAGTGGGTCTCAAACCCATCTCCCTCGATGCAAGGTCTATCATGTTTCTTGATAGTCTTTTCGTGAAAGGATCTGCCAGATTTTTAGCACTTTGTACATAATCCAATGCTATCACTCCGGAGTTCTTCAGTTTTCTGACAGACTTCAGTCTCCTCTTGATATGTTTGGAACTTTTCATATTGTCCTTAGAACTTTTCACTTTGATAATCACAGTTTGATTATCACAGTTCATGAGGATAGCCGGTATTGGGTTTTCAACCATAGGCAAGTCCATCAAGAGCTCACGAAGCCATTCCGACAGTAGCTGTATCTAATGTTGTGAGTTCTGCTTCCATAGTTGACCTCGTTAAGATGGTCTGCTTGCAAGACTTCCAGGAAACAGCCACCACCAAGAGTGAAAACATATCCACTTGTGGCCTTCATTTTAGCATCAGAAATCCAATTGGAATCACTATACCCTTCAAGTCCTCTTGGATACCCAGTATAATGAATTCCACAACTCATGGTTCCCTTTAGATAGCGCATTACTCTCTCAAGAGCATGCCAATGATCATCTCCCGGGTTGGCCACAAACCGGCTAAGTTTGCATACAGCAAACGAGATATCAGACCTTGTAGCGCAAGCTAAATACATGAGTGAACCAATGATTTGAGAGTATCTTAATTGATCTCTAGTTGCCTTTTCATTCTTTCGAAGTAAGACACTAGGATCATAAGGTGTGAGAGAAGATTTGCAATCAGCATAGCCAAATCTGTTCAACACCTTCTCAACATAATGAGATTGCACAAGTGTAATCCCATTATTCTCATCTCTCAGTAGCTTGATGTTTAATATAACATCAGCTTCTCCAAGATCTTTCATATCGAAACACTGAGATAAAAAGGTTTTTACCTCCTCAATCACTTTGAGACTTGTCCCAAAAATTAGTATGTCATCCACATACAAGCATAGGACAACTCCCTCACCCCCACCATGGCGGTAGTACACACATTTGTCGGCTTCATTAACAACAAAGCCCACAAATGTCAAAGTTCTTTCAAACTTCTCATGCCATTGTTTGGGTGCTTGTTTAAGACCATACAAAGATTTGTTTAATTTACACACCTTTCTTTCTTGACCTTGTAGTACGAAACCATCAGGCTGTTCCATGTAAATTTCCTCGTCCAACTCTCCATTTAGGAAAGTCGTCTTAACGTCCATTTGATGAACGAGAAGACCGTGTGAGGCAGCCAATGACAGTAGTACTCGAATTGTGGTCAATCTCGCCACAGGTGAGTAGGTATCGAAGAAATCTTCGCCTTCCTTTTGGGTATAGCCTTTGGCTACAAGCCGAGCTTTGTACTTCTCAATAGTACCATCAGCTCGAAGCTTCTTCTTAAATACCCATTTACATCCTACAGGTTTGCACCCATAAGGACGCTCAGTTAACTCCCACGTTCCATTAGCCAAGATGGAATCCATCTCGCTTTGAACCGCTTCCTTCCAGTAGTCTGCATCAGGAGATGCGAGAGCTTCTGAGATGGTAGTGAGAGTATCATCCACAAGATACACAATGAAATCATTACCAAAAGACTTTGCAGTCCTTTGTCTCTTACTCCTTGTGGGAGCTTCATTGTCATCTTCATCAGAATCTGAACTATCAACATCAGATTCCTCATCAGACTCCATAGGAGTTTCATGTATTGGATCAGATTCCCAACTAGACATGCCATGCATATCTCTCATAGGAAATATATCCTCAAAGAATGTAGCATCTCTTGATTCAAAGATGGTGCCAACATTCATGTCGTCCACTCCAGATTTCACCACAAGAAATCTATAAGCAATGCTATGGGCAGCATAGCCAAGAAAGACACAGTCCACGGTTTTTGGTCTAAGCTCTCGCTTCTTGGTGATTGGCAAATTCACTTTAGCCAAACAGCCCCAAGTTCGCAGGTAGGAGAGTGTTGGTCTTTTCTTTTCCCATTCCTCATATGGGGTAATCTCTTTATTCTTGGTTGGAACACGGTTTAGGACATGACACGAAGTCAATATAGCCTCCCCCCACCATTCTTGGATAAACCCGAAACATCTAACATGGCGTTAACCAAATCTGTTAGAGTACGGTTTTTCCTTTCCGCAATCCCATTGGATTGTGGGGAATTGGGAGGCGTCCTCTCATGGATTATACAATGTTCCGCACAGAATAAATATAACTCATTACAAAAGTACTCTCCACCACGATCGGACCGAACCCTTTTTATCTTTCTTTCAAGTTGATTCTCAACTTCAGCCTTATAGATTTTAAAGAAATCAAGAGCCTCATATTTAGTTTTCAGGAGATACACATAACAATACCTAGTGGAATCATCAATCAAGGTCATGAAATATTTCATTCCACCTTTTGTCAACTCACCATTCATCTCACATAGATCTGAATGTACGAGCTCTAGTGGTGCCAAGTTTCTTTCCTTTGCAGGCTTGTGAGGCTTGCGAGGCTGCTTTGCTTGCACACAAGCATGGCACTTAGAGCCTTTGACAAAGGTGAATTTCGGAATTAAACTCATATCAGCAAGCCGCGTCATACAACCGAAATTAACATGACAAAGTCGTGAATGCCAAACATTAGTTTCATTAACACTAGTGCTTACATGGTTCACAACATTATCACAGAAATCTTCTAGAGAGAAGCGAAACATTCCCTCACATTCATATCCCTTTCCAACAAAACTTCCATACTTAGACAATACAACTTTATTGGACTCAAACACCAACTTAAACCCATCTTTCATAAGACGGGAGCCACTAGCGAGATTCTTCTTGATAGAAGGGACATGCAACACGTTCTTCAGCTGCACGATCTTTCCTGAAGTAAACTTCAGATCTACCGTGCCAACACCACGAACAATAGCATGTAACCCATTCCCCATCATTACTGAGGAACCTCGGACCTGATAAGAGGTAAACATGGAGATTTCAGCACACACATGAACATTGGCACCTATATCAACCCACCATTCTGTGGGTTGAAACACCGAAAGAACAGTAGGTAACATATTATCATACCATGTAGTTCCTTCCTCTGTGTTGCCAATGACCATGCTGACAGAATTTGAGTTATGTCCAACCTGACATTTCCTTCTTTTGCGTTGTGGACAGCGATTAGCCCAATGGCCTATCTCGCCACACACCCAGCAAGGATCTTTCTTCTCCGTTTCCCCCTTCTTCTTGAAGTTGGTAGTCTGGGAGACTCCCTTATTCTTTCCCTTGGACTTGTGGGCATTTTTCTGCACCATATTGGCAGCAGAACGTCCATCGGTTCCTCCAGTGTGTTTGTCTTTGCCCTCGCCTTCTCCTCAACGTCCAGAGAGCCCATGATATTCTCAACAGAGAACTCATGCCTCTGATGTTTCAGAGAAGTGGCAAAGTTCCTCCATGAAGGGGTTAGCCTAGCGACAATGTATCCCGCGACAAACTTGTCCGGTAGCACACACTTGAGGAGCTCAAGTTCCTTTGCCATGATCTGTATCTCATGAGCCTGTTCTACTACAGATCGGTTCTCAACCATTCTGTAGTCATTGAACTGCTCCATAGCATACAGTTCACCTCCGGCATCGGCAACACCAAACTTAGCGTCCATCCCACAGTTCCTTCCCATTTTGGATGTGCAGGTAAGCATCAACCAACTTGTCTCCAAGCCCACTTAGAACGACACCCACAAAGATTACGGTGGCATCCCCGAACGCTTTATCCTCTTCAGGAGTATGCGGACCTCTGGGAGTACCTTCCGCAACTCGGTGCACGCCCATAGAAGTGAGCCACAAGAGAGTCTTATTCTGCCATCTCTTGAAATGAGAACCCGTAAACGGGCTCGGTTTAAGCGCAGCAGCAAAAGCAAACGGTGAAAATTGCCTGAGCATATAAGGTTTTTGGATTGTTGGATTATTAGGCAATTTTCGTGTGAGTTTAATTAACGAAAGCAAGATTACAAATGCACAAGCATACTTAACCACACACATCAGACTAAGCACATGCATCAGATCTGAACACGGAACAAGTAGCAGTGCAAGGTAGGAGAGGAAAATCACGTACATCGCGACCGGGAAGGTCGCACTAGCAGCAGCACCACCACCACAATGGGAGTTGTTGATGTCGCCCATGGTGTAGTCGGATCTGTCGATGAAGCAGCCGAACCGTCGAAGAAGAAGACGAACAGCAGCGAGCAGTCGCGCCGAGACGCTCCCCAAAAACCTTATCGCCCGTCTCCCGGTGCAGGATCTCAACGGACGGGGTTTCGGAGGCCTGCTCTCCCGGACGGCTGTGCACGCAGTCGCCAGGATGGGGAAGACTAGAGAGTAGCGCAGCAAAAGGAACTTCACGAGAGAGATCTAAGAGCACTGTTCTCCAGATCTGATCGGTCTCCTTGTATAGCCTGGGAGGAGAGCTGCCCGACCGCGTAGGAAGCCAGGAACACGCGGCGAGCATGCACATGCAGGCCGACACGAACCCAACTCAGTTGGTGCACCAAGCAAAAATTTAGGCTTCCTTGAGTGTGTCTCGAACTCGAACTCGAGTCAAGAAACGCGACGTGCGTGCGTGACGTGCCGAGGCGGGGCGGGCGGAGGAGGAGGAGTGCGCGAGGGCTCCTTCTATTCTCACTCACTTGGAATGACTAGAACAGCAGCCCTTATATACCACTCCAACTCTCTCCCAACTAGCAATGTGAGACTAAGCTTTGTCCCCCAAGGCTGTCCCAAGCTGCCAACGTGATGGGTCTTGAGATTTCAGGAATTGTAGACTGCATGGGCTGCCTTACTGGACTGCAGCCCATCTACATTTAACACCAACAAACGTAAAGAGTGAAAAGCCCAAGCACAGATTCAGAAAGAAATGGACAGATTCAGACATCAGATAAACACCAGCGGACAAAAAAAGCTCTCCTCCTACAAAGCAAAAAAGTGTCACATTTTGTGTTCAGCGTCCTGGTAAAGACGCTATACACATGAATGAGCCGGAGACTATAAATGAAACGTCGGATGCATGTATGCATCCCCTAATCCTACAATGTTATTCTCTTTTTCTCACCTAACTCACACTTTTTCTCACCTACTTTTCAGATATGGCTGGCTCCTCTATTAAATGCATGCATTCGGACGGTCTTTGAGGGACGTGGTCTGAAAGTTTTTTTTCCAGATTTTTGATTTCTTTTTGTCCGACGCTCTCTCCAAAAACATCCCAAATCATCGCGCTGGACGCTTTTTAACGGATACCACTGTAGATAATCTTAATTATTTTATCTAGCTGAACATGCATGTATAAATTTCGAAACGAAAGCAAAAAACTTTGCCTTATCCAATAATGAAGAAGAAAAATGATCGGTCAAATAGCGGAATACAACATGAGCCAAGCCCAAAAGAAATTTTGACAGAAGAGACCACCTGTCCCAGTGAAGTGTCAAAAAGGACTACCTCTTAGTGTAAATTCCAAAAGTAACGTGGCGGCACGCTCGCCAGCCGACGCATGGCACATGCCGCCGTAGCCGGTGGCGGCAGGCCTTGCCGCCGTCAGTGGTGGCGGCACGTTTGGTACCTCCGTTCAACGTTAACGGCTACTACGCTTGGTGGGCCCTGCCGCCGTAGCAGGAGGCGGCACACTGGCGTGGTAGGGTGCCTCCACCTGCTGTGGCGGCATGTGCTGCCATCGACAAGCCGACACTGATTCCCACGCTGATGGCGCTGATTCCCACGCTGACTGCCTCAGATTTCAGTGTGACTACCTCAGATTCGAGAGTGAATGAGTGATGGGTGTGACAACCTTGTCTGTGATTCTGAGGCTATTTGGTAGCAAATGTATCCAATTTGTCTCTATTTGGTACTATTTTTTGCACTTTCAGCTTTGTTAGACACTATGATTGTACAGAAAATTGATTATATGATTCCATACACGAGACGTTCGCCGCTGATATAGGAACACGACCACCGAAAGTGCTTGCTCCGCGTCCTTTAAAAGGAGCAGCTGGCCAGACCATTGTTCTCATACACGCGCATACTCTTCTCATCTTTCTTCTCGTACGGGAGCTCACAGAAGACAAGCATACTTAGTGATTGATTAGCTGATTGAGTCACTTATTGAGTTGCTAATTGAGTGCATGAAGAAGGAGAGGAAAAAAATTAAGATGAGTTCTTGTAGATAGTTAATTTTATTCGTACATGCATAATTTTGTTGTTGCCATTTGCGGTGTAGTGTAGTATATTTTACTCTACATATTAGGCAGGCAACATTGTACTAGTATACCGTGTAGAGCGAGTGAGATTTTATGAAGGATGTAATTATAATTTGAATTAGAACAACACGTAGTACAGTGTACTATTATTGTATGTATGACTGAAAAATAAAGAGATGAGCAATTTGTTCAACTAATGACCATATGTTAGGAACATGCTGTAACTATATTTTTAAATGTGTATTTTAGGTGGATTCAAGTATGCACATGCTCTCTGACTGTTATTACTTGGAATATTGTGACGCATAAATTATTTTCGGAAGAACATCTATCTACAAATTGAGGGTCTGTTTGGCAATTTGGTATGTGTTTGGTTTTTGCCACACTTTAGAGCTGCCATACTTCACTAATTATATGGCCCACTTGTCATAGAGTGATTTTTTTACCAACTTTTGCCACACTTTGTGGCTTCTAAAATCTTAGCCACACTTTTGTGGCTGCCACACTTGCCAAAGTTAGGCTTGGCAAACTGTGGCCGGGAACCAAACAGGCCCTTAATATTTGGTCTTATAATAGCTTGCTAGTATTATTTAAGAAATATTCTATCATTTTTTTATAAAATGAAGGAGTAATTATTTTTAAATAGTCTTAATGGCATGTTAGGAACATGTTGTAACTAAATTTTTTAATGTGTATTTTAGGTGGATTCAAGCATACTCTTGGACTGTTATTACATGGATTATTATGGCGCGTAAATTATTTTTTGGAAGCACATCTATTTGTAAATTAAGGTATATATATGATGTCTTTTAATATTTTGTCTTATAATATTTTTCCTATATTATTTAAAAAATTGAGGAGTAATTGTTTTTTAGAAGTCTTAATGACATGTTAAAACTTCTAGTGTAATAAAATTATTAAAACATGAATAAAATTTAAGGTAGGATGTTACTATTATTATTTTAAAAATCTGGTTGTGCGGTAGGTACGATGGGAAATCTGGTAGTGATTTATGGGGACGTCGTACATGACGAATTTGGTGGGGTGGATTTCTTGAACTGCGACTCAATTAAAGTTGCAGTGATAGACATGGTCAGTAGAGCATTTGCGGATGTAAGAAAAAACATCTGAGCCTCATTTGGTCAGGGGATGCGTGGTAAGAGGATGACGGTTGAGGCTCTTATCTGCGTAGAAGGGAATGATAGGACCAGACCTCCCCGTTGGGGTTTGCGGGAGGTAAAAAATGATACAAATTAGCGTACATACATGAGGTTTGCAAGCACACCTGATGCTGCTATGTACGGACGGCCGATGGTGTATGTGAAGTTTATTTCAGCTAGTGATGATTGATACGTCCATTTTGCATCACTATTTTATATCATAATTTGCTGTTATTCATTGATATATTTCATATTTGGAGATGATACTTATGTTATTTCATCTATTTTGCATGTTTCATGATTATTGGAGGATCGCGCACCGGAGTCAGGATTCTGCTGGAAAAAGCGCCGTCAGAATGCAATATTTCGGAAGATCAACAATTGACGGAATTTATATGAAAAATCCTATTTTTCCAGAGACGAAGGGAGCCAAGGAGGAGCCGAGGAGGGCCGCCATGGGCCCACCTCATAGGCCGGCGCGGGCCAAGGCCTGGCCGCGCCGCCTTGTGAGGAGGGGGCCCACAGCCTCCTCTGGCCTACTCTTCTTCGCGTACATCTTCGTCCCGAAAACGTAAGCTCCGGGGGATAATCGCGAAGAGTCACAGCCGCCTCTGCGGGGCAGAAACACTGAGAGAAAAGAGCTCTCCGACAGGCTAAGATCCGCCGGGGAAATTCCCTCCCGGAGGGGGAAATCGACGCCATCGTCACCGTCATCTAGCTGGACATCATCTCCATCGTCATCACCATCATCTCCATCATCATCACCGCCGTCTCCACCGCTGCACCTCGTCACCGCTGTAACAATTTAGGTTGGATCTTGATTGTTTGATAGGGGAAACTCTCCCGGTATTGATTTCTACTTGTTATTGATGCAATTGAGTGAAACCATTGAACCAAGGTTTACGTTCAGATTGTTATTCATCATCATATCACCTCTGATCATGTTTCATATGATGTCTCGTGAGTAGTTCGTTTAGTTCTTTAGGACATGGGTGAAGTCTAAATGTTAGTAGTGAATTATGGTTGAGTAATATTCAATGTTATGATATTTAAGTTGTGGTGTTATTCTTCTAGTGGTGTCATGTGAACGTCGACTACATGATACTTCACCTTTATGGGCCTAGGGGAATACATCTTGTACTCGTTTGCTAATTGCGGGGTTGCCGGAGTGACATAAACCTAAACCCCCGCTGGTATATCGATGCAGGAGGGATAGCGGATCTCGAGTTTAAGGCTGTGGTTAGATTTATCTTAATTACTTTCTTGTAGTTGCGGATGCTTGCAAGGGGTATAATCACAAGTATGTATTAGTCCTAGGAAGGGCGGTGCATTAGCATAGGTTCACCCACACAACACTTATCAAAACAATGAAGATTAATCAGCTATATGAAGCGAAAGCACTAGACTAAATTCCCGTGTGTCCTCAAGAACGTTTGGTCATTATAAGTAAACAAACCGGCTTATCCTTTGTGCTAAAAAGGATTGGGCCACTCGCTGCAATTATTACTCTCGCATTTTACTTACTCGTACTTTATTCATCTGCTACATCAAAACCCCCTGAATACTTGTCTGTGAGCATTTACAGTGAATCCTTCATCCGCTTGTCAACACCTTCTGCTCCTCGTTGGGATCGACATTCTTACTTATCGAAAATACTACGATACACCCCTATACTTGTGGGTCATCAAGACTATTTTCTGGCGCCGTTGCCGGGAGGATTGTGGAATTGGTAAGGGAAACTTTTACTGTTAGTGCTGATTTTATTCCTGCCTGCTGCTATAATTCATTATGGAGAGATCTTCTCTTGAATTTTTATTTGGAAAATCTACTACTACTGCAAAGGTAGTGGATGAGGCGCCAGGTGAGGAAGAAGTTCCATACAAAATACCTATGAAAATCATTGAACGTGTTGTGGATAACCGTTATACAGGGGATGGAACTGTCCATCCTGGAGATCATTTACTGTTCTTACATGAATTATGCGGTTTATTCAAGTGTGCAGGTATTGCTATGGATGAAGTTAGGAAGAAACTATTCTCTATATCGCTGTCTGGTAAAGCGGCGCATTGGTATAAATTACTGGATAATGGGGATTCTCTTGAATGGAATGATATTGTGCCCGATTTTATTCTAAGTTCTATCCTCCAAGTGAAATTCACAAGGATCGGAACCGCATATATAATTTTTGGCATCATGATGGAGAGAGTATTGCCCAAGCGTGGGGAGATTGAAGTCTTTAATGCTCAAATGCCCCATTCATGAGCTTCCTGGTAATATTATTATTGATAATTTCTATGCAAGACTTTCTTTTCAAGACAAGACCTTGCTGGATACTTCCTGTTCTGGATCATTTACATGCAACAAAGAAGAGTTTAAAAGGTACCTTCTTAATCGGATCCAGGAGAATACTGAAGGATGGGAGAACGACAAAGATAGAGAGTCAGGTATAAAATATGATTATAAATGCATTGAAGCTTTTATGGATACTGATAAATTTCGTAATATGAGTGCTACTTATGGTCTTGATTCTCAAGTTGCTGCAAATCTTTATAAAGCTTTTGCCTCTCATTATGAATTTCCTAAGAAGAACTTTGATAAGTATCATGAACCGTATAAAGATAAAATTGATTCATCTATAAATAAATGTGTTGTAATTAAAACTGTTGATCATGTTATTCCTGAAACTTATATTCAAAAAACTCCTTTCCCTGCTAAAATGAAGGAGTACTCTGTTATAAATAGTGCAGTTAATAAAAGTGAAAAGAAACCTATAGAACCTAAAGAGCAAATAAAAGTTGAACCTGCTGTTGCAATAGTTAAAGATCTTGTGACTGAAAATGTGGAAGATGGTCATATTATTTTCTGTGAAGATGCTTCTAATATTATTTCACATCCTAATAAGTCTAGGAAAACTAGTGTTCCTATGCTATCTGTTAGAATTGGTGATCATTGCTATTATGGTTTATGCGATATTGGTGCAAGTATTAGTGCTATTCCTTATGAGCTCTACACGGAGATTATGCACGAAATTGGTTCTTGTGAACTTGAAGATATTGATGTGGTTATTCGGCTGGCTAATAGAGAAACTATCTCTCCAATTGGTATTGTTCAAGACGTGGAAGTTCTATGTGGTAAGATTAAATATCCTGCTGACTTTTTGGTACTTGGTTCTGCTGCTAGTAAGTATTGTCCTATCATTTTTGGTAGACCTTTTCTAAATACTTGTGGAGCTGTTATAGATTGCAAGAAAGAGAAAATTTTGACTAAATTTGCTGGTGAATCTTATGAGTTTAATTTCTCTAAATTTGCCAAAACTCCTTATAAAGCTGATTCGCCTAATAATGATTTTAGAGTTGAACAGTGTGCATCTATTGCTCTTGCTCCTAATAATCCTTTGCAGCAACATTTGGAGAATAGTGAGAGTGAAGTTTTTAGGGAAGAAAGAAATGAGCTTGATGAAATTTTCCTTCGTCAACCTATTCTTAAACATGACTTGCCTGTAGAAGATCTAGGTACAACATTACCACCAAAGGAGGATCCCGTTTTTGATTTAAAACCATTGCCTGGTAATCTTAAATATGCTCATATTGATGATAAGAAAATATATCATGTTATTATTAGTTCTAAGCTTTCAGAGATTGAAGAAGAAAGGTTATTGGAAATATTGAAGAAACACCGAGGAGCTATTGGCTACACTCTTGATGATTTGAAGGGGATTTCTCCCTCTATTTGCCAACATGCCATTAATATGGAAGATGATGCAAAGCCTGTTGTTGAACATCAGCGTCGTCTAATTCCTAAGATGAAGGATGTGGTAAGAAATGAGGTATTAAAACTTCTTGAAGCTGGTATTATATATCCTATTGCTGATAGTAGATGGGTTAGTCCTGTGCATTGTGTTCCTAAGAAAGGAGGAATGACTGTTGTACCTAATGATAATGATGAGCTCATACCTCAAAGAGTAGTTGTAGGGTATAGAATGTGCATTGATTATCGGAAAGTTAATAAGGTTACTAAGAAAGATCATTACCCTTTACCTTTTATTGATCAAATGTTAGAAAGGTTATCCAAAAATACTCATTTTTGCTTTCTTGATGGTTATTCTGGCTTTTCACAAATTGCTGTTAAAACTAAGGATCAAGAGGAAACCACTTTCACTTGTCCCTATGGAACCTATGCTTATAGACGTATGTCTTTTGGTTTATGTAATGCTCCTGCTACTTTTCAAAGATGCATGTCTGCTATTTTTCATGGCTTTTGCGAGAATATTGTAGAGGTATTCATGGATGATTTTTCTGTCTATGGGAATTCTTTTGATAATTGCTTGCGGAACCTCGATAAAGTTTTGCAGAGATGTGAAGAAACTAACCTTGTTCTTAATTGGAAGAAATGCCACTTTATGGTTAATGAAGGAATTGTATTGGGACATAAAATTTCCGAGAGAGGTATCGAAGTTGATAGAGCTAAGGTTGAAGCAATTGAGAAGATGCCCTATCCTAGGGATGTTAAAGGTATTCGTAGTGTTCTTGGTCATGCTGGTTTTTTATAGGAGATTTATTAAAGACTTTTCTAAGATTTCAAAGCCTCTTACTAATCTTCTTCAAAAGATGTACCTTTTGTTTTTGATGATGATTGTAAGGAAGCTTTTGAAACTCTAAAGAAAGCCTTAACAACTGCTCCTATAGTTGAACCTCCTGATTGGAACTCACCTTTTGAAATTATGTGTGATGCTAGTGATTTTGCTGTAGGTGCTGTTCTTGGACAGTGAGTAGATAAAAAGTTGAATGTTATTCATTATGCTAGTAAAACTCTTGATGCTGCTCAAAGAAATTATGCTACAACTGAAAAGGAATTGTTAGCTGTAGTCTTTGCTTGTGACAAGTTTAGATCCTATATTGTAGATTCAAAAGTTACAATTCATACTGATCATGCTACAATCAGATACCTTATGCAAAAGAAAGATGCTAAGCCAAGGCTTATTAGATGGGTGCTTCTGTTGCAAGAATTTGATTTGCATATTGTATATAGGAAAGGTGCTGATAATCCTGTTGCTGATAATTTATCTAGAATGGAAAATATTGCTTATGATCCTGTTCCTGTTAATGATAGTTTTCCAAATGAACAATTGGCTGTAATAAAGGTGAGCTCGCGAGATAGCCCTTGGTATGCTGATTATGCTAACTTTATTGTTTCCAGTTACTTGCCTCCAACCTTTTCAACCCAGCAAAGGAGGAAATTCTTTTATGACTTGAGGCATTATTTTTGGGACGACCCACACTTATATAAAGAAGGAGTGGATGGTATTCTGTGAAGATGTGTTCCCGAATATGAACAACAAGAGATATTGAGTAAATGTCATGGTAGTGCTTATGGAGGACATCACGCCGAGATAGAACCGCGCAAAAGGTTCTACAATCAGGTTTTTATTGGCCAACTCTCTTCAAGGATGCAAGGAAGTTTATTTTATCTTGTGATGAATGTCAAAGGGTTGGTAATATCTCCAGACGCAATGAAATGCCTATGAATTATACTCTTGTTATTGAACCATTTGATTGTTGGGGATTTGACTTCATGGGACCTTTTCCCTCTTCAGAAGGTAACACTCATATACTTGTCGCTGTTGATTATGTTACTAAATGGGTGGAAGCCATACCCACAAAAAGTGTTGATGGTGAGACCTCTCTAAGAATGCTTTTAGATATTATTTTTCCTCGATTTGGAGTTCCTAGATATATTATGACTGATGGAGGTTCTCATTTTATTCATGGTGGTATTAGAAAAACTCTTGCTAAATATGGTATTAATCATAGAATTGCTTCTGCTTATCATCCTCAAACTAGTGGGCAAGTAGAATTATCAAATAGAGAGATCAAATCTATCTTGCAAAAGACTGTTAATAAATCTAGAAAGAATTGGGCTAGTAAATTGAAGGAAGCACTATGGGCTTATAGAACTGCTTATAAAAATCCCATGGGTATGTCACCGTATAAAATGGTTTATGGAAAAGATTGTCATTTACTTTTAGAACTAGAGCACAAAGCTTATTGGGTTGTAAGAGAACTAAATAAAGATCCTAAACTAGCCGGTAAGAAAAGATTGCTACAATTGAGTTCTCTAGATGAATGGAGAAGTGAAGCTTATGAAAATGAACTCTTTAAAGAGAAAGTTAAGAAATGGCATGATAAAAGAATTATCAAAAGAGAGTTCAATATTGGAGATAAAGTCCTATTGTATCGGTCTCGTCTCAGATTCTTTGCAGGGAAATTACTCTCAAAATGGGAAGGACCATATGTCGTTGAGGAGGTATATCGCTCAGGGGCGATTAAAATTAGTTCTCTCCAAGGCGATGCCTCACAAGTGGTGAATGGACAAAGACTCAAGCATTATATCTCAGGTGATTCTTATAATGAAGATGTTGATGTTATTCGAGTGGAAACTCCGGAAGCTTTCATCAAAGGTCAAATTGACAGTCCGGCAGAATTTGACTTTGAATAGGTAAGAGTACTGGTAATGAAAAGTTCGCGTTTTACTTTTCGAACAATGTTTTTGCTGTTTTTGGAAAATATGAAAAATTACGAGATCGAAACGGAGTGGAGGAGACGCACGAGGGCGTGCCCCCATAGGCCGGCGCGGGCCCTGCCCTGGTCGCGCCGCCCTATGAGGTGGCTCCCTCGTTGCCCCTCTCCGACTCTGGTTCGACCTGGTATTTTCCTTATGTCGTAAAAATTCCTGCTATATAACCCCCGGACTCCTGGAGGTCCGTATATCGTTTTCTCGACGTGTTTTGTTTCGAGCTATTTCTGCCAGGATCTGTTTTCAATCTAGAAGCACCATGGTCTCCAACAACAAGGGCAAGGGGCTTTCGGATGAAGATATTCAAGATCCCGAGTGGAAAGAGGTGGACGAGAGCGTGAAGGAAGAAGATGAAGAAGAAGTGGAGGAAGACTCGCGTGCGTACCCTTGTGCTGCCATCGCAAGCATCGAGGTGGTTGAAAACCCTTCCAGTGCCACGAGGAGCGCAAGAATTCGCACCGGAGGAAGGGTTCCACGTCACTACCTAGCTCTAAAGATGTCTTCTCCAGGCACTTACCATCCCTTCCGCAATCTAATTTACAATAATCAAATTGAAAGGACTCCCAAAGCAGCATTGCCTAGCAATTGGGATATAGATCGTTCTAACACTGCAGGAAGGGTGAAGCCTGAAGCTGAAGAGTGGGGGAATAACTCCAAGAGTTGGGACTCACCGTCGGACGTACTTCTTAGCCGCGTCGAGCACAATTCAGAGATGATCCGCAACCTCATGTACAAGATTGATGAGCTTCAGGAGCTTGTTGAGAAGCTTGTCAAGAATGCATCACCACCACCGCCGAAGGAGTAATTCATCATCGGTATTGGCATCCCCTTGGTTTGTTCCAAGCTTGGGGAGTGCCGCGGTATCACATCATCACTATCTTTTACTTTTTACTATCAAGTAGTGTCATATCATGAGTAGGGAAGTTATCATATAAGATGGGTTGCAGTGTGGAAGTATCTCTCTTTAGTTGGTTGTCTATGTATCCCTTGGTGTGAGTTATCGTTATGGAATATTAATGAGAAGTCTTATCATTTACATATTGCACATCTTATTTTAGTTTGCAATCTCTATTATATGATTGATCTTGTTATTAGCATTGGTATCACTTTGGGAGCATTGAGTAAATCTATTTGGTTTTGGCAAACATAGCATTGGTCAATAGCAACAACACTTTGAGGTTTAAGTAGAAAAGAGAAATACATGTAGATATGTTGTTTCATTGTCTTTCTTTCTTGTTAGCTCTTAAGCTTATTATTCTGAAGTTAAAATTGTTTGTGCTTACAAGGAAGATGCATGATTGTTTCTATCACATGTATATTTGTTTGTTTCCCTCAACTCTTATGCTTGCTAATTAACCTTGCTAGCCAAAAACCTGTACTGAGAGGGAATGCTTCTCGTGCATCCAAACCTTTACCCAAACCTATGCCATTTGTGTCCACCATAACTACCTACTACATGGTATTTTCTGCCATTCCAAGTAAATACTTCGTGTGCTACCTTTAAACAATTCAAAATTTACTATCTCTTATTTGTGTCAATGTTTTATAGCTCATGAGGAAGTATGTGGTGTTTTATCTTTCAATCTTGTTGGGCAACTTTCACCAATGGACTAGTGGCTTCATCCGCTTATCCAATAATTTTGTAAAAAGAGCTGGCAATGGGATTCCCAGTCCCAAATTAATTAACCTTCATAATTTTACAAAAATAGACACTCCTCCATGGTATGTGATTGTTGGAAGGCACCCGAGGATTCGGTTAGACATGGCTTGAGAAAGCAAAGGTTGGGAGGAGTGTCATCTAAATAAAACTAAAATAAAAAGGCACTCCTTCATGGTATGAGATTGTTGGCGGCACCCGAGGATTCGGTTAGCCATGGTTTGTGAAAGCAAAGGTTGGGAGGAGTGCCAACCTAAAATAAAACTTTATGGGAGCCGCTCTTCGAGAGTTTGTCTGGCAAGGGGGTTAGAGTACCCGCTACCAGTCGTTGACAACAACAAACACCTCTCAAAATGTTACTTTTACTCTCTTTATATGATTTCAAAACTGAAAAGCTCTAGCACATGATTTAATCCATGCTTCCCTCTGCGAAGGGCCTGTCTTTTACTTTATGTTGAGTCAGTAAACCTATTTCCCTCCATCTCAAGCAAGCATTTGAGTTGTTGTGATCAAACCATCTATATTGTGATTTACTTCATCATGTCTTTTACTCTTCCTTGTTTAGTACAAGTTTTATCCGAATGAATATAGCTTTGAAAGTTATCAATGATTATGAGGAGATTATTATGATTGAGTATGCAAGTTGTGCCATATAAACTTTAACATGAGAGCGCTGCTCGATAGATAAGTACAATCTGTTAATTGTTCTCTGACCAAGAACGAAGTTTCCCATCACCAACTATGATTTCTTATGCACCTTTATTTGTGATTACCTTCTACTTGTTTCAAGTTGAATTATATGCGGAAGTTGTTCACTAGAATGTCTTGTGTGAATGAATATGATGCTTCTTGTCCGTATTTTATTTATCGACTCTTCACTCCATAAACATGTGGTCCTGTTTACCGAGTTCAGTTTCGCTTGGGGACAAGCGAAGTCTAAGCTTGGGGGAGTTGATACGTCCATTTTGCATCACTATTTTATATCATAATTTGCTGTTATTCATTGATATATTTCATATTTGGAGATGATACTTATGTTATTTCATCTATTTTGCATGGTTCATGATTATTGGAGGATCGCGCACCGGAGTCAGGATTCTGCTGGAAAAAGCACGTCAATGCAATATTTCGGAAGATCAACAATTGACGGAATTTATATGAAAAATCCTATTTTTCCAGAAGACAAAGGGAAGGAGGAGCCAAGGAGGGCCGCCATGGGCCCACCTCATAGGCCGGCGCGGCCAAGGCCTGGCCGCGCCGCCTTGTGAGGAGGGGGCCCACAGCCCCCTCTGGCCTCCTCTCCTTCGCGTACATCTTCATCCCAAGAACCTAAGCTCCGGGGGATAATCGCGAAGAGTCACAGCCGCCTCTGCGGGGCGGAAAACACCAGAGAGAAAAGAGCTCTCCGGCAGGCTGAGATCCGCCGGGGAAATTCCCTCCCGGAGGGGGAAATCGACGCCATTGTCACCGTCATCGAGTTGGACATCATCTCCATCATCATCACCATCATCTCCATCATCATCACCGCCGTCTCCACCGCTGCACCTCGTCACCGCTGTAACAATTTGGGTTGGATCTTGATTGTTTGATAGGGGAAACTCTCCCGGTATTGATTTCTACTTGTTATTGATGCAATTGAGTGAAACCATTGAACCAAGGTTTACGTTCAGATTGTTATTCATCATCATATCACCTCTGATCATGTTCCATATGATGTCTCGTGAGTAGTTCGTTTAGTTCTTGAGGACATGGGTGAAGTCTAAATGTTAGTAGTGAATTATGGTTGAGTAATATTCAATGTTATGATATTTAAGTTGTGGTGTTATTCTTCTAGTGGTGTCATGTGAACGTCGACTACATGATACTTCACCTTTATGGGCCTAGGGGAATACATCTTGTACTCGTTTGCTAATTGCGGGGTTGCCGGAGTGACAGAACCTAAACCCCCGTTAGTATATCGATGCAGGAGGGATAGAAGGATCTCAGAGTTTAAGGCTGTGGTTAGATTTATCTTAATTACTTTCTTGTAGTTGCGGATGCTTGCAAGGGGTATAATCACAAGTATGTATTAGTCCTAGGAAGGGCGGTGCATTAGCATAGGTTCACCCACACAACACTTATCAAAACAATGAAGATTAATCAGCTATATGAAGCGAAAGCACTAGACTAAATTCCCGTGTGTCCTCAAGAACGTTTGGTCATTATAAGTAAACAAACCGGCTTGTCCTTTGTGCTAAAAAGGATTGGGCCACTCGCTGCAATTATTACTCTCGCATTTTACTTACTCGTACGTTATTCATCTGCTACATCAAAAGCCCCTGAATACTTGTCTCTGAGCATTTACATTGAATCCTTCATCGAAACTGCTTGTCAACACCTTCTGCTCCTCGTTGGGATCGACATTCTTACTTATCGAAAATACTACGATACACCCACTATACTTGTGGGTCATCAATGATGTCGGAAGCAGTAGGAGCGCTACAGAGGAGTAGCTGTCCATCACCGCAGGCCCTAGCACCGGCCCGTCGGAGAGGCTTGCCATCACCGTTGCTCCTAGCATCGGTCCATCGGAGCAGATGCCTAGCCACCATAATGCTGACCCAGGATATTGGTCCGCGGTCATCGACATCAGCGAACACGTGGAGGGATTGACTGAGGCGTTGGATGATGACGCTCGTTCATCTTTATTCAAATCCTCATCGGACGAAGAAGGTGTTGGTCCTTCCTAGAGAACGGTTCGAGGTCAAATGTACCCTGACATCTTACAGACCATGACCATAAGAAATGAATTTCGCTCTGTTCCAGGCCTAGGAGAGGCAAGTTTGCGGGCAAAGTTTCCCTGATAAGGAATCCGCTGACCAGGCAATAAAGAGGTATGCATTTGGCATATCTCGGGAGCACAGAGTGAAGCAGTCTGATCGAAGTTAGCTAAAAGTGATATGTGTCAAATTGAATGAGGGGTGCAGCGGGAGAGTGATCGCTCGAAAGAGCTCTGGGGTATGTCAGCCCTGGCATATCTCAAAAATAGAACCACATACCTGGAGCAGGTTGGGGCTCTGGATAAGCACCGCAACGTCCCCGCAAAATATGTGTCACATATCATGCAAGTGGCGGTGGAAATAGATATCAACGTTAGTGTGAAGACGATGCAAGAGACTACAGAAGATCAGATTGACTTCTATTTCAGCTTCGGAAAGGCAAGACGTGTCAAAGAGGACATTTTCTAGAGGCTATAAGGAATTTCAATATTAACTGCATTGCCTTTTATTTATGACTTACATCTTCGTAATTAAATATTTTATTCCATTTCAAGCAAGATAATAAAGGTTTGAATTGTGTCGACTGAAGCAGTCGTAATAGACAGTGGATAGAGGTGTGGATTAATAATGCGGCATTCGATTATTTTCATACATGTGCTAACGACAATTATTCCTTATATTGGTAGACCATATAAGGACGCCACATATGACCACTATAATCGATCAGTGTATCGCAGTAGCACAAGGATTTTGCTCACCGGTCCTCCACCAGAGAGGACTGGGCGAGCAGCTAGTTCGAGGGACTGAATGGACAACAACATACCATCGTGAAACCTCGGTACTTGCATTTCCGTAAAAATATTAGTTTATTGCAATTAAAATAAATATTCACAATATTTTCTCATACTTTGAGTTTTCTATTTTCAGATACGCGAATATAGGGAGATCGCCCGGTCTGCATCTTGTGCTTTGCGGCTGCGAAACGTGAATAGCCCTGAAAGAAAGTCCCTGATTAGGCGTATTTTTGATAAGACCATGAACGGGCTTAAAATATTTGGTTGCGCTTGAGGTGATTATGTTGTTACGTGCATGCCAGAGGCACTGTCGTGCAGCTCAATATGGCGTGTATGACCAGTATGGCGCGTACGAGCCAACCTCCTACACAGAACTCATCATATGCACGCGTCGACTCATCTCTACTTAACCGCTCACAATCAGCTCGCATATCTCCACCCCATGGTGCCACACATGTATTATCATATACATCTAAAATTAGAAATGGTTGTATGTTCTTCTACAAGATTTACAAAAATATCGTCTTCTGTGCACTAAAAATAGGAGGAGAATATTTTCTGTACTAATCCATTCGGGAAACGATATTCGTACACCCAAGGGGAGACTTCAAACATCGATAACACCACTCGTGTATGTTAATATTTTACAAATAATCACTCACACAACATAAAATTACGCCTATTATTTACGAACCTTTTCCATCCGCGGCAATCTTTTGAACCTAACTGGTCAGATATGGATTTGGCTACAATATGCCTCCTCCACAGGTTTCTTCAATTTTAATATATAGTTTCTCCCATAAAAAATGTTCATGCATATTACTTACAACTCATTTTTTTATGCAACAATCTTTTGATCCTGCTTGACCCAACATGATAGCTGGTTTCGGGCACAATATGGCCCCACCACAGGGTCGTGAGCATATGCAGGAAGAATAATATGCCGGATCTTCTAGTCAACCTGACAATCAAGAGATATTTAATCAATTCTTTGCAGCTGGCATTATGAGCGCACAAGAAAGTTTAATTCCTCCAGTGACACAATCACATCACGTACTACAAACTCCACCACAAACAATGATGCCATTACAGATGATGAGGACGAAGAGTATGGCCGAGGTTTGCGCCAACATCGTCCACCACGTTGTTTGTCGCCTTCTGGTGCTAAGCAGACATCACCACGCCGTCATCGACAAGCGTGATATGTTGACAACTGTGGTATATTACTATTATTTCTATCTATGTATGACCTATGTATGAGACATATGTGTATGTATGTTTCTGAGAGACTTCTTCGGCAGGCTCCTCGGCGTGAAGAATTCTTCGTCCTCCTCGGTCGAGGAAGCCCATTGAAAGGGATACCTTGCAAATTCTTCTTGTCTCTTCTCATCCTTGGGTTTCTTCTTCTCAAACCTAGCTTGCAACCTAAGAAGCTCTTGTCGTATTTCCACCAGAGTTCGACCAGGCATACCTACGTTCCTAGCAAAAAGCCTACCTACCTCGACGAGGAGGGTCACATTCGTGACCAAATCTTCAACATTGTCTATGTTATTGGCACTCATAACTGAAGAAGCAGAGGAGAGAAGAGGAGCAGCCATAAATCTAGGAAAACAACGATCGCCATGAGGAGCCAGCTTGGAGCGACTACGATTGTCTTGAACAAATAAATGCCCGGGGAGGGGTTCTATAGCACGCGGCTCAGAGAAAAGGCGGGAAATCTTGGCGGGAAATATTGGCGGGAAAAAATAAGGCGGGAACTTTAGGCGGGAAAAATTAGGCGCGAACTTTTTCCGGTAAATACACATTTATTATTAATACATATGACGAAATAAAGATGAAAATATAACTTAAATTAAAATATGGCTAATCACTACAGTGAAATTTAAGATACAACGAAAAAGTAAAACTGAAATTAACATACCTAGCTACTACAACAGATCACTCTATTTGCCTTGCGTCCAGGGTGGCCATTTTCCAGTTTTGTCGCCGCGTTCTTCTGCTACCTGCGCCTCAGCAGCCCTTTCTCTTAATCTCTTCCTTTCCGCTTCACGGGCCTCCATGTCCACTTCTTCCTCCGCATACCTACGTGCAGCCTTATCATCCATTCTCTTATGATTTACCTCACGATTTTGAGCTTGCTCCGTCCTTAATTTTTGTATATGTCTCTCTCTCATTGATTTATCATTAGCAGCATTCTTTTCTCTACGCTCCTCCTCATGAATCCTTTCCCATGCAAGCCGATGTTTTTACTCCACCTCACGGCGCGCCCAATCCAGCTGCTCCGTGTCTATCCAGCGAAACCATTTGCACAGTGGCGGTGGGGGGAGGGGGGCTGCAACATAAATAAGACTGTTAATAAACGAAAATAAATGACATACAAATATGATTTTTAATCACGATGTTAGAACATACCGCAGGCCTCGAGGACGATGAACTTGATTGTGCGGGTGGATCATGATCGTAGTTCGCGCACATGAAATATTTCATGCTGAACTTATCAGAAAAATCCACCACCTCCTTCACCTTCGCAAGGCAGCCGCAGCAGCACCTCTCTGCTCTAACCCCCGATGGCAAGCTTGCATTCTTCCCTTCATCGGCCTAAAATCATGGTCCGAGCAAGAAACAATCATGCTGGCTAAGGTATGAGAACTTGTGTACCAAATAATATCGACGCCTGCTTTTATAGCGAACTCAACAGATCGTGCAAGAGAATTAGGCGGGAAAATTAAGCGGGAACAACCCTCAATCAGTGCAATCAGTGTGGGAATTGTTGGAGATATGCCCAAGAGGAAATAATAAATTAGTTAGTGTTATATCTTAGTGTTCATGATAAATGTTTACACTCCATGCTATAATTGTATTAACCGGAAACATTAATACATGTGTGTTGTGTAAACAACAAGGAGTCCCTAGTAAGCCTCTTGTATAACTAGCTTGTTGTTTAATAGATGATCATGGTTTCGTGATCATGAACATTGGATGTTATTCATAACAAGGTTATGTCATTGGATGAATGATATAATGGACACACACCCAGATGAGCGTAGCATAAGATCAAGTCATTAAGTTCAACTTGCTATAAGCTTTCGATACATAGTTACCTAGTCCTTTGACCATGAGATCATGTAAATCACTTACACCGAAAGGATGCTTTGATTACATCAAACGCCATTGCGTAAATAGATGGTTATGAAGATGAGATTAAGTATTCGGAAAGTGTGAGTTGAGGCATATGGATCAAGAGTGGGATTTGTCCATCCCGATGACGAATATATATACTCTAGGCCCTCTCGGTGGAATATCATCTGATTAGCTTGCAAGCATGTGACTAGGTCACAAGAGATGACATACCACGGTACGAGTAAAGAGTACTTGTCGGTAACAAGGTTGAACTAGGTATGGAGATACCGAGTAAAGTATTGCGTGACAAAGGGAATCAGTATCGTATGTAAATGGTTCATTTCGATCACGAAGTCATTGTTGAATATGTGGGAGCTATTATGGATCTCCAGGTCCCGCTATTAGTTATTGATCGGAGAAGAGTCTCGATCATGTCCGCATAGTTCTCGAACCGTAGGGTGACACACTTAAGGTTTGATGTCGTTTAAGTAGATATGGAATATGGAATGGAGCTCGAATGTTGTTCGGAGTCTAGGATGGGATCCAAGACATCACGAGGAGGTTCGGAATGGTCCGGAGAATAAGATTCACATATGGGAAGTCATTTTCCCGGGTTTGGAAAAAGTCCGGTGTTTTGACCGGAGCTTCTAGAAGGTTTTGGAAGGACCGGAATAGTCCGGAATATTGTGGAAGGTTCCGAAAGTGTCCGAAATGGCCCGGGCTGTCTAAGGGAATCCGGAGGGTTCCATAATAGGTGTATCCATGTTTTCCTTAAGGGTTAAGAAGTTTCCCCTAAAGCAGATTCGGATTTGGCAAAAGAGTCCTAGTTCTAGTAGGTTTCGGCTGACAGAAACCTACCGGAACTCTCCCAAACTTTGGGGGCAGGTCTTGGACGACCCAAGGACCTTTTCCACCTATAAAAGGAGGGCAAGGGGAGCCCCAAGAGGTGCACAAGTCGCAGCCCTAGCTCCCTCTCCCCAAACCCTAGCCGCCCCTTCCTCCTCCTCTGTAAGAGCAAAATTTATACCCCGAGTTTTGTGTGTTTGATGACAACACTTGAGTAATCTCACCGTGTGCCTTGAGTATCATTGTTAGATTTGCAAGTACACGGTGACCTCGCTGGACACGTCAAGATCAGAAGACTGAAGCGTAGTTGATAAGTTTTCCGGTTTTGTGTGTGTTTTGCGAGGTAACATAGTTGGAGAGAAAAAGGGAAGAAAACCAGTTTTAGCCAGGCCGGTACTACCGGTACCTGTAGCGGTAGTACCGCTACCCCTATAGGTACCGCCCTCGGTACCGCTCTGAGTTCTGAGCCGATTTTGTCCCCCGGTACGAGTTGCGGTACCCTGCACCTGGGGCGGTAGTACCGCTCCAGGTACCGCTTGAGGTACCGTAATGCGTTACGGTCGTACCGCTCCGGTACCGCCCTAGTACCGCTCTGGTTCCGAAGGTCTGGACCCTATTGCGGTACCAAGAGCGGTACCGCGGGCGGTAGTACCGCTGTGTCCTTTGAGCAGATCGGGGGGATTTCGAACTCAGGGCGGCAGTACCGCTTAGGCCAAAACTGGGCATAACGGTTGGATTTGGAGGAGCCTATTTAAGGGCCCCTTCTTCCCCACCCGATTTTATCTCTTCCCCTTCTCTTTCCTCCATTGTTGCTGAGCTTAATCCTTGAGGATCTCCTTCCCCCTCCAACCAATCTTGCCCTAATTTTGAGGATAGGTGGAGGAGACCCCGATCTATAGTTCTACCAAGAGAGATTTCACAAATACTAGCTATTCCTTAGTGGATCTTGGTGGTAGGGTTCCTTTGGTGGATCTTGGAGAAGAGTTCCTTTGGTGGAGCATTGGGGAGTTCCTTTGGTGGAGCCTTGGAGAGTTTCTTGGTGGAGCATTGGAGGAGTTCCTATGGTGGAGCATTGGTGATGGGTTCCTATGGTGGAGCATTGGAGATGAGCAGCTATGGAGTCTAGCTTGGTGATGTACTAGCTCCATAGGGTGTTGGGAGCATCCTTGTGTGTGTGGAGCTCGCCCCAACCTTGTGAAGGAATCACCGCCTCGACCGGTGCCTTAGTGGAAGAGGGAGAGCACCTCCGTGGAGCTCTCTCGAGGAAGAGGGTGAGGCCTTCCTTCGTGGTGTGGCCGCCTAGTCACTTGTGTGATACTAGCACCTCCTCAACGCAGACGTACCTCCTTTAGTGGAGGGAACTGCGGGAAACAAACCTCGACTCGCCTCGCGCCCCCCGGTTGTCTCGCTCCTCACTTTGTTTATCTTGTTGATTCCTTTACTTGTTGCACATGCTCTAGCTTCATTGTAGGATCACCCCCATTGCTAAAAGTCACACCTTTACCTTCCGTTGCATAAAACTTGAAAAAGACTAAAAATTGCCGTAGCGCCATTCACCCCCCCTCTTGTTCGCTACGATCCGTTCATCCTCCCTCTTGCACGGCTATGGTGAAGCCCTGCAGGATTTCTCCACCACCACCGCCACCACGCCGTCGTGCTGTCGGGATTCCGAGGAGGATCTACTACTTCCGCTGCCCGCTGGAACGGGGAGAAGGATATCGTCATCAAGATCTTCTAAGCGCTTTTGAAAGCGGCAAGTGATCGACTACATCAACAACGAGATCTAATATCGTAGGCTTTGGAATCTTCGAGGGTTAGTCTCATGATCTTCATCTCGTCGCTACCATCTACTAGATTAGATCTTGGCTTGTTATTCGTTCTTGCGGTAGGAAATTTTTTTGTTTTCTATGCTACGAATCCCATCAGTGGTATCAGAGCCGTGTCTATGCATAGATTGGTTGCACGAGTAGAACACAATAGTTTTGTGGGCATTGATGCTCTTTCTGTTTTTGGTTAGTGTACTTTGCATCTTGCGGGATGGTGGGATGAAGCGGCCCGGGCTAACTTTACATGACCGCGTCTCATGAGACTTGCTCCACGCTTGACATGCAACTTGTATTGCATAAGTGGCTTTGCGGGTGTTTGTCTCTCTCACCATAGTTAAGATTCAATTTACTCTTTCAACTAACAACATTAGTATCACCGTTGTGGTTCATGTTCGTAGGTAGATTGGATATTACTCGAAAACCCTAAACCACGTAAAATATGCAAACCAAATTAGAGGCGTCTAACTTGTTTTTGCAGGGTTTGGTGATGTGATATGGCCATGATGTGATGATGATTATATTTGATGTATGAGATGTTCATTATTGTATTATGGCAACCGGCAGGAGCCTAATGGTTGTCTTTAAATTTGTTAAGATGTGTGTGTCTATTCATCATGTAATAGCTTTATTTCAAGTAGTTGTTATAGTAGCTATAAGTGATGGACAACCATGAAGCGGTGCCATGGACCTTGGTGCAATGCTGGTGATGATGGAGATCATGCTCGTGTGCTTTGGAGATGGAGATAAAAAGCACAAGAAGAAAGGTCATATCATATCACATATTATGAAGGGATTTCTATTTTCGTGCCCTCGGTTCCTTAGTTGTGCTCAGTTTTCCCCAGCTCCTTAGTTTTTCCTCAGTTTTCCCCAAGACCTTGTCTGAAACCATCACAGATGCTGTAACGGCCGGTTGCCCGACGGTTGACCGTTATCTTCTGACTAGTGGGGCCACGTAGAGCCCGCAAAGACACGTCAGACCATCCATCTTTGTTTGATCGTAAGCATCGCTGTATCCCTGACCAAAACACGCACAAGTGGGGCTTCGGTATATCGAATGACAAGTGGGCCATGGTGCTGATACAAGGGGCAATACACGGGTAGGAATAGATTTTTAAACGGAGCTCTACAGCGATGGCACGGAGGAGGTGGCCTGCGGGGTGCCGAGATGAGATCGACGTCCACAAAGAACTGCATGAGGCGAGACCAGACGCATTAGATAGATATGAACTAGACGCGTTTAACCATGCAAAGAAGAGAAGAAATGGTCGACGACATCGACGACTACCTCAAAACTTTGACTGACCGTGTCCGACACGAACGCGAGCAATGTAGAGAAAACTAGTGTCTCTCCTTTCTGGCGTGTATAGATGGGTGCTAGAAGAGTGTGGTGGCGAAGGGAAAGACCTCGCGGTGGTCTGTGGCGTCCAGCATAGCGGGCGGCGTGGCCGTGCCCACATCGGCGTGGATGCATGTTCGGCATTGGCATCAGCATGTACGTTCGGCATTGGCCTCGGCGGTATCTCTGGTGTGTCAGTGATCGAATGAGGGGACGGGATTGAGGGTGCATCCCGACGGTGACCTAGTAGTGGCATCGAGCATAGCCGTTCTCACCATGCCGATATCGGCATCGGCAAAGTTTGGAGGCTGTGGTGCTCGAATCAAGGAGGGATTTGTTTCTTGTACGCCAAAAGTGATTTGAAACAAGTTTCGTGTTGAAGGTTAGGTAACGAAAGTTTGTAACTAAGCCCAAAATTATACTAGCGCCATGGTGAGGTTCTTTTTGATAGAGCTATACGGTTGGGCAAACTTTTTTGACACTTTTTAGATAGGGTTCCTTGTTGTTACACGTATGGCATCATGTATGGCAAATTTGGGATCATTTGGAGATGTTCGAAAAAATCACTTTGCTTAAACGCATGCCGTTTCGTCTCACTGAAACCAGCTTTTCTAACAAGGTGATTTATTCTACCTTCTCTAAATGACCTCAAATTTCATACAGCTGATCTTCTATACATAGATAGATAGATTGTTTCATTTTTATATTTTTCGAACTTTTTATTTCCCTTTATAATATCCAATTGATTTTCAGGTCAAAACCTCGAAAAACAGCATCATGTATGGCATCATTTTCGCCATAAATTTCAAATTTTGTGAAACTTTCCCTTTTAGATATTCCTTGTTGTTATAGATATGGCATAATGTATGCCAAATTTGGTTAGGTCTCACTGAAACCAGCTTTTGTAACAAGTTAGGTTTTTTCGACCTTCTCAAAAGGGATTTTTTCTACCTTCTCTAAATGACCTCAAAAATCATACAGACGATCTTCTATACAAAGATAGGTAGATTGTTTCGTTTTTACATTTTTTTGAACTTTTATTTCCCTTTATAATACCCATTTGTTTTCAGGTCAAAATCTCGAAAGTTAACACAACTAGATGGTGAACCCTTCCAAACTTCAAATACAGAGATAGATAGATTGGTTCGTTTATCATTTTTACCGTGAATAGTAATGGCTACAAGAAATCGGTGATAGTCTATCATTTTTTGCGTGAAAAGTAATGGATACAACAAATCGGTGATGGTTTATCATTTTTTGCGTGAAAATTAATGGCTACAACAAATCGGTGATGGTTTATCATTTGGGATTTTCGTGAAAATTAATGGCTACAACAAATCGGTGACGGTTTATCATTTTTTGCGTGAAAATTTATGGCTACAACAAATCGGTGATGGTTTATCATTTTTTGCGTGAAAAGTAATGCCTAAAAGAGTTTATAATTTTTAGCGCGTGAAAATAAATACAGAAAACCGCCCTTTAGCATACTTAGAGAGTGGAAGGTAACCGCCGACAGAGAGAGAGAGGGGTTATCCTGCCCGTTAGATCATACGATCAACGGTCGGTGGGCACGATCCGCGTGACATGGGCTAGACCAATCAGGGCAATGTTGCACGTGTGAGAGAATTTGTGGAGGGAGAGGGCAAAACTGAGTAGTATCAAGAAACCAAGGGCACCTATGTAATAAACAGACTAAGGGATTCAAATATGAGATTTAAAAAATGGAAAATGCGTGTTTTGTACAATAAAACCCATCTTGGCCTATCTCAAACTATTTGCAATACAAATATACATGAGTGTGAGAATTGTGGCCTCATTTAGACAAAGTATGTTTTGGGGAAAGCTGTTTTGGGAAGGGCTTATTGTGGAAAACCATGCACCTTCATAGCTACTAGGTGATTTGAGAAGGCCTTTGAGAAGTGGCAATTTGTGGTAAAACTTGATTTATCTATGACTTATCTATGTTTTGAGAACTGGCAATTTGTGGTAAAGACTCCATGAGTATGTGCCACTATTTTTCGGAATTTTTTGCACATTAAATGACTCATTTAACTAGTTAATCCCATTTGTTGACTGTCTGTTGACCAGCTACTTGAGGGTAAAACTGAGCATATTGCACTAGCCAGTATTAGCACTCAAGGGGAAAACTGAGCACACAAAAATGCTAGTATAATGCTCGAGGTTATACCTGAGTATATCTAAATTTCCAGGGTTAGACTCGAGGACGCGTGTTGCGGTGCAGAAATGAAAAACGTGCAATTGTTGACGCGTAGACTTGATACGTCCAAAACGTATCTACTTTCCCGAACACTTTTGCTATTGTTTTGCCTCTAATTTGTGTATTTTGGATGCAACTAACACGGACTAACGCTGTTTTCAGCAGAATTGCTCTGGTGTCTCGTTTTTGTGCAGAAATCCAACTTTCGGGAAAATCCTCGGAATTTATGCGAAGGCCCTATTTGCCCAGAAACCGACGGAGCCAGAAGGACAAGTCAGGGGAGGCCCGAGGCCCCACACCATAAGGCGGCGCGGCCTAGGGGCCCGCGCGGCCCTATGGTGTGGCCCTCGGCCGGCCTCCGACGCCTCCTTCGGACTATTTATCGGCCTCGACCTAAAAACGCACGGGGAGAAGTCGAAGTCGCCAGAAAGCCTCCAGAACGCCGCCACATCGCGAAACTCCGTCTCGGGAGCCAGCACTCTGCCGGGACGGGGAATTGGAGGAGATCATCGCCATCATCATCGCCAACGCCTCTACATCAACCATCCATGTTTCCCCCATCCATGTGTGAGTAATTCCCCCGCTGTAGGCCGAAGGGGATGGTCGGGATTGGATGAGATTGGTCATGTAATAGCATAAGATTGTTAGGGCATAGTGCCTAGTGTCCGTAATTGGTACTTTGATGATATTGTTGCAACTTGTTATGCTTAATGCTTGTCACTAGGGCCCGAGTGCCATGATCTCAGATCTGAACATGTTATTGTTTCATCAAGATATTCATTGTTTATGGTCTTACCTATAAGTTGTATACACATGTCGCTGTCCGGAACCAATGGCCCCGAAGTGACAAGAATTGGGACAACCGGAGGGGATGGTAGTGATGTGAGGATCACATGTGTTCACGGAGTGTTAATGCTTTGCTCCGGTACTCTATTAAAAGGAGTACCTTAATATCTAGTAGTTTCCCTTGAGGCCCGGCTGCCACCGGCTGGTAGGACAAAAGATGTTGTGCAAGTTTCTCATTGCGAGCACGCACGACTATATATGGAACACATGCCTATTGATTGCTTTGTACTTGGACACCGTTTTATTATTATCTGCAAATGCCCTGCTATGATTGTTACATGAGTTTCTCTCATCCATGCAACGCCCGTCATCCGTCCCCGTGCCTACAGTATTTTAATCCTGCTGTTTACTAAAATCACTATTGCTGTCTTTGTTACTCTGCTGCTGTTATTTCACTACTGCTACTGCTATAAAACTGTTACTACTGATAAACTCTTGCGAGCAAGTCTTTCCAGGTGCAGCTGAATTGACAACTCCGGTTAAGGCTTCCAAGTGTTCTTTGTCTCCCCTTGTGTCGAATCAATAAATTGGGTTTTACTTCCCTCGAAGACTGTTGCGATCCCCTATACTTGTGGGTCATCAAGACTATTTTCTGGCGCCGTTGCCGGGGAGCATAGCTTTATTTGGAAGTTCACTTGGATTAATATTGTTCGCTGCAAATTCTCCATCATGGGTAAACCTCGTGATACTAAGGTCGCCATATTACCATCCACTACAAGAAAAGGTACAATTCTGAATACCTCCGCTACACTTGATTCACCATCTGTGATTGATAAACTTGTTTCACCGCCACATGCTTCACATGCGGGTACTTCTGCTGAATCTGAAAACTCTCATAATATTGATAATATTTCTGCTGTGCTTGATGATAGTGGTTCTTTGGGATCCTTTCTAGATGCTACGATTGCTAGGTCTAGACAAATTGAAAATACTGAAACTCCTAATGCTACTACACCTGTTAATTCACCTGAACTTGATTATTTTAGTGATGATCCTGATGAAGATTATGTGGAGCTTAATGATGATTTTATTGAAAAATGCAATGCTACTACTGATGCAAGAAAAATTAAAAAGTTGCTTGCAACATGCTGTTAGATATAAACTGTCTCCTGATCCTAAGTTTGCCACATCTCCTATAAACATTAAGGATAAAGATTATGATTTTTCTTTGATTTATCTCATATAGCTATTGTTGAGAAAACACCCTTTTGTGGTACTGAAAAAGAAAGTGCTGTTGAACACATGATTGAGTTATCTACTCTAAGTAGCTTGTTTTCTGATGATGTCAAGATGCGTACTTACTTTGTTGCTAAAATCTTTCCATTCTCATTAAAGGATGACGCTAAAACTTGGTATAATAGTTTGCCACCTAATTCTATTAAAAGTCCAAAAGAACTGCTTGATGTTTTCTTCCGTAAATACTTTCCTGCTAGTGCTCAACATATTGCTTTGCAGAGAATTTATAATTTTGACCAGGAAGATGGAGAGAAATTGCCTGAGGCTTGGGCGAGATTTTGCTCTCTTATTAGAGCTCGGCCTGATCATGATTTGGAAAAGCATGATTTACTTGATATATTTTATAGTGGACTAACCATTGAGTCTAGGGCATACCTGGATAGTTGTGCTGGTTGTGTTTTCAGGAAAAGAACTCCAGACGACGCTGAAGAATTATTGGCTAAAATAGGCCGGAATCATGATGATTGGACTACGCCTGAACCAACTCCAACGCCAATATTAAAGAAGAGGGGTTTAATTAAATTGAATGATGAAGATATGAGGGAAGCCAAGAAGTCTCTCAAGGAGAAAGGTATTAAACCTGAAGATGTGAAGAATCTTCCTCCCATAGAAGATATATGTGAGATAATTCCCCCTTCATCCATGATTGAGGTAAACTCCTTTCAACGCTTTACTAGGGAAGATATTCCGTATTCAAAACCTCCTGCACAATGCTTAGATGAGTTTGATAATTATATTGTTAAGCAAGAAAATTTTAATATGAGAGTAGAGAATCATTTAATGGAAAATTCTCGAGCTATTAGTGAATTGCATGATATTGTAGAGAGAACCTCCAATGATGTTAAGATGCTTGTTAAACATTTTCATATGGTTCAAACTCAAATTGATCAACTCACTAAAGTGCAAAATGACTTGTTAGGAAATAATTCTAAAGAGAAACATGCTTATGAAGTAACAACTAGAGGTGGTGTCTCTACCCAGGATCCTCTATATCCTGAAGGGCATCCCAAAAGAATTGAACAAGATTCTCAACACATTGAACCTAGTGCTCATTCTAAGAAGAAAAAGAAGAAGAAACATAAAAATGTTGTAGAATCCTCTGAACCTGCTAATGATCCTAATAGTATTTCTATTTCTGATGCTGAAACTGAAAGTGGTAATGAACATGATGAAGATAATGATAAGAATGATACTCCTGATAAAGAAGAGGTTGAAGAAGAACCTGAAAAGCATGCTAAAAATAAAAAGTACACTAAAGAAGATTTTATTGCTGAGAAACATGGTAATGAAAGAGAACCTTGGGTTCAAAAGCAAATGCCTTTTCCTGCTAAGAAACTAAAATCAAAGGAAGAAGAACACTATAATAAATTTTGCGATTGGATGAAACCTTTATTCTTGCAAATCCCTTTGACTGATGCTATTAAATTGCCACCTTATTCAAAGTATATGAAAGATATTGTTACTAACAAAAGGAAAATCCCCAATGAGGAAATTTCCACTATGCTTGCTAATTACTCTTTCAATGGCAAAGTTCCAAAGAAGTTGGGCGACCCAGGTATACCTACTATTCCTTGTTCTATTAAGAATAATTATGTTAAAACTGCTCTATGTGACTTGGGAGCCGGTGTTAGTGTTATGCCTTTTTCTCTTTATAAGAGACTTTACTTAGATAAGTTGATACCTACTGATATATCTTTGCAAATGGCTGATAAATCTACTGCTATTCCTGTTGGTATATGTGAGGATGTTCCTGTTCAAGTTACTACTAACTGCTTGATATTAACTGATTTTGTTGTGTTGGAAATGCCTGAAGATGATAATATGTCTATTATTCTTAGGAGACCTTTTCTTAACACCGCAGGGGCTGTTATTGATTGCAATAAAGGAAAGGTTACTTTCAATGTTGATGATAGGGAGCATACCGTTTATTTTCCCAAGAGGATTGAGAAAGCGTGTGGAGTTAATACTATCTCTAATGTGAGAACTATCAAAGTGGGAACTATTGATTGTCCTATATATGAGCCTAAAGAAGAATATCAAACTCTCGTGATTGGATCCATATCAATACAATTCAAGGTAATATGATTGATTTGAGGTTTATTTCTTCTTATGCTATGTAAAATTTATTTGGTGGCAAGACTTGATCAACCTTGTTAACAAATACTTTTTATATGCATAGAGGAGGTAAACAACATCTCTTTCTTCCTCCACTTGCTCTAGTTGCTGTAGCACTTTTAATTTGCAAAGTTCCTTAGTTAATTGGAGATTTCAAAATTTTTCCTGGCCAGTAATAATAAACTAAATACCCAGAAATGTGCATTTTTCAAAGTTTTCAAAAATTCACAAAAATTATACCGTTGGTCCTATTTTTCGACGAGGCACTGGGAGCACCGAGGATGACCTGTGGGGCACCACAGGGTGCCACACCACAGGCCGGCGCGGCCAAGGAGGGGGCGCGCCACCCGTGGTGTGGGCCCTCCTTGCCCCACTATCTCATCTCTTTCTCCCAGCATCTTCTCTCTCCCGAAAAACTCGCACCAGGTTCCTCTCACTCGCGTTTTTGCTCAAGAACTCCAGATTTCTCGATCTCTCCAGATTTCTGTCTGAAATTTGGCACATTTGCTCCTTGGTATGTGACTCCTCCAATGATCCAAGTAGAATTTTGTTTGGTTGAGTATATCTTGAATATTTTGCTGCTGTAGGTAACATGTTTAGTGAGCTTGCATGCTTGTTCTAAGTGGTAGAAACTAGTTTTGATGCATGATTAGTACTCTAGCAAGTTCCTATAGTAGTTCCCCTTGATTATATGTCACCAAATCAAATTTTTATATTGTTTGTTGAAAATTTCAGAAAATGGAGTGGAATAGATATCAATTGAACCAACAAGAATTGGAGGTCCAACAAGTTATGAGAGTGAATCGTGAAGAGGGAGTATACCCCTCTTACTACCCGTGCGCGGATTTCATGAGAAGCGCGGGAATATTGGAAGATGTTCGGAGTCTAATTTCTCGAGCAGGGCTGAGTGATTTTGTTGAAGGAGAGCCAAGACAATATGCAAAATTAACTATGTCTTTTGTGCAGGACTTTAAGTTCAATTGGTCGCGATCTAACCCCACGGTTCAGTATAAAATTTACAATAAAGCTGTCAACTTGCCATTCAGTGATTTTTGTGCAGCAATTAGAGTACCGCAATGGGGATCATGCGAGAAGATAAGGGGATCGCCGCAAGAACTCTTAAGCCTCTTCAAGATGATTTGCTATGGAAGGAGTTTCTCAGAGGATAGTGGTAAAATCACTAGCATTCAGCTCCCGGCTATCCGCTACTTTGCCTATTTCATTACTAAATGCGTTCTTGCTAGAAAGATTGGTGGTAAACTTTCTATCCCGGATTTAGCTTTTCTAGCTGCGGCACTGCAAAGTAGTAGGACTTATAATTTGGGGGCATTGATAGCTTATAGACTTGCTACTAACCGTGAGAAAGGTGGAATTTGTGGAGGTCTCATCGCCTCTCGTTTACTAGCTTTTCATAATGTAGAACCTCATCATCTTGATATTCCATTCCCCATAGAAAAACTTGACATAGCCTCTATGATTAAACATGAATTTGTTTCTGATTCCTCCAACTTGGGTAACCTGTTTTACAAGATGACATTTTATAAGAAAGTCTGGAGAATAACTAAGAAAACTGAGAAACTAGTAAGATTGCCTGCGCCTGTTCTGTCTAACCTTGATTCCAGGGGAGATTGGTCGGTCACAGAAGGTGCACTGGATGCACCCATAGAGGGAGGAGGCCAGCATGCAAGAGACGACACGGAGGTCGAGGAGCACCTCGACTCATCATCCGATGCAGCAAGTTCCTCGCATCAACATGTTGGACATGCGGAGCCTCCACGCTTTTCTTCTGCACAGGAACTTTACTATGACTACTCCATGAATTATCCACCGGCGAGAAACAGCGATCCTCGTTGGGGTTGAACTCCACTTAGGCCAAAAGCCTAATCTTGGGGGGAGGTATACCGGCATCACTCATTCTTTGCATATTATGATTGCTGGATACTTGTACATACTTGTTTAGTCTCTTTGAGTGGTTTTCTAATGAGAGGGAGATGATATTTGGGGAAGTGCTGCCTGAAAATAGATTCTGGACTGTTACTAGAAAAATTCGTGCGCATAGCCAGAACGTTATTTTGAGCTGCCAATTTTTGTGCAGGTTCCCCAGGTTGTTATCTAACTTTAATTAGTTGAACACTTTTCGAGCTGAGCAACATAAGATTTTTGTAAAAATCGATTTCTGTACTGCTGTCAGGTTTTGGCAGATTTCTGCCATCTCGCTTTTCTGTGTTCCTTTTAGTTTGCTATTTCTTGTTTTTGTTTTGTTTCTTTCCCAAAATATAAAAAGACCAAAAATATTTCTGTTGTTTCTCTTCACCATTTGTTTGCTTTGGTTTCTTGCATTTGTTTCGCTTTATTTGCTATTGCTAGTTTGCTATAAGAAAACCCAAAAAGATTTTGCTTTATTTGTTTGTTTCCTCTTGTTCTTGTTCTCAAATTCGAAAACACCAAAAATATTTGCTGTTCTTCTTTGATTTTATAAAGTTCTTTATGAGTTCAATGGTCTTCGGTGGCTGGAGCGTGGTTTTCATTTCATATTATCCAAGCTACACAAGTGAAAGACAATAATGACGATCTACGACAATTGGATTGTGGTGAGAGGCTGGTATGAACTCTATTTGTTTTCATTTTTGTACATATACTCATCCATGTGAGCATGCTTAGTTGGTTCATGTGAGGTATATGTTATTTGAGAAAGTCTAGTAGTTTATGATCTCTCATGTTTAGCTCCAATCTATTAATATGAGTAGCATGTCATGGATGTTTGCTTGCATTGTTTTATTCATAAGTAAGTATGGCATTGTGGTATCCTCCTCTGAATAATTCATTTATATCGACTTGGCACATGCTCACGCATGCATATGACTGAACAAAAAGTCAATTAAGCCTCGATGATCTATATTGCTTCAGAGTTCTTGTATCACTTTTATGCCTCCGTTAATTTATTTTGCCGCAAGCATGATTATGACAGTTACTGCTCTCTTGATTTGTCGCTCCCTAGTCTATTGCTAGCCTTCACTTGTACTGAGCGGGAACGCTGCTCGTGCTTCCAAACACATGAAAACCAAGTTATTCCAAAGTGTCCACCATAAATACCTATGCATGGCATTTCAAACCATTCCAAGTAAATTCTCATGCGCTACCTTTAAAACCTTCAAAATGCTTCTCAATTTGTGTTTATGTTTCATAGCTCATGAGGAAGTATGTGGTGTTTAGCTTTCAACCTTGTCATTTACTTTTGACGGATTCTCATATGGACTAGTGGCACATCCGCTTATCCAATAATTTTGCAAAAAGAGCTGGCAATGGGATTCCCAGTCCCGAATTAATTAACTTAATAGACACTCCTCCATGGTTTGTGATTGATGGACGGCACCCGAAGGATTCGGTTAGCCATGGCTTGTGTAAGCAAAGGTTGGGGGAGTGTCATCATCATAATAAAACTAAAATAAAAAGGCACTCCTTCATGGTATGAGATTGTTGGCAGGCACCCGAGGATTCGGTTAGCCATGGTTTGTGTAAGAAAGGTTGGAAGGAGTGCCAAATAAATATGCAATAATTCATGGGAGCCGCTCTTGAAAGTCCGGTTGGCGAGGTAGTTGGTGTACCCATTACCATTCGTTGACAACAACAAACACCTCTCAAAATAATTTTACTCCTGATTTCAAAAATGAAAAGCTCTAGCGCATGTTGATCCCTGCTTCCCTCTGCGAAGGGTCAATCTTTTACTTTTATGTTGTGTCTCCATTATTTCTTTGAGCACTATCTTGAGAGCACAACTGTCATTCTTAGTATAATATGCTTGTCTCAAAATATGATTGATTGTGGTATAACTTTGATGCTTTTATCTTTGACAATCACTACTTCTAGTCTTTCTATGAACTCCAGAGGTGCCCGGGCATTTATGTTTTGCCAATCAAATACAGGCAAGCGAGATACCACTTTATCATACTCTCTTATGAACATTGCAATCCTGCTTACATACATGATTCATGATGCTTATTATTAATTGTTGGTACCTCTCCATGATTGACATAGCTGTTAGATGATCTTATTTGCATGTATCTCATTATGAACTGCTTAAGTATTAGCCATAGCATGAGAATATATACATCATATGAGCAAATGTGTTCGTGAAAGTTCTTTTATCGCTCAGTTGTTAACTGAATTGCTTGAGGACAAGCAATAAGCTAAGCTTGGGGGAGTTGATACGTCCAAAACGTATCTACTTTCCCAACACTTTTGCTATTGTTTTGCCGCTAATTTGTGTATTTTGGATGCAACTAACACGGACTAACGCTGTTTTCAACGCTCTGGTGTCTCGTTTTTGTGCAGAAATCCAACTTTCGGAAAATCCTCGAAGAAGGCCCTATTTGCCCAGAAAACTCCGAGAAGGACAAGTCGTGGAGGCCCGAGGGCCCCACACCATAAGGCGGCGCGGCCTAGGGGGGGCCGCGCGGCCTAGGGGGGGCCGCGCGGCCCTATGGTGTGGCCCCCTCGGCCGGCCTCCGACGCCCTCCTTCGGACTATTTATCGGCCTCGACCTAAAAACGCACGGGGAGAAGTCGAAGTCGCCAGAGCCTCCGAACGCCGCCACATCGCGAAACTCCGTCTCGGGAGCCGAAGTCTCCGTTCCGGCACTCCCGGGACGGGGAATTGGAGGAGATCATCGCCATCATCATCGCCAATGCCTCTACATCAACCAGCCATGTTTCCCCCATCCATGTGTGAGTAATTCCCCCGCTGTAGGCCGAAGGGGATGGTAGGGATTGGATGAGATTGGTCATGTAATAGCATAAGATTGTTAGGGCATAGTGCCTAGTGTCCGTAATTGGTACTTTGATGATATTGTTGCAACTTGTTATGCTTAATGCTTGTCACTAGGGCCCGAGTGCCATGATCTCAGATCTGAACATGTTATTGTTTCATCAAGATATTCATTGTTTATGGTCTTACCTATAAGTTGTATACACATGTCGCTGTCCGGAACCAATGGCCCCGAAGTGACAAGAATTGGGACAACCGGAGGGGATGGTAGTGATGTGAGGATCACATGTGTTCATGGAGTGTTAATGCTTTGCTCCGGTACTCTATTAAAAGGACTACCTTAATATCCAGTAGTTTCCCTTGAGGCCCGGCTGCCACCGGCTGGTAGGACAAAAGATGTTGTGCAAGTTTCTCATTGCGAGCACGCACGACTATATATGGAACACATGCCTATTGATTGCTTTGTACTTGGACACCGTTTTATTATTATCTGCAAATGCCCTGCTATGATTGTTACATGAGTTTCTCTCATCCATGCAACGCCCGTCATCCGTCCCCGTGCCTACAGTATTTTAATCCCGCTGTTTACTAAAATCACTACTGCTGTCTTTGTTACTCTGCTGCTGTTATTTCACTACTACTGCTATAAAACTGTTACTACGATAAACTCTTGCGAGCAAGTCTGTTTCCAGCTGCAGCTGAATTGACAACTCCGCGTTAAGGCTTCCAAGTGTTCTTTGTCTCCCCTTGTGTCGAATCAATAAATTGGGTTTTACTTCCCTCGAAGACTGTTGCGATCCCCTATACTTGTGGGTCATCACCGGTCGCGGTGCAGAAGTCGAAGACGTGCAATCGTGGACGTGTGGCGCATTGCAGAAGTCCAAGACGTGCAGACGTGCAGCGGTGGACGCGTAGGACGCGGGTCGCATTAACCACCCCTTGCCTTTATAGACGCCTCCTCCTACTATCTCTGTCACTCGCCTACGCAACGCCGCCTCTCTCATGTCCCATCATCTTCTCCAAAGCAAAAAACCCTCTCCCTCTCCCTCTCCTCTGCCGGCGAGATGGACAAGGAGAATGCCAATCCCATCGTCCACGGCGCCGTCGGCTCCAAGCGCGATGCCTCCCTCTTCGACGCCGTCCCCTCAACGGACGTCGCCGCCGTCCCCTCAACGGACGTCGCCGCCGCCTCCGCCGGTGCATCGGAGGCTGCTGCCGCCGGTCGCGGTCAGATCCCGCCGGGATATGACCCCTACGAGCCGGTGCCGTACGTCCCGCCCCCGAACCGCTACGACACCTCCATAGAGGACCCATGGAACGAGGTAACTACGGTTTGCTTCCTTTTTTGTTCCCCATTCCTTTTTTAACCCTATTTGTGCTGGTGTAGATGGATCTGTGGATGGATGAGTATTGGGCTAATATTTGCGCCGATTTTATTCCATTTTGCTTTGATCCCTCCTTGATTTCGTTTAAGATTTGGGGTTCGGCCATTCGGTTAATTTATGCAAGTAATAATGGGATCTCAATCAGTTAATTTATGCAAGTAATCATAGGATATCAATCAGTTATTTTATGCACGAACCAAAAGATATCAACCGTTTAATTTTGCAAATAATCTGGAATGTGTTCAAGTTCAGATCTGGAATCTGCCTATGATGAATCGGTGGGCACAGATTTTTACAGGGAGGGTTCAGCGAACCATTTCTGTGTACAAATCTGTTGTGCATGAGCTTTGGTTCGCTTACACCGTCCCTGTAGACATATAATCGTGTCCACTCTAACTGAGGCTGCCTCTGTTTTTCCTAACTTTGTTATCATGCACGTTTGCAACTCATTCACTAATAAATTCCCGTTTGATATGGATCAGCTGTCTGCAGCGACGTCGGCAGCGACGACGAGCACCATGATGTCAAGACTCGCCAGGTGCTGCGGAGGCTGCAGGTCGGCCAGTACGTCTCCTACCTCGACGTCGCCAAGGGTGTCTACAGGTTCCCCTTCTGCACTAGGAGGCTCGGCGGCACTGACTTCAACTGCCTCCTCACGCATGCCGAGAACATCGGCCACACCAACCCCAAGGTCGGCGCATCGGTGAACCCCAACTCCTTCCGCGCTAAGCACTTGGCGCTCGGCATGCACCTCCGCAGCATCCAGCGGGTGGAGATCTCCGGCGGGCACATGCCTCCGCTCAAGCCCAAGGCTCCCAAGGGGAGCAACAAGTGGAGGCAGAGACAGATGGGGTAGGCGGAGTCCTGGACGTGTGCTGCTGCTGCCTCCTCCATTTTGTTGTTGGGATCCCTTTGTTGTTACCTAGGGATCCCTCGTTGTTATGTTGTTAGTATGATGGTGCTGTACTGCTGTGAAGAACCTCGAACCCTACTATGTTTGGCTGCTAAATGCAGCTTATTATCTATATTATCTATACCTAATAATAAAAGCAAAAGAGTTTCTCCCTCGGTCGTTCGTTCAACTTAAAACTGCCCTCAAAGTTGGCACAAAATTACCCACCAATGCCACCTATAAGTGAAAAAACGTTTCGGTTATTACCATCCTGGTCGTGCAAGAGTCCACGGGAGAGACGGGAGACTCGATCCTACCGAGCAGGGGGCGATCCTGGTCCAGCCCAACCCCGCACCCTGCATCGACGGCGTGAGATATGCCAAGCTGCTACTCGACGACCTCATCCTAGAACACAATGGAGATTAAAGAAGTGCGCAGCAGCCGTTCGTGTGTGTAGCTAGGCGTCGTTGACACGCCGGTGTGCAGCTCCTGGTCATGCCCACAAATTAACAACATGCTTTAGGCCTGGTGCACGTGCAGCTCTTTCTGTAGATGCGTGCCTGTACTCAAGGTCGACCTCGAAAAGGACACTCACTACGCCCTCTCTGGTTATCGATTCATCCAGCATGACTACACATGAGGAATCAAGTCCATCAATTGATTGAGGATGACAATCCAGGTGTTGCTGCTGCTACTAACCAAACGGTTTATGGTTGACCTCAGCTTGGCTGCAGCTTTCCAAGAGCATGATAGAGGTTCAGTCTGGCTGCCTGCGAGGGAACGTGTCCAAGTTTGCCCCGGGCAGCACGTAGGTGCTGGCGAGCTTTGCGACGTTGGCCTACAAGTCGCAGGCGCTTCCGACCATGGTGTCTGCTTTCGCCCCAAGCAACTTCACGGCGGTGACGTTGTGCCGACAGGCTAGACCAGGAGGGAGAACAGGAAGTCGACGCGTCCTTGGTTGCTTCCACGAATAGCACGCGCTGCGCCTTGGTTTTAACCTGAAGCTCCAGGCAATCAGCCTCATCGGCGGCATGGCTGTATTGATTGGTACTTTTGATAAGAGTATCTTGAAGTGTGAATTGGAGCTCACCTCATCCTTGGTTAAGACTGAAGAGAAACCAGTCGTCACTACCGGATCTCGCGCAATGGAAGGGCAGTGATTCTGTGACTACCGTATGTTGTGGAGAACAGCTGTCATCTGGTTCAGCTTGTCCGTGTTGCAGCTGCAATACCAACAGTATTGTAGTCTAGAATTTTTTTTTTGACTGTAACTTGTAGTCTAGAATTCACAACTTGAGGCCCCGGCGTGGTGTAACCATTGACAAGCACGAGATCGCATGCGAGAGTAGTTATTTCTGCTTGTCTGATGGATGGTGAGGCCGTGAGGGTGATATCCATCCGAATCAGGCAATGCATTATGCCTGCATCGGTGGGCTTGCAGTAAGTTGTATTGTCCTGTTTCTACTTCTCCTTTAGAAAAGGTTGTTCTCTTTCTCTAATTGATCAAATGCTGGTTCTCTATTATGCAAGTGCCAATGAGTATACCTGGGCATATAATTCTTTAATAGACCTCCCTGAGTGAATTTCTGCTAAATCAAGTCTTTTCAGTTTATTATTTAGTTGCAAGTTGCCGACAATTTCTACAATTTCGGACATGTATGTAACCTTTTGGCTGACACTCCTCCCTGTCTCATATAACTGAGAAAAGCATTTCAAATTGTTCACCATGGTTATTCAAAATGATTGAGTCAGAGAACCATACAGATTACCCATACATATTTAAATTTTTTGCGTCATATCAAAAATTTCCTAGAGACTAAACTATCCATTTTCACTAGAATAAGGATTACAATTTATTACGCCCCCCACTCTCGTAGTCTCGTTTCAGTTCCAGAGGGCGATTTCTTGGGCGTTCCCTGGTCGTCCCGCTCGCTCGCCGGGGATCCGCGGGATCCCTTCCTCTCCGGCAGCGGGAGGGTGGGGGATCCCCGGATCGTGGCTTGTACATAGCTAGGTCGTCTAGGATGCTGGCCGGCGGCGTCATGTAGGTGGCGATGCTGGCGGACCGGCTTTTGGTGGTGGCGCTCTTCACCTCTGCTGCGTGCCTGCCCGGTGCTCGGCGGTCTTCGGATCCAGTGAGTGCCTCGCTCCCCTTCCAGATCAGAGCTTGCGGTGGATCTAGAGCCTGGTGTTGAAGACGATGGAGTGCATGAATCGGAGCATCGAGACGATGTCAGAGGTCCAAGGTGCAGGCTCTTCGGAGCCGTTGTTTGATGACTTCTCGCTAGCTGGGAGCTATTTCCGAATCAAGGTCATCAGAGGAGCAGTAGCGACGCGGCGCGCCATCGACTCGGCTTGGTCTCCGACGGCGGATTCAGGGTCCAGTTGGCCTTATCTGTAATTTTCTCTTTGTTGCTAGACTTATCTGTAAGATCGTTGCTCTAATATCATCTTCTCCTTCACGGAAAAAAAGAGGATTACAATTTATTACGGAAGTCAAGATTTGTACAAATCCACTTCTTATTTTCTCCGCACACGATCCCCGTTCAGTCTTCCAATGCCGCCAAGCTTGCGGTCCCATCACAGTTCAATGCATCCGCGGCTAGCGACCTCTCTGTCTTCGTCAACCCGCCACTACTACCAGGCGCCCTATTCCTCGAGTATGAAAGCCCGCCAGTACTACACATCGCCCTATTCCTCGAGTATGAAAGCCCGCCAGTACTACACATCGCCCTATTCCTCGTGTACAAAGGCACACCAGTACACTCATAAGGGCTCCTAGACTGAGTTGTATTTGTTTCTCCCGGTGCAACGCACAGGCACTTTTGCTAGTCTATCCCTATTCTACTATATGACCTTGTGAATTTATCGTACATTCCCTGTAGATTTGCTTCTAGATTTAACTACATACATATGGACCAGATGGAGTACTAGATTGGGCTCCCTACTAGATTTGCTGCCATATTGGGCAAACAACGAGGGCCAAAAGGCACAAATAATAATTGAAGAAAGACAGAAATGCAAGCTTCTCTAGATTTGATACTAATTAGGTGAAAAAAGGCAGAGAGAAGGAGGCAGAAAATGTACTCTTAAAAGGGAAATGCCAATGGCCGAGAGAGACAAACCCGCTCACGTGCAACCAAACGCTATCTCGTCCTGTCCCACGCGGTCCCTTTCTACCAGCCCCACGCGATGCGGGCCCACACGACGCGGCCCCACACGTCAGCACGGAGCGGTCAACTTAACGGGAATCCTGCCGTCTGAGCTGCTTCTGCGGGTTTCAAACAAGCACTTGGGGAAAACTGAGGAAAAACTAAGGAGCTGGGGAAAACTGAGCACAACTAAGGAACTGAGGGCACGAAAATAGTGTTATCACCAGAATTTGACCGGATCAGAGGTGGGCCGTGATTAAGATGGGCTTGAAGAAATATACATGGAAGAATATACGTGAATCGGCCTTGGACACGAAATTTGGGCTAGTTTGCCCGTGTATCTGTAAATATAGTAGGATACGTGTCGGTTAGGTAGAATTTGGCTCGTACACGGTTGGGATTATTCCCACGTTAGAAAGTCTACGGACTATAAATATGTATCTAGGGTTATCGAGAAAGACAACAATCACGTTCATCACAAACCAATCTTGGCGCATCGCCGACCCCTTGTTTCGAGGGTTTCTTCCGGGTAAGCATCATGCTGCCTAGATCGCATCTTGCGATCTAGGCAGTACACGTTTATTCGTTATCCACGCGTTGCTCGTGCTGAAGCCTTGTTGATGGCGAGCAACGTAGTTATCATAGACGTGTTAGGGTTAGCATTGTTTTGCCGTGCTACATGCTTTCGTCCATGCAACCCTTAGACGTCTAGCCGTCCTTACACCTTTCTTAGGTGTAAGGGCGGCACCTTGCTTGATCATTATTTAGTAGATCCGATCCGTTATGATTGCTCCTTGTTCTTCAAGGATTAGTTTAATATCTGCATAGTTAGGCCTTGCAAACGGGTTGAATGATCCAGTAGCACGTAGGGTGTAGTTTGCTAACCCTAGATAAGATGTTCCGGGGATCAACTTCATGTTGGTTTTTAGGCCTTATCTAGGGGCGGTTTATTACCATCTTACGTGGCTGCCAGGCTCAATCACGAGTAGGATGTTCCGATTATGTGGTGAAAACCCTAAATCGTCGTAGGTCGTTTTAGCTTTATTTTGATCAAGCAGGACCACCATGTAATCGTAGACCTCATATGAATCATGGGTGGATTGGCTCTTTGAGCCGATTCACGGGAAAACCTGAGAGCCGATCGAGGCTCGTATTTAATGTTTACGTGTATGCCATGCAGGAAACTAAGCGAAGCAAATCCATCACCTTCCTGACCAGGTATAGGTCAGGTGGCACGCCCTTGCACCAGCATCGGACGTGCGTGCCGAGGCTTTGCGGGCCATCGCGCGAGGGACCAGGGCCAGCCGCAGCTCTGAGTTGTTCCCGGCTCTTCGTGTTGCCAGCCGCAGCTCGCCGGTGGGTTTCGGACGCCAACACATTCTGGCACGCCCGGTGGGACAGTCTTCGACATCAGCTGCATCGTCATCTACATCTGAGATGGCGGAAGGCACTCCAGTCACGTACGAGGATCTGCCCGAGGAGCTCAAGAAGAAGTATGACGATGTCAAAACTATCCTCGAAGCCGACCTCATCGGCTCTTTCCATAGGACCCACTCACACGGCATCAGGTGGAGAGGGTTCACACCTGAAGGCGCGCTCGATGGAGTGGACCTGTCCACCCCTTCGGAAGAACGCACCAGGTCCTTGCGTCAGGAGATCAATTTCATGGTAGCTCATTCGCTACACCGCCATTCTGAGAGCCTGATGAACACTTTGGAGCGTGTCGCCCTTCGGGTGCTCCACGAAATCTTGAGGCATCAGTACTCTCCGTCAGGACCTGCTCTAGGCACTCACCAAGGAGAGCTACCACTCCAGAGCCGACCACCGCTGCCGTTCGCGCTGGCAGCACCAGAGGTGCCGAGTACACCGGCATTCGTTGTCTACAAGATCGGTGGCGATCCTAGCGATTACCAGTTCTTGTATGAGGCGCCTAAGGAGATCCCTCACGGATACACGTGCACATACGTGCCGCATGCAGAATCGGGCACTCATGAACCAGACTGCAACGCAGGGACTTCGGAACAGCAGGAGGAGCTTCGGATCAGATCTTGAGAAGCAGACGTGGCTAGCTAAGTATGCCACTCGACGAACCTCCGAGCTCAACTCCTGTAGCTAGCTCGATCTTGAGAAGCAAGCGTGGCTAGCTAAGTATGCCACGCCAGCGAATCTTCAGAGTTCAACTCCTGCAGCTAGCACTGCGGATCAGATCAGCACGATCTTGAGAGACCAGTTCGGCATGGTGCCGAAAAGGAGGGCAATCGGCTATTCCAAGCCGTACCCCAACGACTATGATTTGATCCCACTACCACCCAAATATCGGCTCCCTGAATTCTCCAAGTTTAGTGGGTCAGATGGCTCCAGCTCAATCGAGCATGTAAGCCGATATTTGGCGTAGCTGGGCACGATCTCAGCTGCAGATGCACTATGCGTGAGGTTCTTCGCACAGTCCTCACAGATCGGCTTTTGGGTGGTACACATCGCTGCCACCGACTCAATCCGGACTTGGAAGCAGTTGGAAGAACAGTTCCATGCAGTATCACTCAGAGGCTTCCGAGGCTGGCATTGCCGATCTAGCACAAGTACGTCGGGCGCGGGAGAAACAAAGTCGATTACATCCAGCGCTTCAGGACCGTTAGGAACCGATGCTATTCGGCTCGTTTGACTGAAAAGGAAGCAGTCGAGTTGGCGGTGGTGGGTCTTGCATCGCCGATCAAGGATATGGCTTCCCAAGCAGACTACCCTTCACCGCGCACATGGTTCGAAACTGTCATTATATGAACAGCGCCACGAGCTGTACCAGACAAATTCAAGCGTGCGTAGTCCTGGTTGAGACAGAGGAAGATGAAGGGTCTGCGGGAGAGCAAGAGGTAGCAGTGCCTGAATGGACTCGGGGGGCAAGCCCCGTGTCCTGCAAATGGGTGAAGCCACAAGGTCCTCCAAGAGGGTTTGACTTTGACGTAACTAAAGCTGAGCAAATTTTCGACCTCTTACTTAAGGAGAAGCAAAGTTACCCGAAGGCCTCAAAATCCCCACCGCACAGGAGCTGAACGGAAAGCCATACTGCAAATGGCATAACACGTTCTCCCATACCACCAACGACCGCAGGGTGTGGCGTCAGATCCAAATGGCGATAGAACAAGGGCGTCTAATCTTCAACCAGTACGCCATGAAAGTCGACACACACCCTTCCCCGCCGTTAACACGGTGGAGTACGCTTACCCCGAAGGGTGCCAGGTTTCTCGTCAAGCATTAACATGGTCGAGCCTGGGCACCACTCTGGACAAAGGCGAGGGCAGCCGCTCTCGTAGCAAGGACAAAGAGGAAGACGCTCCACGCGATCGGCTCCGGCACGATGGCAAACGCTACATCACAGAGGGAGAAGTGAAGAATGTGCGATATCAACGACCTCTCTCTGATCATCTCCTCAACAAATATGTAAGTCAGTACGACCAGCGCCGGCGGTACAATAGCGACGATGAAAGAGATCGTCTGGCTAGCAGGAACGCCAGGAGACATCGTCGGCATGATTGCGACGAGGAGAGATATGAGCGCCATGCCAAGGAGAAGTCAAGAGAACAAGACGACGTGGACAGGCACTGGGACTGTCCTTTCTTCAAACATTGCTGGGACTCAGGAATGAGCCGATTGCCTACAATCGGCAACTGCCCAGAATGTAGACAGAAGAAGAAGGGTGCAACAGACGTGTCAGTGTTCAAACGTCTAGGGCCTCTCCCATCTAGGAACAAGCAAGCTGAGTCCTCTCGGGAAGAAGACCTCGAGGAGTTAGAAGATAACTATGAAGAAGAAGAGGACAAGTACCACCGGCCAAGGTGGTGCCCTGATGGACTCAGCCGTTCCCAAAAGCGTAGGGTTCAGCGACTGCGTGGCTTGGAAGAAGCCGAAAGGTTATACCTGCACACGCTAAGGAAGGCGCGGCCTGATCTGGCCGCGAAAATTCAGCGAACTCTGGACGAAGAGGGTCGACCACAAAGGAAAGTGTGGCGCCCCAGACAAAAGAGAGCCGATGATGAGACATCGGCTGGCACAAACATGGTGTTCATCCTTCCAGCGGAGTTTTGTGCTCTAGGATTAGACGAAGCGCCTGTGGCACAACTTGACTGCGGCCCACGGCCGGTTATTTTTGAGAAGCCACGAGAAAGAAGCTACAGACACCTGAAGGCCCTGTACTTACGAGGTTATATCAATGGACAGCCTATCAATAGGATGCTGGTGGACACCGGAGCGGCAGTCAACATCATGCCATACTCCATGCTACGTCGGTTGGGACGCTCTAGCTCGGATCTGATCAAGACCAACGTTACACTGAGCGATTTCAACGGCCAAGCATCTGATGCACAAGGTGTTCTGAACGTGGATCTGACCGTAGGGAGGAAAACCATCCCTACGACATTCTTCATTGTCGATAGCAAGAGCACTTACGCTGTCCTGCTAGGGAGAGATTGGATCCACGCCAACTGTTGCATTCCATCTACGATGCACCAATGCCTAATACAGTGGGATGGAGATGAAGTAGAAGTCGTCCATGCAGACGATACAACCGAGATTTCAACGGTTGGCATGAACGTGTGGGAGACGGAAGGCCAAGAGCCACTCTCAGGCATCACTTTGGACGACTGCGAGTACATCGACGTGTCAAAAAATGGGGTGAGGCTGGTCTTATCCACTGGCCTGACCGTGTAACAAGAGCAAAGTCTATGAACGTACATGGGAAGGCCGATCCTTGTGATCGGCCCCAAAAAATAAAAAGTAATGATCTTGTCGCAAGCATGTCACGTAGTCATAGTGAAGCACGAACAAGATGTAAACCTCTTTTGAGCAATGCAATCAAGATGGGGGCCGATTCCAACAATCGGCCCATATTATCCTTGCCATACGTTTTGCCTGTGTTCAGCGTCGATCTAACAGGTGACGGAAAGCTAGGGTATGGGTTTACATCGGCTGATGAGCTAGAAGAAGTCGACATTGGTCCTGGGGATAAGCCAACCTTCATCAGCAAGAAGTTAGATCCACATCTCAGGAGCCAGATGATAGCTCTATTAAAAGAGTACCCAGATTGCTTTGCATGGGATTAAACAGAGATGCTTGGGTTAGACAGAGCATCATTGAGCATCGGCTCCCTCTCAAGAAAGGATTTCGGCCATACCAACAACGAGCACGTCAGATGAAGGCCGAAATTCTCGAAGAAGTCAAGAAAGAGATCGAGAAAATGTTAGCCGCTGGGTTCATCAGGCCATGCAGGTATGCTGAATGGATCTCCAGTATTGTACCTGTGGAGAAAAAGGACGGCCGATGGCGTGTGCCATAGATTTTCGAGATCTTAACAGAGCCACTCCAAAGGATGAATATCCAATGCCTGTGGCAGAAACATTAATCAACGCAGCTGCTGGCCACAAGGTGTTGAGTTTCATGGATAGCAATGCCGGCTACAACCAGATTTTCATGGCTCCAGAAGATATACACAAGACCGCGTTCCGAGTACCAGGACCAGTGGGCTTGTTTGAATATGTCGTCATGACTTTTGGTTTGAAGAACGCCGGTGCAACGTACCAACGAGCCATGAATTATATTTTTCATGATCTGATCGGCAAGTTGGTGGAAATCTACATCGATGATGTGGTGGTCAAGTCTGTCTCCATGGACGGACACTTGGATGATTTGCGACGCATCCTAGACCGAACTCGGAAGTTCGGACTCAGAATGAATCCAAAGAAGTGTGCCTTCGGTGTGACGGCCGGTCAGTTCCTAGGTTTTCTTGTTCATGAACGAGGAATTGAGATCGGCCTGAAAAGTCAGGAGGCAGTACGTACCATGCAGCCACCCACCACGAAGAAGGAGCTCCAACGTCTTATCGGCAAGATCAATTTCGTCCGGCGATTCATCTCTAACCTCTCAGGACGAATTGAACCGTTCATGGCGTTGGTCAAGATTAAATCTGATGACGAGTTTCAATGGGGGGCAGAACAGCAGCAGGCGTTTGATGAGATTAAGCGGTATCTAACAACACCGCATGTGCTAGTTCCGCCTCAGCAGGACAGGCCGTTCTATATCTACCTATCAGTAGCTGACACGTCCATTGCTTCAGTGGTGGTGCAACTCTACGAGGGCGTTGAAAAGGTTGTATTCTACCTCAGCAGAAGGATGTTGGATGCAGAGACAAGATATCCTGAGGTCGAGAAGTTATGCCTCTGCCTGTTCTTCACCTGCACCAAGCTCCATCACATCCTTTTGACGGCAGAGATCATCGTCATATGCAAGTTAGATGTTGTCAAGCACATGCTGTCGGCTCCTATTTTGAAAGGCCGACTTGGTAAGTGGATGTTTGCGTTATCGGAGTTTGATCTCCGGTATCAGCCTGCAAAAGCAGTCAAGGGACAAGCGTTGGCTGATCTCATAGCTGAACGGATCAATACTAATATAGCAGCACTATCTATACGTGCATGGGCTATGTTCTTCGATGGATCGGCTTGTGATAATGGTTGTGGCATCGGCATTCTGCTTGTGTCGCCTCGGGGGGCAACATACTCCTTCTCCATCAGACTATCTACCCCTTGCACAAGCCTCTGCCTGTTCTTCACCTGCACCAAGCTCCATCACATCCTTTTGACGGCAGAGATCATCGTCATATGCAAGTCAGATGTTGTCAAGCACATGCTGTCGGCTCCTATTTTGAAAGGCCGACTTGGTAAGTGGATGTTTGCGTTATCGGAGTTTGATCTCCGGTATCAGCCTGCAAAAGCAGTCAAGGGACAAGCGTTGGCTGATCTCATAGCTGAACGGATCAATACTAATATAGCAGCACTATCTATACGTGCATGGGCTATGTTCTTCGATGGATCGGCTTGTGATAATGGTTGTGGCATCGGCATTCTGCTTGTGTCGCCTCGGGGGGCAACATACTCCTTCTCCATCAGACTATCTACCCCTTGCACAAACAATGTCGCTGAGTATGAGGCAGTACGCAAGGGAATGGAGTTGCTGCTGGAAGCCGGGGCGAAGCGGTGGAGCTTTTTGGAGACTCGAAGTTGGTGATTTCCCAGCTCACGGACGAATACAAGTGCGAGAGTGAGTCGCTCTTCCCATATTGGATGGAATGTCGTGAGCTGATGACACATTTTCGGTACATCAATTTCAATTGGGTCCCAAGATCTCAGAATACCGACGCCAATGATCTCGCGCAAATGGCGTCAGGATACAAGGACATACCAGACGGGTCAGAAGTTCAGGTGCAGTTCCTGGAACAGGATGATTGGAGAGCCGATATCTTCAATTACTTGAAGGATTCGGCTCGGGGGCACCTAAACGGATAAGATACAAGGCCATGAAATATGTCCTTATAGGAGATGACATGTTCTATAGGACGTTGGAAGGGTTATTACTCAAATGCCTGGGACCAACTGAGTCAAATCGGCTCTTACATGAGGTGCATGAAGGCGCCTGTGGAACTCACCAATCGGCTCATAAGATGAAGTGGCTGATTAGGCGATCAGGGTTTTATTGGCCCACCATGCTTGAGGATTGTTTCGAGTACTACAAGGGATGCCAAGCGTGTCAGATGTTCGGGAAGATTCAGATGGTACCCGCATCAGCAATGAATCCCATCATCAAGCCTTGGCCATTTCGAGGTTGGGGCATGGATATGATCGGCAAAATCCATCCTGCGTCAAGCAAAGGCCATGAGTGGATTCTGGTCATTACAGATTACTTCACCAAATGGGTGGAGGCCGTCCCTATGAAGAAGGTGAAATCAGAAGATGTGATCAAGTTTGTGAAAGAACACGTCATTCATAGGTTCGGGATTCCTCAAACCATCACGACCGATGGAGGTTCGGTCTTTATTTCTAAATAATTCAGAAAGTTTTGTGATGACATGGGGATTAAGCTGATCCGATCGTCTCCATATTATGCTCAAGCCAACGGTCAAGCTGAAGCGTCTAATCAGAGCCTGATCAAGCTGATCAAGAGGAAGATTGACGAGAACCCTAGGGTTTGGCATGAAACATTGTCAGAAGCTTTGTGGGCCTACCGCATGTCATGCCATGGAGCCATAAAGACTTCGCCTTACCAGCTCGTCTATGGGCAGGAAGCCGTATTGCCTTGGGAAATTACAGCTGGATCAAGACGTGTCACGTTTCAGAATGATCTAACAGCTGAAGAATATGCAGCTTTGATGAGTGACACTATTGAGGATGCAACGGAACTTAGACTTTGGTCATTGGAGAAGATTAAAGAGAATAAAGCTAGGGTAGCTCGTGCATACAATAAGAAGGTGAGACCAAAGGAGTTCCAAGTTGGTGATCTAGTGTGGGAAGTCATGTTGCCATTAGGAACCAAGGACAAAGCATATGGCAAATGGTCTCCTAATTGGCACGGTCCATACAAAGTCGTCCAGGCCTTGAAGGGTAATGCATACATGCTGGAGCAGCTGGATGGCGCTAAGTTCCCAGTAGCTATCAACGGTCAACATCTTAAGAAATATTTCCCAAGCATGTGGGAGGACGAACGGTGAAATTTGGGGGCCGATTCATGAAATCGGCCAGTAAAAAAAATTTATATACAAATCATAGCCGATGCGCAGACATCGACTTGAGAAATATGGATATCAGTACAGCCGATGCATGGACATCGACTTTAGAATAATGAAAAAGCCGATGCGTAGCCATCGACTCTAGAGGAACAAAACTCAATAGAGCAGATTAACAGATCGGTTTCATGCCAGAGTTCCTGGCATCTGAGATGAGTCTCCCGTTGGATTTGCTGAATCTGCGCGTTTGAGATTAGGAGATGGCGTGGACACGAATTGGACCTGTTGACCATGGGAATAGGCAACTGTTATGGCCTTAAAGTATGTTTATGGCATAAGCCGATGCCCTGCCATCGGCTCTTTGTGCATCGACTTCGTTTGACAATCGGCAAAATCGACAAAGAAGCAAAATTAATTGGGGAATATTTCTTCATTAATAAAGGATTTCTTACAAAGAAAGAGCCGATTGCTCAAGGAAGGAAGAACAAAAGAAAGGCCTATTGGCCGATCTACTACTACTGCTAGGCCTATGCTACTAGGTCCTAGTCTACGGGCCGTCGCTACCCTCGTCGTCGTCGGAGCTCTCATCGGCACTGCTGCCGGCGGGCTCCTCGTCGCTGCTCCCATAGCCCTCTATGGGAGCCTCCTCCTCCTCGCCGATCCGCCGAGCGCGCGGCGGATAATCCTCGAGGGAGTCGTCGTCGTCATCTTCTTCCTCCTCGTCGGAGGAGGTGGCCGTCCCAGAGAACGAAGTCCTCGCCGCCTCCCATTGGCAAGGAAGCGGGTCGCCGCTGGTCAGGGACTTGTCGTCCTCGGACCAGACGAAGGGCTCGTGGTCCTCCCTGTCCCACTCCGGCGGAGCAAGGATGTCATGCGCCGCCAGCGAGCCCCACTCCGGCGTCGCTTCGCGGGAGGAGGAGGAGGAGGAGGAGAAGGACTGCGAGGAGAGATCCGACGAGGCGGAGGAGGAAGAGGAGGAAGACATTGCTCTGGGATTGGGGTTTCTTGGTGCCGATGGCCAGAACAGAGCAAGGGGATGAAGTGGCGAACTGTTCAGAGCGGTTAAATAAAGGGGATATAGTGGAGATTCAATGCCACAGCAGTTTCTGAGGAGGTGGTGCCCAAAGAACAAAAAAACTGCCAGGTCACGCGGAGAAGTTGAGAAGGCAAGGCATCATGATGAAGGATACTGCGATGGTTCTGCTCTGCCACGACATGACCCGACGAAGAAAAAGCAGAGTGATTTTGGAATTATCAATTCCAAAACCAGGGGGGCATGTGTTATCACCAGAATTTGACCGGATCAGAGGTGGGCTGTGATTAAGATGGGCTTGAAGAAATATACATGGAAGAATATACGTGAATCGGCCTTGGACACGAAATTTGGGCTAGTTTGCCCGTGTATCTGTAAATATAGTAGGATACGTGTCGGTTAGGTAGAATTTGGCTCGTACACAGTTGGTATTATTCCCACGTTAGAAAGTCTACGGACTATAAATATGTATCTAGGGTTATCGAGAAAGACAACAATCACGTTCATCACAAACCAATCTTGGCGCATCGCCGACCCCTTGTTTCGAGGGTTTCTTCCGGTAAGCATCATGCTGCCTAGATCGCATCTTGCGATCTAGGCGACACGTTTATTCGTTATCCACGCGTTGCTCGTGCTGAAGCCTTATTGATGGCGAGCAACGTAGTTATCATAGACGTGTTAGGGTTAGCATTGTTTTGCCGTGCTACATGCTTTCGTCCATGCAACCCTTAGACGTCTAGCCGTCCTTACACCTTTCTTAGGTGTAAGGGCGGCACCTGCTTGATCATTATTTAGTAGATCCGATCCGTTATGATTGCTCCTTGTTCTTCAAGGATTAGTTTAATATCTGCATAGTTAGGCCTTGCAAACGGGTTGAATGATCCAGTAGCACGTAGGGTGTAGTTTGCTAACCCTAGATAAGATGTTCCGGGGATCAACTTCATGTTGGTTTTTAGGCCTTATCTAGGGGCGGTTTATTACCATCTTACGTGGCTGCCAGGCTCAATCACGAGTAGGATGTTCCAATTATGTGGTGAAAACCCTAAATCGTCGTAGGTCGTTTTAGCTTTATTTTGATCAAGCAGGACCATCATGTAATCGTAGACCTCATACGAATCATGGGTGGATCGGCTCTTTGAGCCGATTCACGGGAAAACCTGAGAGCCGATCAAGGCTCGTATTTAATGTTTACGTGTATGCCATGCAGGAAACTAAGCGAAGCAAATCCATCACCTTCCTGACCAGGTATAGGTCAGGTGGCACGCCTTGCACCAGCATCGGACGTGCGTGCCGAGGCTTTGCGGGCCGTCGCGCGAGGGACCAGGGCCAGCCGCAGCTCTGAGTTGTTCCCGGCTCTTCGTGTTGCCAGCCGCAGCTCGCCGGTGGGTTTCGGACGCCAACAAATAGAAATCCCTATTATGAATTGCATGTGATGTTAATCTTTTATGCATCTTATCTTGCTTAGATCGCAACGGTAGCATTATAAGATGATCTCTCACATTAATATCAAGATAATAAAGTGTTCTCCCCTCGTATGCACCATTGCTACAGTTCGTCGTTTTAAAACATCTCGTGATGATCGGATGTGATAGATTCTACGTTCACATACAACGGGTGTAAGCCATGTTGCACACGCGGAAATACTTAGGTTTGCTTGACGAGCCTAGCATGTACAAACATGGTCTCGGAACACAGGAAACCCAAAGGTTGAACACGAGTCATATGGATGATATGATCAACATGTTGATGTTCACCATTGAAGCTACCTCATCTCACGTGATGATCGGTTTTGGTGTAGTGGATATGGATCGTGTGCCACTAAACAACTATGAGGGATGTTGTATTAAGTGGGAGTTCATTAGTAATTAGATTAAAACATGAACTAATTATCATGAACATAGTCTGAATAGTATTTTGAATTAAATTTGTAGAATTGACATCCGTTTTCTACCATGCGCTAGTCTTGTAATTGAGATAGAAATACTGTTAAGTCTGACAAGTAACTTTACGGACTGGTACCGTATTGTTAAAGAATCAAGAAATGATTAAGTCCTATTGCAAACTTTTAGTAAACCTCACATTGTTGATTCAAAGAGCAATGGTTTCAATTAGTACCTAAAATCATCTTGTCTCCGTGAAACTTTAAGTTCAAATCCATTTGAAAAGTAACTAGCTGGAAATTTTTGTTTTCAGAAATAAGCGAGGTATGAGATATATGTGATATCTAAGACCTTATTGCAAGATGATAGAATATAATCTGGTGAGACTACATAAACTCATAAGTTTTATGGGAATGTACGAAGGTTGAAGACGCTAGACGTCATGATCCTCCAATTAATTGAGCACTAACGATATTCGCATATCCATGAAGTGATCGTCCTTAGTATGCACCGTTGCTAAGACTCGTCGTTTCGAAGCATCACGTGATGATCGGGTGTTATAGATTCTACGTGTGCATACAACGGGTGCAAGCCAGATTTGCACATGCGAATACTGAGATTAAATTTTACGAGCCTAGCATGTACATACATGGTCCCAGAAAGACGTCATGATTTGATGGATACAAATTATGAGTGAAATTGTTCATCACATTAAAAGGTTACTAATAGTGAAATCTTGAACACTTGTCATGTGATGATCAACTTCAAAGTAAGAACCTCAAGGTTATTGGTAATTGACCAATGGACCTAGAAGTTATTGAAGGTGAAGTCTTTTTTGAGAATGAGGAAAGCTAAAAGAGAAACTACAAAAGATTTTTGGCAGAAAGAAAGAAAAGACTAGAAAGTCTAGCTCAGATGTATATAGATGATATACATGTTATGAATGTATTCCTTGTTTGGTCATACAATGAAATTCTTGGGTATTTGTATCATATTGGTTGGTATGAAGTGTCATACAAAACAACGCAATACAAGAATACAATGGCCTAAGTAAGTGACAAGGAATATGATAGGAATGCACGTCTGAAACAAAAATAAAGTGTTATTATGTTCGTCGTTGGCATTCTATCTAGCCCTTCAGATTTATATAAAGAACTTCATAATTGTTGTTTTGTTCTGGTTAAATGAAAATAATGAGTTGTTCAAATTTTGACAGTATTCCATGTACAATGGATAAGTATTATAAGTCTTTATGGTGAAACACACATGCATAACACTGCCGCTAAAATGCCTTAAGGCAAATGATGTGAGTTCCACTTATTTGTGGAACCGCCATTTAGGTCATGTTAGAAAGGAACGCATGAAGGAACTCCATGCAAATTGATTTTTGGAGTCATTCGATTTTTGAATCGTCTGTCACTTGCAAATCTCTTCTAAAGAGAATGACTGAAATTCCGTTCATAGGCCAAGAGTTGAATGGGAAACTAACTTAGTGGAAACATACATGATGATATATGTGGTTCATTAGGTATAGTTGTGTGCGGAAGATTCCTCTACTTCATGAAAACTTCCAACAATGAATTGAGTGTATATATAAGGATATATTCAATATGGAAGAGGTTTGAAACATTTGAATAGATTCAAATAAATTTTCAGCATGAAGTGGAAATCATCGTAATAGAAAAGTCAAATATCTATGATTGGATCATGGTAGAAATATTTGAATTACGAGTTTTAGCGAACATCTAAGATAGTTATGAAATTGTTCTACAACTCACGTTTCTTGGAGTATCATAGTGATGATGAAGTATCCGAGAGACGTATCCAAACCATGTTGGGTCAATGATGAGATAAAATAAAATGATGCCATTATATTTTTGTGAATTATGCTTTAGAGACTACCGCTTTTACACCAAATAGAGCATCATCATAATCCATTAAAATGACACCATACGAGTTATGGCATGGGTATAAGCCCTAATAGTCCTTTCTTAAATTTTGGTATGCGTAGCATAAGTAAATGAGTTTATAACCAAAAACAGATGAATATCTTTGTTGTTTTCTGTAGCACCCTACCTTTTAAATAAAGGAAAAATACCTGTGTATAGTGCTATTCCCGGGATCACTGATAGCACACACATTTCAAATGTAGTAATCATAGCAATAGTATCAAAATTTACTACAACATAGATCCACAAGAGATAAAATAAAGTCTTACAAATTGCATAGTCACTTGGACTAGCTCAAATATAAATATTCAAAGCAAACACAGCGGAAATAAACTTCAATGAGCCTCCATCATCTCCATGCGCCACAGGCAGACATGTTGGAATGTAGACTCGAGATCCTACCTAGTAATCCTCCTCAGACGAACCTGCACGTTTGAATATGCAGCCCCACGAATGGAGGTCAGTACAATGATGTACTGGCAAATGACACTTATATGGTGGCAATTTTGGGCATGACTATCTACATGATATTTGGCAAGTGGAATTTAGGCAAATTTGCATAAAACCAATTTTAACCTACATTTTATTTCAAAACAAAACATGTTACAAAACTCATAATGATGTCATAAACAGTATCATGGTTACATCTTCCATGTACTATCCGACAGTTGCTACTCAACTTTTAACTTATTCAGAAAAGATGATGAGATTCTTCCGTACATTCCCTGCCTAGAAACTCAAATTGTCCATAACCGGGGACATGGCTAAGATCTTAGTTTTAACTCTCGACAGGTTGCGCTCTTTACCCACAATTCGCAACCAAGCCTTTTTGCCAAAATTCTTCATCTTCATTTAGGCCAGAACAAGGTCACCACGAAGCCTTTCTTTAGTAGCCCCTCTACCTACCGGATCCGCCCGTACCCTAAAACTCCACCCACTGGCGGTACCCTAGGCGAGGTTTCCCACTAAGTACTTAGCTAAGACAGAGCCCATAATGTATTGTCGTTGCACTTGAAGCTATCTAAAACAAGGACGACATAATAATCTCATTAATCCTGGGTGGCCATCCACAAGTGAAACCCACAGGCTTAAAACCATTACAGATAATAAACCCCCGCACGATCCCCTGGTGAAACCAGAGGTGCAGTCCAGGGCAACCACTATTCAACTGCGCACTCTCAGGCACCCACCCGTCCACTGGTCCATCCCCAGGGATCGGAGCCCTGAGCAGCCGCCCACCATTCAAACAATCCACCCAGGTGATTCATTAAGGTTGTTAATTTTAATTCTCAATACTCACAATCCTTATCAATCAAAAATAGCAGTGGCATTTTGTTATTGCTAGGCATACTAAGAATACTAGCAATGGTTCAAGGGTGGCTACACACTACTAGGATTGATAAGCATAGCATAATTATCGAAAACAAAATCCTACCATGCATACTAGTTGAAAAACACTAATGCATAATAAAATAGGTAGGATTTGAATGTCACTTGCCTTGATCAAAGCAACCCGCACAATCACAGCAATCACAAGAGTAACCATGACCTCCTTCACAATCTAAACAAGCAAGCAAACCAAAAATAAACAAACATTCAATATGAACAATCATAGACATGTATGCATGCATGATATGCACCAATTAATTTCACAAGATAGGTAGTGTGTAAGTGTTGTATTAGGTGTTCTCTGATATGTATAATGTTAATAAAGTTTTCTGGATATTTAATTTGATTTAGAAAAAACATTAATTGGGTATCTACTTAACATATACAATCCTATTAATTAGCTACCGCAAGATTTATGTTTAGTAAAAACATAAACTTGATTTCACTGGATAGGTTACAGTAATACAAGAGTAGAGCAATTGGAATTATTCAAAAATAATTTATAGAATTTGAATTATCGTCAAATTACTGATTTGAATAGATTTTACTAAAGCAAGTTTGTTCACGTATCAAAGTTGTACAATTTTTATTCCATGTTGTAGTACATATTCTGAGGATTCCAAAAAGTACAAACTCATGAAATTTGGGCCAGTAGATTATTTTATACCAATTTTATAGTGTAGAAAGGTCAATTTCTCTATTTTATTTTTGATACGAAATCTATCACAGTACCTATGCTATATTATTGCATAAACGTGTACTACAGATTGTAAGATTTTCAAAACTATAAATTTTGTAAAATTTGGCCCAGTGGTTGATTTTATATCGAATTTACAAGTTCTACTACAAATCTGAGATTTGAATTCAAATTTAAACAGGCGTTTGACTATTCTGACCGGGGTGCTGACCGGGACCGCCACGCGGCGCTACGTGATTGGCCGATATCGATTCGGTATCGGTTCTAATCTGGGCCACCAGATTTAGATCGGACGGCGCGAGAGAAAAGGAAAAAAAAGGTAGAGGAGCTCACCGTGGACTCCGGCGAGGCAGCGGCCCTGGCGTCGACTTCGGCAGCGGTCCGGCGGCTTATGGCAGCGGAGGAGAGGTCTACGGGAGGCGGCTCGGCGCGGCAGGCGCTTTGGTGGTGGCGGCGGGGAAAAAGGCGGGCTAGGGCGGTGGGGAGCGGCGGTTGGAGGCGGCGGTGGGCGCTGTACTTCGGCGAGCAATCGCCGTCGTCTGGCGGCGCGGCGGCGGGAGGTGTGGGGGAAAACGGTGGGGCTCAGCCTCTATTTATAGGCGGCCTGGGCGTGTGCTCCACGGCACGGACGCTGAGGTGAGGCCGGTTAGGGTTAGGGCGGCGGCGGCAGAGTCCGAGTTGGCCACGGTCGGAGGTAGGAGAAGACGCCGACATGCGGGCCCCGCTGACGGGCGGGCCCCAGCTGTCTGTGAGAGAAAGGAAAAGGAAAGGGGAGAGAGAGGCGGCTCGGCCACGCGGGCCGACTTTCCGCCGCGTTGGGCCGGTGCGGTCGGGCTGGCCCAACTTGGCCGGTCCGATCCGTTTCTTGTTTTTTTTGTTCTTTTCATTTTCCTTTTTTTTTTTACTGTTTTCTTCACAACTTTTGTTTTAGGAATCCAAAAAGGATCAAACCAGTTTCTAAATTTTTGTAAAATCCAGGGCTTTGTTTTAAACCACAGAGGACAAGGTTTTTACCCAAAAGGCATGGTGGATAAAAATTAAATTTTGTACTAAAGTGTAATTTCTATTGTTTTCCAGACATATGGTGCTCAGCTGGAGCGCCGCGGCGTCGGCGGTGAGGCGCTCGAGGAGGCCGTGGCTGGCACCCGCGTCCGTCGGATCGAACTCCGGCAGCAGCGACGCTATTGCTTTGGTGGGCTCGCTTGGTGAGGCGGCTAGGTTAATGCTGCAGGGTGGACAGGCAGCCGACGGCGAGCTGTAGCCCAGACGAGTGCCAGACCGCGACCGCCGTCGGACGAGATCTGGAGAGAGCACTGCTGTCGGACGCAGCGATGAAAGGGAGTGGAGTGGCCCTGTCACTAAGGGCATCTCCAGCGGTGCGACGCAAACGGACGCTGAGCGACCGTTTGTGTCCGCCGTGACTGGAAATGCGTTTGGGGCCTATTCCAGCGGGGCGACGCAAAGTGACCGGGCTGTCTCGGCGGACGCGCAAAGTGTCCGCTCGCTTCCCCACCGGGCCCGCCTGGCAGCGGCACAACTGCTTCGTCTTCCGCGGTATTACTTCTGGGCGGCGCGCGCAGCCTTTGTAGGGCCGCGTTAATGGCGTGCGGCTTCCGCGAGCGTGCGCAGCTAGTAGGCGTTGCAGCAGGCCATTGAAGGCGAGATGGCGGAGGAACGCTGCCGGCGCCCATTTCCCGACCAAAACCATTGGCAAAATCCCACAGTAGCCACCACACCGACGCCATGGGGAAGAAATGCTGGCCGTTCCGGAAGACGAAGAACGACCAGGAGGCTAGCGGCTCGCGTTCCGGCAAGAAAGCACGGGTCGGCCGGTACGTCCGCGTTGACCTCGCTCGGCAGCTATGGGAGGAAAACCGGCCGGTACCATGGCCGGACGCGAACTTGCCGGGAGGGAGCTGTGGTACCGGAACTCCCGGCGCATGCCGGTCCCCCCCGTGCCGCGCTCGGGCCGAGAGCGGCGCGACGAGGGGCGGCACCGCCGCGCGGTGTTGCCGCCGGATCTGCGGGAGGATCCGGCGTACGCGCTAAACTCCTACAACTGGATTTCCTTCGGGCGTGGGACGCGCGGCGCCGCGCTGCCTACCTCGCCGACGTAGACTACTTCGAGCGCGAGATCGCCGCCGAAGAAGAAGAGAACGACCACGAGGACGCGGACGAGGACGGCGACGAGGACGAGGACGGCGACGTGACCATGCCGCAGTACGACCACGACGACGGCGGACCGGCGTGGGATCCGGAGAACCAGCCGCCGGACATTTCAGAGGAGGAGGCCATTGCCATGGCACTCGCCAACAGCAAGCACTACACGATGGACCAAGCATGGAGGCAAACAACTGCCGGGAAAAGTTGACTTACAGAGGCAATTTAACTGCTGGTACAAGTTTACTGCCGGAATAGAAGCAAGGTGGTAGATGAACTGCCGCTAAAAGTTTTGGATCAAGGGCAATCAACTGCCGGCGCAAGTCGTGGTGGAGAAACTGCCGGAACACATGCAGTAGAGGCACCTCATCTGCCGGCACAAAATTTGGGCGCGTGGGAGCGAAATTATTGCCGCTGCGGGAAGGAATTCTTGGCGCGCGAATGAAATTGTGGCGCGTGACCCGGCGAGCGAAATACATTAACAAAGTACCCAAATCCCCAAATCCCAGAAACCCTACGCACCTCTCTCCTCCGCGCCGCCGCCTGCTCGCCCAAATCCACCTGCTCGCCGCCGCGCCCACCTGCTCGCCGCCTGCTCCCCCGCTCCCCACCTGCTCCCCCGCTCCCCACCTGCTCGCCGCGCACCCGGTCGCCACTTCTCGCCGCGCCCCCGCTCGCCTCCGCGCGCCGCCCAACCGCTCGCGGCCGCGCGGGCTCGCAGAAGGCCGACCTGTTCGCGGCCACGCTCGCCCACCCGTCGGCATCGCCACTGCAGCTGCCCACCGCCACCACCTCTTCCTCAGTCCTAAGCCGGCCGCGGTACCCTCCTTCTTCCTCCCTCTTCCTCCCCTCCTCCTTCTCTCCGTCCCCTCCCTCTTCCTCCCCCCCCTCCTTCTCTCTGGCCGGCTATTTTTCCCCTATGTTTCCTCTTTTTTGCTTTGTTATAGAGTAGTAATCTACATGGAAGAGCTATAATATTGACAAATTCCACAATTAGCCATGCTACATACAGTCTTTTGGTTAGTTTGACCATACAATCTCGCATACCTATGGCCACTTACACCTGTAACATGTGGAGAATATGGCACTGAAATTATAATTATTCGTAGCACTTCAGTAGTAGGAGAAGCAGCACCAAATTTGAGAGCTTCTAACACATAAGTTTTGTTTGCATGCAATTCCTAACAGAACACATAGGACATGTTTTGATGAGTGGTGCTGCTTATGCTTCATTAACCATGTGCATTTCTTTTGTGAATACTATGACGAGTGGTGATATTTTTGCTTATGTTACATTTGCGTTGCATTTGTTATAGGTCTATCTTATTGTAACTAATAAAAATGGACAAGAGATGGATGGGTGAGGCTAGGCACACAACACCTTATACTGATGGTGTAGCTCGATTTATTCAGTTTGCTTTTACACATTCAGCAAGAGGAAATACAATATTATGCCCTTGTAGGAATTGTTATAATTGTTCTTGGCATGAAGCTGATGTTGTCCGTGAGCATTTGATATGTGATGGGTTTGTTAATGGATATACAAGATGGGAATTTCATGGGGAGGCCACTCTTCCACCTAATGTGGATCATATTGATGTTGGTGAAGAGGAACCAGTAGAGGAGGAGTGGGATGATGATTTCGAAGAATATGATGAGATGGCTGGCATGATTAGAGACATGAGACACGCTGAAGGGGATTTTAGTGATAGATGCGATGATGAGGGTCTTAGTGATAATGGTGATGAGAGTGAAGCGCTTAGACTTTTAGCAGAATACAATAGCGAGGAGCTTTATCCAGGGAGCACCGGTTTCTCAAAGTTACGTTTCATGGTTAGATTACTTCACACCAAATCCATGGGTGGTTGGAGTGATAAAAGTTTTGACATGTTGCTAGAACTGCTAAGAGATGCCTTCCCTAAAGGCTCAAAACTGCCTAAAAATTTCTATGAAGCTAAAAAAATGGTAAAATGTTTTAGTCTTGAATATGTTAGCATCCATGCATGTGAGCATGATTGTGTTTTATTCCGGAAGAATCTTAAAGATGTTGAGGTTTGTCCTGTATGCAAAACCTCTCGTTGGAAGTCTGTAAAGAAGAAGCCTAATGGGAGACATGTACACAAAGTCCCTAGAAAGGTTCTTCGGTATTTCCCAATAAGCAAGAGGCTGCAGCGGCTGTTCATAACACCCAAGAGTGCAACAGACTGCAGGTGGCATGACGAAGGACGCACAAAAGATGGGCTTCTACGCCATCCTGCAGATTCACCAGCTTGGAAGCATTTTGATTCTGAACATCCAACATTTGCTGCTGATAGTCGCAACATTAGGTTAATTATAGCAATAGATGGGTTTAATCCCTTTCGATCAATGAATTGTTCGTATAGCATATGGCCTGTAATTGCAATTCCGGTGAATCTTCCTCCCTGGTTGTGCATGAAGCAACCAAACTTCATGCTCTCCTTGCTAATTCCTGGCCCAAAGTCTCCTGGTGCAGACATGGATGTTTTCCTGGAACCACTTATCGATGACCTAGAGTTACTTTTTGAGGAGGGAGTCAGAACCTATGATGCCTCCAAGAAAGAATTCTTCCAGTTGCGTGCCGCAGTACATTCAACTATCACCGATCTGCCGGGTATGGCTACTCTTGCTGGATGTGCCACCTCTGGTGAATTTGGTTGTCCTAAGTGTCACTCTCTCACTTGCTCTATTCGGTTGAACAAAGGCAATAAGACATGCTACATGGATCACCGTAGGTTCCTAGATGAAGGTCATCCGTTTAGAACAACACAAAAGGATTTTTTTGATGGCAATGTGGAATCTAGGACAGCCCCTGTAGCACTTACAGGAGCTGAAGTGGATGCCCTTACACAAAACATGGAGACCGTGTTTGGTAAGCACCCTTCTAAGAAACCAAGCACAAACAAACGTAAGCGTGGGGGTCCTCTAATAATCCATAAAAGGAGATCCATATGGTTTAGGTTGCGATATTGGAAAGATTTATTACAGCCTCACAACCTTGATGCCATGCACATTGAAAAGAATGTGTGTGACAACATTATTCACACACTTTTGGGCATTGACCGGAAAACTAAAGACAACTACAACTCTCGTCTAGACCTTGAGGAGCTTGGACTTAGAGAGGCTCTCCATCCTGTTCCTATAGGAGAAGATTTATTCGATTTGCCTTCTGCCCCATACACATTGAGCCCTGAGTTAAAGAGGTTGTTTTGCCTAATTCTGAAAGGAGTCAGGTTTCCAGCTGGTTATGCGTCTGATATTAGGAAGAATGTCCAGGTAAAGGAGAAGAAGATTGTTGGGCTAAAGAGCCATGACAATCACATTCTACTGCAGTACCTTCTACCGCTAGCTGTGAGAAAAACGTTGCCAGAGGGAGTCAGTGCTGCTATTATTCGTGTGAGTACGTTCTTCAAAAAAAAATATTCTCCGGTCATCCGCATAAGTGATATGGAGGAGCTAGAGAAAGAAATAGCCGAGACGCTGAGCATTCTTGAGACAATATTTCTACCATCATTTTTTGATATGATGGTTCACTTGATGGTTCATCTTCCACTTCAAGTGAGGCTTGGAGGGCCTGTGAAATTCAGCAACATGTATGCACCAGAAAGGTCATTTTCGCAACCTGAACTTGTACATCACATAAATTATATGTAACAATATAATTGAGATATGTTTAGTCCATCATGTATAGGTACATGGGCAAGTTAAAGGATAATGTTCGTACTAGGAGTCATCCCGAGGGGTCAATTGCTGAGGGGTACCTTTTTGATGAGTGTCTTACATTCCGCTCTCGGTATTTGGAAGGTTGTGAAACCAGATTCAATAGAAAATATGCAGCCACACTTGATGTTAATGGAGCCCTGTCTAGTAGCATGCCATTCTTCAACAACAATGGTCGATATTTGGCGGGAAAGCTTACAGTAACTTTAGATCATAAGACAATGATTCAGGCACATAGATATGTCCTATTTAATTATGACAACATAGAGCCCTATTTGAGGTATGTTACTGCTAGTGCTTTAGTTTATGAATTTCATGTACGCCCTGTTTAATCATTGTAACATAGCTAAATGAATGTCAACCCTTGCAGCGAGCATGCTGAATATTTGTCCTCAGCTGGTCATATTACTAGGCAGCAGATTGAAAAAACCCAGCATGACACTTTCCATGAGTGGTTTAGGTCGCATGTGGAACAATTAGTTGAGAGTGGGCAAGAAGTTCCCGAAGAGATTAAGACTTTGGCTGTAGGACCCTCACTGGTTGCAAGGAGTTATGGCAGTTACAGTATCAATGGTTATATTTTTCGTACAAAATCATATGATGAAGGTAGGCCTACCCAGTGCAGTGGTGTGGCGCTGGTTTCAAAGTTGTCATCATCCTCCACTGGAAATAGGATATTCTATGGCGTCATTAGAGAAATCATTGAGCTAGACTACAATCAAAAAGGGAATATAGTTCTCTTCAAGTGTGATTGGTTTGATAACCGTGTGCAAGATAAGTGGGTAAAAGTTGATAATCTTGGTATCACGGATGTGAACCTTAAGCATGTGATCCAAACAGGTGATAAGTTGGCTGATGAACCATTCATTTTAGCTTCTCAAGCAACTCAAGTATATTACGTTGAGGATCCTCTTAATCCAAACTGGTGTGCTGTTAATCATCCACCAAGACCACGGGAATTTTATGATATGTTTGATGTTGGAAATGAAAATTCTGATCAGGCAGAAGCGTCTGTAATGCCTAATCTACATGCTATTCAAACTCCCAAAGTTGATTTAAGAGATATACCTAAAACTAGGGCAGATATCGATGGAATACTTGTCTCTCCTCCCAAGGATAAACCGAAGTGTGTTATAATTCTTTGGAATTTATTTCTATACACCTTTATTTCTTTCTTGCAATTAAATCTTGAAATCTTTCCAATTTCTTTGCAGGAAAAAGAATGGCAAGCGAGCAAGAAACTGACTTGTCCAGTCCACTAGAAGATGTGCAAAGAGCAGAGATCCGGAAAAACAATGAAAGGCTGCACTCTCTTGGGATTCGTTCACTTGTTCGCGAGGTCGATGCATTTAAGCGAGTGCCCCTGCCAACCACAAGGAAAAAGGTGGTCTATCCAACTGAAACATTTTCTTTGGAAACATCTATTGATAAATGAATCTGCATTAAGTGAAACATTTCTGTAATTGTAGAGAATTTATCAGGAAACCATTCCACAGTCAAGTAGAGTGTTGCGGTCTCATTCTGCTATGCATGATGGTGATGATAGTGAAGAGATGGCTGATGATCAAGTAGAAGAGGATGAAGGTGTGATTGATGTTCAAGCATCTTTGATTGCTAATACTTATTATGTGTATTCTTGATTACTGTATGTTAATATTGCTGTTGAACACTAATTATTTCAGGTGATGGACAAGTGGGTGAGGAAAAGCAAAAGGGTGGGCGGAAGCGCACTAGAATGCACCATGTCTATGATAGACTAAATCAGCCACCACAGCGAGTAAACTATAATGCTAAAGGACAACCAGATGGCAAGAATGCTTCGGAGTTTTCGAATTTCATTGCAACACTTGTCAAAAGTCATATACCTATTGCACATGATGACTGGAGACAAGTTGCTGTTTCTTGGAAGCTAGAGTTCATGAAAACCTTGAGGGTATGTATGGTCTAGAAGCTGTAGTACATATTCCTATGCTTGCTTGTTATGAAATGATCTTTACATTCATGTTTGTTCCCAGAAATTCTATGTTGTCGATGATGAGCTCAAGGACTGGGTTTGGGGAACTTCCCACAAGAAATGGAGAGATTTCAAGTCAGATCTGAAAGAGAAGCATTTCAAAGAAGAAAAAACCGAGGAAGAACTACTTGCTTGCAGGGATGATAGGGTAACAATTGAGGATTGGCAGTGGCTCGTCACACGTTGGAGAAGTGAAGAATTTAAGGTTTGATTTGCTTCGCCTAATAAATCTAGAAATTCACCACATAAGGTAATGCATACAACTCTAACTACTTTTGTTGTCTTAGAAACGTAGTGACCAAGGAAAAAGAAATCGATCAAGGCAGAAGGTGATGCATACAGCTGGAAGTAAGAGTTATGCCCGTATTGCATCTGAAATGGTATAAACTATGTCATCAGCATTACTTTACCAGAATTAATATATACTGTGTTGGCTAATAGTATACTCAAATCAATATAGCACAAGGAAAATGGATACGCCCCTCGTAGAGATGAATTGTTCCTGAGAACACACTCAAAAAGGAAAGATGGGACCCCTATTGATAAAGACACTGCCAAAATAATTGTAAGTACTCCTGCTCTTGTTTAGTCTCTGATTGTAAGTACTCCTTGTGAGTTGTGACACATTTTGGCGCGTGATAATTGATTTATTTTAATTCTCATTGTAGTCAGACATAGAGGAAGCAATTGAAACTAATCCAGAACTGCTAGAGAAAACAATTGAGCAAGGTGATGTTTTGGCACATGTATTGGGGAAAGAGAAAAATGGGTATGTTCGATGCGTAGGAATGGGCCCGAGTCCTGGAAGGCTTGGAATTCCAGGAGGGCAGAAGCTTAAATCTACGAAGCTGCAAATGGCAGAGGAAGAGACCAAGGAGGCATGTCGGGCTAATGATGCTCTAAAGGAGCATGTAGAAGAAATTCGAGAAGAAACCAAATCCAAGATTGATGGCCTTATGGAAGAAATTGACCTACTCAAGTGGATGATGGCGCAAACAATTGCTGCAAACAATAAGACGAAGGTCGGTTGCACAATTCTCTACTTTTGTCCCATTTATTCTACTTTTACTGTTAAACTTGGTTGATCTATTGATGTAAACACTGATGCTTTAATTTAATATTTGCAGAGTATTGAAAGAGAACCTGAAGACCCTGAAGGTAGTGTTGGTGAATCCTATGCTATTGAAGATCACTGTGAACTTGATGATGAGGAAGAAAGAGTCCAGCAAGAGATGAGGAAAGCGAAGGAATATTTTGAGAAGAAGCAAGAAGAAGTTCATCTCTTGCAGAAGAAGAAGAAGGAAGCAGAGATCTTGCAGAAAAAGAAGGAAGCAGAGCAGAAAAAGAAGGAAGCAGAGCAGAAGAAGGAAGCAGAGCTCTTGCAGAAAAAGAAGGAAGCAGAGCAGAAAAACAAGGAAGATGCACTTGCTCGGAGAATGAAGGATGCTGAAGGACACCAGAAGAACCAAGAAACCATGCAGAAGAAGGATGCTGAGACGCGCAAAAAGCTACAGAAGGAAGCAGCAGTTACACAAAGAAATCATCAGGTGTTGTTTTGATTTCTTCCTCGCTTTTCTTGTTTTGTGGTTATTTATTGAGAAGTACTACTATGCAATATTTATCTCATTTTGTTTCATCATTTTTACCAGCAAGGGAAAGAAGTCATACTGTACAATGTTTTTCGTGACCACACTACCCCTGTGGCAAAAGCCACCATTCTATCAACTGACCGAAAGAAGATGGTAGGGGGCAGGGAACTGGGTGTTGAATGTTGTGAAGTTGTCATCAACTACATAATCAAAAGGGATGCTCTACTACCTCGTCCTATTGGCAATATCACTACCATGGGACAAGCTCAAGGGAGATCTATTGCCTGGCTCTACAAACATGTAGGTTTCTATTTCTGAAAGAAGCCATATCCTTTCATCTTCTTATTGTATTAAATGTGCATATGGAGGTTAAATTGTGTGTATTGCTTCTTGATTTTGTATATGCAGATGGAGGAACAGAAGAAGTCCACGGATAAGCCTACCTCAGCTCCCGTTCAAGAACAGGTACACTTGTCTTCTTGCTTCTGAATTTGCTTATCACCATGTGATGTTTCAAATACTCTGAAATATTCACTGTAGAAAACACTGTTTATATGTCCTGTAGAACTATGTGTAGAATTTGCTTATCACCATGTGTGTATCTATTTTTCCATCCAACGGTTGTAGATGCATTAAGTTAGGGTAATGTAGCTCTCTAACTTTGTAGAAGCTAAGTTAGAGGAGCTGGTTCCCCCTAGTCTACCATGGGTTAGATATTCTCTGGAAGTGTCAAAGCATTTGGTTTTTTTCTTTCTCTGCCCAGTTTTTCTTGCAAAGTTTTAGTATATAAAGTTAATTATTGTTACTTTAGTTTTAAGGTATTAGAACAAGTATATGTATAAACTAGGCCGAGAAGAATGAAATGCTCAGGTGTTCATCCTACTGACTCTTGTCTGATAAGACATATAAGCGCTAGCTTCTCTATTTTTCCTTTTCTTGAAACATAATATGCAGGCTCAGTACATTCAGTGTGAACATTGCCCTTTCCAAATGTACACTAAGACTTCAAAATTGCCCTTCCAGCTGGTGATCATATTCTTAAGATCCAGTTATGTCAGTACATACGATTTTGAAACTTAAAATTTTCCGGTTATGTCACTAATCGTGGGTATCCACCGTCAATGGTTGCTTCTTGGAAGAATACTTGATTCTTGTTGAGCTTTGTTATATCCTGGCGCACCTTTGCAAACACCTGGGTACATGACGTTTGTATCTTCCCTAGTCTGTAATATATGTGGTGAAGTAGCTATGTGGTATTAAAAAAAATTGTTTCTGGCGACGCGGGATGCTTCCGCGAGGAAGATTGGAGAGGGGCGGCTCATCTCGAGGAGGAGGCCTGAGGAGAGCCAGAGCTGCCTGGAGCAGAGGAGGCTGTAGCGCCGAGGAGCGCCGTCCGTGTGTCCGGGGACGACGGCCCGGCGCGGGTGAGGGAGGCGACATAGAAACTTGCAGGGGACTAGGAGGGGCGGGGAAGGTGCAGGTTTACGAGGGATAAGAGCATCTCTAGCAGATCCCGCAAACGCGGCCTGCATCGCTTGTATGCGGTTTTTGGCGAAAAAACGGACCAGGGTAGATCCCGCATATCCGCGAAAACTGCAAAATATTTTGCAGGCGTCGGCAACCGCGGCTCCCGAAACCGCACAAAAGCAGTTTTTGGTGCCCTATGCAGGCTGGACTGCATCGCGTGCGAAGGGAAAGCTCCCCATTCTTCGTTCCCGCACACAGCCGCCGCCGCCGCCGCCGGAATCCCCCTCGCCGCAGGTTGCTTGCGCCGCCATGGCCACCACCGCGAACCCCGCCGCGAACCCACCGGGTCCCCCGCGCTCCGTCGCGGGGATCGAATCGACCGCCACCGCGATCCCCAACGCTCGATCCGCCGCCGCTGCCACCGGCCAGCTCGATGTGGCCAAGCGCAAGCGGCTGGGCACACACGTCGTCGCCGGATCTTCGTCGGATGCTCCTCCTCGAGCGGCATCCAAGGGCAAGGTGTCGGGGAGGAAGGGCGGCGCCAACAAGACCGCGGCGGCAAAGACGGCGGCGAAGAAGGCGCCGGTGAGGAAGAAGGCATCCATGGCGGTGCTGAATGCGGCCACGGCACCCGTTCCCGCCGACGGCGACTCGCCAAGGTAAAATTTCCCCCTTTCCCCCTTGCCGACGGCGGTGAATTTTGACGCCGGTTTCTCTTCCGCAGGCCCGTCGAGCACGAGAGCTTCGTCGGCATGCTGAACTCGGCGTCGATCGACATTGACATGGAGCCGCTCGGAGAGGATTACGACGAGGCCGCAGTGGACTATGAGATTGGCGTGGACGACGGCACCGATGTGGAGTGCGAGGAGGTGACTCAAACCGAGGGGGTGACTCAAGAGGACGTCGTCGGCGTGTTGCTCGATGCTGCACCGGCGAAGAACAAATCGATCCGTAGCTCCAACTACAGCGAGTTGGAAGACGCGGCTTTGATCAATGCGTGGGAGTCGGTGTCGATCGATGCCGTAACCGGCACCGATCAAACCGGCAAGCGCTATTGGCAAAGGATTGAGGATGCATTCTTCCATGCCATGCCGCGCAATGCTACAACGGCGCCACGCAGCTACCGATCGTTGCAAGGTCGTTGGGATGTGATCAAGAACGCGGTGAGCCGTTGGAGTGGGTGCCTCGAGCAAGTGAGGAATGCCCCTCCTAGCGGCACCAACATCGACGATTGGGTAAGTTGGTCGCTCACTTCATGGCTCTTGTAGGATGTCATTGCCCTTTGTGTTTACTCACTTCATTGCTTTTGTAGGATCGCATTGCAATGGAGAGGTACAAGCAAATGCCCGCTTCGAAAGGAAGAGCATTTGCGCTACACCATTGTTGGAAATTGCTTGAGTTTAGTGAGAAATGGAAGCTGCGGGACAAAGAAGCACCACCGGCCAAGGGTGCATTGTCACAATTGGATGACAATGAGGATGATGTGCTCACACACAAGAAGAACTCCGGGAGGCCGGATGGAAACAAGAGCGCGAAAGAGAAGCTAAGGAGGCAAGCCGAGGCTGCGGGGTTGAGGGAGAAGATTGACGAGATGATGAAGTCCAAGGAGCATTTGGTGAACAAGGCATTGGAAACAAAAATGTTGATCATGGAAAGGAAAAGCCAAGAGAAGCAAGCCAAGTGGGAGCTACTCCGGCAAGATGAGCTGCGCAAGGCTGCCGTCGAGGAGAAGAGGGCTAATGCCGATGAGAAGCGCGCCATGGCCGAGCTCATTGCGGAGGAGAACAAGGTGATGATGATGAACCCCGGCAACATGGATGAGCTCACAAAGGAATGGTGGAATCTATCTAGGATGGAGATCTTGGCAAGAAGAAGAGAAGCGGCGGAGGCTCGCGCTGCTGCAGAGGAGGCAGCTCGTGCGGCGGCAAGTGGTGGTGGTGGCGGCGGCGGCGGCGTCGATGACACGGTGACGCGTGGTGGTGCATGATTTATCATCGAGTTGCATCGCGTTATCTCTTTTTTGTTAGTCATTGTCGGCGTGCTCCATGTTTAACTGCTGATCGTGATTGTCATGTTTGAATTCGGCTGTATTAAAACTTTGCAGATTTTGGGGCATTTCGTCGAACACCTTCGAAATAAGGGACAAACCTGTTTTGCGGTTTAGTTTACAGTTTCTGTACATGTTTCGGCCGAGCAGATCCCCGCATAACAGCATATTCGGGAATATGCTGTTATGCGGTTTTCGCATGCGGGATCTGCTCGGCCGGAGCAAATTTCGGCCTGCATATCGCGTTTTTCGCGGCCTGCATACGCGCGTATGCGGTTTGCGGTTTGCGGGATCTGCTAGAGATGCTCTAAGCGCGCCGCCAGCCAGAATGTGTTCGTATGATAGAAATCGGACGAGTCCAGTGGATTTTGGACTATCCCGTCTCTAGCTCCGAAGTCCGTCCAATGATACTAGACCTACTGTCCATTTACGTCCATTATCCACTGCGGTCCAATCCAACTGTGCCCAACAAAATTGAATCCAAAGCCCACTGGACGGTACCAATCCAGTTCCAGATTTAGTGCTACGGAACCAGGCAGCCATTTCGGATGTTCTATCTGAATTTTTTTCTGAATTTCTAAAGCAACTCAATTTGAACGATTGTAAGTTTGTAACTGTTCTTATAAGCAGCAACACTGTAACAACAGCCCAGGAGAGAGAAATTACGTAATGAAAGAGTAGTACTGCAGTGGAATTCGGCCCGACCGGCCATGAACGAACGAAAACGCAGCGTTGCTGCTGTAGATGTGTCCTGCCGAGAGGCGGTTAGACGGAGACAACAGTCCTGGGACGAGTGCTTCTGCCTGCTGTGTTGACGCCGGCCGTCGGGACTCCAGCACTCCGCCGACGTGCGACGGGGTAAAACAAAGGTTGTCGTCGATGGGAGCTCAAGCAATGAAGCTAACACGATGCCACTAGTTAGGCTAGTTCGCTAGATGGGCCTCACGAGTATAGATTGGGAGGCCGCCAGGCTGGCTTGCTCGTGCACCATGGTCTGTTTCACTTCTATTTTTTCATGTTTTCCCATTTATACACTTGTGTGTGCTATATATACCTAGTTTTTTGCCAAAACTTTTGGGTATTCACTTGAAAACCCTTGAATTGAAGTGGGCCCGCCCCTGTACAGAACTACACATGCAAGACAATAAGATGAAAACAGGGAGCTTGGACAGTGAGCTTTCTTCAATGTTTCTTTGCTCAATTTTATGTATGTGCAAACAGTGAGCTTGGACTCATCATGATGTTCCTGGCAACTTTCAACTCAACTTCTTTCAAGATACTGAACATATCTTAGCCACACTATCACTTGGGTGTATGTATGGCTGTTGCTAGCTTCTTGACAACTTGCCAACCGTAAGTGTGCATGTACTTTGCTTTATTCTTTACATCGAAGCAATATCAGCTTTGACTTGTTGGTAAAATGCATATTCGGCTAACTGTGAGTTTTGGACATGGTCACATTTAAAAAACCAGACATTGCACCCTCTATACCATTACAGACTACTCACATTTCATTGATCTTCTCATTTATTTCAGGTCAACAGGAATGCAGACTAGTTCGTACCATGCAAGGCGCGCTGTGATGCCACTGGTTGTTGGATTAGAGATGTCTTTTTGTTTTCCAGCTGAAGTGTCTTGAAATATTTATGAATGTTGCACTGCTAGTGGGCTGATGTATTAGGCGCAATATAAGTGGCATATGTATGCAATGTTGAATCAGACTATGAATCTATATCTGTATGATCTGACTATGAATCTATCTATGTGATCAGACTATTCTGAATGACCTAATTTTGTTTCTGAATTCATCTGTATGCGACATGTTTGATGACCTGTTTTGTTTCTGAATTCATCTGTATGTGATATGTGAATTGATATTGGCAGTGGGCCTAGAATGACCAGCATGTCGAAATTATGGCGATTTGACTGCCGGTAGGAAATTTCAGGCAATCTAACTGCCGGTAGAGATATTTGTGGCAGAAAAACTGCCGGTAGGATGTTTCAGGCAATCTAACTGCCGGTAGAACTATTTGTGGCAGACAAATTGCCGGTAGAAATGTACGGGCAGCATAACTGCCGGCGTAGTGTATGTGCCGGCAAAGAATTATCCTAGGGCAGCTAGCCTGCCAGTACATAATTATCTGCTGGCACATGTTTTTGCCGTCAGCATTATAGAGGGCAGAAACGTCTGCCGGCACAACATTTGTGCCGGCAGACTACTTGCCTCCATAAGCTGCTTACGCCGGCAGTTTTATAGCCTCCATGCTTGGTCCATCGTGTAGTGAAGCAGGACGAGCTCAACGAGCTCGCTTTGTGGGACGGGCTCGCAATCCAACTCCGCGAGTCAGCGCTCGCGCAGGGGAGGCCGGCGACTCCTCCGGCCACGCCGACGCGTTCCAACGTCCGCGCTCCGCTTGCTGCTCCAGCGTGGGATCCCTGGCCACAGCCTCCTGCCCGTGCGGCGGTACCTCCTCCACCGCCGGCGTACGCGCTTCCATGGCCGATGCCGCAGCTGATTGACCTCGTCAGCGACGACGACCAGTAGACAGCGCCTATTTTAGCACCCCTTTCTGGCTTTTTTATGTCATTTTTATTATCATGTAAATTATGGCGTATGAATGGAAAAAAAAATGCATCGTGCCGCTGGAGCCACCTCCCGACGCAAACGGACACCGGGACACTTTCGACCATTTCGCCCGACGCAAACGGACACGACGCCGTCCGTTTGGACGTTCGAGATGCCCTAACATGACGAAGTCTGTGTGAAGTGTCCCTAAGCCTTAAGTGTCCGCGCGATAGCGACCTCGCGGATACAAGTACCACGGAGTACTCCTATAGATTTGGCAGCTTCTGCGAAATTTGTTTCTTCCTGAGAAAATAATGGTCCACGTGCTCAGTTGTAGTAGTATATGTCAAGCAAAGACCTAACACGTAACCACGCCTAGAACATCCTAGTGGACAGCTGTGCTGGAGGTATAGCTGGGCATTGGCAGCTCGACCCAACCTGATAATACCTGCGGGGAGTGTCTGGGTTGGAGAATTCGGGGCGACCCATATTTATGTCCGTTTACGTCGAGCACGGACACAAAAAACGTGCACATGTCTGCATACGTCTGCCCCTTCTCCAGCCACAAAGACGCATTTATTTGATCGCATGCGTGATTAGAGAGGAGAGAGAGGAAAATATTCTGTTTGTGTGGCTAGAAATGAATGCATGCGTGATTAAAGGAGGAGAGAGAGGGCTGCATGCAGCCCAACCGGACACAAATGGACGCGTGGACGCGTCCGCACAGACACATTCCTGGCGCATATTTGATCCACGTTTGCGTCAGGACGGACACTACGGACGATTTGCGTCGCCCCGCTGGAGAGCGTTTTTTATCCGCGCAGACGCACGTCCGTTTGGCCATCTCCAACAGTAAAATCTAAACGAATGGTGTATTTTATTCGTTTGAATTGTCTGGTGGACATGTGAATATCGCGGGAACCATTTCTGCTTCGGTGTTCCTTCCCTAAAAAAAGTTTTGGGTGCGTTAAACACAATAATGGTGGAGATTTTTCTATACATGTTCATAAGCGGGGCAGGTCGTAATTTCAGTGTAGGTTCATCGTCCGTACAACTCTGTACAGGCCGATATGACCCAAGTTGTGTTGTACCTTATTTTTGTATGTATCTACGGTCACGTACATGTGCCAAAATAGAAAGGTCCTATAAAAATCTTGCTCACATAACCTCTTTCTTTTTTTCTTACGCGACGTACACATACCGTATCAATACAGACGGGTATACATGTGCTGATATGGGTTTCGGTGGACCTGACACGGAAAAAAACAAATATAGCTCTTCAACTTCATTTAGGGAGGGGGGAGCACCGGAGCAGCCCTCCGCGAGAACGCCTACAGACGCTCCGCCTTTATTTTTACTCCCAAAAGTGCAGCACCCAAATCGGTTTGGGTGTGGTCCAAGTGGCCAGAGTAGCTCACGCGGTTGGAGCGTGCGGCGAGGACGTCCTCCTCTAGTCCAGCAGCGGCGGTGGTGCACCCCCCCGCGCCCGAGCTTCATGTCGTCGAAGATGCTCCACTGCGACGATGAGCCGTGCACCGCCCTCCTCCGTCGGTTGGAACAAAAGAAGGTGGCGAGGGATAGCACGACGAGCACGGCCACGGAGGCGTGCTCGCGGCCGACGCGCTCGCCACCGGCTTCTGCAGCCTGCCTCCGCGAGCGCCTCGCCGGCCTCGAGGCCTCTGATGCCACCCTCGCCTCGCCGGGCCGCAGGTCCACCTCCGACACCCCGTTCACTGCGGGCGCGGCCCCGTCGCTACGGGCGCTGCCCAAGCTAGGCCCCGTTTGCACCCCATTCCTCGCCGCGGGCGTTGCCCCGTTCGTCTCCAAGCTCGAGCCCGTGGGTCACCGACCTCCTCGCCTTCTTCCGCTCCATCAAAGCCTCTGCCGTCGTCTTGCTCGTCAGCGTCGAGGTCGGCGGCGCGGAGCATGTTTCGCCTCCGACGACTTCCGGCATGTGTGAAAAAAAAGGAGGCGCCAGCGACGGGTGCCTCCATGCGTAGGTGACGGTGGCAGTCCACGAGGCAAGCCAAACTCCAGCGGTTGTACCAACGATCTCCATGGGAGACAGAAGGACATAGGAGAGAGAATGTTGCGGGGTCTACTGTGAACCATGACAAATGCAGAGATGCTATGAATGCATGCAATTTTTTTTTTGAAAAATCCTAGGATGTTACATTGTCCCAAAGAACAAATTGGGAATTATTTCCACTATGAAGTAAACGACAAAAGTGTTTGCTAATGTTACTTGCTTATTTCCAAGAAATTGTTTTCTAGCGAAGTATTTGAGTGGGAGGACAATAGAACTTGATAAGGTTTATGAATCTGAGCATAATGATCAGAGTAGCGTAGCATCGGAAATGGTTCCGGAAGCGGCCACGACGATCATGACTCCCATGACTACAAAGTGTTTTAGCCATGGAGATCGAAGTACCTATTGAACCTTGTAGGTGTGGTTTACTTTGTGGTCAAATAAATGATTTGTGGACAAAGGATTTATTTTGAACAGTGATAAACCAACTACATACAAAAAAGTTATGATGGGCCCTGACTCTATTAAAATGGCTATGCGTCATGAAATCCAAGATAGGTAAATACTTTTTGAAAGTAAATGGATATATAAAATTGATGGACTTGGATGGAATATCCTTGAAGAATCTCGACTTGTCGAAAAGTTGATTACGATAAAGTTCAAAGAGTTGACTATGATAAGATTAGATCTTCCGTAGCAATGCTTATAGTCTATGTGAATTATTCTAGTAATCGCTACATATTTCTTTTATGAGATATGATAGTAGGATGGCAGAAATACATTCCTTAGCAGAAGTGTGTATGAAGGATGTATACTAGATACAAACCAAAGAGTTTTGATAGTCCGTGGAATACTAAATAGGTATGCAAACTTCACTGGATGAAGTAAGTATCACGGAGTTGGAATCTTCACCAGATGAAATAATCAAAGAGTTTTGATTTCATTAGAAACAATGAAGATGCTTGCATTTGCAAGAAATTAAGTGGGAGTGCTGAGACATAGTTATAATATCATATGTGGATGACATATCATTGATTATAAATGATGTAATTATATACTTGATGTGATTAAAAGGTTTTATTGAGAATTATTGAAAGAATATGGACTGAAACATATTTAGTGTCAAGATCTATGATGATAGATTGAAACACATAATAAGTTTAAGTCAAAGTACATAGAATGAATATTGAAGTAGTTCAATATAAAAATATTAAGAAGGTGTTCTTTTCCATGTGAAGGTTTAACAAGACTTGAGTGTATTTGACACTCGATGAGTAAAAACACATGAGTGATTTTAGATCACGAATAATATGTACAAAATCAGATGTCTTGTGCTCTAAAAGTGTTACGAGCATATACCAGAATGATTCATGTAATATTCATTGGACGACAGTAAGAATATCCCTGAGTGTTTTAGAAGAACCAAGGATATATATATATAGTTTTGTATGGGGTAATGACAAACAAATCGTTGTAAGGTGTTGCACCGATATTAGTTTGGTCACATATAAAAATAAAAATTTCAATCTCAATTAGGCTAAATGTTGTTTAAAAGTTAGCACAATGAGCTAGAAGAAGTCTATGCTAGATGAGTTCTAAATATTGTGACGGATTCTACAAATGAAGGCAGGGTATCTCATTGTTTTGACAATGACCGAGGATGTTTGAGTCGAAGAGTTCTTTGAGAACTTGGTGTAGTTCCGGTAGTGTCAGAACTATGAAACTATATTGTATGTGACAATATTGGTAACATAATTCAGACCGCAGAATTAAGGTTCCACCATAAGACCAAACATATACGATTAATGCCGACTCATTTGGAAAACTGAGTGATGCGTAGAGACGCAAATGAATTACAAAATACATACGTTTCTGAGAATGTCAGATTTGTTGACTGAAACATCTCCCATAAGCAAACATGATAAGCACCAGAAGGCCAAGGTGTTATATCTTTACAAATGTAAACTAGATTATTGACTCTAGTGCAAGTGGGAGACTGTTGGAGATATGCCCAAGAGGAAATAATAAAGTAGTTATTGTTATATCTTAGTGTTCATGATAAATGTTTACACTCCATGCTATAATTGTAATAACCGGAAACATTAACACATGTGTGTTGTGTAAACAACAAGGAGTCCCTAGTAAGCCTCTTGTATAACTAGCTTGTTGATTAATAGATGATCATGGTTTCGTGATCATGAACATTAGATGTTATGAATAACAAGGTTATGTCATTGGATGAATGATATAATGGACACACACCCAAATGAGCGTAGCATAAGATCAAGTCATTAAGTTCAACTTGCTATAAGCTTTCGATACATAGTTACCTAGTCCTTCGACCATGAGATCATGTAAATCACTTACACCGGAAGGATGCTTTGATTACATCAAACGCCATTGTGTAAATGCATGGTTATAAAGATGAGATTAAGTATTCGGAAAGTGTGAGTTGAGGCATATGGATCAAGAGTGGGATTTGTCCATCCCGATGACGGATAGATATACTCTAGGCCCTCTCGATGGAATATCATCTGATTAGCTTGCAAGCATATGACTAGGTCACAAGAGATGACATACCACGATACGAGTAAAGAGTACTTGTCGGTAACGAGGTTGAACTAGGTATGGAGATACCGATGATCGAACCTTAGACAAGTAAAGTATTGCGTGACAAAGGGAATCAGTATCGTATTTAAATGGTTCATTTCGATCACGAAGTCATCGTTGAATATGTGGGAGCTATTATGGATTTCCGGGTCCCGCTATTAGTTATTGATCGGAGAAGAGTCTCGATCATGTCCGCATAGTTCTCGAACCGTAGGGTGACACACTTAAGGTTTGATGTCGTTTTAAGTAGATATGGAATATGGAATGGAGCTCGAATGTTGTTCGGAGTCTAGGATGGGATCCGAGACATCATGAGGAGGTTCGGAATGGTCCGGAGAATAAGATTCATATCTGGGAAGTCATTTTCCGGGGTTCGGAAAAAGTCCGATGTTTTGACCGGAGCTTCTAGAAGGTTTTGGAAGGACCGGAATAGTCCGGAATATTGTGGAAGGTTCTGAAAGTCTTGGACGATCCAAGGACCTTTTCCACCTATAAAAGGAGGGCAAGGGGAGCCCCAAGAGGTGCACAAGTCGCAGCCCTAGCTCCCTCTCCCCAAACCCTAGCCGCCCCTTCCTCCTCCTCCCTCTTGCATGGCTATGGTGAAGCCCTGCAGGATTTCTCCACCACCACCGCCACCACGCCATCGTGCTGTCGGGATTCCGAGGAGGATCTACTACTTCCCCTGCCCGCTGGAACATGGAGAAGGACGTCGTCATCAACACCGAACGTGTGACCGAGTACGGAGGTGCTGCCCGACTGTGGCACTGTCAAGATCTTCTACGCGCTTTTGAAAGCGGCAAGTGATCGACTACATCAACAACAAGATCTAATCTCGTAGGCTTTGGAATCTTTGAGGGTTAGTCTCATGATCTTCATCTCGTTGCTACCATCTACTAGATTAGATATTGGCTTGTTATTCGTTCTTGCGCGCGGTAGGAAATTTTTTGTTTTCTATGCTACGAATCCCATCAGGAATCAGTGCAGCAGGACTGTCGGAGCTGCCGACATATGCCACCACAGCTGGTGGCGGCACCCCCGCCACGTCAGCGTGCCGCCACCGCCGAGGGCGGCTGGCCTACCCTCTCGATGTCGCCGTTAACGGCCGCTCGGGCAGTCTGACGTGCCGCCACCACTAACGGCGGCAAGGCCCGCCGCCACCAGCTGCGGCGCATCTGCCACGCGTCGGCTGGCTAGCGTGCCGCTGATACGTCTCCGACGTATCGATAATTTCTTATGTTCCATGCCACATTATTGATGATATCTACATGTTATATGCACATTTTATGTCATATTTATGCGTTTGGAACTAACCTATTGACGAGATGCCGAAGGGCCGTTTCTTGCTGTTTTTGGTTTCGAAATCCTAGTAAAGAAATATTCTCGGAATCGGACGAAATCAACGCCCAAGATCTTAGAATCCCGGAAGCATCCGAACACCCGAGTCGCCAGGGGGGGCACGGCCCACCGACCATAGGCCGCGCGGCCCAGGCCCCGGCCGCGCCGCCTTATGGTGTCATCGCCCCTTCGACCTTCCGACGCCGCCTCTATAAAGGTCCCAGACCTAAAACCTCGAGACGAAAAAGCCACGGTACGAGAAACCTTCCGAGCCGCCGCCATCGCGAAGCCAATATCTGGGGACAGGAGTCTCTTCCGGCACGCCGCCGGGACGGGGAAGTGCCCCGGAAGGCTCCTCCATCGACACCACCGCCATCTCCATCAACGCTGCTGTCTCCCATGAGGAGGGAGTAGTTCTCCATCGAGGCTCGGGGCTGTACCGGTAGCTATGTGGTTCATCTCTCTCCTATGTACTTCAATACAATAATCTCATGAGCTGCCTTACATGATTGAGATTCATATGATGATGCTTGTAATCTCGATGTCGTTATGCTAGTCAAGTGAATTTTACTTATGTGATCTCCGGAGACTCCTTGTCCCACGTGTGTAAAGGTGACAGTGTGTGCACCGTGTGGGTCTATTAGGCTATATTTCACAGAATACTTATTCACTGTTATGAATGGCATAGTGAAGTGCTTATTTATATCTCTTTATGATTGCAATGTGTTTTGTATCACAATTTATCTATGTGCTACTCTAGTAATGTTATTAAAGTAGTTTTATTCCTCACGTGTAATGGTGACAGTGTGTGCATCCGTGTTAGTACTTGGCGTATGCTATGATTATGATCTCTTGTAGATTATGAAGTTAACTATTGCTATGACAGTATTGATGTGATCTATGCCTCCTTTTGTAGCGTGAAGGTGACAGTGTGCATGCTACGTTAGTACTTGGTTTAGTTGTGTTGATCTGTCATGCACTCTAAGGTTATTTAAATATGAACATTGAATTGTGGAGCTTGTTAACTCCGGCATTGAGGGTTCGTGTAATCCTACGCAATGGTGTTCATCATCCAACAAGAGTGTAGAGTATGCATTTATCTATTGTTATGTGATCAATGTTGAGAGTGTCCACTAGTGAAAGTATGATCCCTAGGCCTTGTTCCTAAATATGCTATCGCTGCTTGTTTACTGTTTTACTGCATTACTACCACTACATGCTTGTTTACTCAAAGCACTTTTCTGGTGTCGTTGCCACTGCTCATATATTCATACCACCTGTATTTCACTATCTCTTCGCCGAACTAGTGCACCTATTAGGTGGGTTGGGGACACAAGAGACTTCTTGCTTTGTGGTTGCAGGGTTGCATGAGAGGGATATCTTTGACCTCTTCCTCCCGAGTTCGATAAACCTTGGGTGATCCACTTAAGGGAAACTTGCTGCTGTTCTACAAACCTCTGCTCTTGGAGGCCCAACACTGTCTACAAGAATAGAAGCACCCGTAGACATCAAGCTATTTTCCGCGCCGTTGCCGGGGAGGAAAGGTAAAAGGCACTCATACTTCGGTTCCAGGTAACAGTACTTTTCTGGCGCCATTGTGTTTGTGCTCGAAGCTATTTCCTTTAGATCCTGCAATTGCAACTTTTTGTTTCTTGTTTACACTAGTTAGGCATAATGGAAAACAACAAAAATATGAGAGAACTTTATGAACTTTATCTTGAATTAGGACATGATGTGTTTGAAGAGAGAATTAAAAAGCCCATGGAACTTTATATGCATGCTAATGGGAATGTTATTAATATGAATGCTTTGAACACTATTGTTGCTAATGCTATGGAAAATTCTAAGCTTGGGGAAGCTGGTTTTGATGAGCATGATCTTTTTAGTCCCCCAAGCATTGAGGAGAAAATTTACTTTGATGATACTTTGCCTCCTATTTATGATGATTATAATGATAGTAGTCTTTTGGTGCCACCTGTTATGGAGGATAAATTTGATTATGATTACAATATACCTCCTATATATGATAGCTACTTTGTTGAATTTGCTCCCACTATTACTAATAAAATTGACTATGCTTATGTGGAGAGTAATAATTTTATGCATGAGACTCATGATAAGAATGCTTTATGTGATAGTTATATTGTTGAGTTTGCTCATGTTGCTACTGAAAGTTATTATGAGAGAGGAAAATATGGTTGTAGAAATTTTTATGTTACTAACACACCTCTCTATGTGCTGAAATTTTTGAAGCTACACTTGTTTTATCTTCCTATGCTTGTTACTTTGCTCTTCATGAACTTGTTTATTTACAAGATTCCTTTTCATAGGAAGCATGTTAGACTTAAATTTGTTTTGAATTTGCCTCTTGATGCTCTCTTTTGCTTCAAATACTATTTCTTGCGAGTGCATCATTAAAACTGCTGAGCCCATCTTAATGGCTATAAAGAAAGAACTTCTTGGGAGATAACCCATGTGTTTATTTTGCTACAGTACTTTGTTTTATATTTGTGTCTTGGAAGTTGTTTAATACTGTAGCAACCTCTCCTTATCTTAGTTTGGTGTTTTATTGTGCCAAGTAAAGTCTTTGATAGCAAGGTTGATACTAGATTTGGATTACTGCGCAGAAACAGTTTTCTTTGCTGTCACGAATCTGGGCAAAATTCTCTGTAGGTAACTCAGAAAATTATGCCAATTTACGTGAGTGATCCTCAGATATGTACGCAACTTTCATTCAATTTGAGCATTTTCATTTGAGCAAGTCTGGTGCCTCAATAAATTTCGTCTTTACGGACTGTTCTGTTTTGACAGATTCTGCCTTTTATTTCGCATTGCCTCTTTTGCTATGTGGGATGGATTTCTTTCTTCCATTGACTTCCAGTAGCTTTGAGCAATGTCCAGAAGTGTTAAGAATGATTGTGTCACCTCTGAATATGTGAATTTTTGATTATGCACTAACCCTCTAATGAGTTTGTTTCGAGTTTGGTGTGGAGGAAGTTTTCAAGGGCCAAGAGAGGAGGATGATATACTATGATCAAGGAGAGTGAAAGCTCTAAGCTTGGGGATGCCCCGGTTCACCCCTGCATATATCAAGAAGACTCAAGCGTCTAAGCTTGGGGATGCCAAGGCATCCCCTTCTTCATCGACAACATTATCAGGTTCCTCCCATGAAACTATATTTTTATTCCATCACAGCTTATGTGCTTTGCTTGGAGCGTCGGTTTGTTTTTGTTTTTGCTTTTTTTGAATAAAATGGATCCTAGCATTCTTTGTGTGGGAGAGAGACACGCTCCGCTGTAGCATATGGACAAATATGTCCTTAGGCTTTACTCATAGTATTCATGGCGAAGTTTCTCCTTCGTTAAATTGTTATATGGTTGGAATTGGAAAATGCTACATGTAGTAATTTGTAAAATGTCTTGGATAATTTGATACTTGGCAATTGTTGTGCTCATGTTTAAGCTCTTGCATCATATACTTTGCACCTATTAGTGAAGAATACATAGAGCTTGCTAAAATTTGGTTTGCATATTTGGTTTCTCTAAAGTCTAGATAATTTCTAGTATTGAGTTTGAACAACAAGGAAGACGGTGTAGAGTCTTATAATGTTTACAATGTGTCTTTTATGTGAGTTTTGCTGCACCGCTTCATCCTTGTGTTTGTTTCAAATAGCCTTGCTAGCCTAAACCTTGTATCGAGAGGGAATACTTCTCATGCATCCAAAATACTTGAGCCAACCACTATGCCATTTGTATCCACCATACCTACCTACTACATGGTATTTCTCCGCCATTCCAAAGTAAATTGCTTGAGTGCTACCTTTAAACAATTCAAAATTTATCACCTCTGATTTGTGTCAATGTTTTATAGCTCATGAGGAAGTATGTGGTGTTTATCTTTCAATCTTGTTGGGCAACTTTCACCAATGGACTAGTGGCTTCACCCGCTTATCCAATAATTTTGCAAAAAGAGCTGGCAATGGGATTCCCGGTCCCAAATTAATTAACAAAAATAGACACTCCTCCATGGTATGTGATTGTTGGACGGCACCCGAAGGATTCGGTTAGCCATGGCTTGAGAAAGCAAAGGTGGGGAGGAGTGTCATCATAATAAAACTAAAATTAAAAGGCACTCCTTCATGGTATGAGATTGTTGGCAGGCACCCGAGGATTCGGTTAGCCATGGTTTGTGAAAGAAAGGTTGGAAGGAGTGCCACCCAAAAATAAAATAAAATGGGAGCCGCTCTTTGAAGGTTTGTCTGGCAAGGGGGTTAGAGTACCCGCTACCATTCGTTGACAACAACATACACCTCTCAAAACTTTATTTTTATGCTCTCTTTATGTTTTCAAAATAAAAGCTCTAGCACAAATATAGCAATCGATGCTTTCCTCTTTGAAGGACCATTCTTTTACTTTTATCGTTGAGTCAGTTCACCTATTTCTCTCCACCTCAAGAATCAAACACTTGTGTGAACTGTGCATTGATTCCTACATACTTGCATATTGCATTTGTTATATTGCTTTGCATTGACAATTATCCATGAGATATACATGTTACAAGTTGAAAGCAACCGCTGAAACTTAATCTTCCATTGTGTTGCTTCAATACCTTTACTTTGAATTATTGCTTTATGAGTTAACCCTTATGCAAGACTTATTGATGCTTGTCTTGAAAGTACTATTCATGAAAAGCCTTTGCTATATGGTTCATTTGTTTACTCATGTCATATACATTGTTTTGATCGCTGCATTCATTACATATACTTATAATAGTATGATCAAGGTTATGATGGCATGTCACTCCAGAAATAATCTTTGTTATCATTTACCTGCTCGGGACGAGCAGAAACTAAGCTTGGGGATGCTGATACGTCTCCGACGTATCGATAATTTCTTATGTTCCATGCCACATTATTGATGATATCTACATGTTATATGCACATTTTATGTCATATTTATGCGTTTTCTGGAACTAACCTATTGACGAGATGCCGAAGGGCCAGTTGCTGTTTTCTGCTGTTTTTGGTTTCAGAAATCCTAGTAAAGAAATATTCTCGGAATCGGATGAAATCAACGCCCAAGATCTTACAATCCCCGGAAGCATCCAGAACACCCGAGAGTCGCCAGAGGGGGGGAACAGGCCCACCAGACCATAGGCCGGCGCGGCCCAGGCCCTGGCCGCGCCGCCTTATGGTGTCGTCGCCCTTCGACCTTCTGACGCCGCCTCTTCGCCTATATAAAGGTCCCAGACCTAAAACCTCGAGACGAAAAAGCCACGGTACGAGAAACCTTCCAGAGCCGCCGCCATCGCGAAGCCAAGATCTGGGGGACAGGAGTCTCTGTTCCGGCACGCCGCCGGACGGGAAGTGCCCCGGAAGGCTCCTCCATCGACAGCACCGCCATCTCCATCAACGCTGCTGTCTCCCATGAGGAGGGAGTAGTTCTCCATCGAGGCTCGGGGCTGTACCGGTAGCTATGTGGTTCATCTCTCTCCTATGTACTTCAATACAATAATCTCATGAGCTGCCTTACATGATTGAGATTCATATGATGATGCTTGTAATCTAGATGTCGTTATGCTAGTCAAGTGAATTTTACTTATGTGATCTCCGAGACTCCTTGTCCCACGTGTGTAAAGGTGACAGTGTGTGCACCGTGTGGGTCTCTTAGGCTATATTTCACAGAATACTTATTCACTGTTATGAATGGCATAGTGAAGTGCTTATTTATATCTCTTTATGATTGCAATGTGTTTTGTATCACAATTTATCTATGTGCTACTCTAGTAATGTTATTAAAGTAGTTTTATTCCTCCTGCACGGTGTAATGGTGACAGTGTGTGCATCCGTGTTAGTACTTGGCGTATGCTATGATTATGATCTCTTGTAGATTATGAAGTTAACTATTGCTATGATAGTATTGATGTGATCTATGCCTCCTTTCGTAGCGTGAAGGTGACAGTGTGCATGCTACGTTAGTACTTGGTTTAGTTGTGTTGATCTGTCATGCACTCTAAGGTTATTTAAATATGAACATTGAATTGTGGAGCTTGTTAACTCCGGCATTGAGGGTTCGTGTAATCCTACGCAATGGTGTTCATCATCCAACAAGAGTGTAGAGTATGCATTTATCTATTCTGTTATGTGATCAATGTTGAGAGTGTCCACTAGTGAAAGTATGATCCCTAGGCCTTGTTCCTAAATACGCTATCGCTGCTTGTTTACGTTTTACTGCGTTACTACTGCGCATTACTGCTTGTTTACTGCCCTGGGCAAAGCACTTTTCTGGTGCCGTTGCCACTGCTCATATATATTCATACCACCTGTATTTCACTATCTCTTCGCCGAACTAGTGCACCTATTAGGTGTGTTGGGGACACAAGAGACTTCTTGCTTTGTGGTTGCAGGGTTGCATGAGAGGGATATCTTTGACCTCTTCCTCCCTGAGTTCGATAAACCTTGGGTGATCCACTTAAGGGAAACTTGCTGCTGTTCTACAAACCTCTGCTCTTGGAGGCCCAACACTGTCTACAAGAATAGAAGCACCCGTAGACATCAGCCGCCACGTTACTTTTGGAATTTGCACTCAGAGATGGTCCTTTCTGACATTTCACTAGGGCAGGTGGTCTCTTCTGTCAAAATTTTAGCCCAAAATCTAACTAATTCATCTCCACACTTACTCACCTATCAGTTTACAGCCCACCATGGCTAAGATGTCCACCTCCACGTTCATCCCAATCGCCCTTCTCCTATGTTTTGCCCCTGCCTTCCTTGTTGACTCTGTTGGCGAGGAACGCATCAAAGGGGAATGTGGAGTCACGACATACCCGGAGGTATGTGTCTCCACCCTCTTGCCCCACACAGTTCCTACGAACATGTACGCCGACGGGAAGGAGCTGGCTGACCTAGGTCCGGGCCGCGTCCCATCTCTTGTTGCTGGCCTCCACGGCAACGGGCAGCTAGCAGTGGAATGATGAGAACATGTCCAAGGAGGACGAGGACTGCTTCAAGGAGTGCAAAGCCAAGCTCGACGGCTCCGACAAGGTCCTCGACCCGTGCCCAGACACGATGAAGCTCGCCGAAGTACGTAGCTTTCTAGACGAGGCCAAGACGAAGAACCTGGAATGGAGCTGGGACGCCTGCCGGCGCGGGGACGGCAAGAAGAAGGTTGATGAGATCTCCAAGGGGAACCATGCGGATAAGTTCATGGAGATCCTACCGCTGCTCCTCCACAAAGCCCTCGACAAGTAAACCAAGCTATAACTCTGCGCAGCATGCACAAGGCGATGTGAGCCGTCCACACGTCAAGATCAGTACCTATTTACTACTGATTCGCACTTATATGGCAATCCGATGAACATAAAAAGAAATATAGATTATATAAATGGAATATATTGTGTAGACCAAAGGATCAAGGAGGGTTGGGTATTGAGGTATTGGAATTGAAAAAAAAATATTTATTAAGCAAATGGCTGTTCAAACTTCTTTCAGAGGAGGGCATGTGGCAGCAGCTCTTAAGAAACAAATATCTTCAAAATAAAACTTTATCACAAGTTGAGGTCAAACCAACGGACTCACCTTTTTGGAAGGGTCCCATGCATGTGAAAGAGGATTTCTTCCAGAGAGGTTATTTTCGAGTGGGAGATGGGACATCTGTTAGGTTCTGGGAGGACGTATGGCTGGGAGACATGCCACTATCTCAACAATATCCAGCTTTATATAATAGCATCCAACATAAAAATGTGTTAGTTTCGACTGTTAGCGACTTAACCTATCAATATTTCTTTTAGAAGAGGATTGAATGATAATAAGTGGGTGCAATGGTTACATTTATGCCAAAGATTGATTACAATTGATTTATCATCTGAATCTGATAAGTTTATTTGGAAGCTTACGAATTCTGGCTTTTCTTCAGTTAGGTCTATGTACCTTGATTGGATAAATGGAAATACTGTTTATCTTCGCGGGTATCTTTGGAAGTTAAAGATTCCTCTCAAAATTAAAAAAATTATGTGGTTCCTTAGTAATAAGGTGCTACTAACTAAGGATAATTTAGCTAAACGGAAGTGGAAGGGATGTCAAAAATGTTGTTTTTGTGATTCCATGGAAACCGTTAATCATTTGTTTATTGAATGCCCTTTTGCGAAGATCGTTTGGCGTATGATGTACCTTGCTTACAATATTCCTCCACCAGCTAACATTACTAATATGTTTGGTAGATGGCTGAATGGGGTGAGGAAAGAGGATAAACACAAAATTCGGATTGGTGTTTCAGCTCTTTGTTGGGCTATTTGGAGAACAAGAAATGATATTATCTTTAACAAACAAAATGGGACTAATTTTTTGCAGATTATCCGGCGGGCTGCTCATTCAATTCAGCAATGGGTTTTACTCCTCTCAGTGGAACAGCGGGAGGCTATGGTTATTGGATGCAACCGGATGCTAGTGGTTGCTCAGGACTTCTTTTTTCAGGCTACTGGGTGGCGGCATCTTAATAAAATAGCAAATGCATAGCTTCTCTATTTGCCGTATTTTTAGCTGGTTGATTCGTGTATCGACCTTAGCTTTTCCATGATTGTAATAAGGCTTCTTGGGTATACTATGACTTGATACTTTGTTTTTTTAATAAAGCAAGCCGTGTGCATCTATTGATGCAGAGGCTAGGGCTAAGCTCCTTTATCGAAAAAAAATAAGTACTACCTATTTACCTGTTGTTGTTGCTATAGCATCATTTAGTTGAATTTTCTAACTATTGTTTTATTGCCTTTGTAAATAAATTAACTTTACTAGGAAGAAGCCCGTGCGTTGCTACGGCTTAATTTCATTTTATCATGGATTTTCTTATTTTATGTTTCCTTTTTCTCTTTTGTCCTTGCCTAAAAGTTGCACCAAATTGAGACATAACTGGCACGTTGCAATTCAAAACTCAGCATGGAGACCGAATGTGTAGCGGACGGACTCGAGCAAATATTACTTCACACGACACATGATTTATAATAAGTGCGTTCCGGCTCAATCTCTGAAAACACGTTGGTACCAGAGGCAAGTTAGATACGTGTGGCTGAATAATCTGATCTGATATACACCTAGCGGAAAAAGACCTCTTGCTCCTTTACTTTTTTTTCCAAAGCAGCCGAAACTCCAGGGGCTACCAAAAACAATCTGATTAAAATCAAGAGAAAATAATATCACAACAACGCTCAATTCTTCAGAAAAGCAGGATCGTGAACTCCAGCGTGGCATGGATTGTTTTGGCCGCTGCTCTAGCCTTGCCAGGGCCGAGGTGCCCCTTGCTCTTGCATGCCACTGTTACCATAATGTTGCCACACCAGCTGATCTTTCGTCAGAAGTGCTGCTTTCGTCTGCACGTATGTGGAACGGTGAGACTACCATGCAAAATGGCCAGCTCCTAGTGGTGTGCTTAGAGGGCCGTGGCAGAGCGAGCAATGGTGCCTCGGGGGGCTAAAGAGGCACACAACTCGCTCTGTCGGAGAAGACATGCGTGTTCTGCGTCATCGCGCGGTTGTCCATGTCGTCGAACTGCCGAGGGCGCTCGCCGACTCGACCAACGTCGTCTCCCAGTCCGTTTCCCCCCTCGTCCCTATGGCTCTCTCCTGGTCAGCATCTGCAGCCTGCTGCTGCTTCCAGGGTCTAAGGGCATCTCCAACCGCGCGACCCAAACGGACGCGTTGGGCCGTCTGGTTTGGACCGTTTGGGTGGCCGAGCGGACACGCGGATAGCGGCCAACGTCCGCGTGTCCGTTTGGGTCGCGCGCTGCGCCCAACGCGCGGGCGCATCGCATAACCGTATAAACATGAAAACAAACAAAAAAATGCGAATTTAAACGAAATTATATTGAACATATGCCCTATTTTGGGCAAATTTGTACATAGCCCTATTTTAGGCAAATAAAACTAACAAAAGAAGCTCCTATATGGGCTTTTAAATTTAAACTAATATTTAAAAACCCTCTATTAGGGTTTGGTCGGCGGCGCGGTGGCCGCCGGTGCGCCGCCTAGCCCCTGTGGACGTCGTCGACGTCCCCGGGCGGCGAGGCGCTGTTGTGGCTCGACCGCGTTGGGGACTCCGGCCACGGAGACCACAGGGCCTCCTCCTACGGCGAGTGGGGGTCCGGAGCCACCCGTGGCTGCGGCGGCGCACGGAGCAGCGCCTCCTCCTCGAGGCGCTGCCGCCTCTCCTGCCAGCGCGGCGCGGCCTCCCGGCGGCGCGCTGGTCCGCGCGGCGCCGTCCTCCCGCCGCCGCTGCGGCGGCGCTCCTCGCCGGCGCGGCGCCCCTCCTCCCGCGCGCCGCCTCCTCCTCCTCCCGTCGCGCCTGGAGGGCCTGGGCGTAGAGCTCCCAGCCCTCCGCCTCCTCGACCTCCCACCGCGCCGCCTCCTCCATCGGAGGTGCGACGGCCGCATGGAGGTGCGGCCATTTCGCCTCCTCCTCCGCCGCCGAGATAATCAGGGCGGCGCGGAGGTCCGGTCCTCCTCCGAGGACTCCGGCTTCGGCTCGAGGAGGAGAGGCGGCGGTTGCGGCAATGCCGCACCGCCGCGGGCGGCCTCTTCGATGTGGAGGCCGCGTTGGTTTCCTCCCGATGGCCGCAACGCCGGCGGACGACGGCGGCTGCTGCTCGCCTCGTCGTCGTTCGCTCCGGGGCCATGGCGGCGGTTTTGCTCGGGAGTGCAGTGGGGACTGGAGTGGAGGCCGATCCCCTCCAGTCCCCATTTAATAGTCTCCCTGGTCACCGACAGGTGGGCCCAAGGGAGACGAGGCGACCAGCGCGCGGACGCGAGCGGACGGCGCGTGCCATCCGCGGCCACGCAAACCTAGCCCAGATTTGGGCCGGGTTTGCGTCGTTCCGGACACCGCGGCCGTCCACTTTTGCGGTGCGTCCCCGCGCTGAGCCGCGTTTTTGTCCGGCTCGACCCAAACGGACGCGCGGGCGCGGTTTGGGTCGCGCGGTTGGAGATGCCCTAACGCCCTGGTCGTAGCCTCGTAGGCTGCAGCAACGAGCAGGCTTATGGCAGCTGCTCCTTCCATAATCAATCTGTGACAAATCGAAAATTCGCGAGCAAGAACAGCAAGAATTCGGGTTTGAATAATGTGGATGTGTTTTCTCGAGTGAGAGAGTGGAGTGGCTGAGGAGGGAGTAAGTGGAGGGCTAGGGGGTCCCACATCAGGCCTTGGCGCAGCCTGGTGCTTGGTCGCGCCACCACATGGTGTGGCCGGCCTGTGGGTCCCCTGGGCAGCCCCAAGTGCCTCTCTGCCCCTTTTCGTGCGTACAAATTTTGCGTAAATTTTCTGAAATTGCCTCGATTTCCTGTAATTGCCTCAGTATGTAACAAGGAGCGTTTAACTGCTCACCGGACGGTTACTCCAGGACCCGTGGCCGTCGTTCCCTATAATTGCCTCGATTTCCTCCAGAACCGTTGCGGTTATCATCCCGACGATCGTCGCGCCTGTCGCCGCGTTGATCATCGTACCGATCGTCGCACCTGTCGCCGCGTTGATCATCGTACCGATCGTCACGTCGATCGGAGTATCCGACAGCTACAATGTTGGTGTTGCCGAAGGTTTCGTATCCACGGTCTCTTCTCTTTTTGCGGCGATCACGTCGATGACCTGAATCATGTTTCTGGTCATCCTCTCTGTCGTCACTGCGTGGGCATGGCTTCCGCACGTGGTCTTCTCCATCATCCCAACTATTGGCAATTTCATAAGCTTGGTAATAGTCTTCGGCTTCTTCTGGCCGAATTCTTCTATGTATGATTCTCGTTGAATGCCATCACTGAAGGCGTCAATCGCCCTGTCAATGGAAACATCTTCAGCAACATTTAGCAGTTTAGTAAAACGTCTAATATACGCGTGCATCGATTCTTTCGGCTTTTGATGGCAGTGGCACAACTCTTAAATTCCAACGAACCTCTTGTATGTGGCCTGGAAATTTTTTACGAAAGCATCAACCAGATCTTTCCAGGATCTAATGGATCCCTTCGACAATTCTCTCAGCCATGCTCGTGCCAAATTTATGTCTCGTGATGGCTTGAAGTTGGCACATAAATTTGGCATGCATTTGAAATGCTTGGGTCGTGCAATGATCTTAACGTTCTTCAACAGTCACCACTTATAACAAGGATTGCATTGGGTGCGACATGTACTCAACGTGGCGAACATTTGTGAAGCCGGTGCAAACCCACAAGTAAGAAACAAGTCAGACCCAGATGCCACGACTTCAAGGCTCCAGCATTTGTTGCACCAGAAAGCACTTCCCACATCACTGCATAACAAGGTTCAGCTGCAGGGCTTCACATACGCTCGCCTGCAGTCTGCAGAGCTAACTACAGTTCTGAATCTACATCTACAATGGAGAATACTAACTACAGTAGTGTACAGCGCAACCGCCCGATCTCCGAATCCATCAACTTAACATAGTCTGGTTCGACGCACACAGAATAACTGTGCAGCAGAATCTAGAGTGAATACGATGGTAGGACGAACAGAGCTAACCCTGAATCTACTCCATCTTCCGGGTGGCCCAATCCTTCTTGTGCCCACCAAGGATCCGGGAGATCTGAAGCCCTCTGCTAAACGCTTGGTTGAAGAGCATCCGGGTCTGGAACTCCGAGACAAAGGGAATCCAGGCGAGGAATGCAATGGGCGTGAACAGGAGGAGCCCCATCAGGATCTCGTAGCCGCGGGCGAGGGCCCTGACCGACCCCCACAGTCCGACCATCACCAGAGCAGGCTTGATCGCTTGGGCAATCTGTCAAACAAGGTTAAGTCAAACCTGAGTAGAAAAAAAGGCATGTGGAGGAGAGCAATGTAGTCGTGTGACTAACCAGAAGTAAGCCCCATCCGGTCGGCATGAAAGCAAGGATGCAGACGAAGATGTCGAGAATCGTCATGTGAGCAATCGCCGTTAAGATGACGATCATGGAGATGAACGTTATGAATATCAGCCCCTTCATCAGCCGGAACACGAGCTGGAACTCCGCGCTGAACCTCCTCCTGCCCATTGACACGGTCTGACAAAGAGAAATCATGACAACTAGGTGTTTCAGCTTGAGAAGGAGATAAAATATCATACTCTCTCCGTTCCTAGATATAAGCTATATAGTTTCTGGCACGGAAATTAAAGAACACGCATTTAGAAAAAAAACACATCATGTTTAACTAGGTTTAACCCTAGTCAATTGACATGAGCTAATTGAGGACTTTGCATACAATAAAGAAACCTAATCAAATCCCTCAAAATATTGTATATACAAGCATGGCAACGCAATACACCTTATATTTTAAAAAAAAATCTCAAAAACTATATGGCTTATATATAGGAACGGAGGGAGTAATATTCTTTTCGCTGCAAAAGCAAGGCTCAGAAATCCAATTTCTACATGGAGAGAAATTTCAAGATGGAAAGGAGATCTTTGTTAGAGAGATAGTTGTATATTGTATTATCTCCAGTAGTTAGGGGGTTCCCTGCATATTTCGTCATGTACATGTACTATATATTGTGGCCTTTGGCCCTCGTGGAATATAAGTTGTCTATTCTTAACATGGTATCAGACTGGTTGAGATCCAAAAAAAAAATCGAGTGCACAACTCACGCTAACCGGCTGCAGCTTCCCGCTGAACTCTGGCCATCTCCGTCGCTGGCCGCCTCCGTCCCCGGCCTCCCCCGTCCCTCACCGGCCGCCGCGTCTACGGTCGTCGTCGCCAGGTCTCTACGCCGGTTCTCTTCTCGCCGGCCGCCGTCGCCAGACCGCCAGCCGTTGTCTCCGGCCGCTATCCATCCAGGCAGCTGCTCGGTCTCCAGCTTCCCGAGCGAGTCTTCGCGTCCAGCGACGAAGTCCCGATCTCGATCTGATTAGAGTTGACCACTCTCGTCCCGTTCGAAAAAAAATCCAAAAAATGGTGTCCGCCTCCAAAAAAATGTTGACCACTCCCGTGATTTTTGATGGCGTGAATTACCCTGATTTCGCTGCCTTTATGCGCATTCATATACGTGGCCTTCGTCTTTGGGGTGTGCTATCCGGCGAGGTCTCCTGTCCGCCCTGCCCCATTGCTCCTATGGCTCCTACTCCACCGACGCCACCAGCTCTTGCTGCCGATGCTCCTCAGGCTGACAAGGATAAAGCTAAGAGTGATGATGATGCGGCCATTTCCGCGTATGATCGGAAGGCTCACGAGTATTCTGATGCTCTTGAGACCTACCGGCTGGACCTGACTGCTTACACCCAGTGGATGGATGATGATGCTCCTGCTGCAGCTGTTCTCACCTCCAGCGTTCTACCGCAGTTTGCTTCTGAGTTTATGGGTCTTGATATTGTCGCCGACATGTGGGCTCACCTTCGTCAACGTTATCAGCCGTCCGGGGATGTTGTGTATCTGTCCGTGGTTCGTCAGGACCATGATCTTCGGCAGGGTGACTCTACTATTGATCAGTTCTACACGCAGAGTGCTGCTATCTAGCGCCAGCTCGAGTCTCTTCACGCTGCTGTTTGTGGTACATGCCCTTGTTGTCAGACTGAGCACTCTGACTTGGAGTTTCAGCGCGTCTACGAGTTCTTGTCTCGGCTCCGCAAGGAGTTTGAGCCCCGTCGTGCCCAGCTGCTTTTCTGTGGCCGTATTCCCATTTCAGAGGTGTTGTCTGAGCTTCGTGCTGAGGAGACTCGCCTACGCGGCGCTGGGTTGCTGGATGTTCCTTCTGTGCTTGCTACTCGTGGCCCTCCGTCATCATCACCTGCGCCATCGACTCCTCCGCGGCCCGCTGCTCCACCACTTTTACCCACTCCTCAGGGTCAGGGCCATAGTCGTGGCCAGGGGCGTGGCTCTCGCCCCCGTCCTCACTGTACCTACTGTGACCTGGATGGTCATACTGAGTCTCATTGCTACACGAGGGACCGTGATCCACGACAGCAAAGGTCGTCTACTTGCTCCTTCTAGCTCCTTAGGGTCTTCTCCAGCTGGTTCACCGAGCAGGACATTGTGCGGCTCAGGCGGCTGCTCGCCGCTTCAGGTTCTCTCTCGACATGTGCTGTTGGTTCTGTGACTGATTCTTCTAGCTCTGCGCGACCACCATCTTCTACACAGTCAGATACCTCCCCTTGGCTTTTGGATTTTGGAGCTTCTTTTCATATCTTTACTATTATATGTGAGTCCGTACGTCATCAAAAATGTTTGATGTCAAAGATTGGAGAAATCTTGACCGTCCAATCTTACTAAACGTCTCCCGCTTGCCATCTAGCCATCCGTCTAATCCACCCTCCTCAAAATCTCCTAAACGCGGATTACTTTTCAAAATCAACGCCAAGAGTAAAAAAACGCCTGCCAGATAAGGAAGTAAACAACGAGAATTAATCTCCTAATCACGGATTACTTTCCAAAATCAACGCCAAGAGTAATAAAACCGTCCTGCTAGATAAGGAAGTAAACGGGGAGAATTAATCGTGGGATAGCCACAATCACGAAATAGCCAGATCAAGTAATGGCCACAATCAATTAGTAGATTGAGTTGCTCAGGCGCTTACTCCATTTCTAATTTGCCTCATGGACGTCTCATCTCTATCTCTCCTTCCTCCATCTGGTCTTCATCGCTGCCCTCCCGCAACGGATGCGCACATCTCGCCTTCAACGGACATGCCTTCGGTCACCGCAAACTGCCAACGCAACCCCTCCTGTATACTCCGTAAACCTGGACGCCTGCTGACCTTCGTCAACATGCTGCTCGGACACGGTCTTGACGGCAGCCACATCGCTCGGCTTGTTCCTGACCTCTGGCGCTGCCTCGAATTCCCTTGTCCTCTGAAGGCTCTGATGCCGCCTCGATGGAGGGGCATCGTCGCCTGACCTTGCTCCTGTAAACACCTGCCGATACCACCATGACCAGATGCGCCATTGCTCGCAGTCGTGCTGCTCGGCCTCCTCGCCGCATTGCCGCCACTCAGACTTGGAGGCGCCCCGCCCCGGCTGCCATTCCCGGCTCAGGCCCAACGCAATCTACGTATGTTATTGTACTACAATATTGTGATTATGATGATTTCAGAGGTTTTATTTTGCTTTTGTGTACAGGTAAGTAACTGGATAATTTCACAACTCAAGGGTGCCTTCCCTTCCCGACGTACATTGGATGACACTAGGAATTAAAATGCTATAACATGCGTAAACCATTTCTCTGGCAGGTCTTCAAGGTGTACCAAGTAAATGATTGTGCATGATGAGATTGCTCAACTTATGGATATTAGACCTGTTCTGCTACAAGAGCATCAAGGGAACGCTATCTGAACTACTGGGTTAGCTAGGTAAAAGCGTTCATCTCTGTTTGTTTGATCAACGATTGTAAGCTACTCTCTGATTAACTGACCTGAGCTCATGTTTCCAGCAAAAGCAAGTATCAGACATTGTACAAGCAGGCCTGCAAGGTGTAGAGAAGATTACTGATTGTGCCTTACTTGGGTCTTATATGGAGAAACTGGCCCTTTTCATAGCCTTTATTTTTGATAATCTCAATAGGACATCAACACACGATAACCTGTAGATTCTTTTACAAGATTTACGGTACATGGAAGAATTGTATACTGGTCCTTGCAGATGTGTACATGCTTGCCATTATTCAACTCACCGTACTGGGTGGACATATATTGTTTATGAATATATCAAGAGTTGAAGCTATTTTTTTTCAAGAGTGTGATTTGAAACTATCAAGTTACATTTTCTTTCTGATTGTATTGCTACAGTTTGTGCTTGGCTAAAAAAAAGGCATTAACAGGTGGGTGTGCCAGTTTACCGACAAGGAACCGTGGCCAACCTGCACAAATAACCAAGAATGCAGTGGAAGAGTAATATTGATGTGATTGTAGTGGATACTGCTGGAAGATTGCAGGTCAGCCTTGTTTTTGTTTCCTTCTAGATGACATCCTAAAATTGGAAAAGGTAAACCATTTTACACTTTTTCTCATTGTTTTCTTTGCTTATTCTTGAGCTCCAGTACTTCTAATGTGTGGCAACAACTATCATGGCTATTATGCCTCATTTAAGTGAAATGAACCTGCTTTTACTTAATGGCCAGTTTTTCAAAATGCATGATTTGGCCTTAGTGCTTTGTAGTAATGTTTAATGAAACAGAATTGCCTTCACGGAGGATTCTATTGATTATCTGAAGTATTTCCAATAAAAAGAGTATCAGAAAACTTAAAAGATTTTTTAGTCATGAAAATGAAAAACGCAGATGCTCTCACGGCTTTGTATCATTCTTCATACATGCAAACCGTACTGCGGTTTTTCTTTACAATGATTGCTGAGTGTATGTTTACTATAACATGCTTCTAAATTTAAGAAATTTTTGCTCTTATTTCTGGTCAGGCTAATGGAAGAAAAAACTGCCAGGAAAGGTGCAATTGGTCACTTTATGTGGCCATAGCATGTCAATATTACAAGAAACAAAAACTAATAGATGATTTTGAGGAGACGAATGTAAGTATAAGCACATGTGGGTGGTGTTGCTGTTGGGAACATAATTTTTTTAGAGCACACATGTTGTAGAGGGTGTCACCAGAGATGCCAAGAGAAACCAAGAAATGCTTGTGGCCTGTCAAAATGACTTTCTCTAACAAAAGAATTTCATTCTAATACAATGTTTTGATTTCTCTACATATATATGTTACCTCTATATATGTGTATTCAAGGGTCGTATTTATTATACCATGAAAATTCACATGTGTGCGGTGGCTATGGCAATAATGTATCGATGTGTGAAGAGACCATAAACTTTCTATGCCTCACCACCAGGTTTGCAAATGGTTATTCCCTGATTGGTGCCTTTGTTGCCACAATGAGATGAAATGATTCAATGATTGTATATACGTGCATATATAATGTCAAGTTGTAGCTTTTTATCTAATCAAAATTTAGGAAAAGTAGAATCTTATTTTTTGGAAACATTAAATACAACGCTAATTTTCATGTATACAGACATGTGCGATAAGGAAAAACTAATAGAGATCGTGGCAACGCATGGGACCGTGGCAACGCATGGGCACTTAACTAGTGACTTCTAATTCTTCTATTTTGTCATCTCTTCGACCTCTTGATTCCCATCTTAGTGTTCTCACAGCTGATGGGACTTCTCTTTCTGTTTCTAGTCAGGGCACTCTTTCTACTCATTCTTTTTTTGTTCCTGATGTTTCTCATGTTCCCCGTCTTACCATGAACCTGTTTTCTGCGAGCCAGCTTACCGACTCTGGTTGTCGCGTCATTCTTGACTTTGATTCTTGTTTGTTCAGGATCATCGCACACAGGCTCTGGTTGGAGCTGGCCCTCGCCGCCATGATTCTCAGGGGCTTTGGGAGTTAGACTGGCTTCATGTTCCTTCCGCTGCCACCTCGTCCGCCAGTTGTTCTATCGTCGTCGCCTCTGTCATGAAGTGGCATCATCGTCTTGGCCACCTTTGTGGTTCTCGTCTGTCGTCATTAGTTCATCGTGGTCTTCTAGGGCATGTCTCAGGAGATGTTTCTTTACAGTGCCAGGGTTGTACGCTAGGTAAACAGATTCAATTACCCTATCTTACTAGTGTGTCTATATCTCAACGACCTTTTGATTTAGTTGACTCTGATGTTTGGGGACCGGCTCCTTTCAGGTCAAAAGGGGGCCATCGATATTATATCATTTTTATAGATGATTTTTCTCGTTCCACTTGGCTGTATTTTATGTCTTCTCGTAGTGAGGTGCTTTCCATTTATAAGCGTTTTGCAGCCGTGGTTCTTACTTAGTTTTCTACACCTATTCGTGTGTTCCGTGCTGATTCTGCTGGTGAGTATATCTCCAAGCATTTGCGTAGCGTCCACTCTCGCTCAGTTCTCTTGTCCTGGTGCGCTCAGAATGGCATTGCTTAGCGTAAGCATCGTCATCTTCTTGAGACTGCTCGTGCGATGATGATCGCTTCTTCTCTTCCGCCTCATTTCTGGGTTGAGGTTGTCTCTACCTCGGCCTATCCCATTAATATCCAGTCATCCGCCACCCTTCAAGGTGGCATTCCTCTCGAGCGACTCTATGATCGCTCTCCTGACTCTATGCTTCGTCTGTTTGGTTGTGTTTGCTATGTTCTCCTCGCTCCTCGTGAACGCACCAAACTATCTGCTCAGTATGTTGAGTGTGTTTTTCTTGGATATAGTGATGAGCATAAGGGCTATCGTTGTTGGGATCCGGTGGCTCGTCTGATGCGAATTTCTCGGGATGTGACTTTTGACGAGTCTCATCTTTTCTATCCGCGTTCGACCTCCCCGACCTCGATTATGGAGGATCTCTCTTTTCTTGCTTTTCCCGACTCTCCTCCCCCAGTCCCACCTGTCTCTTCTCCTTCTCCTTCTGTGTCATCTCCTCCGTCTCCTCCGCCGCCGTCTCCTCCGACTTCTTCGCCGCCATCGTCTCCTCCGACTTCTTCACCACCTCCTTCTTCACCCTCTTCACCGTTATCTCCTCCAGCTACTTCTCATCCTACTTTTCCTTTTCACTATACTCGTTGTCCACGTGGTGTGCTCGCGTCGACTGATGCACCATCTACTTCTAGTGCACCTTCTACTTCTCATGCACCCTCTACTTTTGGTGCACCGTCTCAGCCGTCTTATTCTATCCGTACTCAGCCCCGTTCTTCTCCTGGTTTCTATAATCCTGCTAGCTATAGTGTCTTGGCTATCCCGGAGCCGACTACTTATCGTGAGGCTGTTGTTCATTCTGAATGGCAGCTCGCTATGGCTAAGGAGATTGTTGCGCTTGAGCGCACTGGCACGTGGGAGCTCGTTCCGCTTCCTCCATTTGTTCTTCCTATCACATGTAAGGTTAAGACCCGCTCTGATGGTACTCTTGAGCGATACAAAGCTCAACACGTTGCTAGAGGTTTTCAGCAGGAGCATGGTCGTGACTATGATGAGACTTTTGCTCCAGTCGCTCACATGACCACTGTTCGGACACTTCTTGCCGTGACTTCTGCTCACCATTGGTATGTGTCTCAGCTTGATGTTAAGAACGCCTTTCTTAATGGTGAGTTGTGCGAGGAGGTTTATATGCACCCACCACCTGGATATTCCGTCACAGATGGCTTGGTCTGTCGTCTTCGTCGCTCTCTCAATGGCCTTAAGCAAGCCCCTCTGCATGGTTTGAGCGCTTTGCTTGTGTGGTCACTGCTGTTGGTTTCTCTCCCACTGCACATGATCCGGCGTTGTTTGTTCACTCTTCTCCTCGTGGTCGTACTCTTCTTCTTTTGTATGTCGATGACATGATCATCACTGGTGACGACCCTGAGTATATTGCCTTTGTCAAGGCACGTCTCAGTGAGCAGTTCCTTATGTCGGATCTTGGTCCACTTCGCTATTTCCTTGGGACTGAGGTTTCGTCCACCTCTGATGGTTTCTTTATATCTCAAGAACGTTATATTCAGGACCTTCTTGATCGTGCCGATCTTACTTATGATCATACTGTTGAGACTCCTATGGAGCTCAATATTTCTCTTCGTGCCTCTGATGGTGATCTTCTCTCTGATCCGACTCGTTATCGACATCTTGTCGGGAGTCTCATCTATCTGGCTGTTACTCGCCAAGATATTTCTTATCTTGTCCATATTCTTAGTCGGTTTGTCTCTGCTCCCACTTCGGTCCACTATAGTCACCTTCTTTGTGTTCTACGCAATATACGTGGAACGATCTGTCTTTGTCTGTTCTTTCCTCGTTCCAGCTCGTTACAGCTCCAGTCGTACTCCGATGCAACGTGGGCAAGTGATCCTTCGGATCGCCGGTCCTTGTCTGCCTACTGTGTTTTTCTTGCTGGTTCTCTCATTGCCTGGAAGACGAAGAAGCATACCGCAGTTTGCAGACCGCAGTTTCCCGTTCAAGTGCAGAGGCTGAGTTGCGAACTATGGCTCTTCTAACTGCAGAGGTGACTTGGTTACGGTGGTTACTTGCAGATTTTGGTTGCAGATTTTGGTGTCTCTGATATGACATCCACGACTCTCTTGTCTGACAGTAAAGGTGCTATCAGTATTGCACGTGACCCCGTGAAGCATGAGCTTACCAAGCATACTGGTGTTGATGCTTTTTTTTGTCTGTGTCAGTGTGCAGGATCAGATCATTGCGCTTCAGTATGTGCCTTCAGAGTTACAGTTGGCGGACTTATTTACGAAGACCCAGACTAGAGGGCAGCATAGCTTTCTACTATCCAAACTCAGTGTTGTTGATCCACCATGAGTTTGAGAGGGTGTTAGAGAGATAGTTGTATATTGTATTATCCCCAGTAGTTAGGGGGTTCCCTGCATATTTCGCCCTGTACATGTACTATATATTGTGGTCTTTGGCCCCCGTGGAATATAAGTTGTCTATTCCTAACAATCTTGACTAAATAAGAACTGACCAGTACACCTTCACACAAAGGGCAGGCATGATAGTTCTGAATCTACACCTACAACTGGAGAACGCTAACTAGCCTATAGTACAGCCACTAGGCAAGATCAGACCTGTGAATACCCTCTGGAACAACTGAGCTAGAGAAGGAGATAAAATATCTAACTGCAAAAAGTACAACTCGCAGAATTTGGAGCTCAGAAATCTCATTTGCACAGTGACCTGATAATTTGCAAGCTATTAAATATTCTACATCGAAACAAAATCTTGACTAAGTAGGAACCGACATAAGCATCAGACCTGTGAATACTCAAATACAGACGAGAACTAACAAAAGAAACATAGACTTGATTATATTACCTTCATCACAAGCAGCATGGCCATAATCACAACCCATGAGAAGCCATAAACCTGGAATGAAACGGCATTAATTAGAGAGACTGCATAGGCGTGATACAGATTCGAACATCTAGAATATACCAAATAAAGGAACATTACCAGCACACTTTGTTTATATTGCTTCGTTATATTCAGATGGTACACAAGCCCGTATTGATAGATAAAGAAGCGCAGTGCAAGCAGAATTTCCAGAATAGTGCCACACTTGCCCGAATGTCGAAGAGGCCCCTGCTCTCTGTCCCACCATGATTCCCAGCTCTTCTCTGGTGCTACACCGATTCCCCCACGGTTGCTGATCCACTTGTTCCAATCAGCCCAGTCGTCCACGATCTTCTGCCACTCAAACCCACAAGGATTGAACAGGAAGGGTGCGAAGAGCCACGCGCCAACCATGAACCACATGGAGACGGTGATGAAGATGTATGTGATGGCTCCTCTGTACGGCTGCCCAAAGATCTCAAACACGATCAGCAGGATCATCAGCTCGATACCCTTCACGAAATGACTGCGGGAATAGAGGCGGTAGTTCTCAGCAAACTTGGCATGGAAGACCACAAACCCACGTCCAGTCGCTCTGTATTCGGCTCCTCCGTGGAGCAGCGTCCTTCCATAATAGTGAGTTTTGGTCCCAAGTGAAAATGTGAAGAAAACAGATGCTAGCTGGAGTTGCATGAGCACAAAGTCGCTTAATGCCGTTCTGAATCCTCTCTCTAGACCAATTTCCATCATCATGGGTAACGCCATCAAGAATCCAAGTTGAACAAACGACTCTGATGCAAGAGCAACTTGCAGAGGTGTATTGTGCACAAACCTCTTTCCAGTAGCAAGTGCGTTGTCCAGTCCACTGAGGACAAGATATAACCGCCCATAAAGGAAAACATACACAGTCCAAACCGTAATCTGAAACCAAACATAACGAGTTAAGTTTATGGGTTAACCAACGATTCAGAAAGAGAAATTTTGGGCCAATAACATACCATCATACTGAAATAGAACCCAATGGTCGTGTAGTAACAGGACAACATTCTGAAGAAATCAAAACGTTGCCCCAGTCGGTAGATGTCACGGCTCAGTGTCTGTTCACCGTTGCCAGTTGCTATCTTTGCCTCGAATAGAGAAATTTGATTGAGACCCACATCCCTCCCCTTGCCAACTTGCATGTATTCATGATGAGTGACAAGGCCTTCACGTAATGTAGAGTTGAATCCTAAAACAAAATATGTCACGTCACTACCAAAATGGTACCAGATTTCCTCTACTCCAACACCAACTGAGAGAGCTTAGCACCTGCAAATATGTCCTCACTAAGATTGATAATCCTCGATGCTTTACTTATACCACCCCTTGTAAGGTGGAAAAGGCGATCAAAAATATCAGGATGCCCATAGTGGAACCGAACCCTGCAGAGAGGTGTTAAAAAAAGCACAAAGTTAATAAGATCTTCAGAAATCATGAATCAACGAACTGCCCAAGTGTCCAACAAAAGCAAGCAGCCAATTCAACATGATTATGAAAGCAAAACCAATAGATACCACAAATATGATTATGAAAGCAACGCTAGATACCACAATGGCATGCTGTTAGTTGTGTGCAAGATACTATAGGATTGGTACCTCAATGGATTGGCAAGTACACGCTGTCCAATGGTCACAAAACTGGTCTCCTGATTTGACATAAACCATGCAAGGGATGAAACACTGCAGAATTGTAGAAAAGAAAATTCACAGGGTTAGCGGGGGGAAACACTGCATTACATGTTAGATAATCCAAATTAAAAACAGATGTAACTAATTTATATAATCACCAGTTTGAAAAAAGGAAACGCCTGATTACCTGCCAGTAAATATATGCTCCCTTACTCCAAGAATTGATGGATATCTCGCACCATCATGTTTCACCAGAAACTCTTGCAACAAATTTCTCATTTTAAGAGCCTCCTCCAAATAATGGTCCTATTATTCGTAGCATGCCATCAAAGAAGGAACATGAAAACATAATTCCATGAAGCAGCAAGTGCGACAACCTGTACCTGATTCATATCTATAGTCTGGAGACATTCACCTCTAGTGAAAATTATTGCATGGTTCTGATTTTCTGGCTTTCTCTCACCTAGAGTAGCATTGCCTGGAAGTTTTATCTTGTAGATGACCTGCACACAAAAGGTAAATGGCAAATAAGAAAAAGCAGCCTCCCCCTTCCCCCGACGCCAGCGCCATGTCTTACGCAGGCAGCAGCGGCGACATCCACCACCGCTGCCAGGATAGATGGCTGGCCTCCGACGGCGAGTCCTCTGGCTCTGGCTCGCGCAGCTACAGCGACGTGGCCCGCACCCCGCCCCACGCCTCGCCGGCCGCGCAGCCGCTCCAGCTAGCGACCGCCCTCGTCGAGCCCCGCCGCGCCCCTGCCTCCACTCGCCTTGGACCCAGGTCTGAGATCCACCGCGCCGGCAACAACAACCTCGCGGCCCGCAGGACTGACGCTGATGGGTGGCAACAACCGAGGCGCCGGCACCACCAGCGCCGCCGGCCTCGTCGTGTCTCCAGCGAGCACCAACGCCGGCGCAGCCCAACCCCGGAGATGGATGGAGGGCTCTGCTTCCGCTGCCTCGAGCCCGGCCATGCCGTTCGCGACTGCCTCAACGAGCTGCGATGCCGGCGCTGCCTTCTTTCCGGCCACGGGTCGCGAGGTTGCACGCCGGAGCAGCGTGCCTATGACCGCGCCCGTGCCCGCCGGCCATCCCTGGAAAGCGCGCCACCCCAGCGAGCCCGCGCCGCCACACCCCCACCCCCACTGCCGCCCCCTCCTCAGCAGCGCGCCCCTGACGCCGGCTGTTGATCCCCTGGGTCCAGCCCGTGTTATCATCTCGCGCACCGCTGAGATGGAAGCAGCAGAGGAGGTCCTGCAGCGCGCGATGCTCGCCACGGTCACCGGCACGAGGCCTACCGTCTCCGCCGACGAAGTCGCCAACGTCCACTTCACTGCCTTTGACCTGCAAGACGGCGACTTTACCGTTCACCTGCACCACCCGGAGGATTTTCTAATCATCTTCAGCTCCATGCGCACCAGAGAAAGGCTCTCCGGCGACCACTTCATCAACGATCCAAACTTCAAGCTGTCCATCTGCCCCTGGTGCAAACTGGCTCATGCTGGCTGTGACAGGTTTGATCACCGCGTTGAGCTCGACATCCGCGGCATCCCTCCACAGGCCTGGCATGTCTCCACGGCGGAGGCCCTGCTCGGCGAGAGTTGCTGGATCGAACGCCTCCACCCCGCTACGCGCTCCAGGGCCGACATGGCCACGTTCCGCCTCACGGCGCTCACCCACGACCTCGCCGCCATCCGCCGTCAAGCAATCCTCGAGGTGGTCGAGCTCGTCCCGGCGCGCCTACCTACCCAGGCCCCATCGGTCCGCTCGCTAACCTACCCCATCGACATCAGTATCGTGAGCCGCGAAGTCATCAGCCATGCACCACGCCCTGACGCTGGACCCTCGGATGGGCATGGTGGCACCGGCAGTGGCGCGGAGGATCGTGGAGGTCGTCGCGGCCCCCCGAGACGTCGCGGCCGCAAGCGCCGCCGCCCTGACAGCGATGCTGCACCTCCTCGTGGTCGTGCGGACGGCATGGCCATGGACACACCAGCCTGGGCCACCGATGGTCGCAGTCACCGCTCCGACGGCCTGGCTGTTGATGCACACTGGACGGACGCCCGCCGTGCTGCCCCGCCGCCGCCCACTCCAAGCACCGCCGCCGCACCTGCAAGGTCGATGGAACCTTGGCCCATCCACGCCAGGACCCACACGCCAGCGCGCCAATCCAGAGGTGGTACGTTCTTTTGGCGCGTAAAGGACCGACAACCTGTACCAGCGCCTGACAAAGATGATCGTGCAACAGCCACTACCATGCAAGATTCCTCCAGAAGGACAGCGCCACAGGCCGCTGCCACGGCCGAGCCCACCACGGTTTCAAACTCCCCGTCTACTTTTGCACATGAGGACGAGCAAGTTGAGGACCGGCCCCATCGGGATCAGGAAGATAGACAGACAAATCCCCTCTTCGATGAAAGTGAGGTCCCTGACTCCCAAACTGGCATGTCCACACCGCTCGAAAAAGATTTGCTATCGGGACAAGACGAAGTTGCAGCTACATCAGCCGTTGGCGCCAATTTGGAGACATCTGGCGACCAGCTGACCAGGTCCACACACCATGTGCTGGAGGAAGCATCCAGCAACCCCAGTGCCCTAACTGACGCCGTTGGGAGCATGACCCACGCCGAAGCTAGGCTGGATTGTGTGGCCCATATGGACCAAGCCCAGGAAGCGGAGGCCGCACCAACATCGAGCCCTCCTGACGATGCACGACCTGCCGCAACCGTCGAACGAACGGCCGCACCCACCCAATGTCGCGCAAGGCCAGATCGCTTCGCTACGCCGCCGATCACGCTGCGCAGACGCCCGCGCGCTACGCCCACGCCGGCAACATGGACGCTCGGCGACTTCCTCGCCGCCGCCACTTGTCACCTCTCCGCGGCGCTCCCCACCCCGGGAAAGCGGCCACGGAGACAGCCCCTGAACTTTTCCCCAAGACGGGGACGATCGGCATCCGTAAGGAAGGCTACCACAGCACCTCCAACGGCGGAGAGAAGGGCACAAGTGCAGCTCCTTCGCACCCTGGGCATCATCGGCATCAACCAGAGGATCACGGCCGAGCAGATGAAAGCATATGATGACCTGTTCGCAACGCCCATCCCCATGGAGATCTTGAAAGCCATCGCGGCCCTTGTCGACCGTGAGATGCCAGACAACCCTGACGCGCCACCATGCTCCGTGGTGCCTGCCGGCGACCTCCTTCAGGTCTAGCTGTGCACGCACAACGCCCATGTCGAGTTAGTTTCTATGGCTAGCAACATCAAGATTGTAATATGGAACGTGCGTGGCCTAAACGCGCGAGCTAGGAGGCTTGGCATTAGATCGCTCATGGCCACCACGGACGCCTCAATCGTTTGCCTCCAGGAAACAAAAATGAATTTGATCTACTCGTTCATCGTGTTGGAGGCACTTGGGCCGGAATTCGACGATTACACTTACCTGCCCGCGGATGGCACTCGTGGCGGCATATTGCTTGCGTGGAAGAGCAGGACGGTGTCCATCAGCCCACGTTCACCACCAATGCCATTACTGCAAAGGTCGCCATTGCCGACAGCGCGCCTTGGTGGATATCCGTCGTCTACGGCCCCCAGGAAGACGCTGACAAGATTGCGTTCCTCCAGGAGCTTCGCGATCTTCGGATCGATTGTCCCAGACCCTGGATGATATGCGGAGACTTCAACTTGATATATCGAGCAGAGGACAAGAACAACGGAAACCTCGACCGACGGATGATGGGCCGCTTCCGGCGATGCCTCAACGATCTAGCGCTCAAGGAAGTATATCTACACGGCCGCCGGTACACCTGGTCCAATGGGCAGTCTCCGCCGACACTGGTACACCTCGATCGCGTGCTCTGTAACACGGATTGGGAGGAGCTTGTTGGCGACTGCAACCTCCACTGCCTCGCGTCCGTCGTCTCCGATCATAGTCCATTGCTGCTGGACTGCTCCCCGACGCCGCCGATGCACACCGCCGCTTCCACTTTGAGGACTACTGGTTGCGGCTGGATGGCTTCCAGGCAACTGTGTTGGAAGCTTGGCATGCCGTGGACGACACGGACCCATTCAGACGGCTGATGTTGCGCTTACAGAACACGGCGCGGAGACTGACCAGCTGGAGTGCAAAATCGGTTGGCACCGTCAAGCACAAGTTGGCACTATCTCGGGAGCTCATCCTCAAGTTCGACAAGGCGCGCGAAGACCGTGTGCTCACACCACACGAAGTCTGGCTGTACAAGAGCCTAAAGCTAACCTACCTGGGATATGCGTCGCTGGAGCGCACCATTGCCCGCCAACGTGCTCGTATCGCCACCCTCAAGGATGGAGACGCAAACACATCATTCTTTCACAGACAATGCTCCTACCGCCGCCAAAAAAATAGGATCCACAGCCTCCTGGTCGATGGCCACCTGGTCACCGAGGCGGACGACATGGCTGCTGCTGCATACTCGCACTTCGACAACCTGCTGGGCACAGCCGTCGATCGCGACTGCACGCTTAACTTGGCGCAGCTGATTGACCCTTCCGACAGCCTACTCGAGCTGGACGCGCCCTTCACCGATGAGGAAATCTGGGCCGCGGTCAAAAGACTCCCGGCACGCAAGGCACCTGGGCCTGACGGCTTCACAGCTGAATTCTTGCGCGCATGCTGGGACACAGTGAAGCCTGACCTCATGGCTATCTTCCACGAGCTGTACAACTGCAGAGGCAGAGGTTTCCAGAAGCTGAATCAGGCCCTCCTGACGTTGCTGCCCAAGCGTCCCGACGCACACGAGCTCGGTGACTATCGTCCCATCAGCTTGATCCACCTAGTTGCCAAAGTCCTCGCCAAGGTGCTATCCCTCCGCCTCGCTTCGAGGCTGGATGACCTTGTGAGCAAGAGCCAGAACGCTTTCATCAGCGGACGAAGCCTCCATGACAACTTCATACTTGTGCGCCAGTCCATGCGCCTACTGCATCAATTGCGCGAGCCAAGGGTATTGCTGAAGCTTGACTTGGCAAAAGCCTTTGACACCATCTCCTGGCCGTTCCTGTTTGAGGTACTGCGACAATATGGCTTCGGCACGAGATTCCTGGACTGGCTTGCCATCCTCTTGAGCTCCGCGAACACGCGGGTCATGATCAATGGCGACCCCGGCCCTCCAATTTGGCACCGACGCGGGCTGCGCCAAGGGGACCCCTTGTCGCCGCAATTGTTCGTCCTTGCGGTTGACGCCCTTGGCCGCCTCATCAAGCGTGCAATGGAGCTGGGCGTCTTACAACAACTGCACCAACGGAGACCTGTCCCGGAGGTCTCTCTATACGCTGATGATGTGGTCCTTTTTTGCCACCCATCACAGAGCGACCTGAGCGCTGTCAAGAGCATTTTGCACCTATTCGGCAGAGCTTCTGGGCTACAAGTCAACTACAACAAGAGCTCAGCCGCATTGCTAAACTGTGAGCCTGAAGATGCATCGCGAATCAACGAAACACTCGGTTGCCAAATCGCAGAGCTGCCATTGACGTACCTAGGAATACCGCTCACCATCAGGCGCCCCACCACCGCGCAGCTGCAACCGCTTGTCGAGAAGGCCGCCTGCATGCTGCCCACCTGGAAGTCCAGATTGATGAACAAGGCTGGCCGACTCGCCCTGGTCAAATCCGTCTTGAGCGCCATCCCTGTTCATCAACTCATGGTGTTGGCCCCGCCAAAAAAAGTCCTCAAGCTACTGGAAAAAATTGAGCGCGGCTTTCTCTGGGGAGGGCGCGCCGCCGCAAACGGGGGCAACTGCCATGTAAACTGGCGCACCGTTTGCCGTCCAATCTCTCATGGCGGGCTGGGCATCCAAGACTTGGAGAGAATGGGGCTAGCGCTACGCCTGCGATGGTTATGGTTCAGCAAGACAGACAAGAGCCGCGCCTGGAACGGACTCGACCTCCAGCCTATTGCCCACGAGCAAGCCCTGTTCTTCGCATCCACACGCATGGTCCTAGGCGATGGGCGTACGGCTAAATTCTGGGATGACAGATGGCTCAATGGTCGCTCCATCAGCGAGCTTGCCCCGCAGCTGCATGCCTGCATTCCCAAGAGGCGGAGGAAGACCAGAACGGTTGCAGATGCCATGCTAGACAACAAATGGGCACGCGACATTCACGGGGTCCTCGGCGTGCACGAGATTGGGCAATACCTCCAAATCTGGCGCCAACTGCAACTAATTACCCTAACAGACACGCCCGATCAGCTGCTCTGGAAGTGGAGCCCTAGCGGCGCATATTCGGCGCGCTCCTGCTACCTCGCCTCCTTTCAGGGATCGACCACTTGCAATGCTTGGAAACTAATTTGGAAAAGCTGGGCGCCCCCACGGGTCAAATTCTTCCTATGGCTGGCCAACAAGAATAGATGCTGGACGGCCGACCGTTTGCAACGCCGAGGCCTCCAACACAACCCTCGGTGCACCCTGTGTGATCAAGAGCCGGAGACAATGCATCACTTACTAATCACATGCCCTTTCTCAAGGCAAGTGTGGCATGAGACACTGTCCTGGCTACGACTGATATGCCGGACACCTGATGGAGAGCCAACACTCAACGAATGGTGGCTCACGGCCAAGCTTGCCACGCCAAAACCCATGCGCAAAGGTCTGGCCTCCGCCACGCTTCTAACAGCATGGATGATCTGGAAACAGAGGAACGCCTGCACCTTCGACAACGAGCGGCCCTCGATCTCTGTAACTCTAGATAGGATTAGGAGTGAGGCGGCACTTTGGGCGAAAGCCGGAGCAGCCGGTCTTAGAGACATCATCCCAACCACCCGGGACGTACACTAATCCCTGTATCTTTAATTCTGCACTAACCCTCTTAGGAGGCTTGTACTCTTCTTCTATGCAATGAAAAGAAACGCAATGTCATTGCGTTTTCTCGAAAAAATGGCAAATAAGTGCATCTCATTTTGCACCACTTAGAATTGAGACCACGTAAAGGAATTTCACTCGAGGAAGAAAGCATGCTGTAGACAGGACAATCGTGACATTGGGGAGGAGTAAAACAAACTTTTTCCACACATAAAAATATATCCGCAATGTAAAGTTAAGTGGACAATATCAAAAAATGAACAATAGCTTCTGCTGAATTACCATGCATTAATTACCAACTATTAAGACAGCTGGATCTCACGAATAAGTTTCACCCTGTCAAAAACCAGGATTATTTTCTTGACATGCCTATTTGAATAGATTTACATAAAAGCTTACTCATTTATTCCTCTTCTTCCAAATCAAGTACACAACACAGGAAGTTAAGATTAAACTATGAAATTTTGGTCAAAGAAACACAATAATTACGACAAATATCACCAAAGCCATACTAAATTAACAGAGCATTTTGCAGTACCTGATCAAGACTCTGTCCAGGATCATTAGATTTTGTAACAGCAGCCTTCACCAGAACTGAGTAGTAAACTTTATCAATCTTCTCGTTTCTATCTTGGCTAGGTGCTTCAACTTCATCAATGTAGGCAACCCGAAAAGATGGATATCTGCCAAGCAAATACATTTCTATTATTCCAGTGCCATCATATGCATGTAACACCGAAATAATTAACTAAAATAATGACACTAGTAAGATATGAATAATGTGTCCTCAAAAATGTAATTATCTAGCACTCAAGCACTATTGTTTTGAATGGTAATAAAATTTGATAGACCAGAAGGACATGGAACGCCACCATGCATTAATTACCAACTATAATACTAGATATTAGTGCAATAAATAAACAAAACTTCACTATTTTATTATTGGTTATTAATTAATGATCAATATACTGCCATTCTACCAGCCCAATTAGCATTACTCACACATGGGAAAGACACTGCTAGTGAATGCCCACATGTTTGTGTAGAGTTAGGTTGGCAAAGAAATGGGCCAAATTGAAGGGACTCATACATTCCACTGAAGTAACATATAGGATATATCCAGAATTTTCGAGCCTCAAACTGAAACTTACGTTGTCATTAGTCTTAAAATATCATGTGCACAAGGATCACCAGAACGTTTCTGGATTCCATACTGCTGGCAGGAGACAACATAAGTGAACTTCATGTCAGCTATCGCTTTGCATTGTGTCATTAGTGGAGAGTCCTCAGACATGAGTTCTGTTGCTCGGTAGCCTTTCATAAGATCTAGTAAATGCAGAAAGAGAGGTGAGAAACTAATGCAATTGCATGAGGCCATGTTCAGAACATCATAGGCTGAGCTATTAAAAATACCGTCATCCTTGGCCATATCAAGAAAAGCCTGAAGCTCCAAAGCTTTTCGATAGTACATCATCCCTCTTACTGTTTACACAGGAGGAAACAACGATTTTAGAAACTGGTCCACTTAGCATGACACAAAGAGCAGGCATGCTAGGATGTAACAAAATACCAGTTCTTGTCAATGTCTGTCCTCTATATGATGCCCAAAGACGAAGCTCATCTTCCAATGTTTCATCCTCACGGACCTCCTCCTCAGTCTTGCGGTCCACCCTTTCCAGGAAATTTTTCCACTCATCTTCAGGGTTCATACATTTCCGTGAAACAAGGTCAGTTTTGATGGAAATCAGAAATAAATAAATAAATAAAACGCATGATATGTCAATTCAAGCAAAATCTTAGGCGAAGGAGAATAACCTGGGTAAATTTTTTGCAAATAGAAAAGAATGGAAACTCCATCCTCATTTGACTCTTCTAAATTTTGTGATGAAAACAGAACATCTTCCTTGTAATAAGGAGTCAAGACTCTGCAGTAAAGAAGTTGTTCCACCAAGGAAACAAAAAACTAGGTCAGAAGATTTAGTTAAATAAACATTACATGAGGTGATAAATCCATATATCACGTCTTACAAATGTGGCATGGCAACGAATATAACAGGGATAAAACGGAACTGTATGCTATTCAGTTGAAACACGGACAAAACAAAGAGCAATCAATATTCTACTAGTCCAGAATTATCCCGACATAGTATTCTATGTAAATCTTTTGGTCTATACTTGAAACATATCAATTATCTCCATTGTTTCCTAAAATAAATAATTTAGAAGCTTTTGAATGCTTGGTAAGTTTAGAAATCTTAAAATGAAAAATCAAACCAAAAAATTGAACGCTCAAATTTTGGCCTCAATTTTGAACTTGTCCAAAATTTGGAGGCGAGAGTATTGGTGGCTCAAGGAAAGGGTAAGCATATGGGAACTGGAGGAAGGCATTTGAGAGTGTTGCCATTCTTGAGGCATGGATCAATTGGAAAGAAAAGAACAAAAAAGTGTTCAATAACTACACTCTCCTAGACTCGATCGAACTCTGTAAGCAGACCTTCACGTCCTGGTCTATGGCTGGAGCAAAAGGCTGTGCTTGCTACTTTGCTAGGTCATAGGTTTTTTGGTCAAGTCTTTGCTTGTTGCTAACCTCAAACTTATGTAAGAGTTTGTTTTTGTTCCTTTCTTCTTAATATATAACACATGCAGCACGCTTCGATGGTCAAAAAAAGTATAGCAGAAACCAAAAAGGCAAGCAGATTGTGGTAGTACGTAATATATTAGTAAAATATAATTAGATCTTCTTCGAGACCACATGTCGTCTGTTTTTTTTTCTTTTATTGCTGGAGAGGTGGACTAATTAGAGGCAAGGCATTTGAGGTTTCAAACAGACAAAAGCACATAGTTATAAGAAATTACGATATTCAGTGTATCAATAATTGAATATAGCCATTACCAAGACAGCACACTGAGCAGCAAAGAGCAATATGATATCTCTAGGATAAAATGGAGGTCTGGTAGGAACAAAATTCAATGCTCAAAGCAATACAGAAAACAGAGAATCAGCAGTAAGAACTTACGAGAAGGGCAACATGTTCCGCACTTTCGGAGCAATTGGCATCTCCATAAACAGAGAATTTGCAAAGAAAGATATTCTGCTTCTAGCATCGAGGTTCGTAGGGACATCCATAGCAGATTCTTTCACTGTGAGCAGCAGATGAAGCCTCTTTATCTGAAATCAACATAAGGTAGTATAGTACAGAAACTAGACCAACATAAGGGCATGTACAATGGTGATATCTTAGCAGTGCCACCTAGGATAAACGCTGAGGTGGAGGAAAGAGAAAGATAAAAAAATACTTTGCCTTCTCTTAGCTAAGAGATGATCTCTTAGCTCAATCTCTCTCACCACAAATTTAGGATGTCTCGTTACTAAAGATAAGACTAAAAAACAACCCATTGTATATCATGTTTTATTATTATATCTAGATTACGTGGCAGGATTAAGATAAGACAGTCTTATCAACCATTACACATGCCCTAAGTATTATTTAGAAACTCTGTTTTATCAAAAAAAAAAAAAAGGGGGGGTTGAAAATCATACCTTTTCAGTCCATGCATTTGATTCCACCACAGGGAACTTAATAGCTTTAGTAAACAATTGATCTTGCTGATCAAGCGGTGTCATCGTTTCATGTTTTCTAGAATTTCCACCATTTATGGAATCCAGTACTCTTTGTAGAGAGAGAAACATATAGCACAAGTACCATAATCAGCACAGTTCATCTTTAAAAAAAAATTGAATGTAGATACGTAAAATAATTCCTAACATTTATTATTTAAATTAAAAAATGTGTTTTCCCAATGCTAAACCTGAAGAATGCAAGCCAATATGTGTGGCAGACAACAAAAAAAACAGAATGTGACCCAAACTATGGATGCAACGATGTGGCATGCATGTGGATCATTATTCCCGTAAAAATGCCATACTGTTATGACAGAAGAAAACTAAGCTCCTCACCCGCCAAGCTCTTGATCCTCCATTATACCCCTTGTGACCACCTCAAGCATATCTTGGAACAAAATAACAACTTGACCCAAGTCTTCTTCCTTGTTCTTTTGCTGTACTCAAACAGATAGATACAGTGAGGGGGGTCAGGGGTCATCTCTAAACAAGACCTAAAATCATGATGACAACTTCTATACCAGTAACTCAAGTAGCTCAATGAGCTTCTTGCTCAGGGCTGGAAGATTCCTCATGTACAGATCGTTTATCAGAGTCCCTTCATTTACATGTTTATCAACAACAGCAAAAATCTCTTGGATAACACTGAAATGGGCATCAGAATGCAGGAGTAAAAGAGACAAAAATAGAACTAGACAAGGATTAGAAGTGACTAAATGTATGGTAAGATAAACATACACTTTCTCACGTCGACCAAACACTAAGGTGTTGATGATGTTTTTGAAAGAAACATAGCATTCTCTGATAGCATAGGAGAAGTATGGATCCGATCCCATTCTCTTGTTCAGATCGTGATCTCTGCCTCCACTGTCTGCCGCCATATCCAGTGCTATCGGAATCTAAAATGCAGTATAAATAAATAAATGTGTGAATCCAAGTAAAGAAAGTATGAAGTGGTCAAGAGGAAGCACCTTGCTAGCCAGTAGGAAAGGTGGCCATTGGAATATATCCAATTCGCGATCTTTGCAGTATGGCACAAGTAGCAAGTCCATCTCCCTGTTATCTATGAGGTCTTCTTCACGGAAACTTGTGATAATTACATTCCACATTTGGGCAAATCTTGCAGCTATTTTGTCTTTCTCTTGTTCATCATCAGACGAAGGCTAAAGAAAATATTATGTCAGGTCAAAAGCTAACAAATATTGCATATTCAATACTGATCAGCCCATAATGTACTTAAGATGATGAGTTCAACAGATTAAAACCTACCTTAGTGAGATCAGAAGGAATCAACAATTTATTGAAGGCACAAGGCAAAGATTCAAAGCGGGATCTCAACATGCCTAATGTCCGTATCTGATTTCATGGGCCGAGAAAAGTGAGCTTAATTTCCTTCATTGATGATAGACAATGCTCCACAATATTACAGAAATAAACAATAAAGCATGATGGTTACTAAAATAAACATATGCGGTAAATTGATAGATCAACAAAACAAGATAACATGCACTGCTACCAATATGAAAAGAAGAAGAATTTGTTTGAGCAGTCATAGAAATGGTAGCTCAAAAGAGGAGGTGGTGATATTAGAAACAGCAGTCACAGAACCAAGTTTCGTAATATGCTACTGACTACTGAGTGCAGCCCAACATAATAGGACAAGAAAATCAATTCAGAATCCAAAGCAGACAGAGCAATCAAATCTGTCAAATAATGAAATAATGACGTGTAATTCTGAAATATTTTACTAACCTCGCCAAGTCGACGACAAGCCCCATAGATACCTCCGACCAATGTAGAGAAAACTGCGTACCAAATCTGGGTGTCCATGAAATAGACCTGGACAATGCAACTAACGAAACTTAGCATATTGTTAAAGAACATATTTTGGCAGAAAACAGGATTGATACATACAAGAATTATTGGAGCCCAATGTGCAATGACAACACCAATATTGTTATTTCCTGCAAACCGAAAAAAATACGAACACAATTTCAGGAAATGTTTCAAAAAGGAAAGAAACATAGCAAGCTCCATCAGAAATACCATTAGGGAAAAACTCATTCCACTGGAATGTCTGGATCGGTTCTCTCATTATATCTTTTGTTGGCTGTACAAGAGGCTTGATCTGAAACCAAGTAAGAGAATGAATAAACAGTACTAGCGGAAGCTCAGTGCTAAGAAGGCTTGGTCCTAATTGAATCCCAAGAGAAAAGCTACTGAATCTCCAACAATAATACATACCATCCAGTAACCTTTTGGGAATTCCTGACATGTTTGCTGATGTTCATATAAGTTTTAACATTTTATACATTCAAGAGCAAGAAATGGTTGTTGTATGTAAATTTAATGTAACTAAGGAAACAAAGAGTAGTGTGGCGGTGACGCCACACTTAGGGCCTGTTTGGTTCCTATCCACACTTTGCCAAGCCTAAGTTTGGCAAGTGTGGATTTTTTTTTTTTTTTGAAATGAGTTAATTAGTGCTAGGAGGAACTAGACACTAAATGATATAGTAGAAACAGGACCTCGGCGTGAGAATTCCAGAAATTCATTCCTGACAGGATTCGAACTCTGGTCGTTGGGGTGCGCCACTGCGACCCCAACCACTGGGCTATGCCCACGTCCTCGGCAAGTGTGGATATGAAATTGGGAGCCACAAAGTGTGGCAAAAGTTGGCAAAAATTGCACTCTATGACAGGTAGACCATAAGGATTCTAAAGTGTGGCAACAACCAAACACATACCAAACTGCCAAACTTTGGCTTGGCAAATTGTGGCCGGGAACCAAATACCCCGTTAGAATGTGCGTAACTTTCTCGATTTTCTGAGGAAATGATTAGGTACCTCAATATAGAAGCTTACTGTCAATTTCATTGATAAAAGGATAATCCAGAATATGGTATACCTGTCAGTACACCAATGCTTAGTGGACAGTGGTTAGAAAACACGTAACAGGAAAACTAAGAATGAAGATGAGTTAATCGAGTATCTGTATTTCTACTTTTAACATACTTCAGGAGGGAGAATGCGCTTTCATGCATTCCTCTGCCAACAAATAACCGAGGCTGCAGATATATTTGTATAAATGTATCAACAAACACAGCCATGTAATTTATGACACAAAACAATAGACGGGAAATTACCTGGGACCACCACATCATGAAAGTTATAACCTTAAGATTTGAAATCTCAAGATGCCTTCTGATAAATGGGAAAATAAATAGCATGGCCGCAAGCATGTTTGGCGCCAAGTATATAAGAACAGCCAAATTATACAATGAAGGCTGATTCTGACCATTGCCAAGCCAACCTTTTATTATTCTTGCGAGACCCGAAGGACTTCCCCCGGAATATGCATAAGTCACAGGTAAAATCACAACCCATGCAGCAGCTGATACTAACTTCAAGACATATCGCAGCTTTCTTGCAAATGACATGCTTCTTCTTGCTTTCCAGCCGAATACAATGTCCAGGGTTGCTGCATTGGTTTGTATTTACTGAAGTTAGTACATACTCCCTCCGGTCCATAATTCTTGTCGCAGATTCAGATATATCTATACACAAAATATGTCTAGCTACATCCAAATTTGGAACGGGGGGAAATGTGGTTAATGATACATCCCTCAGTTTCATGTTAGTTAAATTCATTATCATTAGGCTGCTGGCAAAACCAAACCTAGGAAACACTTGTGTTTTCTTTTACACATATTTTCAGTAGGCCTCACTCCTGCTGTTGTCCATTTGACAAAAAAAAAGTAGAGACAAAAGGTATAAGAGTAGGACTCGTGTAGTATTTAATGTGTTATCATGAACAGGGCTAAAAAAGAAGATATTGCTAGTTAGATTGGCACGGCAGTGTCTCTGCTTAATACTGATCTGTAAGGGAATTCAGTCAAATACCTTGACCCAAGTTCAAAACAGCAGCAGTTATAAAAATGCTCAAAACCTGCTTGAACACTCCAACGTCAAAGATATCACTTGGTGTGCCACCATTCCATGCAATAATAATCATGGCCTGCATTAAAACATAAGATCATAAGTATGTGAATCTCGAGTGAAAGAATGTGTGGGAGCAACAAACCTGCAAGGATAAAATTAAGAAGATCCACATTCTATCAAAACTACGGAATATGTGCCAAAATGAACGGATCTCAACAAAATTAATCTTTCCCATCCAACGGACACTGCCAGCAGATCTTTCCTCCTGCATTACAACAAATGAAAATAAGTACCATGAGAACTGGAACTCCAGGCAAGTCTTTCTTTTTTCTTGGATTTCGTTCAAGGAAACAATACAAGTCACATGTCCATGTATATTTACTATGGGCTTAACAACTTGCAGTAATAGAGAAAGCATAGACATGGAAAACAAACAGATCAAATCTACAACAAAAAACAAACATGTCGTTACATGCAGCATGTGATCACATAATCTTATTACCAAGTTCAGTTCATGAAGAATAAAGCACGTGCAAATTGTAATATTATATCACATGCAACTGTTAATGTATTTGCCAAGAAAGAAAGTGCAAGGATATTGAATACTGTCAAGAAACTTACTCCATTCAGGCGATTAGGATAAGCAAATTTGGGAGTTTTGAAAAAATCTGCATCGGCTCTCATGGGCCATCCAAGACGGAAACAATCATTTTTCCTGAAAGTAACACAGGAATAATTCCATGCCTTCTGTCAAAATATGTGGCACAATATACTAAAGGCAACAATTGTATTTGGTTGCTGCTTACCAAAAGTACTCATTGAGATCATCGTAGTTCCTCCAGTGTGAGTGTTTGGATTTCATTGTCTTGCTCTTGAGAGCCTCCTGTAGAATTTCAGAGGCGAGTTAAGTCCGGATTGACATGGGGAAAAATAAACAGTCCGAATACAAACATACAACTATACCTCCTCTATAACTCTGTATATTGGAGTCACAACTTTCATCAAGAATGCCTCATCGTCACCGCCATAAGCTGGTTTAACATTTTCACCAGTCAGTGGGCTTACGTTTCCAGACAGCATACCATAGAGTTCAAAAGCCATCTATATTAAGATCAGAAACAGCATTGTTACCAATAAACATGATGCCACCAGAAATTACAACTTAAAGACTAAGCTTCGTACTAACACAAAACCATCCCCTGATGAGCCTTTTCATAAATACATTTTTCTCCATTCGCATGAATATGAATTTGGTTTGCTTGTGCGATGATCAATAAATATATTACGAATACAGCGTCGTCTCATAACAACAACAAAATATGACATTTTTGGGCATGAAAATGGAGAAAATGACAATTAAATGCCTTAGGCTATAACCTGCTTGGATCCTTTGGATCAAATTTGAATTAGTGTTCTAGCTTAACAGAACCTATTGTACACATAATCAACTTTATTGGTTTGCAAGGATAAGCTGGTTAGGAACAGATACATAAACCCTCATTCTAGTTCCCATTCTAACAAGAAAAGAGGTCATCAAGAACCAGCTTGAAATTCCAGAACTCGTGTCCTTATTCATGGGATACAAGCAGAGTGAGAGGGAATCTAAATACAACATACAACAAAAACTGAGATGAAATATCTGCTGACAACAGAAAGTCGAAATTCGGTCTAGTTAGTAGTTAGTTCATAATTACTAACTCTTTGCTGCATGTTTTTTGTCAGCCATTGGCCATTGCTACCAAGAATAGTCACTGCAAGCTTAAAACATGCCTAAGCTAATGGTGGCCATGTTAGGGTAAATGAGATTCCTCATAAAATTGATTTTCTTTCTTCATAAGTTAGCCCTGTACAGTTTTATTTCTTTCTTCTTTTCTTTTTCTCTGAAATTCCTTTGTAGCTCTGCTACTCCCTGTATGCTCCCGTCTTCTCGACGGTTTTCTTCTAATATATTATGACGCATGCTTTGGCATGCGTTCGAGAAAAAAAAAATTGATTTTCCAATTGTAGTACTCAACATCAAGTTCTTAAACCAATTGCTAAGGTACTATGTATGAAGCGTTAAATAGGACAATGGCCAAACAACAGATAAGGAAAATTTATCAGAGTGTGTGTAATCTGAGAAACAAAAAGTTGATCTTACATGATGATAGATGTAGCATAGACACTCTGGCATGAACCTCAAGTTAGCCGCCTCACCCCAAACTAAAAGGTAGAGACCCACATAGAGAAGCTTGCGCTGTTGGACTTCCTGTTGGATAGTTGGCAACCTACACATCAATTCACCCAAGCATTCAGACAAACGGTAACTTATTAAGTGATTTAATATCTGCAGAAAGTGGGGCATAAGGCCATAACTAAACACCAAATTTGATTCTATTTTTGCAAATTCTAGGAAATTAACGGTAAAAGACATAAATCACAGCTTTGGAAAATCAGTCCAAGTGGTCCTATGCATTTTTCAATTGTTAGACTTCATTGAACCTACCATAAACTGCTTTTGCGGCCGAGGTACTTGCACCACATCTTATAACTCTTAAATAGCTTCTTCATTACAGTGTCCAGAGCCCTATCATCCAACTGGAAAAAAAAACAACAAAAGGCACATGAATTCATCATCACATTACTTGTAGGCACATGAAGAAAGACGGAAACAAACAATGCCCAGTTCCTCTTAAAACTAAGATAAAGGAGAAATAAGAACCTTAGACTGTTGTTCAGACTGTTGTTCAGGCTTTAGTATCTGCCTTATGTGTACGTTTGCTAGTAACAGTATGAGATGTTCCCTTTGGTTGGATACATTATCTTTCTGCAAAGAGAGCATTGAAATTAGATGATGTCTATTTTCAGCGTAAAGTACACATAGACATGCAATGTCACGGCAAGCGGACAACCCTTGCACACTTACCTGAAATCCAAACATGGCCTGAAGCCAGTCAAGAAGATCTTTATCAGTTTTCTTCTCCTCGGGCTTCTTTTCATTCTCCTTGTCCCTGGGCCATTGCAGGCCTCTAGTATTCCGAAGAGCGTAAACTGCCGCTTGAATCTAAAAATTAGGGAGAAACTCAGTCAAGAGAAAATCAAGCTTTATGGTCAAGTTTGCATTGAGTCTCGAGACCGAAGGAAACCTCTGGATATTGCATAATGGCTAGCTCAGTACTTTCAGGATCAAGAGGGAGAATGTTGTAGGGAACATAGAGCTTCCTCTTTTCCTCGATTTTGTAGTGTGTGTCCAGAATCTGTACAATAAGAAAGAAAGCACAGCAGATGAGAAACAGAATGTTACACAATGATCAAGGAAAGCAAAAAAAAAACGAGAGACAATGGAAATCAATCAATTATTACTTACCGCCTGATCGACTTCAACAGATTGCGACACATTGACGGCTTTCAAGACCTCGAACAAGACAGCTGCAGTCTGATACGCTTTGGTGAGCAGGGCACTGGTCAAACAGAATGAGCGCATTACTACCATGCAAGGAGCAATCAAGCATGATATATATATAGCAGTTAGCATGATAGATATAAAGCTGTCTAGCGAGCAGAGCACCGACCGAACATAACAAACGCATTCCCATCACGCAAGTAGCGGAGTGGCGGCTTTAACATAGTAAAACCCGCTCCCCACCTAACCCTAACCCCTTCCCCATCCCCCTCGCCCCGCCGCCGCCGATGGTCGCCGCCGGGCCTAGCCCGTGCAGTTGACGGCGGCGGCGAGGCCCCCTCCTCGTGGTCGGCTGGCGGAGGCTCAGCGCCCCTCCAGCAGGCTCCCCTCGCGATCTTGGCGGCGCGAGCGGCGACTGGAGAAGCGGGTGGCGGCGCCGTCTGGCCAGCGTCTGCGGGCGGCGCGAGCGGCGACTGGAGAAGCGGGTAGCGGCGCGTCGGGCATCCGCACCGCCTGGGCGGCTTCCGGGAGGGCACAGGGCGGTTTGTCCGGCCGGGAGAGGGGCCCGGCCCCGTTTCGAGCCCCCCCCCCCCCCCTCCGTCTCCTCGCCGGATCTCGCAGCGGCTCGCAGCGGAAGTCCCTCTCTGTCCAATCCTCAGATCTGGCGCCAGCGAGAGTCGTGGTGGCCGTGGACTGCCTAGATCTTTGGAGTTGCTCACTCATCTGGTGATCTGTGTGGGGCAGATGCCGGTGAGGTCGGTCGTCGCCTGTTCGGGAGCAGGTGTTCTGCGTCGGTGGCGGTTCTCGGTGCTCTGTTACGGTCCGGCGGCGCGAGGAGTTTGGTTTCACGGCGGCGGCCTTGGTCGGTGGGAACTTTGCTGGTTGACGGGCGAGTCAAAGGTTCTGGTGCTGGTCGGTGGCCATGGTCGTGTGGGCGACGTGGCCGCGGCGAGCCGCGTGTTGTGGCGGTGGTTCGGTCGTCGTTTGACGGCCTAACCCTGTGTAGAAGGAGGAGAGGCCACGCCGAGGGGAAACCCTTGCCCGTTTGGGCCATGATGGCGATGTCCGCGGACGTTGTCCCCTTCTTCAAGGCATTATGGGGCTTCTCTCCGTCTTTCTACGGTCTTTGGGTGAAAACCCAAGATCCTCGGATCGAGCGGTGGCGGCATTCCGGTGTCGCGATCTTCTTGAAGACATCGTCTTGGAGCCCGCAAGCAGCAGCTCTCCGAAGGTTGTGTGGCGAAGGTGACTTCGTTTGGCGATCTTCGGCAAGGCTTGCTTCGTACCCTTCCCTTGTAGAGTTCCCTTGGTGCTGCTCTCTGTTGTGTGGGCAGCGTGGGTCGGTTCCCGGTGGTGGTCGACTTCCGGTGGTGTTTCTGCGACGGAGGGGTTCTGTCGACGGAGTGCGTGTTCGATGGCTAGCTCTCGGGTGAGCTGAGCTCCGGCCCAACACTGTTGTTGTCCAGCTCTGCTCCGGTTCTTCATAGTCTTAGTAATGGCCGGCCCTGTTGTCCGCTCTTCCGGTTGTAGCTTCTGTTGGTAGTTCATGTGGGTGTGTGGTTCGTTTTGTAAGCTTGGTTCAGCACTTTGTATCTTGTCGCGGTTGAAGGCTTTGTTAATTCAAAGCTGGGCACTTTCGTGCCTTTTATCTAAAAACATAGTAACACAGGTAGAGCAGCAGCGGAGATGAAGAAGGAAGGAAGGAAGGAGAGCGGCGGCTGACCGGTCGGTCTTGTCGGCGGCGTTCTGCAGCGCCTGGATATACTTCTTGTAGTACTCGCGGTAGAATCGCTGCATCTCGCGCGCGTCGCTGTGGTGCACCCTCCCCTTGAGGGTGGGGTCGTTCTCCTGCGGAATGGGGTGGTCGGCAAGCTTGAGTTTGTGGCAGATTTGGGGTGGGGGTGTTACCCTCTGGAGCCTCTGCAGGAGCGCGGTCTTGAACTGCCGCACCCCGTGGCACCTGGAGGCCGGGTCGAGCCGGTGCGCCTTCTCGAACGCGTAGAAGCGGCCTGCAGCATGAAGGAGCAGATCGAAGATCAAGTTTGCGCTTCGCATTCACCGAAAGCAGTAGCAAAGTTACTAGGCCAGAGTGAGTTGGTGCTAGATTGGATTGGAGAGAGGGGAGAGGGGGAGAGTGGAGGGCTTACAGAGGTAGGCTACCCGCGGGTTGGCCGCCTCGACCTCGTTGGCGACGCGGAGGATTGGCGCGATCTCGACGAGCGAGGAGGGGAGCACCTCGCTGTCGAAGATGGACTCCCCCATGTTGCCGACCGTCTGGGTCCGCAGCAGCCTCCTACGCCCGGCGCCGCCGGCCGAGGAGGGCCCCGGCGAGGAGAAGTCCGGCCTGCGGCCCCCCGGCGCCGCCATCCCGCGCTCCTGCGCGCAAATAGGGAATGTTAGAAAGGGAATGCGGGGGCGGCGGGACGGGGAGCGGGCGCTTGCCTTGCTGGCTGGCTGGAAATCCTAGGTCTAGGCGGCCGGCGCCGAGGAGCTGGCGCCGCGGTTCTGGGAGTAGCAGTGGGGTGGGTGGAAGAAAGGTTTTGGCCGGGTTTTGAAATTTTGCTGCGGAAGGGAAGACTCTCGGGGTCGGCTGCTGGACGAAACAGCCCCTTTGACTCGCGGAGGAATTCACGGTCCTTTCCACCGGTAGCTGTCTGCGCGGTGGCATCGTTCGTGGTTAACGACGACGCGGGAGGGCAAAAGCGTCGCAGCGGGTGGGGGCAGGCGTCGTCGTTTCCGGCCTCGGTTCTCGCGCGTGATGTCTGTCTGCTCTTTTTCGAGGGCGGGCGGGCGAGGGGCCGTGGGAGCTCGTGCCGCTAGTGGCTAGTGGCCGCTCCCGTTTCTTTTTCCTTTTTCACACTGTATGAGAAAGATACGTATTTTAATTTATTTTTTTTGAGAAACACAGTATAAACGCAGGCGCTCACATACACGCGCATACACTCACCCCTATGAACGCACACACGCACACCCTACTCTATGAGCACCTCAGACAGAAGACGGATTGGATCTTGAAATTGACGAAGTCACCACAGGCGCCTCGCTATTGACGGGAACGTCGCCTCCCACTGAAAGAATATTCCGCCTTTATGAGACACACAGATGTCAAACTTGGGGTTTGAACTCTGGGGCTGGGGATACAACCACCCTCCTAACCACCCAACCTCAGGTTGCTTCTCGATACGTATTTTAATTGTTTCTCTTGTCGCACCGAAATCAAACCTAATAATGTTGAACATATGTTCTCTTTATTTTCTACAAGTATTTAGATCATTAGAGGTGAAATAATTAAAGGGAGAGATGCATTTTTCACTTCACTTCATAATTTATCTTGAAAAACTCGCATGTACACTTATTTGTGAACATATGGAGTAGTTGACAAATATTAAAAAGGGAAGTGGCCATTGTTGGAGATATACTCAAGAGGCAATAATAAAGTAGTTATTGTTATGTCTTAGTGTTCATGATAAATATTTACACCCCATGCTATAATTGTATTAACCGGAAACATTAATACATATGTGTTGTGTAAATAACCAGAGTCCCTAGTAAGCCTCTCGTAAAACTAGCTTGTTGATTAATAGACAATCATGGTTTCCTAATCATGAACATTGGATGTTGTTAATAAAAAGGTTATGTCATTGGATGAATGATATAATGGACATACACTCAAATAAGCGTAGCATGGGATCAAGTCATTAAGTTCATCTTGCTATAAACTTTTGATACATAGTTACCTAGTCTTTCGACCATGAGATCATGTAAATCACTTACACCGGAATGGTGTTTTGATTACATCAAACGCCACTGCGTAAATGGGTGGTTATAAAGATGGGATTAAGTATTCGAAAAGTGTAAGTTGAGGCATATGGATCAAGAGTGGGATTTGTCCATCCCGATGACGGATAGATATACTCTGGGCCCTTGCTTGCACGTGATAGGGCTTGCAACGGCGCCAGAAAAGCAGCTTCTTGTGACGGTAAAGCACACGTTCGTTGGGAACCCCAAGAGGAAAGTATGATGCGTACAGCAGCGAGTTTTCCCTCAGTAAGAAAACCAAGGTTATCGAATCAGTAGGAGATGAAGGCCACGTGAAGGTTGTTGGTGAAGGAGTGTAGTGCGGCGCAACACCAGGGATTCCGGTGCCAAACGCACAACACAATCAAGATACTTTGCCCCAACTTAACAGTGAGGTTGTCAATCTCACCGGCTTGCTGAAAACAAATGATTAAACGTATGGTGGGGAGAATGATGTTTGCTTGCAAAGAACAACAGACATTGCAGTAGGTTGTATTTCAGATGTAAAAGAATGGACCGAGGTCCACAGTTCACTAGTGGTGTCTCTCCAATAAGATAAATAACATATTGGGTGAACAAATTAGAGTTGGGCAATTGACAAATAGAGAAGGCATAACAATGCACATACATATCATGATGATTACTATGAGATTTACTTAGGGCATTACGACAAAGAACATAGACCGCTATCTAGCATGCATCTATGCCTAGAAAGTCCACCTTCGGGTTAGCATCCGCACCCCTTCCAGTATTAAGTTGCAAACAAAAGACAATTGCATTAAGTACTGTGCGTAATGTAAACAATACAAATATCCTTAGACAAAGCATTGATGTTTTATCCCTAGTGGCAACAGCACATCCACAACCTTAGAACTTTCTTTCACTGTCCTAGATTCAATGGAGGCATGAACCCACTATCTAGCATAAATACCCCCTCTTGGAGTTACAAGTATCAACTTGGCCAGAGCCTCTACTAGCAGAGCATGCAAGATCATAAACAACACATATATGATAGATCGATAATCAACTTGACATAGTATTCCATATTCATCGGATCCCAACAAACACAAAATGTAGCATTACAAATAGATGATCTTGATCATGATAGGCAGCTCACAAGATCTAAACATGATGGCACAATAGGAGAAGACAACCATCTAGCTACTGCTATGGACCCATAGTCCAAGGATGAACTACTCTCGCATCAGTCCGGAGGTAGGCATGGTGCCGGAGAAGATCTTCAGAATCCCCCGAGATGGGATTGACGGCGGCGGCGTCTCAGTAACTTTTCTCGTATTTTGGCTCTCGGTACTAGGGTTTTCCGATACGATGGAATATATAGGCGAAGAGGCAGCGTGGGAGCCAGGGGGTGGGCTCCCCACACCTGGGCGCGCCAGGGGGCCTGGCCGCGCCGCCCTATGGGGAGGCCCCCCTGCTGGCCGCCTCCGACTCTTCTTCGATGTTCTGGAACCCTCCGTGGAAAATAGGGTCGTGTGCTTTTGTTTCGTCCAATTCCGAGAATATTTCCTGTGTAGGATTTCTGAAACCAAAAACAGAAAAGAACTGGCGCTTCGGCATCTTGTTAATAGGTTAGTACCGAAAAATGCATAAAAATGATATAAAGTATGAATAAAACATGTAGGTATTGTCATAAAATTAGCATGGAACATAAGAAATTATAGATACGTTTGAGACGTATCAAGCATCTCCAAGCTTAGTTCCTACTCGCCCTCGAGTAGGTAAACGATAAAAATAATAATTTCTGAAGTGACATGCTACCAACATGATATTGATCAATACTATTGTAAAGCATATGAGATGAATGAAGTGACTCAAAGCAATGGTCTATAGTTTGTTAACAAATAGATAATGACTAAACAACTGAATCATATAGCAAAGACTTTTCATGAATAGTACTTTCAAGACAAGCATCAAAAAGTCCTGCATAAGAGTTAACTCATAAAGCAATAGATTCTTAATAGAAGGTTTTGAAGCAACACAAAGTAAGATTTAAGTTTCAGAAATTGCTTTCAACTTTCAACACAAAGTAATATGATGAGTGCAAATAAGAAAGTATGTAAGAATCAATGCACACAGTTGAGACAAGTGTTTTCTTCTAAGATAGAAGGAAGTAGGTAAACTGACTCAACATAAAGTAAAAGAAAGGCCCTTCGCAGAGGGAAGCAGGGATTAAATCATGTGCTAGAGCTTTTCAAGTTTTGAAATCATATAGAGAGCATAAAAGTAAAGTTTTGAGAGGTGTTTGTTGTTGTCAACGAATGGTAGTGGGCACTCTAACCCCCTCATCAAACAGACTTTCAAAGAGCGGCTCCCATGAAGGACGTTATCTCTACCAGCAAAGTAGATCATCCCTCTTCTCTTTTGTTTACACATGTACTTTAGTTTTATTTATGGATGACACTCCTTCCAACTTTTTTCTTTCACAAGCCATGGCTAACCGAATCCTCGGGTGCCTTCCAACATTTCACATACCATGGAGGAGTTTCTATTTGCAAAATTAAGTTGCTTACTGATGAATCAGGGCAAAACATGTGAAGAGAATTATTAATGAAAGTTAATTAATTGGGGGGAACCCGTTGCCAGCTCTTTTTGCAAAATTATTGGATAAGCGGATGAAGCCACTAGTCCAATTGTGAAAGTCTGCCCAACAAGATTGAAAGATAAAACACCACATACTTCCTCATGAGCTATAAAACATTGACACAAATAAGAGATAATAACTTTTGAATTGTTTAAAGGTAGCACATGAAGTATTTACTTGGAATGGCAGAAAAATACCACATAGTAGGTAGTTATGGTGGACACAAATGGCATAAGTTTTGGCTCAAGGTTTTGGATGCACGAGAAGTATTCCCTCTCAGTACAAGGCTTTGGCTAGCAAGGTTGTTTGAAGCAATGATAACCCACAAGTATAGGGGATCGCAACAGTCTTCGCGGGAAGTAAAACCCAATTTATTGATTCGACACAAGGGAGACAAAGAATTTGAAAGCCTTAACAACGGAGTTGTCAATTCAATGCACTGAAACAGACTTGCTCGTAAGAGTTTATCGTAGTAACAGTTTATAGATATAGTGAAATAACGGCAGTGGAACAAAGACAGCAGTGATTATAGTAAACATCAGATTAAAATACGTAGGCACAGGGATGGATGACGGGTGTTGCATGGATGAGAGAAACTCATGTAACAATCAAAGCAGGGCATTTGCAGATAATAATAAAACGGTGTCCAAGTACTAAACAATCCATAGGCATGTGTTCCGTATATAGTCGTACATGCTCGCAATGAGAAACTTGCACAACATCTTTTGTCCTACCAGCCGGTGGCCGGGCCTCTAGGGAATCTACTGGATATTAAGGTACTCCTTTTAATAAAGTACCGGAGCAAAGCATTAACACTCCGTGAACACATGTGATCCTCACATCACCGCCTTCCCCCTCCGGTTGTTGTCACTTCGGGGCCTCGGGTTCCGGACAGCGACATGTGTATACAACTTGCAGGTAAGATCATAAAACAATGAATATCATCATGAAACAATAACATGTTCAGATTTGAGATCATGGCACTCGGGCCGTAGTGACAAGCATTAAGCATAATAAGTTGCAACAATATCATCAAAGTACCAATTACGGACACTAGGCATTATGCCCTAACAATCTTATGCTATTACATGACCAATCTCATCCAATCCCTACCATCGCCTTCAGCCTACAGCGGGGGAATTACTCACACATGGATGGGGGGAACATGGCTGGTCGATGGAGAGGCGTCGGTGGTGATGATGGCGATGATCTCCTCCAATTCCCCGTCCCGGCGGAGTGCCAGAACGGAGTTTCTGGTCCCGAGACGGAGTTTCTCGATGTGGCGGCGTTCTGGAGGGTTTCTGGCGACTTCCACTTCGTGCCTCGTGTTTTTAGATCGAAACCTTTAAGTAGTCCAGAGGAGGGCGGCAGAGGGCGGCCGAGGGGGCCACACGCTAGGGCGGTGCGCCCCCCTCCAGGCCACGCCGGCCTAGCGTCTGGGGGCCCTGGGCCTCCCCCAGGCCTGCCCTTCTGGCTCCGTGATTCTTCTGGTAAAATAGGCCCTTTGGTATAAATTCCGAGGATTTTCCGACAGTTCAATTTCTGCACAAAAACCATGGCTTACACAAGCCATGGCTAACCGAATCCTCGGGTGCCTTCCATCAATCTCATACCATGGAGGAGTGTCTATTTGCAAAATTAAGTTGCTTACTGATGAATCAGAGCAAAACGTGTGAAGAGAATTATTAATGAAGTTATTAATTGGGGCTGGGCACCCCGTTGCCAGCTCTTATTATGAAAGTCCATCAAAAGTAAATTACAAGGTTGAAAGATAAACACCACATACTTCCTCATGAGCGATAAAACATTACACAAATTGAGAAGCATTTTGAAGGTTTAAAGGTAGCGCATGAGAATTTACTTGGAATGGTTTGAAATGCCATGCATAGGTATTTATGGTGGACACTTTGGAACAACTTGGTTTTCAGGGTTTGGAAGCACGAGCAGTGTTCCCGCAATACAAGTGAAGGCTAGCAATAGACTGGGAGCGACAAATCAAGAGAGCAGTCACTGTCATAATCATGCTTGCGGCAAAATAAATTAACGGAGGCATAAAAGTGATACAAGAACTCTGAAGCAATGTAAATCATTGAGGCTTAATTGACTTTTGTTCAGTCATATGCATGCATGAGCATGTGCCAAGTCGATTTGAATGAATTATTCAGAGGAGGATACCACAATGTCATACCTATTTATGAATAAAACAATGCAAGCAAACATCAATGACATGCTACTCATATTAATAAATTGGAGCTAAACATGAGAGATCATGAACTACTAGACTTTCTTAAATGACATATACCTCACATGAACCAGCTAAGAATGCTCACATGGATGAGTATATGTACAAAAATGAAAACAAATAGAGTTCATACCAGCCTCTCACCACAATCAATTGTCGTAGATCGTCATTATTGCCTTTCACTTGTGTAGCTTGAATAATATGGAATGAAAGCCACGCTCCAGCCACCGAAGACCATTGAACTCATAATGAACTTTACAAAATCAAAGAAGAACAACAAATATTTTTGGTGTTTTCGGAATGGAAGCAAGAACAAAAGGACACAAGCAAACAAAGCAAAATCTTTTTGGATTTTCTTATAGCAAACCAACGATAGCAAATAAAGAGAAATAAAAGCAAGAAACCAAAATAAGCAAATGGTGAAGAGAAACAACAGAAATATTTTTGGTCTTTTTGTGTTTTAGGAAAGAAACAAAGCAAAAACAAGAAAATTAAAACTAGAAAATTCACATAAACACAAAGCAGCAGGAATTCGTCAAACTTGACAGCAGTAAAGTAATCGATTTTTAAGAAATTCCTCCGCTGCTCAAACCGAAAAGTGTTCAACTAATAAAAGTTAGATAACAACCTGGGGAACATGCACAAAAATTGGCTTCGCAAAATAACGTTCTGGCTGTTTTTGAGAATATTTTTGGTAACAGTCCAGAATCTGTTTTCAGGCAGCACTTCCCCAAATATCATCTCCCTCTTATTAGAAAAGCACTTAAAGAAACTAAACAAGTATATACAAGTATCCAGCAACCATAATATGCAAAGAATGAGTGATGTAGGTATACCTCCCTGATGACCCACAAGTATAGGGGATCACAACAGTCTTCGAGGGAAGTAAAACCCAATTTATTGATTCGACACAAGGGGAGACAAAGAATACTTGAAAGCCTTAACAGCGGAGTTGTCAATTCAGCTGCACCTGAAACAGACTAGCTCGCAAGAGTTTATCAGTAGTAACAGTTTTATAGCAGTAGCAGTAGTGAAATAACAGCAGCAGAGTAACAAAGACAGCAGTAGTGATTTTAGTAAACAGCAGGATTAAAATACTGTAGGCACGGGGACGGATGAACGGGCGTTGCATGGATGAGAGAAACTCATGTAACAATCATAGCAGGGCATTTGCAGATAATAATAAAACGGTGTCCAAGTACAAAGTAATCAATAGGCATGTGTTCCAATTATAGTCGTACGTGCTCGCAATGAGAAACTTGCACAACATCTTTTGTCCTACCAGCCGGTGGCAGCCGGGCCTCTAGGGAATCTACTGGATATTAAGGTACTCCTTTTAATAGAGTACCGGAGCAAAGCATTAACACTCCGTGAACACATGTGATCCTCACATCACTACCATCCCCTCCGGTTGTCCCGATTCTTGTCACTTCGGGGCCATTGGTTCCGGACAGCGACATGTGTATACAACTTATAGGTAAGACCATAAACAATGAATATCTTGATGAAACAATAACATGTTCAGATCTGAGATCATGGCACTCGGGCCCTAGTGACAAGCATTAAGCATAACAAGTTGCAACAATATCATCAAAGTACCAATTATGGACACTAGGCACTATGCCCTAACAATCTTATGCTATTACATGACCAATCTCATCCAATCCCTACCATCCCCTTCGGCCTACAGCGGGGGAATTACTCACACATGGATGGGGGAAACATGGCTGGTTGATGGAGAGGCGTTGGCGGTGATGATGGCGATGATCTCCTCCAATTCCCCATCCCGGCGGAGAACGGAGACTTCTGGCTCCCGCGACGGAGTTTCACGATGTGGCGGCGTTCGGGAGGGTTTCGGCGACTTCGACTTCTCTTCGTGCGTTTTAGGTCGAGGCCGATAAGTAGTCCGAAGGAGGGCGTCGGAGGCCGGCCGAGGGGGCCACACCATAGGGCCGCGCGGTCCCCCTAGGCCGCGCCTTATGGTGTGGGGCCCTCGGGCCTCCACCTTACTTGTCCTTCTGGCTCCGTCGATTCGGGAAAATAGGGCCTTGCATAAATTCCAAGGATTTTCCCGAAAGTTGGATTTCTGCACAAAAATGAGACACCAGAGCAGTTCTGCTGAAAACAGCGTTAGTCCGTGTTAGTTGCATCCAAAATACACAAATTAGAGGCAAAACAATAGCAAAAGTGTTCGGGAAAGTAGATACGTTTTGGACGTATCAACTCCCCCAAGCTTAGCTTATTGCTTGTCCTCAAGCAATTCAGTTAACAACTGAGCGATAAAAGAACTTTCACGAACACATTTGCTCATATGATGTATATATTCTCATGCTATGGCTAATACTTAAACAGTTCATAATGAGATACATGCAAATAAGATCATCTAACAGCTATGTCAATCATGGAGAGGTACCAACAATTAATAATAAGCATCATGAATCATGTATATAAGCAGGATTGCAATGTTCATAAGAGAGTATGATAAAGTGGTATCTCGCTTGCCCGTATTTGATCGGCAAAACATAAATGCCGAGGCACCTCTGGAGTTCATAGAAAGACTAGAAGTAGTGATTGTCAAAGATAAAAGCATCAAAGTTATACCACAATCAATCATATTTTGAGACAAGCATATTATACTAAGAATGACAGTTGTGCTCTCAAGATAGTGCTCAAAGAAAGAATGGAGACACAACACAAAAGTAAAAGATCGACCCTTCGCAGAGGGAAGCAGGGATTAACATGCGCTAGAGCTTTTCATTTCTAAAATAGGAGTAAAATCATTTTGAGAGGTGTTTGTCGTTGTCAACGAATGGTAATGGGTACACTAACTACCTCGCCAACCGGACTTCAAGAGCGGCTCCCATGAATTATTTTTATGTTTATGCGGCACTCCTTCCAACCTTTCTTTCACAAACCATGGCTAACCGAATCCTCGGGTGCCTGCCAACAATCTCATACCATGAAGGAGTGCCTTTTTATTTTAGTTTTATTATGATGACACTCCCCCCACCTTTGCTTACACAAGCCATGGCTAACCGAATCCTTCGGGTGCCATCCAACAATCACATACCATGGAGGAGTGTCTATTTAAGTTAATTAATTCGGGACTCCCATTGCCAGCTCTTTTTGCAAAATTATTGGATAAGCGGATGTGCCACTAGTCCATATGAGAGTCCGTCAAAAGTAAATGACAAGGTTGAAAGCTAAACACCACATACTTCCTCATGAGCTATGAAACATAAACACAAATTGAGAAGCATTTTGAAGGTTTTAAAGGTAGCGCATGAGAATTTACTTGGAATGATTTGAAATGCCATGCATAGGTATTTATGGTGGACTCTGGAATAACTTGGTTTTCATGTGTTTGGAAGCACGAGCAGCGTTCCCGCTCAGTACAAGTGAAGGCTAGCAAAAGACTAGGGAGCGACAAATCAAGAGAGCAGTAACTGTCATAATCATGCTTGCGGCAAAATAACTTAACGGAGGCATAAAAGTGATACAAGAACTCGAAGCAATATAAATCATCGAGGCTTAATTGACTTTGGTTCAGTCATATGCATGCGTGAGCATGTGCCAAGTCGATATAAATGAATTATTCAGAGGAGGATACCACAATGCCATACGTACTTATGAATAAAACAATGCAACAAACATCCATGACATGCTACTCATATTAATAAATTGGAGCTAAACATGAGAGATCATAAACTACTAGACTTTCTCAAATAACATATACCTCACATGAACCAACTAAGCATGCTCACATGGATGAGTATATGTACAAAAATGAAAACAAATAGAGTTCATACCAGCCTCTCACCACAATCAGATTGTCGTAGATCGTCATTATTGCCTTTTCACTTGTATAGCTTGGATAATATGAAATGAAAACCACGCTCCAGCCATCGAAGACCATTGAACTCATAAAGAACTTTACAAAACCAAAGAAGAACAGCAAATATTTTTGGTGTTTTCGAATTTGAGAACAAGAACAAAAGGAAACAAACAAACAAAGCAAAATCTTTTTGGGTTTTCTTATAGCAAACTAGCAATAGCAAATAAAGCGAAACAAATGCAAGAAACCAAGATAAACAAATGGTGAAGAGAAACAGCAGAATTATTTTTGGTTTTTTTGTGTTTTAGGAAAGAAACAAAGCAAGAACAAGAAAATGAAAACTAAAAGAAACACAGAAAAGCGAGATGGCAGAAATCTGCCAAAACCTGACAGCAGTACAGAAATCGATTTTTACAAAAATCTTACGTTGCTCAGCTCGAAAAGTGTTCAACTAATAAAAGTTAGATAACAACCTGGGGAACCTGCACAAAAATTGGCAGCTCAAAATAACGTTCTGGCTGTGCGCACGAATTTTTCTAGTAACAGTCCAGAATCTGTTTTCAGGCAGCACTTCCCCAAATATCATCTCCCTCTCATTAGAAAACCACTCAAGGAGACTAAACAAGTATGTACAAGTATCCAGCAACCATAATATGCAAGGAATGAGTGATGCCAGTATACCTCCCCCCAATCTTAGGCTTTTGGCCTAAGTGGAGTTCAATCCCATCGACCCCATGAGGTAGTATCTCCATAGTACGACGAAGATGGATCATCTTCCGGGTATGTGCTAGAAGAAGCACCCGGATACGTGACGGTGTAGTCGTAGGAGGGCTCGGCGTCCTCGGAGTCATGCTGCTGGTGGAAATCTTGTATCTTCATATGTTCATCCACCTCCTCCTTAGTGCGCGACCATGGTTGCCTGTCAATACAGAACAAACCTGGCTGGGGAAGAGGGATTTCTTTCTCATCCCCGTCAGCAAACAACATTCTATAGACCATATTATCTAAAGTGGAATCAGTGGTAACAAAATGATGGCTTTTCATAGCAGCGATATCAAGCCTCCTAGGGGTTAATGGCACATCATTAGGATCAATAGGAAGTCTTAAATGTGTTAAAACGCGCAATGCAATAGTTCCTCCAAAAATAGGCCCCTGTTAGACAGGCGGCGAGCAATAAGAGAACCAAGATGATAAGATGTCCGTCCAGTAAGTGCAATATTCAAGAAAGCAAGATGGTAACTAGAAATATTGCTAGTGTTCTCCCTACCAAGAATGCTAGTAGCAATGTAATATGCAAAATATTTAATGGCGGGGAGTTGAATGTTCCTTATCTTGCCACGCTGAATGGTGCGACAATCATCATTGGTGATTCCTCGATAAAGCTCCAACAAGTCCCGGGGTTGTCATCAATCCTCCTTGCTGTACCTACAGGGGCAATATCCAATGCACGACAAAATTCTTTCAATTCCATAGTAACAGGATTACCATAGATCTTGAATGCAACTGTCGGCTCATATTGCGTGTTTTGGAACTTGAAGCTCTCGACGAAGATTTTGGTGAGCATGTAGTATTGCTCCCTTTCATCTCCCACGTAGGTGGCTAAGCCCGCCTTGTTGACAAGGGTGAAGAAATCATCCAATATCCCTGCATTTGTCAGAAAATCATAACATGGGAAGGATGAAGCATTAGGAGCCCCATTGTCCTCTTTGGGCGCGAAGCTAGGCGCGATGATATCCTCATTGTACGATCGCCTAAGTTGGGTGGCGGTCCTAGAAGGTCTCCCGGTGCTGGTTGTTCCTTTCTTGAACAACTCTCCAAAGTTGAACTTCTTCATCTCTTTTCTGAAATTTTCAACAAGTGATATAAAATTTGATTTGGTGACATATAATTGAGGGAAACTACTATAGGAACTTGCTAGAGTACTAATCATGCATCAAAACTAGTTTATACAACTTAGAACAAGTATGCAAGCTCACTAAACATGTTACCTACAGCAGCAAAATATTCAAGATATACTCAACCAAACAAAATTCTATTTGGATAGGCGGAGGAGTCACATACCGGAGAGCAAATGTGCCAAATTTCAGACAGAAATCTAGGCTGAGCAAAGAGATCGAAAAATCTGGAGTTCTTGAGCAAAACGCGAGTGAGAGGAACCTGGTGCGAGTTTTTTCGGGAGAGAGATGCTGGGAGAAAGAGATGAAGTAGTGGGGCAAGGAGGGGCCCACACCACAGGGTGGCGCCCCCTCCTTGGCCGCGCCGGCTGGTGGTGTGGCACCCTGTGGTGCCCCACAGGTCATCCTCTGGTGCTCCCAGGTGCCTCGTCGAAAAATAGGACCAACGGTATAATTTTTGTGAATTTTTGAAAACTTTGAAAAATGCACATTTCTGGGTATTAAGTTTATTATTACTGGCCAGGAAAAATTTTGAAATCTCCAATTAACTAAGGAACTTTGCAAATTAAAAGTGCTACAGCAACTAGAGCAAGTGGAGGAAGAAAGAGATGTTGTTTACCTCCTCTATGCATATAAAAAGTATTTGTTAACAAGGTTGATCAAGTCTTGCCACCAAATAAATTTTACATAGCATAAGAAGAAATAAACCTCAAATCAATCATGTTACCTTGAATTGTATTGATATGGATCCAATCACGAGAGTTTGATATTCTTCTTTAGGCTCATATATAGGACAATCAATAGTTCCCACTTTGATAGTTCTCACATTAGAAATAGTATTAACTCCACACGCTTTCTCAATCCTCTTGGGAAAATAAATGGTATGCTCCCTATCATCAACATTGAAAGTAACCTTTCCTTTATTGCAATCAATAACAGCCCCTGCGGTGTTAAGAAAAGGTCTCCCAAGAATAATAGACATATTATAATCTTCAGGCATTTCCAACACAACAAAATCAGTTAATATCAAGCAGTTATTAGTAACTTGAACAGGAACATCCTCACATATACCAACAGGAATAGCAGTAGATTTATCAGCCATTTGCAAAGATATATCAGTAGGTATCAACTTATCTAAGTAAAGTCTCTTATAAAGAGAAAAAGGCATAACACTAACACCGGCTCCCAAGTCACATAGAGCAGTTTTAACATAATTATTCTTAATAGAACAAGGAATAGTAGGTATACCTGGATCGCCCAACTTCTTTGGAACTTTGCCATTGAAAGAGTAATTAGCAAGCATAGTGGAAATTTCCTCATTGGGGATTTTCCTTTTGTTAGTAACAATATCTTTCATATACTTTGAATAAGGAGGCAATTTAATAGCATCAGTCAAAGGGATTTGCAAGAATAAAGGTTTCATCCAATCACAAAATTTATTATAGTGTTCTTCTTCCTTTGATTTTAGTTTCTTAGCAGGAAAAGGCATTTGCTTTTGAACCCAAGGTTCTCTTTCATTACCATGTTTCTCAGCAATAAAATCTTCTTTAGTGTACTTTTTATTTTTAGCATGCTTTTCAGGTTCTTCTTCAACATCTTCTTTATCAGAAGCATCATTCTTATCATTATCTTTATCATGTTCATTACCACTTTCAGTTTCAGCATCAAATAGAAATACTATTAGGATCATTAACAGGTTCAGAGGATTCTACAACATTCTTATGTTTCTTTTTCTTTTTCTTAGATGGAGCACTAGTTTTAGTTCGTTGAGAATCTTGTTCAACTCTTTTGGGATGTCCCTCAGGATATAAAGGATCCTGAGTAGAAACACCGCCTCTAGTTGTTACTTCATAAGCATGTTTTTCTTTAGAATTATTCCCCAACAAGTCATTTTGCACTTTAGTGAGTTGATCAATTTGAGTTTGAACCATATGAAAATGTTTAACAAGCATCTTAACATCATTGGAGGTTCTCTCCACAATATCATGCAATTCACTAATAGCTTGAAATTTTCCATTAGATGATTCTCTACTCTCATATTAAAATTTTCTTGCTTAACAATATAATTATCAAACTCATCTAAGCATTGTGCAGGAGGTTTTGAATACGGAATATCTTCCCTAGTAAAGCGTTGAAGGGAGTTTACCTCAATCATGGATGAAGGGGGAATTATCTCACATATATCTTCTATGGGAGGAAGATTCTTCACATCTTCAGATTTAATACCTTTCTCCTTGAGAGACTTCTTGGCTTCCCTCATATCTTCATCATTCAATTTAATTAAACCCCTCTTCTTTAATATTGGCGTTGGAGTTGGTTCAGGCGTAGTCCAATCATCATGATTCCGGCCTATTTTAGCCAATAATTCTTCAGCGTCATCTGGAGTTCTTTTCCTGAAAACACAACCAGCATAACTATCCAGGTATGCCCTAGACTCAATGGTTAGTCCACTATAAAATATATCAAGTAAATCATGCTTTTCCAAATCATGATCAGGCCGAGCTCTAATAAGAGAGCAAAATCTCGCCCAAGCCTCAGGCAATTTCTCTCCATCTCCTGGTCAAAATTATAGATTCTCTGCAAAGCAATATGTTGAGCACTAGCAGGAAAGTATTTACGGAAGAAAACATCAAGCAATTCTTTTGGACTTTTAATAGAATTAGGTGGCAAACTATTATACCAAGTTTTAGCGTCATCCTTTAATGAGAATGGAAAGATTTTAGCAACAAAGTAAGTACGCTTCTTAACATCATCAGAAAACAAGCTACTCAGAGTAGATAGCTCAATCATGTGTTCAACACACTTTCTTTTTCAGTACCACAAAAGGGTGTTTTCTCAACAATAGCTATATGAGATAAATCAAGAGAAAAATCATAATCTTTATCCTTAATGTTTATAGGAGATGTGGCAAACTTAGGATCAGGAGATAGTTTATATCTAACAGCATGTTCTGCAAGCAACTTTTTAATTTTTCTTGCATCAGTAGTAGCATTGCATTTTTCAATAAAATCATCATCAAGTTCCACATAATCTTCATCAAGATCATCACTAGAGTATTCAACAGACTCAGGTGAATTAACAGGTGTAACAGCATTTTCATTAGGAGTTTCAGTATTTTCAATTTGTCTAGACCTAGCAATTGTAGCATCTAGAAAAATCCCAATGAACCACTATCATCAAGCACAGCAGAAATATTATCAATATTATGAGAGTTTTCAGATTCAGCAGAAGTACCCGCATGTGAAGCATGTGGCGGTGAAACAAGTTTATCAATCACAGATGGTGAATCAAGAGCAGCAGAGGTACTCAGAGTTGTACCTTTTCTTGTAGTGGATGGTAATATGGCGACCTTAGTATCGCGAGGTTTACCCATGATGGAGAATTTGCAGAACAATATCAATCCAAGTGAACTTCCAAATAAAGCTATGCTCCCCGGCAACGGCGCCAGAAAATAGTCTTGATGACCCACAAGTATAGGGGATCGCAACAGTCTTCGAGGGAAGTAAAACCCAATTTATTGATCCGACACAAGGAGACAAAGAATACTTGAAAGCCTTAACAAATGAGTTGTCAATTCAGCTGCACCTGGAAACAGACTAGCTCGCAAGAGTTTATCGGTAACAGTTTTATAGTAGCAGTAGTGAAATAACGAGTAATAAAGATAGCAGTAGTGATTTTAGTAAACAGCAGGATTAAAATACTGTAGGCACGGGGACGGATGAACGGGCGTTGCATGGATGAGAGAAACTCATGTAACAATCATAGCACGGCATTTGCAGATAATAATAAAACGGTGTCCAAGTACAAAGCAATCAATAGGCATGTGTTCCAATTATAGTCGTACGTGCTCGCAATGAGAAACTTGCACAACATCTTTTGTCCTACCAGCCGGTGGCAGCCGGGCCTCTAGGGAATCTACTGGATATTAAGGTACTCCTTTTAATAGAGTACGGAGCAAAGCATTAACACTCCGTGAACACATGTGATCCTCACATCACTACCATCCCCTCCGGTTGTCCCGATTCTTGTCACTTCGGGGCCATTGGTTCCGGACAGCGACATGTGTATACAACTTATAGGTAAGACCATAAACAATGAATATCTTGATGAAACAATAACATGTTCAGATCTGAGATCATGGCACTCGGGCCCTAGTGACAAGCATTAAGCATAACAAGTTGCAACAATATCATCAAAGTACCAATTACGGACACTAGGCACTATGCCCTAACAATCTTATGCTATTACATGACCAATCTCATCCAATCCCTACCATCCCCTTCGGCCTACAGCGGGGGAATTACTCACACATGGATGGGGGAAACATGGCTGGTTGATGGAGAGGCGTTGGCGGTGATGATGGCGATGATCTCCTCCAATTCCCCGTCCCGGCGGAGTGCCGAAACGGAGACTGGCTCCCGCGACGGAGTTTCGCGATGTGGCGGCGTTCTGGAGGGTTTCTGGCGACTTCGACTTCTCTTCGTGCGTTTTTAGGTCGAGGCCGATAAGTAGTCCGAAGGAGGGCGTCGGAGGCCGGCCGAGGGGGCCACACCATAGGGCCGCGCGGGCCCCTAGGCCGCGCCGCCTTATGGTGTGGGGCCCTCGGGCCTCCACCTTACTTGTCCTTCTGGCTCCGTCAGTATTCTGGGAAAATAGGGCCTTCTGCATAAATTCCGAGGATTTTCCCGAAAGTTGGATTTCTGCACAAAAACGAGACACCAGAACAGTTCTGCTGAAAACAACGTTAGTCCGTGTTAGTTGCATCCAAAATACACAAATTAGAGGCAAAACAATAGCAAAAGTGTTCGGGAAAGTAGATACGTTTTGGACGTATCACTCCCCCCAAGCTTAGGCTTTTGGCCTAAGTGGAGATCAACCCCAGCGAGGGTCAGGGTTCCACGCCGGTGGATCATACATGGCGTAGTCATAATAAGGTCCCGGTGCAGAAGAAAAGGGTGAAGGCTCCACATGCCCAAAATGTTGATGCGAAGAGCTTGCTGCATCGGATGACGAGTCGAGGTGTTCCTCGGCCTCCTCCCTCTATGTATGCATTCAATGCACCTTCCGTGACTGACCAATCCTCCCTGGAATCAAGGTTAAATAGAACAGGTGCAGGCAATCTTACTAGTTTTTCAGTTTTCTTAGTTATTCTCCGAGCTTTCTTGTAAAATGTTATCTTGTAAAACAGGTTACCCAAATTAGATGAATCTGAAACAAATTCATGTTTAATCATGGAGACTATGTCAAGTTTCTCTATGGGAAGTTGAATATCAAGATGGTGAGGTTCTACACCATGCAAAGCTAGTAAACGAGAGGCGATGAGACCTCCACAAATTCCGCCCTTCTCACGGTTAGTAGCAAGTCTATAAGCTATCAACGCACCCAAATTATAAGCCTTATTACTTTGCAATGCAGCAGCTAGAAAAGCTAAATCCTGGATAGATAATTTACTTGCATTCTTTCTAGCAAGGACGCACTTAGTAATGAAATAAGCAAAGTAGCGAATAGCTGGGAATTGAATGCTACTGATTTTACCACCATCCTCTGAAAAGCTCCTTCCATGACAAATCATCTCGAAGAGATGCAAGAGCTCTTGCGGCGATCCCCTTATCTTCTCGCATGATCCCCATTGCGGCACTCTAATTGCTGCACAAAAATCATCGAATGGCAAGTTGACAGTTTTATTATAAGTTTTATACTGAACCATGGGGTTAGATCGCGACCAATTGAACTTAAAATCCTGCACAACAGACATAGTCAATTTTGCATATTGGCATGGTTCTCCGTCAACAAAATCATTCAACCCTGCACGAGAAATTAGATTCTGAACATCTTCCAAGATTCCTGCACTTCTCATGAAATCTGTGCACGGGTAGTAAGAGGGGTATACTCCCTCTTCGCGGTTCACTCTCATGACTTGTTGCACCTCCAATTCTTGTTGGTTTAGTTGATGCATATTCCACTCCATTTTCTGAAATTTTCAACAATCATTATAAAATTCGATTTGGTGACATATAATTGAGGGAAACTACCATAGGAACTTGCTAGAGTATTAATCATGCATCAAAACTAGTTTCTACAACTTAGAACAAGCATGCAAGCTCACTAAACATGTTACCTACAGCAGCAAAATATTCAAGATATACTCAACCAAACAAAATTCTACTTGGATAATCAGAGGAGTCACATACCGAAGAGCAAATGTGCCAAATTTCAGACAGAAATCTGGGCTGAGCAAAGAGATCGAGAAATCTTGAGCTCTTGAGCAGAAACGCGAGTGAGAGAAATCTGGTGCGAGTTTTTTCGGGAGAGAGAAGATAGTGGGAGGAAGAGATGAATAAGTGAGGCAAGGAGGGCCCCACACAACAGGGTGGCGCGCCCCCCTTGCTGGCTGCGCCGGCCTGTGGGGTGCCACCCTGGGGTGCCCCACTGGTCATCCCCAGGTGCTCCCAGGTGCGTCTTCGAAAAATAGGACCAACGGTATAATTTTTGTGAATTTTTGAGAACTTTGAAAAATGCACATTTCTGGGTATTAATTTATTATTACTGGGCAGAAAAAGATTTTGAAATTTCTATACAACTAAGGAACTTTGCAAATCAAAAGTGCTACAGGAAGTAGAACAAGTGGAGGAAGAAAGAGATGTTGTTTACCTCCTCTATGCATATAAAAGGTATTTGTTAACAAGGTTGATCAAGTCTTGTCACTGATACGTCCAATTTGCATCACTATTTTATATCATAATTTGCTGTTATTCATTGATATATTTCATATTGGGACACAATACTTATGTTATTTCATCTATTTTGCATGTTTCATCATTATTGGAGGATCAAGCACCGGAGCCAGGATTCTGCTGGAAAAAGCGCAATATTTCGGAAGATCAACTGTGGAAGGAAATTATACCAAAAATCCTATTTTTCAAGATGACGAAGGAAGCCAGAAGGAGGAGCCAGGAGGAGCCAGGGTGGGCCCACACCCTAGGGCGGCGCGGCCCATGGCCTGGCCGCGCCGCCATGTGGTTTGGGGGCCCCACGCCCCTTTCGCCTCCTTTTCTTCGCGAAATCCTTCGTCCCGAAAACCTAAGCCACAGAGGGTACCTCGCGAGGAGTTACAGCCGCCTCGCGGGCGGAGAACACCGAGAGAAAGAGCTCTCCCGGGCAGGAATCTGCCGGAAATTCCCTCCGGAGGGGAAATCGACGCCATCGTCACCGTCATCGAGCTGGACATCATCTCCATCACCATCATCATCATCTCCACCATCATCACCGCCGTCTCCACCGCTGGACACCGTCATCACCGTAGCAATTTGGGTTTGATCTTGATTGTTTGATAGGGGAAACTCTCCCGGTATCGATCTCTACTTGTTGTTGATGCTATTGAGTGAAACCATTGAACCAAGTTTATGTTCAGATTGTTATTCATCATCATATCACCTCTGATCATGTTCCATATGATGTCTCGTGAGTAGTTCGTTTAGTTCTTGAGGACATGGGTGAAGTCTAAATGTTAGTAGTGAACTATGGTTGAGTAATATTCAATGGTATGATATTTAAGTTGTGGTGTTATTCTTCTAGTGGTGTCATGTGAACGTCGACTACATGACACTTCACCATTTATGGGCCTAGGGGAATGCATCTTGTATTCGTTTGCCAATTGCGGGGTTGCCGGAGTGACAGAAACCTAAACCCCGTTGGTATATCGATGCAGGAGGGATAGCAGGATCTCGAGTTTAAGGCTGTGGTTAGATTTATTCTTAATTACTTTCTTGTAGTTGCGGATGCTTGCAAGGGGTATAATCACAAGTATGTATTAGTCCTAGGAAGGGCGGTGCATTAGCATAGGTTCACCCACACAACACTTATCATAACAATGAAGATTATTTAGCCGTATGTAGCGAAAGCACTAGACTAAAATCCCGTGTGTCCTCGAGAACGTTTGGTCATTATAAGTAAACAAACCGCTTGTCCTTTGTGCTAAAAAGGATTGGGCCACTCGCTGCAATTGTTACTCTCGCACTTTATTTACTCGTACTTTATTCAACTGTTACATCTAAACCCCCTGAATACTTGTGCAGGAGCATTTACGGTGAATCCTTCATCGAAACTGCTTGTCAACACCTCCTGCTCCTCGTTGGGATCGACATTCTTACTTATCGAAAATACTACGATACACCCCTATACTTGTGGGTCATCAAGACTATTTTCTGGCGCCGTTGCCGGGGAGTGAAGCGCTATTGGTAAGTGGAATTGGTAAGGAAAACCTTTACTGTTGTGCTGATTTTATTTCTGCCTGCTGCTATAAGTCATTATGGAGAGATCTTCTCTTCAATTTTTATTTGGGAAATCTACTACTACTGCAACGGTAGTGGATGAGGCGCCAGGTGAGGAAGTGATACCATATAAAATACCTATGAAAATTATTGAACATGTTATGGATAACCGCTATGAAGGGGATGGAACTGTCCATCCCGGTGATCATTTACTGTTTTTGCATGAATTATGCGGTTTATTCAAATGTGCAGGTATTGCTATGGATGAAGTGAGGAAGAAACTATTCTCTTTATCGCTGTCTGGTAAAGCGGCGCATTGGTATAAATTACTGGATAATGGGGATTCTCTTGAATGGAATGATATTGTGCCCCGGTTTTATTCTAAGTTCTATCCTCCAAGTGAAATTCATAAGGATCGGAATCGCATATATAATTTTTGGCCTCATGATGGAGAGAGTATTGCCCAAGCTTGGGGGAGATTGAAGTCTTTAATGCTCAAATGCCCCATTCATGAGCTTCCTGGTAATGTTATTATTGATAATTTCTATGCAAGACTTTCTTTTCAAGACAAGACCTTGCTGGATACTTCTTGTTCTGGATCATTTACACGCAACAAAGAAGAGTTTAAAAGGGACCTTCTTGATCGGATCCAAGAAAATACTGAAGGTTGGGAGAACGACAAGGATAGAGAATCAGGTATAATTTATGATTATAAATGCATTGAAGCTTTTATGGATACCGATAAATTTCGTAATATGAGTGCTACATATGGTCTTGATTCTCAAGTTGCTGTAAATCTTTATAAAGCTTTTGCCTCTCATTATGAATTGCCAAAGAAGAATTTTGATAAGTATCATGAACCGTATAAAGATAAAATTGATTCATCTATTAATAAATGCGTTGTAGTTGAAACTGCTGATCATGTTATTCCTGAAGCTTATATTGAAAAAACTCCTTTCCCTGCTAAAATGAAGGAGTACTCTGTTATAAATAGTGCGGTTCATAAAAGTGAAAAGAAACCTATAGAACCTGAAGAACAAATAAAAGTTGAACCTGCTGTTGCAATAGTTAAAGATCTTGTGACTGAAAATGTAGAGGATGGTCATATTATTTTCTGTGAAGATGCTTCTAATATTGTTTCACATCCTAATAAACCCAAGCAAGCTAGTGTTCCTATGCTATCTGTTAGAATTGGTGATCATTGCTATTATGGATTATGTGATATTGGTGCAAGTGTTAGTGCTATTCCTTATGAGCTTTACACGGAGATTATGCACGAAATTGATTCTTGTGAACTTGAAGATATTGATGTAGTTATTCAGCTGGCTAATAGAGAAACTATTTCTCCAATTGGTATTGTTCGAGATGTGGAAGTTTTATGCGGTAAGATTAAATATCCTGCTGACTTTTTGGTACTTGGTTCTGCTGCTAGTGATTATTGTCCTATTATTTTTGGTAGACCTTTTCTAAATACTTGTGGAGCTATTATAGATTGCAAGAAAGAGAAAATTTTGACTAAATTTGCTGGTGAATCTTATGAGTTTAACTTCTCTAAATTTACTAAAACTCCTTATAAAGCTGACTTGCCTAGTAATGATTTTAAAATGGAGCAATGTGCATCTATTGTTCTTGTTCCTAACAATCCTTTGCAGCAACATTTGGAGGATAGCGAGAGTGAAGTTTTTAGGAAAGAAAGAGATGAGCTTGAGGAAATTTTTCTTCGCCAACCTATTCTCAAGCATGATTTACCGGTGGAAGATTTGGGTACAACACCGCCACCTAAGGAAGATCCTGTTTTTGATTTAAAGCCTTTGCCTGATAATCTTAAATATGCTCATATTGATGATAAGAAAATATATCCTGTTATTATTAGTTCTAAGCTTTCAGAGATTGAAGAAGAAAGGTTATTGGAAATATTGAAGAAGCACCGAGGAGCTATTGGCTACACTCTTGATGATTTAAAAGGGATTTCTCCTTCTATTTGCCAACATGCTATTAATATGGAAGATGATGCAAAGCCTGTTGTTGAACATCAGCGTCGTCTAATTCCGAAGATGAAGGAAGTGGTAAGGAATGAGGTATTAAGACTTCTTGAAGCTGGTATTATATATCCTATTGCTGATAGTAGATGGGTTAGTCCTGTGCATTGCGTTCCCAAGAAAGGAGGAATGATGTTGTGCCTAATGATAATGATGAGCTCATCCCTCAAAGAGTAGTTGTAGGGTATAGAATGTGCATTGATTTTCGAAAAGTTAATAAAGTTACTAAGAAAGATCATTACCCTTTACCATTTATTGATCAAATGCTAGAAAGATTGTCTAAAAATACTCATTTTTGCTTTCTTGATGGTTATTCTGGGTTTTCACAAATTAAAGCTAAAGATCAAGAGAAAACCACTTTCACTTGTCCCTATGGAACTTATGCTTATAGACGTATGCCTTTTGGTTTATGTAATGCTCCTGCTACTTTTCAAAGATGCATGTCTGCTATTTTTCATGGTTTTTGTGAAAGTATTGTAGAGGTATTCATGGATGATTTTTCCGTCTATGGGAATTCTTTTGATAGTTGCTTGTGAAACCTTGATAAAGTTTTGCAGAGATGTGAAGAAACTAACCTTGTTCTTAATTGGGAGAAATGCCACTTTATGGTTAATGAAGGAATTGTATTGGGACATAAAATTTCTGAGAGAGGTATTGAAGTTGATAGAGCTAAAGTTGAAGCAATTGAGAAGATGCCCTATCCGAGGGATGTTAAAGGTATTCGTAGTGTTCTTGGTCATGTTGGGTTTTATAGGAGATTTATTAAAGATTTCTCCAAGATTTCAAAGCCTCTTACTAATCTTCTTCAAAAAGATGTACCATTTGTTTTTGATGATGATTGTAAGGAAGCTTTTGAAACTCTTAAGAAAGCCTTAACAACTGCTCCTATAGTTGAACCTCCTGATTGGAACTTACCCTTTGAGATTATGTGTGATGCTAGTGATTTTGCTGTAGGCGCTGTTCTTGGACAGCGAGTAGATAAAAAACTGAATGTTATTCATTATGCTAGTAAAACTCTTGATGCTGCTCAAAGAAATTATGCTACAACTGAAAAAGAATTATTAGCTGTAGTCTTTGCTTGCGATAAATTTAGATCTTATATTGTTGATTCAAAAGTTACTATTCATACTGATCATGCTGCAATTAGATACCTTATGACAAAGAAAGATGCTAAGCCTAGGCTTATTAGATGGGTACTTCTTTTGCAAGAATTTGATTTACATATTGTAGATAGGAAAGGTGCTGATAATCCTGTTGTTGATAATTTGTCTAGATTGGAAAATATTGCTTATGATCCTGTTCCTGTTAATGATAGTTTTCCAAATGAACAATTGGCTGTAATAAAGGTAAGCTCGCGAGACAGTCCTTGGTATGCTGATTATGCTAACTTTATTGTTTCCAAGTACTTGCCTCCAACCTTTTCAGCTCAGCAAAGGAGGAAGTTCTTTTATGACTTGAGGCATTATTTCTGGGATGACCCACACTTATATAAAGAAGGAGTGGATGGTATTATGCGAAGATGTGTTCCAGTATGAACAACAAGAGATATTGAGTAAATGTCATGGTAGTGCTTATGGAGGACATCACGCCGGAGAAAGAACCGCGCAAAAGGTTCTACAATCAGGTTTTTATTGGCCAACTCTCTTCAAGGATGCGAGAAAGTTTATTTTATCTTGTGATGAATGCCAAAGGGTTGGTAATATCTCCAGACGTAATGAAATGCCTATGAATTATACTCTTGTTATTGAACCATTTGATTGTTGGGGATTTGACTTCATGGGACCTTTTCCGTCTTCAGAAGGTAACACTCATATACTTGTTGCTGTTGATTATGTTACTAAATGGGTGGAAGCAATACCTACAAAAAGTGCTGATGGTGAGACCTCTTTAAGAATGCTTTTAGATATTATTTTTCCTAGATTTGGAGTACCTAGATATATTATGACTGATGGAGGTTCTCATTTTATTCATGGAGGTTTTAGAAAAACTCTTGCTAAGTATGGTATTAATCATAGAATTGCTTCCGCTTATCATCCTCAAACTAGTGGTCAAGTAGAATTATCAAATAGAGAGATTAAATCTATTTTGGGAAAGACCGTTAATAAAACTAGAAAGAATTGGGCTAGTAAATTGAAGGATGCACTTTGGGCTTATAGAACTGCTTACAAAAATCCCATGGGAATGTCACCTTATAAAATGGTTTATGGGAAAGCTTGTCATTTACCTTTAGAACTAGAGCACAAAGCTTATTGGGCTGTTAGAGAATTAAATAAAGATCCTAAACTTGCCGGTGATAAGAGGTTGTTGCAATTGAGTTCTCTAGATGAATGGAGAAGTGAAGCTTATGAAAATGCTAAACTCTTTAAAGAGAAAGTTAAAAAATGGCATGATAGGAGGATTATCAAAAGAGAATTTAATATTGGGGATAAAGTCCTATTGTATCGGTCTCGTCTCAGATTCTTTGCAGGGAAATTACTCTCGAAATGGGAAGGACCATATGTTGTCGAGGAGGTGTATCGTTCAGGAGCAATCAAAATTAGCTCTCTCCAAGGCAATGCCACGCAAGTGGTGAATGGACAAAGACTCAAGCATTATATCTCGGGTGATTCTTATAATGTTGATGTTGATATTATTCAAGTGGAAACACCGGAGGCTTTCATCAAAGGGCAAATTGACAGTCCGCCAGAACTCGACTTTGAATAGGTAACAGTACTGGTAATGAAAAGTACGCAATTTACTTTCCGAACAATATTTTCGCTGTTTTTGGAAAATATGAAAAATTACGAGTTCGAAACGGAGTGGAAAGGACGCACGAGGGCGTGGCACCATAGGCCGGCGCGGCCTGACCAGGGCCCCCGCCGCCCTATGGTTTGGCCGCCTCGTCGCCCCTTTCCGACTCTGGTTCGATCTGGTACTTTCCTTTTGTCGAGAAAATTTTTGCTATATAATCCCCCGGACCCCGTATATCATGTTCTCGACGTGTTTTGTTTCGAGCTATTTCTGGATCTGTTTTCAGTTTAGAAGCACCATGGTCTCCAAGAACAAGGGCAAGGAGTTTCCGGATGAAGATGATCGAGATCTTGGGTGGAAAGAGGAAGACAAGGACGTCAAGGAAGAGGATGAAGAAGAGGTGAAGGAAGATTCGCGTGCACACCCGCGTGCTACCATCGCAAGCATCAAGGTGGTGGATAACCCTTTTAGTGCAAACAAGAGCGCAAGAATTCGCACTGGAGGAGGGGTTCCACGTCATTACCTAGCTCCGAAAACATCTCTATCAGGCATTCACCATCCCTTCCACAATCTAATTTTCAATAATCAAATTGAAGGGACTCCAAAGGCAGCATTGCCTAGCCAGTGGGATATAGATCGTTCTAACACTGCAGGAGAGAAGGAGCCTGAGGCTGAAGAGTGGGGAAATAACTCCAAGAGCTGGGACTCGCCGTCGGACAGACTCCTTAACCGCGTCGAGCACAATTCAGAGATGATTCGCAATCTCATATACAGGATTGATGAGCTTCAGGAGCTTATTGAGAAGCTTGTCAGGAATTCATCACCACCATCTCCAGGGAGTAATTCATCATCGGTATTGGCATCCCCTTGGTTTGTTCCAAGCTTGGGGGAGTGCCGCGGTATCACATCATCACTACCTTTTACTTTTTATTGTCAAGTAGTGTCATATCATGAGTAGGGAAGTTATCATATAAGATGGGTTGCGTTTGGAAGTATCTCTCCTTTAGTTGGTTATCTATGTATCCCTTGGTGTGAGTTATCGTTATGGAATATTAATGAGAAGTCTTATCATTTACATATTGCACATCTTATTCTAGTTTGCAATCTCTATCATATGATTTACTTTGTTGTTAGTATTGGTATCACTTTGGGAGCATTGAATAAATCTATTTGGTTTTGGCAAACTTAGCATTGGTCAATAGCAACAACACTTTGAGGTTTAAGTAGAAAAGAGAAATACATGTAGTTGTTTCATTGTCTTTCTTTCTTGTTAGCTCATAGCTTATTATTCTGAAGTTAAAATTGTTTGTGCTTACAAGGAAGATGCATGATTGTTTCTATCACATGTATATTTGTTTGTTTCCCTCGACTCTTATGCTTGCTAATTAACCTTGCTAGCCAAAGACCTGTACTGAGAGGGAATACTTCTCGTGCATCCAAACCTTAGCCCAAACCTATGTCATTTGTGTCCACCATACCTACCTACTACATGGTATTTTCTGCCATTCCAAGTAAATACTTCATGTGCTACCTTTAAACAATTCAAAACTTGTTATCCCTTATTTGTGTCAATGTTTCATAGCTCATGAGGAAGTATGTGGTGTTTTATCTTTCAATCTTGTTGGGCAACTTCCACCAATGGACTAGTGGCTTCATCCGCTTATCCAATAATTTTGCAAAAGAGCTGGCAATGGGATTCCCATTCCCAAATTAATTAAACTAAATAGAGACTCCTCCATGGTATGTGATTGATGGACGGCACCCGAGGATTCGGTTAGCCATGGCTTGTGTAAGCAAAGGTTGGGGAGTGTCATCATCATAATAAAGCTAAGATAAAAAGGCACTCCTTCATGGTATGAGATTGTTGGCAGGCACCCGAGGATTCGGTTAGCCATGGTTTGTGAAAGAAAAGGTTGGAAGGAGTGCCACACAAAATGAAAATAATATGGGAGCCGCTCTTTGGAGGTTGTTTGGCAAGGGGGTTAGAGTACCCGCTACCAGTCGTTGACAACAACAAACACCTCTCAAAATGTTATTTTTATTCTCTTTATATGATTGCAAAACTGAAAAAGCTCTAGCACATGATTTAATCCCTGCTTCCCTCTGCGAAGGGCCTGTCTTTTACTTTATGTTGAGTCAGTAAACCTATTTCCCTCCATCTCAAGCAAGCATTTGAGTAGTTGTGATCAAACCATTATATTGTGATTTGCTTCATCATGTCTTTTATTCTTCCTTGTTTAGTACAAGTTTTATCTGAATGAATATAGCTTTGCAAGTTATCAATGATTATGAAAAGACCATTATGATTTAGTATGCAAGTTGTGCCTTATAAACTTTAACATGAGAGCGCTGCTCAATGAGATAAGTATAATCTGTTAATTGTTCTCTGACCAAGAACGAAGTTTGCCATCACCAATTATGATTTCTTATGCACCTTTACTTGTGATTACCTTATACTTGTTTCAAGTTGAGTTATAAGAGGTTGTTTACTATAATGTCTTGTGTGAATGAGTATGATGCTTCTTGTCCGTATTTTATTTATCGACTCTTCACTCCATAAACATGTGGTCTGTTTATCGAGCTCAGTTTCGCTTGGGGACAAGCGAAGTCTAAGCTTGGGGGAGTTGATACGTCCAATTTGCATCACTATTTTATATCATAATTTGCTTGTTATTCATTGATATATTTCATATTGGGACACAATACTTATGTTATTTCATCTATTTTGCATGTTTCATCATTATTGGAGGATCAAGCACCGGAGCCAGGATTCTGCTGGAAAAAGCACCGTCAGAACGCAATATTTCGGAAGATCAACTGTGGAAGGAAATTATACCAAAAATCCTATTTTTCAAGATGACGAAGGAAGCCAGAAGGAGGAGCCAGGAGGACCCAGGGTGGGCCCACACCCTAGGGCGGCGCGGCCCACCTGGCCGCGCCGCCATGTGGTTTGGGGGGCCCGACCCCTTTCGCCTCCTTTTCTTCGCGAAATCCTTCGTCCGAAAACCTAAGCCACGAGAGGGTACCTCGCGAGTTACAGCCGCCTCTGCGGGGCGGAGAATACCAGAGAGAAAAGAGCTCGGCGGGCAGGAATCCGCCGGGAAATTCCCTCGGGAGGGGAAATCGACGCCATCGTCACCGTCGAGCTGGACATCATCTCCATCACCATCATCATCATCTCCACCATCATCACCGCCGTCTCCACCGCTGGACACCGTCATCACCGTAGCAATTTGGGTTTGATCTTGATTGTTTGATAGGGGAAACTCTCCCGGTATCGATCTCTACTTGTTGTTGATGCTATTGAGTGAAACCATTGAACCAAGTTTATGTTCAGATTGTTATTCATCATCATATCACCTCTGATCATGTTCCATATGATGTCTCGTGAGTAGTTCGTTTAGTTCTTGAGGACATGGGTGAAGTCTAAATGTTAGTAGTGAACTATGGTTGAGTAATATTCAATGGTATGATATTTAAGTTGTGGTGTTATTCTTCTAGTGGTGTCATGTGAACGTCGACTACATGACACTTCACCATTTATGGGCCTAGGAGAATGCATCTTGTATTCGTTTGCCAATTGCGGGGTTGCCGGAGTGACAGAAACCTAAACCCCCGTTGGTATATCGATGTAGGAGGGATAGCAGGATCTCAGAGTTTAAGGCTGTGGTTAGATTTATTCTTAATTACTTTCTTGTAGTTGCGGATGCTTGCAAGGGGTATAATCACAAGTATGTATTAGTCCTAGGAAGGGCGGTGCATTAGCATAGGTTCACCCACACAACACTTATCATAACAATGAAGATTATTTAGCCGTATGTAGCGAAAGCACTAGACTAAAATCCCGTGTGTCCTCGAGAACATTTGGTCATTATAAGTAAACAAACCGGCTTGTCCTTTGTGCTAAAAAGGATTGGGCCACTCGCTGCAATTGTTACTCTCGCACTTTATTTACTCGTACTTTATTCAACTGTTACATCTAAACCCCCTGAATACTTGTCTGTGAGCATTTACAGTGAATCCTTCATCGAAACTGCTTGTCAACACCTTCTGCTCCTCGTTGGGATCGACATTCTTACTTATCGAAAATACTACGATACACCCCCTATACTTGTGGGTCATCAGTCACCAAATAAATTTTACATAGCATAAGAAGAAATAAACCTCAAATCAATCATGTTACCTTGAATTGTATTGATATGGATCCAATCATAAGATTTTGATATCCTTCTTTAGGCTCATATATAGGACAATCAATAGCTCCAACTTTGATAGTTCTCACATTAGAAATGGTATTAACTCCACATACTTTATCAATCCTCTTGGGAAAATAAACGGTATGTTCCTTGTCATCGACATTGAAAGTAACCTTTCCTTTATTGCAATCAATAACAGCCCCTGCGGTGTTAAGAAAAGGTCTCCCAAGAATAATAGACATATTATCATCTTCAGGCATTTCCAACACAACAAAATCAGTTAATATCAAGCAGTTATTAGTAACTTGAACAGGAACATCCTCACATATACCAACAGGAATAGCAGTAGATTTATCAGCCATTTGCAAAGATATATCGTAGGTATCAACTTATCTAAATAAAGTCTCTTGTAAAGAGAAAAAGGCATAACACTAACACCGGCTCCCAAATCACATAGAGCAGTTTTAACATAATTATTCTTAATAGAACAAGGAATAGTAGGTATACCTGGGTCGCCCAACTTCTTTGGAACTTTGCCATTGAAAGAGTAATTAGCAAGCATAGTGGAAATCTCCTCATTAGGAATTTTCCTTTTGTTAGAGGCAATATCTTTCATATACTTTGAATAAGGAGGCAATTTAATAGCATCAGTCAAAGGGATTTGCAAGAATAAAGGTTTCATCCAATCGCAAAATTTATTATAGTGTTCTTCTTCCTTTGATTTTAGTTTCTTAGCAGGAAAAGGCATTTGCTTTTGTACCCAAGGTTCTCTTTCATTACCATGTTTCTTAGCAATAAAATCTTCTTTAGTATACTTTTTATTTTTAGCATGCTTTTCAGGTTCATCTTCAACTTCTTCTTTATCAGAAGCATCATTCTTATCATTCTCATTATCATGTTCATTACCACTTTCGGTTTCAGCATCAGAAATAGAAATACTATTAGGATCATTAACAGGTTCAGAGGATTCTACAACATTTTTATGTTTCTTCTTCTTTTTCTTAGAAGGAGCACTAGGTTCAATTCGTTGAGAATCTTGTTCAATTCTTTTGGGATGCCCTTCAGGATATAGAGGATCCTGGGTAGAGACACCGCCTCTAGTTGTTACTTCATAAGCATGTTTCTCTTTAGAATTATTTTTTAACAAGTCATTTTGCACTTTAGTGAGTTGATCAATTTGAGTTTGAACCATTTGAAAATGTTTAACAAGCATCTTAACATCATTGGAGGTTCTCTCCACAATATCATGCAAATTGCTAATAGCTTGAGAATTTTCCATTAGATGATTCTCTACTCTCATATTAAAATTTTCTTGCTTAACAATATAATTATCAAACTCATCTAAGCATTGAGCAGGAGGTTTTGAATACGGAATATCTTCCCTAGTAAAGCGTTGAAGAGAGTTTACCTCGATCATGGATGAAGGGGGAATTATCTCACATATATCTTCTATGGGAGGTAAGTTCTTCACATCTTCAGATTTAATACCTTTCTCCTTAAGAGATTTCTTGGCTTCCCTCATATCTTCATCATTCAAATTAATTAAACCCCTCTTCTTCAATATTGGCGTCGGAGTTGGTTCAGGTGTAGCCCAATCATCATGATTCCGGCCTATTTTAGCCAATAATTCTTCAGCTTCGTCTGGAGTTCTTTTCCTGAAAACACAACCAGCACAACTATCCAAGTATGCCCTAGACTCAACGGTTAGTCCACTATAAAATATATCTAGTAAATCATGCTTTTCCAAATCATGCCCAGGTCGAGCTCTGATAAGAGAGCAAAATCTTGCCCAAGCTTCAGGCAATTTCTCTCCATCTTCCTGGTCAAAGCTATAAATTTTCTGTAAAGCAGCATGTTGAGCACTAGCAGGAAAGTATTTCCGAAAGAAAACATCAAGCAAATCACCTGGACTTTTAATAGAACCAGGAGGCAAACTATTATACCAAGTTTTAGCATCGTCCTTTAATGAGAAAGGAAAAAATTTAGCAACAAAATAAGTGCGCAACTTGACATCATCAGAAAACAAGCTACTCATAGAAGAAAGTTCATTCATATGTTCTACATCACTTTCTTTTTCAGTACCACAAAAGGGTGTTTTCTCAACAATAGCTATATGAGATAGATCAAGAGAAAAATCATAATCTTTATCCTTAATGTTTATAGGAGATGTGGCAAATTTAGGATCAGGAGACAGTTTATATCTAACAGTATGTTGTGCGAGAAACTTTTTAATTTTTCTTGCATCAGTAATAGCATTGCATTTATCAATAAAATCATCATTAAGCTCCACATAATCCTCATCAGGATCATCACTAGAGTATTCAAGCTCAGGTGAATTAACAGGTGTAGCAGCATTTTCATTAGGAGTTTCAGCATTTTCAATTTGTCTAGACCTAGCAATTGTAGCATCTAGAAAGGATCCCAATGAACCACTATCATCAAGCACAGCAGAAACATCATCAATATTATGAGAATTTTCAGATTCAGCAGAAGTACCACAAGTGAAGCTTGTGGTGGTGAAACAAGTTGACTTATCACAGATGGTGAATCAAGAGCAGCAGAGGTACTCAGAGTTGTACCTTTTCTTGTAGTGGATGGTAATATGGCGACTTTAGAATCGCGAGATTTACCCATGATGGAGAATTTGCAGCGAACAATATCAATCCAAGTGAATTTTCAAATAAAGCTATGCTCCCCGGCAACGGCGCCAGAAAATAATCTTGATAACCCACAAGTATAGGGGATCGCAACATTCTTCGCGGGAAGTAAAACCCAATTTATTGATTCGACACAAGGGGAGACAAAGAATACTTGAAAGCCTTAACAGCGGAGTTGTCAATTCAGCTGCATCTGGAAACAGACTTGCTCGCAAGAGTTTATCGATAGTAACAGTTTTATAGCAAGAGTGAAATAACGACGTGGAACAAAGACAGCAGTTGATTATATTAAACAACGAGATTAAAATACTGTAGGCACATGGATGGATGACGGGCGTTGCATGGATGAGAGAAACTCATGTAACAATCAAAGCAGGGCATTTGCAGATAATAATAAAACGGTGTCCAAGTACTAAACAATCCATAGGCATGTGTTCCGTATATAGTCGTACGTGCTCGCAATGAGAAACTTGCACAACATCTTTTGTCCTACCAGCCCGGTGGCAGCCTCTAGGGAATCTACTGGATATTAAGGTACTCCTTTTAATAAAGTGGAGCAAAGCATTAACATTCGTGAACACATGTGATCCTCACATCACCGCCTTCCCCTCCGGTTGTCCCATTTGTCACTTTGGGGCCTCGGGTTCGGACAGACATGTGTATACAACTTGCAGGTAAGATCATAAAACAATGAATATCATCATGAAACAATAACATGTTCAGATCTGAGATCATGGCACTCGGGCCCTAGTGACAAGCATTAAGCATAACAAGTTGCAACAATATCATCAAAGTACCAATTACGGACACTAGGCACTATGCCCTAACAATCTTATGCTATTACATGACCAATCTCATCCAATCCCTACCATCCCCTTCAGCCTACAGCGGGGGAATTACTCACACATGGATGGGGGAAACATGGCTGGTCGATGGAGAGGCGTCGGTGGTGATGATGGCGATGATCTCCTCCAATTCCCCGTCCCGAAGGAGTGCCAGAACGGAGTTTCTGGTCCCGAGACAGAGTTTCGCGATGTGGCGGCGTTCTGGAGGGTTTCTGGCGACTTCCACTTCGTGCCTCGTGTTTTTAGATCGAAACCATTAAGTAGTCCAGAGGAGGGCATCAGAGGGCGGCCGAGGGGGCCACACGCTAGGGCGGCGCGCCCCCCCTCCAGGCCGCGCCGGCCTAGCGTCTGGGGGCCCTGGGCCTCCCCAGCCCCTTCGCTCCGTGATTCTTCGGTAAAATAGGCCCTTTGGTATAAATTCGAGGATTTTCCCGAAAGTTGAATTTCTGCACAAAAACAAGACACCAGAGCAATTCTGCTGAAAACAGCGTTAGTCCGTGTTAGTTGTATCCAAAATACACAAATTAGAGGCAAAACAATAGCAAAAGTGTTCGGGAAAGTAGATACGTTTTGGACGTATCAAGCAACACAAGTATAAACCGGTACAGCAAAACTTACATAAGAATATATTGCAAGCATTATAGGACTCTACACTGTCTTCCTTGTTGCTCAAACACTTTTACCAAAAAATATCTAGACCTTAGAGAGACCAATCATCCAAACCAAATTTCAACAAGCTCTACGGTAGTTCTCCACTAATAGGTTTAAACTACATGATGCAAGAGCTTAAACATGGTCTACTTGAGAGCTCAAAACAATTGCCAAGTATCAAATTATTCAAGATAATATACCAATTACCACATGAAGCATTTTCTGTTTCCAACCAAATAGCAATAAGTGCAGCAGCTTTCAACTTTTGCCATGAACATTAAAAGTAAAACGAAGAACACCAGTGTTCATATGAAAAAGCGGAGCGTGTCTTTCTCCCACACAAGGAATGCTAGGATCCGATTTTATTCAGAGAATGAAAATAACAAAACGAAAATAAAAACACACAGACGCTCCAAGTAAAGCACATAAGATGTGACGGAATAAAAATATAGTTTCACTAGAGGTGACCTGATAAGTTGTTGATGAAGAAGGGGATGCCTTGGACATCCCCAAGCTTAGATGCTTGAGTATTCTTGAAATATGCAGGGATGAACAACGGGGGCATCCCCAAGCTTAGACTTTTCACTCTTCTTGGTCATATTATATCATCCTCCTCTCTTGATCCTTGAAAACTTCCTTCACACCAAACTCAAAACAATCTCATTAGAGAGTTAGTGCATAATCAAAAATTCACATGTTCAGCAAGGACACAATCATTCTCAACACTTCTGGACATTACCCAAGGCTACTGAAATTTAATGGATCAAAGAAACCCACTCAAACACAGTAAAAGAGGCAATGTGAAATCAAAGGCAGAATCTGTCAAAACAGAACAGTCCGTAAAGACGAATTTTTTTGAGGCACTTAACATACTCTGATGAAAAAGCTCAAATTTAATGAAAGTTGCGTACATATTTGAGGATTACTCATTAATTTTTTAAATATTTTACGACGTTCCTACAGAGAGAACAACTCAAATTCGTGGCTAAAAATCTGTTTCTGCGCAGAAATCCAAATCTAGTATCAACTTTCTATCAAAGACTTTATTTGCCACAGAAATGCAATAAAGTAAAGATACAAAGGTATTGCTACAGTAGTAACAAGCACCTTGACTCAAATATAAAACAAAAATTGCAGAAATAAAATAATGGGTTGTCTCCCATAAGCGTTTTTCTTTAACGCCTTTCAGCTAGGCGCAGAAAGTGAAAATCAAGTAACATCAAGAGAAGAAGCATCAACATCATAATTTGTTCTAATAATAGAATCAAAAGGCATCTTCATTCTCTTTCTAGGTAAGTGTTCCATACCTTTCTTAAGAGGGAATTGATATTTAATATTTCCTTCTTTCATATCAATAATAGCACCAATGGTTCGAAGAAAGGGTCTTTCCAAAATAATAGGACAAGATGCATTGCATTCAATATCCAAAACAACAAAATCAACGGGGACAAGGTTATTGTTAACCGTAATGTGAACATTGTCAATTCTCCCCAAAGGTTTCTTTATAGAATTATCAGCAAGATTAACATCCAAATAACAATATTTCAATGGTGGCAAGTCAAGCATATCATAAAGTTTCTTAGGTATAACAGAAATACTTGCACCAAGATCACATAAAGAATTACAATCAAAATCATTGACCTTCATTTTAATGATGGGCTCCCAACCATCTTCTAACTTCCTAGGAATAGAAGCTTCAAGTTTTAATTCCTCTTCTCTAGCTTTAATGAGACCATTTGTAATATGTTTTGTAAAGGCCAAATTTATAGCACTAGCATTAGGACTTCTAGCAAGTTTTTGCAAGAACTTAATAATTTCAGAGATATGACAATTATCAAAATCAAAACCATTATGATCTAAAGCAATGGGACCATTGTCCCCAATACTATGAAAAATTTCAGCACTTTTATCACAAACAGTTTCAGCAGTTTCAGGCAATTTTGCACGCTTTGTAGTAGAAGTAGAAACATTGCCAACAGCAATTATTTTACCGTTGATAGTAGGAGGTTTAGCAACATCTGAAGCATCAACATTACTAGTGGTGGTTATAGTCCAAACTTTAGCTACATTATTCTCTTTAGCAAGTTTTTCTTCTCTATCCCACCTAGCGTGCAATTCAGCCATCATTTTAATATTGTCATTAATTCGAACTTGGATAGCGTTTGCTGTAGCAAATGACTTAATATCTTTAGTTTCATTAGGCATAACTTTTAGTTTTAAAAGATCAACATCAGCAGCAAGACTATCAACCTTAGAAGCAAGAACATCAATTTTACCAAGCTTTTCCTCAACAGATTTGTTAAAAGCAGTTTGTGTACTAATAAATTCTTTAAGCATGACTTAAAGACCAGAGGGTACACTCCTACTATTGTTGTAAGAATTACCATAAGAATTACCATTATTAGAAGGATATGGCCTATAGTTGTTGTTACCAAAATTATCCCTATAAGCATTGTTGTTGAAATTATTATTTCTAATGAAGTTCACATCAACATGCTCTTCTTGAGCAACCAATGAAGCTAAAGGAACATTATTAGGATCAACATGAGATTTACCATTAACAAGCATAGACATAATAACATCAATCTTATCACTCAAGGAGGAGGTTTCTTCAACAGAATTTATCTTCTTACCTTGAGGAGTTCTTTCAGTGTGCCATTCAGAGTAGTTGATCATCATATAACCAAGAAGCTTTGTTGCATTACCCAAAGTGATGGACATAAAAGTACCTCCAGCAGCTGAATCCAATAGGTTCCTTGAAGAAAAATTTAATCCTGCATAAAAGGTTTGGATGATTATCCAAGTAGTTAGTCCATGGGTAGGGCAATTCTTTACCAAAGATTTCATTCTCTCCCATGCTTGGGCAACATGTTCATTATCCAATTGCTTAAAGTTCATAATGCTACTTCTCAAAGATATAATTTTAGCAGGAGGATAATATCTTCCAATGAAAGCATCTTTACATTTAGTCCATGAATCAATACTATTTTTAGGCAAAGATAGCAACCAATCTTTAGCTCTTCCTCTTAAGGAGAAAGGAAACAATTTCAGTTTTATAATATCCCCATCTACATCCTTATACTTTTGCATTTCACAAAGTTCAACAAAATTATTAAGATGGGCAGCAGCATCATTAGTACTAACACCAGAAAATTGCTCTCTCATAACAAGATTTAGTAAAGCAGGTTTAATTTCATAAAATTCTGTTGTAGAAGTAGGTGGAGCAATATGAGTGCATATGAAATCATTATTATTGGTGCTAGTGAAGTCACACAACTTAGTGTTCTCAGGAGTATTCATTTTAACAATAATAAAAATAAACAAAGAAAAACCGAATTAAATAAAGTAAAACAAGTAACTATTTTTTTGTGTTTTTGATATAGAGAAAGCAAATAAGACAGAAAATAAATAAAGCAAGACAATAAACAAAGTAAAGAGATTGGGTGTGAGAGACTCCCCTTGCAGCGTGTCTTGATCTCCCCGGCAACGGCGCCAGAAAAGTAGCTGCTTGATGACGCGTAAAGCAAACGCCCGTTGGGAACCCCAAGATGAAGGTGTGATGCGTACAGCGGCAAGTTTTCCCTCAGTAAGAAACCAAGGTTATCGAACCAGTAGGAGTCAAGAAGCACGTTGAAGGTTGATGGCGGCGGAGTGTAGTGCGGCGCAACACCAGGGATTCCGGCGCCAACGTGGAACCTGCACAACACAACCAAAGTACTTTGCCCCAACTTAACAGTGAGGTTGTCAATCTCACCGGCTTGCTGTAACAAAGGATTAGATGTATAGTGTGGATGATGATGTTTGCAAAAAACAGTAGAACGAGTATTGCAGTAGATTGTATTCGATGTAAAGAATGGACCGGGGTCCATAGTTCACTAGTGGTGTCTCTCCCATAAGATAAATAGCATGTTGGGTGAACAAATTACAGTTGGGCAATTGACAAATAAAGATAGCATGACAATGCACATACATGTTATGATGAGTAGTGTGAGATTTAATTGGGCATTACGACAAAGTACATAGACCGCTATCCAGCATGCATCTATGCCTAAAAAGTCCACCTTCAGGTTATCATCCGAACCCCTTCCAGTATTAAGTTGCAAACAACAAACTATTGCATTAAGTATGGTGCGTAATGTAATCAACAAATACATCCTTAGACATAGCATTGATGTTTTATCCCTAGTGGCAACAGCACATCCACAACCTTAAAACTTTCTGTCACTGTCCCAGATTTAATGGAGGCATGAACCCACTATCGAGCATAAATACTCCCTCTTGGAGTTACAAGTAAAAACTTGGCCAGAGCCTCTACTAATAACGGAGAGCATGCAAGATCATAAACAACACATAGATGATAGATTGATAATCAACATAACATAGCATTCAATATTCATCGGATCCCAACAAACGCAACATGTAGCATTACAAATAGATGATCTTGATCATGTTAGGCAGCTCACAAGATCCAACAATGATAGCACAATTAGGAGAAGACGACCATCTAGCTACTGCTATGGACCCATAGTCCAGGGGTGAACTACTCACACATCACTCCGGAGGCGACCATGGCGGTGAAGAGTCCTCCGGGAGATGATTCCCCTCTCCGGCAGGGTGCCGGAGGCGATCTCCTGAATCCCCCGAGATGGGATTGGCGGCGGCGTCTCTGGAAGGTTTTTCGTATCGTGGCTCTCGGTACTGGAGTTATTATCGACAAAGGCTTCTTATAGGCGAAGAGGTAGGTTTAGGGGCGACGCGAGGGACCCACACAGTAGGGCCGCGCGGCCAAGGCCTGGGCCGCGCCGCCCTAGCGTGTCGTCGCCTCGTCGCCCCACTTCGTTTCCCTTCGGACTTCTGGAAGCTTCGTGGAAAAATAAGATCCTGGGCGTTGATTTCATCCAATTCCGAGAATATTTCCTTACTAGGATTTCTGAAACCAAAAACAGGACAACTGGCTCTTCGGCATCTTGTTAATGGGTTAGTGCCGGAAAATTCATAAATATGACATAAAGTATGTATAAAACATGTAGGTATTGTCATAAAACAAGCATGGAACATAAGAAATTATCGATACGTTGGAGACGTATCAGCATCCCCAAGTCCTACTCGTAGTAGGTAAATGATAACAAGATAATTTCTGAAGTGACATGCTATCATAATCTTGATCAATACTATTATAAGCATATGTAATGAATGCAGCGATTCGAAGCAATGGTAAAGACAATGGTTAAACAATTGAATCATATAGCAAAGACTTTTCATGAATAGTACTTTCAAGACAAGCATCAATAAGTCTTGCATAAGAGTTAACTCATAAAGCAATAGATTCATAGTAAAGGCATTGAAGCAACACAAAGGATGATTAAGTTTTAGCAGTTGCTTTCAACTTGTAACATGTATATCTCATGGATATTGTCAACATAAAGTAATATAATAAGTGCAATAAGCAAGTATGTAGGAATCAATGCATAGTTAACACAAGTGTTTGCTTCTAAGACAGAAAGGAGTAGGTGAACTGACTCAACATAAAAGTAGAAGAATGGCCCTTCGCAGAGGGAAGCATTGATTGCTATATTTGTGCTAGAGCTTTTATTTTGAAAACAAGAAACAATTTTGTCAACGGTAGTAATAAAGCATATGTATTATGTATAAGATATCCTACAAGTTGCAAGCCTCATGCATAGTATACCAATAGTGCCCGCACCTTGTCTGTAATGACCTTGGATCGGGTAGGATCCTTAGTCCCTGTGATTAACATGCTAGTCCCTGGATCATAAGCTAGCACTCACAGTCGATGAAATACCATGTAAAACACAATGTCATTATTACACGAATCGAATAAATCCAGAGTTTAATTTATTACAACTTTGCATAGCTCAAGGCTAGCTCAAATAAAAGCAACGGAAAAACTTAAAGATAAATTGAGTCCATCAACGCCACAGGCTCATTGAGTGTAGACCCGCGATCCTAGCGCACCTTTCTTCAACCTTCGTATTCTGCACATGAGTGCAGCCAATACATTTGGTCAATACTTTGAATGTATGGCAAATTACACCAAGAAGGGAAAATTGACTAAATCTACATGCAGGCAGACAAGAGGAGGCTTGAGGTTTATTTGCGTAAAGCCAATTTTTACTTAGTAAAGAGAGAAAATCTTTTACCCTACTTTGCAAAATTTTGATAAGTAAAATTGGCCGAGTGGATCACATGGATATTACACACCAAGTGTCCAAATCAACCTAACACTTGGATATGACACACCAAGTCCCAAGCACTTGGATATTACACACCAAGTCCCCAAAACCCACCTATGAACGATATTACACACGCCATAGGGTTTTGAAAATTCCTTTGAAAAGAGAGAGGAAATCCTTCAGAGGCTCCATCCTTCAGATGCTCAAATTGTCCTGTTACCGTGGACACGGCTGATCGATCAGGTTAACACTCTCGAGAGGTTGCGCTCTTTACCCACAATTCACAACCAAGCCTTTTTGCCAAAATTCTTCATCTTCATTAAGGCCAGGACGAGGTCACGACGAAGCTTTTCCTTAGTAGCCCCTCCACCTTCCGGATCCGCCCGTGCCCAAAATTCCTCCCAATGGCGGTACCCAGGCGAGGTTTCCCACTAAGTACTTAGCCAAGACAGAGCCCATATTGTATTGTGGTTGCACTGGAAGCTTCTGACATCTGGAACATGGCAGACTTCTTTGATCCTGGGCGGCAGTCCTCCACCAATCTCCACACTCGTTGTCCCGTCAAAACCATTCCGCCCAGAAGAAAACTTAGTTTTATTTTGAAGAAGACTTTTGGGAGAAAAGTTGCGCTCATAAACAGAGCTCAAGTACTTAGAAAATTTTCTTGTTTCGAACCCTTTCGATATTTATATAGCATAAGCATAGCACTTAGAAAAATTTAGGATTCCTATGGCCATGATATCAAGTGGAATTATTTCTAAGTATAATTCTACTCATGGCAATCTACAAAATAGCACGCAAACTTGTAAAATATTTACCAAGTAAAATCTACCAAAACATCCTACACATGCATACTAATCATTTGAAGGAAAAAGACATGCATAGTAAAAAAAACTTAGGACAAACATATGAACAAAGGTGTAACTTGCCTTGATCCGAACAGCACTCTAAACAATATTCCTCCTCAGCAGCACTCGCGCACTCCGCACAATCTATCGCAAGGGTGAAAAATAATTCAATGAATAACCAATGCAACAATAATGTTTCACACTATATGCATGCATGCAATTATGATATGATGATAAAATACTTCAAATTCGACCAAAATATTATGCATCAAGTCTAACATGCAGGGAACATCCCAACATTGATTTTCAACATGTATTAATTAAATAAGATTTATATTATACGTTCAAATTGAGGTTTAAGATTCAATATCACAAACGTGATAATTAGTTACTTATAATTCTAAAATTCCAACTTCAAGGTGTAGATAATAAAATTCTGAAACTAGCGCAAAAAGAATCGATCAAAACGGAGTTACGGTTATTTAATTATGATTTTCGGAAGTATTCAGATTTTGTTGTTTTTACGTAGGGACGAGACGCGTCTCGGAGCATCCGATCTTGATCTGACGGTTGTGGCGCTCCTCGGCTTCGGCTTCGGCTGGACTTCGGCTGACGGCTTGGCTCGGCTTCGGCTGGCGGCTTGGCTTCAGCGGCTCGGCTTCGTCGACACGTGAACGACAGAAATAACGGGCTAATATACTAAACTCAATTTTTAGCTGATAAACTCAAAAATTCTATAATTTGCAAAATTAGTATCAGTGGATAGGGAATTTGATTACGAATTCAACACAAAAAACAAAATCTAAAACGAAGTTGCAGATTTAAAGTTACGATTTTTTGAAGTCTTAACATCTAAGATGAGCTAGCAGTTTTCCGATCTCATCGATCTATACTATCGCATGTGCGCTGGTAGAAAAGAAAAATAGGGGCACGTGGCATGGCATGGTAGGCTGTTACCAGTTCAATGATACGTATATAGCATGTCCTACTACGATGCTGGGAGCGGTGCCTTAATTACCAGGTGGTCGACGACCAGACGGACGCGGCGACTGGGCGTGTGCGGCGACGTTGTTGTGGCGGCCTCCGGCTCTACGAAGATGACGCTGACGTGCGGCTCGACGAGATGATCCAGTTCACGTCGGCTTCAGCGACCCTCCTCGTTCCGAACAGCGGTGGTTCCAACTGAACTTCTTCGTCTCCGGCGAAGCTCCAGCGTCCCCGTTTGCTGGTTCCTTTAGGTCTGCGTGAGGGGAAAAAGATTAGAAGGATGAGATCGAACAATCTGCGAAGCTTAGACAGAGAAGGGCGGGGCAGGGAGTCCTGGAACCTCGTCTTCGAGTTCGCGACGGCAGAACTCCGGCGAGATCGGAACGAGTTCTCTGGTGGTCTAGGATTTGTAATTTTTAGAAAAACGGAGGGAGCCCGATGCGGGAGTATATATAGAGGAGTTTTCGTGGAGTAGGGGGCACGGATTTGAACGGAATCGGAGCGAAAAATCTGGGGATTTTCGAGTTGGTTTGGGAGTCCCGTGTCCTCGTCGAACTGGCAGGAGGTTGAAGACGATACGGATCAGTAGGGCCCAGCTGTCAGCGTTTTTAGAAAGGAAGAAAAAAAAAACCAGGAAGATACGCTGCTGCCCTGCTCCTATGTGGCCATACGCGCGAGCGTGCGCCGAAGGAATCCAACTGGGTTGGCTTGGTCCTACCTGGTTCGGTCCTTCTCTTTTTTTTTTTTTTTTCCATGTCTTCCTTTTTATTTGTTTCTTATCTCATATGATCCATATAAATTTCAAAAGAGTAAAACAAAACCAGATAAAATCTGTGAGATTATTTAATTAGATTTCAGACTTAACCAAATATGCAAATTTTAAAATAGTATGCCATGATGATATGATGCAACTATTAACATCCTTAATTGTAAAATTTGGGATGTTACATTATCCTAATTAGCTCGGATTTACATGGATCATCATCGTATAACATATGTTTTAACCAAGTATCACAAAGGAGAACCTCTATGCCACCTGTACAAAGGTCTAAGGAGAAAGCTCGCATTGGATTTCTCGCTTTTGATTTTTCTCAACTTAGACATCCATACCGGGACAACATAGACAACATATAATGGACTCCTCTTTAATGCATAAGCATTCAACAACAAATAATATTCTCATAAGAGATTGAGGATTGTTGTCCAAAACTGAAACTTCCACCATGGATCATGGCTTTAGTTAGCGGCCCAATGTTCTTCTCTAACAATATGCATGCTCAAACCATTCAACTCATGATAAATCACCCTTACTTCAGACAAGACGAACATGCATAGCAACTCACATGATATTCAACAAAGGATAGTTGATGGCGTCCCCAGAAACATGGTTATCGCTCAACAAGCAACTTAATAAGAAATAAGATACATAAGTACATATTCAATACCACAATAGTTTTTAGGCTATTTGTCCCATGAGCTATATATTGCAAAGACAAAGAATGAAATTTTCAAAGGTAGCACTCAAGCAATTTACTTTGGAATGGCAGAGAAATACCATGTAGTAGGTAGGTATGGTGGACACAAATGGCATAGTTATTGGCTCAAGGATTTTGGATGCACGAGAAGTATTCCCTCTCAGTACAAGGCTTACGCTAGCAAGGTTATTTGAAACAAACACAAGTATGAACCGGTACAGCAAAACTCACATAAAAACATATTGCAAGCATTATAAGACTCTACACTGTCTTCCTTGTTGTTCAAACCCTTACTAGAAAATATCTAGACCTTAGAGAGACCAATCATGCAAACCAAATTTTAGCAAGCTCTATGTATTTCTTCACTAATAGGTGCAAAGTATATGATGCAAGAGCTTAAACATGATCCTTATGAGCACAACAATTGCCAAGTATCAAATTATTCAAGACATTATACCAATTACTACATGTAGCATTTTCTGTTTCCAACCATATAACAATTAAAGCAGTTTCAACCTTCGCCATGAACATTATGAGTAAAGCTAAGGACATATTTGTCCATATGCAACAGTGGAGCGTGTCTCTCTCCCACACAATGAATGCTAGGATCCAATTTTATTCAAACAAAACAAAAAAAACAAGAACATACAGACGCTCCAATTAAAGCACATAAGATATGATGGAATAAAAATATAGTTTCACTAGAGGAACCTGATAATGTTGTCGATGAAGAAGGGGATGTCTTGGGCATCCCCAAGCTTAGATGCTTGAGTCTTCTTGAAATATGAAGGGATGAACCACCGGGGGCATCCCCAAGCTTAGAGCTTTCACTCTCCTTGATCATATTGTATCATCCTCCTCTCTTGATCCTTGAAAACTTCCTCCACACCAAACTCAAAACAACTCATTAGAGGGTTAGTGCATAATCAAAAATTCACATGTTCAGAGGTGACATAATCATTCTTAACACTTCTGGACATTGCACAAAGCTACTAAAAATTAATGGAATAAAGAAATCCATCAAACATAGCAAAACAGGCAATACGAAATAAAAGGCAGAATCAGTCAAAACAGAACAGTCCGTAAAGATGAATTTTTTAGGTGCACCAGACTTGCTCAAATAAAAATGCTCAAATTGAATGAAAGTTGAGTACATATCTAAGGATTACTCACGTAAATTGGCAGATTTTTCTGAGTTACCTACAGAGACTACTGCTCAAATTCGTGACAGCAAGAAATCTGTTTCTGCGTAGTAATCCAAATCTAGTATTAACCTTACTATCAAAGACTTTACTTGGCACAACTATGCAATAAAATTAAGATAAGGAGAGGTTGCTACAGTAGTAACAACTTCCAAGACTCAAATATAAAACAAAAGTGCAGAAGTAAAATCATGGGTTGTCTCCCATAAGCGTTTTTAACGCCTTTCAGAAAGTGTGAATCAAGTATTATCAAGAGATGAAGCATCAACATCATAATTTGTTCTAATGATAGAATCAAAAGGTAACTTTCTATTTCTAGGGAAGTGTTCCATACCTTTCTTGAGAGGAAATTGATATTTAATATTACCTTCCTTCATATCAATAATAGCACCAACAGTTCGAAGAAAAGGTCTTCCCAAAATAATGGCACAAGATGCATTGCATTCAATATCCAAGACAATAAAATCAACGGGGACAAGGTTATTGTTAACCGTAATGCGAACATTATCAATCCTCCCCAAAGGTTTCTTTGTAGATTTATCAGCAAGATTAACATCCAAATAACAATTTTTCAATGGTGGCAAGTCAAGCATATTATAGATTTTCTTAGGCATAACGGAAATACTTGCACCAAGATCACATAAAGCATTACAATCAAAATCATTGACCTTCATCTTAATGATGGGCTCCCAACCATCCTCTAACTTCCTAGGAATAGAAGTTTCGCGATTTAATTTCTCTTCTCTAGCTTTTATGAGAGCATTTGTAATATGTTTTGTAAAGGCCAAATTTATAGCACTAACATTAGGACTTTTAGCAAGCTTTTGTAAGAACTTTATAACTTCAGAGATGTGACAATCATCAAAATCTAAACCATTATGATCTAAAGCAATGGGATCATTGTCCCCAATATTGGAAAAAAATTCAGCAGTTTTATCACAGGTAGTTTCAGCAGTTTTAGCAGTTTCAGGCAGTTTTTCACGCTTTGCATTAGAAGTAGAAACATTGCCAACACCAATTATTTTACCATTGATAGTAGGAGGTGCAGCAACATGTGAAGCATTACATTACTAGTGGTGGTAATAGTCCAAACTTTAGCTACATTGTTATCTTTAGCATTTTCTTCTTTTTCCCACCTAGCACGCAATTCGGCCATCAATCTAATATTCTCATTAATTCTAACTTGGATGGCGTTTGCTGTAGTAACAATTTTATTATCAATATCCTCAGGTTTAGCAGCCATTTTATTAATTAAGGAAGATTGTGACGCAGACATGTATGAGATTCGGTTTTCAGCATTTGAAATCTTAGTTTGCAAACCCGAAATCTCCATATTCAAATTTTCAAGTTGATTTCCTATATTTTTCAACAAGGTAGATTGTTCATTCATAGTTTTAGTAAACAATTGATTTTGCTCATATTGTGATTGCATAAAGCTCTTAGTAGATCTTTCAATTTCTAGCATCTTTTCCTCATATCTACCATAAGAATTACCATAATCATTACCACTAGCGGGATATGGCTTATAGTTGTTACCCAAATTATTCCTATTAGCATTATTGTTGAAATTATTATTTTTAATGAAGTTCACATCAACATGTTCTTCTTGGGCAACCAATGAAGCTAACGGAACATTATTAGGATCAACATTTGTCCTACCGTTCACAAGCATAGACATAATAGCATCAATCTTATCACTCAAGGAGGAGGTTTCTTCAACAGAATTTACCTTCTTACCTTGTGGAGCTCTTTCCGTGTGCCTTTTAGAGTAATTAATCATCATATTATCAAGAAGCTTTGTTGCGGCTCCTAGAGTGATGGACATAAAAGTACCTCCAGCAGCTGAATCCAATAGGTTCCGCGAAGAAAAATTCAATCCTGCATAAAAGGTTTGGATGATCATCCAAGTAGTTAGTCCATGGGTAGGGCAATTTTTAACCAAAGATTTCATTCTTTCCCATGCTTGAGCAACATGCTCATTATCCAATTGCTTAAAATTCATTATGCTACATCTCAAAGATATAATTTTAGCAGGAGGATAATATCTACCAATGAAAGCATCCTTACATTTTGTCCATGAATCAATACTATTCTTAGGCAGAGATAGCAACCAATCTTTAGCTCTTCCTCTTAATGAGAAAGGAAACAATTTTAATTTTATAATGTCACCATCTACATCCTTATACTTTTGCATTTCACATAGTTCAACAAAATTATTAAGATGGGCAGCAGCATCATCAGAACTAACACCAGAAAATTGCTCTCTCATAACAAGATTTAGTAAAGCAGGTTTAATTTCAAAGAATTCTGCTTTAGTAGCAGGTGGAGCAATAGGTGTGCATAGGAAATCATTATTATTTGTGTTTGTGAAGTCACACAACTTAGTATTTTCAGGAGTACCCATTTTAGCAACAGTAAATAAAGCAAACTAGATAAAGTAAATGCAAGTAACTAATTTTTGTGTGCTTTTAATATGGAGATTGCAAACAAGATAGTAAATAAAGTAAAGCTAGCAACTAATTTTTTTGTATTTTGATATAATGCAGCAAACAAAAATAGTAAATAAAATAAAGCAAGACAAAAACAAAGTAAAGAGATTGGAAGTGGGAGACTCCTTACGCGTGTCTTGATCTCCCCGGCAACGGCGCCAGAAAAACAGTCTTGATGATGCGTAAAGCACACGCCCGTTGGGAACCCCAAGAGAAAGGTGTGATGCGTACAGCGGCAAGTTTTTCCCTCAGTAAGAAACCAAGGTTATCGAACCAGTAGGAGTCAAGAAGCACGTTGAAGGTTGATGGCGAGTGTAGTGCGGCGCAACACCAGGGATTCCGGCGCCAACGTGGAACCTGCACAACTCAACCAAAGTACTTTGCCCCAACTTAACAGTGAGGTTATCAATCTCACCGGCTTGCTGTAACAAAGGATTAGATGTATAGTGTGGATGATGATGTTTGCAAAAAACAGTAGAACGAGTATTGCAGTAGATTGTATTCGATGTAAAGAATGGACCGGGGTCCACAGTTCACTAGTGGTGTCTCTCCCATAAGATAAATAGCATGTTGGGTGAACAAATTACAGTTGGGCAATTGACAAATAAAGATGGCATGACAATGCACCTACATGTTATGATGAGTAGTGTGAGATTTAATTGGGCATTACGACAAACTACATAGACCGCTATCCAGCATGCATCTATGCCTAAAAAGTCCACCTTCAGGTTATCGTCCGAACCCCTTCCAGTATTAAGTTGCAAACAACAAATAATTGCATTAAGTATGGTGCGTAATGTAATCAACAAATACATCCTTAGACATAGTATTGATGTTTTATCCCTAGTGGCAACAACACATCCACAACCTTAACACTTTCTGTCACTGTCCCAGATTTAATGGAGGCATGAACCCACTATCGAGCATAAATACTCCCTCTTGGAGTTACAAATAACGACTTGGCCAGAGCCTCTACTAATAACGGAGAGCATGCAAGATCATAAACAACACATAGATGATAGATTGATAATCAACATAACATAGCATTCAATATTCATCGGATCCCAACAAACGCAACATGTAGCATTACAAATAGATGATCTTGATCATGTTAGGCAGCTCACATGATCCAACAATGATAGCACAATTAGGAGAAGACGACCATCTAGCTACTGCAAAGGACCCATAGTCCAGGGTGAACTACTCACACATCACTCCGGAGGCGACCATGGCGGTGAAGAGTCCTCCGGGAGATGATTCCCCTCTCCGGCGGGGTGCCGGGCGATCTCCTGAATCCCCGAGATGGGATTGGCGGCGGCGTCTCTGGAAGGTTTTCCGTATCGTGGCTCTCGGTACTGGAGTTATTATCGACGAAGGCTTCTTATAGGCGAAGAGGTAGGTTTAGGGGCGACGCGAGGGACCCACACAGTAGGGCCGCGCGGCCAAGGCCTGGGCCACCCTAGCATGTCGTCGCCTCGTCGCCCCACTTCGTTTCCCTTTCGGACTTCTGGAAGCTTCGTGGAAAAATAAGATCATGGGCGTTGATTTCGTCCAATTCCGAGAATATTTCCTTACTAGGATTTCTGAAACCAAAAAACAGCAACCGGCTCTTCGGCATCTTGTTAATAGGTTAGTGCGGAAAATGCATAAATATGACATAAAGTATGTATAAAACATGTAGGTATTGTCATAAAACAAGCATGGAACATAAGAAATTATCGATACGTTGGAGACGTATCACTGCTTGCGCGTGACAGGGCTTGCAACGGCGCCAGAAAAGTAGCTTCTTGTGACGGTAAAGCACACGTCCATTGGGAACCCCAAGAGGAAAGTATGATGCGTACAGCAGCGAGTTTTCCCTTAGTAAGAAACCAAGTTTATCGAACCAGTAGGAGATGAAGGCCACGTGAAGGTTGTTGGTGAAGGAGTGTAGTGCGGCGCAATACCAGGGATTCCGGCGCCAACGTGGAACCTGCACAACACAATCAAGATACTTTGCCCCAACTTAACAGTGAGGTTGTCAATCTCACCGGCTTGCTGAAAACAAAGTATTAAACGTATGGTGTGGAGAATGATGTTTGCTTGCAAAGAACAACAGAGAACAATGATTGCAGTAGGTTGTATTTCAGATGTAAAAGAATGGACCGGGGTCCACAGTTCACTAGTGGTGTCTCTCCAATAAGATAAATAACATGTTGGGTGAACAAATTACAGTTGGGCAATTGACAAATAGAGAAGACATAACAATGCACATACATATCATAATGACTACTATGAGATTTACTTAGGGCATTACGACAAAGAACATAGACCGCTATCCAGCATGCATCTATGCCTAAAAAGTCCCCCTTCGGGTTAGCATCCGCACCCCTTCCAGTATTAAGTTGCAAACAACAGACAATTGCATTAAGTACTGTGCGTAATGTAAACAATACAAATATCCTTAGACAAAGCATTGATGTTTTATCCCTAGTGGCAACAACACATCCACAACCTTAGAACTTTCGTCACTGTCCTAGATTCAATGGAGGCATGAACCCACTATCTAGCATAAATACCCCCTCTTGGAGTTACAAGTATCAACTTGGCCAGAGCCTCTACTAGCAACGGAGAGCATGCAAGATCATAAACAACACATATATGATAGATCGATAATCAACTTGACATAGTATTCTATATTCATCGGATCCCAACAAACACAAAATGTAGCATTACAAATAGATGATCTTGATCATGATAGGCAGCTCACAAGATCTAAACATGATGGCACAATAGGAGAAGACAACCATCTAGCTACTGCTATGGACCCATAGTCCAAGGATGAACTACTCACGCATCAGTCCGGAGGCGGGCATGGTGATGTAGAGCCCTCCGTGATGATTCCCTCTCCGGTGCCGGAAGAGATCTTCAGAATCCCCCGAGATGGGATTGACGGCGGCGGCGTCTCAGTAACTTTTCTCATATTTTGGCTCTCGGTACTAGGGTTTTCCGATTCGAAGGAATATATAGGCGAAGAGGCAGCGTCGGGGGAGCCAGGGGTGGGCTCCCCACACCTGGGCGCGCCAGGGGGGCTGGCCGCGCTGCCCTATGGGGTGGCCCCCCTGCTGGCCGCCTCCGACTCTTCTTCGATGTTCTGGAACCCTCCGCGGAAAATAGGGCCATGGGCTTTTGTTTCATCCAATTCCGAGAATATTTCCTTTCTAGGATTTCTGAAACCAAAAACAGCAGAAAATAGGAGCTGGCGCTTCGGCGTTTTGTTAATAGGTTAGTACCAAAAAATGCATAAAAATGATATAAAGTATGAATAAAACATGTAGGTATTGTCATAAAATTAGCATGGAACATAATAAATTATAGATACGTTTGAGACGTATCAACCCTCTCGGTGGAATGTTGTCTAATTAGCTTATAAGCATGTGACAAGGTAACAAGAGATGACATATCACGGTACGAGTAAAGAGTACTTGTCAGTAACGAGGTTGAACTAGGTATGGAGATACCGATGATTAAACCTCAGACAAGTAAAGTATCGCACGACAAAGGGAATTGGTATCGTATGTTAAAGGTTCATGCGCTCACTAGTTCATCGTTGAGTGAGTGGGAGTTATTATGGATCTCCAGATCCCGCTAATAATTATTGATTGGAGAAGTGTCTCGATCATGTCCACTTCATTCACGAATCGTAGGGTGACACACTTAAGGTTCGTCGACGCGTTTGAGTGGATACGGAACGCCGGAGAAAAGAATGGACAGTGCAGGAATTATTTTGACATACTGCCGAAATAAGTTTCGGTATATAAAAATTATTGCAAGGTGAAAATTATTAATGTATGTTCATTGAATGAAGTATTCATTAATTGAAGTGTCATTAAATAAAGAGAATAAAAAAATTAATGGAAAACTCTTAGTTTTTTAGTGGAAAGTCCACTAAAATTATGAGGCTTGAGTGGAGGTGAGTGGGAGCTCCACCCACATGATGAGGGGAGAGGTGGGGGCACCTCTTGGGGCGTGATCCCCTTGGGGCTGGCTGCCTCCCCTCCTCCTATATATAGTGGTGCTCTCACACCTCCTAAAAGTTGCTCTCACACATGCCCTTTGGTTGGCATCTTCCTCCCTTGCTTAGTTGATCCACCTCACGAGCAATTGCTTAGGCGAAGCCCTGCTCAAGAGTAGTCTCCACCACCACCACCATGCCGTAGTGCTGCTGGAGTTCCCGAGGATCCACTACTTCCGCTGCCCAAACTGGAGCAAGGGACGGAGGTCGTCATCAAGCTGTACGTGTGACCGATCACGGAGGCGATGCCCATTTGTGGCGCTGATCTTGGCGACCTTGAGGTCGGGCGTGTACATTCTACACCAACCACGTTTGTTTGCGGGAACGTTATCCCACTACCGGTCTTCGAGGGTGAGTCCTTCTGAAACCGTTACAAGTATCTCCTAGATTCGATTTTGGTGTGTTGCAAACTGTAGGAATTTTTTGTTTTCCATGCAACGAATCCCATCAGTGGTATCAAAGCGATGTCTATGCGTAGATGCTTTGTACGGTTAGAACACAATGGTTTTTGTGGACGTTGATGCTTTTGTTGTTTTTAGTAGTGTATGATGGCGTGTATTTCACACGTTCGTTGGGCAACCCCAAGAGGAAGGTATGATGCGCACAGCAGCAAGTTTTCCCTCAGAAAGAAACCAAGGTTTATCGAACCAGGAGGAGCCAAGAAGCACGTTGAAGGTTGATGGCGGCGGGATGTAGTGCGGCGCAACACCAGGGATTCCGGCGCCAACGTGGAACCTGCACAACACAACCAAAGTACTTTGCCCCAACGAAACAGGGAGGTTGTCAATCTCACCGGCTTGCTGTAACAAAGGATTAACCGTATTGTGTGGAAGATGATTGTTTGCAGAAAACATAGAACAAGTATTGCATTGTATTTCAGTAAAGAGAATTGGACCGGGGTCCACAGTTCACTAGAGGTGTCTCTCCCATAAGACAAACAGCATGTTGGGTGAACAAATTACAGTTGGGCAATTGACAAATAAAGAGAGCATGACCATGCACATACATATCATGATGAGTATAGTGAGATTTAATTGGGCATTACGACAAAGTACATAGACCGCCATCCAACTGCATCTATGCCTAAAAAGTCCACCTTCAGGTTATCATCCGAACCCCCTCCAGTATTAAGTTGCAAAGCAACAGACAATTGCATTAAGTATGGTGCGTAATGTAATCAACAACTACATCCTTAGACATAGCATCAATGTTTTATCCCTAGTGGCAACAGCACAACACAACCTTAGAACTTTCTGTCACTGTCCCAGGTGTCAATGCAGGCATGAACCCACTATCGAGCATAAGTACTCCCTCTTGGAGTTACAAGCATCTACTTGGCCAGAGCATCTACTAGTAACGGAGAGCATGCAAGATCATAAACAACACATAAGCATAACTTTGATAATCAACATAACAAGTATTCTCTATTCATCGGATCCCAACAAACGCAACATATAGAATTACAGATAGATGATCTTGATCATGTTAGGCAGCTCACAAGATCCGACAATGATAGCACAATGGGAGAAGACAACCATCTAGCTACTGCTATGGACCCATAGTCCAGGGGTAGACTACTCACACATCACACCGGAGGCGACCATGGCGGCGTAGAGTCCTCCGGGAGATGATTCCCCTCTCCGGCAGGGTGCCGGAGGCGATCTCCTGGATCCCCCGAGATGGGATCGGCGGCGGCGTCTGGAAGGTTTTCCGTATCGTGGCTCTCGGTGGGGGTTTCGCACGGAGGCTATTTGTAGGCGGAAGGGCAGGTCAAGAGGCGGCACGGGGCCCCACACCACAGGGCCGCGCGGCCAAGGGGGGCGCGCCGCCCTAGGGTGTGGCCCCCTCGTGGCCCCTCTTCGTCTCTCCTTCGGACTTAAGCTTCGTGGAAAAATAGGCCCCTGGGCTTTGATTTCGTCCAATTCCGAGAATATTTCCTTACTAGGATTTCTGAAACCAAAAACAGCGAACTGGCACACTCGGCATCTTGTTAATAGGTTAGTTCCAAAATGCACGAATATGACATAAAGTGTGCATAAAACATGTAGATAACATCAATAATGTGGCATGGAACATAAGAAATTATCGATACGTCGGAGACGTATCAGCATCCCCAAGCTTAGTTCTGCTCGTCCCGAGCAGGTAAAACGATAACACAGATAATTTCTGGAGTGACATGCCATCATAATCTTGATCATACTATTTGTAAAGCATATGTAGTGAATGCAGCGATCAAAACAATATATATGACATGAGTAAACAAGTGAATCATAAAGCAAAGACTTTTCATGAATAGCACTTCAAGACAAGCATCAATTAAGTCTTGCATAAGAGTTAACTCATAAAGCAATAATTCAAAGTAAAGGCATTGAAGCAACACAAAAGAAGATTAAGTTTCAGCGGTTGCTTTCAACTTGTAACATGTATATCTCATGGATATTGTCAACATAGAGTAATATAATAAGTGCAATAAGCAAGTATGTAGGAATCAATGCACAGTTCACACAAGTGTTTGCTTCTTGAGGTGGAGAGAAATAGGTGAACTGACTCAACATTGAAAGTAAAAGAATGGTCCTCCATAGAGGAAAAGCATCGATTGCTATATTTGTGCTAGAGCTTTGATTTTGAAAACATGAAACAATTTTGTCAACGGTAGTAATAAAGCATATGCATCATGTAAATCATATCTTATAAGTTGCAAGCCTCATGCATAGTGTACTAATAGTGCCCGCACCTTGTCCTAATTAGCTTGGACTACCGGATCATCACAATGCATTGTTTTTACCAAGTGTCACAAAGGGGTACCTCTATGCCGCCTGTACAAAGGTCTAAGGAGAAAGCTCGCATTGGATTTCTCGCTATTGATTATTCTTCAACTTAGACATCCATACCGGGACAACATAGACAACAGATAATGGACTCCTCTTTTATGCATAAGCATGTAACAACAATTAATAATTTTCTCATTTGAGATTGAGGATATATGTCCAAAACTGAAACTTCCACCATGGATCATGGCTTTAGTTAGCGGCCCAATGTTCTTCTCTAACATATGCATGCTTAACCATATGGTGGTAGATCTCTCTTACTTCAGACAAGACGGACATGCATAGCAACTCACATGAAATTCAACAATGAATAGTTGATGGCGTCCCCAGTGAACATGGTTATCGCACAACAAGCAACTTAATAAGAGATAAAGTGCATAATTACATATTCAGTACTACAATAGTTTTTAAGCTATTTGTCCCATGAGCTATATATTGCAAAGGTGAATGATGGAATTTTAAAGGTAGCACTCAAGCAATTTACTTTGGAATGGCGGAAAATACCATGCAGTAGGTAGGTATGGTGGACACAAATGGCATAGTGGTTGGCTCAAGTATTTTGGATGCATGAGAAGTATTCCCTCTCGATACAAGGTTTAGGCTAGCAAGGCTTATTTGAAACAAACACAAGGATGAACCGGTGCAGCAAAACTCACATAAAAGACATATTGAAAACATTATAAGACTCTACACCGTCTTCCTTGTTGTTCAAACTCAATACTAGAAATTATCTAGACCTTAGAGAAACCAAATATGCAAACCAAATTTTAGCATGCTCTATGTATTTCTTCATTAATGGGTGCAAAGCATATGATGCAAGAGCTTAATCATGAGCACAACAATTGCCAAGTATCACATTACCCAAAACATTTATAGCAATTACTACATGTATCATTTTCCAATTCCAACCATATAACAATTTAACGAAGGAGAAACTTCGCCATGAATACTATGAGTAGAAACCAAGGACATACTTGTCCATATGCTACAGCGGAGCGTGTCTCTCTCCCATAAAGTGAATGCTAGGATCCATTTTATTCAAACAAAACAAAAAACAAAAACAAACCGACGCTCCAAGAAAAAGCACATAAGATGTGATGGAATAAAAATATAGTTTCGGGGGAGGAACCTGATAATGTTGTGATGAAGGGGATGCCTTGGGCATCCCCAAGCTTAGACGCTTGAGTCTTCTTGATATATGCAGGGGTGAACCACCGGGCATCTCCAAGCTTAGAGCTTTCACTCTCCTTGATCATGTTGCATCATACTCCTCTCTTGATCCTTGAAAACTTCCTCCACACCAAACTCAAACAACTCATTAGAGGGTTAGTGCACAATATAAATTGACATATTCAGAGGTGACACAATCATTCTTAACACTTCTGGACATTGCATAATGCTACTGGACATTAGTGGATCAAAGAAATTCATCCAACATAGCAAAAGAGGCAAAAATAAAAGGCAGAATCTGTCAAAACAGAACAGTTCGTGTTGATGAATTTTAAAATGGCACCAGACTTGCTCAAATGAAAATGCTCAAATTGAATGAAAGTTGCGTACATATCTGAGGATCATGCACGTAAATTGGCTTAATTTTCTGAACTACCTACAGGGAGGTGGACCCAGATTCGTGACAGCAAAGAAATCTGGAACTGTGCAGTAATCCAAATCTAGTACTTACTTTTCTATCAACGGCTTAACTTGGCACAACAAAACACAAAACTAAGATAAGGAGAGGTTGCTACAGTAGTAAACAACTTCCAAGACACAAAATAAAAACAAAGTACTGTAGGTAAAAACATGGGTTGTCTCCCATAAGCGCTTTTCTTTAACGCCTTTCAGCTAGGCGCAGAAAGTGTGTATCAAGTATTATCAAGAGAAGAAGTGTCAACATCATAATTTGTTCTCATAATAGAATCAAAAGGTACCTTCATTCTCTTTCTAGGGAAGTGTTCCATACCTTTCTTGAGAGGAAATTGATATTTTATATTACCTTCCTTCATATCAATAATAGCACCAACAGTTCGAAGAAAAGGTCTTCCCAATATAATGGGACAAGATGCATTGCATTCAATATCCAAGACAACAAAATCAACGGGGACAAGGTTATTGTTAACGGTAATGCGAACATTATCAACTTTCCCCAAAGGTTTCTTTGTAGAATGATCAGCAAGATTAACATCCAAATAACAATTTTTCAAGGGTGGCAAGTCAAGCATATTATAAATTTTCTTAGGCATAACAGAAATACTTGCACCAAGATCACATAAAGCATTACAATCAAAATCTTTAACCTTCATCTTAATGATGGGCTCCCAACCATCCTCTAGCTTTTTAGGAATAGAGGCTTCACGCTCTAATTTCTCTTCTCTAGCTTTTATGAGAGCATTTGTAATATGATGCGTGAAAGCCAAATTTATAGCACTAGCATTAGGACTTTTAGCAAGTTTTTGCAAGAACTTTATAACTTCAGAGATGTGGCAATCATCAAAATTCAAACCATTATAATCTAAAGCAATGGGATCATCATCCCCAATGTTGGAAAAAATTTCAGCAGCTTTATCACAGGCAGTTTCAGCAGTTTTAGCAGTTTGGCAGTTTTTCGCGCTTTGCATTAGAAGTGGAAACATTGCTAACACCAATTCTTTTATTAGTATTAGTAGGGGGTGCAGCAACATGTGTAGCATTAGCATTACTAGTGGTGGTAATAGTCCAAACTTTAGCTACATTCTTCTCTTTAGCTAGTTTTTCATTTTCTTCTCTATCCCACCTAGCACGCAGTTCAGCCATTAATCTTATATTCTCATTAATTCTAACTTGAATGGCATTTGCTGTAGTAGTAATTTTATTATGATGATTCTCATTAGGCAAAACTTTTGATTTCAAAAGATCAACATCAGCAGCAAGACTATCGACTTTAGAAGCAAGTATATCAATTTTCCCAAGCTTTTCTTCAACAGATTTGTTAAAAGCAGTTTGTGTACTAATAAATTCTTTAAGCATGGCTTCAAGTCCAGGGGTGAACTCCTATTATTGTTGTAAGAATTCCCATAAGAATTACCATAGCCGTTGCCATTATTATAAGGATATGGCCTATAGTTGTTACTAGAATTGTTCCGGTAAGCATTGTTGTTGAAATTATTATTTTTAATGAAGTTTACATCAACATGTTCTTCTTGTGCAACCAATGAAGCTAATGGAACATTATTAGGATCAATATTAGTCCTATCATTCACAAGCATAGACATAATAGCATCAATCTTATCACTCAAGGAAGAGGTTTCTTCGACAGAATTTACCTTCTTACCTTGTGGAGCTCTTTCCGTGTGCCATTCAGAGTAGTTGATCATCATATTATCAAGAAGCTTTGTTGCTTCACCAAGAGTGATGGACATAAAGGTACCTCCAGCAGCTGAATCCAATAAATTCCGTGAAGAAAAATTTAGTCCTGCATAGAAGGTTTGGATGATCATCCAAGTAGTCAGTCCATGGGTTGGGCAATTTTTAACCAGAGATTTCATTCTTTCCCAAGCTTGAGCAACATGTTCAGTATCTAATTGTTTAAAATTCATTATGCTACTCCTCAAAGATATAATTTTAGCAGGGGATAATATCTACCAATAAAAGCATCCTTGCATTTAGTCCATGAATCAATACTATTCTTAGGCAGAGATAGCAACCAATCTTTAGCTCTTCCTCTTAATGAGAAAGGGAACAATTTTAGTTTAATAATATCACCATCTACATCTTTATATTTTTGCATTTCACATAGTTCAACAAAATTATTAAGATGGGCAGCAGCATCATCAGAACTAACACCAGAAAATTGCTCTCGCATAACAAGATTCAGTAAAGCAGGTTTAATTTCAAAGAATTCTGCTGTAGTAGCAGGTGGAGCAATAGGTGTGCATAAGAAATCATTATTATTTGTGGTTGTGAAGTCACACAACTTAGTATTTTCAGCGTTGGCCATTTTAGCAACAGTAAATAAAACAAACTAGATAAAGTAAATGCAAGTAAACTAATTTTTTGTGTTTTTGATATAGCAAACAAGATAGCAAACAAAGTAAAGCTAGCAACTAATTTTTTTTGTATTTTGATTTAGTGCAGCAAACAAAGTAGTAAATAAAACTAAGCAAGACAAAAACAAAGTAAAGAGATTGAGAAGTGGAGACTCCCTTGCAGCGTGTCTTGATCTCCCGCAACGGCGCCAGAAAATGTGCTTGATGGCGTGTATTTCACACGTTCGTTGGGCAACCCCAAGAGGAAGGTATGATGCGCACAGCAGCAAGTTTTCCCTCGAAAGAAACCAAGGTTTATCGAACCAGGAGGAGCCAAGAAGCACGTTGAAGGTTGATGGCGGCGGGATGTAGTGCGGCGCAACACCGGGATTCCGGCGCCAACGTGGAACCTGCACAACACAACCAAAGTACTTTACCCCAACGAAACAGTGAGGTTGTCAATCTCACCGGCTTGCTGTAACAAAGGATTAACCGTATTGTGTGGAAGATGATTGTTTAGAAACAGTAGAACAAGTATTGCAGTAGATTGTATTTCGTAAAGAGAATTGGACCGGGGTCCACAGTTCACTAGAGGTGTCTCTCCCATAAGACAAACAGCATGTTGGGTGAACAAATTACGGTTGGGCAATTGACAAATAAAGAGAGCATGACCATGCACATACATATCATGATGAGTATAGTGAGATTTAATTGGGCATTACGACAAAGTACATAGACCGCCATCCAACCGCATCTATGCCTAAAAAGTCCACCTTCAGGTTATCATCCGAACCCCCTCCGTATTAAGTTGCAAAGCAACAGACAATTGCATTAAGTATGGTGCGTAATGTAATCAACAACTACATCCTTAGACATAGCATCAATGTTTTATCCCTAGTGGCAACAGGACAACACAACCTTAGAACTTTGTCCCAGGTGTCAATGCGGCATGAACCCACTATCGAGCATAAGTACTCCCTCTTGGAGTTACAAGCATCTACTTGGCCAGAGCATCTACTAGTAACGGAGAGCATGCAAGATCATAAACAACACATAAGCATAACTTTGATAATCAACATAACAAGTATTCTCTATTCATCGGATCCCAACAAACGCAACATATAGAATTACAGATAGATGATCTTGATCATGTTAGGCAGCTCACAAGATCCGACAATGATAGCACAATGGGGAGAAGATAACCATCTAGCTACTGCTATGGACCCATAGTCCAGGGGTAGACTACTCACACATCACACCGGAGGCGACCATGGCGGCGTAGAGTCCTCCGGGAGATGATTCCCCTCTCCGGCAGGGTGCCGGAGGCGATCTCCTGGATCCCCCGAGATGGGATCGGCGGCGGCGGCGTCTGGAAGGTTTTCCGTATCGTGGCTCTCGTGCTGGGTTTCGTCACGGAGGCTATTTGTAGGCGGAAGGGCAGGTCAAGAGGCGGCACGGGGCCCCACACCACAGGGCGCGCGGCCAAGGGGGCCGCGCCTAGGGTGTGGCCCCCTCGTGGCCCCTCTTCGTCTCTCCTTCGGACTTCGGAAGCTTCGTGGAAAAATAGGCCCTGGCTTTGATTTCGTCCAATTCGAGAATATTTCCTTACTAGGATTTCTGAAACCAAAAACAGCAACAATTGGCACTTCGGCATCTTGTTAATAGGTTAGTTCCAGAAAATGCACGAATATGACATAAAGTGTGCATAAAACATGTAGATAACATCAATAATGTGGCATGGAACATAAGAAATTATCGATACGTCAGAGACGTATCAGTGTACTTTGCATCTTGCGGGATAGTGGGATGAAGCGGTCCGGGCTAACTTTACATGACCGCGTCTCATGACATTTGCTCTCATCATAGTTAAGATTCAATCTAATTTTTCTATTGACAACACTAGTATCACCATTGTGGTTCATGTTCGTAGGTAGATTGGATCTTACTCGAAGACCCTAAACCACGTAAAATATGCAAACCAAATAGAGGCGTCTAACTTGTTTTTGCAGGGTTTGGTGATGTGATATGGCTTTGTGATGATGATTATATTTGATGTATGAGATGTTCATTATTGTATTATGGCAACCGTCAGGAGCCTAATGGTTGTCTTTAAATTTGTTAAGACATGCGTGTCTATTCATCATGTAATAGCTTTATTTCAAGTAGTTGTTATAGTAGCTATAAGTGATAGACAACCATGAAGCGACGCCATGGACCTTGGTGCAATGCTGGTGATATGGAGATCATGCTCGTGTGCTTTGGAGATGGAGATCAAAAGCACAAGAAGAAAGGCCATATCATATCACATATTATGAATTGCATGTGATGTTAATCCTTTATGCATCTTATCTTGCTTAGATCGCGACGGTAACATTATAAGATGATCCCTCATATTAATATCAAGATAATAAAGTGTTCTCCCCTCGTATGCACTGTTGCTAAAGTTCGTTGTTTTGAAGCATCTCGTGGTGATCAGATGTGATAGATTCTACATTCACATACAACGGAGGTAAGCCATGTTGCACACGCGAAAATACTTGGGTTTGCTTGACGAGCCTAGCATGTACAGACATGGCCTCGGAACACAGGAAATCAGAAGGTTGAACACGACTCATATGGATGATATGATCAACATATTGATGTTCACCATTGAAGCTACATCATCTCACGTGATGATCGGACATGGTGTAGTGAATATGGATCGTGTGCCACTAAACAACTATGAGGGATGTTGTATTAAGTGGGAGTTCATTACTAATTATATTAAAACATGAACTAATTATCATGAACATAGTCTGAATAGTATTTTGAATTAAATTTGTAGAATTGACATCCGTTATCTACCATGCGTTAGTCTTGTAATTGAGATAGAGACACTGTTAAATCTGACAAGTAACTTTACGGACTAGTATCGTATTGTTAAAGAATCAAGAAATGATTAATTCCTATGGAAAAACTTTTGGTAAACCTCACATTGCTAATTCAAAGAGCGATGTTTTCAATTAGTACCTAAAATCATCTTGTCTCCATGAAACTTGAAGTTCAAATCCGTTTGAAAAGTAAGGAGTTGGAAAGTTTGTTTTTATAAATAAACAAGGTGTGAGATATATGTGATATCTAAGACCTTATTATAAGATGATAGAATATAATTTAGTGAGACTACATAAACTCATAAGTTTTATGGGAATGTACGAAGGTTGAAGATGCTAGGCGTTCCGATCCTCCAACTAGTTGGACACTAATGATATTAGCATATCCATGAAGTGGTCGTCCTTATTATGCACCGTTGCTAAGACTCGTCGTTTCAAAGCATCACGTGATGATCGTGTGTTATAGATTCTACGTGTGCATACAACGGGTGCAAGCCAGGTTTGCACATGCGAATACTGAGGTTAAACTTTACAATCCTAGCATGTACATACATGGTCTCAGAAAGTCGTCATGATTTGATGGATAATATTATGAGTGAAATTGTTCATCACATTAAAAAGTTACTAATAGTGAAATCTGAAACACTTGTCATGTGATGATCAACTTCAAAGTAAGAACCTCAAAGTTATTGGTATTTGACCAACAAACTTAGAAGTTATTGATGTTGAAGTGTTTTCTGAATAATGAGGAAAGCAAAAAGAGAAACTACAAAAGTTTTTGGCAGAAAGAAAGAAAAGACTAGAAAGTCTAGCTCAGGTGCATATAGATGATATACATGTTATGAATGTATTCTTTGTTTGGTCACATAATGAAACTCTTAGGTATTTGTACCATATTGGTTGGTATGAGATGTCATACAACACAACACAATAAAAGAATATTATGGCCTAAGTGACTGACAAGGAATGTGGTGATAATGCACGTCTGGAACAAAAATAAAGAGTTATTATGTTCGTCGTTGACATTCTACCTAGCCCTTCAGATTTGTAATAAAGAACCTTATAATTGTTATTTTGTTCTGGTCAAATGAAAACAATGAGTTATTCAAATTATGACAGTATTTCATGTACGATGGATAAGTTATTATAAGTCTTTATGGTGAAACACACATGCATAACACTGACGCTAAAATGCCATAAGGCAAATGATGTGAATTCTACTTATTAGTGGAATCGCCATTTAGGTCATGTTAGAAAGAAACGCATGAAGGAACTCCATGCAAATGCAATTTTGGAGTCATTCAATTTTGAATCGTTTGGTGCTTGCAAATCTCTTCTAAAGAGAATGACTGAAATACCGTTCATAGGCCAAGAGTTGAGCGGGCAACTAACTTAGTGGAAACATACATGATGACGTATGTGATTCATTGGGCATAGTTGTGTGCGGGAGATTCTTCTACTTCATGAAAACTTTCAACAATGAATTGAGTGTATATATAAGGATATATTTATTCGACAAGGAAGAATTTTGAAACATTTGAATAGATTCAAATAAAATTCAGCATGAAGTGGAAACCATCGTAATAAAAAAGTCAAATATCTATGATTGGATCATGGTGGAAATATTTGAATTACGAGTTTTAGCGAACATCTAAGAGAGTTATGAATTGTTCTACAACTCACATTTCTTGGAGTATCATAGTGATGATGGAGTATCCGAGAGACGTATCTAAACCTTGTTGGGTTAATGATGAGATAAAATAAAATAATGTCATTATATTTTTGTGGATTATGCTTTAGAGACTGTCGCTTTTACATTAAATAGAGCGTCATCATAATCCATTGAAATGACACCATATGAGTTATGGCATGGTTATAAACCCTAATAGTTCTTCCTTAAATTTTGATATGCTTAGCATAAGTAAATAAGTTTACAAGCAAAATCGGATGAATGTCTTTGTTGGTTATCCGAGAGAATTGATTGGGAATTCTTTCCACTATGGAGTCAAAAACAAAAGTGTTTGTCGATGTGTCTTACTTATTGAAGATGCACTTGCTTTTCATTGTCACATGATCATCATGTTGAAGATGCAGTCTTTGCATTGTTCGGGCTATGTCACCGGAGGTGTACGACAACTCCTCCATTGTTGATCCTCAGATTCAACAATGCAGACGCCCCTAGCTTGAGCTCGGTGAAGGTTATTCGATATCTACAGCTCAACTTTACACCTCGTGTGCATATTCCAGAAAGACCGTTGGGAAAGCCACCCGTGGGGCATCAACTGGATCACACCTCTATCGAGGCCCTTGGAGATTACAGATGCGGCAATTTCGAGTCTGGGTTGTCGACGGATGAAAGAACGCCCGTATGGTTCCATTTGTGATCTTCAGCATCTTTTTCGTGAGTTTAGATCATCTTCTGATCATGTGCAGCTAGGCACCTATCTTTGTTGCTCTACTGTCGAGAGCTATGTAATGAAGTACTATGTCAATATATCATGCTTTGTTCAAAAAAAAAAAAATGGCAGAAGAGTTCCATCTGTCACATGCAACTTAGCATGAGTCGTCCAGCACCAGAATGATTCTGGAAGCTCGCTTCCCATGATAATTCAAATAACAAAACGGTCACCATGCTTAACTGTTCTCATCTAAAGATCTACTACACATACCGCAAAAAGGCTAGGGAGACAATACAAACGTTACAACATTTCAAGGCCTAACTCATGTACATGTTCATGAGCTAGTTATGACTACCCTGATCCTGCATGAGTGACACCAATCTTATCTGCGAGTGCATGCCGAAAGAAGCACTAGAAAAGTCAGTCAGAGCACGGAACAGCTCTGGCGGGTGTGCTTTCAGGATGGAAAGAGATTTCCCCCTGACTTGCTTGGACAGCTTATCATGGACTTCAACCTCATCATCCAGCTTGCTTTTCAGGCTCTCTACAGCGAATCTCTTCTTCGAAATTGTATCCTTTTGGCTCGTCCCCTCACCGCTCTCTGGATCATCAAAAGTTCTGCGCTGTCCATGCTTGTGATACCAGTCCTCGAATGCCTGAGCTTTCCGCACATATTCTTTGTGAAGTTGGTTACAGTACTCCTTATGTTTCAACTCCTCGTCTTGGACACTTAATATGGTGTCCAGGACTGCCCGAAAGCTAATGATGGCATGTATGGCAAGATCAACGGGTAGCTTGGCTAGATGCTCATTCCATGATTGGAGAAGAGCTTTAACAGGAGGTTGCTGCATCCTTGGTGGCGATGGTACTTTCTTCTCTAAGCTGCTCTCTATAGGTATAAGGTTCAATTTTAACCAGCTGTAGAGAGCATTTATGTACTCTTTCTGATAGCTCATGAGATCACTAAAATTTAAGTTCCACTTCTCTACAATATCACGCAGCTGGCGCGTGTGGCTGTGGTGATGTGCACTTGTTTCGATATTGAAATCAGAAATGTCAGCTGACTTGAGATCTAACACAGTTTTCAGCTGGTTTGCATGATGCATGTGCATGTCTTCCCACATTTTTGCCATCCTGAAAAGACGAGTACCAAATAAAGATTTTAGAGTTTTGTATTGTGTGTAACCAGATCTCGTTATTCAGCTTATTACAAGAAAATAAACCAAATAAAATCAAGTCTGTGATGACAAATATTATAACCATACTAAACAGGAAAGTACTGCTGATGTCCCTGCTATAGATAAACTATACTCACTGACTGTAGTACTAGGGAAAGGTTATAGAAGAGAACAGCATTTAGGTGCACTTTTCAACATGCATGAAGCAGTATTAGCAGAATTGATAAGGTGGGCAAGTTGGAAGAGAAAATCCATTATGGTTCTAAATGCATATCTGGAAAGACAGTAGCATCCTGATGAGCAACAAAGAAGCAACGTTCATCTAATTTTACCTGTCAGCAAGATCCAAAAGTTTTTGATAAAGTTGATTATCACGGAGATGCTGGATCTCTGACACAGTTGAATACATTGGTTGCATATCAGCTATGTATCTTGTATGCAAATGGGTTACAGCAGCTTTAGTTTTCTCCCGAACATCAATATCAGCATTGTTTTTCTTTTTTCTATTTAACAAAGCAACCTTCCGCTGATACTCAAGCTTCATAATCTCACCAGCCTGTGCAATTGAGACATATAAGGTGTATCAGAGGGTGGCAGGTAAGAAATGGGACCAAAATTCAACATGAACAATGTGAATTGATTCAGTACTTGATTGATCTTTAGCTGATTTGCAGTTCAAGCCTGTTTTCATTCAGAATGATTTCTCGCACCAATGGGCAGGTTATTGCCAAATTTGATGTGTTGTTATTGCCACATTTGTTGTGTTTTTTTTTTTTTTGCGAATAACATTCGTTGTGTTCCCATTTCTGAAAAAGTGAAAAACTAGGATTTTCAACAACTTGACCTGGTCCATGCCATTATCAGAACAATTGCTACGGAAGCTAAACTAACGACATTATGGTTCAAACAGTATAGGCTTCATTTGCCAAAAAAAAAGGCTTCTGCTAACAAATAATCACATTACAGCAAGTGTAAATTGCACGCCACACAAGATAGACATGTAAAAATAATTTCGATGCCCCATTGGTGTATAATAAGTTACTGCTAACATGATTGGTGCTCCTAAAAACTATGTTTGTACTTGGTAACTTAGCAAATGAAGACTATAAAAAATCAGCACACTGCCAAGACACGAACATCTCTGGTATGTCCGTTTCCTACTCTGGTACAGACTAAAGAGCACAAAATTCAGAGTGTCTCTTCAAAAAAAAAAAACTACCATCTAGTATGTTGGTTGATGTGGAATAATGTGTGTTATTTGATGTAGAAGGTGGCAGTTATTTTGTCTCTTCAGGAAGATAAAGAGAATCATCTCAGCTTCCAAAGGTGTTTTCTTTCGGTACGAATTCAGAATCATCATAAACTAATTAGAATCTCAGAATTAATAAGTTCAAACCAGTAATAAGCAAAAGACAGTCATGGACTACAGGAATGAAATGCACCTTCACTTCATCATACAGCTTTTTCTCCCAGGCTAAAATTTTATCTACGACAGTTGCCAGAGTCTCCGATGGATCATTTTCAAAATCATCCTTCCTGTCATCACCATTTTGCAAGCCGCTGAACGATCTCTTCCATGTTATTATTTGCATAACTCTAGCAGAATGATCAATATGCCCTGTTAAATATAATAACCACAATTAGAAATAAGTTCAAGAAATAGCTATTAAAATCGTTTTAATAATTGCAGACAAGATATTGCAGAAAACTTTGTCACATTAGAATGACATCCAATGGACAAAGTAACTTAACAGCTCATGACATACCAAGAATGGACAGGGCTAACAGTGTTATTGTTAACCAAACCAAATTATGTGCATTCCACTGAAATAATTTAAGCACTCCTATTCAGTAGCACACTTCAAAGAAATTAATCAGCATATACAGGAATGTGTGCATGAAACTAAACATGAGAACAGACATAGTTTGAAATTCGCATACATTGCCACCTAGTTTAGTCTATTGATCTATTCTAGCAACAGAGAACATCAAAAAAAAATTCCTTATTGTCTCTTCACTTAGATCAAATTTGCATTAAAAACACTGAGACTCACATGGTCAGTGCTTGAATAAAACCACCTCTCTAACCGACCGATTAACTCCTATTGATCTTGATTCTGATCTTAGCAATTCCTCATCATCCGCCTTAAAATTATTTTACTTGGGTCCCCATGGTCCCCTCCACATCCTCTCACTTTTCACTATTCACCACCACTGTACGAGGCTGCAGGGTATAGCAGAAGAACCAAGCTAACCCTGCCTGTCACTCTCAAGTGAGTCCAGTTCACAGTCAAATGGGACTCAATTTAGATGTTAGGACCAAGCTAACTTAGGACAGCATGTCTGGTCGTCGTGGTCAAGCATGACAGCAAGGTCAAGGGGAAAAAATGTTTATGACAAGATCACAACAACAAGCACAAATTAAGCCTAAGAAGGCATCCAAAATTGCAGCTAGGAAGGAGAATATGGAGCTAGTACTGACCTTGACCCTTGGCGTTGTCGGCGAAATTGGGGTGGTAGTGCATCCTGTTGGCCTCGAGCAGAGTGGAGACCTCCTTGGCGCTCTCGGACGCCCTGAGGAAGCTGTCGTCGACCTCCTTGAGCACCCGGAGGAGGAGATGGACGCGCGGAGCGGACTCGGTGTGCTGGTGGTGCACCTCCTTATTTTTCGCCTTGCCCTTGCCCTTGTTCTTCTTGGGGTGCTTGGGCGGGAGGGATGGGGGCGGCGTGCGCAGCTCCTCCTCCTCGTCGTATGAGGAGGATGGTATGGGTACTGGTGGAGTGGGAGGAGGAGGGGAGGCAGGCGGAGGGTGTGGGGGTGGGGAGGCAGGGACGTAGTTGCCGTCCTCGGGGTCTGGGACGATCTCGTCGTCCTCGGTGGCCTTGGGGTCGAGCGGGGGAGGGGGTGGTGACGCGGGCTGCGCATGGTGGCGGTTGTCGAGTTGGGAGTCGTCGTCGTCGTCGGTGGCGTCTTGGTCTTCTAACTCGTCCTCCTCGCGGATGGAGTCGCTGTGGATCTTCCCCGTCGACGGCGAGAACTCCGGCAGAATCGTGTCGATTGGCAGCGGCGGCGGCATTTCCTCGTCTATCGGCGCCGGCGCAGGGGCCGCGGCCGCGGGCGGGGGCACGCCCTCCCCGTGCGCGAACTCGGAGAGCGCGGCGCCTGTGTCGAGCAGGGAGAAGGCGTAGGCGGAGTGCGCGACGGCGAAGGCGTTGCGGGACGCGACGGCGGCCTTCATGTACTCGCGGCGCTCTTTGCATCGCGCCACCACCTCCTCGTTCTCGATCCGCGACAGCGCGCACCCCATCTCCGCTGCGGACCTCCCTCTGGACGGCTCCTCTCGTCACCGCATTGGCGAGCAGCAGCAAGCAGACCGGATCTAGGAATAGTTTGTTGGTTTGGTTCCCTGCACTGCGGTTGGTGACCGCTTGGTGCTCGTCCCGAGGCGCGGCAGCAAGCGAAGCGAGCGAGAGACCTCTGCTCTGGCGAGGGGCTCGCTGTCGTTGGGGTTTAACCCGATTTCTAATTACTAGTGGTTTGGGGTGCCCCTTGGGGCACCTCCTCGCCGTACAGCGGTAGCATAATCGTGTCCCAATAGAGTCAATGCATTAAAATTTCCCAACTTTCTAAATTTTACTAATCAATAGAAAATAGAGTTCATGAGGTTATTCCTTTGTAGATAAAGAGACCGTGCAAGGAGGCTCCCGCATCGCATGTGGCGCATCCTCACCGGTCATGTGCGTCCCAAATCCACCACATTAGCATCAGTTTATTACACTACAATATCAGATATGGAATTTGAATTTAACAGCGGTGGATACATATTCAGCCAAAGCTGAAAATCCAATTTTATGATTCAATTCCGCAAAACACAATCGCATGATGATGTTAGAGAACCAAAGGTAAATATATGGTCTATGATACAACACGTGCCTGGCCTCAAAATTTGAATTTGCAAGTTGCAGCGTACAAGATTGATAATTTTTTTTGAAGTAAATGGCTATTCTAGTGAGATGAGATTTAGACCACCACTTTCTGTGACATGTAAGCAGGTGCTCCCACTGTCAGTTATTGCCACTAATTAAGTCTATGTAGGGTTTGGTTCTTGGCAGCAAATGGAGTTTCTTCCTTCGATAGAATAGTGGTTCATGATCTGAAAAATAGAACCAAAAAATATATGAATGTTAGCTTTATTCAGAAGTACAAAAAATATGCTCATTGTATTGCACTGCCTACTAAAGTGGCAGCTTACATCAAATATTTATTCTTAGCAGGATTGGCTTTATCAACTCCGCCTCTCACTACAGAGGTCCTGTTCGATGTTGACACAAATGAGAAGCGGTAGCTATCTGAGATTAAGCTCATGACTAAGTGGACAATATACTACCAATGGAGAAATTTAAGAGGATTATTTACACCATATTTTGCAGGCACGAAGGTAAAAAAAATCATCTGTCTATGCATATAGATGCATCAGACTGAAAATAGTAGTAGGCCAATTATTGGAATGACAAAAGAAATTGTGTGATTGAAATGATTACTAATTCTTGAGCTATAATAGAAATCATAGACCATTAGGAAACCTATTTCTATCCTTCTATAAGCACTGATCCTTCTCTAAACAATTATTGTAAAAAACTCTCCTGAGTAAAAGGATGTGCACATAGGAAAATCAAAGCAAGTAACTCAAAACTGGAATAATTGTTCTTATCAGTAACTGATTCTTTAAAAATTTCCATTATCTTCTTGCAACAAAGTTATCATAATTCAGACTTTCGCAATAGTAGTAAAATGCAATTATCAGTTATTAATGGCAAAGAAAAAGGTTGACATCAATGACTATTATTACCAAAAACATGTGTATCATGTTAATATCCGCAGTGCCTTGAAGGCATTGATCTACAATGTGTTGTGGCGACTCGGAGAAAGCAAGTTTGTATCATATAAAGAGAAACAAATCAATTACCAATAAATATAAAAATAGTAGGAGCACATAGCTTGCAAGAGGAAGAACTGGGACCGCTTCATATGAAGAGAAATATATTTCCAAAAGATGAACCATAAACTGGTATGTAGATTTCCTTTTGCATATTTACACGAACATTTTAGAGTAGCCTAAATTTATCCATCCAGTTCAGTTGAGCCTAGTTAAAGCCCAGCAATCTGCTTTATTTATGTGAACTTATAGGCAGTTGATTCAATGTATTGCGTTGGAGCGCTGTTCTAGTGATTCTTAACTATTGTTCTATGTTCACAAATATTATTTGGTATGACACGGAGGTGGCTACATATATTCATTCAAGTTTGAACTCCAAGCAACTGCAACTCTGCAACTCCCTACAGAACCTTCTCTCTTATAGGTTGAAAGACAAACTCAAATCTGGTTACGTATACATGCATTATTTTATAAACATGTGAGACCAAAGTAAAATAGCTATAGCATATAAAAACAGTATCATCAAAGAGGATGCAACATACTGATTCATGGAAAAAAATAAGCTAACTACTATTCTAAGGTTTCATGAAACAAAAAGGCTTAAAAAGAATGTTATGCGGAACAAAAAAAATAACATCCAAAATGAAACTACCATGAGCACTAAATTCAGGGGAATGATATGATAATTCACAGGCAACACTAATTTCAGTGTGTTACTAAGGGTAATTGTCATGCAAGGAGGAAAACATGAGTGATCCTTCACCTCAACTTGAATCAGTGGAGATGTCACTGGGAAGATAAGAAACAGATAAATAGGGCAAGATCTGCATAACAAATGTAGGTGGCGCCACAATTTAGACCTGGACACTAACATCTCGGATAATCGGTGTGATGTATATGCACTAATTTCAAAAATAAAGAAGCATAATTTCAGAATAATTGACCTACCAAAAGCTCAGTTGTGAACTTGTGATCCAACTGTTTGCTTATAATGTGTACCTGTTAATCTGCATTGAAAATACACAACTTACTCAATGTTATAATAAATAAACACTAATTCAGTAATAGCCACTTCATGGGAAATATTGTTGAAACAATACGTGTCAAGTCATACCAAGTGAAGACATGCTTGAATCTTATGTCGGACTACATCACATGGAGCACCTAAAGCATTAAGGACTAATGATTAAGAATGAGAGCTCATTGATGCAGTTTTTTGATGCTGTGAAGCGACAACCTGTCTATGTGTCGATACACCACCAGAAACAACAATGGCTCTTTTGCAATGGTGGGTGTCACCTTTCAGCCTTCCATATGCTTTCTTGAACAGTGCAACCACGGTTTATGTCTGCAACTTCTATTCTAGTAGGCTTTCTTCCTCCATCCATATGCCCAGGCGATTGTGAAGGAGGCTGGTTAGAGCCATAGACCTACAATTAAAAGGAAAACCTCAGATTCAAAGAGCAACGTGGTTGAAAGACCAGAAACAAAATCAGTAACTCCAAACTGCGGAGATCATCATGTGGACAAGTGTCCTATACAACAAGGATGAGCAAAGTTATTTTTCCAAATTATTCTTCCATGATTAATAGAAACGATATCATCTAGAGAACAAGAATGTGAAAAACTGAAGAGTGCAAACAAATATTAACCAAGTTCATAAAGCAGTTCAATGAAGAAACAACCAATTTTGGAACAAACACCCATATCGCAGCCACATCAAATTCTAGCTATCATTATTTAACAATAGACAGATAAAATAGTGTCGGGAGATAAAACAAACGAGTCATAGCAGCGATCAGAACAATCGCAAAGCACTGCATAGACCTGCAGTTAGGATTTTTTTAAAGTGTCGAGTAATTTGATTTCAATGCGCCAGCTGCTGCAACATAGATGGCAAAGCTCATTAGGGGATACACCTGGTCTCACAGATCTCATGGTATCTTCGGTAAACATATTGTAACATTAAAAATGATAAAGAAAAATATTGTTTCATTTAGTTTTAACTTATTCGGGCAGTGTATTCGAACAAAAACACTCATGTCAACTGCATTAAAAGTATGTATGCACAAAACTGTAGTAGTATATCAGTATCAAGTGAGATATGGAAGCTAGGAAATATAACAAGACAGTTCCAAGGCTGTATATCGCCCGATGGAAATCAAACTGTATTTGGATAGCAACACGGAACTGCGTATGTGAGAGCCATATGAATTGAGCTGCTTCTACAAATCTTTGTCCTATGAACCAATGATTATATGTGCAGTCAGTCTTGGAGCGATCTTCCTTCTAGGCCGACTCAAACAATGTCAGAGAACTTGTAACACCAAACAGTAAGTTGATGGTCATTTAATTGTAGGATTAGAACATGAAAACTCAGCAAGTCATACAATGATTTGCTCAAATAAGAAAAAAAATAGAAGATTTCATTATTCTGAACAAAATGTTGGATTTGCCAAAGAAAATCAGAGAGTCCAGGTAAGTCCAAGCAAATGCTTTGATTATTCAGACACAATTTCTATAGAGATAAACATGCATGTTTGAAGCAGTACAAGTACTTGTGTTGTTAATTCACCTAGATGCAGAATAGCAGACCACTCCTTTCTCAAACTACATGTTAGTTCAACATGGCTTGCTGGTTTGTGCCAAATTAGCCTGAAATCCTCCATGGTTCGCTGCTCCTGCAGGCTTAGTGGAAAACAAAAGAAAAAAGGCCTCTCATGGCCACAGAAATAAGAAAAAGTGCTGGTTTCTGGACAGAGGAGATGCTGAACAACGGGCAACCTCGGCAGGCTTCAATCTGCGCTGCAAGATAACAGGGACGGAAAACTTACCGGCATTACAGCGCGCTGTCCGCTGAGGTCATGGCATCATCGTAGACCCTTGATCCAGCGCCGGCGCCGCCAAATCGAGGAGGGGAGCGCGGGTAATGGGCAAGCAGAGGCGACCTCTCATGGCCACAGAAACAAGAATATCGCCACCTTCTCGACGCTCGCCTGCCGCGTCGCCATGGCCCCACGTGCGACCTCCTTGCCCTGGCCACAGAGGCGAGTGGTCGTGCGGGGATGACAACGTAGAGGACACCGTACGTTGTGGTGGAGAAGGCGACGGAGAGGAGGCGGTGCCGCGGTGGCACGGAAGTCCTGGACTGAGAGATGACCAGAACGGACGAGAAGGAGAAGAACGGGAGGGGAGAGGAAGGAGGCGTGTCCTCGGAGGTCACGCGTACATGACCGAGAACAGGGGCGTGGGGCTCGATGCCAACTCTTTGTCGCTTCTATTTCTTTGCAACGAAGGAAGTGAAAAAAAGCACACGTTACCAAATATAACACACACCCTGGCAATTATAGCTGGACACGGTGAAGGGCCCAATAGCAGCGACAGAAAACGAATAAGGAGAAGGTTCATGTTCTGGGAAAACCGAATCGATGACGAGCAAATCTCACCCGGCGGGGTGGTTTTTTTTTTCTCTGACCATCCTTAGCCACGTGGCCCAGTTGAGGCAACGGAAACCATGTCAGATGCCTCACGCATGAGTCGCGTGCCGATGGGTCCTTTTGCATACGAGATAGGGTCTTTTCCCATGGCAGATGGGTCTTTCATGCGTGAGGGGGAGATGCACTTACTTGTTCTCAATTGCTAGGGCACTGTGTTGTCTTACACAGTGCTCCCAGTTTGTGTCCGTTGGATCTCCATCTAACGGTACATCTAAATCAGTGGGTGATTTGGGAATCATGTGCTGCACGTGGCCAGGCTGTAACGCAGTAAATTCATCTCTGGTCTTTTCATCTCGCCTGGTCTTCGTCTGCAAATTCACCCTCTCTCCCGTCTCTCCCAACGCAAGGAACTGGAGACGGTGGTGGTGCGCAACCGCCGGCGACTCACCCAAGCCCGGCCCCGGCGCGCTCGACCTCTGCCGGCAACTGAGCCGCCCAGCCCCGACGCCTACGACCTAGCCGCACGGCCAGGCACAGCCGATCTCCGCCGGCGACTCACCGGCCCAGCCTTGGCACGCACGATCTCCGGCGGGCGCGCGGATGGAGGTGGCGTTCGACCTTGCAGCTGATCTGTACCGCGACGGCCATACCAGAGGCTAGGAGGGCGTCGCCTTCTTCAAGGCCTCCAGTCTCCCGCAGCCTATCCTAGTCCAGGTATCTCCAGATCCGCTCGATTTGGGCAGAGCAAGTAGTTTGGGGTGCCGATTTTCGAGTTTGAATTGGACGAGCTGTTATGCTAGATGTAATTTTTCTATCGGATTGTACTTTTCATTATTTATTATTTTCTCAATTTTGTAAGTAATATTTATAATTGGATGTATAAATAGTAAATTTTCTCCTAATTCTGTGTATTGTTTTTGTAATTGGATGTACTTTCTACCTTTTTTCTACATCTTAGATTGATGGCAGTGGTGTTTTTTCCCCAATTTTAGATGAAACTTTAGGCATCTGCATGTATTTTTTTTATTTTTCTACGTCTAGAATATTTGAATGGATCAAGGTTAACACGCTAGTATGCTTTCTGTGATCCCAGATTTGGTTCACGGGGATGTAACTTTATCTTTTTTCTACATCCATCGCTCCAATTTTTACATCTTCAAATGAGATCACAAAACTAGTTGGTGTGTGGTGTTTGTTGTTTTACAGGGCAGCCTCATCAAAAAGAAAATAAAATTGTCAAGAACTTGCGACAGAGCTGAGAAATAAGAATGGTGCTATATGCAGTTTGTGTGCCGACCTGGGCGTAGGAGGAAACGTGTGGAAATAGGACTTTCTATTTTTGGAACGCGGGGTTGTCTGACTACTTTATTTCCTAATTTGGGTGGGGCACTCCCATAGACTATACGGTGCTATAGCACCGTGTAGCAGCGTCCGGGTTTAACCCTAGGCCCACGAACCCACCCTCCGGCCCACTGATGGCTCGTTTGGTTGCAGCCATTGCCTAGAGGTTCCACGGCCTTTCCAAACCCCGGCCTGAATTGGCCCGGGTCAGGTTACCGCGGGCGTTTGGCTGCCCACGAGGGGAGGAAGCCCGACCCTTCCTGAAATCAGTGCAAACTTAGTGTTGCCAGTTGCAGCACAACCAAGTCAAGATTTATTTCTGCCTAGTTTTTCAACTCACATATGGACAGAAACAACACGGGTATAACACTAGGTGTCAACTATCAAGGCGCCCACGGAAAACTAGGACAGTGGCGCTACATTAAGTGTTGTCCAATATCGAAAGGAAACCCCGTGAATATAAGTATACCAACAAGCATATCAATACTGTTCCTGAACTATTTGTTAGATTGATCTCTCTCCCGAGTGGGCCCAATGGCCCACCGGGCCCCTTTCACATGCGCCCTGATCGAGGGCGCCCAACCAGTTATGGTTGGTGGACCCCTGTCGCCAGCGCTATAAAGAGAGGTGGGGGCCGGCGGCTCGCAGTACGAGGTTCACCGCGTTTGCTATACGCCCCACTGACATACCAATCCAATCTAGGGTTAGCGCTGTGCCGACGGGAAGCTACACCGCCGTATCCGCTCACCCACGCCGCCGTCACCATGTCGACGTCGGGAGGCTCGTCTGCCTCCAAGGGAGAAGGTAACTATCCCCTGCATCTTGTTCATCCTGGCACAGAGATTATCCTAGTAGATCTCTACGTTTAACAATGGTATCAAAGCGTGTTTTAGAGTAGTAGATCTCGTAGATCTTGTGCTCATGAGAAGTTATAGAAAAGAAAAACCCTAGTTCATTCCCACCGAACAGAAACCCTATTTTTTGCAAAAGGGAAAAGAAAAGTGTCACCGGCCAGGGCCTCGGGCCGCCGGCAAAGTAAGCGTCGCCGCAAGGCCGCGCTGTTCCCCTCGATCGAGGTGCGCATCGGCAAGCCGAGGCACCGGGAAGAAGAACTACCTCCTCTCCACTTGCTGATGCTGCGACTGTGCGAGACAGGGGCAAAGAAAAGTAAAAAAGAAAACCTCACCCGATCTTACCATCGACGCGGCTGTTGTTGTCGTTCGCGGTTGCTGGCAAAGAGGCACCACCGCTGAGTGATACGTCCCAAACGTATCTATAATTTCTTATGTTCCATGCTACTTTTATGATGATACTCACATGCTTTATACACATTATATGTCATTATTATGCATTTTCCGGCACTAACCTATTGACGAGATGCCGAAGAGCCAGTTGCTGTTTTCTGCTGTTTTTGGTTTCAGAAATCCTAGTAAGGAAATATTCTCGGAATTGGACGAAATCAACGCCCAGAGGCTTATTTTTCCACGAAGCTTCCAGAAGACCGAGGAGAAACGAAGTGGGGCCACGGGCGCCGCCACACTAGGCGGCGCGGCCTAAGGGCCCGCGCGGCCCTAGCGTGTGGGGCCCCCGTGACTCCTCCGACCCCTTCCGCCTACTTAAAGCCTTCGTCGCGAAACCCTGTGCAGAGAGACTACGGAAAACCTTCCAGAGACGCCGCCGCCGCCAATCCCATCTCGGGATTCGGGAGATCGCCTCGGCACCCTGCCGCGAGGGAATCATCTCCCGGAGGCTCTTCATCGCCATGATCGCCTCCGGATCGATGTGTGAGTAGTTCACCCTGGACTATGGGTCCATAGCAGTAGCTAGATGGTTGTCTTCTCCTCATTGTGCTATCATGTTAGATCTTGTGAGCTGCCTATCATGATCAAGATCATCTATTTGTAATGCTACATGTTGTGTTTGTTGGGATCCGATGAATATTGAATACTATGTCAAGTTGATTATCAATCTATCATATATGTTGTTTATGTTCTTGCATGCTCTCCGTTGCTAGTAGAGGCTCTGGCCAAGTTGATACTTGTAACTCCAAGAGGGAGTATTTATGCTCGATAGTGGGTTCATGCCTCCATTGAATCTGGGACAGTGACAGAAAGTTCTAAGGTTGTGGATGTCTTGTTGCTACTAGGGATAAAACATTGATGCTTTGTCTAAGGATATTTGTGTTAATTACATTACGCACCATACTTAATGCAATTGTCTCGTTGTTTACAACTTAATACCGGAAGGGGTTCGGATGATAACCTGAAAGTGGACTATTTAGGCATAGATGCATGCTTGATAGCGGTCTATGTACTTTGTCGTAATGCCCTGATTAAATCTCATAGTACTCATCATGATATATGTATGTGCATTGTTATGCCTTCTTTATTTGTCAATTTTCCAACTGTAATTCGTTCACCCAACATGCTATTTATCTTATGGGAGAGACACCACTAGTGAACTGTGGACCCGGTCCATTCTTTACATCTGAAATACAATCTACTGCAATTGTTCTTTACTGTTCTTCGCAAACAAACATCATCTTCCACACTATACAATTAATCCTTTGTTTGCAAGCCGGTGAGATTGACAACCTCACATTACGTTGGGGCAAAGTACTTTGATTGTGTTGTGCAGGTTCCACGTTGGCGCGGAATCCCTGGTGTTGCGCCGCACTACACTTCGCCGCCATCAACCTTCAACGTGCTTCTTGACTCCTACTGGTTCGATAAACCTTGGTTTCTTCTGAGGAAAACTTGCTGTACGCATCACACCTTCCACTTGGGGTTCCCAACGGGCGTGTGCTTTACGCGTATCAAGCTAAATTTCTGGTGTCGTTGCCGGGAGATCAAGACACGCTGCAAGGGGAGTCTCCACTTCCAATCTCTTTACTTTGTTTTTGTCTTGCTTTATTTTATTTACTACTTTGTTTGCTGCACTAAAACAAAACACAAAAAAATTAGTTGCTAGCTTTACTTTATTTACTATCTTGTTTGGTCTTCATATTAAAAACACAAAAAATTAGTTACTTGCATTTACTTTATCTAGTTTGCTTTATTTACTACTGTTAAAATGAATACTCCTGAAAACACTAAGTTGTGTGACTTCACTAGCACAAATAATAATGATTTCTTATGCACACCTATTGCTCCACCTGCTACTACAGCAGAATTCTTTGAAATTAAACCTGCTTTACTAAATCTTGTCATGAGAGAGCAATTTTCTGGTGTTAGTTCTGATGATGCTGCCCATCTTAATAATTTTGTTGAACTATGTGAAATGCAAAAGTATAAGGATGTAGATGGTGACATTATAAAATTGAAATTGTTTCCTTTCTCCTTAAGAGGAAGAGCTAAAGATTGGTTGCTATCTTGCCTAAGAATAGTATTGATTCATGGACTAAATGTAAGGATGCTTTTATTGGTAGATATTATCCTCCCGCTAAAATTATATCTTTGAGAAGTAGCATAATGAATTTTAAGCAATTAGATAATGAACATGTTGCTCAAGCATGGGAGAGAATGAAATCTTTGGTAAAGAATTGCCCAACCCATGGACTAACTACTTGGATGATCATCCAAACCTTCTATGCAGATTGAATTTTTCTTCGCGGAACCTATTGGATTCAGCTGCTGGAGGTACCTTTATGTCCATCACTTTGGGGGCGGCGACAAAGCTTCTTGATTGATGTCTACGGGTGCTTCTATTCTTGTAGACAGTGTTGGGCCTCCAAGAGCAGAGGTTTGTAGAACAGCAGCAAGTTTCCCTTAAGTGGATCACCCAAGGTTTATCGAACTCAGGGAGGAAGAGGTCAAAGATATTCCTCTCAAGCAACCCTGCAATCACGATACAAGAAGTCTCTTGTGTCCCCAACACACCTAATACACTTGTCAGATGTATATGTGCACTAGTTCGGCGAAGAGATAGTGAAATACAAGTGGTATGAATGAATATGAGCAGTAGTAACGGCGCCAGAAAAGTGCTTGCTGGCGTGCAGTTGATGGTAGTAATATTGCAGGAAATAAACAAGCAGTAAAACAGTAAACAAGCGATGATTGCAGTATTTGGAAACAAGGCCTAGGGATCATACTTTCATTAGTGGACACTCTCAACATTGATCACATAACAGAATAAATAAATAGATGCTAGACTCTACACCCTCTTGTTGGATGATGAACACCACTAACTGTGTAGGATTACATGAACCCTCAATGCCGGAGTTAACAAGCTCCACAATATTCAATGTTCATATTTAAATAACCTTAGAGTGCATAACAGATCAACATAACCAAACCAAGTACTAACATAGCATGCACACTGTCACCTTCACACTACGAAAGGAGGAATAGATCACATCAATACTATCATAGCAATAGTTAACTTCATAATCTACAAGAGATCACAATCATAGCCTACGCCAAGTACTACACGATGCACACGCCACCATTACACCGTGCAGGAGGAATAAACTACTTTAATAACATCACTAGAGTAGCACACAGATAAATTGTGATACAAAACACATTGCAATCATAAAGAGATATAAATAAGCACTTCACTATGCCATTCATAACAGTGAATAAGTATTCTGTGAAATATAGCCTAAGAGACCCACACGGTGCACACTTTACACACGTGGGACAAGGAGTCTCCGGAGATCACATAAGTAAAATCCACTTGACTAGCATAATGACATCTAGATTACAAGCATCATCATATGAATCTCAATCATGTAAGGCAGCTCATGAGATTATTGTATTGAAGTACATAGGAGAGATTAACCACATAGCTACCGGTACAGCCCCGAGCCTCGATGGAGAACTACTCCCTCCTCATGGGAGACAGCAGCGGTGATGAAGATGGCGGTGGTGTTGATGGAGAAGCCTTCCGGGGAACTTCCCCGTCCCGGCGATGAATAGAGACTCCTGTCCCCGGATCTTGGCTTCGATGGCGGCGGCTCTGGAAGGTTTCTCGTACCGTGGCTTTTCCGTATCGAAGATTTAGGTCGAGGAGGCTTAAATAGGCGAAGAGGCGGAGTCGGAGGGCTGACGAGGCGGTGACACAATAGGGGGGCGCGGCCCAGGCCCTGGCCGCGCCGCCCTATCATCTGGTGGCCCTGGCCCCCTCCCTCTCGGTGTTGGAAGCTTCGTGGAAAAATAGGATGCTGGGCATTGATTTCGTCCGATTCCAGAATATTTCCTTACTAGGATTTCTGAAACCAAAAACAAAACAGGAACGGCCCCTTCGGCATCTCGTCAATAGGTTAGTTCCGAAAAACGCATAAATATGACATAAAGTATGCATAAAACATGTAGATATCATCAATAATGTGGCATGGAACATAAGAAATTATCGATAAGTCGGAGACGTATCAGCATCCCCAAGCTTAGTTCTGCTCGTCCCGAGCAGGTAAACGATAACAAAGATAATTTCTGGAGTGACATGCCATCATAACCTTGATCATACTATTGTAAGCATATGTAATGAATGCAGCAATCAAAACAATGGTAATGACATGAGTAAACAAATGAATCATAAAGCAAAGACTTTTCATGAATAGTACTTTCAAGACAAGCATCAATAAGTCTTGCATAAGAGTTAACTCATAAAGCAATAAATCAAAGTAAAGGTATTGAAGCAACACAAAGGAAGATTAAGTTTCAGCAATTGCTTTCAACTTGCAACATGTATATCTCATGGATAGTTGTCAACATAAAGCAATATAACAAGTGCAATAAGTAAACATGTAAGAATCAATGCACACAGTTGACACAAGTGTTTGCTTCTAAGATAGAAAGAAGTAGGTAAACTGACTCAACATAAAGTAAAAGAAAGGCCCTTCGCAGAGGGAAGCAGGGATTAAATCATGTGCTAGAGCTTTTTAAGTTTTGAAATCATATAGAGAGCATAAAAGTAAAGTTTTGAGAGGTGTTTGTTGTTGTCAACGAATGGTAATGGGTACTCTAACTACCTTATCAACCAGACTTTCAAGAGCGGCTCCCATGAAGGACGTTATCTCTACCAGCAAGGTAGATCATCCCTCTTCTCTTTTGTTTACACATGTATTTTAGTTTAGTTTTTATTTTTTTATTTTTTAGATGACACTCCTCCCAACCTTTGCTTTCTCAAGCCATGGCTAACCGAATCCTCGGGTGCCTTCCAACAATCACATACCATGAAGGAGTGTCTATTTGCAAAATTAAGTTGCTTACTGATGAATCAGAGCAAAACATGTGAAGAGAATTATTAATGAAGGTTGATTAATTGGGGCTGGGACCCCATTGCCAGCTCTTTTTGCAAAGTTATTGGATAAGCGGATGAAGCCACTAGTCCATTGTGAAAGTCTGTCAAAAGTAAATGACAAGATCGAAAGATAAAACACCACATACTTCCTCATGAGCTATAAAACATTGACACAAATAAGAGGTGATAAATTTTGAATTATTTAAAGGTAGCACTCAAGCAATTTACTTTGGAATGGCGGAGAAATACCATGTAGTAGGTAGGTATGGTGGACACAAATGGCATAGTGGTTGGCTCAAGGATTTTGGATGCATGAGAAGTATTCCCTCTCGATACAAGGCTTAGGCTAGCAAGGTTATTTGAAACAAACACAAGGATGAACCGGTGCAGCAAAACTCACATAAAAGACATATTGTAAACATTATAAGACTCTACACCGTCTTCCTTGTTGTTCAAACTCAATACTAGAAATTATCTAGACTTTAGAGAGACCAATTATGCAAACCAAATTTTAGCAAGCTCTATGTATTTCTTCATTAATAGGTGCAAAGTATATGATGCAAGAGCTTAAACATGAGCACAACAATTGCCAAGTATCACATTATCCAAGACATTTTACCAATTACTACATGTAGCATTTTCCGTTTCCAACCTTCGCCATGAACATTAAAAGCTAAGAACACATGTGTTCATACGAACCAGCGGAGCGTGTCTCTCTCCCACACAAGCATTTATTCAAACAAAAACACAAACAAAAGCACACAGACGCTCCAAGTAAAGTACATAAGATGTGACCGAATAAAAATATATTTTCAAGGGAGGAACCTGATAAATTTGTCGATGAAGAAGGGGATGCCTTGGGCATCCCCAAGCTTAGATGCTTGAGTCTTCTTGAAATATGCAGGGATGAACCACCGGGCATCCCCAAGCTTAGAGCTTTCACTCTTCTTGATCACATTGTATCATCCTCTCTCTTGACCCTTGAAAACTTCCTCCACACCAAACTCAAAACAACTCATTAGAGGGTTAGTGCATAATCAAAATTCACATGTTCAGAGGTAACACAATCATTCTTAACACTTCTGGACATTGCACAAAGCTTCTGAAAGTTAATGGAACAAAGAAATCCATCAAACATAGCAAAAGAGGCAATGCGAAATAAAAGGCAGAATCTGTCAAAACAGAACAGTCCGTAAAGACGAATTTTAAAGTGGCACCAGACTTACTCAGATGAAAATGCCCAAATTGAATGAAAGTTGCGTACATATCTGAGGATCACGCACGTAAAGTGGCAGATTTTTCTGAGTTATCTACAGAGAATTCTGCCCAGATTCGTGACAGTCTGTTTCTGCGCAGTAATTCAAATCTAGTATGAACCTTGCTATCAAAGACTTTACTTGGCACAACAATGCAATAAAATAAGATAAGGAGAGGTTGCTACAGTAGTAACAACTTCCAAGACACAAATATAAAATAAAAGTACTGTAACAAAATAAACACATGGGTTATCTCCCAAGAAGTTCTTTCTTTATAGCCATTAAGATGGGCTCAACAATTTTAATGATGCTCGCGCAAGAAATAAGAGTTGAAGCAAAAGAGAGCATCAAGAAGCAAATTCAAAATACATTTAAGTCTAACATGCTTCCTATGCATAGGAATCTTGTAAATAAACAAGTTCATGAAGAGCAAAGTAACAAGCATAGAAAGATAAAACAAGTGTAACTTCAAAAATTTCAGCATATAGAGAGGTGTTTTAGTAACATGAAAATTTCTACAACCATATTTTCCTCTCTCATAATAATATCCAGTAGCATCATGAGCAAACTTAACAATATAACTATCATATAAAGCATTCTTATCATGAGTCTCATGCATAAAATTATTACTCTCCACATAAGCATAATCAATTTTATTAGTTGTAGTGGGAGCAAATTCAACAAAGTAGCTATCATTATTATTCTCATCATCAAATATAGGAGGCATATTGTAATCATAATCAAATTTATCCTCCATAACAGGCGGTACTAAAAGACCAATATCATTATAATCATCATAAATAGGAGGCAAAGTATCATCAAAGTAAATTTTCTCCTCAATGCTTGGGGGACTAAAAATATCATGCTCATCAAAGCCAGCTTCCCCAAGCTTAGAATTTTCCATATCATTAGCAACAATGGTGTTCAAAGCGTTCATACTAATATGTTCCATAGGTTTTTTAATTTTCGCATCAAACCATCCATGTCTTAAATCAGGAAATAGAATAAGAAGCTCATTGTTGTCCATTATGCCTAACTAGTGTAAACAAGAAACAAAAAGATGCAATTGCAGGATCTAAAGGAAATATCTTCGAGCACACACACAACGGCAACGAAAAGTACTACCTGGACCGGAGTATGAGTGCCTTTTACCTTTCCTCCGGCAACGGCGCCAGAAAAGTGCTTGATGTCTACGGGTGCTTCTATTCTTGTAGACAGTGTTGGGCCTCCAAGAGCAGAGGTTTGTAGAACAGCAAGTTTCCCTTAAGTGGATCACCCAAGGTTTATCGAACTCGGGAGAAGAGGTCAAAGATATTCCTCTCAAGCAACCCTGCAATCACGATACAAGAAGTCTCTTGTGTCCCCAACACACCTAATACACTTGTCAGATGTATAGGTGCACTAGTTCGGCGAAGAGATAGTGAAATACAAGTGGTATGAATGAATATGAGCAGTAGTAACGGCGCCAGAAAGTGCTTGCTGGCGTGCAGTTGATGGTAGTAATATTGCAGGAAATAAACAAGCAGTAAAATAGTAAACAAGCGATGATTGCAGTATTTGGAAACAAGGCCTAGGGATCATACTTTCACTAGTGGACACTCTCAACATTGATCACATAATAGAATAAATAAATAGATGCTAGACTCTACACCCTCTTGTTGGATGATGAACACCACTAACTTGCGTAGGATTACACGAACCCTCAATGCCGGAGTTAACAAGCTCCACAATATTCAATGTTCATATTTAAATAACCTTAGAGTGCATAACAGATCAACATAACCAAACCAAGTACTAACATAGCATGCACACTGTCACCTTCACACTACGAAAGGAGGAATAGATCACATCAATACTATCATAGCAATAGTTAACTTCATAATCTACAAGAGATCACAATCATAGCCTACGCCAAGTACTACACGATGCACACACTGTCACCATTACACCGTGCAGGAGGAATAAACTACTTTAATAACATCACTAGAGTAGCACACAGATAAATTGTGATACAAAACACATTGCAATCATAAAGAGATATAAATAAGCACTTCACTATGCCATTCATAACAGTGAATAAGTATTCTGTGAAATATAGCCTAAGAGACCCACACGGTGCACACACTGTCACCTTTACACACGTGGGACAAGGAGTCTCCGGAGATCACATAAGTAAAATCCACTTGACTAGCATAATGACATCTAGATTACAAGCATCATCATATGAATCTCAATCATGTAAGGCAGCTCATGAGATTATTGTATTGAAGTACATAGGAGAGAGATTAACCACATAGCTACCGGTACAGCCCCGAGCCTCGATGGAGAACTACTCCCTCCTCATGGGAGACAGCAGCGGTGATGAAGATGGCGGTGGTGTTGATGGAGAAGCCTTCCGGGGCACTTCCCCGTCCCGGCGGCGTGCCGGAACAGAGACTCTGTCCCCCGGATCTTGGCTTCGCGATGGCGGCGGCTCTGGAAGGTTTCTCGTACCGTGGCTTTTCCGTATCGAAGATTTAGGTCAGGGAGGCTTAAATAGGCGAAGAGGCGGAGTCGGAGGGCTGACGAGGTGGTGACACAATAGGGGGGCGCGGCCCAGCCCTGGCCGCGCCGCCCTATCATCTGGGTGGCCTGTGGCCCCCCTCTGCTGGCTCTCGGGTGTTCTGGAAGCTTCGTGGAAAAATAGGATGCTGGGCATTGATTTCGTCCGATTCCGAGAATATTTCCTTACTAGGATTTCTGAAACCAAAAACAGCAGAAAACAGGAACTGGCCCTTCGGCATCTCGTCAATAGGTTAGTTCCGGAAAACGCATAAATATGACATAAAGTATGCATAAAACATGTAGATATCATCAATAATGTGGCATGGAACATAAGAAATTATCGATACGTCGGAGATGTATCAATGATATGATGACAAATTACTCTGAATGGCATACTGAAAGGGCTCCACAAGGTAAGAAGGTAAATTCTGTTGAAGAAACCTCCTCCTTGAGTGATAAGATTGATGTGATTATGTCTATGCTTGTGAATGGTAGATCTAATGTTGATCCTAATAATGTTCCTTTAGCTTCATTGGTTGCTCAAGAAGAGAATGTTGATGTGAACTTCATTAAAAATAATAATTTCAACAACAATGCTTATAGGAATAATTCTGGTAACAACTATAGGTCATATCCTTCTGCTAATAGTAATGGTTATGGTAATTCTTATGGGAATTCTTACAACAATAATAGGAATGTACCTCCTGGTATTGAAGCCATGCTTAAAGAATTTATTAGTACACAAACTGCTTTTAACAAATCTGTTGAGGAAAAGCTTGATAAAATTGATATTCTTGCTTCTAGGGTTGATAGACTTGCCTCTGATGTTGATCTTTTAAAATTGAAAGTTATGCCTAATAAGGATAATGATAATAAGATTGTTACTACAGCAAATGCCATCCAAGTTAGAATTAATGAGAATATAAGATTGATGGCTGAATTGCATGCTAGGTGGGAAAGAGAAGAAAACGAAAAACTTGCTAAAGAGAATAATGTAGCTAAAGTTTGGACTATTACCACCACTAGTAATGATAATGATTCACATGTTGCTAAACCTCCTACTATCAATGGTAAAATAATTGGTGTTGGCAATGTTTCTACTCCTAGTGCAAAGCGTGCAAAATTGCCTGAAACTGCTAAAACTGCTGAAACTGCTTGTGATAAAACTGCTGAAATTTTTCAAAACATTGGGGACAATGATCCCATTGCTGTAGATCATAATGGTTTAGATTTTGATGATTGTCACATCACTGAAGTTATAAAGTTCTTACAAAAACTTGCTAAAAGTCCCAATGCTAGTGCTATAAATTTGGCCTTTACAAAACATATTATAAATGCTCTCATAAAAGCTAGAGAAGAGAAACTAAAACTTGAAACTTCTATTCCTAGGAAGTTAGAAGATGGTTGGGAGCCCATCATTAAGATGAGGGTCAATGATTTTGATTGTAATGCTTTATGTGATCTTGGTGCAAGTATTTCTGTTATGCCTAAGAAAATCTATGATATGCTTGACTTGCCACCATTGAAAAATTGTTATTTGGATGTTAATCTTGCTGATAATGCTATAAAGAAACCTTTGGGGAGGATCGATAATGTTCGTATTATGGTTAACAATAACCTTGTCCCCGTTGATTTTGCTGTCTTGGATATTGAATGCAATGCATCTTGTCCCATTATATTGGGAAGACCTTTTCTTCGAACTGTTGGTGCTACCATTGATATGAAGGAAGGTAATATTAAATATCAATTTCCTCTCAAGAAAGGTAAGGAACACTTCCCTAGAAAGAGAATAAAGTTACCTTATGATTCTATTATTAGAACAAATTATGATGTTGACACTTCGTCTCTTGATAACACTTGATACATACTTTCTGCGCCTAGCTGAAAGGCGTTAAAGAAAAGCGCTTATGGGAGACAACCCATTATTTTACTACAGCACTTTGTTTTATATTTGAGTCTTGGAAGTTGTTACTACTGTAGCAACCTCTCCTTATCTTTATTTTATTGCATTGTTGTGCCAAGTAAAGTCTTTGATAGTAAAGTCAATACTAGATTTGGATTACTGCGCAGAAACAGATTTCTTGCTGTCACGAATTTGGGCAAGGTTCTCTGTAGGTAACTCAGAAAAATCTGTCAATTTTCATGCGTGATCCTCAGATATGTACGCAACTTTCATTCAATTTGAGCATTTTCATCTGAGCAAGTTAAGTGCCCTGAAAAATTCGTCTTTACGGACTGTTCTGTTTTGACAGATTCTGCCTTTTATTTCGCATTGCCTGTTTTGCTATGTTTGATGGATTTCTTTGTTCCATTAACTTTCAGTAGCTTTGTGCAATGTCCAGAAGTGTTAAGAATGATTATGTCACCTCTGAATATATGAATTATGTACTAACCCTCTAATGAGTTTGTTTGAGTTTGGTGTGGAGGAAGTTTTCAAGGGTCAAGAGAGGAGGATGATACAATATGATCAAGAAGAGTGAAAAGTCTAAGCTTGGGGATGCCCCCGTGGTTCATCCCTGCATATTTTAAGAAGACTCAAGCATCTAAGCTTGGGGATGCCCAAGGCATCCCCTTCTTCATCGACAACTTATCAGGTCACCTCTAGTGAAACTATATTTTTATTCATCACATCTTATGTGCTTTACTTGGAGCGTCTGTTTGCTTTTATTTTTGTTTTGTTTGAATAAAATCGGATCCTAGCATTCTTTGTGTGGGAGAGAGACACGCTCCGCTGTTGCATATGAACACATGTGTTCTTAGCTTTATTCTTAATGTTCATTGCGAAGGTTGAACTACTTCGTTCATTGATATATGGTTGGAAACGGAAAATGCCGCATGTGGTAAATGGTATAATGTCTTGAATAATTTGATACTTGGAAATTTTTGTGCTCATATAGATCATGTTTAAGCTCTTGCATCATGTACTTTGCACCTATTAATGAAGAACTACATAGAGCTTGTTAAAATTTGGTTTGCATGATTGATCTCTCTAAGTCTAGATATTTTCTGGTTAAGGTGTTTGAACAACAAGGGGACGATATAAAGTCTTATAATGCTTACAATATGTTCATATGTGAGTCTTGCTGCACCATTTTATACTTGAGTTTGCTTCAAACAACCTTGCTAGCCTAGCCTTGTATTGAGAGGGATTCTTCTCGTGCATCCAAATCCTTGAGCCAAAAACTATGCCATTTGTGTCCACCATACCTACCTACCACATGGTATTTCTCTACCATTCCAAAGTACATTACTTGAGTGCTACCTTTAAACTTCTATTCTTTGCCTTTACAATACATAGCTCATGGGAAAATAGCCTTAAAAACTATTGTGGTGAAGAATATGTACTTATGTGTCTTATTTCTTAATAAGTTGCTTGTTGAGCGGTAACCATGTTTCTGGGGACGCCATCAACTTTTATCTTTGTTGAATATCATGTGAGTTGCTATGCATGTTCGTCTTGTCTGAAGTAAGGGCGATTTTCATGATCAAATGGTTTGAGTATGCATATTGTTAGAGAAGAATATTGGGCCGCTAACTAAAGCCATGAATCATGGTGGAAGTTTCAGTTTGGACAACTAATCCTCAATCTCTTATGAGAATATTATCTGTTGTTGAATGCTTAAGCATTAAAGAGGAGTCCATTATTTGTTGTCTATGTTGTCCCGGTATGGATGTCTAAGTGAGAATAATCAAAAGCGAGAAATCCAATGCGAGCTTTCTACTTAGACCTTTGTACAGGCGGCATAGAGGTACCCCTTTGTGACACTTGGTTGAAACATATGTTATACAATGATAATCCGTGTTAATCCAAGCTAATTAGGACAAGGTGCGGGCACTATTAGTATTCTATGCATGAGGCTTGCAACTTATAGGATGTCTTATACATAACACATATGATTTATTACTACCATTGACAAAATTGTTTCTATGTTTTCAAAATGAAAAGCTCTAGCACAAATATAGTAATCCATGCTTCCCTCTGCGAAGGGCCATTCTTCTACTTTATTGTTGAGTCAGTTTACCTATTCTTTCTATCTTAGAAGCAAACACTTGTGTAAACTGTGTGCATTGATTCTTACATGTTTACCTATTGCACTTGTTATATTACTTTGTGTTGACAATTATCCATGAGATATACATGTTGAAGTTGAAAGCAACCGCTGAAACTTATATCTTCCTTTGTGTTGCTTCAATGCCTCTACTAGGAATTTATTGCTTTATGAGTAACTCTTATGCAAGTCATCTTGTCTTGAAAGTATTATTCATGAAAAGTCTTTGCTATATGATTCAGTTGTTTACTCATTGTCTTCATCATTGCTTCGAATCGCTGCATTCATCTCATATGCTTTACAATAGTATTGATCAAGATTATGATAGCATGTCACTTCAGAAATTATCCTTGTTATCGTTTACCTACTCGAGGGCGAGTAGGAACTAAGCTTGGGGATGCTTGATACGTCCCAAACGTATCTATAATTTCTTATGTTCCATGCTACTTTTATGATGATACTCACATGTTTTATACACATTATATGTCATTATTATGCATTTTCCGGCACTAACCTATTGACGAGATGCCGAAGAGCCAGTTCTGTTTTCTTTGTTTTTGGTTTCAGAAATCCTAGTAAGGAATTATATTTGGACGAAATTGCCTGAGGCTTATTTTTCCACGAAGCTTCGAAGACCGAGGGAGAAAAGTGGGGCCACGGGCGCCAACACACTAGGGCGGCGCAGCCTAAGGGGGGCACGGCCCTAGCGTGTGGGGCCCCGTGACTCCTCCGACTCCGCCCTTCCGCCTACTTAAAGCCTTCGTCGCGAAACCCTCGTACCGAGAGCCACGATACGGAAAACCTTCCAGAGACGCCGCCGCCAATCCCATCTCGGGGGATTCAGAGATCGCCTCCGGCACCCTGCGGGGAATCATCTCCGGAGGGCTCTTCATCGCCATGATCGCCTCCGGATCGATGTGTGAGTAGTTCACCCCTGGACTATGGGTCCATAGCAGTAGCTAGATGGTTGTCTTCTCCTCATTGTGCTATCATGTTAGATCTTGTGAGCTGCCTATCATGATCAAGATCATCTATTTGTAATGCTACATGTTGTGTTTGTTGGGATCCGATGAATATTGAATACTATGTCAAGTTGATTATCAATCTATCATATATGTTGTTGATGTTCTTGCATGCTCTCCGTTGCTAGTAGAGGCTCTGGCCAAGTTGATACTTGTAACTCCAAGAGGGAGTATTTATGCTCGATAGTAGGTTCATGCCTCCATTGAATCTGGGACAGTGACAGAAAGTTCTAAGGTTGTGGATGTGCTGTTGCTACTAGGGATAAAACATCGATGCTTTGTCTAAGGATATTTGTGTTAATTACATTATGCACCATACTTAATGCAATTGTCTGTTGTTTACAACTTAATACCGGAAGGGGTTCGGATGATAACCTGAAAGTGGACTATTTAGGCATAGATGCATGCTGGATAGTGATGTCTACGCCCCCCTCCTTTTCCTGTAGACAGTGTTGGGCCTCCAAGAGCAGAGGTTTGTAGAACAGCAGCAAGTTTTCCCTTAAGTGGATCACCCAAGGTTTATCGATCTCAGGGAGGAAGAGGTCAAAGATATCCCTCTCATGCAACCCTGCAACCACAAAGCAAGAAGTCTCTTGTGTCCCCAACACACCTAATAGGTGCACTAGTTCGGCGAAGAGATAGTGAAATACAGGTGGTATGAATATATATGAGCAGTAGCAACGGCACCAGAAAAGTGCTTTGCCCAGGACAAGAACCAGCAGTAGTAACGCAGTAAAACAGTAAACAAGCAGCGATAGCAGTATTTAGGAATAAGGCCTAGGGATCATACTTTCACTAGTGGACACTCTCAACATTGATCACATAACAGAATAGATAAATGCATACTCTACACTCTTGTTGGATGATGAACACCATTGCGTAGGATTACACGAACCCTCAATGCGGAGTTAACAAGCTCCACAATTCAATGTTCATATTTAAATAACCTTAGAGTGCAAGATAGATCAACACAACCAAACCAAGTACTAACATAGCATGCACACCGTAACCTTCACACTATGAAAGGAGGAATAGATCGCATCAATACCATCATAGTAATAGTTAACTTCATAATCTACAAGAGATCACAATCATAGCATAAACCAAGTACTTCATGATGCACACACTGCCAACATTACATCATGGAGGAGGAATAGACTACTTTAATAACATCACTAGGGTAGCACATAGATGAATTGTGATACAAAACTCATATGAATCTCAATCATGTAAGGCAGCTCATGAGATCATTGTATTGAAGTACATAGGAGAGAGATTAACCACATAGCTACCGGTACATCCCCGAGCCTCGATGGAGAACTACTCCCTCCTCATGGGAGACAGCAGCGGTGATGGAGATGGCGGTGAAGACAGCGGTGGAGATGGCTCCGGGGGCAATTCCCCGTCCGGCAGTTGCGGAACAGAGTTCTTGTCCCGAATTGGAGTTTCACGTGGCGGCGCCCCCTTTCTGGAGTTTCGTCAATCGTCTGCGTTTTTAGGTCGAAAGGGGTTTTATAGGCGAAGAGGCGGCGCAAGAGGGCACAGGGTGGCCTCACCCTAGGCCGGCACGGCCAGGTCCGCCCGCGCCCTATGGTGTGGGGCCCCCTGGCTCTCCTCCGACTCTCCTTCGGTGTTCTGGAGCCTTCCGGAAAAATAGGAGGTTTGGCGTTGATTTCGTCCAATTCCGAGAATATTGCCCGAACAGCCTTTCTGGAACCAAAACAGCAGAAAACAGAACTGGCCCTTCGGCATCTTGTCAATAGGTTAGTTCCGAAAATGCACAAATATGACATGAAGTGTGCATAAAACATGTAGATATCATCAATAATGTGGCATGGAACATAAGAAATTATCGATACGTCGGAGACGTATCAGCATCCCCAAGCTTAGTTCCTGCTCGTCCCGAGCAGGTAAACGATAAACAAAGATAATTTCTGGAGTGACATGCCATCATAACCTTGATCAAACTATTTGTAAGCATATGTAGTGAATGCAGCGATCAAAACAATGTATATGACATGAGTAAACAAATGAATCATATAGCAAAGACTTTTCATGAATAGTACTTTCAAGACAAGCATCAATAAGTCTTGCATAAGAGTTAACTCGTAAAGCAATAATTCAAAGTAAAGGTATTGAAGCAACACATAGAAAGATTTAGTTTCAGCGGTTGCTTTCAACTTGTAACATGTATATCTCATGGATATTGTCAACATAGAGTAATATAATAAGTGCAATATGGAAATATGTAGGAATCAATGCACAGCTTCACACAAGTGTTTGCTTCTTGAGGTGGAGAGAAATAGGTGAACTGACTCAACAATAAAAGTAAAAGAATAGTCCTTCAAAGAGGAAAGCATCGATTGCTATATTTGTGCTAGAGCTTTGGTTTTGAAAACAAGAAATAATTTTGTCAACGGTAGTAATAAAGCATATGTATCATGTAAATTATATCTTACAAGTTGCAAGCCTCATGCATAGTATACTAATAGTGCCCGCACCTTGTCCTAATTAGCTTGGATTACCGGGATTATCGCAATGCACATGTTTTAACCAAGTGTCACAAAGGGGTACCTCTATGCCGCTGTACAAAGGTCTAAGGAGAAAGCTCGCATTGGATTTCTCGCTATTGATTATTCTCAACTTAGACATCCATACCGGACAACATAGACAACAGATAATGGACTCCTCTTTTATGCATACATGTAGCAACAATTAATAATTTTCTCATATGAGATTGAGGATATTTGTCCAAAACTGAAACTTCCACCATGGATCATGGCTTTAGTTAGCGGCCCAATGTTCTTCTCTAACAATATGCATGCTCTAAACATTAGGTGGTAAATCTCCCTTACTTCAGACAAGACGAACATGCATAGCAACTCACATGATATTCAACAAAGAGTAGTTGATGGCGTCCCTGAACATGGTTATCGCACAACGAGCAACTTAATAAGAGATAAAGTGCATAAGTACATATTCAATACCACAATAGTTTTTAGGCTATTTGTCCCATGAGCTATACATTGTAAAGGTGGAGAAATAGAAATTTAAAGGTAGCACTCAAGCAATTTACTTTGGAATGGTGGAGAAATACCATGTAGTAGGTAGGTATGGTGGACACAAATGGCATAGTGGTTGGCTCAAGTATTTTGGATGCATGAGAAGTAATCCCTATCGATACAAGGCTTAGGATAGCAAGGTTGTTTGAAACAAACACAAGTATGAAGCGGTGCAGCAAAACTCACATAAAAGACATATTGTAAACATTATAAGACTCTACACCGTCTTCCCTGTTGTTCAAACTCTTACTAGAAATTATCTAGACCTTAGAGAGACCAAATATGCAAACCAAATTTTAGCAAGCTCTATGTATTTCTTCATTAATGGGTGCAAAGTATATGATGCAAGAGCTTAAACATGAGCACAACAATTGCCAAGTATCACATTATCCAAGACATTCTACCAATTACTACATGTAGCATTTTCTGTTTCCAACCATATAACAATTAACGAAGCAGTTTCAACCTTCGCCATGAAAATTAAAAGCTAAGAACACATGTGTTCATATGAACCAGCGGAGCGTGTCTCTCTCCACACAAGGATGAGTTTATTCAAACAAAACAAAAACAAAAACACACAGACGCTCCAAGTAAAGTACATAAGATGTGACCGAATAAAAATATAGTTTCAAGAGAAGGAACTGATAATTTGTCGATGAAGAAGGGGATGCCTTGGGCATCCCCAAGCTTAGATGCTTGAGTCTTCTTGAAATATGCAGGGGTGAACCACCGGGGCATCCCCAAGCTTAGACTTTTCACTCTTCTTGATCGTAGTATATCATCCTCCTCTCTTGACCCTTGAAAACTTCCTCCACACCAAACTCAAAACAACTCATTAGAGGGTTAGTGCATAATCAAAAATTCACATGTTCAGAGGTGACACAATCATTCTTAACACTTCTGGACATTGCCCAAAGCTACTGGAAGTCAATGGAACAAAGAAATCCATCCCACATAGCAAAAGAAGCAATGCGAAATAAAAGGCAGAATCTGTCAAAACAGAACAGTCCGTAAAGACGAATTTTATTGAGGCACCAGACTTGCTCAAATTGAATGAAAGTTGCGTACATATCTGAGGATCACTCACGTAAATTAGCATAGTTTTCTGAGTTACCTACAGAGGATTTTGCCCAGATTCGTGACAGCAAAGAAATCTGTTTCTGCGCAGTAATCCAAATCTAGTATGAACCTTACTGTCAAAGACTTTACTTGGCACAACAAAACACAAAACTAAGATCAGGAGAGGTTGCTACAGTAGTAAACAACTTCCAAGACTCAAATATAAAATAAAGTACTGTATCAAAATAACACATGGGTTATCTCCCAAGAAGTTCTTTCTTTATAGCCATTAAGATGGGCTCAGCAGTTTTGATGATGCACTCGCAAGAAATAGTATTTGAAGCAAAGAGAGCATCAAGAGGCAAATTCAAAACACATTTAAGTCTAACATGCTTCCTATGCATAGGAATCTTGTAAATAATCAAGTTCATGAAGAGCAAAGTAACAAGCATAGGAAGATAAAACAAGTGTAGCTTCAAAATTTCACACATAGAGAGGTGTTTTAGTAACATGAAAATTTCTACAACCATATTTTCCTCTCTCATAATAACTTTCAGTAGCATCATGAGCAAACTCAACAATATAACTATCACATAAAGCATTCTTATCATGAGTCTCATGCATAAAATAATTACTCTCCACATAAGCATAATCAATTTTATTAGTAATAGCGGGAGCAAATTCAACAAAGTAGCCATCATCAAATATAGGAGGCATATTGTAATCATAATCAAATTTATCCTCCATAACAGGCGGCACCAAAAGGCTACTATCATTATAATCATCATAAATAGGAGGTAAAGTATCATCAAAGTAAATTTCCTCCTCAATGCGGGGGACTAAAAATATCATGCTCATCAAAACCAGCTTCCCCAAGCTTAGAATTTTCCATAGCATTAGCAACAATAGTGTTCAAAGCATTCATATTAATAACATTCCCATTAGCATGCATATAAAGTTCCATGGGTTTTTTAATTCTCTCTTCAAACACATCATGTCCTAATTCAAGATAAAGTTCATAAAGATCTCTCATATTTTTGTTGTTTTCCATTATGCCTAACTAGTGTAAACAAGAAACAAAAAGATGCAATTGCAGGATCTAAAGGAAATAGCTTCGAGCACAAACACAATGGCGCCAAAAGTACTTTACCGAAGACATGAGTGCCTTTTACCTTTCCTCCCACAACGGCGCCAGAAAAAGCTTGATGTCTACGCCCGCTCCTTTCCTGTAGACAGTGTTGGGCCTCCAAGAGCAGAGGTTTGTAGAACAGTGCAAGTTTTCCCTTAAGTGGATCACCCAAGGTTTATCGATCTCAGGGAGGAAGAGGTCAAAGATATCCCTCTCATGCAACCCTGCAACCACAAAGCAAGAAGTCTCTTGTGTCCCCAACACACCTAATAGGTGCACTAGTTCGGCGAAGAGATAGTGAAATACAGGTGGTATGAATATATTGAAGGAGATATGCCCTAGAGGCAATAATAAAGTGGTTATTATTAATATCTTTATGTTTATGATAAATGTTTATATATCATGCTATAATTGTATTAACCGAAACATTAGTACATGTGTGATATGTAGACAAACAAGAAGTCCCTAGTATGCCTCTTAAACTAGCTTGTTGATTAATGGATGATTAGTTTCATAATCATGAACATTGGATGTTATTAATAACAAGGTTATGTCATTGTATGAATGATGTAATGGACACACCCAATTAAGCGTAGCATAAGATCTCGTCATTTGCTATAAGCTTTCGATACATAGTTACCTAGTCCTTATGACCATGAGATCATGTAAATCACTTATACCGGAAAGGTACTTTGATTACACCAAACACCACTGCGTAAATGGGTGGCTATAAAGGTGGGATTAAGTATCCGGAAAGTATGAGTTGAGGCATATGGATCAACAGTGGGATTTGTCCATCCCGATGACGGATAGATATACTCTGGGCCCTCTCGGTGGAATGTCGTCTAATATCTTGCAAGCATATGAATGAGTTCATAAGAGACCACATACCACGGTACGAGTAAAGAGTACTTGTCAGGAGACGAGGTTGAACAAGGTATAGAGTGATACCGAAGATCAAACCTCGGACAAGTAAAATATCGCGAGACAAAGGGAATTGGTAATGTATGTGAATGGTTCATTCGATCACTAAAGTCATCGTTGAATATGTGGGAGCCATTATGGATCTCCAGATCCCGCTATTGGTTATTGGTCGGAGTGAGTACTCAACCATGTCCGCATAATTCACGAACCGTAGGGTGACACACTTAAAGTTGGATGTTGAAATGGTAGTACTTGAATATGGAATGGAGTTCGATATTTGTTCGGAGTCCCGGATGAGATCCCGGACATCACGAGGAGTTCCGGAATGGTCCGGAGAATAAGATTCATATATAGGATGTCATTTTATGTGAAATAAAATGTCGCGGAAGGTTCTATGGAAGGTTCTAGAAGGTTCTAGAAAAGTCCGGAAGAAACCACCAAGGAAGGTGGAGTCCACATGGGACTCCACCTCCATGGCCGGCCAGCCCTAGATGGGGTGGAGTCCCAAGTGGACTCCACCATAGGGGGCCGGCCACCCCCCACATGGGAGGTGGAAATCCCACCTTTGGGTGGGAGTCCTAGTTGGCTAGGTTTCCCCCTCTTATGGAAGGTTTTGGTTCGGGTCTTATTCGAAGACTTGGACACCAACACTTGGGATCCACCTATATAATGAGGGGCCAAGGGAGGGGGCCGGCCACCCCAAGACCACAAGCTGGCCGCCCCCCATAGAGTGGCCGGCCACCCCTCCCAAACCCTAGCCGCCCTCTCCTCCATATAGCCCGCATAGCTTAGCGAAGCTCCACCGGACTTCTTCACCGCCACCGACACCACGCCGTCGTGCTGTCGGATTCAAGAGGAGCTACTACTTCCGCTGCCCGCTGGAACGGGGAGGTGGACGTCGTCTTCATCAACAACCGAACGTGTGACCGAGTACGGAGGTGCTGCCCGTTCGTGGCGCCGGAACCGATCGTGGCGCCGGAACCGATCGTGATCAAGATCTTCTACGCGCTTTTGCAAGCGGCAAGTGATCGTCTACCGCAGCAATAAGAGCCTACTCTTATAGGCTTTGGAATCTCTTCAAGGGTTAGTCTTGATCATCCCCTCGTTGCTCCCATCTTCTAGATTGCATCTTGGCTTGGATTGCGTGTTCGCGGTAGGAAATTTTTTGTTTTCTATGCAACGTTATCCTACAGTGGTATCAGAGCCGTGTCTATGCATAGATGGTTGCACGAGTAGAACACAATGGTTTGTGGGCGTTGATGCTCTTGTTATCTTTAGTTTGAGTACTTTGCATCTTTGTGGCATAGTAGGATGAAGCGGCTCGGACTAACTTTACATGACCGCGTTCATGAGACTTGTTCCTCGTTTGACATGCAACTTGTATTGCATAAGAGGCTTTGCGGGTGTCTGTCTCTCCTACTATAGTGAAGATTCAATTTACTCTTCTATTGACAACATTAGTATCACCGTTGTGGTTCATGTTCGTAGGTAGATTAGATCTCTCTCGAAAACCCTAAACCACGTAAAATATGCAAACCAAATTAGAGACGTCTAACTTGTTTTTGCAGGGTTTGGTGATGTGATATGGCCATAATGTGATGATGAATATGTATGAGATGATCATTATTGTATTGTGGCAACCGGCAGGAGCCTTATGGTTGTCTTTAATTTTCATGTTGAGTAGTATTTCAAAGTAGTTGTAATAGTTGCTACATGAGGTGAACAACCATGAAGACGGCGCCATGAACCTTGACGCTACGCCGACGATGATGGAGATCATGCCCGAAGATGATGGAGATCATGTCCGTGCTTTGGAGATGAAGATCAAAGGCGCAAAGACAAAAGGGCCATATCATATCACATATGAACTGCATGTGATGTTAATCCTTTTATGCATCTTATTTTGCTTAGAACGCGACGGTAGCATTATAAGATGATCCCTCACATTAATATCAAGATAATAAAGTGTTCTCCCCTCGTATGCACCGTTGTAACAGTTCGTCGTTTGAAGCATCTCGTGATGATCGGATGTGATAGATTCAACGATTCACATACAACGGGTGTAAGCCATGTTGCACACGCGGAATACTTGGGTTTGCTTGACGAGCCTAGCATGTACAGACATGGCCTCGGGACAACGGAAACCGAAAGGTTGAACACGAGTCATATGGATGATATGATCAACATGTTGATGTTCACCATTGAAGCTACATCATCTCACGTGATGATCGGTTTTTGGTGTAGTGAATTTGGATCGTGTACCACTTAACAACTATGAGGGATGTTGTATTAAGTGGGAGTTCATTAGTAATTAGATTAAAACATGAACTAATTATCATAAACATAGTCTGAGTAGTATTTTGAATTAATTTTGTAGTATTGGCATCCGTTTTCTACCATGCGCTAGTCTTGTAATTGAGATAGAAATACTGTTAAAATCTGACAAGAAACTTTACGGATTGGTACCGTATTGTTAAAGAATCAAGAATTGATTAAGTCCTATTGCAAACTTTTAGTAAACCTCACATTGTTGAATCAAAGAGCTATGGTTTCAATTAGTACCTAAAGTTATCTTGTCTCCGTGAAACTTGAAGTTCAAATTTGTTTGAAAAGTAAGGAGCTGAAAATTTAGTTTTCAGAAATAATCAAGGTATGAGATATATGTGATATCTAAGACCTTATTGCAAGATGATAGAATATAATTTGGTGAGACTACATGAACTCATAAGTTTTATGGGAATGTACGAAGGTTGAAGACGCAAGGCGTCACAATCCTCCAACTATTGGGGCACTAACAATATTCGCATATCCATGAAGTGACCATCCTTAATATGCACCGTTGCTAAGACTCGTCGTTTCGAAGCATCACGTGATGATCGGGTGTGATAGATTCTACGTGTGCATACAACGGGTGCAAGCTAGATTTGCACATGCAAATACCAAGGTTAAAACTTTACGAGCCTAGCATGTACAGACATGGTCTCGGAAAGTCGTCATGATATGATGGATAAAATTATGAGTGAAATTGTTCATCATATTACAAAGTTACTAATAGTGAAATCTGGAACACTTGTCATATGATGATCAACTTCAAAGTAAGAACCTCAAGGTTATTGGTATTTGACCAACAAACCTAGAAGTTAATGATGTTGAAGTGTTTTTCTGAATAATGAGGAAAGCTAAAAGAGAAACTAAAAGATATTTTGGCAAAAAGAAAAGAAAAGACTAGAAAGTCTAGCTCAGGTGTATATAAATGATATACATGTTATGGTTGTATTCCTAGTTAACTCACACTATGAAATTCTTGGGTATTAGTACTATATTGGTTGGTATGAAGTGTCATACAAAACAACACAATACAAGAATACAATGGCCTAAGTGACTGACAAGGAATATGATAGGAATGCACGTCAGGAACAAAAATAAAGTGTTATTATGTTCGTCGTTGGCATTCTATCTAGCCCTTAGAATTTATAATAAAGAGCTTAATAAATTGTTATTTTGCTCTGGTCAAATAAAAACAATGAGTTGTTTAAATTATGACATTACTCCATGTACGATGGATAAGTTATTATAAATCTTAATGGTGAAACACACATACATAACACTGACGCTAAAATGCCATAAGGCAAATGATTTGAATTCCACTTATTTGTGGAACCGCCATTTAGGTCATGTTAGAAAGGAACGCATGAAGGAACTCCATGCAAATGGATTTTTGGAGTCATTTGATTTTTGAATCATTTTGGCGTTTGCAAATCTTTTCTAAAGAGAATGATTAAAATACCGTTCATAGGCCAAAAGTTGAACGGGCAACTAACTTAGTGAAAAATACATGATGATGTATGTGGTTCACTGGGCATAGTTGTGTGCGGGAGATTCTTCTACTTCATGAAAACTTTCAAACAATGAATTGAGTATATATGTGGATATATTCAATAAGGAAAAGTTTGAAACATTTTGAATGGATTCAAATAAATTTCAGCATGAAGTGGAAATCATCGTAATAGAAAAGTCAAATATCTATGATTGGATCATGGTGGAAATATTTGAATTACGAGTTTTAGCGAACATCTAAGAGAGTTATGAAATTGTTCTACAACTCACGTTTCTTGGAGTATCATAGTGATGATGAAGTATCCGAGAGATGTATCCAAACCTTGTTGGATTAATGATGAGATAAAATATTATGACGCCATTATATTTTTGTGGATTATGCTTTAGAGACTACCGCTTTTACACTAAATAGAGCATCATCATGATCCGTTGAAATGACACCATACAGGTTATGGCATGGGTATAAACCCTAATAGTCCTTTCTTTAAATTTTGGTCTAAACCAAAATCGGATGAATGTCTTTGTTGGTTATCCCAGAGAATTGATTGGGAATTCTTCCCACTATGTAGACAAAGACAAAAGTGTTTGTCAATGTTTCTTATTTCCAAGAAATTGTTTCTAGTGAAGTATTTGAGTGGGAGGACAATATAATTTGATAAGGTTTATGAACCTGAGCATAATGATCAGAGTAGCGCAGCATCGGAATTGGTTCCGGAAGCGACCACGACGATCATGGCTCCCATGACTACAAAGTGTTTTAGCCATGGAAATCGAAGTACATATTGAACCTTGTAGGTATGGTTTACTTTGTGATCAAATAAATGATTTGTGGACAAAGGATTGATTATGAACAATGATAAACCAACTACAAACAAAGAAGCTATGATGGGCCCTGACTCCGTTAAAATGGCTATACGCCATGAAATCCAAGATAGATGAATACTTTTTGAAAGTAAATGGATCTATAAAATTGATGGACTTGGATGAAATATCCTTGAAGAAGCTTGACTTGTCGAAAAGTTGTTTACGACAAAGTTCAAATAGTTGACTACAACAAGATTAGATCTTCCGTAGCAATGCTTATAGTCTATGTGGATTATTCTAGTAATCACTACATATTTCTTTATGAGATATGTTAGTAGGATGGCAAAATACATTACTTATCAGAAGTGTGTATTAAAGGTGTATACAAGATACAACCAAGAGTTTTGCTGGTCCATGGAATACTAGATAAGTATACGAACTTCAATTGGATGAAGTAAGTATCACGGAGTTAGAATCTTCACCAGATGAAATAGTCAAAGAGTTTTTTGATTTCATCAGAGACGATGAAGAGGCTTGCATTTGCAAGAAATTAAGTGGGAGCGCTAAGACATATTTATAATACTTTATGTAGGTGACATATAGTTGGTTATAAATGATGTAATTATATACTTGATTAAAAGGTTTCATTGAGAAATTAATTTCAATGAAAGGATATGGACTAAAACATATTTAGTGTCAAGATCTATGAAGATAGATTGAAACACATGATAAGTTTAAGTCAAAGTACATAGAATGGATATTGAAATAGTTCAATATAGAAATATTAAGAAAATGTTCTTGTCATGTGAAGGTTTAACAAGACTTGAGTGTATCTGACACTCGATGAGTAAAAACACATGAGTGATTTTAGATCACGAATAATATGTACAAAATCAGATATCTTGTGCTCTAAAATGTTATGAGCATATACCGGAATGATTCATAAGATGATCATGGGACGACAGTAAGAATATCCTTGAGTACTTTAGAAGAACTAAGGATATATATATATATATTTGTATGAAGAAATGACAAACAAATCGCTGTAAGGTGTTACACCGATATTGGTTTTGTCACATATAAAATATAATTTCAATCTCAAATTAGACTAAGTGTTGTTTAAAAGGTAGAACAATGAGCTAGAAGTTGTCTATGCTAGATTTAGAAGAGTTCTAAATATTGTGACGGATTCTACAAAAGAAGGCAGAGTATGTCATTGTTTTGACAATGACAAAGGATGTTAAGTCAAGAGGTTCTTTGAGAACATGGTGTAGTTCCGACGGAATCAGAACTTTGAAGCTATATTGTGTATGACAATATTAGTGACATATTTCAGACCGCGGAATTAAGGTTCCACCAGAAGACCAAACATATTTAATGCCGACTCATTTGGAAATGAATGATGCGTTGAGACGTAAATGAATTACAAAATACATACGTTTCTGAGCGTGTCAGATCCGTTGACTAAAACCTCTCCCGTGAGCAATACATGATAAAACACCAGAAAGGCCAAGGTGTTATATCTTTACAAATGTAAACTAGATTATTGACTCTAGTGCAAGTGGGAGACTGAAGGAGATATGCCCTAGAGGCAATAATAAAGTAGTTATTATTAATATCTTTATGTTTATGATAAATGTTTATATATCATGCTATAATTGTATTAACCGAAACATTAGTACATGTGTGATATGTAGACAAACAAGAAGTCCCTAGTATGCCTCTTAAACTAGCTTGTTGATTAATGGATGATTAGTTTCATAATCATGAACATTGGATGTTATTAATAACAAGGTTATGTCATTGAGTGAATGATGTAATGGACACACCCAATTAAGCGTAGCATAAGATCTCGTCATTAAGTTATTTGCTATAAGCTTTCGATACATAGTTACCTAGTCCTTATGACCATGAGATCATATAAATCACTTATACCGGAAAGGTACTTTGATTACACCAAACACCACTGCGTAAATGGGTGGCTATAAAGGTGGGATTAAGTATCCGGAAAGTATGAGTTGAGGCATATGGATCAACAGTGGGATTTGTCCATCCCGATGACGGATAGATATACTCTGGGCCCTCTCGGTGGAATGTCGTCTAATATCTTGCAAGCATATGAATGAGTTCATAAGAGACCACATACCACGGACGAGTAAAGAGTACTTGTCAGAGACGAGGTTGAACAAGGTATAGAGTGATACCGAAGATCAAACCTCTGACAAGTAAAATATCGCGAGACAAAGGGAATTGGTAATGTATGTGAATGGTTCATTCGATCACTAAAGTCATCGTTGAATATGTGGGAGCCATTATGGATCTCCAGATCCCGCTATTGGTTATTGGTCGGAGTGAGTACTCAACCATGTCCGCATAGTTCACGAACCGTAGGGTGACACACTTAAAGTTGGATGTTGAAATGGTAGTACTTGAATATGGAATGGAGTTCGAATATTTGTTCGGAGTCCCGGATGAGATCCCGGACATCACGAGGAGTTCCGGAATGGTCCGGAGAATAAGATTCATATATAGGATGTCATTTTATGTGAAATAAAATGTCGCGGAAGGTTCTATGGAAGGTTCTAGAAGGTTCTAGAAAAGTCCGGAAGAAACCACCAAGGAAGGTGGAGTCCACATGGGACTCCACCTCCATGGCCGGCCAGCCCTAGATGGGGTGGAGTCCCAAGTGGACTCCACCATAGGGGGCCGGCCACCCCCCACATGGGAGGTGGAAATCCCACCTTTGGGTGGGAGTCCTAGTTGGGCTAGGTTCTTTATGGAAGGTTTTGGTTCGGGTCTTATTCGAAGACTTGGACACCAACCCTTGGGGATCCACCTATATAATGAGGGGCCAAGGGAGGGGGCCGGCCCAAGACCACAAGCTGGCCGCCCCCTTGAGTGGCCGGCCACCCCCTCCCAAACCCTAGCCGCCCCCTCCTCCATATAGCCCGCATAGCTTAGCGAAGCTCCACCGGACTTCTTCACCGCCACCGACACCACGCCGTCGTGCTGTCGGATTCAAGAGGAGCTACTACTTCCGCTGCCCGCTGGAACGGGGAGGTGGACGTCGTCTTCATCAACAACCGAACGTGTGACCGAGTACGGAGGTGCTGCGTTCGTGGCGCCGCCCGATCGTGGCGCAACCGATCGTGATCAAGATCTTCACGCGCTTGCAAGTGATCGTCTACCGCAGCAATAAGAGCCTACTCTTATAGGCTTTGGAATCTCTTCAAGGGTTAGTCTTGATCATCCCCTCGTTGCTCCCATCTTCTAGATTGCATCTTGGCTTGGATTGCGTGTTCGCGGTAGGAAATTTTTTGTTTTCTATGCAACGTTATCCTACATATATATGAGCAGTAGCAACGGCACCAGAAAAGTGCTTTGCCCAGGACAGTAAACAAGCAGTAGTAACGCAGTAAAACAGTAAACAAGCAGCAAAGCAAATTTAGGAATAAGGCCTAGGGATACTTTCACTAGTGGACACTCTCAACATTGATCACATAAAGAATAGATAAATGCATACTCTACACTCTTGTTGGATGATGAACACCATTGCGTAGGATTACACGAACCCTCAATGCCGGAGTTAACAAGCTCCACAATTCAATGTTCATATTTAAATAACCTTAGAGTGCAAGATAGATCAACACAACCAAACCAAGTACTAACATAGCATGCACACCGTAACCTTCACACTATGAAAGGAGGAATAGATCGCATCAATACCATCATAGTAATAGTTAACTTCATAATCTACAAGAGATCACAATCATAGCATAAACCAAGTACTTCATGATGCACACACTGCCAACATTACATCATGGAGGAGGAATAGACTACTTTAATAACATCACTAGGGTAGCACATAGATGAATTGTGATACAAAACTCATATGAATCTCAATCATGTAAGGCAGCTCATGAGATCATTGTATTGAAGTACATAGGAGAGAGATTAACCACATAGCTACCGGTACAGCCCCGAGCCTCGATGGAGAACTACTCCCTCCTCATGGGAGACAACAGCGGTGATGGAGATGGCGGTGAAGACGGCGGTGGAGATGGCTCCGGGGGCAATTCCCCGTCCCGGCAGGGTGCCGGAACAGAGAGTTCTGTCCCCCGAATTGGAGTTTCGCGACGGTGGCGGCGCCCCTGGAGTCTTTCTGGAGTTTCGTCAATTCCGTCTGCGTTTTTAGGTCGAAAGGGATTTTATAGGCGAAGAGGCGGCGCAGGAGGGCTGACAGGGTGGCCTCACCCTAGGCCGGCACGGCCAGGGTCTGGCCCGCGCGGCCCTAAGGTGTGGGGCCCCTGGCTCTCCTCCGACTCTCCTTCGGTGTTCTGGAGCCTTCCGGGAAAAATAGGAGGTTTGGCGTTGATTTCGTCCAATTCCGAGAATATTGCCCGAACAGCCTTTCTGGAACCAAAAACAGCAGAAAACAGCAACTGGCCCTTCGGCATCTTGTCAATAGGTTAGTTCCAGAAAATGCACAAATATGACATGAAGTGTGCATAAAACATGTAGATATCATCAATAATGTGGCATGGAACATAAGAAATTATCGATACGTCGGAGACGTATCAGATAGCGGTCACTCGTAATTGCGTAAATTAAATCTTAGTCATCATGATATATGTATGTGCATTGTTATGCCTTCTTTATTTGTCAATTGCCCAACCGTAATTTGTTCACCCAACATGCTATTTATCTTATGGGAGAGACACCACTAGTGAACGTGGACCCCGGTCCATTCTTTACATCTGAAATACAATCTACTGCAATTGTTCTTTACTGTTCTTCGCAAACAAACATCATCTTCCACACTATACAATTAATCCTTTGTTTACAGCAAGCCGGTGAGATTGACAACCTCACCGTTACGTTGGGGCAAAGTACTTTGATTGTGTTGTGCAGGTTCCACGTTGGCGCCGGAATCCCTGGTGTTGCGCCGCACTACACTTCGCTACCATCAACCTTCAACGTGCTTCTTGACTCCTACTGGTTCGATAAACCTTGGTTTCTTATGGAGGGAAACTTGCTGCTACACGCATCACACCTTCCACTTGGGGTTCCCAACGGTCGTGTGCTTTACGCGTATCACTGAGCCAGTTGACGTCGGCGCGTTCACCCTCAGGGTGCTCGCGCGCCAGCAACAGGGCAAGGGGGCGCCACTAGAGCTTCTCCTCGGTCGTCATCGTTTTAGGTGGCTGGGGGAAGGGAAGGGTGCCCGTGCTGCGTCCGCAAGGCGGCACACAACTCACTGTCGGCCGTCGGGTTTTGGTGGACGGAAAAGACGAGAAAAAGGGGAGGCTCGTGATACGTCTCAAATGTATCTATAATTTCTTATGTTCCATGCTAGTTTTATGACAATACTCACATGTTTTATATACACTTTACATCATTTATATGCATTTTTCGGCACTAACCTATTAACGAGATGCCGAAGCGCCAGTTCTGTTTTGTGCTGTTTTTGGTTTCAGAAATCCTACACAGGAAATATTCTCGGAATTGGACGAAATGAACGCCCAGGGTCTTATTTTTCCACGGAGCTTCCAGAAGACCGAAGAGGATACGAAGTGGGGCCACGAGGCGCCCTAACCATAGGGCGGCGCGGCCAAGGAGGGGCCCGCGTCGGCCTATGGGTCCCCGTGCCTCCTCCGACTCTGCCCTTCCGCCTACTTAAACTCTCCGTCGCGAAACCCTATTACCGAGAGCCGCGATACGAAAAAGTTCCAGTGACGCCGCCGCCAATCCCATCTCGGGGATTCAAGAGATCGCCTCCGGCACCCTGCCGGAGAGGGGAATCATCACCGGAGGACTCTACATCATCATGCCCACCTCCGGATTGATGCGTGAGTAGTTCATCCTTGGACTATGGGTCCATAGCAGTAGCTAGATGGTTGTCTTGTGAGCTGCCTATCATGATCAAGATCATCTATTTGTAATGCTACATGTTGTGTTTGTTGGGATCCGATGAATATGGAATACTATGTCAAGTTGATTATTGATCTATCATATATGTGTTGTTTATGATCTTGCATGCTCTCCGTTGCTAGTAGAGGCTCTGGCCAAGTTGATACTTGTGACTCCAAGATGGAGTATTTATGCTCGATAGTGGGTTCATGCCTCCATTGAATCTGGGACAGTGACAGAAATTCTAAGGTTGTGGATGTGTTGTTGCCACTAGGGATAAAACATCAATGCTTTGTTTAAGGATATTTGTGTTGATTACATTACGCACCATACTTAATGCAATTGTCTGTTGTTTGCAACTTAATACCGGAAGGGGTGCGGATGCTAACCCGAAGGTGGACTTTTTAGGCATAGATGCATGCTGGATAGCGGTCTATGTACTTTGTCGTAATGCCCTAAGTAAATCTCATATTAGTCATCATGATATGTATGTGCATTGTTATGCCCTCTCTATTTGTCAATTGCCCAACCGTAATTTGTTCACCCAACATGCTATTTATCTTATTGGAGAGACACCACTAGTGAATTGTGGACCCCGGTCCATTCTTTTACATCTCAATACAAATCTCTGTTCTCTGTTGTTCTTCACAAGCAAACATCATTCTACACACCATACGTTTAATTATTTGTTTACAGCAAGCCGGTGAGATTGACAACCTCACTGTTAAGTTGGGGCAAAGTATTTTGGTTGTGTTGTGCAGGTTCCACGTTGGCGCCGGAATCCCTGGTGTTGCGCCACACTACACTCCTTCACCAACAACCTTCACGTGGCTTTCATCTCCTACTGGTTCGACAACCTTGGTTTCATACTGAGGGAAACTTGCTGCTATACGCATCACACATTCCACTTGGGGTTCCCAACAGACGTGTGCTTCACGCGTTATCAGCTCGCCGTTGAGTGCCCTGCCGTTCGCCGGCGAGCCGCCGGAGCCGCGCAAGCGGGCGGGAGGTGAAGCCTCTGCGCCGCCGCCGAAGGGGCCAGAGACACAGAGCCCCCACGCGGGGAATGAAGTCTAGGGTTAGGGTTCTGGCGGTTGGAGGCGTTTTTATACTGGCCGAAAGCGGCGCTGGACCGTCGATCGCATCTGAGGGCTAGGATAGAGCCACGTCCGCAAACACGTGGGCAGCTGCTTCGAGTTTCTCCTCCGCATCGACGACGACCCACTCGGCATCAAGCGGCTCCCGGACAAGTTCGCCGAGTTCGTCGATGGCGTCGAGCCGGAGTACTTGCAGCTACGGGAGGCCAGCTGCAACTTCTGCCGTGGACCGTGGAGGTCTTGTTCGACGGGCAGGGCAAGATGTATCTGCACACGGGGTGGGACAAGTTCGCCCGCGACCTCGCGCTCGAGCCCGGCTGCCAGCTCACCTTCCTCTACGAGGGGGACGGCGAGATGATCGTCAAGGTGTTCGACGACACAGCCTGCCGCAGGCACTACCACACCGGTGAATCCGGCTCGGACACCGATAGTTAGAACTTAGAGTGTTCTTTCTTTGCAGCGAATATGGCTACGGGCCAGTTGAAGCCAGTAGTGAAGGTTTCTGGTTGTTCTTCCTCGAAAGAACCAACAGGGGCACCGTCCCAAGCTGGATTTTCCAGTTTGGGTGACTGGGTGTGCCCTCGAATGTTCTTTCTTGACAGCGAACAATCAGGAATCAACACAACTGGCTTCTTTTTTAAAATGTTTTTATTTGTGTCAACCAAGGTTCAAACTATGTATTAGTTTGTGTAAACTATGTTCCAAACTATGTGTTAGTTTGTGTAAAATCATCTTCCAATATGTAATATTTAGAACTATGTTTAAATGGAGAGGAGGAAAAAAAAACAAGTAAAAAAAATGCGTCGTCCCGCTGGAGCCACCCCAGACGCAAACGGACGCGCGGACAAAAACGGTCATTTTAGCGTCCGGGACGCGAAACGGATGCTCGTGGACAATAAAATGCGTCGTGCCGCTGGAGATGCCCTAAAGACTAATACATTGGCATCATAGGATATCCGACATTAAAAGTTCCACAGTATCATGGACATTGAGGAAAAAATCATTCACAGATAGATCTACCCTATGTTCCCCTCTTTTCAGAGTCATTGGCAGATAGAGATGGGCACTAGCTAGTACTGCTTTGAAATTGAACTCGTGATTCCTCCAAACAGTGGCTCTTACATTGGCTGAATAATTCTCTGCGCATTTCTGAATCCACTAGAATTGTTTCGTTCAGTTTGCTGGTGGTTGCACTCCAGCCAGCTTGATTTCAGTTCGGAGCAATGCTTGGTATCCTGTAGAGATTAAGCATAATGTCATTTAAAAGGACAAAGTTACTTTCTTGTTTCTCTAGCTTTTTTTTCTTTCAAAATAGGGACATCCCAGCCTGCGCATCGACTGATGCATATAGTTCTTTATTAAATTATTGAATTTCAATGATACTTGCTTTGTTTTCCTTGGCCATAATGAAGTTAACATAAGGGGTACTTTGCAGTGGTATGCAACCTATTTTGGTAGAAAGTAGTCAGAGTGACATAGTAGGTTATCGTAGCACAGCAATTTTTTCTTTGTAAAAACAACAAATGTATGTATACAGGTAGCACTTAGAGCAAGCGCGCAGCTTGTCAACGTGTATGCATACTGGAAGCTCAACCAGTCTTGTGCGATTGCTATTTTATCATATTCCTTCAGCATTGAACAACAGTAATTGGCTAAAAAACTGGAGAGTGATATTTCTATTGCCCAATACGCTTGCACCTAGGTCACGCTACACGAGCTAATAGTCCTAATAAACTGGTACAGAGGGATTGCCAATTATATAATATAAACTATATACATAAAAATATATCATTAAAAAAATACCTGAAGTTTTTAGTGATATTTTTTTTTGTAATATATATCTTATATTAAGTTGGTCAAATTGACAACCTAGAACTATACAAAGGACTAAAAACCAGTATTTAGTGTTGACCCAGAACAACGTAATAAGGCAATCAAGCATTACTTTGAAAGAACAACTTCTCACTCGACATAAATGCCACAACAATGCAATTCATCCAAAATAAAATTTATCGAAAACTATGCCAAGCAGTTACATTAAAATATTGTAGTATTTTTAGGTACCTGACGGTTGTGCTGACGATTTCGGTGTCACGTCCACTGTAGCCAAAATCCAAAGAGAGAGTGTCGCATCACAGGTTTACTGGAACCAGAGTTTTGAGAGGCAATCTCATGTGCAGTTATTAGGAATGACATCTACTAATAAGTCATCGTCGCTGTCATACCATTCCCAATCAGTCTCTGTTACACATGAAGGTTCAGTAGTTTGTAAATTAGCGATGAATTGCAAATCCATTGGGAAACAAATTTGTATAATGCTCAGTGCAGTAATATGCTACGACATCAAGGTTTCAGATTGCAGTTTTTGTGGAGAGGTCCCAAAAGGAGTTACAAAAAGTTAATAATAGCTAAAAATGCATACATGATAAGTTGGATATTTTAAATCCAGAATATTGAAAACCACTAATACATCTGCATCACGAAAATATTTAAGTAATTAAATCTTGTCCATGATGTGAGACTGATTTAAATTACAGCCAGAATAATGTAATTAGACAGTCATGCATAATTTGGAAGGTTGAAAGTTTTCGCTGAAAGATATAAAAAGATGGCTTCTCAATCTAACATATGCAACGAGAAAATGATGCAATGCATTAGAATTGAAAACTACTAAAAATGTGCCATTAAGTTAATTCGAACAATGCAGCTTTTTTTTTGCTTACCCGATGATTGTGCTTTTAAGTTAGGGCAATCTTCAATGCATATTCGGGTAAAATGGCGCAATCTCAAACTTTCTGGGACTGAGTGCAACATAGGACAAGCAGACAAACGCACCAACCGCAGATAAGGTAGATTCTCCAACCAATCTGGTAAACTTTCCAGTGTGCCACAACGCACAATTGTTAAACTTCTGAGAGAGGAAAGTTGTTGCAAACCCCGTGGCAAGCATGTCATCTCGTCACATCCACAGAGCTCCAGTCCTTTAAGGCTACAGAGATCCTGAAGACCCTCGCAATACGAAGATGCTCTGAGCTCATGACAGAACGAAATCGAGACATGTTTCAGAATGTGTGCCATATTTCCTAGAGCTCCTGTTGAACTATGCAGTTTCTGGTTATTCATCCACAATATCAATTTTGTAACTGATGGAGGTTCCACGCGCAATGCTAACTTTGGGCATTGGATGATTGTCACCTCTTGCAAACAAGGAAACACAGAGCCATAATGTGGCTGTTCCCATAGCTCTAGATTAGGCATGTTAGAGAAAATCAATTTCTTCAAGGAAGGGAATGTGCCATTTTGACCGTAGAAACTATCACTAATAGAACTGATGGCTTCAGCTCCACTTATCTCAGCAGTCTTCAGGAGAGGTAGTAGCCCAAGTGACGGCAATGTTTGACACACCTTCATATTAACTAGCCTAATCTCAACCAGTGAAATGAGATGTGCGTTGCTGCTTGTCATCCAAGTTGGAAAAGCAATTCCTTCGTATGCAACAATGTCCAGGGTTCTCAAGTGTTCATTTGGTCGAAGGCAGTCAAGGACTTCAGACGCTCTTGAACTACTATCAACAGAACTCTTGTTCCACTGAAATACCAATGAATCAAGCTGTTGTTTATCTTCTAGCCTCAAATCGCTTGCATTTGCAACATCTGAAATATTTTCTAGGCATTCCAAACTCAACTCCTTGAGATTTTCCAATGACTGCAGTTCTGATATTGCTCTTCCATCAATAACATATCCTAACATTGTTTGGAGATTCGCTAATTGGCCCAGATTGTATGGCATTCTCTTTAGAGATGAGCACTCCTGAACATTTAGATACTGAAGGCTCTTCATTTCACCCATGTTAGAGGGCAATTCCATGAGACAGCAACAACCTTGGAGGTCCAACTTCTGTAACAGGACAAGCTTGCTTATAGTTCCATGCAGTTTCTGGAGCTTCTCACAGTGGGAGAGTACGAGAGTTTGCAGATTCTGCAGTTTTGAGACAAAACTAGGAATATTTTCTATATCTGCCCATGAAAGATTGAGATATCTCAAGTTGGACATCATACCAAACTTTTTAGGGAGGGAGCTGATATTACTACCTTTCAAATTCAAGATCCTCAGATGCTGGAATAATTTAAAGAACCACCGTGGGAGCTCTTTAATCCCATCTGGACTATTTCTTTGAAGTACTATTAGGGTATTCAACTTTTTGAACCAACGCAATTTGTTATAGTCAATATCTTCTGTTGATAAATACTTAACTGATTCTAGCGTCCCTTCTTTTCTTCTGCTAATATGAGATGAAAAATTGTCAACAGTTCCACTGATTTTTTTATCAACAAGTCGAGCAAACCTGTGTAATATACTGTACATCCTGAATGTACGCTTTGCTGTTGCATTTCCAGATTTCTCCACTGGATGGAAACACACATCAAAGAGCTTTTGGAGATAGCTTCTGCGTTGGGCATGAGTCACAGTGGGCGATATTAGACCTTCAGCAGCCAAAAGATCAGCTAATTCTTCAGGATCAAATTTGTATTCAAATGGGAACATCGAGCAATAAAGAAGGCATTTCCGTAAGTCCAACGGAAGATGGAAATAGCTGGCATGGGCACTCTGCAAAATAAACTCATCAGGTTCTTCCATTCTCAACATCTGAATTTCTGCTTCACATCGAATTTTGGCGGCCTTCTCTGTCCACAGATGAACAAATCTCGAGTGTAGCCTCTTCTCCAGTGTAGCCTCCTCTCCAGTACCCACAGAGGTCACACAACATACAGCAGCAGAAACTCGGCTAGTGACTATTACCGTACCATTTGATGGCAGGGCCTGCATCAGGGCGCACCATTCCTGCTCACTCTCACTCCACACATCATCTAGAACTAGCAAATATCTTGTGCCACTCAAAGTTTCTCGCACATGTCTCTTCAGATCTGCTTGATCATATTTATCAACATGTCTCTTCAGATCTGCTTGATCATATTGATCAACATTGTCACAAGAGCTGGATACGGTAAGAATTGATAATAAGATTGCCGAGAGACCAAAGTGTGGTGAAACATGCACCCAAGCTCGCAGAACAAACATGCCCATGACCCTATCATCATTAAACAAGGTGTGTGCCAAAACTGTCTTCCCAGATCCAGGACCTCCAGCAATTGGCAAAAACAAAGGTCCATCATCCCCAGTTCTGTCGACGAGCAAAATCCTCACCATCTTCTCCACCATATTCTCTGCTACCTTCCCAACCACTGTTGAATAACTTGAATTTCTCAGGGCGGAGAGATTCTGTTCAGATACAGGTCTGGATCTAGAATCGAATTCAAGTTGAGTGACCTTAATGCGCAATCTCCTGAGACAACGGTTGAGTCTAGGGCGAACGAAGACACTCATCAAGGGAAAGTTCAGAGATACCTGACGGAATACATGAACTCTTTGCTGCTTGGTCAAGACCTCTTCGAGAACTTGGCAAAGCCTAATACTGAGCAATCTGACGCCACTCTGCATGAGTTCGATCACGCCAGCCGAAGTCTCTTCCATGTCGCATACAGCCCTGATAGAGATACGGAGCTCTGAGAGCAGTGCCTCCACGCCTAGCTTCAGACCTTGCTCCTCCAAGGCAGCTAAGTTCAACATGCCCATAGCTCTATGCAAATCTGACCCTGCCATGATGCGGCTTCCTGTCCCTCTTATTCGCGAGCTGTATCGCAGTGTCAGGACCAATGAGGCAATGTTTAGCAGGGGCCGTCGCCGTAGTCACCACCTAGAGCGGAGGAGAGATGGGGGGAAGTGGTGGTCGACTGGTCGTGAAGATGACAACGGGGACAAGGGGTTGCTCAGTTGCTGTTGGTGGAGATCGTTGGAGAGGAGAGATGCAAATGGATCCAAGACTCGATTTGTTGTTAGGTCAAAGGTAACAACTGACTTGCAGAACCACCTCGGTAAGTTAGGAGAAATACAACTCCACACGTAGGAAGCCCCTGGACTATCTTTGCCGTCGGTTCGTTGAAGATTCGTGCTACTCTTTTTTACAGAACAACCCACATATACTTGGATACGTATCCGATACGCGACACAGGCAATTTTTCAAAAACACAGATACGGAATACGTTCATAAATATGTAAATATTTTAACAAATAAATAAGTTAAATATTCCTCATATGATTAACATGGATGTGGATGTTTTCCCCCGTATCCAACATAGATATTTTAATAATTAAAGAAGTAAGAATCATCTCTAGAAATCACACGAATCAATAGCTAGTAGTTGGGATGTATTTCATGTAGTTGTTGCCGGCTCTAGCTCGAGCTCCCAACCGAAGATCTATTTGATGGGATGTACTAGCACTAGTCATTGCTTATCTAAATGGAGAAGGAATGAATTCAGAGATCAAAATCAATTGTTCAATGGGGATGGGGTGGAGTGGAAGGATCAGCGGTAGAAAATGAGTGGACGGTGGACTGGTTCAAGTACCCCTCGAGTATCGCTCGAGTATCCCCCTCATGTGTCCGTAATTTTCTATTTTTCTTTCATTAAAAAATTAGCAGATATGTACGGGATACGTATCGGGAAGTATCCGGGCAGTATCCCGTATCCGAGCAGTATCCGATACCGGTACGACAGAAAAGCAAAGTATCCGTGCTTCATAGGTTTCAACGCATAACTTATCAGGTTTTACACGATTCATACCTTAAAATACATTAAGTATTTTCTAAAATACTAGCAAAAGTGCCCATGCATTACGACAAGAGATGTGCTTCGGTGTGCACCCTCTCCAAACTCGTGACTCATCGCCCAGGAGGTAGGGTGGTCCCGATTTTGTTTTTTTGTGCTGCTCGCCGAAACCCATATCCAAGCCCAGTACAAGGCTCGTATGGGTATACAGGGCATGTACGTATCTATACGGCCGACCCCACGTGGGTGGATCCCACGTGCTAAGCTAATCACCGTGATTAGCTCCCACGTCCTTGCATGCATCTTTTTCATCGGCGCTGGAGATCTGATCGAGTTGTTCCACGCCGCCGCTGGGTAAAACACCGACGATTGTTGCCGGCCCGGCTATCCACGGTTGTTGCCGGCCCGTCCGTCGCCGCCGCTGGGTAAAACGCCGGTGGTTGTTTCGCATCTCGACGCCGCCGACCCCCCCCGCAGATCGACGACCTTGGAAAGGCGCGCCACCGGCTCGGCATCTTCCCCGCTAGGGTTTCTAATTAGAGGTACCCATGACTTCATCTTCTAGCATAGTCAAGAGGACGCAATACTGCCGGTTTGTCAATTCTAATTATTTTCCAATACTAGAGAAGATGGAGAACTCTATGTCTGGTACGATTGAGGAACAAAACGAGTACGTCGGCTATAATTTCGATGACATGTTAATGGAGGAAAATTTGCAGCATGAAGCCAGCTGGAGCGAAGACAAGTTTGATGTGAGTCACATTACTATATATTCTTGGTGCACTAATTTTCATTTCGATTACCAGCAGTCCATTATCATTAAATAATATATGGTTCCTCCTGTCATAATTTATGCAGATTACGTACGATGAATTTGATAATGATGACAACCATGGAAAAGACACAGACGATGAAAATGATGAGAACCATGGTGAACACACCGATGATCAAAATACTCTTATGGGAAAAGTAATGCACCTCTGCAGAGTGTATTGAATTGTGGTTGTCAGTTGTCACTCCCTATTCCGGGAAGGGAACTACGAACGCGGCAGGAAAGAAACTCCGTGAAGTTCTAGTCAGAATAAAATAAACCTTTTGAAGAAATGTTTACGAAACTTGCATTCGCCTATGACTTTCTGGTCTGTGGCTATAGCTAGTGCATGATACACCTATTTTCTATAATGAACTTGTTGAATACGCTCATACTCACCCCTCTTTGAATCCCCTGCATAGTTATGGAGTCATCGAAGGAGAAACTACCGTGGAACTCGAAGACAAAGGAGCCAACTGTAACAAGATAGACAATCCAATCCAAGAAGTCAATGGAGTCAACTTCTGCATCAGCTAGAGTGGAACTTAGACTAGTAATAGAAGGGAACCATTTCCCTATTCCTAGTACCTAAGTAGCTAGAAATCTATAGCAAGCCAAGTATCTCTAGAGCTAGAGTTAGTAATAAGTTAGACTACGAATTGTTCTTTTGAAGCTTTATTTGCGGTTTTACCTCACTGTAAAGTAGGAGGCTATGTTGATCTTCTGTAAACAGTTCATGTATCCTTCTATAGACATGCCTTGGACTCGCATATGTTTCTGTTGTACCACTCTGAGGGATGTAATACGAGTGGAACGGTGTTTCACTTGTGTTATGTCAACGACTTGCGTACTACACTATGCAGTGGTATGCTGGGTCACCGCAAAAATCCTAAGATTGGGGGAAGTATACCGACATTTCACTCATTGATACATCATATTCCGTCGGAACTTTGTATATCCATGTTTCGCTTTCTTTTGTTATTGTTCTTATTCAGTTTATTTCTTTAATTTTTCTTTTATTGAGTCTTGGAGCTTGTTACCTCTGTAATAACCTCTCCTTATCTTTTTTATTTTGTTTTATGCTAAGAATAGCCTCTACTAGGAATGAGGTAAGATTTCGGGAAGTTGCTGTCCCGAAACAGATTCTGTGTTGTCACCAAAAAAATTCGTATTCCCAGCTAGAACGTCTTATTGAGCTGATAATGTTTGAGCATATGCCCCAGATTATTATATAACTTTTATTAGTTTTGCACTTTTCGATTTGAGCAACAGAAGATTTTCTAAAAAAATAATCTTTACCTGTTGCTCTGTGTTGACAGATTTATGCCACTATTTGCATTTGTATATCCATGTTCATTTTCTTTCTTTTGTTGTTCTTATTTTATTTCTACTTTCCAAAACACAAAAAGATCAAAAATATTTTGGTTGTTTCTCTTCATTTGCTTCTTTAGTTTCTAAGTTTTAGTTTGTTTCATTTTCTTATTATGGTTTGCTATTCAAAAATCCAAAAAGATTTTGCTTAGTTTGATGATTCAAAATCGAAAACCCAAAAATATTTATTGTTCTTCTTTGGTTTTGTAAAGTTTGCTACAAATTTCAACAGTCTTTCGTGACTCCATTGGAGCTTGGTTATCATTTCATATTATACAAGCCACACAAGTGAAAGGGCAATAATGACGACCTATGGCAATTCGAGATGTGGTGAGAGGTTGGTATGAACTCTATTTGTTTTTGTTTGTGTACATATACTCATTTATGTGGACATGCTTAGTTTGTTCATATAAGGTGTATGTTATTTAATGATGCTTAGTAGTTTTTGAAATCTTATGATTAGTTCCAATTTACTAATAGTAGGTAATATGCCATATAGATGTTTGCTTGCATTGCTCTATTCATAAAACGGTATGACATTGTGGTATCCTCCTCTGAATATTTCATTTGAATCGACTTGGCATATGCTCATGCATGCATAAGACTAAACAAAAGTCATTTAAGCCTTGATGATTTATTTTTCCTCGAAGTTCTTGTATTACTTTTATGCTTCTATTAATTTTGTTCTATCGCAAGCATGATTATAACAGTTACTGCTTTCTTGATTGTTGCTTCCCAGTCTATTGCGAGCCTTCGCTTGTACTGAGTATGAGCTCTAATCGTACATCCAACTCCCAAAAACCAAAGTTTGCCAATTGTGTTCACCATACATACCTATATGTGGTATTTCACTACCACTCCAAAATGAATTGCTTGTACGCTACCTTTAAAACCTTCAAAAACTATTACTTGTTTTGTGTTCCTGTTTTAGCTCACGAGGAAGTGTTGAATGCTTTATTGTCTCTTTCATGTTTATTTTGGCTTCACATTTTGACTGGCATGCATAATGTGCTAGTCCCTAATATTGCAAAAAAGAACAGGCGCGGGTGCCCAACCCACTAAAATATAAATTGAACGCATAATCAAAATCTCTTAACACTATGTACTTGAGAAATCATGAACTTAGCTTGTTCAAACAAAGGAGAATAGGAATTTTATTGTTCTCTCTATGGGAGACGCTCTTGAAGCCTTTAAACATGAAAGGATGATAAATCATTTGATAACCAGTCGTTTCCATAGACATACATGCCTCTCAAAATATATTTTCAACACCTCTATTTTATTTAAAATAAAAAGCTCTAGCACATGAGTAATATTGCTTACCTCTGCGCAAGGCCAATATTTTAATTTTTATATTGAGTCACTGATGTCTACGCATGCTTCTATTCCTGTAGACAGTGTTGGGCCTCCAAGAGCAGAGGTTTGTAGAACAGCAGCAAGTTTCCCTTAAGTTGATCACCCAAGGTTTATCGAACTCAGGGTGGTAGAGGTCAGAGATATTCCTCTCAAGCAATCCTGCAATTAAGATACAAGAAGTCTCTTGTGTCCCCAACACACCTAATACACTTGTCAGATGTATAGGTGCACTAGTTCGACGAAGAGATATTAAAACGCAGGTGGTATAGATGGTGGTAAACGGTAATTGCGATCTGAATTAAATATTGCAAGAAGTAAAGATGCAGTAAAACAGTAAATAAGCGATGTTTGCAGTATTTGGAAACAAGGCCTAGGGATCCTACTTTCACTAGTGGCCACTCTCAACATTGCAATCATAATTGAATATAAATATAAGCACTTCATCATACTACTCTCCTGTTGGATAAACAACTCAAATTCATTGGGCAAGTGTGCAAAAACACACCTCAAAGGCGTATTCCCAAGTACTAATAAACACCCCACACTGTCACTCTGAGCATTCATAGGAGGTACTAACACACCACAATTCATAAGGGAGTTACACACGGCGCACACACTGTCACCATTACACCGAGGTCACAGTAACTCCAAAGTTCACATAATAAAACACTTGAATAGCATATGACATCTAGATTGCAAAGCCTATGATCACATAGATGAACAAATCAATGCAACTCTCAAACACTCTCTTGTTGGATAACAAACACCATTCATTGTGTAGGGCTACAAGAGCTCCCTCAAGCCGGAGTAAACAAGCTCCACAACATCCGGAGTTCATATTAAAGTAACCTCTAGAGTGCATAATAGACAAGAGTTACATCTACATATTCATAAAGATCACACCATGGGAGAGAGAGATGAACCACATAGCTACCGGTAGAGCCCTTAGCCTCGGGGGAGAACTACTCCCTCCTCATCATGGGAGACAACAACGGCGATGAAGATGGCGGTGGTGTCGATGGAGATGACTCCGGGGGCAATTCCCCGTCCCGGCGGTGTAATATCCCAGGTTTAGAGGCTACAAAATGAGAGAACACCAAAGTGTGCATTGCATTCATGCATAGAAAATCCGGGGAATTTTCGCGCTTTCAAATAAAACTTACCACAGTAACTGAAGTTTCACTTGACTTGCTGGAATTGAAGTAGATCATCAAGTCAAGCGCTATAAACTTCACTGTGACCTTTGCTAAAACCTTGTTTTGGGTAGAGATGATTTGATCCATGGGCTAGATCAAATAGAATTAGTTTTATAACAAACAACATCTTAAGTAAGGATCAACTACAAGATCTTATAAAGGATCTCAACATGCCATTCCTTACAACAACACATGAATAATTATTCAATCCTAAATCAAAGAACTCAATTAACTAAGACACTATTCTATACTTATCTTATCCATGTCTTCTACTAAATAAATGTTCTTACCATGAGTCACATGGTATATCTTTTCAACTACAATACTTGAACCAAGTCAAGAACATTCATATTCATTCTTCATTAATTTGACCATTCCAACCTTGTTTCCCAACTCCTACCATTAAACCTAGAGAAAGTAGAGAATCATTCATATGCTTATTCTATCCATTGAATAGAACCTAGATTACTATTTAAACTTATCCAATTAAGGTAATTGTTGATACTAACCAATGATACAAGAAATATAAGTCAAGTATCAAACCCTACTTGACCTAGCTAACACTTGATGGTAAGCAAGAACCTATTCTCTAGTAATTATATAGAGGCAAGTGTTGTGATCATTACAAATTGGGTGATGATCATAAACCCTAGAGAAACCCTGTCTATTCAAAAGAGCTCAACCTAAAGAGGTATACTCAAGTATATGGACTTATACTTGATCTTGGAGAGAGAACCATGATTCACTAATGAATTATTATGAGGCCAATGCTTTGATCATTACAAATTGGGTGATGATCATAATTAAACCCTAAGAATCCAAGTGAGTGTGTTGACAGAAGTAATAAAGAGAGATTAGTGAGCAACAGTTGATCATGTCTAATGCATGATCTTATCTTATAAATTGAGGTAATAAGTTAAGTTTATAGATGTGATCAATAGATCTCACCTATCACATAAAATGATAAATACATCAATAGTAGTTAATCCAGACCAATACTCATGCCTTGTGTAGTATTGATATGGTATTTAAACTCTGCCTATCCAAACACTTGAGACAAACCTAGCATTGCCTTGATACATGAATCCTAGCCAAGTGAGGAGGAATAACCCTAGCCAATTAAATATACCTAGCTCAGGATCATAGTTCAAACCTAGTTGTGTATCACTTGGGTGATCACTACTAAGACCCTAGGCTATATTTGCATTCCAATCCAAGTATCACTTTGGATCATAAGTAGGACCCTGCCATGCCTCATGCCTATTTATATTCAATTTAGTGAAGAGTATGCAAAACCCTAAACACTTCACCTAGGATCTACTCCACATAAAATGTTATGCCCTAATTTGTGTATTATGGATCATAAATATAAACCAAGCTCTATATATCTAAGGACTTAATGCTATTGGGTGAGTAGAGAGAAACCAATATCCAATTCTACTTTGACTCCCAATTATCTTGCTTAGTTGCCCAAATGGAATATTATGTCATAATTGAACCATCACCTTAGAAAGTGAATTAACTATGAGGAGTGTAGAATCTATTCTAAAGGAGTTATGCTAGAAGTGGCTAAGCAAGATTATTAAACAAATAGAATTTATCCAACCATATGCCTAAATTGTAGAAATAATCCTTCACATAAAATGATGAATTCATCTCATTCTCATTACCATCCATTCTAAAATTCTACACATAATGAAAATATGTGTGAACCATAATATTGTTAAACACCCTAGTAAATTAATAATATGTTTATTATGAACCTGCTATAAAATTCAGATCATTTAAATAGATTTGGTTCCAAAGTTTGTAGGGAATTGGAATAAATACCTAAACCATTTTTATTGATTCAAGTCTCACAAAATATCAATTAAATCCTAAACTAACTATTTGTTTAAACAACAAAACTATGCAGTGGACATGATTATCAAATTATATTGATGTTCAAATAATTTAGCACCTGCAAAATAAAACAAAAAATCAATTTGGATTCAAAATACCAAATTCAAACCAGAATATAAAAACAGAAAATAGAGAGAGAGAGGGGCTTTACCTGGCAGGCCAAGCCAGCACCGGAGCAGCCCAAACCGGCCTAGCCCACGACTGAATCAAGCCCACAATACCGATTCGAATAAAACAAAGACGGGCGTCTTCGTCTTCCTCTACGGTGTCGACAGCGCACAGGAGCTTCCCGGCCACCTCACCGTTGGCGATAAGGATGGAGCCGGACGTTGCAGAAGAATTCGGAGCCTCGCCAAATCTTCTTCGCGTCCGTCGGCGGTCATCGCGCAGTGATTCGTGCCCAAACACCACACCGCCATCACCGACACATCCTGGCCAGACCTCGCCGTCGTGACGTTGTCTCTGGGCTGGCCGTGACCTATAAATACACCGAGAGGGTCGCCGTGAAACCCTAACGCCACTCCGATACTTCTCGTTCTCTCACTCCTCTTCTATCTCTCATGTTCTTCCTTGCACCACCGGAGCTGGCGTCGGAGAAAATTCCGAATAGCCATCTCTGTGAGCCACCCCGAGGTCTGTGGTGCTGCTGGGGAGGTGCGGCGTGCCCTGCTGATCATCCACAAGCGAGGAATCGAAGAGTGGAGCCCTCAATCGACGCAATCGAGCAAGTTCTTCTCGCCGGCCATCGTCGGGATCCGCGAAATACTGCTCGCCACGGTCACCAATCGTCGCCATCGAGCACACCTTCAACGTCAGGGTGAGAATACGCACCTTTGGAACTCATTAGTCCATCCTCGCGTGCCCCATAGCTCGGATTCGTAGTTCGCCGGAGTACACTGCCGCCGCACCTGGCCGCCGTCGTCGTTCTGGTGATCCTCTGAGTAGGGCGACCACCCCATCTTATTCAGTAGATCGAGGGCAGTCGGAAACATCCAGTAGTCCGTCCTGGGAGGCACAGAATCGGCGGCGCCGTCCTCTCCTGGTCGCCGGCGTCGAGCCGACGGCGAGAGGAGCGTGTCCACCACCACCTCAGCATCTTTGACTAGTCTCCTGCCCGTGGCAGTTGACTGGTCAAAGGACCCACATGTCTGTCTCTGTGGTAGAAACGAACCGGTGTGTTTAGTATTTCCCCTTATTTATAAATTCCAGAAAATCACTGAAACTTTGCAAAATTATATAAAATTCATTTCAACTCAGAAAAATATGAATAATATATCAAAATGCTCACAAAAATAAACTCTATTCAAATAAAATATAAAATAAAAATGTGTGTCAAAATAAAAATTCACTTATTTTTAACCTTATTAATTATGCCATTTCATTTATTTAAAATACAATTTGAATTCAATAATTAGTGAAGTTTCAAATTTAAATTTTAACTATTCAGTAACTAATTAAAATGTTAAGATTAATTTTCTTTATCATATTCTCATCAATTAAAATATTAGTCGTAATTCCTAAACACTAATTTGCAAATTACCATTTACCATTTTCTTTAAATAACAATAAAGCAAGAAAATATTAAAAGCCAATATCATTTTGGTAGCTCAACAATTCCTTACTTAAACATTCTTTAGTTAACAAGTTATTATTTTTGAATCTCATAATCATAAAACCCTAGTTTCTAATTAAACCCTAACTAGTAATTAGTTTAATTTTTAAACCTCTAAAAATTAATAGCATGTTAAAATTATTAATAACCTTATCTCAAGTACTTAATCACATTAATTCTAGTACCAAGTATTATTTTAGAATTGGATCATAATTTAGAAATCCTAGTTTTATTATAAGTTAGAATCTGGATCCCATTATTTTATGTGATCATTTCAAAATGATTTAACTCTAAAACCCTAGTTGCTTATCACATGTGATCATGTGAATTTACCCTTACATAGAGAACCTTGTTATGTAATCAACAAATACAAGTCATGGTCCACCAAAATAGAAACAATTCACATGAGTCATCATTCCATGTCTTTATCTTTAAATAAAACTTGTATAACCAATTAGTGCCACTTAGGAGCAAACCCTAGCTTGTTAATATGTTAGCACCATTGAGATCAACCTTAACCATCATAATTTAGTAAAACCATAACGATAAACCCTAGTACCAACCTTGTGTAGCAATTCACATCACATGCCCCTATTCAACTAAACCCTATTTAAGAAATAATAAACCATCTAGTTTAGAATCAATTAGAGATTACTTAGTGAAGCAATTGTGAAACCATAGTAAACCCTAATAGCTAATTTATAGAACCATCTGGATAACCATCCTTTGATATGATGCTTAGAAGAAACCCTAGTAATAACCCTACCAATACTTGCTATATAGAAACCCATTCCAAGTTAAGAACCAACTAGTTCCTATTAGTGAAACTAAATGAACCCAATAGTAAACCCTAGAGTTACATAGCTCATATGTATAGTAGTTCATATTCTTATTTAACCTGTTCTTCGAAAGTTATTCTTTTGAAGTACAAATGTCAATCAAACCTTAGAAGCCCTAATCCTTCCTTGAAATACTCATTATTTCTTAAACAACATGTTCTTCAAAAGTTATTCTTTTGAAGTATAGTATAAGTAATCATCAACTATGTCCTGTAGAATTTAAAATTTACAAATGTTCTTTATATAATTGTTCCACCACTATTCTTTATGTGTGTGCTTGTTATGATGTCTTATATCACTTGGTTATGATGCTAATATAACCAAACCCTAATAAGAACCTTGTTTGAGAACCATCCTAAAAGTACAACCAACCCTAAAGAAATCTTTACAACTCATACATCCTAAATCATCGAGATTAGGTTACGCTTGGGATGATTGCATCTCATACTATGCATTACAGCATCTTTGCTAGTTCTTTAAACATTGTCCTTACCGAACGATGATGGTATTTCAGAATTGGGAGTTATCACGTATCGAAGCTTTTGCCTGCATAATCTTGCAGTCAAGAAAGGCAAGTTCATCGCTTGCTCATGTCATTTGATTATTTTTATCAAATTATATGCAAAGTACTATACTTATCACTCATGCATTGAAAAGCAAATATTATTTTACAATTATGAATATGACTATATGGTGGGCAATGGAACCATGGTATGTGTTGATTGGTGGAGGTTCCATTGCACGGGTACTATTCATCTAGGAATTAAGTACCAATGCCATCCAGTGATTCTAGCGCCGTACATATCGCGTTAACCATAAGATCTATAATGGCTCTGGGGAAGTCAGCTGTATCTTCTCGCATGCCAACGGGCTAGTGATAAGGGTTGCCTGGATCGGTCTATCTTTGGTAAAGGTGGGGACATGTGGTCCGTCACGGTCTACCATTAGATACAGGGGAGGGCAGACTTATTATTGGTCTATGAAGGATTGTAAGGGTTGTCCGGATCGGTCTATCTATGGTGTATAGGACAGGGCACATGAGTTGTTCGGAACGGTCTACCTTAATGGTATAGGGGAGAACAAGTGCCTGGGTCGGTCTACCCATAGATAAAGGGGAGGACAGACTTACAAAAGGGTGGGTCTGTGGGGTCGCGGAGAAGGCAGTGATTGGCTTGGATCTTATACCTGGCCTCACACCAAGGAAGTGTGGACGGATACTTAAGGCCGGTTGGCAACAAGGTTAAGTTCTCGAAAAGTAACGCACCTCTGCAGAGTGTATCAAATTGTGGCTGTCACTCCCTATTCCGGGAAGGAACTGCGAACGCGGCAGGAAAGGAACTCCATGAAGTTTTGGTCAACCTGTGAAGACGGGCATAGTTTTCAGAATAAAAATAAACCTTTTGAAGAAATGTTTATGAAAACTTGCATTCGCCTACAACTTTCTGGTCTATGGCTGTAGCTAGTGCATGATACACCTATTTCCTAATATGAACTTGCTGAGTACGCTCGTACTCATCCCACTCTTATTAAATCCCCTGCTTAGCTATGGAGGCACCGGAGGAGGAACTACCGTGGAACTCGAAGACGAAGGAGTCAACTGCAACAAGATGAAGAATACAATCAAAGAAGTCAATGGAGTCAACTTCTGCATCAGTTAGAGTGGAAACTTAGACTAGTAATAGAAGGGAACATTTCCCTAATCATAGCACCTAAGTAGCTAGATGTCTATAGCAAGCCAAGTAGCTCTCAAGCTAGAATTAGCAATAGGTGAGACTACGAGTCGTTCTTCTGGAGTTTTATTTGAACTTTTACCTCACTGTAAAGTAGGAGGCTGTGTTGATCTTCTGTAAACAGTTTCTGTATCCTTCTATAGACATACCTTGGACTCACATATGTTTCTGTTGTACCACTCTGAGATGTAATATGAGTGGAACGGTGTTTCACTTGTGTTATGTCAACGACTTGTGTACTACACCATGCAGTGGTACGCTGGGTCACCACCGCTGGTATCAGAGCAAATGCTTTGACCCTAGGATTAAAACCCTTTAAAGGAGACCTATAGGTTTGGTAGTGTCTATAGGAAGTGTCTTAGCTTAGTCCACCATGCTAAACCAAATATTCTTTTGACTGAAGATGGGTATTCACTTGAGAATAATCCTGACACACTTGAGTCAATATTTCTTATCTATATTTCTTAAATAAAAGTTAATTAGTTGTCTTGCTTCATTCCAAATAATTAGAACACCATTGGAGCTTAAGATAATGGGTGGTAGTAGACCACAATTGGTATACAATACATGGTAGTCCAAAGAGAGGATACAACCATAAGGAAGATATCCTATTGGAAGAAGTATACCAATGCAAGTTATGGCTAAGCAAGAGTCGTTTAAAATGTCAAATGACTGATGTTAAGTAATGAAGATAAGTTATATAAGGTAGTAAATACCTATGATGAGTCAATTTTGGGAGGTAAGGAAGAGTGATAGGAGTATTTAAGTCTACTTTTCGTGGTAAAGTTAGTAATCATATATGATTCACTTGAGAATCATGATGTGAGGGAGTAGAACATCATAAGTAAGTTAACAGAAGTATGATGAGGAGTAGGATTTAAGGAATAGTTCGAAAGCTTAGGCCTTAAAATCCTAATAACTGTACCAAGTATGTTAGAACCATAGTCCTTAATTTAATGAAGGCTTATTTAGAGCATATCATATAGAGAAATCCTAGAGTTATAGGTGGTATAATCTAAACAATCATGTGTTTAGAGTAGACATGTTAGAACTAATTGTATTATAGGAAGTAGTCCTCAATAGCACATATATATGGTATACTATTTTGTTAGTATTTCTAAAGAAAACTAGGTTAACTTCAACTATCCCAGGCCATTTTGTTTCAAGTTTGTCTCATTGCAAATGTGCAATTAAGATAAATGTTGAGACAAATAGTAGAACTTCACGTATTTGTGCTAAGTATCACAACCTAAACCTATCTTATGTGGTGTTATATACTACACATCTGAGCCTGATGTTTAGGGATGTCTTACCCAACTATTATATTCAGGCATATAAGGATGTGTATTATAAGCACAAAGCTGGATTTTCTTGGATTTTATTGGATTTTCATTGATTGACTAGATCCATACATGAAGTTTGACTTTGATATGCAAATGCATGTTGCAATATCAAGCTCTTACTTGATGTTATAGGTCTAGAGGGTAAAGGTATTCGTGTGAGGAAGTGACGAATTCTGAAGATTTTGAAGACAAAATGAAGGTTCACTAGAAGAAGGAAGTACAGTTGTGGGAAGTAACCACACTACTTCAAAGGAAGGACTAATCAAAACTCACTTTTGTCCTCAAATGAGGAGTACTTCAACATGGAAGTACCATGGAAGTGAGAAAAATAGTGAATATGGAGCAGTAGAAGTGGAGCCATATTCATTATGGAAGAAGGGAATGCAAGTGAAGTCACTTAAGATACTATTTTCATAGTGTCAACCAGAGGTTTTCTTGCAAAACAAACCCTATAAGAAGGAGAATGGACAAGTAAAGTCGCAGTTGGCATAATAAGACCGCAGCTGATACAGAATAGTCATGAAGAGAAAGTATTGAAAGTGAGGTAGATCTTAACTAAAACTCTAGAAGTATCCGTAGCTGGTAGGTAGATGTTGACTAGAACCATACTACAGCCACATCTGGTATCCAATAAGCAACATCTGGTGCTAGATAGTCTGCAGCTGGCATCAAATCATCCGTAGCTTGAACATTTCTTTACCATAAAAGAAAGGGGGATTCCGCAGCTGGTATTCTGCAGCTGGTATTCCGTAGCTGGTAAACATTTAGTCGGAGGATTCATATCGGATACCACAACTATGTGGATACTCCGCAAAGAAGTCTTCGTGAGACTCTAGAAAAGTATACACCAATAAGCCAGACCAAGACTAATTTTCTAACCTTGGAGTTTAAGGATTCGAAGAAAAGGAGTTTGAAGATCATTAGTAAACTCCAAGGGGGAGAGGAAGACTGAATGAGAGGTATTAAGATATAATATTTGGAGTATGATAGACGAAGAAAAAGGTCTGAACTGAGAGGAAGTCCGATCTTATTTTCATAAGGTTGCTGGAAAATATCCATATAACAGTACTCTCAGGAGGATGTCAGACCAGAAGCTGAGGTTTCTATCTCGAGGAAGTAAGGGTTAGACCCTAACTTAAGCGGGTAATTAATAATTACTCAGTAGTAAAAGATCTCAAGTAAGTCTAAGATAATGAAGTTGGATGAAGTAGATGTCGGAGAACAATCAAAGCTTAAGAAGGCTTAAGACCAAAGGAATTTGACCATACCTAAACATAAGCCTATTAGAAAGATTCCTTTCATGGAACCTAAAGAAACCAAAAGGAGAATAACTAGCATAAACTAAAAGCCATGATTGGATGGACTAAATGAGTATAATCCATTCGTAGGAATAAACCACCAATTCTTTGCCTATTGTAAATACCTTACTAAGTACCATTACTTTCGTTATGGTAGTAAGGGAAAACAATACCCTACCTTAAATAAATCTTTTAGAACTAAGGTTAGGCACCCCAGCTGGTACCACGTAGTGCCATATTGCACTGTAGCTTATAGAACCAAGTTTTGGGTACTCAGATAGGAAACTGTCACCACAACCATTAGCAAAGTCCATTAGAACAAGAAGATGCCTTAATCCAAGGATCTTTGGATAGCAAGACTTTAAGCTTAGAATATTGGAAGAAAACATAGAATTGAAGACAGTATCAGTGCCAGATATCAGAAGACTCCAGGAAGGATCTAGACAAGAGATATATTCAATTATATCTAATGAGATCACTAGGGAGTTTGAAAGGATTGTGATCTGTTCAAGTCATTTCCACATTCCGAAACCTGAGAGCATTCGAACTTCGGGACGAAGTTCAGTTTAAGGGGAGAGGCTGTAATATCCCAGGTTTAGAGGCTACAAAATGAGAGAACACCAAAGTGTGCATTGCATTCATGCATAGAAAATCCGGGGAATTTTCGCGCTTTCAAATAAAACTTACCACAGTAACTGAAGTTTCACTTGACTTGCTGGAATTGAAGTAGATCATCAAGTCAAGCGCTATAAACTTCACTGTGACCTTTGCTAAAACCTTGTTTTGGGTAGAGATGATTTGATCTATGGGCTAGATCAAATAGAATTAGTTTTATAACAAACAACATCTTAAGTAAGGATCAACTACAAGATCTTATAAAGGATCTCAACATGCCATTCCTTACAACAACACATGAATAATTATTCAATCCTAAATCAAAGAACTCAATTAACTAAGACACTATTCTATACTTATCTTATCCATGTCTTCTACTAAATAAATGTTCTTACCATGAGTCACATGGTATATCTTTTCAACTACAATACTTGAACCAAGTCAAGAACATTCATATTCATTCTTCATTAATTTGACCATTCCAACCTTGTTTCCCAACTCCTACCATTAAACCTAGAGAAAGTAGAGAATCATTCATATGCTTATTCTATCCATTGAATAGAACCTAGATTACTATTTAAACCTTATCCAATGGAGGTACTTGTTGATACTAACCAATGATACAAGAAATATAAGTCAAGTATCAAACCCTACTTGACCTAGCTAACACTTGATGGTAAGCAAGAACCTATTCTCTAGTAATTATATAGAGGCAAGTGTTGTGATCATTACAAATTGGGTGATGATCATAAACCCTAGAGAAACCCTGTCTATTCAAAAGAGCTCAACCTAAATAGGTATACTCAAGTATATGGACTTATACTTGATCTTGGAGAGAGAACCATGATTCACTAATGAATTATTATGAGGCCAATGCTTTGATCATTACAAATTGGGTGATGATCATAATTAAACCCTAAGAATCCAAGTGAGTGTGTTGACAGAAGTAATAAAGAGAGATTAGTGAGCAACAGTTGATCATGTCTAATGCATGATCTTATCTTATAAATTGAGGTAATAAGTTAAGTTTATAGATGTGATCAATAGATCTCACCTATCACATAAAATGATAAATACATCAATAGTAGTTAATCCAGACCAATACTCATGCCTTGTGTAGTATTGATATGGTATTTAAACCTTGCCTATCCAAATCCTTGAGACAAACCTAGCTTTTCCTTGATACATGAATCCTAGCCAAGTGAGGAGGATAACCCTAGCCAATTAAATATACCTAGCTTATGATCATAGTTCAAACCTAGTTGTGTATCACTTGGGTGATCACTACTAAAACCCTAGGCTATATTTGCATTCCAATCCAAGTATCACTTTGGATCATAAGTAGGACCCTGCCATGCCTCATGCCTATTTATATTCAATTTAGTGAAGAGTATGCAAAACCCTAAACCCTTCACCTAGGATCTACTCCACATAAAATGTTATGCCCTAATTTGTGTATTACGGATCATAAATATAAACCAAGCTCTATATATCTAAGGACTTAATGCTATTGGGTGAGTAGAGTGAAACCAATATCCAATTCTACTTTGACTCCCAATTATCTTGCTTAGTTGCCCAAATGGAATATTATGTCATAATTGAACCATCACCTTAGAAAGTGAATTAACTATGAGGAGTGTAGAATCTATTCTAAAGGAGTTAAGCTAGAAGTGGCTAAGCAAGATTATTAAACAAATAGAATTTATCCAACCATATGCCTAAATTGTAGAAATAATCCTTCACATAAAACGATGAATTCATCTCATTCTCATTACCATCCATTCTAAAATTCTACACATAATAAAAATATGTGTGAACCATAATATTGTTAAACACCCTAGTAAATTAATAATATGTTTATTATGAACCTGCTATAAAATTCAGATCATTTAAATAGATTTGGTTCCAAAGTTTGTAGGGAATTGGAATAAATACCTAAACCATTTTTATTGATTCAACTCTCACAAAATATTAATTAAATCCTAAACTAACTATTTGTTTAAACAACAAAACTATGCAGTGGACATGATTATCAAATTATATTGATGTTCAAATAATTTAGCACCTGCAAAATAAAACAAAAAATCAATTTGGATTCAAAATACCAAATTCAAACCAGAATATAAAAACAGAAAATAGAGAGAGAGGGGCTTTACCTGGCAGGCCAAGCCAGCACCGGAGCAGCCCAAACCGGCCTAGCCCACGACTGAATCAAGCCCACAATACCGATTTGGTTAAAACAAAGACGGGCGTCTTCGTCTTCCTCTACGGCGTCGACAGCGCACAGGAGCTTCCCGGCCACCTCACCGTTGGCGATAAGGATGGAGCCGGACGTTGCAGAAGAACTCGGAGCCTCGCCAAATCTTCTTTGCGTCCGTCGACAGTCATTGCGCAGTGATTCGTGCCCAATCACCATATCGCCAGCACCGACACATCCTGGCCAGACCTCGCCGTCGTGACGTCGTCTCAGGGCTGGCCGTGACCTATAAATACATCGAGAGGGTCGCCGTGAAACCCTAAAGCCACTCCGATACTTCTCGTTCTCTCACTCCTCTTCTATCTCTCATGTTCTTCCTTGCACCACCGGAGCTGGCGTCGGAGAAAATTCCGAATAGCCATCTCTGTGAGCCACCCCGAGGTCTGTGGTGCTGCTGTGGAGGTGCGGAGTGTCCTGCTGATCATCCACAAGCGAGGAATCGAAGAGTGGAGCCCTCAATCGACGCAATCGAGCAAGTTCTTCTCGCCGGCCATCGCTGGGATCCGCGAAATACTGCTCGCCACGGTCACCAATCGTCGCCATCGAGCACACCGTCAACGTCTGGGTGAGAATACGCACCTTTGGAACTCATTATCCCATCCTCGCGTGCCCCATAGCTCGGATTCGTAGTTCGCCGGAGTACACTGCCGCCGCACCTGGCCGCCGTCGTTGTTCTGGTGATCCTCTGAGTAGGGCGACCACCCCATCGTATTCAGTAGATCGAGAGGAGTCGGAAACATCCAGTAGTCCGTCCTGGGAGGCACAGAATCGGCGGCGCCGTCCTCTCCTGGTCGCCGGCGTCGAGCCGACGGCGAGGGGAGCGTGTCCACCACCACCTCAGCATCTTTGACTAGTCTCCTGCCCGCGTGGCAGTTGACTGGTCAAAGGACCCACATGTCTGTCTCTGTGGGTAGAAACGAACCGGTGTGTTTAGTATTTCCCCTTATTTATAAATTCCAGAAAATCACTGAAACTTTGCAAAATTATATAAAATTCATTTCAACTCAGAAAAATATGAATAATATATCAAAATGCTCACAAAAATAAACTCTATTCAAATAAAATATAAAATAAAAATGTGTGTCAAAATAAAAATTCACTTATTTTTAACCTTATTAATTATGCCATTTCATTTATTTAAAATACAATTTGAATTCAATAATTAGTGAAGTTTCAAATTTAAATTTTAACTATTTAGTAACTAATTAAATTGTTAAGATTAATTTTCTTTATCATATTCACATCAATTAAAATATTAGTGGTAATTCCTAAACCCTAATTTGCAAATTACCATTTACCATTTTCTTTAAATAACAATAAAGCAAGAAAATATTAAAAGCCAATATCATTTTGGTAGCTCAACAATTCCTTACTTAAACATTCTTTAGTTAACAAGTTATTATTTTTGAATCTCATAATCATAAAACCCTAGTTTCTAATTAAACCCTAACTAGTAATTAGTTTAATTCTTAAACCTCTAAAAATTAATAGCATGTTAAAATTATTAATAACCTTATCTCAAGTACTTAATCACATTAATTCTAGTACCAAGTATTACTTTAGAATTGGATCATAATTTAGAAATCCTAGTTTTATTATAAGTTAGAATCTGGATCCCATTATTTTATGTGATCATTTCAAAATGATTTAACTCTAAAACCCTAGTTGCTTATCACATGTGATCATGTGAATTTACCCTCACATAGAGAACCTTGTTATGTAATCAACAAATACAAGTCATGGTCCACCAAAATAGAAACAATTCACATGAGTCATCATTCCATGTCTTTATCTTTAAATAAAACTTGTATAACCAATTAGTGCCACTTAGGAGCAAACCCTAGCTTGTTAATATGTTAGCACCATTGAGATCAACCTTAACCATCATAATTTAGTAAAACCATAATGATAAACCCTAGTACCAACCTTGTCTAGCAATTCACATTACATGCCCCTATTCAACTAAACCCTATTTAAGAAATAATAAACCATCTAGTTTAGAATCAATTAGAGATTACTTAGTGAAGCAATTGTGAAACCATAGTAAACCCTAATAGCTAATTTATAGAACCATCTGGATAACCATCCTTTGATATGATGCTTAGAAGAAACCCTAGTAATAACCCTACCAATACTTGCTATATAGAAACCCATTCCAAGTTAAGAACCAACTAGTTCCTATTAGTGAAACTAAATGAACCCAATAGTAAACCCTAGAGTTACATAGCTCATATGTATAGTAGTTCATATTCTTATTTAACCTGTTCTTCGAAAGTTATTCTTTTGAAGTACAAATGTCAATCAAACCTTAGAAGCCCTAATCCTTCCTTGAAATACTCATTATTTCTTAAACAACATGTTCTTCAAAAGTTATTCTTTTGAAGTATAGTATAAGTAATCATCAACTATGTCCTGTAGAATTTAAAATTTACAAATGTTCTTTATATATTGTTCCACCACTATTCTTTATGTGTGTGCTTGTTATGATGTCTTATATCACTTGGTTATGATGCTAATATAACCAAACCCTAATAAGAACCTTGTTTGAGAACCATCCTAAAAGTGCAACAAACCCTAAAGAAATCTTTACAACTCATACATCCTAAATCATCGAGATTAGGTTACGCTTGGGACGATTGCATCTCATACTATGCATTACAGCATCTTTGCTAGTTCTTTAAACATTGTCTTTACCGGACGATGATGGTATTTCAGAATTGGGAGTTATCACGTATCGAAGCTTTTGCCTGCATAATCTTGTAGTCAAGAAAGGCAAGTTCATCGCTTGCTCATGTCATTTGATTATTTTTATCAAATTATATGCAAAGTACTATACTTATCACTCATGCATTGAAAAGCAAATATTATTTTACAATTATGAATATGACTATATGGTGGGCAATGGAACCATGGTATGTGTTGATTGGTGGAGGTTCCATTGCACGGGTACTATTCATCTAGGAATTAAGTACCAATGCCGTCCAGTGATTCTAGCGCCGTACATATCGCGTTAACCATAAGATCTATAATGGCTCTGGGGAAGTCAGCTGTATCTTTTCCCTCTCGCATGCCAACGGGCTAGTGATAAGGGTTGCCTGGATTGGTCTATCTTTGGTAAAGGTGGGGACATGTGGTCCGTCACGGTCTACCATTAGATACAGGAGAGGGCAAACTTATTATTGGTCTATGAAGGATTGTAAGGGTTGTCCGGATCGGTCTATCTATGGTGTATAGGACAGGGCACATGAGTTGTTCGGAACGGTCTACCTTAATGGTATAGGGGAGAACAAGTGCCTGGGTCGGTCTACCCATAGATAAAGGGGAGGACAGACTTACAAAAGGGTGGGTCTGCGGGTCGCGGAGAAGGCAGTGATTGGCTTGGATCTTATACCTGGCCTCACACCAAGGAAGTGTGGACGGATACTTAAGGCCGGTTGGCAACAAGGTTAAGTTCTATTATGGGAAAAGTAACGCACCTCTGCAGAGTGTATCACTCCCTGTCCCGGGAAGGGAACTACGAACGCGGCAGAAAGGAACTCCATGAAGTTTTGGTCAACCCGTGAAGACGCGGCATAGTTTTCAGAATAAAAATAAACCTTTTGAAGAAATGTTTATGAAAACTTGCATTCGCCTACGACTTTCTGGTCTATGGCTGTAGCTAGTGCATGATACACCTATTTCCTAATATGAACTTGCTGAGTACGCTCGTACTCATCCCACTCTTAAATCCCCTGCTTAGCTATGGAGGCACCGGAGGAGGAACTACCGTGGAACTCGAAGACGAAGGAGTCAACTGCAACAAGATGAAGAATACAATCAAAGAAGTCAATGGAGTCAACTTCTGCATCAGTTAGAGTGGAAACTTAGACTAGTAATAGAACGGAACATTTCCCTAATCATAGCACCTAAGTAGCTAGATGTCTATAGCAAGCCAAGTAGCTCTCAAGCTAGAATTAGCAATAGGTGAGACTACGAGTCGTTCTTCTGGAGTTTTATTTGAACTTTTACCTCACCGTAAAGTAGGAGGCTGTGTTGATCTTCAAACAGTTCTGTATCCTTCTATAGACATACCTTGGACTCGCATATGTTTCTGTTATACCACTCTGAGAGATGTAATATGAGTGGAACGGTGTTTCACTTGTGTTATGTCAATGACTTGTGTACTACACCATGCAGTGGTACGCTGGGTCACCACAGGCGGCGTGCCGGAACAGAGACTTCTGTCCCCCGAAACTTGTCTTCGCGATGGCGGCGGCTACGGAACTCTTCGTGGAATATGACTGGATTGTTTAGGGTTTTCGCGACAGATATATAGGCGAAGGGCGATGTCGGTGGAGTCCCGAGGGCCCACACCACATGGCGGCGCGGCCAGGGGCCGCGCCCCCTAGGGTGTGGCCACCTCGTGGCTCCTCTTCGTCTCCTCTTCGGTGTCCTGGAAGCCTCCGTGGAAAATAAGACCGTGGGCTTTTGTTTCGTCCAATTCCGAGAATATTTCCTGTAGGATTTCTGAAACCAAAAACAGCAGAAGGAATTGGCGCTTCAGCATCTTGTTAATAGGTTAGTACCGAAAATGCATCAAAATGATATAAAGTATGAATAAATCATGTAGGTATTGTCATAAAACTAGCATGGAACATAAGAAATTATAGATACGTTGGAGACGTATCAAGCATCCCCAAGCTTAGTTCCTACTCACCCTCGAGTAGGTAAACGATAACATGGATAATTTCTTAAGTGACATGCTACCAACATAATCTTGATCAATACTATTGTAAAGCATATGAGATGAATGAAGTGATTCAAAGCAATGGTAAAGATAATGACTAAACAATGAATCATATAGCAAAGACTTTTCATGAATAGTACTTTCAAGACAAGCATCAACAAGTCTTGCATAAGAGTTAACCATAAAGCAATAGATTCTTAATAGAAGGTTTTGAAGCAACACAAAGGAAGATTTAAGTTTCAGCAGTTGCTTTCAACTTGTAACATGTATATCTCATGGATAGTTGTCAACATAAAGCAATATAACAAGTGCAATAAGTAAACATGTAAGAATCAATGTACACAGTTGACACAAGTGTTTGCTTCTAAGATAGAAAGAAGTAGGTAAACTGACTCAACATAAAGTAAAAGAAAGGCCCTTCGTAGAGGGAAGCATGGATTACTCATGTGCTAGAGCTTTTGGAAACAATTTTGTCAACGGTAGTAATAATTCATATGTTTTATGCATAAAACCTCCTATAAGTTGCAAGCCTCATGCATCGAATACCAATAGTGCTCGCACCTTGTCCTAATTAGCTCGGATTTCCATGGATTATCATTGCATTACATATGTTTCAACCAAGTGTCACAAAGGGGTACCTCTATGCCACCTGTACAAAGGTCCAAGGAGATAGATCGCATTTGATTTCTCAGTTTTGATAGATCTCAACTTAAGGACATCCATACCGGGACAACATAGAAAACAGATAATGGACTCATCTTTTTAATGCTTAAGCATTCAACAACAGATAATATTCTCATAAGAGATTGAGGATTAATGTCCAAGCTGAAACTTCCACCATGATACATGGCTTTGGTTGGCGGCCCAATGTTCTTCTCTAACAATATGCATACTCAAACCATTTAATCATGAGAAATATCCCTTACTTCAGACAAGACGAACATGCATAACAACTCACATGATATTCAACAAAGGTGTAAAGTTGATGGCGCCCAAAACATGGTTACCGCTCAACAAGCAACTTATAAGAACTAAGATACATAAGCGACATATTCATTACCACAATAGTTTTTAGGCTACTTTCCCATGAGCTATGTATTGCAAAGACAAGGAATGAAATTTTAAAGGTAGCACGCAAGCAATTTACTTTGGAATGGCAGAAAAATACCACATAGTAGGTAGTTATGGTGGACATAAATGGCATGAGTTTTGGCTCAAGGTTTTGGATGCACGAGAAGCATTCCCTCTCAGTACAAGGCTTTGGCTAGCAAGGTTGTTTGAAGCAAACACAAGTATGAACCGTACAGCAAAACTTACATAAGAACATATTGCAAGCATTATAAGACTCTACACTGTCTTCCTTGTTGCTCAAACACTTTTACCAGAAAATATCTAGACTTTTAGAGAGACCAATCATGCAAACCAAATTTCAACAAGCTCTACAGTAGTTCTCCACTAATAGGTTTAAACTACATGATGCAAAAGCTTAAACATGATCTACTTGAGAGCTCAAAACAATTGCCAAGTATCATATTATTCAAGACAATATACCAACTACCACATGAAGCATTTTCTGTTTCCAACAAAATAACAATAAGTGCTGCGGCTTTCAGCTTCCGCCATGAACATGAATTAAGAACACAAGTGTTCATATGAAAAAGCAGAGCGTGTCTCTCTCCCACACATGGATTGCTAGGATCCGAATTTATTCAAACACAAACAAAAATAAAAGCACACATACGCTCCAAGTAAAGCACATAAGATGTGACGGAATAAAAATATAGTTTCACTAGAGGTGACCTGATAAGTTGTCGATGAAGAAGGGGATGCCTTGGGCATCCCCAAGCTTAGATGCTTGAGTCTTCTTGAAATATGCAAGGATGAACCACGGGGGCATCCCCAATCTTAGACTTTTCACTCTTCTTGATCATATTATATCATCCTCCTCTCTTGATCCTTGAAAACTTCCTCCACACCAAACTCAAAACAATCTCATTAGAGGGTTAGTGCATAATCAAAAATTCACATGTTCAGCAAGGACACAATCATTCCCAACACTTCTGACATTACCCAAAGCTACTGAAATTTAATGGAGCAAAGAAATCCACTCAAACACAGTAAAAGAGGCAATGCGAAATAAAAGGCAGAATCTGTCAAAACAGAACAGTCCGTAAAGACGATTTTTTTCGAGGCACTTAACAGGCTCATATGAAAATTCTCAAATTGAATGAAAGTTTCGTACATATCTGAGGATCACGCATGAATTTTTTCAAGATTTTACGAGTTTCGTACAGAGAGATCTACTCAAATTCGTGACAGGTAAAAATCTGTTTCTACGCAGAAATCCAAATCTAGTATCAACTTTACTATCAAACAATTTACTTGGCACAACAATGAAATAAACATGATAAGGAGAGGTTGCTACAGTAGTAACAACTTCCAAGACATAACAAAACAGTAGTAAAATAAAAACATGGGTTATCTCCCAAGAAGTGCTTTCTTTATAGCCATTAAGATGGGCTCAGTAATTTTAATGATGCTCTCGCAAGAAATAAGAGTTGAAGCAAAGAGAGCATCAAAAGCAAATAAGAAACACTTTTAAGTCTAACCCACTTCCTATGAAAAGGAATCTTGTAAATAAACAAGTCATGTAAGCATAATGCAACAAGCATAGAAAGGCAACACAAGCGCAACTTCAAGATTCTCAACATAAAGAGGGAAACTTAATATTATTAAGATGCATATAACCATGTTTCCCTCTCTCATAATAACTTTCAGTAGCATCATGAACAAACTCAACAATATAACTATCACATGAAACATTCTTATCATGAGCTACATGCATAAAATTATTACTCTCCACATAAGCATAGTCATTACTATTAATTGTAGTGGGAGCAAATTCAATAAGATAGCTATCATTATTATTCTCATCACCATAATCATCATATATAGGAGGCATATTGTAATCATAATTAATTTTCTCCTCAATAGTAGGTGGACTGAAAATATGATAGTCATCATTGTAATCATCATATATAGGAGGTAAAGTATCATCAAAGTAAATTTTCTCCTCCATGCTTGGGGGACTAAAAATATCATGCTCCTCAAAATCAGCTTCCCCAAGCTTAGAACTTTCTATATCATTATGGAAAGAAACATGGATAGTACTAATACTATGGAAATTATTAACATCATCATTTTCAGAATTAGTGTCCCAGAGATCTTCAATATCAAAAGTAGTGTGCTCTTCCAAATCATGATCACTAATATAGGTAAAGGGCATAGGAAGATCATTGTACTCAGATTCATTATCATAATAATCATTAGGAGCAACATACTTACGGTTACCTATCGTTATCTCATACACACGGGGATATGTCGTTACCTCTTTCTTTTTATTCCCCTTCCTCTTCTTTGTTCCCTTCTTCTTCTTCTTTTACTTCTCCTCGTTCCCTTCTTTAGGAGGAAGAGGCTTGAAGGAGGCTTCTCCACATAACCTGATTTATTTCCAGAAACAATAGAAGAAACTTGGGAGGATTCCTCCTTTTCATTAATAAGTTCGAAACACACAGCGGTCCTATCATATTTTGGCAAAGTGTCATCTTCTAAAATATTTTGTATGTAAGTGTTTGTGTGGCAATTATCAATGCAATAAGAAAGACACCCATGCAGGACACTATTAATATCAAGAGCACTCATATCCACCAAAGAAGTTTTTCTCAATAACTCTTCACACCCCAAAAATAAAGTAAGTTCATCATGCTGATTAGGAGTGATTTCATCATCACAATACAAATTTGCAGCACTCATAAGTTACGAATTATCATTGGAGGAGCATTGAAAATTAAATGACCCACTCTATGGCAAAGTTCACAAATAAAAGGATAGAGGGCACAAACTTTTTCACCAAGATTATCTAGAGCCCTAGAACACTTTCTAGTTTTTTCATTCCTGTGATGGATACAATATTCTTCTTCAATTTTATTCTTTTCACAAGGTCTATGAACTCCACAAAAATTAACATGCTTATAGGAAATAGCATTTTCAGAAGTTTGAGCATGTTTATTGCAATCATTAACAACAATTTCATTTTCCATGCAAGTGTCTTTAAAAGGTTCATGATACATGTACCAATTTTCTTTAGGAACATTAATATGAGAAGCAAAGGCTCTATAGCAATCGACCATAATTTGAGGATCAAGACCATATTTAGCACTAAGCTCTTGAAAATCAGCAGTTTGAGCGAAAGACTTAATGCAATCATACTCGTAGTTTATACCTGATTCTTTACCTTTGTCATTCTCCCAATCTTCAGTATTGCTTTGAATTCTTTCAAGAAGATCCCATCTAGCTTCAACCTCCTTGCTTGTGAAAGATCCCTCCAAATAGGCATCTAGATAGTCCTTGTGGTGTCCTGAAAGCCTTGCATAAAAATTATTAGTAATACCATTACGGGGAAGATCATGAATGGGACATTTGAGCATTAGTGACTTCAATCTCCCCCATGCTTGGGAAATACTCTCTCCATTCCGAGAATAAAAGTTATAAATGTAATTCCTATCAATATGCACTTCATGAGGAGGATAAAATTTGGAGTAAAAGAGAGATACAATTTCCTCCCAACCAATAGATCGACCATTCTTCAGCATCTTATACCATTCCGCAGCTCTGCCCTTCAGAGATATAGAGAATAGCTTCCTCTTAACTTGGTCCTTTGAAATACCTGCACTCTCGAACAACTCGCATAATTCATGTATAAAGAGTAAATGATCACTAGGATGGACAATCCCATCTCCAAAATAGCAATTGTTCATAGCAAGTTCAACAATTTTCATAGGTATCTTGAAGGGAATACTTTCAGTAGGTGGATTTGGAATATCACAAGCATCATTCGAATCACCACATATTGGAGACAAAGCATTATCAAGGCAAGATATTTCTTCCAAAGCTGAGGAGCAAAAAAGATTATTTTTTATATAAACTAGCTTCCCCAAGCTTAGACTTTTCCATAGCATTAGCAGTAATTGCGTTCATACTAATAACATTGCTACTAGCATGCAAATAAGGTTCCATAGGTTTTTTAATTTTTGCATCAAACAATCCATGTCTTAACTCAGGAAAAAGATTAAAAAGCTCACTAATTTTTTTGTTGTTTTCCATTATGCCTAACTAGTGAAAATAAAAACAAGAAACAAAAAGATAAAATTGTAGAATCTAAAGGAGATAGCTTCGAGCACTCACACACCGGCAACAGTGCTAGGAAATAGCTTAGTAGTCGGAGGATGTGAATACCTTTACCTTACCTCCCCGGCAACGGTGCCAAAATAGCTTGATGTCTACGCACGCTTCTATTCCTGTAGACAGTGTTGGGCCTCCAAGAGCAGAGGTTTGTAGAACAGCAAGTTTCCCTTAAGTGGATCACCCAAGGTTTATCGAACTCGTGGAGGTAGAGGTCAAGATATTCCTCTCAAGCAATCCTGCAATTAAGATACAAGAAGTCTCTTGTGTCCCCAACACACCTAATACACTTGTCAGATGTATAGGTGCACTAGTTCGGTGAAGAGATATTAAAACGCAGGTGGTATAGATGGTGATAAACGGTAATTGCGATCTGAAGTAAATATTGCAGGAAGTAAAGATGCACTAAAACAGTAAATAAGCGATGTTTGCAGTATTTGGAAACAAGGCCTAGGGATCCTACTTTCACTAGTGGCCACTCTCAACATTGCAATCATAATTGAATATAAATATAAGCACTTCATCATACTACTCTCCTGTTGGATAAAGAACTCAAATTCATTGGGCAAGTGTGCAAAAGCACACCTCAAAGGCGTATTCCCAAGTACTAATAAACACCCCACACCGTCACCGTGAGCATTCATAGGAGGTACTAACACACCACAATTCATAAGGGAGTTACACACGGCGCACACACTGTCACCATTACACCGAGGTCACAGTAACTCCAAAGTTCACATAATAAAACACTTGAATAGCATATGACATCTAGATTGCAAAGCCTATGATCACATAGATGAACAAATCAATGCTACTCTCAAACACTCTCTTGTTGGATAACAAACACCATTCATTGTGTAGGGCTACAAGAGCTCCCTCAAGCCGGAGTAAACAAGCTCCACAACATCCGGAGTTCATATTAAAGTAACCTCTAGAGTGCATAATAGACAAGAGTAACATCTACATATTCATAAAGATCACACCATGGGAGAGAGAGATGAACCACATAGCTACCGGTAGAGCCCTTAGCCTCGGGGAGAACTACTCCCTCCTCATGGGAGACAGCAACAGCGATGAAGATGGCGGTGGTGTCGATGGAGATGACTCCGGGGGCAATTCCCCTCCGGCGGCGTGCGGAACGAGACTGTCCCCGAAACTTGTCTTCGCAATGGCGGCGGCTACGGAACTCTTCATGGAATATGACTGGATTGTTTAAGGTTTTCACGACGGAGAGAATATATAGGCGAAGGGGCGATGTTGGTGGAGTCCCGAGGGGCCCACACCACATGGCAGCGCGGCCAGGGGTGGGGCCGCGCCCCCTAGGGTGTGGCCGCCTCGTGGCTCCTCTTTGTCTCCTCTTCGGTGTTCTGGAAGCCTCCATGGAAAATAAGACCGTGGGCTTTTGTTTCGTCCAATTCCGAGAATATTTCGTAGGATTGAAACCAAAAACAGCGAAACAGAACGGCGCTTCGACATCTTGTTAATAGGTTAGTACCGGAAAATGCATCAAAATGATATAAAGTATGCATAAATCATGTAGGTATTGTCATAAAACTAGCATGGAACATAAGAAATTATAGATATGTTGGAGACGTATCAGTCACCATCCTTACTTTGAGCACCTTCTCCAAAGCATAGCTGTCATTCTTAGTGTAATATGCTTGTCCCGGACTAATTGTGGTATAACTGTGATGCTTGTATCTTTCGATATTTTTACTTCTAGTCTTATCTTGAACTTCAGAGGTGCCTTGGCATTTATTTTTTGATCCACAAATAAGGGCAAGCGAGATACCACTTTCTCATATCATGTTATGAGCATTGCAATCCTGCAGATACTTATGTTTCATGTTGCTTATTATTGTGTTGGTATCTTTTCATAGCTTGCATGACTATTGAGTAGCCTTAGTTGCATACTTCTTATTATGAATTGCCTAAGTACTTGATCATATAGTGAGAATATATACATCATATGAAGCAAATAGGTTCGTGAAAGTTTCTTTTATCGCACTCAATTGTCACTGAATTGGAGGACAAGCAATAAGCTAAGCTTGGGGGAAGTGTTTACGTCCAAAATGTATCTACTTTCCCGAACACTTTTGATGTTGTTTTCCCACTAATTTGTGTGTTTTAAATACAACTAACACGGACTAACACTGTTTTCAGCAGAATTGCTCTGGTGTCTCGTTTTTTGCAGAAATCCAACTTTCAGGAAAATTCCCAGAAAATATCGCAAAGTCCCTATTTTACCCGAAGACTCGTGGAGCCGGAAGAGACTCGAGAAGAGCCACGGGGGGCCCACATGCCTAGGCGCGGGCCACCCCTGGCTGCGCCTAGGGGTGGTGTGGCCGCCTCGGGAACCCCCTCGACCTCTCCTCCTGGCTATATAAAAGACTCTGACCTGAAAATAGAGGGGGGTTCGACGTTTTTCCTGAAAGAGTTCCGCTGCTCCGCCGCCACCAGAAACCGCAATCCGGGAATCAGAAGCTCCATCCTGGCACCCTGTCGGGATGGGGAATTGGAAGAGATCATCGCCATCATCATCACCGACGCCTCTCCATCAACCATCCATGATCCCCATCCATTTGTGAGTAATTCCCTCACTGTAGGCTGGAAGGGATGGTAGGGATTGGATGAGATCATTCATGTAATAGCTATACGATTGTTAGGGGCATAGTGCATAATGCTTGTCACTTTGGGCCCGAGTGCCATGATCTCAGATCTGAACATGTTAATGATTCATGAGGATAATTTTTTTTTTTGATCTTACCTGCAAGTTGTGTACACATATCGTTGTCTGGAACCCGAGGCCCCCAAGTGATAGCAATTGGGATAACCAGAGGGGATGGCTGTGATGTGAGGATCACGTGTGTTCATGGAGTGTTAATGCTTTGCTCTGGTACTCTATTAAAAGGAGTACCTTAATTACCAGTAGATTCCCTTGAGTGTCCCCGCTGCAAACGGGCTGGTAGGACAAAAGATGTCGTGCAAGTTTCTCCTTACGAGCACACATGACTAAATAGGAACACACGCCTATGGTTACTTAGTACTTGGATGCTTTTATCATTGTTACTTGCAAATTCCCATGTCTTGCTTATTATATGAATTATATTATCCATGCAGCGCCCGTTCATCCATCCCTATGCCTACAATATTTTAATCCTGCTATCTACTGCAATCAGTGATGATGTTTTTATTTCGTTACTGATGTTACTTCATTACTGCTACTATATAAAACTATTACTACTGATAAACTGTTGCGAGCAAGTCTATTTCCAGGTGCAGCTGAATGAAAACTCATCTGTTAAAGCTTATAAATATTCTTTGGCTCCCCTTGTGTCGAAACAATAAATTTGGGTTTTACTTCCCTCAAATACTGTTGCGATCCCCTATACTTGTGGGTCATCAGCCCTTAGAGGAGGATGCTCTGAATGCTTGTCCTTGTTGGCTCGTCAGGGAACCAATCATAAGGATCATCACATAGAGATTGTCCTCCGCGCCCGTCAATCCCGGCCCCTCGTGGAAATGACCATGGGACTCCATTTGCAGGCTCCATAGAATGACCGTCCTATATGCTCGTGCTTGTTGGTTCCTCGAAGAAATAACCATAAGACCTCTGCACGTAGGCTCTGAAGAATCGTGATGTATGCGTGTTCTTGTTAGTTCCTCGGAGAGGTAACCATAAGACTCTGCATGTAGGCTCTGAAGAATTGTCATGTATGTGTGTTCTTGTTAGTTCCTCGGAGAGGTAACCGTAAGACTCTGCATGTAGGCTCTGAACAATTGTCATGTATGTGTGTTCTTGTTAGTTCCTCGGAGAGGTAACCATAAGACTCTACATGTAGGCCCTGATGTGCGATGCACGTGGAGGGTGTCATGTATGCATGTTCTTGTTGGTTCCTCGAGGAGGTAACCGTAAGACTTTACATGTAGGCTCTAACGTGACTCCTTGTTAGTCCCTCGAGGAGGTAACTGTAAGGTTCGCACGTAGGGTGTGTCCTGTATGCCTGTTCTTGTTGGTTCCTCGGGGAGGTAACCGTAAGACTTTACATGTAGGCTCAGACGTGACTCCTTGTTAGTCCCTCGGGGAGGTGACCGTAAGGTTCACACGTAGGGGGCATCCTGTATGCGTTCTCTTGATGGTTCCTCGAGGAGGCGACCATAAGATTCACATGTAGGCTCTGATGTGTCTCCTTGTAAGTCCCTCGGGGAGGTGACCGTAAGGTTTGCACATGTATAAGAGTTATCCTGTCAGCGGATTCTGTTGGTTCCTCGAGGAGGTAACCGTAGACCTGGACCTTAGGCTTTACCGCGACTCCTTGTTGGTTCCTCGGGGAGGTAACCGTAAGGTTCTGCACGTTGTTTTGCTCGTGCGATGTGTTGCTGCATGAGTGGACCAGACTCCAGAGGCCCTGGAGATTTGGTGTAGTGCGGGTAGCAACCCTGCTGCCATAGCTCGTTTTCCAGACACGGAGCTGATGGGTTGCCCCGACTAAGGCGTGATACCCAGTACCCACTCAAGCAACATATTTCTTCGAGAACTCAGGGAACATTTTGGGACAATTTTGTAATCTTCAAGAAGTCCAGATGGAGCGACCAATCTGTGAACCCAGGAAGACCAATCTGAGAATAATAAGCGCATGGCGCATTCTTGAAAGGTATGACAATTGTGTTGACTACAATTCTGCCTGCAAAAGATCCTTCCAGAATAAAATGCGGCTGGAGAGTAATAGGCGCATGGTGCATTCTTGAAAGGTGTGACAATTGTATTGATTACAATGCTGCCTGCAAAAGATCCTTTCAGAAAGAAATGCGGCTTGAGGGAAGCATGTCAGATAGGCCTTAGAGGGGCAGATGGACGCGCCACTATTTGCTTCCTGCAGAGTAGCTGCTGCTTCAGATTCCTTCGGGAGAAATAAGGCCAGGGGACTTGTGACATCTCTATCTCAAGGAGGCAGCCTGGCATGTCCCTACTTATCATCCGCAGAACACCTGATGCTGTCTAGTCAAGAGGCCTGAAAGCTGCGACATGACAGGTGAGGGTGGCGTTCTAAAGATGCAAGCCCCCGAGCCCTACCTAGTATTGGAGTGCCAGAGAATTCTTCGCTGATGCGTCTGGGACCCGTGTACCGTTGGGGTGCCAGAGAGGAGACTTTGACTTGAAGCGACGGAGAGACCTTCCTTGCCGTGAGGGCTCTGCTGAACTTCCCTCGCTCGGCTCCCTGTTGGCATGTTCATATGCTATCTGAAAGAGTCGGGCGACGGTGACCGGTCATGGAGAGAGCAACAGATCTTCCACAACCTGCCGGTTGGTGGTACCTGTGTTGAAGGCGTTCACAACCAGCTTTTCACTGACCTTTGGAAGCCGGAGTGGTCGGAAGCCTGTTGAATGGGCCCCAGCGCTCAAATAGCCCCCAGCACGGGCCCGCAGGAGGCGTGGTGCTCTCTTGAGGTTGGAGACTTTCTTCCTCTTGATGCTTGGGTGCTTGGCGCGTCCGACGCCGCCAGGCTTCACCTTGTTCTTGCTGGAGATTCGTGTCCGCGAAGGAACACGGGTATCACCGAACCCGAGAGGTTCGAACACAGGGGACTCAAGATCACGTCATCGCCTTACCGAGGTGGGCACTGCAGAGAGAGACACGGCAGTTACCCAGGTTCAGGGCCCTCGGAGAGGTAAAACCTCTATGTCCTACTTTGGTGGATGTATTGCAGGTCACAGCGAAGGAGATGAACGTACATATGTCTATGGTTTGTGATCACTCTGGATCGTCCCCTTCTACTTACAAGATGGACATAGTCCATGGTTGATTAAAGTGCCGGTCCATGGAAGATGCTGAGGTCATCAATGATGCCTCCGCTGGCAGCTTGTGCCTTCCACCCAGCCTTGCACTAAAGAGGCAAGGGCAGGGTCCTGGTCTTCTGGACCTCGTCGAGCCCGCTTTAATCACAAAGGAGGAAAGGGAATCTTGCCTCCTCGGGACGGAGCTTTGTGAGCTCAGCCATGACGTGAGTGGCACAGGCATTGTTTGTCTTGTAGCCTGGGCACCCACTTCGCAGGTACTTGCTGCAGGTTTGGTGGGGAGGGAATCCTAAGTCCCCTTGGCATATATTGCCGTCTCCGTAGGGACCTTCCCATATGGAGAGGTCTGTGGCTCGGGAACCTCCGCGGGGAGTTCCTCCCCGAGCCTGTCTTCCGCTCCGGCTTGATGTCTCTGAGAGGGCTTCATACCTCGCGGAGCCTCACTCGGGAGTAGCCTCCCTGAGTGATTGCTTCCGAGGAGTTACCATGGGCCCAACAACCATAGGTCCATGGCACCCTAGTTGCCAGGGATCCCACAGTAGCCGCCGGGCACGTGTCCTTTTTGCGGTCGTTGATGGCCGCGAAAGGGCATGTGGCCAACAATTGCTGGCACTAGTCTCTTCACGTGGGCCTACCGGCCGGCGCAGTCGATTGCATCTGAACCGTGCACACCAAACGGCAGAAGATCCTCCACCGTTGGTTTGAAAACCGCGGCGCGACAAGACGTGGCCTTGCGGTTGCGCGCATGGTTTTCGGGGCGCGTGGCATTCCCCGGTGATCAATGCGCGGCAATCAAAGCACTGGCGGACCCATCGGTCCGGGTTTTTAAGGAGGGAAGAGGGTTCGCCTCTCTCTTCACTCACAATTCTTCATCTTCTCCAGTCCTTATCCCACTTGGCATCGAACTTGTCGATGTTGGCCGGCGCGGCGGAGGGCTCCATCGCGAGGAAGCCGAGAAGCCCGAGGGTGGTTGCGCGCGGTGTGGGAGCGACCCCCCCGGCGACCGCGAGGCCGAGCAGCAGCGGAGGGCCTGCTAAGCGCCCTCGCGACCGTCCACCGTGCAGGCGCGACAAGAAGCCACGAAAGAGGCGCGGCGGTCGGCCGCCCGAGCCCGCATCTACCGAGTGTGCTCCGCGCTCCCGCTCCCGCCGTGAAGCCCGAGGAGGGCCGCGTTGTCCGATTCACCGACCTCCTCGTGGTCCTTGATGCCTCCGGGTTGAGCCTGAGGCTGCCCCTTCCTTCAGTGCGCCAAGATGCCCGGCAGCACTCCCATGTACTATTGGAGCTACGCGCGTCAACGCCCTGACGTCCTCCCTCACGTCCGCTGGCTACGTTGAGCTCGAGAACGCCCTTGTCTTCTCGGTGGCACCGCATTTGAGCCATTTTCCAATTGCGGCTCCGCGCCGGTCGTCGCCGCATCGCCACCCCCTCTCCTGATCCAGTGAAGACCCGTTCAGGGGGCCTTTTGTTGATCCTCCTCTAGGCGAGCTTATCTTTCTCCTAGAGGATCTGTTCTTGTCACAGGGGAAAAAGGGTGTACTCCTTCTGGTGACACGAGCATAATTAGTAGTAGCATATTGTAGACATCACCCATGAGGCACTATCTGTAATGTAAATATGATTTTGAATGAAGTCTGCCAGGGTGCACTCCTAACCCTCGTGGAGGTTCCGTACGTCGTTGCGTTCAGCCACATCGTCTCAGATACTATCCTCCGGTCAAAGTAACATAGCGATTAGCCCGAGAGGACCAGTCACTTGTTGCTTTCTAGGCGAGGTAGCTGATGTAACTCGCGAGGGTGTGCCTCGGAACCCCCCGATAGTATGTCTAGAAGGGACAAGAGCGCATAAGAACCACGCGAAGAGTTTGCGAGAGTTGGAGGCGGTGGAGACTTATCTTATCAGAAAGCCGTAATCTCGTGGAGGGACTGCCCCTGGGCGAGGAAGAGAGGCGTCTTGCAATGGTAGCCGATTCCTCATGGAGGTAATTCCGGGTAACGATGCACTGCCTGGTTCCTGATATCCACTCCTTCTACGCCCTATGTTCCCCAGTTCCCGTGCGTGTAGTGCTCGAGACAACCAGCATCAAAGACTTTGGTGAGGTGGTTGCAACGGGTAAGCCCAAAACCAGAGCTCAATAGCCTAGGCTTGACGCTCGAGGGGGCTGATCCCGGATAGGACACCATGCCCAGCCCCCGCTCGAGTGGTGCACGCATAGGGGTACTCCAGAACGTACGAGCGCCTGTTATCCCAGGTACTTGCATCTGCTGGCCATCCCACGGTGCTGAGGTGATTGCGCCACGTGAGCACTTTGACTTATGACCACTCGCATCTGAGCCGTGCACACCAAACGACCATTGATCCACAACCGTTGATACAGCGACCATCACGGAGTGGGCCGCATATAAAAAGATATGGGGTTGCCTGTTGTTTTGCCTACTCCCCAGTCCTCCTCCTTTTATCTTGCTCCCATTAGATGGCGCTGAAGAGGCTCTTTGCATCCGAGAAGAACAAAGGTCCTGCAGTGCTGGAGAGAGCAGGTCCGGTGCCAAGATGACCGTGCGGTCGCCCTCCAGGGAGCAGGAGACGTGGAGGTCGAGGCGAAAGTCGAGGCTGCCATGGGGGCTCTTCCGGCGGGGCGTCATCCTCTGGAATGGGAGAAGGTAGTGCAACTACGGCAGCGAAACGGCCGCGAGCCCGCCCACCTGGGAGCCGCAACAAGAGAGGGGGTGCCCAGAAGGTCAACCCGCCTTCACCTCATTTACCTCCACAAAGTGTGGTGAAGCTAGAGGACGACGACCCTCTTCCTTGCATCGACTTTGTTTCCATCCTTGGTCTCCCCGGCTGGAGAGAAAGACTCTCGCTTCCCGAGCGCTCAGGTCTTGGCTCGGTTGACATCCTGCCCCTGCCGGTCACATTGTCCCATGCCAAGGTGGGGCGTGGTTGGAGCGTAGGGCTTGAGGTTTCTCCTTCTGGAAGAATGTTCTCTGTCGCCGGCTAGGATAGATTCGTCCACGACAACGGGCTCTCACAAGGAAACATCCTTCGATTCCGCTACCTTGGAGGCAAACACTTCTTAGTATATGTGTGGAATAACCTCTGGTGCCGAGTAATTATGTTGCCCGATCTTATGTAGCCGGGCGCCTTCTTTGGTTGTCGTAGTTAAGTTCAGGAGGGGAGAAAGTGAAGTAGGCTTCTCGAGATGTTGTGTCAGCTGTAACCAACTTGTAAGTTCTGCCTTATGAGCAAAATAGTATTATGACCTCTATGTCAGGGTAGCGCTGAGTGTTCGACCCATCCTCGAGGAGGCTTCTTGCCCTGAGTTATCCCCGAGGCTGCGCCCTTGAGGGCTAGCAATTGGTTGCACAAGCTGTTATCTGCTAAAGGTCCTCCGGGAGCCAGTAGAATAGCTCACGGGGGTTGTCCCCGAGTCTTTAGATTGCATGCTTAGGAGAAGCGGAGACGCACCATGACCGAGCCCCGAAGTCAGCGAAGGTCCGATGCGGGAGGACCCTTTGCCTCCGGCTTCATTATGCACTTTTCCGGGGAGAAAAACCACTGAGGGATGTCTGGTGACGATACGGTTTCTCCGAGAGAGCCCCCGGGCCCTAAGCCAACCCAGTTGTTCATTAGATGTGCTGCAACCGCCGCACTGGTCCTGCCTGTCCTCGCAGGTCCTTCGGGAGGCGACCGTGAAGCTCCACGGGCGGCCCTAAGAGGAGGATGCTTTGAATGCTCGTCCCTATTGTCTCCTTAGGTGGGCAATCATAAGGCTCATCATGTAGATATTTTCCCCCGCGCCCGTCAATCCTAGTCCTCCGAGGAGATTACCATAGGGCTCCATTTGCGGGCACCAATGAATATTTGTCCCGTGTGCTCGGGCTTGTTGGTTCCTTGAAGAAGTAACCATAAGACATCTGCACGTAGGCCCTGAGGAATCGTCCTTTTATGCGTGTTCTTGTTAGTTCCTCAGAGAGGTAACCGTAAGAGTCTGCATGTAGGCTCTGGAGAATTGTCCTGTTATGCGTGTTCTTGTTAGTTCCTCGGAGAGGTAACCGTAAGACTCGGCATGTAGGCTCTGACGTGCGATGCATGTGGGGGTGTCTTGTATGCCTGTTCTTGTTGGTTCCTCGAGGAGGTAACCGTAAGACTTTACATGTAGGCTCTGACGTGACTCCTTGTTAGTCCCTCGGGGAGGTTACTATAAGGTTTGCACGTAGGGGGTGTCCTGTATGCCTGTTCTTGTTGGTTCCTCGGGGAGGTAACCGTAAGACTTTACATGTAGGCTCTGAACATGACTCCTTGTTAGTCCCTCGGGCAGGTGACTGTAAGGTTTGCAGACGAGGGGCGTCCTGTATGCGTTCTCTTGATGGTTCCTCAAGGAGGTGACCATAAGATTCACATGTAGGCTATGATGTGTCTCCTTGTAGGTCCCTCGGGGAGGTGACCGTAAGGTTTGCACATGTATATGAATTGTCCTGTCAGCAGATTCTGTTGGTTCCTCTAGGAGGTAACCATAGACCTACGCCTTAGGCTCTTTTGCGTCTCCTTACTGGTTCCTCGGGGAGGTAACTGAAGGGTTCTGCGCGTTGTTTTGCTCGTGCGATGTGTTCCTCGAGTGTGTTGTCGTGCGAGGAGATCAGATACCCAGTGACTTGGTGAGGTGGCTTAGTGCGGGTAGCGACCCCGCTGCCAGAGCTCAGTGCCCAAGTGTAGGACTGATGGGTTACCCCGACTAAGGCACAGTGCCCAGCCCCCGCTCGCGCGGCGCACACAATCGAGAACTCAGGGAACGCTTTGAGACAAGTGTTTGAATTCTGTGAAGACCACTCCAGAATTCCAGCTTGCGATCCTCGTAAGGGCGAATATGAGAAACCCGTTTATGAGATTTATAGAGACCAATCTGAGAGACCAACACGTGAACTTCATGGACACCAATCTGAGAATAGGCGCACGACGCATTCTTGAACTTCATGACAATTGTGATTGATATGTGCTATTACAAATGTGACTTGGCAAAAGATCTATAGAAGTGTGAATTGACGGGAAACCCTAGCTTCCTTAGAGAGCAGTGCTGAGATTCTTCCGGAGAGATTGCCTGCAGAGGACAAAATCGGCCTTGGAGAGATTGGCGGGTGGACCTCGACATCCATTGTGTCGATCAAGCCGTGAAAGGCCCTATAACATGCAGAAGGGTGGGTGGACGATGTAAGACCCTTGCCCACATAATGCAGGAATCTCCTCCTGATGATCTTGTGCGACCAGAGAATTGAGAGGAGACATCGTTGAAGGGGGGAGACCTTTCCTGCCGTGAGTGCCTGAAGGCCCTGGTCCCAGGGCCCTGCCGGGACTCCCTAAAAGAGTCGGGCTACGGTGACCGGTGGAGAGAGCATCTGATTTCCACAATCCACAACCTGGCTTTTAGGCATCCATTCTTTGGTGCTTTGGAAGCTCAAAGTAGAGGTTAGCGTTGAATGAATGAACTCCGGCCTCGGGCGATGCTTCAACATCAGGAGATGCCGTAGCGCAGGCGTGTGGTCGGGGTGCTCCGGGTGCATCGTTGAAGTGGTGAATTTATTACTCTTGACCCCACCAGGCTTCACCTTATCCCGCCCTCGGACGAGGGGCAGAAAGGGATGCCCGGCAGGCGGAACGCCCCTTGGTGCAACACCTGCTGAGCCCCCAATGACCGTCGCAACCTCGGACATCGCGTGTGCGAGCCCGTAGATGCTGGTCAGCTACTGGTCGGAGCTCGTTCCTTCGGGACGGAACCGGAGCAGCTCCTGCGTGAGCCTCAGAACAATCTCAACGACCGGCTCCCGGCGATGGCTAGTCAGCGCTGCGGGTTCCACCGGATTGGCCATGAAGATGTAGCCAGAGATCGTCGAAGAAGAACGAGGACGGACTGAGTCCCCTACCTGGCGCGTCAAATACTGGAGATTTGTTTCCATGAAGGAACACGGGTATCACCTAACCGAGAGGTTCAAACACAGGGGACTCAAGATCACGTCGTCGCCTTACCGAAAGCGGGCACTGCAGAGAGAGACACATCAGTTACCCAGGTTCAGGGCCCTCAGAGTGGTAAGACCCCTACGTCCTGCTTTGGTGGATGTATTGCAGGTCACAAAGGAAGAAGATGACCGTAGAGATGTCTAGGGTTTGTGATCGCTCTGGATCGTCCCCTTCTGCTAGCTAGGCAAGGCCCCTTTAATAGAGGAGTTGGTCATCTTCCGCCGAAATATCTTGAGGAAGGGTTGCCACATCTCCCAACTGAGGGCAGGAAACTCTCCACCCTTTTCAAGATGGACATAGTACATGGTTGATTTAAAGTGTCGGTCCATGGCAGATTCTTAGGTCGTCAATGATGCCTCCGCTGGCAGCTTGTGCCGTCCACCCAGCCTTGCACTAAACATGCAATGGTAGGGTCCTGGTCTTCTGGTCCTCGTCGAGCCCGCTTTAATCACCAAAGAGGCAAGGGAATCTTGTTTGTGAGCTCAGCCATGACGTGAGTGGCGCATGACCCTTGTCTTACTCCCGAAGTCAGGGCCCGTCTGGGTGGCATCGATGCTCCCTTGGTCGATCTTATCGTCTCCAAAGAAGGCTCTCTAAGCTAGAGAGGCTGGTGGCTCGGGAACCTCCGCGAGGAAGTTCCTCCCCGAGCCTGTCTGACGCTCCAGCTTGATGTCTCCAAGAGGGTTTTATACCTCGTGGGGCCTCACTCGGGAGTAGCCTCCTCGAGTGATTGCTTCTGAGGTAACCACTATGGGCACAACCATAGGTCCATGGCACCCTAGTTGCCAGGGATCCCACAAGACCCCGTATGATGTTCACCATCTGGCCGAGGTGATGGCCACGAAGGTCTTGTATGCAATTTATTGCTGGCACGAAACTAATAACTTTTTCCGCCGGTCATGCTTTACTTGCATCTGACACACCAAAGTGGAGCAGCTACCGAAGGTGAAGACCTCTCTGAGGATGCTGAAGAGATTGTCGAGGCAGTTGAAGATAGCGATGCCTCTGAAGAGAAATAGGATGATGATGATGATGCGCTTCTTATTGCCAGGCGCCGAAGAACAATTGTCGACAATCTAATTGATACAACGGAGTCAAGTCCTAGCGAGCATGATGACGATGATGCTGATGATAACCTTCCTGATGCAACAGCTCCCGAAGCTTCGACAGCTCCGGTATCCAAAAGATCATCAGGTTTCTTTACCGACGAGGATGATTTGATGTCTCACTCGTCTGTCTCTTTTTCCTCATACCTTTTTAGAATTTCTAGTAATCTGTAGCTAATGTGACCAATGCCTTTTTATTAGTTCTGATGGAGACATGGATCCTCCTCCTTCGAAGAAAGCGAAGATTAGCTCCGAGAGGACGGTGTCGACAAAGGAAACAGTGACACTATCTTCTGAAGAAGAGCCAATAATTCCTCCTCCACCGAGAAGGGCAGTGAGAAAAGTCGAAGCTCCCCCAACTATTCCTTCGTCAGATGCTCCTGTTCCATCGTCTTCAAGTGGCCATCTAAGCACTTTTTCCTTTTCCTTTCTAATAATCCATACCCGAGTAGCCCCCGAACCCAGAGTTGGTTGGTTGCAGCCGAGTGTTGGATTTTTAATTTGTGATTTGTTTTGATAAATTCTTTGCTTCATTATCGCAGCCTATACAGGCTGCAATAGACATAGTGGTGGACTTCGCCAACCAGTTCATTCACATGGAAGCATAAAATGTTCGTCTTCGAGACATTGCCAAGTCTTTAACTGAACAGCTTGAAAAAGCTAACAAATTGGCAGCCGAAGCTCAAGGAGAATCCGCGACCTTGAAGAAAGAGTTGGATCTGCTGAAGGCGAAGATGAGGGAGGAGGAGCAGATCAAGATTGAAGTTCAAGTCCAAGCAGACAAGAAGGAGGGTGATCTCCGCAAATCCGTCAAAAGTCTGCTAGGTAAATTGCTTCGACTCCTTTATCTTTCTATCTTTGCCAAATTTTCTCCTTCTTATAACAGTTATTCTTTGTAATGCTTTAGGTGCTACATACATGCCTGTCGACCGTACCAACAGGCTTCGGGTGGATTCCATGTCGGACGCCATCTCCTTTGTCGTGGACTCCAGTGATCAGATTGAAGAGCTTCTGAAGAAGACAAAGGGAGCCCTGTCGAAGTTGTTCTCATTGATGTTCCTGAAGCTAGATCAAGAAAAAACTCTTGAGGAACTGGTGAACGCTTTCTTCATTGATACCAACAACACAATTGAGGTATTGAAGCATCGCTCATGTTTCTATGGAGAGCTTCTTGCGTTCCAACTATTAATGGAATATGGCTTTGAGGCCGACATGGAGCGCTTGACAAAAGCACTGCCGAAGAATGAGGATGGCTCAACTGTCGATATTGGCCTCTTTAATGACTCGACGCGCAAATGCGCACGCCAACTCCTTATATTGGCCGAGGATCAGAAGAAAAACTCTGCATCGGATGCTGCTCTGAGTTCATCCGCGCAAACTCAGGCGCCTTAATTTCATGATACCTTTATTTGTAATTTGAATATTATTTCAACCATCCTCTTGTAATGAAACATGATGGCTCTATTGCCAGCATCTACTTTTGTGAGCATACTTCTGAATGAAATGCTTTTGGCGCTCCCGATGGGAGTTTGAAATTGGCAATCCTATGGTTGATTTGCTGAATATGCATGTCAAATAATTTGCTGCAGGTGACTTCGACTGCTGCTCGTGCTGAAAGTTCTCTGAGCTCTACGACTGGTAATGACTCTGAACTTGTGCGTCAACTACGCAACCGAATATCTCAAATGAAGAAGGACCTGGTTGGAATCCATGATATGGCAGCATTGTGAAAAAGAAAGGCGAGCTAGCTGCAGAAGTCGAGAAATATGCTTTAGATGAATTGCAAAAAGCCACTGAAAGCTTAAATTGTAAGCAATCAATGTTTCCTTGTTCTTATATTCTTTTGAGGTTATAGCCTTCTTATACTTGATTGTTTCCTGTTTTCAACGCACTGGAAGAGAATAAGAGAGTTCGTGATAAGATTGAAGCCTTGACTGATTTATCGCAGCCGAAGGGCTCAATATGGACCAATAGATCAAATGCTGCAACTGTGGCCAAGTTTTAGTACCGAGTGGAACAGGTGCATGGTTTCTTCAACAAATGTCATGCAAACTTAAGCATGGTGTGGAAGACCATGTTTCCCCTCGACCCGGCCCCTCCTACTTTGTCGGCTTTGATGAGTCGATTCAAGAATCCTGCCAGAATTCAAGCTTTGATACGCAAGGAGCTCCTCGCTGGAGCCGAACTTGCATTTGCTTTTGTGCTGGCTTGTTATCCAACCCTTGATTTAGAATCAATTGCCAAGGCCAATGTGGAGGTTGATCAATATTACCCTGTCGCTAGGCACCCTGCTTATATCATTGTTTCTAGGATGGAGGCAAGTACAGAAACAAGCTTGCAGGCCCGAACTGATCAAGGAACCACGTCTTGAAGGAAATGTCTGAATATTAATGCACATAGTGCGATGTTTATGTTGTAATTAACACAAATGCTTTTGATCTTTGCCAATTGAGTTATACTTTCAATTGAATATAATCTTCTCCCATAATAACGATGTTCTTTTATAACACCCTATGCCGATGATGTTATTTTGTAACATCGTGTGTAGTCGATGACTTTGTGAATTTTTGGAAGGACCATAAGCCCAGTTGATAATTTTATTCGTGTAAAGTTGAAGGCAACTGAGTGATCAGGTCAATTTGCTCGTTCGATGACCCCATAGTAATCACAAATATGTTTTGCTGAGCCGCATGTATGTATTTTTATGTCGGCAGCAACCCTCGAGTAAACGAGGGAACCATGTGCCCAATTGGCTTCGTAGCACGGTGCACCAGCGTGGGCCTTTCTGATTTGTATAGTTTCCATCAATTTCAGCACTTCGTATGTTCCGTGAGGCTTTGTGGAAATTTTTATATTTTTATATGTGTAGATATTTTCATCAATCACACCACTCGAATGTTCCCTGAGGCTTTGATGAAAAACATAAGATATGGGCGCTGTAGCCCCCGAGTACTTTCGTGTACACTTATTGTATTGATATTTTGATAAATCTTTGAGACGACCATCGTGTGCATGATGTTTTTCTTTTAAACTCTGGCTCTCCCGATGGGAGTGAACATAGAAGCCGAATATTTTCATGAGCTGACGAATTGCGGATGAAGTAATAATTGTATGAATTGAACTAGAATTTTATAGATAGTATGCAACTGAGATATACATTGTCTTGACGATGGTAAGTTGCCTTATTGAAAAATAAGAAGATAAAAGGGCCTAAACATATAATCGTCGCAATTGTGCAACGTTCCATGGGTTGCCTTCCACCAATCCCGTTGTAGTATTTTTGATACGATAATCCCCTCCTGGGATGACTTCAGTGATGATGTAAGGTCCCTCCCAAGCAGATTCGAGCTTCAGACGCCCTTTTGTTTTAGTTGTAACACTAGGTCACCGAAGTTAAAGCTTCATGTGCGTACTCTTCGACTGTGGTAGTTTCGTATCTCCTGTTGATATATAGCCGTTCTGGCCAAAGCGATGTCTCGAGCTTCGTCCAAGTCCACAGCATCCTGGAGTGCCTGAACGGTTGTACTCTTGTTATATGCAATGACCCGAGGTGCTTCAAAACATACATCGGTAGGCAAAAAAGCTTCGCCTCCATGCACCGGAAAGAAGGGACGTATTGCGTCGATCTGTTTGTTGTAGTCCACAAACTCCACAGTACCCATGGTAGCTCTTCTACCCACGCACCAGCTGCCTTTGTGAGATGCTTTTTTAATGCCGTCACAAATTAGTCCATTGATTTTCTCCGCTTGCCCATTGGTTTGAGGATGTGAAACCGAAGCAAAGCTGAGTTTGATGCCGAGCTTTTCGCAAAATTTGCGAAACTCGTCGAATGCGAAGTTGCTTCCGTTGTCTGTGATGATACTGTGAGGCACGCCAAAGCGACATGTGATACCATTGAAGAATTTAACATCTGTTGCAGCTGTTTGATTGGTGACTGGTATAGCCTCGATCCATTTGGTGAACTTTTCGACTGTTGCCAATAGGTAGGTATGCCCACCTGGCGAAGATTTCAGCATCGGTCCAACTTGATCGAGTCCCCATTGCGCAAAGGGCCGTGCAAGAGGTATCGTCATAAGGTCGTGGCTAGGGCATGTGGTTTTGGTGCGAAGCGTTGACATGGAGTACACTTCTTGACCAATTCTCTCGCGTCGGCTATTGTTGTTGGCCAATAGAACCCGACTCTGAAGGCTTTAGCTACGAGTGCTCAGCTACTTGCATGGTGGCCACACGTTCCTTCGTGTATTTCTCGTAGTAAGCCTTTCCATCCTCGAGTGTGATGCATCCCTGAAATATGCCAGATATACTCCGTTTGCAAAGTTCACCTGCTACCACTATATATGCTTTAGATCGGTGCATGATGCGGCGAACTTTTGCCGGATCGTCTGGTATCTCCTGCCGAAGCAAATATGCTAGGAAAGGCTTGGTCCATACGGGCTCGAGGAGCAGAACCTGCTGGCTTGGGCCATCAGTTAGTTTCTCTTCGGCTTCTTGTAGTGTAGCCCCCAATTCAGTAGCCAACTATATGGGAGGTGTCGATGTTTTAACTTTGATAGATCGTTGATTGATTACTTCATAAAAAAGTCCATCCGGAATCGTAGAGCATGTGGAGCCGATGTTTTCCAAGGTGTCAGCTTCTTCGTTGCTAGCTCTGCCGATGTGTTTCAGTTCGCAACCTTCAAACTTGGCTTCCATCGACTGGTACATTTGGCGGTAAGCAATCATGTTGTCGCTGATCGCATCGCATAGATTCATTAACTGTTGGACGACGAGATTTGAGTCTCCATAAATATCCAGGCGTGTGGCACCGTGCTTGTGACGGTAAAGCACACGTCCGTTGGGAACCCCAAGAGGAAGGTATGATGCGTATAGCAGCGAGTTTTCCCTCAGAAAGAAACCAAGGTTATCGAACCAGTAGGAGATGAAGATCACGTGAAGGTTGTTGGTGAAGGAGTGTAGTGCGGCGCAACACCAGAGATTCCGGTGCCAACATGGAACCTGCACAACACAATCAAACTACTTTGCCCCAACTTAACAGTGAGGTTGTCAATCTCACCGGCTTGCTGAAAACAAAGGATTAAACGTATGGTGTGGAAAATGATGTTTGCTTGCAGAAAACAAAAGAGAACAATGATTGCAGTAGGTTGTATTTCAGATGTAAAAGAATTGACCGGGGTCAACAGTTCACTAGTGATGTCTCTCCAATAAGATAAATAACATGTTGGGTGAACAAATTACAGTTGGGCAATTTACAAATAGAGAGGGCATAACAATGCACATACATATCATGATGACTACTATGAGATTTACTTAGGGCATTACGACAAAGAACATAGACCGCCATCCAGCATGCATCTATGCCTAAAAAGTCCACCTTCGGGTTAGCATCCGCACCCTTCCAGTATTAAGTTGCAAACAACAGACAATTGCATTAAGTACTGTGCACAATGTAAACAATACAAATATCCTTAGACAAAGCATTGATGTTTTATCCCTAGTGGCAACAACACATCCACAACCTTAGGGGTTGCTGTCACTCCCCCAGATTCAATGGAGACATGAACCCACTATCTAGCATAAATACCCCCTCTTGGAGTTACAAGTATAAACTTGGCCAGAGCCTCTACTAGCAACGGAGAGGATGCAAGATCATAAATAACATATATGATAGATCAATAATCAACTTGACATAGTATTCCATATTCATCGGATCCCAACAAACACAACATGTAGCATTACAAATAGATGATCTTGATCATGATAGGCAGCTCACAAGATCTAAACATGATGGCACAGGAGAAGACAACCATCTAGCTACTGCTATGGACCCGTAGTCCAAGGATGAACTACTCACGCATCAGTCCGGAGGCGGGCATGGTGATGTAGAGCCCTCCGGTGATGATTCCCCTCTCCAGCAGGGTGTCGGAGGAGATCTCCTGAACCCCCTGATAACGCGTGAAGCACATGTCCGTTGGGATCCCCAAGTGGAAGGTGCGATGCGTATAGCAGCAAGTTTCCCTCAGTATGAAACCAAGGTTGTCGAACTAGTAGGAGATGAAGGCCACGTGAAGGTTGTTGGTGAAGGAGTGTAGTGCGGCGCAACACCAGGGATTCCGGCGCCAATGTGGAACCTGCACAACACAACCAAAATACTTTGCCCCAACTTAACAGTGAGGTTGTCAATCTCACCGGCTTGCTGTAAACAAAGGATTAAACGAATGGTGTGGAGAATGATGTTTGCTTGTGAAGAACAATAGAACAGAGATTGCAGTAGATTGTATTTCAGATGTAAAAGAATGGACCGGGGTCCACAGTTCACTAGTGGTGTCTCTCCAATAAGATAAATAGCATGTTGGGTGAACAAATTACAGGCAATTGACAAATAGAGAGGGCATAACAATGCACATACATATCATGATGACTAATATGAGATTTACTTAGGGCATTACGACAAAGTACACTATCCAGCATGCATCTATGCCTAAAAAGTCCACCTTCAGGTTAGCATCCGCACCCCTTCCAGTATTAAGTTGCAAACAACAGACAATTGCATTAAGTATGGTGCGTAATGTAATCAACACAAATATCCTTAGACAAAGCATTGATGTTTTATCCCTAGTGGCAACAGCACATCCACAACCTTAGAACTTTCTGTCACTGTCCCAGATTCAATGGAGGCATGAACCCACTATCGAGTATAAATACTCCCTCTTGGAGTCACAAGTATCAACTTGGCCAGAGCCTCTACTAGCAACGGAGAGCATGCAAGATCATAAACAACACATATATGATAGATCAATAATCAACTTGAGATAGTATTCCATATTCATCGGATCCCAACAAACACAACATGTAGCATTACAAATAGATGATCTTGATCATGATAGGCAGCTCACAAGATCTAACATGATAGCACAATGAGGAGAAGACAACCATCTAGCTATTGCTATGGACCCATAGTCCAAGGATGAACTACTCACACATCAATCCGGAGGCAGGCATGATGATGTAGAGCCCTCCGGTGATGATTCCCTCTCTCCGCAGGGTGCCGAGCGATCTCCTGAATCCCGAGATGGATTGGCGGCGGCGGCTCGGGAACTTTTTCCGTATCGTGGCTCTCCTCTGTAATAGGGTTTTCGACGAGAGTTTAAGTAGGCGGAAGGGCAGAGTCGGAGGAGGCACGGGGGCCCACACCATAGGCCGCGCGGGCCCCTTGCCGGCGCGCCGCCTCATGGGCGGCGCCTCGTGCCCCCACTTCGTATCCTCTTTGGTCTTCTGGAAGCTTCGTGGAAAAATAAGACCATGGGCGTTCGTTTCGTCCAATTCCGAGAATATTTCCTGTGTAGGATTTCTGAAACCAAAAACAGCACAAAACAGGAACTGGCGCTTTGGCGTCTCGTTAATAGGTTAGTGCCGGAAAATGCATATAAATGATGTAAAGTGTATATAAAACATGTGAGTATTGTCATAAAACTAGCATGGAACATAAGAAATTATAGATACGTTTGAGACGTATCAAGCATCCCCAAGCTTAGTTCCTACTCGCCCTCGAGTAGGTAAACGATAACAAGGATAATTTCTGAAGTGACATGCTGTTATCATAATCTTGATCAATACTATTGTAAAGCATATGAAATAAATGAAGTGATTCAAAGCAATGGTAAAGACAATGACTAAACAACTGAATCATATAGCAAAGACTTTTCATGAATAGTACTTTCAAGACAAGCATCAATAAGTCTTGCATAGAGTTAACTCATAAAGCAATAAATTCTTAGTAGAAAGTTTTGAAGCAACACAAAGGAAGATATAAGTTTCAGCGGTTGCTTTCAACTTCAACATGTATATCTCATGGATAATTGTCAACACAAAGTAATATGATGAATGCAAATAAGCAAGTATGTAGGAATCAATGCACACAGTTGACACAAGTGTTTGCTTCTAAGATAGAAAGAAGTAGGTAAACTGACTCAACATAAAGTAAAAGAATGGCCCTTTCGCAGAGGGAAGCATGGATTACTATTTTTGTGCTAGAGCTTTTATTTTGGAAACATACAAACAATTTTGTCAATGGTAGTAATAATTCATATGTGTTATGCATAAGACATCCTATAAGTTGCAAGCCTCATGCATAGAATACCAATAGTGCTCGCACCTTGTCCTAATTAGCTTGGATTTACATGGATTATCATTGCATAACATATGTTTCAACCAAGTGTCACAAAGGGGTACCTCTATGCCGCCTGTACAAAGGTCCAAGGAGATAAATCGCATTTGATTTCTCGTTTTTGATAGATCTCAACTAAGGACATCCATACCGGGACAACATAGAAAACAGATAATGGACTCCACTTTAATGCATAAGCATTCAACAACAGATAATATTCTCATAAGAGATTGAGGATTAATGTCCAAACTGAAACTTCCACCATGATCCATGGCTTTGGTTAGCGGCCCAATGTTCTTCTCTAACAATATGCATACTCAAACCATTTAATCATGATAAATCGCCCTTACTTCAGACAAGACGAACATGCATAGCAACTCACATGATATTCAACAAAGGTGCAATAGTTGATGGTGTCCCCAGAAACATGGTTACCGCTCAACAAGCAACTTATAACAAATAAGATACATAAGCTACATATTCTTTACCACAATAGTTTTTAAGCTATTTTCCCATGAGCTATGTATTGCAAAGACAAAGAATGAAATTTTAAAGGTAGCACTCAAGTAATTTACTTTGGAATGGCAGAGAAATACCACATAGTAGGTAGGTATGGTGGACACAAATGGCATAGGTTTTGGCTCAAGGTTTTGGATGCACGAGAAGTATTCCTCTCAGTACAAGGCTTTGGCTAGCAAGGTTGTTTGAAGCAAACACAAGTATGAACCGGTTCAGCAAAACTTACATAAGAACATATTGCAAGCATTATAAGACTCTACACTGTCTTCCTTGTTGTTCAAACACTTCACCAGAAAATATCTAGACTTTAGAGAGACCAATCATGCAAACCAAATTTCAACAAGCTCTATAGTTCTTCATTAATAGGTGCAAAGTACATGATGCAAGAGCTTAAACATGATCTATTTGAGCAAAACAATTGCCAAGTATCAAATTATTCAAGACCATATACCAATTACCACATGAAGCATTTTCTGTTTCCAACCATATAACAATGAACGAAGCAGTTTCAACCTTCGCCATGACCATTAAAAGTAACACTAAGAACACTAGTGTTCATATGAACGAGCGGAGCGTGTCTCTCTCCCACACAAGGAATGCTAGGATTCTATTTTATTCAAACACAAACAAAAATAAAAACATACAGACGCTCCAAGTAAAGCACATAAGATGTGACGGAATAAAAATATAGTTTCACTAGAGGTGACCTGATAAGTTGTCGATGAAGAAGGGGATGCCTTGGGCATCCCCAAGCTTAGATGCTTGAGTCTTCTTGAAATATGCAGATGAACCACAGGGCATCCCCAAGCTTAGACTTTTCACTCTTCTCGATCATATTGTATCATCCTCCTCTCTTGATCCTTGAAAACTTACTCCACACCAAACTCAAAACAAACTCATTAGAGGGTTAGTGCATAATCAAAAATTCACATATTCAGAGGTGACATAATCATTCTTAACACTTCTGGACATTACCCAAAGCTACTGAAAGTTAATGGAACAAAGAAATCCATTCAACATAGCAAAAAAGGCAATGCGAAATAAAAGGCAGAATCTATCAAAAGGGCAAGTCAGGAGGGGGCACAGGGGCCCCACACCATAGGCCGGTGCGGGCCCCATGCTGGCCGCGCCGCCCTATGGTTAGGGCGCCTCATGGCCCCACTTCGTATCCTCTTCGGTCTTCTGGAAGCTCCGTGGAAAAATAAGACCCTGGGCGTTCGTTTCGTCCAATTCCGAGAATATTTCCTTTGTACGATTTCTAAAACCAAAAACAGACAAAACAGGAACTGACGCTTCGGCATCTCGTTAATAGGTTAGTGCCGAAAAATGCATATAAATGATGTAAAGTGTATATAAAACATGTGAGTATTGTCATAAAACTAGCATGGAACATAAGAAATTATAGATACGTTTGAGACGTATCACCCCCCGAGTTAGGGTTGACGGCGGCGGCGTCTCTGGGACTGTTCTCGTATTCTGGCTCTCCGTGCTAGGGTTTTCGGGGACGAAGGAATAAATAGGCGAAGGGCGGAGTCGGGGGAGCCAGGGGGCTCCCTCCCCATATGTCGGCGCGCCTAGGGGCCTGGCCGCGCCGCCCTATGGTGTGGCCCCCCTGCTGGCCTTCCTCGACTCTTCTTCGGACTTCTGGAACACTCCGTGGAAAATAGGGCCGTGGGCTTTTGTTTCGTCCAATTCCGAGAATATTTGTAAACTAGCTTTTCTGAAATCAAAAACCGCAGAAAACAGGAACTGGCACTGCGGCATCTTGTTGATAGGTTAGTCCCAGAAAATGCATAAAAACATTATAAAGTGTGAATAAAACATGTAGGTATTGTCATAAAACAAGCATGGAACATAAGAAATTATAGATATGTTGGAGACGTATCAGGCATCCCCAAGCTTAGTTCCTACTCGCCCTCGAGTAGGTAAACGATAAAAAGAATAATTTCTGAAGTGACATGCTACCAACATAATCTTGATCAACACTATTGTAAAGCATTTGAGATGAATGAAGTGACTCAAAGCAATGGTCTATAGTTTGCTAACAAAAAAGATAATGACTAAACAACTGAATCATATAGCAAAAACTTTTCATGAATAGTACTTTCAAGACAAGCATCAAAAAGTCTTGCGTAAGAGTTAACTCATAAAGCAATAGATTCTTAATAAGAGGTTTTGAAGCAACACAAAGGAAGATTTAAGTTTCAGCAATTGCTTTCAACTTTCAACATGCATATCTCATGGATAATTGTCAACACAAAGTAATATAATAAGTGCAATAAGTAAATATGTAAGAATCAATGCACACAGTTGACACAAGTATTTGCTTCTAAGATAGAAAGGAGTAGGTAAACTAACTCAACATAAAGTAAAAGAAAGGCCCTTCGCAGAGGGAAGCAGGGATTAAATCATGTGCTAGAGCTTTTCAAGTTTTGAAATCATATAGAGAGCATAAAAATAAAGTTTTGAGAGGTGTTTGTTGTTGTCAACGAATGGTAGTGGGAATTCTAACCCCCTTGTCAAACAGACTTTCAAAGAGCGGCTCCCATGAAGGATGTTATATCTACCAGCAAGGTAGATCATCCCTCTTCTCTTTTGTTTACACATGTATTTTAGTTTTAGTTATAGATGACACTCCTCCCAACCTTTTGCTTTCACAAGCCATGGCTAACCGAATCCTCAGGTGCCTTCCAACATTTCACATACCATGGAGGAGTGTCTATTGCAAAATTAAGTTGCTTACTGATAAATCATGGCAAAACATGTGAATAGAATTATTAATGAAAGTTAATTAATTGGGGCTGGGCACCCCGTTGCCAGCTCTTTTTGCAAAATTATTGGATAAGCGGATGTATATGCCACTAGTCCATTGGTGAAAGTCTCCCCAACAAGATTGAAAGATAAAACACCACATACTTCCTCATGAGCTATAAAACATTGACACAAATAAGGAGTAATAAAGTTTTGAATTGTTTAAAGGTAGGACATGAAGTATTTACTTGGAATGGCAGAAAAATACCACATAGTAGGTAGTTATGGTGGACACAAATGGCATAAATTTTGGCTCAAGGTTTTGGATGCATGAGAAGCATTCCCTCTCAGTACAAGGCTTTGGCTAGCAAGGTTGTTTGAAGCAAACACAAGTATAAACCGGTACAACAAAACTTACATAAAAACATATTGCAAGCATTATAAGACTCTACACTATCTTCCTTGTTGCTCAAACACTTTTACCAGAAAATATCTAGACCTTAGAGAGACCAATCATGCAAACCAAATTTCAACAAGCTCTACGGTAATTCTCCACTAATAGGTTTAAACTACATGATGCAAGAGCTTAAACATGATCTACTTGAGAGCTCAAAACAATTGCCAAGTATCAAATTATTCAAGACAATATACCAACTACCACATGATGCATTTTCCGTTTCCAACCAAATATCAATAAGTGCCACGGCTTTCAGCTTTCGCCATCAACATGAAAAATAAAACGAAGAACAAGTGTTCAAATGAAAAAGCGGAGCGTTTCTCTCTCCCACGCAAGCATGTTAGGATCTGATTTATTCAGAGAATGAAAATAACAAAACGAAAATAAAAGCACATAGACGCTCCAAGTAAAGCACATAAGATGTGACGGAATTAAAATATAGTTTCACTAGAGGTGACCTGATAAGTTGTTGATGAAGAAGGGGATGCCTTGGGCATCCCCAACCTTAGACGCTTGAGTCTTCTTGAAATATGCAGGGATGAACCACGGGGCATCCCCAAGCTTAGACTTTTCACTCTTCTTGATCATATTATATCATCCTCCTCTCTTGATCCTTGAAAACTTCCTTCACACCAAACTCAAAGCAATCTCATTAGAGGGTCAGTGCATAATCAAAAATTCACATGTTCAGCAAGGACACAATCATTCCCAACACTTATGGACATTACCCAAGGCTACTGAAATTCAAGGGAGCAAAGAAATCCACTCAAACACAGTAAAAGAGGAAATGCAAAATAAAAGGCAGAATCTGTCAAAACAGAGTAGTCCGTAAAGACGAATTTTTTAGAGGCACTTAACATGCTCAGATGGAAAAGCTCCAGTTGAACGAAAGTTGCATACATATCTGAGGATTACTCATGAATTGTTTCAGCATTTTACGAGTTTTCTACAGAGAGAAAAACTCAAATCCGTGACAGCTAAAAATCTGTTTCTACGCAGAAATCCAAATCTAGTATCAACTTTCTATCATAGACTTTACTTGGCACAACAATGCAAGAAAATAAAGATACAAAGGTATTGCTACAGTAGTAACAAGCACCTTGACTCAAATATGAAACAAAAATTGCAGAAATAAAATAATGGGTTGTCTCCCATAAGCGCTTTTCTTTAGCACCTTTGAGCTAGGCGCAGAAAGTGTAAATCAAGTAACTTCAAGAGAAGAAGCATCAACATTATTACCAAGGGCTTTACGCCTACCCCTCTTACTCTTATTCTTACTCTTTGATCTAGGGAATACATGACCGCATCCGGGTGTAGAGGTAAAATTTAAAGTGCCTTTTCCCACATCTACGGTTGCTCCCAAGAGTTTCAGCAGGGATCTTCCAAGTGTGATTTGTCTTGTCCCTACACATTCAATAACGAGATAATCAGTGGATACCGTTCTTCCAAGAAAGGTTGTGAACACACCTTCAGCTATCCCCTTAGGAATTATAACAGAATTATCAGCAAGAGTTATTCCTTCTCCACCTTCAGTAAGTCCCCAAAGTTTCAAAGATTCATAAATACTTTTAGGCATAAGGCAAAACTCAGACATAATATCACAACGGGCATAAAAAGTTTCACCACAAATAGCAACCTTAATAGTAGGGACCCACATTGAAGGTTCAAAGCTTACTGGAACATAATCATAATATTCACGAATCTGATTATACCCTTCTTTTAAACAAGATATATTTGTCTCGAGAGTGTTTAATCTATTATGAATGCTAGCAAGAGATGAATCAAAGTTATTAGCTGAGCTAGATGATGCAACCAATTTTTTTATGGCATTAAAAGCTTGATCCCCATCGCAGTGAAGGAAATCTCCTCCCACTACAACATCCAAAGCATATCTATAGTGAAGAATAAGCCCAAAATAAAAGTTACTAAGAAGCAGGCTTAGAGTCATTTTAGGTTCAGTTTTACCATAAGAATCAAAAATTCTAGACCAAGCTTCTTTAAAACTCTCCTCATCCCCTTGTTTAAAAGTAAAGATCAATTCCTCAGGTGACAGAGTAACAAGTACAGGACTAGACATGATAACAAAATAAATTAACTGCAAGTAACTAATTTTTTTGTGTTTTTGATATAAAGAAAGCAAACAAGACAAAAAATAAATAAAGCAAGACAATAAACAAAGTAAAGAGATTGGATGTGAGAGACTCCCTTGCAGCGTGTCTTGATCTCCCCGGCAACGGCGCCAGAAAAGTAGCTGCTTGTGACGGTAAAGCACACGTCCGTTGGGAACCCCAAGAGGAAGGTATGATGCGTACATCAGCGAGTTTTCCCTCAGTAAGAAACCAAGGTTATCGAACCAGTAGGAGATGAAGATCACGTGAAGGTTGTTGGTGAAGGAGTGTAGTGCGGCGCAACACCAGGGATTCCGGTGCCAACATGGAACCTGCACAACACAATCAAACTACTTTGCCCCAACTAAACAGTGAGGAGGTTGTCAATCTCACCGGCTTGCTGAAACAAAGGATTAAACGTATGGTGTGGAAAATTATGTTTGCTTGCAGAAAACAAAAGAGAACAATGATTGCAGTAGGTTGTATTTCAGATGTAAAAGAATGGACCGGGGTCCACAGTTCACTAGTGGTGTCTCTCCAATAAGATAAATAACATGTTGGGTGAACAAATTACAGTTGGGCAATTGACAAATATAAAGGGCATAACAATGCACATACATATCATGATGACTACTATGAGATTTACTTAGGCATTACCAAAGAACATAGACCGCCATCCAGCATGCATCTATGCCTAAAAAGTCCACCTTCGGGTTAGCATCCGCACCCCTTCCAGTATAAGTTGCAAACAACAGACAATTGCATTAAGTACTGTGCGTAATGTAAACAATACAAATATCCTTAGACAAAGCATTGATGTTTTATCCCTAGTGGCAACAGCACATCCACAACCTTAGGGGTTGTTGTCACTCCCCAGATTCAATGGAGACATGAACCCACTATCTAGCATAAATACCCCCTCTTGGAGTTACTAGTATCAACTTGGCCAGAGCCTCTACTAGCAACGGAGAGGATGCAAGATCATAAATAACATATATGATAGATCAATAATCAACTTGACATAGTATTCCATATTCATCGGATCCCAACAAACACAACATGTAGCATTACAAATAGATGATCTTGATCATGATAGGCAGCTCACAAGATCTAAACATGATGGCACAATAGGAGAAGACAACCATCTAGCTATCGCTATGGACCCGTAGTCCAAGGATGAACTACTCACGCATCAGTCCGGAGGCGATGGTGATGTAGAGCCCTCCGGTGATGATTCCCCTTCTCGGCAGGTGCCGAGGAGATCTCCCGAACCCCCGGAGTTAGGCTGACGGCGGCGTCTCTGGGACTGTTCTCGTATTCTGGCTCTCCGTGCTAGGGTTTTCGGGGACGAAGAAATAAATAGGCGAAGGGGCGGAGTCGGGGGAGCCAGGGGGCTCCCTCCCCATATGTCGCCGCGCCTAGGGGCCTGGCCGCGCCGCACTATGGTGTGGGCCCCCTGCTGGTCTTCCTCGACTGTTCTTCGGACTTCTGGAACACTCCGTGGAAAATAGGGCCATGGGATTTTGTTTCGTCCAATTCCGAGAATATTGTAAACTAGCTTTTCTGAAATCAAAAATAGCAGAAAATAGGAACTGGCACTGCGGCATCTTGTTAATAGGTTAGTCCCAGAAAATGCATAAAAACATTATAAAGTGTGAATAAAACATGTAGGTATTGTCATAAAACAAGCATGGAACATAAGAAATTATAGATACGTTGGATACGTATCACACCGCATACTTTGGCCATGCGCATACCATGCAACAACGCCTCATATTCTGCTTCATTGTTTGTTGGCATCAAGAAGTTCATCCTCAATACGTACTTCATCTTGTCTCCTTGAGGTGATATGAGTACTACTCCTGCACCAGCACCCGTGTTTCATTTCGAACCATCAAAGTACATGGGCCATGACTCCGACATATCGGTTGCAGCCAGTGTTTGCAGCTGAATCCAGTCAACGAAGAAATCTGGGAGGACCTGAGACTTGATGGATGTTCGATTGACGGAAGAAATATCATGCGGTGCGAACTCTATGACCCACTAAGATACTCGACCTGTAGCGTCTGGATTGGTGAGCCACCTGTCCTGCCAGCTGTTGCACCTGCTGCAAGTTTCTTGGTGGTTCCATGTCGAGAACAGCCTTGATTTTGAGGGGGTTTGCCTCGATCCCCCAAGAATATATAAAGTACCCGAGTACTTGGCCTCAAGGTACCTTGAAGAAACATTTCTTCGGGTTCAACTTAATTTTTTAGCGGTCGCGATTGTCGAATGTTTCACGGAGATCATCGATGAGTGTGGCAGCGTTTCTGGTCTTGACGACGATATCTTCGATGTAGACCTCGATCTTCCTACCAATCTCCTCCCCAAGACAAGCTTGCATACACCGTTGATAGGTTGCGCCTGCGTTTTTAAATCTGAAAGTCATGACGTTGTAGAAAAAACACCATGCGATGTAATAAACGCCGTTAAGTCTTGGTGTTCTTCTTTGAGTTTGATTTGGTTGTATCCAGAGTAAGCATATAAGAAAGAGAGGCGATCGCAGCCTATCGTGGAGTCGACTATTTGGTCGATATGTGGCAACGGAAAGTGATCCTTTGGGCAATGCTTGTTGAGGCTCGTGAAGTCGATGCACATGCGGAGACCTGTTGTATCCTTCTTCGGCACCATCACTGGGTTAGCTACCCACCTAGCTTCCTTGAGTTCTCGAATGAACCCAGCTTTTCAGAACCGATTAACTTCTTCCTGATGGCTTTACATTTTGGTTCTTAAAAATGACGTAACGTTTGCTGGACAGGTTTAGCTTTAGGGTCAACATTGTGCTCAGCGAGTTCCCTGGCAATACCTGGCATGTCGGATGGTTCCCATGCAAGTATTTCCCAGTGCTAACAGAGGAACTCAATGAGCGTGCCTTCCTATGCGATAGTAAGATCAGCCGATGCATTGACTATTTTCTTCAGATCAGAGGGATGCACTTGATGCTTCATTGCTTCTTTGGCAGCATCAAACTAGCTGGCTCTTGTACTCTGATTGTCGGTAGGTGGCTACTTGTGGTCGGTGAGTATGTCTAGTGCATTGAGCTCTTCTTTGACTCCGAATTAAGAAGCAATCTTCTGGAAGTCCTTGTCGCAATTATCAAAACGAGAGAAACTTCCATGAACAATTATCGTGGTTCCATTATTGCCTGGCATCTTAAGTTTCAGGTACGCATAATGGGCAACTGCCATGAATTTAGTGAACGCTGGTCGGCCGAGAATAGAGTGGTACTGTGATTCCCAATTTACTACCTCTGATGTGGGCATTACCCTTCGGGTAACTAGTATTGCGCTACCCCCTACGGCCCAACCAGGGGCCCATGAAGATCATCCACTGACCAAGGTGGGCCGCTATGTCGGTTCCAAGGAAGGAATCTTGACAAACAAGGCAAGAAGACCAAGAAAAAAGGAAAGTTTGGATGTAGAACTCTTTGTAATCTAGTCAAATCCGGACAAAACTCTTGAGACCTGGCTCCCAATATAAGGGCCAGGAGAGGGTCTGCCGAGGGACACGCAATCAATCTAGCTATAACCACCGTAAGTTGAGAGTTAGGTCATACACAACCCTAGCTTTTCGCCGACTCCTTAGTCGAAGCCTTCGGCTACCCCATTGTAACCCGATATTATCAATAAACAAGATGAGACAAGTAGGAAGTGAGGGTTTTACCTCATCGAGGGCCCCGAACCTGGGTAAATCTCTCTCCCCGTTTGTTTGGTATCCGATGTCTCGTGTCAGCCTGCAGGATTCCATCAACCCTAAGCCCCTCAAGGTGGGCATTACCGAGGAGCACCCTCGACAACTTCAAACTCGACTCTTTCCTTCCTGAAGTTGTCAGGTGTACCAAAAACAACATCCAGCAAGATCTTGCCAAGAGGATATGCGGGTAGGGTCGGGATAATGGCGTGAAAACCTTTGTCAGATTCTTGTAACATATCGACTGTCCTCATACCCATTGCCTTCATCGTGCTGGCGAACAAAAGGTTTAAACTGCTAGCTGCCACCATCCATGAATACCTTGCTCATGTTGAATCCACCAATCTGTGATTCGAGTACTAGGGCGGCATGACCAGGCCTAGGCACAACTCTCGGATGATCAACCCTGCTAAATAAGATGCGTTGATCTGACAAATCGATGTATTCTAGTACACTTGCCATTGCCACCTCTGCAAGCTTTTTTTCTCGCGTAAATTTCTTGGATTCTCTTTTGGAAATGCCAGCCTTGTGGATCATATTCACCATGTACTCGTGATACGGGAAAAGCTTCCATTGACACGCGTGGGCGATCTGGTGGCTCAGGCGATTGAACGGAGGCAGCTGTACCCTGTATTATCGGGTGCGCCTGAGTACCTCAATTCCTCGCACAACTTCTGGATATCGAGGAATTGCCGACAGTCTTTGAGCAAATGTGATGCTTTCTCGGTGTTGTCTTTTGGATCGATGTAAACGTGCAAGTAACGTGGGGCGCTTAGCTGCTCCATGGCTGGCAGATTGTGCATCCGAGGGAGGTGATTTGGTCGGCTGCGACTACTAGCCCGTCGCTTGCCACTTGTTCATCACACTGGTCGTTGCACTGATAAGCGAAACTTGTGGTACAATCAATTGACTCATAGTAGAGATCTCTCCTCCTCTTTTGGCATTCTTGTCTGCTTCCGGTACTAGCCGGGCTCCTTCGGTTGCTTTTGTCGTTGCTGCTAAGTGGGCATGATTTTCCTGCGCGATCTTCACCATCGGCCCAACTGGTAGTGGTCTCCATCAGTTTGGCGATAGATTTGGACAAGTTAGCTGCCAGTCGGCGTCGGTTGAGCTCTGATTATTCCTTAACCAACTGAACGCACTTTTGCGCTGCATCCCCCTCTGCTTGAGAGACTTCGATGGTGGTGCCATTGGTAACTTTTTCATCCAAATAATGATTTTTTTCTTGGCGTGCGATGTTGCCAATGCAGACCTGGTATTGCGGAGGTTGGTCACCAACCCAAGGGATGTTAGGCTTAGCGATGCTTCCTGTTGGAGATATGCCCAAGAGGCAATAATAAAATGGTTATTATAATATATCTTTGTGTTTATGATAAATGTTTGCATACCATGCTATATTTGTATTAACCGAAACATTGATACATGTGTGTTATGTAAACAACAAGGAGTCCCTAGTAAGCCTCTTGTATAACTAGCTTGTTGATTAATAGATGTTCATAGTTTCGTGATCATGAACATTGGATGTTATTAATAACAAGGTTATGTCATTAGGTGAATGATATAATGGACACACACCCAAATAAGCGAGTATAAGATCACGTCATTAAGTTCAGTTTGCTATTCGCCGATCATAGTTACCTAGTCCTTCGACCATGAGATCATGTAAATCACATATACCGGAAGGGTACTTTGATTACATCAAACGCCACTGCGTAAATGGGTGGTTATAAAGGTGGGATTAAGTATTCGGAAAGTATGAGTTGAGGCATATAGATCAAGAGTGGGATTTGTCCATCCCATGACGGATAGATATACTTTGGGCCCTCTCGGTGGAATGTCATCTGATTAGCTTGCAAGCATGTGAATAGTTCACAAGAGATGATATGCCACGGTACGAGTAAAGAGTACTTGTCGGAGACGAGGTTGAACAAGGTATGGAGATACCGATGATCAAACCTCGGACAAGTAAAATATCGCGAGACAAAGGGAATCGGTATCGTATGTAAATGGTTTAATCGATCACTAAGTTATCGTTAAATGTGTGGGAGCCATTATGGATCTCCAGATCCCGCTATTGGTTATTGGTCGGAGAGTTCCAACCATGTCCATAGTTCACGAACCGTAGGGTGACACACTTAAGGTTTGATGTCGTTTTAAGTAGATATGGAATATGGAATGGAGTTCGAATTTTGTTCGGAGTCTCGGATGGGATCCAGGACATCACGAGGAGGTCCGGAATGGTTCGGAGAATAAGATTCATATATAGGAAGTCACTTTCCAAGTTTGGAAATGATCCGGTGCATTTATGGAAAGCGCTAGAATGTTCTAGAACCTTCCGGATGAAATCACCATGGAAGGTAGAGTCCCGGTTGGACTCCACCAAACCCAACCAGCCAACCAAGTGGGAGGGTGGAGTCCATTGTCGACTCCACCTCCTTGGCCGTCCAACAAGGGGGGAAGGGGAGAGTCCCTGTCCCTCTAAGTTTCGTCCATATGGCAGTTTTTGAATTGGGGTCTTATTCAGATCTTTGGGCAAACCCTTGGGTGTTCCAAATATATAATGAGGAGGAGAGGGAGGGGTGCAGCCACTCTTGGCCGTACCACCAAAGGGGGATCCCTGGCCGGCGCCCTAGCCACCCCCTCTCTCCCAAACCCTAGCCTCTCTCCTCCTCCATCTTCTCCCATAGCGCTTACGGCGAAGCCCTGCCGGAGATCTCTGATACGTCCATTTTGCATCACTATTTTATATCATAATTTACTGTTATTCATTGATATATTTCATATTTAGAGATGATACTTATGCTATTTCACCTATTTTGCATGTTTCATGATTATTGGAGAATTACTCACCGGAGTCGGATTCTGCTAGAAAAGCACCGTCAGATACAATATTTCTGAAGATCAACAATTGACGGAAAATATACCGAAGCTCTTATTATTCCAGAAGACGGACACAGCCAAAAGGGGAGGCCGAGGAGGGCCACCATGGGCCCCCATAGGCCGGCGCGGGGTCCACCCTGGCCGCGCCGCCATGTGGGGAGGGGCCCACGACCCCCCTCGGCCATCTCTCCTTCGCGTACTTCATCTCCCGAAAATCCTAAGACGAGGGGGAACATCGAGAATAGACACAGCCGCCTGTGTGGGGCGGAAAACACCAGAGGGAAAAGAGCTCTCCGGCAGGCTGAAATCTGCCGAGGAAATTCCCTCCCGGAGGGGGAAATCGTCGCCATCGTCACCGTCATCGAGCTGGACTTCATTGGAATCATCATCATCATCATCTCCACCGCCGACACCATCATCTCCACCGCTGCACCTCGTCTCGCTGTAACATCTAGGGTTGAATCTTGATTATTTCATAGGGAAAACTCTCCCGGTATTGATTACTCCTTGTTATTGATGCTATTGAGTGAAACCATTGAACCAAGGTTTATGTTCAGATTGTTATTCATCATCATATCACCTCTGATCGTGTTCCATATGATGTCTTGTGAGTAGTTCGTTTAGTTCTTGAGGACATGGGTGAAGTCTAAATGTTAGTAGTGAACTATGTTGAGTAATATTTAATGGTTTGATATTTAAGTTGTGGTGTTATTCTTCTAGTGGTGTCATGTGAACGTCGACTACATGATACTTCACCTTTATGGGCCTAGGGGAATGCATCTTGTATTCGTTTGCTAATTGTGGGGTTGCCGGAGTGACAGCAACCTGAACCCCCGTTGGTATATCGATGCATGAGGGATAGCAGGATCTCAGAGTTTAAGGCTGTGGTTAGATTTATCTTAATTATTTTCTTGTATTTGCGGATGCTTGCAAGGGGTTTAATCACAAGTATGTATTAGTCCTAGGAAGGGCGGTGCATTAGCATAGGTTCACCCACACAACACTTATCAAAACAATGAAGATTAATCAACTATATGAAGCGAAAGCACTAGACTAAATTTCCGTGTGTCCTCAAGAACGTTTGGTCATCATAAGTAAACAAACCGGCTTGTCCTTTGTTCTAAAAAGGATTGGGCCACTCGCTGCAATTATTACTCTCGCATTTTACTTACTTGTACTTTATTTATCTGCTATATCAAAACCCCCTGAAAACTTGTCTGTGAGCATTTACAGTGAATCCTCCATCGAAACCGCTTGTCAACACCTTCGCTCCTCGTTGGGTTCGACACTCTTATTTATCGAAAGTACTACGATACACCCCCTATACTTGTGGGTCATCAAGACTATTTTCTGGCGCCGTTGCCGGGGAGTGAAGCGCTATTGGTAAGTGGAATTGGTAAGTAAAACTTTTACTGTACGTGCTGTTTTTATTTCTGCCTGCTGCTATTATGGAGAGATCTTCTCTTGAATTCCTATTTGGAAAATCTACTACTACTGCAACGGTAGTGGATGAGGCACCAGGTGAGAAAGAGATTCCGTATAAAATACCTATGAAAATTATTGAACGTGTTGTGGATAACCGCTATGAAGGGGATGGAACTGTCCATCCTGGAGATCATTTACCTTTTACATGAATTATGCGGGTTATTCAAGTGTGCAGGTATTTCTATGGATGAAGTTAGGAAGAAACTGTTCTCTATATCGTTGTCTGGTAAAGCGGCGCATTGGTATAAATTGCTGAAGAATGGGAATTCTCTTGATTGGAAGGATATTGTGCCTCTATTTTATTCTAAAATTTATCCTCCAAGTGAAATTCACAAAGACCAAAACCGCATATATAATTTCTGGCCTCATGATGGAGAGAGTATTGCCCAAGCATGGGGAGGTTGAAGTCTTTAATGCTCAAATGCCCCATTCATGAGCTTCCTGGTAATATCATCATTGATAATTTCTATGCAAGACATTCTTTTCAAGATAAAACCTTGCTGGATACTGCTTGTTCTGGATCATTCACACGCAACGAAGAAGAGTTTAAATGGGACCTTCTTGATCGGATCCAAGAGAATACTGAAGGATGGGAGAACGACAAAGGTAGAGAGTCAGTATAAATTATGATTATGAATGCATTGAAACTTTTATGGATACTGATAAATTTCGTAATATGAGTGCTACTTATGGTCTTGACTCTCAAGTTGTTGCAAATTTTTATAAAGCCTTTGCCTCTCATTTTGAATTGCCTAGGAAGAATTTTAATAAGTATCATGAACCTTATAAAGATAAAATTGATTCACCTATAGGTAAATGTGTTGAAATTAAAACTGTTGATCATATTCTTCCTGAAGCTTATATTGAAAAAACTCCTTTCCTGCTAAAATGAAGGAGTATTCTGTTATAACTAGTGTGGTTAATAAAAGTGCAAAGAAACCTATACCAAGGAGCAAATAAATGTTGAACCTGCTATTGCAATAGTTAAAGATCTTGTGACTGAAAATGTAGAAGATGGTCACATCATTTTTTGTGAAGATGCTTCTAATATTGTTTCACATCCTAGTAAGTCTAGGAAAGCTAGTGTTCCTATGCTCTCTGTTAGAATTGGTGATCATTGTTATTATGGTTTATGCGATATTGGTGCAAGTATTAGTGCCATTCCTTATGAGCTTTACAAGGAAATCATGCATGAAATTGGTTCTTGTGAACTTGAAGATATTGATGTGGTTATTCGGCTAGCTAATAGAGAAACTATCTCTCCTATTGGTATTGTTCGAGATGTGGAAATTCTGTGTGGTAAGATTAAATATCCTGCTGACTTTTTGGTACTTGGTTCTGCTGCTAGTAAGACTTGTCCTATCATTTTTGGTAGACCTTTTCTAAATACTTGTGGAGCTATTATAGATTGCAAGAAAGAGAAAATTGTGACTAAATTTGCTGGTGAATCTTATGAGTTTAATATCTCTAAATTTGCCAAGATTCCTTATGAAGCTGAATTGCCTAACAATGATTTTAGAGTTGAACAGTGTGCATCTATTGCTCTTGCTCCTAATAATCCTTTGCAGCAATATTTGGAGGATCATGAGAGTGAAGTCTTTAGGGAAGAAAGGAATGAGCTTGATGAAATTTTCCTTCGTCAACCTATTCTTAAGCATGACTTACCGGTTGAAGATCTAGGTACAACACCACCACCAAAGGAAGATCCTGTTTTTGATTTGAAACCGTTACCTGATAATCTTAAGTATGCTTATATTGATGATAAGAAAACATATCCTATTATTATTAGTGCTAAGCTTTCAGATTTTGAGGAAGAAACATTATTGGAAATATTGAAGAAACACCGAGGAGCTACTGGCTACACTCTTGATGATTTGAAGGGGATTTCTCCCGCTATTTGCCAACATGCCATCAACATGGAAGATGATGCAAAGCCTGTTGTTGAACATCAGCGTCGTTTAATTCCTAAGATGAAGGATGTGGTAAGGAATGAGGTATTAAAACTTCTTGAAGCTGGTATTATATATCCTATTGCTGATAGTAGATGGGTTAGTCCTGTGCATTGTGTTCCTAAGAAAGGAGGAATAAATGTTGTACCTAATGATAATGATGAGCTTATCCCTCAAAGAGTAGTTGTAGGGTATAGAATGTGCATTGATTATCGAAAAGTTAATAAAGTTACTAAGAAGGATCATTATCCTTTACCTTTTATTGATCAAATGCTAGAAAGGTTATCTAAAAATACTCATTTCTGCTTTCTTGATGGTTATTCTGGGTTTTCACAAATTGCTGTTAGAACTAAAGATCAAGAGAAAACCACTTTCACTTGTCCCTATGGAACTTATGCTTATAGGCGTATGCCTTTTGGTTTATGTAATGCTCCTGCTACTTTTCAAAGATGCATGTCTGCTATTTTTCATGGCTTTTGTGAAAAGATTGTGGAGGTATTCATGGATGATTTTTCTGTCTATGGGAATTCTTTTGATAATTGTTTGCGAAACCTTGATAAAGTTTTGCAGAGATGTGAAGAAAGTAACCTTATCCTTAATTGGGAGAAATGCCACTTTATGGTTAATGAAGGAATTGTATTGGGACATAAAATTTCGAAAGAGGTATTGAAGTTGATAGAGCTAAAGTTGAAGCAATTGAGAAGATGCCCTATCCGAGGGATGTTAAAGGTATTCGTAGTGTTCTTGGTCATGCTGGTTTTTATAGGAGATTTATTAAAGATTTCTCTAAAATTTCAAAGCCTCTTACTAATCTTCTTCAAAAAGATGTACCTTTTGTTTTTGATGATGATTGTAAGGAAGCTTTTGAAACTCTAAAGAAAGCCTTAACAACTGCTCCAGTAGTTGAACCTCCTGATTGGAATTTACCTTTTGAAATTATGTGTGATGCTAGTGATTTTGCTGTTGGTGCTGTTCTTGGATAGCGAGTAGATAAAAAATTGAATGTTATTCATTATGCTAGTAAGACTCTTGATGCTGCTCAAAGAAATTATGCTACAACTGAAAAAGAATTATTAGCTGTAGTTTTTGCTTGTGACAAGTTTAGACCTTATATTGTTGATTCAAAAGTCACAATTCATACTGATCATGGTGCAATTAGGTACCTTATGGAAAAGAAAGATGCTAAGCCAAGGCTTATTAGATGGGTGCTTCTTTTGCAAGAATTTGATTTACATATTGTAGATAGGAAAGGTGCTGATAATGTTGCTGATAATTTGTCTAGATTGAAAAATATTGCTTATGATCCTGTTCCTGTTAATGATAGTTTTCCAAATTAACAATTGGCTGTAATAAAGGTGAGCTCGCGAGATAGTCCTTGGTATGCTGATTATGCTAACTTTATTGTTTCCAAGTACTTGCCTCCAACCTTTTCAGCTCAGCAAAGGAGGAAATTCTTTTATGATTTGAGGCATTATTTTTGGGATGATCCATACTTATATAAAGAAGGAGTGGATGGCATTATGCGAAGATGTGTCCCCGAATATGAACAACAAGAGATATTGAGTAAGTGTCATGGTAGTGTTTATGTAGGACATCACGCCGGAGATAGAACCGCACAAAAGGTTCTACAGTCAGGTTTTTATTGGCCAACTCTCTTTAAAGATGCAAGGAAGTTTATTTTAGCTTGTGATGAATGTCAAAGAGTTGGTAATATCTCTAGGCGCAATGAAATGCTTAAGAATTATACTCTTGTTATTGAACCATTTGATTGTTGGGGATTTGACTTCATGGGTCCTTTCCCTTCTTCAGAAGGTAATACTCATATACTTGTTGCTATTGATTATGTTACTAAATGGGTGGAAGCTATACACTACAAAGGAAAACCTTTTTTTTGACAAATCACTTTCGTCATGTGAAGGCCAATTTTCGTCAAGGATTACTTCGCGGTGACGAAATTTGATCGTCATGGGGTTCGTCAAGGAAGCTCCGTCATAAAATATCGGGGGTGATGGTATGCATTTTTTCGTCAACGTCAAAGGTTGATTGTTGACAGACAGGTTTGTCACGAAAAATTGCAACTTTCGTCAATATCTAAATCTTGGGAAGTTTCTGATTGGTCCAAAAAAGCATACGTGGCCTTACATGTGGGTCCCATTTGGCTTCTGACAACATGGGTCCGACGGCGCTGACATGGATATCTGTCATGTGGGACCGGCATGGTGCTGACTGGTGGGACCCACAAAATATTATGACAAGCTAGACCCACAATATTCTGACCGGTGGGATCCACAAAATTCAGACAAGTGGGACCAGGTTGTTGCCGACATATGGGTCCCAATAATGCTGACTGGTGGGACCCACAAATTCTGACAAGTGGGACCAGAAATTGGTGCCACGTGGTTTCATTTAATAGTGACGTTGTGACATTTTCCGTCACCTTTTGAATTTGACAAAATTTGAGAGCATTTGAATTATTTGCGAAATTTGGGAAACAAAAAAACTGGCGAAATATCAAAAAATAGACAATAAATATCATACATAAATGGTGGCACAAGAAGTATATATGTCTCTCACAGACCGAAAGATTCATAAGAAAATTACAATTGGAACACAAAGAAATTAAAAGACCTATGATTAATAATGTTGTAGGACGGTGGTGCAATAGATTAGTTGCCCTGGGATTCAGACATGGATGGTGGCTAGGATGTCCTCAAGAGCAAATTAAGCACGGCATCCATTTCTCTCTACCTCTTTTCATAAGCCAGAGTCTTTTCTTCTTGGGCTTTCTTCACAGCTTCAAGTTCTTCCTCCTGCTTCTTCCTGATCTCTTCAAATTTTTGATCTTGTTCTTGCAGTCTTGCCTGCATCTCACTGTGGTACCTTTCAGCTGCCTGTATGGAGTTCTGCTCTTGATCTGCCAGTCTTTGTTGTAGCTCTCGGATGCGTGTAGCTGAGATAGAAGACTTCCTGGAACTTGTTGCGACGCCCAATCTTGGTAGGAATGTGCTGTTGCAGGTGGTGGATGGGCTTTTCTCGCTCAGAACTAGCTGAACAATTTGCAAATCAGTCAAATCAGGTTCATCTTCATTGCGTGGCGCCGCTTTTTTGCCACCATTTTATCCTGCATAAAGATTACAATCATTGCATGGACAACATACAAAACTGGATTATATTATATTGTGCTAATATGAAATATTTCTTACATATGCACTTTTTGCTTCAGCACTCATAATGTTATCCTTGTTAGTGTGTGTGATTCTAAAAAATTCAATTGGAGAGGTTTCTTCTTCCTGCTGCTTAGCCTTCTGCTTGAAAAAATGTAGAATGCACATTACCATTGTACACTGTGTATGACAGAAGTATGAACTGTATTGGGAAATTCAGAACACTTACTACATGTTCCCAGTGAGCAACATAGCTTCGAGATCCAGTGGTATGGAACTGTTTCACAACTTCTCTGTTCTTTCCATTTTTTACACACACTCCCTATGTTCAGTACATGCATTTTATTTATCCAGATCAGAGAAATGTAAGAATTCAGTAGCTGTTATTGAAAGGAATAACGTTTATGTACCTGGTACTTCTCATCAAACCATCTTTTCACCAGTTCTTTCCAGCTTTTCTCTTCTACATGATCTGGCTTCTTCAGATATGCTTGCTCCAGTGTGAGATTTTTAATTTTCGGCCAATACTCCTTTTTAAGCCTATATCGGAACTGCCGAATACTAACTTGCAGCATATCAGTGCACACATCTTGAGCCACCTCATCATTTTTGTCCATATTAAACTTTCCCTGCAAAATAGTGATGCATTAATCAGTAGATTCTTAGATAGTTGATCATGTAGCATACTAATTAGGTTAAACCAAGATTGTACAGGACTCACCGCTACTGTACTTATAGCATGAGGAATGACATGTGTGAGAGTTTCATCTTTCTTGTACTGTGTCCAGTGTGTTGCAAGCGGCATTTTGGCACGGATGTGAATACCAACCTCACTGCTCAGCTTTGCTGACTGGATATAATCCTTGGGTCTCCTGACACCAGCAGAGAATTCAATTGGCATCTTATTGCCACCATGTCTTCTTGTGTACTCATGTAGTCCATGGCCCATGGTAGGTCTGCGTCCACCTCTCTTTCTCTTACTACCGCCAGATGTTGTCAATGTCTCTGAAATAAGAGATATGAAATGATTCTCTTTTATATGAAAATATGCGGTACAGTGTTTAGTTTTTACAAACTTTCATACCTTGCCGCTGAAAGTTTACAATTTGATTGTCCTCGGGAGATGAGGTGCTGCCTCCAGATGTCATGATCTGGTTAGGTGAGGGTGCTCCTTCAGTGTTCAGACCAGCAGTGGCCGTCGGCTCATCAGATGACCCAGCTTCAGGTTCAGTTGTTGCCATTGATCTTGTTGCAATGTTGGATGGTGCAACTTCAGGTCTGGATCGCTTCTTCTGTGCAACTGTTGCAGAAGAAGCAACTATCTGCAAGCAAAGTAGAGGCTACATTAGTAGGAAACATTTAGCATGTATGTATTTCCTATCATAGTTCAGACATAGTTCCACAGACCTGAGCTGAAGTTTTGCCGACAGTGCGCTGATCCTCATCTGAATGAAGATCATCATCAGCAGTAGCTATCTCTTCTGGATTCGGTTCGTACGAAGGGTCCTCTTCGACCTCCTTCTCTTCGCAGTCTGTGTCCTTTAGATTGTTACTAGTTCCTATTTGTACCCCACCATACACTAATGAACGTGCAAAACCAGAGAAATCTTGCTGAATTTTGTGGCCAGGTCCATATCTTTCAGCGAATTTTTTTTCCATGCGTACTATATTTTCTTGCATTTGTTTCTCCTTGACAAGCTCATATGCCGGCTTGACGGGGTTTTCTGTCTCCGCTGAAATAATCGGAAGAGCGGAGCATGAACAAAACATAAGAGGGGGCCAATTCCATAGAAAACAGCAAATAATTGTCTTTGCAAAATATTGTACAGCAGCAAATGATTGAAAACATAAGAGTCTACGTATGATGTCGGCGAACAAAACATAAGAGGGGGCATATGCCAGGCTAAGGGACATCATGTGCTTTTAGATATCTACTCGTAACAAATAATTTTCAATGGGATGCAGCCAAGTCCCTCTACTTTTGTTTGAAGTCGTAATTAGGATGCACCATTTCTACCTGATTAATCCCTTGTCTCAGTTACTAACGCACATGCGCACCAAAAGCATCATTGAGGTTACAAAATTAGAATCAGAAAAGAACTTAAAAGGAAGTATGTTTTGTGATCACCTAGATATGGCTCAATTGTTTGGTAGTTTGGTTGATAGCCTTTGGACCTGATCAACCTCCTAGATGTAGAGTTAATTGACACATGAGACTCCCCTCGGACACTGAATTATGCATGTCTGTTGATAGCTGGTTTCAGTCTGTTATTGGACAACTACCACCTCACATGGTGGATACTACCCTTCTGGTTGCTTGGCGGGCTTGGTATGCACGTAATGAGGTTACTCATGATAAGCCACTACCCCCTATTATTGGGTCTCACCGATTTCTGAGTGGATATATCAAGCTGATCGGGGATGTGAAGTCCATTCCTACAGAGAACCTAGTTAAAGGAAAACAGCCAGCTTCACTAGTGGGTATGGCACCAGTGCCAGCGCAACGTGTGACTCCATCTTTAAAGCCTTGGACTAAGCCACCGACTGGATGGATTAAGCTGTCGATTGATGGGTCTTATAGTTCTGGTGAATTTGCTGGTGTTGGAACAGTTGTTGGAATCTGATCTCAATGTAACCCATCCTGTCTAATAAAGTTCCTTTTTTACCCGCAAAAAAAATTGACACATGAGACAAATTTCACAAGAAATGAAATTGATTTGGGAAACATGGGCATTTTTAGGCTGAAATTTGATTTTTGACTTTTGAAAGACATAGATAAACAAAAATTGTGGAAAGAAATAGACTGATGAAACAAAGTACATGATTAAAAAAACTTCATTATATTGTTAAGACGTGCATTGCACGTGCAAACTAACTAGTTCCATAGAAAACAACAAACAATTGTTCTAGATCAAACTCTGCTTCCCTCTGAAACTGAGGAATAAAAGTCTGAAGCAATGTCATTGTTCACTGTAGCTCGTCAGGCTGTTTTCGGCAACGGCTGGAATTAGTTCAGTTAAGTGTTTCAGCAAACAATTGTCTATGCAAAAGATTGTACAGCAGCGGGATGGCAAAGATTGTATAGCACGGCATGATTGTCTCTGGAATAAAAACGATAAACCCTATACGTATGATGTCGGGATTGGATCTATCAAATATGCAAGATCTAGATATAGGTCAAACGGGCGTGGTAGACATGTAAAACCGATCTCTCGATCGAACCATCCGAAAAACACAACAACAAGCCGATCACCGACAGATTTACCTTGGGGTTTCTTCGAGCTGGGCGCCTTCTTCGGCGTGTGTGCGCGATTTTCCTTCCCCCCGATGTTTCGACGACTGCCGGCCATGGCGACCACCGGCCGGGGAGATAGATGCGAGATGGAAGAACGTCCGGCGAAGACACCGGATCGGGGTGAGCACGAGAGGATGAGGTCGGGGGGTGGGGAGTTAAGATGCTCGTAAATCATGGGGGAGAGGCACGACGTATATAAGGGAGGGCGAAATATTTGATAGGTGGGGTGCGCGGGAGGAGTGGAGGGAACGAAAAATTTGGGCGTTTTGGCAGCCGGCGTACTACAATTTGGAGGGAACAAGTTTTTGCCGTGAAAGAAAAAATATTACTCTGAAAATGGAACTGTACATGTATATTTTAATTAAAAAATGACAGAAAACGAGTAAAACTCATAATAAATGCTAAATTCAATGTAAAATCATCAGTAACTAGTGGGACTGAGTAAATGTTGTGACATTCATGTGGAAAATTCAAATTTAAATTTTTCATGAGGTTTGGTGTAGTTTGATGTGAATTTACACAAGTGAGGGCATTTTCGGCATAACGGTCGAATCGTCGACCCCGGAAGTTGTAAAACCTTTTGCATGTGAGGTATATGTGAGAACACATCCCACATATACATGTTATTGTTCACACATGTGAGATTTTGTCTGAAAACACTTGTGAAACCTCATGTTGGTTGGGTCGATCCATGTGTGGACCCACATCGATCATGTCGGTGAAGGGCTCTTTTTCAAGCAAGCTGCACTTCAAAGACTCAGATTGAGCTGCAAATTTTTGTGAGTGGTCATGAAGGGTAGGTATGTGTGCCTGAGGAGTTTCAGATTTTTCTGACAATTTTAGGTGTTTGTTTATTTTTTTAATTAAAAAATGACAGAAAACGAGTAAAACTCATAATAAATGCTAAATTCAATGTAAAATCATCAGTAACTAGTGGGACTGAGTAAATGTTGTGACATTCATGTGGAAAATTCAAATTTAAATTTTTCATGAGGTTTGGTGTAGTTTGATGTGAATTTACACAAGTGAGGGCATTTTCGGCATAACGGTCGAATCGTCGACCCCGGAAGTTGTAAAACCTTTTGCATGTGAGGTATATGTGAGAACACATCCCACATATACATGTTATTGTTCACACATGTGAGATTTTGTCTGAAAACACTTGTGAAACCTCATGTTGGTTGTGGGTCGATCCATGTGTGGACCCACATCGATCATGTCGGTGAAGGGCTCTTTTTCAAGCAAGCTGCACTTCAAAGACTCAGATTGAGCTGCAAATTTTTGTGAGTGGTCATGAAGGGTAGGTATGTGTGCCTGAGGAGTTTCAGATTTTTCTGACAATTTTTCAAAAATTCATCCCCTAAACTCAAGAAGAGGCATCACTTGTGAAGCCTCTACATCTTAGGGTATTGGGAAAATTGGGAGCACGTGCTGGTCTCATTTGGCATCACCACATTACCCGACAACAGAAGTTTCACTTCGAAAAAGGTTTGACAACCTCTTAGTGCAATGAGGTCAACCTAGGTTTGACCAAACACTCAAAATTTCATATAAAATTGAAAATTTGTTGAAATCTTTCCAAACCTTGTGTATTGGCCAATGTGTGGCTAACACTTTCCATGGAAAATAACAAACTAGATAAAAAATTGTTTCCCTACCAAAATTCCAGCCCTAATCATGGTATGAAATTCTTAGAAATTTGAAAGAATTTACATACTCGATTCATTTTTTATTTATTTCTTTCTTACTTTCTTCGTATGGAGACTCCATGTTAAAGGTGGGAAAGGTTTGTAAACAAATATCCTTCACTATGTGTGATCACTAATTCGTATTTAAAATATTTTATAGTTTTTAATACCCATACTGAAAATTCTGTGCCTGCCCATCCGTCATGCGTGGGACCCATGTCAAAGTAATGGGAAAGTGGACTACATGCAGGAATCCACGTTTTCACACGCACGCGTCACACAGAGGAACCCAAACGGCAGCACCTACTGTATATCCATCGGCCCCATCGTCTCTCCCACCCGCAACTTCTATTCCCCAATCTGGCAAAAAACCCTGCTTGCACCTCCACCAGCGCACCACCGACCTCCCCTTCCACCGAAGATCCCGAAGATGAAGCGTGTTCGCGGAGACGAGCCGGAGGCGAGTGCGGTCGTCAACGTCGACAGAGGCGAAGGCGATGCTCCGGTAGTAGTCGACGCCGCGGAGGCGGGATCTTCTTCCGGAACTAGAGCCGCTCTTCGCCGCGCCGTGACCGTGGAGGGCTCCGCCCAACCGGCCGTGGTCGCCGTCGCTGATGAGGCCAACGGAGACGTCCTCGCTCCCGCGGCACAAGCAGATGACCAGGGCTTCGATCCGAATGACCCGTTCTACCGCCACTCCAGGCAGTACCGCGAGCTATATGGCCCCAGAGAGTGCGACGAGTTCGAAGAGGAGGCCTCCGACAACTGCAGCGAGGTACTCTACTATTCCGATCGATCCCCTGTTTTTCTTGATCTTACTGTTCACCATAGGGTTTGCTCATAGGGTAGATTGATTTGCCCTGTCTGCAACTTGTTGTACAAATTGATGATTCTGGGGTTCTTACTCATCCGATTTATGGTTTGTAGTTACTAGATTTGTAATATTTGATGCACATCTTGATTCAACTGTACCAAAGTATCAACCAAATGATTTATGGTACCATGAATATTCATGCATGTTTCAAATTAGTAGATGACACTTATCTTAATTAGGTCATGATTCCTTGTGTGTGATGAATCATACCTGCTTAGTGTAATGCTCACTGCATTTCAAACTTAAATTCATCCGAATATGAATCATACCAGAGTGATTATGATTACAAGAATTATATTATAGGTACTATTAATTGATCTGATCCATGGATTTTATAATCACCATTTGTCTTAAACTAGTGCTTATTTATACGATGAAACCATAGTGTGTACATCATTTTTATTTAGGGAACAAATGAATGATCAGATGCATGTAATTTATGACCACCATTTTTCTTGAATTCCTGCTTATTGACGTCATGAATCCATATTGTTTTATGAATCAGTACATCTTCAGGGAACAAATGATTGATCCCTGATCCATGAAATTTATAATCACCATTTTCTCTTAAATTGGTGCTTAGTTATATTACTGAAATAATGATTGGACTACCCATGAACAATTTGTGACAACAGTTTAAATTGGTGCTTATTTATATTAGTGAACTAATTATCTATGGTTGGATCTGGATCATAAATGTTGATTCTACATGATGATTAATTCTTAATAATGTTCATAAAAAAATATTTAATGCTTGAATTGTATTTCAGTTAATTTCCTTCTCTCACTTCTTCTTTACTTTCAAATTCGCAGGAAGACTCTGAGGACATTGGCAGCGACAAGGAGGACCGGGACCGGAAGAGCCGCTTCGTTCTGAAGAAGCTGAAGATTGCCCATTCCGCGGCAGGGTTTTCCCGACGGATATTGAGAGTCTGATCCAGCACGCGACGGGAGTTGGAAAAGGTAGCGCGCACAAGCACAAGGCTGCTAGCAAGGCGAAGCACGCTGCCTTTGGCAAGTTCCTCAGGGACTACGTCAAGACTGGCCTCATCCCGCTCGTCGGTCCAGCTGTTGGCCCTCATGTTGTCCACTAAATTTAGTTTCTGTTTAGTTGTTCCCCTGGAGGTTCATGGTTAAACTATGTCATGTTTCAAAGACTATGTTCTACTTTTGTTATTTGGAACCTGGGCAATCATACCCAGTTGTTTAAGACTATGTCATGTTTATATGTTGTTTGCTGTTGCAGAAGCATTACTGCTGCACATGTTATCTCTTTTTTCATGTTGATGCACGCTGCATTTGTGTAGATGCTTTATTCTGTAGCTAAGCAAGTTTCGAGTTAATTTCGACTACCAATGTTTGGCTACACCAGAGTTGTGTAGATTACATATCCCTTTGTCCCACAAGTTTACTACTTTTATGTCTCCTTTTTTCTTTGTAGTTCTTTTGTTAAAAACCCCTCTTTCGACACATCTCCACCATGGGGCCACCATGCCACCAACTCCAAAAAATCAAAACCCATAGCAACCAAGGTGTCATATCACAATGTGCACAAGGGTGCCAAATCTTGCCCCAATCCATGGTGGTTTGGTCAGTTTTTGGCCATTCCCCCTCTTTTCGTCCGAAAACCCCTCTTTCGACACATCTCCACCATGGGGCCACCATGCCACCAACTCCAAAAAATAAAAACCCATAGCAACCAAGGTGTCATATCACAATGTGCACAAGGGTGCCAAATCTTGCCCCAATCCATGGTGGTTTGGTCAGTTTTTGCCCATTCCCCCTCTTTTCGTCCGAAAACCCCTCTTTCGACACATCTCCACCATGGGGCCACCATGCCACCAACTCCAAAAAATCAAAACCCATAGCAACCAAGGTGTCATATCACAATGTGCACAATGGTGCCAAATCTTGCCCCAATCCATGGTGGTTTGGTCAGTTTTTGGCCATTCCCCCCTTTTCGTCCGAAAACCCCTTTTGACACATCTCCACCATGGGGCCACCATGCCACCAACTCCAAAAAATCAAAACCCATAGCAACCAAGGTGTCATATCACAATGTGCACAAGGGTGCCAAATCTTGCCCCAATCCATGGTGGTTTGGTCAGTTTTTGCCCCCTCTTTTCGTCCGAAAACCCCTCTTTCGACACATCTCCACCATGGGGCCACCATGCCACCAACTCCAAAAAATCAAAACCCATAGCAACCAAGGTGTCATATCACAATGTGCACAAGGGCGCCAAATATTGGCCCAAACCATGGTGGTTTGGTCAGTTTTTGCCCATTCCCCCTCTTTTCGTCCGAAAACCCCTCTTTCGACACATCTCCACCATGGGGCCACCATGGCACCAACTCCAAAAAATAAAAACCCATAGCAACCAAGGTGTCATATCAAAATGTGCACAAGGGTGCCAAATCTTGCCCCAATCCATGCTGGTTTGGTCAGTTTTTGGCCATTCCCCCTCTTTTCGTCCGAAAACCCCTCTTTCGACACATCTCCACCATGGGGCCACCATGGCACCAACTCCAAAAAATCAAAACCCATAGCAACCCCCTCTCTCCCAAAACCTAGCCACCATGGTCACTTTGATATCTGCTGGTCAAACTAACAGCATGTGCGATATCCGGTCTAGTACACAACATGGCATACATGAGAGAGTGTCGTGGTATCGTCATGGCATATGCCATAGGGTGGCTAATCGAAGGTGGTTCCTGAGAGATCTCACGGCGGTATCCGGATGCGGGTATGGGGACGAGCGACACGGCGACGTACCCAGGTTCGAGGCCCTCCGATGGAGGTAACACCTCTACTCCTGCTATGAGTGTATATGATGATCACACAGTACAATGGTGCTCCTAGAGCTGTGTCCGGCTGCTCCTGGGAGGCTAAGGGAGACGATGGTCTCTCTCACAGGGCAGCGCTAAGGGTGGAATGAAGTGAGAATGATCGATCCCCTGCACGAGAGGGGGTAGTGCGGCTTATATAGGCACCGGCACTTTACATATAAGACCCTATAGTCTACTGGCCGGCTTGGCCGGCTCCGGCTTCCGCTCCTTCCCGAGGCGGTGACGTCAGGAGCCGTTGAGGCCTCATGGCCTGTCCCATCCGGCTGCCAAGGTGAGCGGTATGGTGAGGAGGTGTCCCTGTCGCCATCAGCCACTGTAGCCAGTACGGCTCGACGTAGACCATGATGGCCTGTCCGGTGCGCGGCACTATTGCTCCACAGTGCCCCGCGCTTTACGGAAGATGAAGTCAGCGTGGACTTTGGGAACCCGGATCACCAACCCGGTTCCTTCCAGTGCAAGACTCGCCAGCCTCGAGTCGGTCCGAGGTACAAACCCCCAGTCGGATATGGCTTGTAGAAGCCGGCCCAGCTACAGCATTGGCGGCCGTAGCCAGGCCGACTAGGACCTAGAGCCAGCCGGCTTCCGACCAGCCGGCCACGGCGCCGCCGGCTGCTCCTCAGCCGGCCTTTGCCGCGAGCCGGCCAGTGGCCAGCCGGCTGCTCCGCGTCCATTGCCCTACCCGGGGTCTTCCCCCCGACAGAGAGCCTACTGCCGAAGCATAGGGGATCTTGCTCATCCTTTCTCTTTCATCTTCCGTAGCCGGACCTTGAGTCTTACTCAAGACCTTACCTGGCAACATAGGCAAGAACCCTTTCTTGCTTTCATCCATTCTAAACTTCTTTAGAATCTTGTCCAGGTATGTACTCTGTGAAAGGCCTATTAGGCGTCTTGATCTATCTCTATAAATCTTCATGCCTAAAATGTACGCTGCTTCACCAAGGTCTTTCATTGAAAAGGACTTATTCAAATAACCTTTAACGCTGCTTAATAGTTCTATATCATTCCCAATCAATAATATGTCATCTACATATAATATCAGGAATGCTACAGAGCTCCCACTCACTTTCTTGTAAATACAGGCCTCACCATGAGTCCGTATAAAACCGAAGTCTTTGATCACTCTATCAAAGCGTAGGTTCCAACTCCGGGATGCTTGCTTCAGTCCATAAATGGAACGCTGAAGTTTGCATACCTTGTCAGCATTTTTAGGATCAACAAAACCTTTGGGTTGTACCATATACAACTCTTCCTCAATATCACCATTGAGGAACGCCGTTTTGACATCCATCTTCCAAATCTCATAATCGAAAAATGCAGCTATTGCTAACAAAATCCTCACAGACTTTAGCTTCGCTACAGGTGAGAAAGTCTCATCGTAGTCAACTCCTTGAATTTGTCGGAAACCCTTTGCGACAAGTCGAGCTTTATAGACAGTAATATTACCATCAGCATCTGTTTTTCTCTTGAAGATCCATTTATTCTCGACAGCCTTGCGGCTATCAGGTAAGTCTACCAAAGTCCATACTTTGTTATCATACATGGATCCCATTTCGGATTTCATGGCTTCTTTCCATTTGTTGGAATCTGGGCTCATCATTGCTTCTTCATACGTCGCAGGGTCCTCATCATTGTTGTCCACAATCATGATATTTAGACAGGGATCATACCAATCAGGAGTGGTATGTTCCCTCGTCGATCTGCGAGGTTCAGTAGCTTCCTCGTTCGAAGTTTCATGATCATCATCATTTGCTTCCTCTCCTATCGGCGTAGGCTGCGCAGAAACTTCTTCCGGCACTGCGCTACTCTGATCTATGAGAGAAGGTTCATCAACCTCGTCGAGTTCTACTTTCCTTCCAGTCACTTCTTTAGTGAGAAACTCCTTCTCAAGAAAGGATCCGTTCTTGGCAACAAAGATTTTGCCTTCGGATCTGTGATAGAAGGTGTACCCAATTGTTTCTTTAGGGTATCCTATGAAGACGCATTTCTCCGCTTTGGGTTCTAGCTTGTCCGGTTGTAACTTCTTTACATAAGCTTCACAACCCCAAACTTTAAGGAACGACAGCTTAGGTTTCTTCCCAAACCATAATTCATACGGTGTCGTTTCAACGGATTTAGATGGTGCCCTATTTAAAGTGAATGCGGCTGTCTCTAATGCATAACCCCAAAACGACAACGGCAAATCGGTAAGAGACATCATAGACCGAACCATATCTAAGAGAGTTCGATTACGACGTTCGGACACACCATTGCGCTGTGGTGTTCCCGGCGGTGTCAACTGTGAAAGTATTCCACATTTCTTTAAATGCATGCCAAACTCATAACTCAGATATTCGCCTCCGCGATCAGAACGCAGAAACTTAATCTTCTTGTTACGTTGATTTTCTACTTCACTTTGGAATTCCTTGAACTTCTCAAAAGTCTCGGACTTATGTTTCATAAAGTAAATATATCCATATCTACTCAGATCATCCGTGAAGGTTAGAACATAACGATAACCACCGCGCGATGCTACACTCATTGGTCCGCACACATCGGTATGTATGATTTCCAATAAGTCTGTAGCTCGCTCCATTGTACCAGAAAATGGAGTCTTAGTCATTTTTCCCATTAGACATGCCTCGCATCTGTCAAGTGACTCAAGAAGTCCATCGGAATGGAGTTTCTTCATGCGCTTCACTCCAATATGACCAAGACAACAGTGCCACATATAAGTAGAATTATCATTCAATTTAATTCGCTTAGCATCAATGTTATGAACATGTGTATCACTATTATCGAGATTTAACAAGAATAAACCATTCATCTCAGGTGCATGGCCATAAAAGACATTACTCATATAAATCGAACAACCATTATTCTCAGACTTAAACGAATAACCGTCTTGCATCAAACAAGATCCAGATATAATGTTCATGCTCAACGCAGGTACCAAATAACAATTATTAAGGTTTAAAACTAATCCCAAAGGTAGATGTAGAGGGAGCGTGCCGACGGCGATCACATCGACTTTGGATCCATTTCCAACGCGCATCGTCACCTCGTCCCTTGCCAGGCTTCGTCTATTCCGTAGTTCCTGTTTCGAGTTACAAATGTGAGCAACCGAACCAGTATCAAATACCCAGGCACTACTATGAGAACCAGTAAGATAGACATCAATAACATGTATATCAAATATACCTTTCTTGATGTGGCCGCTCTTCAGATCGGCCAAGTATTTGGAGCAATTACGCTTCCAGTGCCCCTTCCCCGGCAGTAATAGCACACAGTCTCAGGTTTAGGACCAGCCTTAGGCTTCTCAGGATGCGCTGCAACTTTCTTGCCGCCCTTCTTGAAGTTACCCTTGTTAGGCTTGCCCTGCTTTTTGAAACTGGTGGTCTTGTTGACCATCAACACTTGATTCTCCTTCTTAATCTCTACTTCAGCAGATTTCAGCATGGAAAAGAGTTCAAGTAAATCTTTGTTCATGTTCTGCATGTTGTAGTTCATCAAGAAGTTCTTGTAACTTGGTGGCAGTGATTGAAGGACACGGTGAATACCCAGCTGGTTAGGGATCATCATCCCCATGTCACTGAGCTTCTTCGCATGTCCGGACATGGCGAACATGTGCTCACTAACGGAGCTGCCCTCTTCCATCATGCAGCTAAAGAACTGTTTCGAGGCCTCATAGCTCTCCACGGCCGCATGAGTTTCAAAGATAAGTTTGAGCTCACGCATCATCTCACAGGGGTCGTGGTGCTCAAAACGCTTTTGGAGCTCTGCCTCTAAGCTGCACAAGATGGCACACTGAACTTCGGAGTACCGAATAGCCCGAGTCTCATAAACATTCTTTATGTCCTCGGATAGGAGGTGGTGGGGGACCTAGCGGTGCATCGAGCACATATTGCAGGCTTCCACCAGTGAGGAAAATCCTCACATGACGGAACCAGTCAGTGAAGTTGCTACCATTGCCCTTAAGCTTTTCTTTCTCTAGGAACTGGTTAAAATTGATGGAGGGGGCGCCATGATCTACAACATATTTGCAAAGAGTTTAGACTAAGTTTATGATAAAATGAGTTCAATTTTAATTCTTAAATTAACTAGGTGAACTCCCACTTAAAACAACATCCCTCGCATTGTCTTAGTGATTACACGAACCAAATCCACTACACCAAGTCCGATCTTCACGAGAAAAGATGTAGCTTCAAAGGCGAACACTCAAAGTGTTCATCATATCATTCATATGAATCATGCTCTACCTTTCGGTATCCCGTGTTCCGAGACCATGTCTGTACATGCTAGGCTCGTCAAGGCAACCTTGGTATCCGCGTGTGCAAATCTGGCTTGCACCCGTTGTATGCACATGTAGAGTCTATCACACCCGATCATCACGAGATGCTTCGAAACGACAAGTCTTAGCAACGGTGCATACTGATGTCTACGGGTGCTTCTATTCTTGTAGACAGTGTTGGGCCTCCAAGAGCAGAGGTTTGTAGAACAGCAGCAAGTTCCCTTAAGTGGATCACCCAAGGTTTATCGAACTCAGGGAGGAAGAGGTCAAAGATATCCCTCTCAAGCAACCCTGCAATCACGATACAAGAAGTCTCTTGTGTCCCCAACACACCTAATACACTTGTCAGATGTATAGGTGCACTAGTTCGGCGAAGAGATAGTGAAATACAAGTAATATGGATGTGTATGAGTGGTAATAGCAATCCGAATAAAATATGGCAGCGAGTAAACATGCAACAGAACAGTAAATAAACGGAGTTTCAGTGCTTGGAAACAAGGCCTAGGGATCATACTTTCACTAGTGGACACTCTCAACATTGATCACATAATAAAACCACTCCACACTCTCTTGTTGGATGATGAACACCATTCATTGTGTAGGGCTACAAGAGCACCTCAATGCCGGAGTTAACAAGCTCCACAACATTCGATGTTCATATTTAAATAACCTTAGAGTGCATAATAGATCATTGCAATTATACCAAGTACTAACATAGCATGCACACTGTCACCATCACACTATGAAAGGAGGAATAGATCACATCAATACTATCATAGTAATAGTTAACTCCATAATCTACAAGAGATTACAATCATAACCTACGCCAAGAACTACATGATGCACACACTGTCACCATTACATCATGAAGGAGGAATAGAGTACTTTAATAACATCACCAGAGTAACACATAGATGAATAGTGATACAAAACTCATATGAATCTCAATCATGTAAGGCAACTCATGAGATCATTGTATTGAAGTACATAGGAGAGAGAATAACCACATAGCTACCGGTACAGCCCTTAGCCTCGAGGGAGAACTACTCCCTCCTCATCATGGAGACAGCGATGGCGGTGAAGATGGCGGTGGAGATGGCGGTGGAGATGCGTTCCGGGGGCACTTCCCGTCGCAGGTGCCGAACAGACTTCGTCCCCGAATTGGAGTTTCACGATGGCGGCGGCTCTGGAAGGTTTTCTGGTGTTTCATCAATCCGTGTCGATGTTTTAGGTCAGGACGGCTTAAATAGGCGAAGAGTCGGAGGGGCCACGGGGCCTCCACACACTAGGGGGCGCCCCCCCCTTGGGCCGCGCCGCCACCACGTGTGGGGCCCCTAGGGCTCCCCTCTGGTCCCGCTCTGACTTTGTGGAAGGTTCCGGGAAAAATAAGATGTTGGGTCTTCGTTTCGTCGAATTCCGAGAATATTGCTCGAACAGCCTTTCTGGAACCAAAAACAACAAAAAACAGCAACTGGCCCTTCGGCATCTCGTCAATAGGTTAGTTCCGGAAAATGCATCAAAACGATATAAAGTGTGAACAAAACATGTAGGTATTGTCATAAAACGAGCATGGAACATAAGAAATTATAGATACGTTGGAGACGTATCAAGCATCCCCAAGCTTAGTTCCTACTCGCCCTCGAGTAGGTAAACGATAACAATGATAATTTCTTAAGTGACATGCTACCAACATAATCTTGATCAATACTATTGTAAAGCATATGAAGTGAATGAAGTGATAGTAAAGATAATGACTAAACAACTGAATCATATAGCAAAGACTTTTCATGAATAGTACTTTCAAGACAAGCATCAATAAGTCTTGCATAAGAGTTAACTCATAAAGCAATAGATTCAAAGTAAAAAAGGCATTGAAGCAACACAAAGGATGATTAAGTTTCAGCAATTGCTTTCAACTTGTAACATGTATATCTCATGGATAGTTGTCAACATAAAGTAATATAACAAGTGCAATAGGTAAACATGTAAGAATCAATGCACAGTTGACACAAGTGTTTGCTTCTAAGACAGAAGGATTAGGTAAACTGACTCAACAATAAAGTAGAAGATAGGCCCTTCGCGGAGGGAAGCATGGATTACTATTTTTGTGCTAGAGCTTTTATTTTGAAAACATAGAAGCAATTTTGTCAACGGTAGTAATAAATCATATGTGTTATGTATAAGACATCCTATAAGTTGCAAGCCTCATGCATAGAATACTAATAGTGCCCGCACCTTGTCCTAATTAGCTTGGATTAACACGATTATCATTGCATAACATATGTTTCAACCAAGTGTCACAAAGGGGTACCTCTATGCCGCATGTACAAAGGTCTAAGGAGAAAGTTCGCATTGGATTTCTCGCTTTTGATTATTCTCAACTTAGACATCCATACCGGGACAACATAGACAACAGATAATGGACTCCTCTTTTAATGCTTAAGCATTCAACAACAGATAATATTCTCATAAGAGATTGAGGATTTGTGTCCAAACTGAAACTTCCACCATGATTCATGGCTTTAGTTAGCGGCCCAATGTTCTTCTCTAACAATATGCATACTCAAACCATTTGATCATGAAAATCGCCCTTACTTCAGACAAGACGAATATGCATAGCAACTCACATGATATTCAACAAAGGTGTAATAGTTGATGGCGTCCCCAGAAACATGGTTACCGCTCAACAAGCAACTTATTAAGAAATAAGATACATAAGTACATATTCTTCACCACAATAGTTTTTAAGGCTATTTTTCCATGAGCTATGTATTGTAAAGGCAAAGAATAGAATTTTAAAGGTAGCACTCAAGTAATTTACTTTGGAATGGCAGAGAAATACCATGTGGTAGGTAGGTATGGTGGACACAAATGGCATAGTTTTTGGCTCAAGGATTTGGATGCACGAGAAGAATTCCTCTCAATACAAGGCTAGGCTAGCAAGGTTGTTTGAAGCAAACTCAAGTATAAAAAGGTGCAGCAAGACTCACATATGAACATATTGTAAGCATTATAAGACTTTACATCGTCTTCCTTGTTGTTCAAACACCTTAACCAGAAAATATCTAGACTCTAGAGAACAATCATGCAAACCAAATTTTAAAAGGCTCTATGTAGTTCTTCATTAATGGCTACAAAGTACATGATGCAAGAGTTTAAACATGATCCATATGAGCACAACAATTGCCAAGTATCAAATTATTCAAGACATTATACCAATTACCACATGAAGCATTTTCTGTTTCCAACCAAATAGCAATTAACGAAACGGTTTTCAACTCCGCCATGAACATTAAAGATAGAACTAAGAACACCAGTGTTCATATGAACAAGCGGAGCATATCTCTCTCCCACACAAGCATGAATTTATTCAGAGAATGAAGATAACAAAACAAAAATAAAAGCACACAGACGCTCCAAGTAAAGTACATAAGATGTGACCGAATAAAAATATAGTTTCAAGAGAAGAAACCTGATAAATTGTTGATGAAGAAGGGGATGCCTTGGGCATCCCCAAGCTTAGACGCTTGAGTCTTCTTGAAATATGCAGGGATGAACCACGGGGCATCCCCAAGCTTAGACTTTTCACTCTTCTTGATCATATTATATCATCCTCCTCTCTTGACCCTTGAAAACTTCCTCCACACCAAACTTAAAACAAACTCATTAGAGGGTTAGTGCATAATCAAAAATTCACATGTTCAGAGGTGACACAATCATTCTTAACACTTCTGGACATTGCCCAAAGCTACTGGAAGTCAATGGGACAAAGAAATCCATCCAACACAGCAAAAGAGGCAATGCTAAAAGGCAGAATCTGTCAAAACAGAACAGTCCGTAAAGACGAATTTTTAGAGGCACTGGACTTGCTCAGATGAAAATGCTCAAATTGAATGAAAGTTGCGTACATATCTGCGGATCACGCACGTAAATTGGCAGATTTTTCTGAGTTACCTACAGAGAACCCAGCCCAAATTCGTGACAGACAGAAATCTGTTTCTGCGCAATAATCCAAATCTAGTATGAACCTTGCTATCAAAGACTTTACTTGGCAAAACAATGCAATAAAATAAGATAAGAAGAGGTTGCTACAGTAGTAACAACTTCCAAGACACAACAAAACAGTAGCAAAATAAAGACATGGGTTATCTTCCAAGGAGTTCTTTCTTTATAGCCATTAAGATGGGCTCAGCAATTTTAATGATGCTCGCGCAAGAAATAAGAGTTGAAGCAAACGAGAGCATCAAGAAGAAAATACAAAACACATTTAAGCCTAACCCACTTCCTATGAAAAGGAATCTTGTACACAAATAAATTCATGAATAACAAAGTGACAAGCATAAGAAGGCAATACAAGCGCAACTTCAAAATTCTCAACATAAAGAGGGGAACTTGATATTATTAAGATGCATATAACCATGTTTCTCTCTCATAATAACTTTCAGTAGCATCATTGATGAAATCCACAATATATCCATCACTTAAAACATTCTTATCATGGTTCATATGCATAAAAGTATCATTATTTTTGGCATAAGAAAAACTCTTCTCATTAATAGTAATTGGAGCAGGATCATTATCAAGAATTTGAACATGGTAAACAAGTTGCATACTAAGGGAATTGTTTTTGGCAATCCAATCATAACTATGACAAGTTTCATAAGGATAGTTATAACCTATATCATAGCATTCTTTATAATAATCATCAAAGATTGGAGGCACAGTGTCATCATAAGAAATAGAATAGTTATCTTTCACAATATGTTCATCTGTGACCATACCATCATTGTTACTAGAAGGAGATGTATCAAACATATAATGATCAGTAGAAAAAGGATTTTCAAACACCTCATCCCCAAGCTTAGAGCTTTCTATATCATTATGGGAGGAAGCATGGATAGTACTGATACTATGGCAATTATTAACATTATCATTTTCAGAATTAGTTTCCCAGAGATTTGCAATATCAAAAGTAGTGTGCTCTTTCAAATCATGATCACTAATGTAGGTAAAGGGCATAGGAAGATCATTGTATTCAGATTCATTATCATAATAATCATCAGGAGCAACATACTTACGGTTACCTATCGTTATCTCATACACGCGGGGATATGCTGTTACCTCTTTCTTTTTATTCCCCTCTTCTTCTTCTTCTTCTTCTTCGTTCCCTTCTTCTTCTTCTCATTCTCCTTGTTCCTTTCTTTAGGGGGGAGAGGCTTGATGAGAGGCTTCTCCACATAACCTATTTATTTCCAGAAACAATAGAAGAAACTTGGGAGGATTCCTCCTTTTCATTAATAAGTTCAAAGCACACAGCGGTCCTATCATATTTTGGCAAAGTGTCATCTTCTAAAATATTTTGTATGTAAGTATTTGTATGACAATTATCAATGCAATAAGAAAGACACCCATGCAGGACATCATCAATATCTAGATCATTAATATCTAACAAAGAAATTTTTCTTGATAACTCTTCACGCCTCAAAAATAAAGTAAGTTCATCATGCTGATTAGGAGTAATTTCATCATCACAATACAAATTTGCAGCACTCATGGGGTTCGAATTATCATTGGAGGAGCATTGAAAATTAAAATGACCCACTTTATGACAAAGTTCACAAATAAAAGGACAGCTGGCACAAACTTTTTTACCAAGATCATCTAGAGCTCTAGACCACTTTCTAGTTTTTTCATTCCCATGATGGATACAATATTCATCTTCGATTTGATTAATTCCACAAGGTCTATGCATTCCACAAAAATTAACATGCTTATAAGAAATAGTATTTTCAGAAGTTTGGGCATGCTTATTGCAATCATTAATAACAATTTCATCCTTCATGCAAGCGTCTTTAAAAGGTTCATGATACTTATCAAAATTCTTCCTAGGCAATTCAAAATGAGAGGCAAAAGCTTTATAAAGATTTGCAACAACTTGAGAGTCAAGACCATAAGTAGCACTCATATTTCGAATTTTATCAGTATCCATAAAAGTTTCAATGCATTCATAATCATAATTTATACCTGACTCTTTACCTTTGTTGTTCTCCCAATCTTCAGCATTCTCCTGAATCCAATTAAGAAGGTCCCATTTAAACTCTTCTTTATTGCGCGTGAATGATCCAGAACAAGCAGTATCCAGCAAAGTTTTATCTTGAAAAGAAAGTCTTGCATAGAAATTATCAATGATGATATTACCAGGAAGCTCATGATTGGGGCATTTGAGCATTAAAGACTTCAATCTCTCCCATGCTTGGGCAATACTCTCTCCATCATGAGGCCAGAAATTATATATGCGGTTTCGGTCTTTGTGAATTTCACTTGGAGGATAGAATTTAGAATAAAATAGAGGCACAATATCCTTCCAATCAAGAGAATGCCCATCCTTCAGCAGTTTATACCAATGCGCCGCTTTACCAGACAACGACATAGAGAATAATTTATTCTTCACTTCATCCATAGAGATACCTGCACACTTGAATAACCCGCATAATTCATGCAAAGAGAGTAAATGATCTCCAGGATGAACAGTTCCATCCCCTTCATAGCGGTTATCTATAACATGTTCAATAATTTTCATAGGTATTTTATATGGAATACTTTCAGTAGGTGGATTTAAAATATCACAAGCATCATTAGAGTTATCGCATATGGGAGATAAAGTATTATTAGAGCAAATTTTCTCCCCTAAAGATGGGAAGCTAAAAATATCACAAAAACTAGCTTCCCCAAGCTTAGACTTCTCCATAGCATTAGCAGTAATTGCATTCATACTAATAAGATTGCTACTAGCATGCAAATAAGGTTCCATAGGTTTTTTAATTTTCGCATCAAACAATTCTAACTCAGGAAAAAGATTAAAAAGCTCACCAATTTTGTTGTTGTTTTCCATTATGCCTAACTAGTGAAAATAAAAACAAGAAACAAAAAGATGCAATTGCAGGATCTAAAGGAAATAGCTTCGAGCACTCACACACCGGCAACAGTGCTAGGAAATAGCTTAGTAGTCGGAGGATGTGAATACCTTTTACCTTACCTCCCGGCAACGGCGCCAGAAAAGTGCTTGATGTCTACGGGTGCTTCTATTCTTGTAGACAGTGTTGGGCCTCCAAGAGCAGAGGTTTGTAGAACAACAGCAAGTTTCCCTTAAGTGGATCACCCAAGGTTTATTGAACTCAGGGAGGAAGAGGTCAAAGATATCCCTCTCAAGCAACCCTTCAATCACGATACAAGAAGTCTCTTGTGTCCCCAACACACCTAATACACTTGTCAGATGTATAGGTGCACTAGTTCGGCGAAGAGATAGTGAAATACAAGTAATATGGATGTGTATGAGTGGTAATAGCAATCTGAATAAAATATGGCAGCGAGTAAACATGCAACAGAACAGTAAATAAACGGTGTTTCAGTGCTTGGAAACAAGGCCTAGGGATCATACTTTCACTAGTGGACACTCTCAACATTGATCACATAATAAAACCACTCTACACTCTCTTGTTGAATGATGAACACCATTCATTGTGTAGGGCTACAAGAGCACCTCAATGTCGGAGTTAACAAGCTCCACAACATTCGATGTTCATATTTAAATAACCTTAGAGTGCATAATAGATCATTGCAATTATACCAAGTACTAACATAGCATGCACACTGTCACCATCACACTATGAAAGGAGGAATAGATCACATCAATACTATCATAGTAATAGTTAACTCCATAATCTACAAGAGATTACAATCATAACCTACGCCAAGAACTACATGATGCACACACTGTCACCATTACATCATGAAGGAGGAATAGAGTACTTTAATAACATCACCAGAGTAACACATAGATGAATAGTGATACAAAACTCATATGAATCTCAATCATGTAAGGCAGCTCATGAGATCATTGTATTGAAGTACATAGGAGAGAGATTAACCACATAGCTACCGGTATAGCCCTTAGCCTCGAGGGAGAACTACTCCCTCCTCATCATGGAGACAGCGATGGCGGTGAAGATGGCGGTGGAGATGGCGGTGGAGATGCGTTCCGGGGGCACTTCCTGTCCCGGCAGGTGCCAGAACAGAGACTTCTGTCCCCCGAATTGGAGTTTCGCGATGGCGGCGGCTCTGGAAGGTTTTCTGGTGTTTCGTCAATCCGTGTCGATGTTTTAGGTCAGGACGGCTTAAATAGGCGAAGAGTCGGAGTCGGAGGGGCCACGGGGCCTCCTCACACTAGGGGGGCGCGCCCCTTGGGCCGCGCCACCACATGTGGGGCCCCTGGCCCCTCCTCCCGCTCCGACTTTCTGGAAGGTTCCGGGAAAAATAAGATGTTGGGTCTTCGTTTCGTCGAATTCCGAGAATATTGCCCGAACAGCCTTTTTGGAACCAAAAACAACAGAAAACAGTAACTGGCCTTCGGCATCTCGTCAATAGGTTAGTTCCGGAAAACGCATCAAAACGATATAAAGTGTGAACAAAACATGTAGGTATTGTCATAAAACTAGCATGGAACATAAGAAATTATAGATACGTTGGAGACGTATCACATACTAAGGATGAACACTTTATTATCTTGATATTTTAGTGAGAGGGATCATCTTATAATGCTACCGTCGCGATCTAAGCAAAATAAGATGCATAAAAAGGATTAACATCACATGCAATTCATAATGTGTGATATGATATGGCCTTTCTTCTTGTGCTTTTGATCTCCATCTCCAAAGCACGGACATGATCTCTATCATTACCAGCATGGCGTCAAGGTCAGTGGCGCCGCTTCATGGTTGTCCATCACTTATAGCTACTATAACAACTACTTCAAATAAAGCTATTACATGATGAATAGACACGCATGTCTTTAACAAAAATTAAAGACAACCATTAGGCTCCTGGCGGTTTCCATAATACAATAATGAACATCTCATACATCAAATATAATCATCATCATATCATGGCCATATCACATCACCAAACCCTGCAAAAACAAGTTAGATGCCTCTAATTTGGTTTGCATATTTTACGTGGTTTAGGGTTTTCGAGTAAGATCCAATCTACCTACGAACATGAATCACAACGGTGATACTAGTGTTGACAATAGAAGTGCAAATTACAATCTTCACTATGGTGGGAGAGACAGACACCCGCAAAGCCACTTATGCAATACAGGTTGCATGTCAAGCGTGGAGCAAGTCTCATGGGACGCGGTCATGTAAAGTTAGTCCGGGCCGCTTCATCCCACCATCCCGCAAGAAGCAAAGTACACAAACTAAAGCAACAAAAACATCACCGCCCACAAAACCATTGTGTTCTACTCGTGCAACAGATCTATGCATAAACCGGCTCTGATACCACTGATGGGGTTCGTTGCATAGAAAACAAAAATTTTCCTACCGCAAGACGAATAAAACCAACAGATCTAATCTATGGAACACCAAAGATCTAATCTACAAGATCGAAGCAACGAGATGGAGATGAGACTAACCCTCGAAGATTCCAAAGCTTACGAGATTAATCTCGTTGTTGGTGTAGACGATCGTCCCGGCTGCAATCCGGCAGCACTTCCGTACTCGGTCGCGCGTACGGTGTCGATGAAGCTCCTTCCTCTCCCCATTCCAGCGGGCAGCGGAGGTATGGTAGATCTCCTCCAAATTCCAGCAGCACGACGGCGTGGTGGTGGAGGTGGAGGAAGAAAAGCTGGGGGCTTCGCCTAAGCCGGAGCAGCGTATGGTGGAGGGAGAGGCGGCCAGAAGGGGCTAATGATGGGGTAGGGTGGCCGGCCACCCCCTCCCCTCTTTATATAGGGCCAGGTCGGTGGGGTGGCCCCCCATCCCATCTAGGGTTAGGGGGGGCGGCCAAAGGGGAGAGGGATTTCCCCTCCCCCAAGTTGATCCCCCCTAGGGAAACCCTAGGGGTTGGCCGGCCTGGGCCTTGGGGGGCATGTGCCCCCAGCCCATTAGGCCAGGGGGCATCCCCTTGGCCCATTCTAGCCCTCCTAGGTCGTGGGCCCCATGGTGGACCCTTCGGGAACCTTCTAGAACCTTCCAGTCAACCACCGGAAAAATCCCGAACTTTTCCGAAACCCAGAAATCAAATTCCCTTATATGAATCTTATTCTCCGGACTATTCCGGACTTCCTCATGACATCCTGGATCACACCCGAGACTCCGAACAAACTTCGTCTCCATACCATATTCAAATCTACTTATGCGACATCGAACCTTAAGCGTGTCACCCTACGGTTCGCGAACTATGCAGACTTGGTCGAGACTCCTCTCCGAGCAATAACCAATAGCGGGATCTGGAGATCCATAATGGCTCCCACATATTCAACGATGACTTAGTGATCGATTGAACCATTTACATACGATGCCAATTCCCTTTGTCACACGATATTTTACTTTTCCGAGGTTTGTTCATCGGTATCTCCATACCTTGTTCAACCTCGTTACCGACAAGTACTCTTTACTCGTACCGCGGTATGTCATATCTTATGATCAAATCATATGCTTGCAAGCTAATCAGACGACATTCCACCGAGAGGGCCCAGAGTATATCTATCCGTCATCAGGATGGACAAATCCCACTATTAATCCATATGCCTCAACTCACACTTTCCAAATACTTAATCCCATCTTTATAATCACCCATTTACGCAATGGCGTTTGATGTAATCAAAGTACCCTTCCGGTGTAAGTGATTTACATGATCTCATGGTCGAAGGACTAAGGCAACTATGTATCGAAAGCTTATAGCAATTTGAACTTAATGACTTGATCTTATGCTACGCACATTTGGGTGTGTGTCCATTATATCATTCAACTAATGACATAACCTTGTTATTAATAACATCCAATGTTCATGATCACGAAACCATGATCATCCATTAATCAACAAGCTAGTTATACAAGAGGCTTACGAGGGACTCCTTGTTGTTTACATAACACACATGTATCAATGTTTCGGTTAATACAATTATAGCATGGTATGCAAACATTTATCATAAACACAAAGATATTATAATAACCACTTTATTATTGCCTCTTGGGCATATCTCCAACATGAACAAGGTATGGAGATACCGATGATCAAACCTCGGACAAGTAAAATATCGCGAGACAAAGGGAATCGGTATCGTATGTAAATGGTTCAATCAATTCCTAAGTTATCATTGAATGTGTGGGAGCCATTATGGATCTCCAGATCCCGCTATTGGTTATTGGTCGGAGAGGAGTCTTGACCATGTCTGCATAGTTCACGAACCGTAGGGTGACACACTTAAGGTTTGATATCGTTTTAAGTAGATATGGAATATGGAATGGAGTTCGAATTTTGTTCGGAGTCTCGGATGGGATCCAGGACATCACGAGGAGGTCCGGAATGGTCCGGAGAATAAGATTCATATATAGGAAGTCACTTTCCAAGTTTGGAAATGATCCGGTGCATTTATGGAAGGCGCTAGAATGTTCTAGAACCTTCCGGATGAAATCACCATGGAAGGTGGAGTCCCGGTTGGACTCCACCAAACCCAACCAGCCAACCAAGTGGGAGGGTGGAGTCCATGGTGGACTCCACCTCCTTGGCCGGCCAACAAGGGGGGAAGGGGAGAGTCCCTGTCCCTCTAGGTTTTGTCCATATGGCAGTTTTTGAATTGGGGTCTTATTCAGATCTTTGGGTAAACCCTTGGGTGTTCCACCTATATAACTAGCAGGATGACCCGCGCATCTTGCGCGGCTAGATGTTATATTGAGTTAGTTTGTTCCCGTGGCTATTTGTGTTCTAAATTAAATATATGATTTAGACTTAATTTATTTTACTTGACATTAAGACTTACCTCGCATGCTTTGTTCTACAGTTCTTGTGAATCAACCTACATATAAATTTTAAGAATCATAAATATCAAAGTTCATTTGCACTATGGCCATCCACATGAAAAATCCCATTCCTAGTATTTCCACATGCGGCTAATTAATTATACTTTTTCATGGAAAATTGTGTTGTTTCCGCCCACAAATTCCGTCGTGTTTACGCCAAACAAAATATCCATGGAGATTGATTATCCTAATTTATCTTTGTCCCTCTTTCTGCCACATGAACATGCACATTTGACTATGTGCCACATGAAAACTTGATAAGGAGGCCACCACAAAACAATCCGCGTTGTAGATCCGATCATCTTTTGTATTTTGTTCATTTTATTATGCCTATTATGGCATAAAACCTGGCTTGCCCGTTGTGATTTTAGCGGAGGCGCTGGTTTAGTTTCACTATGACCTCTCAGCGTAATGCTTCTCTCTGTAAGCATGGGTGAAGAAGGAGCCACATGTGTATATATATCCCGTCAACGTCTCCATTTTCCTCTTTCCTAGTTGTCACATATTCACAAACAAAAAGTTGGCTAAAACTATTGTATATATGTTGTATTGATCTTTTGTTTTCCTATTTTATTCTACTCCTCCTGCCGAAACACAGATGTCTCAATTCTGAACTAAGTCATGAATGTTCGCATTCTCATTCTTCTTTCTTGATCAATGAAAATTTTCCTACATATGCTTCCATGCCTACTCACCTGAATTACCAGAAGGCTTGACACTTCTTACTGGGAAGTAATTACTCTCCTTTTCATACTGTGCATCTTCAGGCTCTTGGATGAGCAAACTTTTTGATACGAATAAGTTACTCTTGGACTCTTGCACGCATGTTAATTCAAGGAAGATCTATTGGAATTTACCTGAATACCTGATTGATTGAATGGTCCGCCTAAAAGATCAAGCCATAATTCTGATGGAATAGGACACTAAACTGAAGTAGACATGTGTGATTAGAAAATAATCGGACCCAAACTCTCTTGCTGTTGTGCTATGTGTGACGCCTCTCCGCCACCTGCATGGTCATTTCCAGCTAGTCATAGACCTTGCCATAGACGCAGGGACCTTGATATTTATTGACACTCCATCCATGCGAATATCGTTCAAATCATTGCGGCCGTCTCCTGTGATCCAACGTGGTGTTGCAGCCTTGCTGGCTGCTGGGGATGCTGATATTAGCTCGATGAACAAATGCGTGGCTCCGCTTATTCTAAATCTAGACTGACCAGCGAAACAGATCTAAGACTTCTTCATTGTGGACAACTTCCAAAATTGATTGCAAAAATATCTTTTTTTTTCGAAAAGGGGGAAAAATCGCCCCAGCTTCTGCATCCAAAGGATGCACACGGCTTTTTATTAAATTATTCGCAAACCTTACAAGAAGCAATACAAAAAATCAACCTCGAAGCCACCTCACTAGACCTAGAGTGGGATGAAGAGGGTGACAATACACCAACTCACATCATCAAAAAAACTAAATGCCTACCCAAACCGCCCAATAGCAGGTGAGAAGCACATTCAGTCAAGCAGACTCTCAGCGCACGCCAACGCACACGCCACAGAAGTTGCTCCCGCCGTCTTCCTCGACTCCATCTTCAAGAGAGATCATCGCATTAACCTTGCAAGACCCACCGTCGATGCCACCATGACACCAGACGGCTCCACCATCTTGTACGTATACATCATCCCGCATCTATCGTCAATACCCTGCAGCACCATGCCACTGAGACTCAGCGCCAACAATGTGGTAGATGAACACCACTCCACCAAAAACCGCCAACATCTAGCAGCTGCTCCAAAAACGATGCCCCAAGAGGTAGAACGACGCAGGGCGCGCCGCCATCGTCCGATCCGGGAGACCCGGACCTAGGGTTTCCCCCGGAGCAGCACGAGTGAGAGACCGCAGACTGCGACGACGATGCCTTCAAGAAGGAAAGCGACGCTTAACGCCGCCATCGCCCGCCAATCATGGCACGGTTTTCACCGACAGCCGCAAGTCCCCTACTCGGCGAGAGCGAATGTAGAGGCCAACAAAGATGATGCCTTCGCAAGGGAACGACGCCAATAGCCGCCGCCATCATCCGCCAAGAACGAAGTCAAGGCTCGGTGTTCACCGGTGGCCCCTTCGCCGCTAACTCGTCGTCAACTAGATCTTCATCACCGGGGTAGAGGGATCTCGTGATCCGCCACCCCAGCAACCAGCCGACCTCCTTCGGCGAAGAAGAAGGCCGCCTCCACCTTCGAACCCGAGGTTGATGCCCCGGGCGTCCTCGTACCGCGAGAGGATCCCAAGGTCACCCCCTAACACCGGCGAGAAGCGGAGGGGATGGCGCATCCCACCACCAGCCGCCACCGGTGTGCCGCCGCCGGGAGGCAGGGGAGGCCGCAGCACAGAGGCCACCGTCGCCCCTCCATCCTCCGACCGCCGCCGCCCCGCCATCACACGGGAGGCCGGAAGTCCACCGCCGCCGCCCCACCATCACGGGAGGAAGGAGGTCGCCGCCGCCGCTGCATCGAGAAGAGGACCCAGCCGCCGTCCCCACCGCGCCATGAGGGAAGCCCGCCGCCGCCGCCATGCCCCGCGGCCTTTGGCCGGCGGCGCCACCGGCGGCGGCGGCGGGAGGAGCTAGGGTTTCTGGGAGGGAGGATCGGGAGGGTTGCCTAGTGTTAATGAAGGATAAACATCACAAATCGATTGTTGACATAAAAACAGGAGCAATTTAATCTCAACTATTGAAAACTTTACCTTTAGATGGATGTATCTGCACAGACGTGGTCGACCATGGAGGTGATGGCCGGTATGCTCAAGTGGACTATGAAGCTGTGTAGTACTATAAATCTATAATTTATTGTTTCATTGTGGCTCTTCCGTTTGTAGCGCTCTAACATTGATGTCATGGTAGCATGAAGGTGTTCTCTCAAGAAATAAGCATAAATTATCAATATGCATGAAGAGGCTCAAACGAATATTAGTTATAACCACTATGCCGCTGCAGTACCTTTAATTTTTCGTGGGGCGCTCATCTGCAACTCGACCGATAATTGGATACTTGTCGACGTGACTTCAATTCGTCGGCCGTCAGCACGTCCTCGGCACGTATAGATCATCTTTGCGTGTATTGGATTCTTGCGGTCGTGACTTTAATTTGCCAAGGCCGGCCTGTCGTCGGCGTGTATGAACCATCTCCGCCGGACGGTAGCGTGTCATCGGCGGCGCATGGATCACCTCCGGCGTGTATTGGATTTGGATACTTGCCGTCATGACTACGATTCCCTGGAAGTTGGGAGCATCGTCAACGCGTATATAGATGTGTTTCACCGTTTTGATTAGCCAAGCATTGAGAACAAATATGTTGTTTGCCGAGTCAGTATGTCCTTATCTACTCCGCTTAATTAGGAAATCCATCAAGCTTACGGCTGATGGACTCTCAAGGGCGCGGATTCTAGCGGATTAATTAATCAGTTCCGTTGATATTTCTTAGCGTTATCCTAGCCATTCATTGTCTTCTGTTTTAATTATACTAGCAAAAGTGCCCGTGCGTTGCATCGGGGAAACAAAAACTTGAAGACTCGAGTTAATCGTCGTCCTTGACCTCAAGCACATGAGAAGTCAGCGAGGTGTTTCTCATATCCATACCGCCATCCCTGAATTGCGAGAGGTAACCCACGATGTTACGGTATCAGATATAAATTAAAATTGGTATTTTCTCATATGTTTATACCCGCGTGGTGCCACATCTAAAACTTAGTAAAGCCTTTAATTAACCTATCTACTATAGGGTGCATTAGTGAAAATCATATAACATCATTTCAAACCTATAGTAGTGTGCTATATGGGTCCATAGAATACAAATAGCATGGAGCCATTGATTCTATATGTTGTATTGGATACTTCAAATAGCATGACCTAAATATAATTATTATTTGCATTAACATAATGCCTGAAACTGCCTGAAGTGGGTGTAGTATGGTCTTCTTCTCTTGGCACCAGTTGTACCTGGTAAGGAGTGTTGGTTAGGTCACGATGCAAAAGGAATAGTATGTATGAATCTCAAGTAGGAACACATACGGTTACCAAACCGAAACTATATAGCTAACCAAAATAAATAAATAGCCGAACCTAGCTAGTTTGGTTAATGGATATCTGTACGGTAGGCACAATAGCTACCGTTACGTACAAGCTGAACGTTCCGTTTCGGATTCAGATCCTCTTTCTTCTAGCATGGGGCTTCTTAGCGCTACTCCTAGGCGGTACTGCGTCCCACACGAACCTGCCTACCCAATGCTTTCTTCCAGCCACGCATGAGCGTCTTGTACTGTAATCGATGGCCAGCTTAATCCCGCTAAAAATTGAAGAGGGCCAAAGCATTGTTGCTTACGCTTGCTGCCGTGATATTGGGTCGTGCCCCACGCATGCCCACTCCTAGGGGACGTCCCAACAATACATCTTCTTCATTGGTCTTTAAACCACCACATGCACACGCAATGACCAAAGCACGGAATCAATCGATCATCCTGCGAAAAAATAACGAAATTGATTCCCAAATCCTCTAGCTTGCGAGGAGAGAATCCGTCGCACAGTCGCCAGCGGCCACACGCGTTTTTTCCTTAAGGTTCCGGCCGGTCGGAAAGACGCTGCAGCCGACGACCTCCGACTACTTCTTGGCTTGACAAGAGCGTCGATCGTCCCTAACAGCGAGGCATAGCTAAGGCCGCGTGGATGGGCCGGAAGAAGCGCTGAGGCGACGACTCAAACGTGACCAGTGTTCGGCTAGGTGGCACCTCCGGCGAGCGGTGACTCTAGCTGCTTGACCCGGTGCTACAGGTTGTGCCTCTATGCTGCAGCTTACATCACTGGCTTCGCTGATGACGATCCGTCGATCTGGGACGCGATGGAAATCTTGGTGTTGAGCTTCCGTGGCTAGGAAATTCTGCCTAAGTCGTGAGATTGATTTGTGGGAATAACGGGAGGAGAGAGGCTAGCTAGATTTTAGGACGCAAGAATTTAACGAAGCAATCTTTAGGGTCGTGATCTATGTGGACTTCTTTTCCGCAGAAGATAGAAACAAACGAAGCAATTGAGGTAGGGGAAGTAACGTATGATAGCCCAAGCAGACGGACGGAGACGTAAAATACGTGGAGTCGTGGACAGGTGGGGGTGAGTTAAGCTGATTCCTTTCCTTTTTGTTTCCCTGGCTGTGATTTTTTTCCCTTCCGGTTACAGGATTGGGTGTTTAGAAGTTGGACACAATGTATAGGAAAGAAACCATACAAAGGAAAGGAACGATGATTTAACTTTTCGGGCGATCGACACACGGACGACGGACGAAGGAAGCAAACCACGCGGACGAAACGGATGAAGCGAAGGAAACGCTTCTCTCTTTATTATTAGGTATAGATATAGATATAGATAATAGATAGATAGATGAGGAGGAGAGGGAGGGGGGCAGCCACTCTTGGCCGCACCACCAAAGGGGGCTCCCTGGCCGGCGCCCTAGCCACCCCCTCTCTCCCAAACCCTAGCCTCTCTCCTCCTCCATCTTCTCCCACAGCGCTTACGGCGAAGCCCTGAGATCTCCACCACCATCGTCACCACGCCGTCGTGCTGGCGGGATTCCGAGGAGGATCTACTACATCCGCTGCCCGCTGGAACAGGGAGAAGGACGTCATCATCAACACCGAACGTGTGATCGAGAGGTGCTGCCCGACTGTGGCACCGTCAAGATCTTCTACGCGCTTTGAAAGCGGCAAGTGATCGACTACAGCAACAACGAGATCTAATCTCGTAGGCTTTGGAAATCTTCGAGGGTTAGTCTCATGATCTTCTCGTTGCTACCATCTTCTAGATTGGATCTTGGCTTGTTATTCGTTCTTGCGGTAGGAATTTTTTTGTTTTCTATGCTACGAATCCCATCACTTCCCCCGTCGGCTATGCAGATGAAGGGAGGAGCATCCAAAGCAAGCCCGTGCCTAGTGTCGTAGTCAAAGCAGTAATATGATGTCGGATCCGATGATGATGATGATGAAGTCGCCGGAGTCAAGGATGTTGGTACAACCGATAGATCGACCATGGTTGGTGATGTAGCTGTTGATGAAGTCGTGGTCTTCATCGCACCAGGAGCGATCGGGCCAGGGAGCCGAAGAACGCCCCTAGAGTCGACGCGGAAGTGGACGCTCCCGAACGTCATGTCCATCCCGCCGCGCAGGCCTGAGAAGGCTGAACGCAACACGCCGGTGTGCGGAGTGAGCTCGAAGGACCTGAAACAAATCGAGTTCCCCGAGCTTGGCGATGATGGAGCCGATGATGGCGGTGATGCCGGCGGAGTTGTAGCCGACACGATCGGAACAACCGATCGATAAAGTGCCTTGTACCAGCAGGCTTCCCACATACGGCGGTAATTGATGAGGGATTTTCTCGGTAATGCCCACCATGAAGGGCTTAGGGTTGATGGAATCCTGCAGGCTAGCACGAGACATCAGATACCGAACAAACGGGGAGAGAGATTTACCCAGGTTTGGGGCCCTCGATGAGGTAAAACCCTTACTTCCTGCTTGTTTGATCTTGATTTATCGAATATGTCGGGTTACAATGGGGTAGCCGATAGATTGCTATGGTCGACTCGCCAGGAGGCAAGGATTATAGGGTTTGTGCTCTAAGTTGTGGTGGTTCTTCGTATTGTTGTTCTATCGTTCTGCAGGCCCTCTCTCGGCCTTTATATAGCAGGCTAGGTCCCAAGAATCCTGTCCGAACTCGAGTAGGTTACATTGAGATCTAATCTAATCTTTCCTTTAACGACACCTTCTTGCCTTGTTCATTAAGAGTTCGTCTCCTGGTAGGTCTTCTTCGTTGCAACCGACGTACGGGCCCACCTTGGTCTTGGAAATCTTCGTGGGCCCTAAGTTGGGCCAAGGGAGGTAGACTAATGTCGGGTACCCGAAGGGTAATTACCACATCAGGACCATCTTCATATACCCCTTGGAATCTCTTGGCAAACATGATGTATGATGCAATATATTATTTTCCCATGATCTATTGTATCTCTATGTTGATATTCGAGTAGTGACTTGTTCTTGGCAATTGTTATATAGTTTGTTGTTGGTTGCATACAAGTATATGTTATCTTCTATGATGATCTTGTTTACTAGCATATGAGTGCACACATATGTTGGGGGATGCACAAGGTTGTTACCGTTGCATGATGATAGGAGGAGGGACAGCTGGAGCTTGACAGAACCATGTCCCAATTCTTAGATTCATGTTGTATTCCCTTGTTTGTTCTTAATTGTACTTGGGATCAATCACTAGGGGTATATTTGCTCATATCTATGGCTCGTCACCAGAAGAAACAATAAAAAGACTATCTTTGTGCTTCACTAATTATGACAACCACACAAATGAAGTAGCAATTTTCTAGAACATTTACTCCCTTGAGGTACTCCACTTTACTTCACTTCATCTCATTTTACTTTATTGCACTTCAGTTTTCTTGCATTAGTTTTACTCATTGCATTTTATTTTTAGCACTTGTAGTTTTATAGTTGAAACCTCTTCACACACACACACCATATATCCTAGCTTTGCATATAAGGCCATATAAGTGGGTTATAGGGCTTTAGAGAATAGATAGTTTACCTTCAGCTCATCGTGGGTTCGAAACTCAAATACTTAACGAATTTTACTACGGTGATCCCTAGCACTTGGGGGTTATCAGTGCCTCATGCCCCTTTAGCCACTAACAAGCCACACCTTGTGCTACTCAACTTTAGATTATCATAAACCTTTCACATATTTTTCAACCAAGTATCACAAAGGGGTACCTCCATTCCTCCTTACAAAGGACCCAAGGAGATTTTACAACCTCAACTTATACGGGCCATATATACCGGGATGACAGGACAACAAACAAATGAGCATCCTCCAACTAAGTATCTCTCTCTCTCTCTCTTGTCTCTTTCTTCTTTCTTTTTTTCCTCTCTCTATATTTTTTATTTTCTTTCTTTTTTCTCTCTCTCTTTCTTTTCTCCCTCTCCATATTTAGGATGTCCATGCTAAAACTTCCACCATGATTATGCATGGCTTTGGTTAGCAGTCCAGTGCTCTTCTCTAACATATATGCATACAACATACTCTAGTACTTTGTTTGATAACCCCCTTTATTTCGCCCGAGGTGGCTATCAAGTAACAAAAAAACACGATGATGAACTCAAAAATAAATGAAATGTTGGAATGTGTTTCCCATGTGATCATGGTTGCGAGCTAGCTCATTACCCATAATTTATCAAACCCACAACTTCCATTGTGGTGTTTTTTTCCTTCCATACCTTACTTTCCTATTTATTTAAATTACACGAAAAGAATATTTTGAAATGATTGGATGCATAACACACATATTATACTTGGAATAGCTAGTGATATATAGGTAGGTATGTGTTGTCGTCAGAAACCCAGCGAGCAGGGCACACCGTAGCCAACAACCTAGAGCTGCGGCTGGCTGAGGTCCCTCCCGAGCGACGGCCCGCAAAGCCTCCTGGTCACACGTCCGATGCTGATTGCAAGGCGTGCCACCTGACCTATACCTGGTCAGGAAGGTGATGGAGATGCCTCACTTAGTTTCCTGCATGGCATACACGTAAACATTAAATACGAGCCTCGATCGGCTCTCAGGTTATCCCGTGAATCGGCTCAAAGAGCCGATCCACCCATGATTCGTACGAGGTGCACGAATATATGGTGGTCCTGCTTGATCAAGATAAAGCTAATGAGATCTACGACGATTTAGGGTTTTCACCGCATAATCGGATCATCCTACTCGGGATTGGGCCTCGCGGCCACGCACGGTGATCGTAAGCCGATCCTAGACAAGGCCTAAAAACCAACACGAGGTTGATCCCGGAACATCCTGTCTAGGACTAGCGAACGACACCCTACGTGCCGCTAGATCCTCCAGCCCTTTGTAAGGCCTAACTATTGCAGATATTAAACTAATCCTTGATGAACAAGGAGCAACCGTAACGGATCAGATCTACTAAATAATGATCAGCGGGGTGCCGCCCCACACCTAAGATAGGTGTGAGGGCGGCTAGACATGCAAGGGTTGCACTACGATAGCATGTTACGCGAAGAACTATGCTAACCCTAACACATCTATGATAACTACGTTGCTCGCCATCAAAAAGGCTTCAGTACGAGCAACGCATGAACAACGTGGAGCTTGTGCTGCCTAGATCGCAAGATGCGATCTAGGCAGCATGTTGCTTACCGGTAGAAACCCTCGAGACGAAGGAGTTGGCGATGCGCCGAGATTGATTTGTTGGTTGAACGTTGGTTGTTGTTTATTCCATAAACCCTAGATACATATTTATAGTCCAGGGGACTTTCTAACGTAGGCGTGCACCTAACCGTGCACGGGTAAAACTCTATCTAAGATACGATCTATTACATTACAGATATATGGGCAATCTAGCCCAACTTTGCATATAAGGCCGATCTACGTATTTTCTCCGTATATAATCTTCAAGCCCATCTTGATCATGGCCCACCTCTGACTTGGTCAAATTCTGGTGATAACACATGTCCCCCTGGTTTTGGAATTATCAATTCCAAAATCACTCCGTTTTTTCTTCGTCGGGTCATGTCATGGCAGAGCAGAACCGTCGCAGCATTCTTCATCATGATGCCCTGTCTTCTCAACTATTCCGCGTGATTTGACCGTTGTCTTTGGGCACCGCCTCCTCGGAAACTGCTGTAGCATTGAATTTTTTACCATAGCCCCTTTATTTAACCGCTCTGAGCAGTTTGCCACTTCATCATCATGCTCTGTTCTGGCCATCGGCACCCAAAAACCCCCAATCTCCCATAGCCATGTCTTCCTCTTCCTCCTCTTCCTCATCGGTCTTTTATGACTCCTCCCCTCCCGCGAGCCGACGCCGGAGTGGGGCTCGTTGGCGGCACACGACATTCTCGCCCCGACGACGTGGGACAAGGAGGAACACGATTCCTCCATCTGGTCCGAGGATGACAAATCCCTGACCGACGGAGAGGGCGACCTTCAATTCCTCGTCGAAGGGGAAGAAGAGGCGGAGAGCGAGGATGACCGCTTCTCCTGGACGATTTCACCTCTCCGAGGAAGAGGCGGAGGAGGAGGCGACGACGATGACTCCCTTGAAGGTTACCCACCAGCGAAGCGCCTCCGCACCTGGTGGGACGACGACGCGAGGACGACGATGAGGAAGATGAAGCCCCCATAGAAGGCTACGGAAGCTCCGATGAGGAGCCTCTCAGCAGCTGCGCCGGAGGCAGCGACGACGAGGGCAGCAACGGCCCCTAGATTAGGGATCAGTAGTAGTAGTTGGCTTTTGCCCTCTTCTCCCTTGAGCAATCGGCTCTTTCTTTGTAAGGAATCCCCTATTAATGAAGAAAAATCCCTTAATTAATTTCGCTTCCTTGTTAACCTTGCCGATTGTCGAATGGGGCTGCCGTACAGGGAGCCGATAGCAGAACATCGGCTCATATTGCTATCCGAGGCCAAGCTGTTGCCTAAACACCTCAACAGGCCTAATTCTCGTCCAAACCATCAGATTGAATCCCTCAGCAACCATTAGGAGATTCGTCTCTCATATCATGATTTCTGGCCTGAACCGATTCCGTTAACTTGCTAATCTGAGCTTATTCCTCTAGAGTCGATATCAGTGTATCGGCTTTGTTATTCTGAAGTCGATGCCCGTGCATCGGCTGCATTTGCATACTGTTATCTCCATACGTTTTCTCAAGTCGATGTCTGCGCATCGGCTGTGATTTTTGATTTTTTTTTACTGGCCGATTTTAAATCGGCCCCCACATCTTACTGCCCATCGTCCCACATGCTTGGGAAATATTTCTTGAGGTGTTGACCATTGACAGCCACTGGGAACTTTTCGCCGCTCAACTCTTCCAGCATATATGCATTACCCTTCAAGGCCTGGACAACTTTGTACGGACCGTGCCAATTAGGAGACCATTTGCCATATGCCTTGTCCCTGGTTCCCAATGGCAACACACTTCCCATACTAGATCACCAACTTGGAACTCCTTTGGTCTAACCTTTTTATTGTAGGCACGAGCCACCCTGGCTTTGTTCTCCTTAATCTTCTCCAACGACCAAAGCCTAAGTTCTGTTGCGTCCTCAATAGTGTCGCTCATCAAAGCTGCATATTCTTCAGCTGTCAGATCATTCTGAAACGTGACACGTCTTGATCCAGCCGTAATTTCCCAAGGCAATACGGCTTCCTGTCCATAGACGAGCTGGTACGGCGAAGTCTTTATAGCTCCATGGCACGACATGCGGTAGGCCCATAATGCTTCTGACAACTTCTCATGCCAATCCCTAGGGTTCTCGTCAATTTTCCTCTTGATCAGCTTGATTAGACTCTGATTGGACGCTTCAGCCTGTCCATTAGCTTGAGCATAGTATGGGGATGACCGGATCAGTTTAATCCCCATGTCATCGCAGAACGTCCTGAATTCTTTAGAAACAAAGACCGAACCTCCATCGGTCGTGATCGTTTGGGGAATTCCGAACCTATGAATGACGTGTTCTTTCACAAATTTGATCACATCTTCCGATTTCACCTTCTTCATAGGGACGGCTTCCACCCACTTGGTGAAGTAATCTGTGATGACCAAAATCCATTCGTGTTTTTTGCTCGACGCCGGATGGATTTTGCCGATCATATCCATGCCCCACCCTCGAAACGGCCAAGGCTTGATGATGGGGTTCATCGCTGATGCTGGTACCATCTGAATCTTCCCGAACATCTGACACGCTTGGCACCCCTTGTAATAATTGAAGCAATCTTCAAGCATGGTGGGCCAATAAAACCCTGATCGTCTGATCAACCACTTCATCTTATGAGCCGACTGATGCGTTCCACAGGCGCCTTCATGCACCTCATGTAAGAGCCGATTAGACTCAGTCGGTCCCAGGCACTTGAGTAGCAACCCTTCCAACGTCCTGTAGAACATGTCGTCTCCTATAAGGACATACTTCATGGCTTTGTATCTTATCCGTTTAGGTGCCCCCCGAGCCGAATCTTTTAAGTAATTGAAGATTTCGGCTCTCCAATCATCCTGTTCCAGGAATTGTATCTGAACTTCTGATCCGTCAGCTGTCTATGTAGCCTGACGCCATTTGTGCGAGATTGTTGGCCTCGGCATTTTGGGATCTTGGGACCCAATTAAAGTTGATGTACCGAAACTGTGTCATCAACTCACGGCATTCCACCCAATATGGGAAAAGCGATTCACTTTCGCACTTATATTCATCCGTGAGCTGGTTAATCACCAACTTTGAGTCTCCAAAAAGCTCTACTGCTTCAGCTCCGGCTTCCAATAGCAACTCCATTCCCTTACGTATTGCCTCATATTCTGCTACGTTGTTGGTGCAAGGGGTAGATAATCTGATGGAGAAGGAGTATTCTGCCCCCCGAGGCGACACGAGCAGAATGCCGATGCCACAACCATCGTCACAAACCGATCCATCGAAAAACATAGCCCATGCACGTATAGATAGTGCTGCTATATTGGTACCGATCCGTTCAGCGATAAGATCGGCCAACGCTTGTCCCTTGACTGCTTTCGCAGGCTGATACCGGAGATCAAATTCTGACAACGCAAACATCCACTTACCAAGTCGGCCTTTCAAAACAGGGGCCGACAACATGTGCTTGACAACATCCGACTTGCATATGACGATGATCTCTGCCGTCAAAAGGATGTGATGAAGCTTGGTGCAGGTAAAGAACAGGCAGAGGCAAAGTTTCTCGACCTCAGGATATCTTGTCTCCGCGTCCAGCATCCTTCTGCTGAGGTAGAAAACGACCTTCTCAACGCCATCGTAGAGTTGCACCACCACCGAAGCGATGGATGTGTCAGCTACTGACAAGTAGATGTAGAACAGCCTGTCTTGCTGGGGCGGAACTAGCACAGGCGGCGTCATCAGATACCGCTTAATCTCATCAAACGCCTGTTGCTGTTCTGCCCCCCAGTGAATCTCATCATCAGATTTAGTCTTCACCAGCGCCATGAACGGCTCGATTCGTCCTGACAGATTAGAGATGAATCGTCGGACAAAATTGATCTTGCCGATGAGGCGTTGGAGCTCCTTTTTCGTGGTCGGCGGCTGCATGGTACGCACCGCCTCCTGACTTTTCAGGCCGATCTCAATTCCCCGTTCATGAACCAGAAAACCTAGGAATTGACCAGCCGTCACGCCAAAGGCGCACTTCTTCGGATTCATTCTCAGTCCAAATTTCCGAGTTCGGTCTAGGACGCGCCGTAGATCGTCCAAGTGTCCCTCCATGGAGACTGATTTGACTACCACGTCGTCGATATAGATCTCCACCAACTTGCCGATCAGATCATGAAATATATAATTCATGGCTCGTTGGTACGTTGCACCAGCATTCTTCAACCCAAAGGTCATGACCACATACTCAAACAAGCCTACTGCCCCTGGTACTCTGAATGCGGTCTTGTGTATATCTTCCGGAGCCATGAAAATCTGGTTATAACCGGCGTTGCCATCCATGAAGCTCAACACCTTGTGGCCAGCAGCGGCGTTTATCAACGTTTCTGCCACGGGCATTGGATATTCGTCCTTTGGAGTGGCTCTGTTAAGATCTCGGAAATCGATGGCCACCCGCCATCGGCCGTCCTTCTTCTCCACAGGAACGATACTGGAGATCCACTCAGCATACCTGCATGGCCTGATGAACCCGGCAGCCAACATTTTCTCGATCTCTTTCTTGACTTCTTCCAGAATTTCGGCCCTCATTTGACGTGCTCGTTGTTGGAATGGCCGAAATCCTTTCTTGAGGGGGAGCCGATGTTTGATGATACTCCTGTCCAACCCAGGCATCTCCGTGTAATCCCATGCAAAGCAATCTGGGTATTCCTTTAACAGAGCTATCATCTGTCTCCTGAGTTGTGGATCCAACTTTTGCTGATAAAAGTCGGTCGCGGCTTATCCCCAGGACCGATGTCGACTTCCTCTAGCTCATCAGCCGATGTAAACCCATATCCTAACTTTCCGTCCCCTGTGAGGTCGACGCCATATACAGGGAGAGCAGGTGGTACGGATAATACAGGCCGATCGCTAGAATCGGCTTCCATCTTGATCATCACCAGGATCTTTCGGCAGTGTCGGGGCCGATCGCGTGGAGCAGCTTCTTCCTTATCTTCGCTATGAGAGCAGTTGCCCTCGCCTCTATCCTCATCAGGGGGGTGCCCCAGTTCTATCATGTTGATGTTGAACGAGTATCTTGGTTGGCACCTCCCAGGGTAAGTGTCGTTAACCCTGTCAACGGCGCACGACGGTGAATTAGGCACTTCTGGTGCCGCCAATGTGAATGACGACGGTGGACGGGACTGAAGTGGCACTTTTCCTCGGTAGGTCCCGAGAGCTGGTTCTAATAGAGAGTGCTGATTCTTCATGACCTCCTTGATCATCCGAACGGTGACATGCTCCAGAGTATTCACCAGGCTCTCAGAATGGCGATGCAACGAGTGAGTCACCATGCCACTAATCTCCTGGTGCACGGCCCTGGTACGTTCTTCTGACGGGACAGATAGGTCCACTCCATCGAGTGCACCTTCCGGTGAGAACCCCTTCCACCTGACGCCATGTGAACGGGTTCTGTGATATGAGCCGATGAGGTCGGCTTCGAGGATGACTTTGATCTCGTCATACTTCTTCTTGAGCTCGTCGGTCAGATCCTCGTACGTGACTGGCGTGCCGTCCGCCATCTCAGATGTAGATGGCGATGTGGTTGATGTAGAAGCCTGTCCCACCGGGCGTGCCAGAATGTGTTGTCGTCGAAACCCACCGGCGGGCAGCGACGGGCAACACCGTAGAGCCGGGAATAACTAGGGCTGCGGAAAGCCTTCTGGTCACACGTCCGATGCTGATTGCAAAGGCGTGCCACCTGACCTATACCTGGTCAGGAAGGTGATGGAGATGCCTCGCTTAGTTTCCTGCATGGCATACACGTAAACATTAAATACGAGCCTCGATCGGCTCTCAGGTTATCCCTGAATCGGCTCAAAGAGCCGATCCACCCATGATTCGTACGAGGTGCACGAATATATGGTGGTCCTGCTTGATCAAGATAAAGCTACTGAGATCTACGACGATTTAGGGTTTTCACCGCATAATCGGATCATCCTACTCAGGATTGGGCCTCGCACGCACGTGATCGTAAGCCGATCCTAGACAAGGCCTAAAAACCAACACGAGGTTGATCCCCGGAACATCCTGTCTAGGACTAGCGAACGACACCCTACGTGCCGATCCTCCAGCCCTTGTAAGGCCTAACTATTGCAGATATTAAACTAATCCTTGATGAACAAGGAGCAACCGTAACGGATCAGATCTACTAAATAATGATCAGCGGGGTGCCCCCACACCTAAGATAGTGTGAGGGCGGCTAGACATGCAAGGGTTGCACTACGATAGCATGTTACGCGAAGAACTATGCTAACCCTAACACATCTATGATAACTACGTTGCTCGCCATCAAAAAGGCTTCAGTACGAGCAACGCATGAACAACATGGAGCTTGTGCTGCCTAGATCGCAAGATGCGATCTAGGCAGCATGTTGCTTACCGGTAGAAACCCTCGAGACGAAGGAGTTGGCGATGCGCCGAGATTGATTTGTTGGTTGAACGTTGGTTGTTGTTTATTCCATAAACCCTAGATACATATTTATAGTCCAGGGGACTTTCTAACGTAGGCGTGCACCTAACCGTGCACGGGTAAAACTCTATCTAAGATACGATCTATTACATTACAGATATATGGGCAATCTAGCCCAACTTTGCATATAAGGCCGATCTACGTATTTTCTCCGTATATAATCTTCAAGCCCATCTTGATCGTGGCCCACCTCTGACTTGGTCAAATTCTGGTGATAACAGTATGGTAGGTGTTTGGGTTGAGTTGATTTGGATACAATGCCAAAACTATGCTAACCTCTATCACAATAGTGATAGACATGCACTTACATTGTTGTTTCCCATGACAATGGTGAATTGCCTACTTGTAGAATGTTTGACCATGCCATTTCTATTCTACCAGATGTATAGCACATCAGCCATACAGGTATTCACCCCAGCAAAAGATATGAAATAGAGAGATGTCAACGAAATGATAGCAGCTGGATTGGTAACTCCCAAGATGTCTCCCTTTGCTTCTCTCTAGTGTAGCTGGTAAAGAAAAAGGATTGCACCTGGAGGTTTTGTGTTGGTTACAGACGACTGAACAACATTTCTGTGAAAAGCAAATTTCCAATGCTAGTGATTGATGAGTTGTTGGATGAACTAACATGCACTAGATGGTTTTCCAAAATGGACTTAGGAGTTGGATATCACAAAATTCGAATGGTTGAGGAAGATGAGCACAAGACAACTTTTAAAACACGCCATGGTCAGTTCCAATTCAGGGTGATGCCCTTTGGCTTGACCAATGCTCCAGCAACATTCCAATGCTTTATGAACTCCTTATTTTCCACATACATAAGAAAATATTTTGGTATTTATTGAAGGAAAACAGTGGGTTAAAAACCCACTGCAATTTTTTTTAATATATATAAAGACATAAGATTTACAAATGAGAGTGAGCAACTCTCCAAGTCCAAACTAAAACCAGAAAGCAAAGAACAAAACTATACTATGTTCTAAGTTCTAAACTTGTGACTGGAGCCATTCTTTGAAGGTATCTACATGTTTTTTCTTTATCCTGTGCACCAGCATCCTTAGATCTTGATTGTAGACGGCCTTCCAACTATTGAAATTTGCATTTTGGTTGTTGAAAAATTTATTATTCCTGACAATCCAGATGCCCCACGCTGCTAGAATCAAAATTTCCATTGCAAAAGGCAATTTGATTTTATTTCTCATGTCTTCAAAAGCTTGAAGAACCGAAAGTCCTTTATTTCTCTATGGGCACACAAAATTCCTATATTGTTCAGCAAAAGGACATGCCCAGAAAAGATGAACTAGTGTTTCTTCAGAATTACACTGCAATGTTGCACATTGATATGATTGTAATTGAAAGTTATTTCTTTTCAGAAGGTTCATTGTGTTTAATCTATCTGGAAGTAACAACCAAAAGAAGAATTTGTGCTTTGCCTGACAACAAGATTCCCAGAATCTAGAGAATTTTTTTGGTGTTGCATAAAAGCGAATCATAGCTTTATATGCTTGTTGAGATGAGAAATCAACAGTTCCCCAAATGTAAGACCAACTGTCTTGGTTTCCTCCCTGAATCACTCCTACTACATTTTTGGCAAACCTCCTCTAGGATTTGAAATTCCTCAAAAGCTTGCTGAGATAAGGGTAGATGGAACAAGTCCTCAAGAAATTTAGTATGTATTACTCTTTCAATTGTCCAGTCTATTTGTTTTGCAAAAGATATCAGATGAGGAAATCTTTTATGCATACATTTTTGTTCCCATAAATCAGATCAGAAGTTCATTGTCTTGCCATTTCCAAGATTGCATCTAGCCATGGAGTTGTAAATGTCTAAGAGTTTAAGATGTCATTTCCACCAGAAGGATCCTTCCAAATTGGTAGAAGGTAAATTTCCATTGTTGTAATATGAATCTCTAATCAGATGAACCCAGGGGATATCAAGATTATTGAAGAATTTGCGCACATTTTTTAACAGAAGGGTTTTATTTTGAATTTGCAAATTAAGAACTCCAATAACACCTTGATCTTTTGGTCTGCATATTTTTTCCATGCAACTAGAGCAGAACCATTTGCTTGCACATCTGAGTTTTTTTTCTCCAAAGACAATGCCTCATATATTTCAGAACCTGCTCCTTAATAGAAATAGGTACATCGAAAGCAGCACATGAAGAAAATTGGCATGGAAGCAAGCACATACTTGACAAGTTGTAATTTTCCACCATAATTTAGAAAGTCAGCAATCCCACCCAATCTTGCTTGTGTTCTTTGTACAATTGGTAAAAAATGCTCCATGGATGGCTTGGAGATGCATAGAGGCAATCCAATGTAAGTAAAGGGAAGAGTTCATTTTTTGCAATTCATGGTTGCTGCAAAGTGATCAAGCCTGTCTTCACTCAAATTTATGGGTATCATATTTGATTTCTGGTAATTCACCTTCAACCCAGTAGAATCAGCAAAGGTTTGTAGTAAAGCTTTGAGGAAAATAAGATTTCTGGCATCTGCTTTCAATATTATCAAAGTGTCATTAGCATATTGAATTACAGGAAAATCTGGACATGCATTACAAGGAATTGGTCTCTCAGTTAACCCCTGAACCATAGCTTTATTTACAAGGAAATTCTTGGTATTTATGGATGATATTCTGAACTATAGCAAATATCTAAATAGCCATGTGAAACATTTGGACCATGTGCTAAAAATTCTGAGACATAACATGTTGTTTGGTAAGCTCACTAAGTGTTGCTTTTCCCAAGAGCAACAAGAATATCTAAGGCATATTATTTCTGTGAGAGGTGTTGCCACATATCCAGCAAAAACAGAGGCTATGTTCAATTTTCCAATACCAGCCATAGTGACAGAACTCAGAGGCTTCTTAGATCTCACGGGTTACTATAGGAAGTTTGCGAAAAATTGTGGCATAATTGCAAAACCCCTGGAAATTGTTCCGAAACATTAATCCTTTCTCTGCTCCACTCAAGCACTGAAAGATTTTGAACAATTGAAACAAGCCATGATCACACCACCAGTCCTTACTGTAGCTGATTTCTCCAAGCAATTTTGCATCAAAACATATGCATGTGCATCTGGAATTAGAGCTGTCCTTAGTCAATAAGGACATCCAATAGCTTTCTACAGCAAAGCACTTGGACCAACAAATCATAAACTGTCAATCTATGAAAATGAATTCTTGGGCACTATGATGGCAGTGGATAGATGGAGGGCATACATATCCAGAGGACCATTCCTTATCAAAACTGACCACAAAAGTATGTGTAATTTGGAGGATCATGTCCTTACATCTCATTTGCAGAGGAAAGTTGTGACTAAGTTAGTGGGACTACAATTTAAATTTCAGTAAAAGAAGGGAACTGACAACAAGGCAGCCGATGCATTGTCTAGAGTGAGACACATGTCAAGCTATTTCAACTTCCCAACCCGTTTGGTACAGGAGGTTCTTAACTTGTATGCATTGGATGTGGCAGCACAACTCCTCCTACAAAAACTGGCAACGGATCCCTCAGCGGAACCTCTCTATTCCTTGGATAATGGATTAATCAAATTTAAAGGAAAAATCTGGGTAGGTGCAAATGCAGGTCTTCAAACAAAGTTGATTGAAGCCTTTAATTCTTCTCCAATTGGAGGGCATTCAGGAATGAAAGCAAGCTACCAAAGGGTAAAGAAATTGTTTTACTGGACATGCACGAAACATGCAGTAGCAAACTTTGTAGAGCAGTATCAAATTTGCCAACATGCTAAACATGAGCAGTATCATTACCCTGGTCTGTTGAGTCCTCTAAAAGTACCAAAGAGAGCTTGGGAAGAAGTGTGTCTCGACTTTGTGGGAGGATTACCAAAGTTCAATCGATACACAATCATATTGGTAGTAGTAGATAGATAAACCAAATACAGTCACTTCATACCACTCAAACACCCATACACAACATCCGTGGATGACCTCTTTATCAACAATGTAGTGAAATTATATAGTATGCCAGTCACTAATACATCTGATAGAGACCTAGTTTTCACTAGCAAATTTTGGGTAGAACTATTTAATCTATGGGGCACCAAGTTACTGATGTCCACAACTTACCACTCACAAACGTATGGCCAGAAGGAGAGATATAATCAGCGCCTCAAAATGTATCTCAGGTGTGATGTATAATATAATCCAAAGTGGGCAAAATGGCTTCCTTTGGTAGAATTTTGTTACAACACCACTCACCACACCTCACTGGGTTGTACTCCTTTCATACCAGTATATGGCAATAATCCTCATGTTAGAGAATTCGCTATTACCGATAAGGAAGCACACATTGAACTACAAGGATGGCTCAAGGAAAGAGAAGAATAATCTGCCTTTCTCAAGCAACACCTCACACGAGCACAACCCAAAATGAAGCATGATGCAAACAAGAATATAATTGCCCGGGAATTCTCCATGGGTGACTCGGTTTTTCCGAAGCTTTAGCCTTATGCACAGAATACAGTGTAAACAAACCTTTCCCTAAACCAGCAATGAAATTGTTCGGTCCTTTTGTGATTCTCCATAGAATTGGACAAGCAGCCTACAAACTTCAGTAGCCAGAAAGCTATCAGGTCCATCCGGTCGTCCATGTTTCCCAACTAAAAGAGCATGTCCCGGATCGCACGCCTGTGTACATCTCCTTATCTAAACCTCTTCAGATGGACACAGCGCAATTGGTGCAAGAGGAAATCATTGGCAGACGGTTGGTGAAAAAGGGAAACACATTGCTCTAGGTACGTATTCGTTGGTTGACCTTATCAGATGATTTGGCAACCTAGGAAGACTACAACGCTCTGAAGCAGCAGTTTCCAACGGCACCATCTTGGGGACAAGCTGGTTCTAAAGGGGAGACTACTGTCACAACCTCTACCATGAAGTTTGGTGTGGCCGTGCCAGGAAAGAGGAAGCTCAAGAAGACAACGCGGGAACACTGGCAACACTTGAAGAAGTTGATGGGCCGTATCAAGTGAACCAATAGTTGGGATGTGGGCCGCGTAAAGGGTGAGCCGAGTGTGGGTTGTAGTTAGCAGGGCACAAAAAGTGCGGGGAGCGTGTTATAAGCTCCAGATCTAAGATGTAAACCAGTAAACAAATGAATGATAATTATTCCTCCCTAGCTTCTTCTCACGCTAAACCAAGTCCCAAATCTAGATGAGAGATCCCTAGCAAGGACATAACAGCTTGGCACCCATGACTCCATGAGCATTGTTGTATTTTTTCCTCCCCTCCCCTCTGCATGGTCTAATGGTGGCTTGAGCGATATTCATGGCGAATCTTTTGACGTTGGGGCTGAGTTCACATCATGTCTCATTTTGAACATTCGACAAAAATAGGATTTTTTTTTTTTGCAAAACACAGTACATACATAGAATCAACTTGAGAAATAAAAAAGATGCAACTTAAGCCACCGATATGGCCGTTGGAGGGAAGCCACGCTCACCTTTTTTTATCCCTCGTAGCAGGAGCACAACTTCTTTTACGACTACCTGAACTGGGTCGTCGTTTCCCTCAGAATCGAGGACAAAATAAAATTAAAAAAGTGAAAGTTGGACAGTTGATCTACACTGCCCGGAGTGCCCGCCTTGGGATGCTCAGTCACCCACCCCGCGTGATTGCCCCCAATAGATTCCTCACGCGTCACCCGCCTCCGGTCGCACCAGAACAGAATTTTTTAAAAAAACTTTGCAAGAGCAAGTACAATAAGTCCTAATCAGCTGGCTATAAGGATTAAAATAGTATATTATTGCTTAGTTGGAGGAGAGAGAGGAGAAGAGAGAAGGAGAGTGGGCTCTTATGCAAGAGCCAGCTCTAGCACGCGCTCCTAGGCACTTTGTGAGAGTGAAATGTGGACCATACATTGATAAAATACTACATTTTTATAGCTCACTATTGTATATGTTGACTCTAAATTAACTATAGATGACATGGCACTTGGCTTATAGCCAGCAGCTGGCTACACTATTGGAATTGCTCTAAGTGAAGTGTGCGATCCCTCAATCGCGGCCCATGTTTCCCGTCTCATAGTATTCGGCAGCTCTTCACGTTCATACACGTGTGGATAAAGAAATCGTGACTGTATTTTTAAGGCTTTTTGGTTTCTCCTTCTTTCATTTTGGGTAAATATTATAAACACGACGAACGAATAACGAATAACGGAAAAAAATGCAGCGGAGATACAAGATTTAACGTGGAAAATCCCTTTCAACACAGAAGGGGAAAACCCACGGGCGTCAGCCAGCAAATACTTCACAATATCGGGAAGTATTTACAAACACCGGTGGTTATCTTATAATCTGATAAACCCTAGCCGATGGCTTATAAGATGTATATATAGGCGGTGGCATCGATCCGTACGCTTCGGCCCAAGCCGACCGACGACGGACCTCACTCCGCTTGTCAGAAGTTAATCTCTCTTTAGCATATGAATTTAGATCACAATATAACGGTGACTTCAATACATATTGTGAAAATATTTTAATACGTAGGGTGACTTTATATCAAATGGATTTCCCTTTGGATTAATATTGAATCTCATGACACTACAGGAAAACGATTAGACGCCCACAACTAGAAGCTATGACGACGACTATTTGTCGCGGCCGTCGGCACAATATAGAGATGCCTATGGCGGGGAGAAAGGCATCGACACGACATAGTCATATTAGCATACTAGGAGCTACGCCGATGACCGCCGTCGGCACAAAAGGGTTGTCGGTGTTTCAGCAGATGCGCTGATGGTGACCCTGGCCCGTTGACATGTGTCGCTGACGTCACGTCCCGCGACGAACACTCTTTTCCTTTTTTCCCATCAAGTCATCTCCATGGTTTAATGTTTAATTATGTCTGCATTTCTTTTTGTTGCATGCTATTTTTACTTTATACTAACATATCAAATAAATGAAACAATATAATGCACTAGTCCAGGCCTTTTGTCCCGGTCCAGTCTGAAGCCGGGACAAATAGGCCGGCCACGTCGCCCCGAAATCACCGAGAAGCTACGGGGCCTTTTGTCGCGGTTCTTTAATGCCTTTTGTCCCGGTTGGAGGCTCCAACCAGGACAAAAGGGCCTGAGGCCTTTTGCGGCCTGTTGGCAGCCCTTTTGTCCCGGCTGGAGACACGAGCTGGGACATAAAGTCCAACCATTCGTTTCCGCGCGGAAACCGATTCGTCTCGCCATTACTGATCGCACACGGAAAATAGAGAACGATCGACTTAGAAAGTTGCATCGCCGCCGGCGCCATTGATCCCTGTTGGCTGGCCTTTTCACCTCCCTCCCCTATATACATGTCTTGTTCTTCCTTAGATCTCCATAGCCACCAAAACTGCACCATTAGCCACATCTCTCTCCTAAAAAAGAGCCCGGCCGGCGCCGACCTCTCTCTCCCGCGCCCCGGCCGACCCTCTCTCGAGTCTCTCATGGATCCAAAAATGGTGAAGCTCGCGCGCGCCCTCGACTTCCCTCGATATGAAGTCTACTACGATGTCATCAAAAAAATGAATTTCAAGGTCACGTACACCCTCCGTGCGAAGAGGGTGGAGAGGTGGATCCGCGCCGTCAAGAGGGATTTCGACGCCGCGGAAATCAAGGACGTGGGCTTGGAATGCGAGTTCACCAACCCTCGTGAGGGTAGAGCTAATCAACGCGCCGCCGTCCTTCAACTCTCCGTCGCGCAAGAGACTTTGGTCTTCCAAATTGTTCATGACGATGAAGTGCCACAACTTCTCATCGATTTCCTTGCGGACAAGAACATCAGATTATGTGGCGCGACAATCCACAACGATGTGAATATGTTGCATACCTACGGAATTATTGGAATATTGGTATTCCATCTGCGATCAACCTCCAGCAGATCCTCCGAAACCCTGTCCCAAATAAGCAGACTCCGAATTTGTATGATTTGGCAAATCATTATATTGGGACGGGTCTCGAGCATAAGAAGAAGGTTAATAAGAAGAAGCCGCCAAAGTCACCAAGGAATTAGCAGAAGAAGAGACACTGATTTTTAGATGGGGCGATTTTCCCTTGAGCCATAAGCAACTGCAGTATGACGCTCTCAACGCTTGCCTCGGCTTCGAGCCGGGTAGGAGGCATTTTCGGGCACTTGGCTACAATAGCCAGTTGGATCGCCTCGAACTTAATATTTATTTATGAGTAGATGCATGGTGGTGTGGTGTATGGTGTCGTGTGTGCCTTCTATGTATGAACATATGAATCGTCATGATCAATATATGAAATCTTTCTATTATATTGTTATTTAAATTTCTCACCTTTTTCTAATAATAATGGACATATTATTTGTCCAAATATGATTTACAGATTCAAAGATATTAACTATGCCATATTATATGAATAATGAATATATAATTATTATTTAATAATAGTAATAAAAATGAATAAAAAATAAATTAGTTCATATTTAAATTCCTCACATGTTTATAACAATAATGGACATATTATTTGTCCAAATGCGATTTACAGATTCAAAGATATTAACTATGCCATATTATATAAATAATGGATATATTATTTAATAAAATAGTTTTATTATTTATTTTACTTTCATTAGAATTTAATATTATTATTTTATCTATTATTGTTTACTTAAATACATGTTTTTGTTTTGTTTTCAAAAAATACAGATAAGTGATACAGTGGTATAAGAGTTAATAAGATTCATATGGTAGTATTGACAACAAGGTACAATCAGCTTCGCGGAAACACAGCAGAAAAGAACAGAGAAGTTAAGCGTGCTGAGGGTGGAGTAGTGTGAAGATGGGTGACTGATCGAGAAGTGTGACCAAGACTTGCATTTATTTGACTAAAGATTAAGTTTAATTAGTGTTAAAAATGGTCCAAATAAGAGACTAACGAGTCAAATAATTTGAAAAAATAAATGTGACAAAGGAAATTATATTCGAAATGAAAAGACAAAATAAATTGAAAAACAATTGAAAAACACTAAACCCTACCCTAGAAAAAAAATTGAAAAACAATTTTGAAAAATAATCTATAGTTGTGCTGCTTGCAAACCCGTGGTCGACTTTATGTCCCGGCTGGTAAGCCGCCCGGGACAAAGGTCACCCCTTTTGTCCGGCCTCCCTTGTCCCGGGCGCAAACTCGGGACAAAAGCCCCTAACGGCCCGCGATAAAAGATCCATTCTCCACTAGTGAGGGTTTCCATGATTTGATATTTCTTTGTTATCACCAGATTTTGGACAAATCCAGAGGTGGGCCGTAAGAGAGATGGGCTTGGAAGACTACACGTGGAAGATCTCTGAAGCGGCCTTGCACGGAGAATTTGGGCTAGTTTGCCCGTGTATCTTTAATTATAGTAGGTTATGTTTTAGATCAAGATTAGAGTTTGTATCGTGTACGGTGGGATATTCCCACGTTAGAAAGTCCCCTGGACTATAAATATGTATCTAGGGTTTATGGAATAAACAACAACTCACGTTCAACCCAAAACAAACCAATCTCGGCGCATCGCCAACTCCTTCATCTCGAGGGTTTCAATCAGGTAAGCGACATGCTGCCTAGATCGCATCTTGCGATCTAGGCAGCACAAGCCCCACGTTGTTCATGCGTTGCTCGTACTGAAGCGTCTTTGATGGCGAGCAACGTAGTTATCATAGATGTGTTAGGGTTAGCATAGTTCTTCGGATAATATGCTTACGTAGTGCAGCCCTTGCATGTCTAGCCGCCCTCACGCCTATCTCAGGCGTGGGGGCGGCACCCTGCTTGTTCATCATCTGGTAGATCTGATCCGTTACGATTGCTCCTTGCTCTGCAAGGATTAGTTTAATATCTGCAATAGTTAGGCCTTACAAAGGGGTGGAGGATCCAGCGGCACGTAGGGTGGCGTTCGCAAGTCCTAAACAGATGTTCCGAGGATCAACGTCATGTTGGTTTTTAGGCCTTGTTTAGGATCGGCTTATGAGCACCGTGCGTGGCCGCGAGGCCCAACCTGGAGTAGGATGATCCGATTATGCGGTGAAAACCCTAAATCGTCGTAGATCTCATTAGCTATATTTTGATCAAGCAGGATCACCAAGTATTCGTGCACCCCGTACGGATCATGGGTGAATCGGCTCTTTGAGCCGATTCACAGGATAACCCGAGAGCCGATCGAGGCCCGTATTTAATGTTTACGTGTATGCCATGCAGGAACTAAGCGAGGCATCCCCATCACCTTCCCGACCAGGTATAGGTCAGGTGGCACGCCCTGCACTTCGCATCGCGTGTGACCAGAAGAGCATTGCGGGCCGTCGCTCGGAGGGGTCTCAGCCAGCCGCAGCTCTAGGCTCTTCCCGGCTCTACCGTGTTGCCAGGCCGCTGCCCGCCGGTGGGTTTTGGCAGGCAACATTCTTACAATCGCATGTGGGATCACATGAGACAACGCCGTTGGGATCCCGTCAAAGGTGTAGACCATGCTATCAACGGGAGTGTGCTTCGCTATATCCCACCCTTCAGAGGGTTGGGATCCCACCACAAACACACATAAACTTGCGTGTGTCCCTAATACAAGTGTGGTGCAAGGTTGATAGATATAATATTTACAGTAATGCTACACATACGGGCTCATTATTACGGAATTTTTTGCGACCTTCTTCACGGACATGCCCTAACGACCCGTAGGAAGATTCTGGACGTATAAGGGGAAACTCCCGCGTCGGGTCAACCGGGGAGCGGATATGAAGATAAAATTGGCTCATGATTGTTATTACATGTTCCAATGACCAATCCAAAAACAAAGAAAGGTAGAACAAAAAAAATTGGTGGTCAACTGTGCTGACAGCATAACTACTGGACAATGGTGTCGATGGCAATGTCATCAGCATAGAGGATTCTAGATGGCCTCCAGGCGGCCTAAATGACAACTATGTCGACGACATAGCTCGTTCCAGGTAGCTCCCAGATGAGGAAGCGCGGTGATCAAAGGCGACGACATGATCGTCGGCGTCGCGCGGCCGTCAGCGTACCTACATCCAGGCGGCCTCCCAGGTGGCCAGGTAAGACGATGGCATTCCCGTCGGCACAACGCCGGCCCTACCACGGCAGTGCGAGCGACCAGACATCGCCACATGGCAAGCTAAGCCGACGACATCGCCGCGTGCTTAACGCCAGTGTCGTCTAGCCGCCATCCATGAGTATCTCGCCCCGATGGCCAGCGGTTGCCGACCAGTGGACGTAGGCCGGTGGCACAGGTTAGCTACGCCGATACTGGCTTTGCCAACAGGCTGTAAGCCGACTATGCCGTCGGTGTAGGCCTAAGCCGACGGCAATCGCCTCTATGCAGAGATGACAAAAGGTCGTCGGCTTTTTGCTTGAATCCTTTAGTGTGAGATCAATGACATATTTCAATGGAATTCCAAATCAGAATAAACATATTGTTTGCTCATAATTCTTTTTTCCATTGTCTCTTGGAGAAGGTGTAGTTAATGGTTTAGGGTCTAGGGGTTTAGGGCTCGAAGCCTCCGTAGTTTAGGGTTTAGGATTTGTGGGAGCTACTTTTGCACAATTACACCTTCCACCACACTTTCACACATAGAATAGGTCCACATGCAAGATTTGGGGATTCCGGTGCTCCGGCGGTCTCCCCCTCCCCCCCCCAAAAACAACGGAATGTGTGCCCCGGCGGGTCTACCCCTAGATTTCTCTGCGCGAGGGTGCACCAAAGTACTTTTTAATTCTTTTAGGTTTGTTTAGGACATATACACATTGAGAACCAAGATTGGGAACCTTTTGCATATACACCTGCAGCTAGAGCCATTATCACACGATCGAGGGTGTGCCTGATCTACTGGTTAGGGTTAGCTTTAGGGTTAGGGCTAGGGTTTTGGGGTAGGGCTAGGGTTTAGGGCCAAGGTAAGGATTTATGGTTAGGTATAGGTTTAGGGTTTAGGTTTAGGGTTTATGATGCAGGGTTTTGCAGCTCCGGTGTCGACACGTGTAGTTAATGGTTTAGGGTCTAGGGGTTTAGGGCTCCAAGCCTCCCCAGTTTATGGTTTAGGGTTTAGGGGAGCTACTTTTGCACCATTACACCTTCCACCACACTTTCACACATATCATAGGTCCACATGCAAGATTTGGTGGGATTCCGGTGCTCCGGCGGTCGTTCTCCCCCTCCTCCCCCCAAAAACAGCGGTATGTGTGCCCCGGCGGGTCTACCCCCTAGATTTCTCCGCGCGAGGGTGCACCAATGTACTTTTTCATTTTTTAGGTTTGTTTAGGACGTATACACATGGTGATTTAGGTGAGGTACTTAATATATTTATGCGCAAAGCTATATTGACAAATGCACACATAAATCAACTCAAATATTTGAAATGCTGATTTTTTTTAAATTGAAAGCATGATAAATACATTATTAAATAATACACATATTGAAAAAAACAGGTTTAATATAATGTAGAAGTAGAAATGAATGTTGTTGACAATTAAAATGATAAAAAAACATCTTTGCCATGCGCAGGCGCACGACAAAGAAGCCTGCCGCACGGCAAAGGCCCCCCTGCGCACGGCAAAGAGTCGTCGCACGGCAAAGCTCGTTTGCCGCACGACAAAGGGCTGTGCATGGCAAAGGGTGCGGATAAGGCTCCTCGCACGCACGCAGGCCGCACACTGCCGCCTCGATCTCCTCGCACGCACGCAGGCTGCACACCGCACCCTGAGCCACAAACGCACCTAGTCGATCTCCTCGCGCACCCCCCGCGCCGCCGCCACATGTGCGCCGCCGCCCACGCCGCCGCCACCTTGCGCCCCGCCCCCACCCGCTGCCACCGGACCACCTCCTGCTGCCGCTCGCCCCTTCCCGTCGGCGGGTGCTCGCCCTGCCCCCGTGGCTCGGCTGCTCGCCCCGGCCTCCGCTGCGCCTCCCCCTCCACCCCGCGCCCCCTCCCCTCCTCCCGCCGTCCTCCTCCCGCCCGAGCCAGGCAGGAGGCCAGCCTTACCGCCGCACCACCAGCGTGCCTCTCTCCGGCCAAGCCGCCGGCTCCCCGCGCGGCCGCGCGAGCTCTCGCGAAGGTAACGCCACCGCCCCGACCAGTTCTAGCTTGTTTCATGTTCTATAGTGGTGCTGCTCTGTACAAATCTGCGAGCGCCGACGGTCGCCATGCGATCCATAGTGGTGTAGTAGCTGCTGCCGAGGCGAACCTGCGAGCGCCGACGGTCGCCCTGCGAGCCATAGTGGTGTAGTAGCTGCAATGGATGCGTAGTAGCTACAGTGGAGGTGAACCTGCGAGCAACGACGGTCCCCCTTGCAGCCATAGTGGTGCTGCTCTGTAGAATTTCATGATCACTTGCATGACTATTTTATTTTCTCGTTATGCAGGAGATGCTTCGAGGTGGATGATGACGCATAAAGCACACGCCCGTTGGGAACCCCAAGTGGAAGGTGTGATGCGTAGCAAGTTTCCCTCAGTAAGAAACCAAGGTTTATCGAACTAGTAGGAGTCAAGGGCCATGTGAAGGTCACAGATGGAGTGCGGCGCAACACCAGGGATTCCGGCGCCAACGTGGAACCTGCATAACACAATCAAAATACTTTGCCCTAACGTAACAGTGAGGTTGTCAATCTCACCGGCTTGCTGTACACAAAGGATTAAATGTATAGTGTGGAAGATGATGTTTACTTGTAAAGAACAGTAGAGAACAGTGATTGAAGTAGATTGTATTCAGATGTAAAAGAATGGACCGGGGTCCACAGTTCACTAGTGGTGTCTCTCCCATAAGATAAATAGCATGTTGGGTGAACAAATTACAGTTGGGCAATTGACAAATAGAGATGCATAAATATCATGATGATCACTATGAGATTTAATCAGGCATTACGACAAAGTACATAGACCGCTATCCAAACATGCATCTATGCCTAAAAAGTCCACCTTCGGGTTAGCATCTGCACCCCTTCCAGTATTAAGTTGCAAACAACAGACAATTGCATTAAGTATGGTGCGTAATGTAATCAACACAAATATCCTTAGACAAAGCATTGATGTTTTATCCCTAGTGGCAACAGACATCCACAACCTTAGAACTTTCTGTCACTGTCCCAGATTCAATGGAGGCATGAATCCACTATCGAGCATAAATACTCCCTCTTGGAGTCACAACTATCAACTTGGCCAGAGCCTCTACTAGAAACGGAGAGCATGCAAGAACATAAACAACATATGTATGATAGATTGATAATCAACTTGACATAGTATTCAATATTCATCGGATCCCAACAAACACAACATGTAGCATTAGAAATAGATGATCTTGATCATGATAGGCAGCTCACAAGATCTAAACATGATAGCACAAGAGGAGAAGACAACCATCTAGCTACCTATGGACCCATAGTCCAAGGATGAACTACTCACACATCAATCCGGAGGCGGGCATGATGATGTAGAGCCCTCCTGTGATGATTCTCCGGCAGGGTGCCGGAGGCGATCTCCTGAATCCCCGAGATGGGATTGGCGGCGGCCTCTGGAAGTGTTTCCGTATCGTGGCTCTCGGTAATAGGGTTTTCGCGACGAGAGTTTAAGTAGGCGGAAGGGCAGAGTCGAGGCTGACGGGGCCCACACCATAGGCCGGCGCGGGCCCCTCCCCGGCCGCGCTCCCATGGTCCGCCACCTCGTGGCCCCACTTCGTATGCTCTTCGGTCTTCCGAAGCTCCGTGGAAAAATAAGACCCCGGGCGCTGATTTCGTCCAATTCCGAGAATCCTTTGTAGGATTTCTCAAACCAAAAACAGCAGACAGGAACTGGCGCTTCGGCATCTCGTCAATAGGTTAGTGCCGGAAAATGCATAATAATGATGTAAAGTGTATATAAAACATGTGAGTATTGTCATAAAAGTAGCATGGAACATAAGAAATTATAGATACGTTTGAGACGTATCAAGCATCCCCAAGATTAGTTCCTACTCGCCCTCGAGTAGGTACACGATAACAAGGATAATTTCTGAAGTAACTTGCTATCATAATCTTGATCAATACTATTGTAAAGCATATGAAGTGAATGAAGTGATTCGAAGCAATGGTAAAGACAATGATTAAACAACTGAATCATATAACAAAGACTTTTCATGAATAGTACTTTCAAGACAAGCATCAATAAGACTTGCATAGGAGTTAACTCATAAAGCAATAAATTCTTAGTAGAAAGTTTTGAAGCAACACAAAGGAAGATATAAGTTTCAGCGGTTGCTTTCAACTTCAACATGTATATCTCATGGATAATTGTCAACACAAAGTAATATGATGAATGCAAATAAGCAAGTATGTAAGAATCAATGCACACACTTGACACAAGTGTTTGCTTGTAAGATAGAAAGAAGTAGGTAAACTGACTCAACATAAAGTAAAAGACCCTTCGCAGAGGGAAGCATGGATTACTATTTTTGTGCTAGAGCTTTTTTTAAAACATAGAAACAATTTTGTCAACGGTAGTAATAATTCATATGTGTTATGCATAAGACATCTTATAAGTTGCAAGCCTCATGCATAGAATACCAATAGTGCTCGCACCTTGTCCTAATTAGCTTGGATTAACATGGATTATCATTGCATAACATATGTTTCAACCAAGTGTCACTAAGGGGTACCTCTATGCCGCCTGTACAAAGGTCCAAGGAGATAGATCGTATTTGATTTCTCGTTTTTGATAGATCTCAACTAAGGACATCCATACCGGGACAACATAGAAAACAGATAATGGACTCCTCTTTTAATGCATAAGCATTCAACAACAGATAATATTCTCATAAGAGATTGAGGATTAGTGTCCAAATGAAACTTCCACCATGATTCATGGCTTTAGTTAGCGGCCCAATGTTCTTCTCTAACAATATGCATACTCAAACCATTTGATCATGATAAATCACCCTTACTTCAGACAAGACGAACATGCATAGCAACTCACATGATATTCAACAAAGGTGTAATAGTTGATGGCGTCCCCAGAAACATGGTTATCGCTCAACAAGCAACTTATAAGAAATAAGATACATAGCAACATATTCAATACCACAATAGTTTTTAAGGCTATTTTCCCATGAGCTATGTATTGCAAAGACAAGGAATGAAATTTTAAAGGTAGCACTCAAGTAATTTACTTTGGAATGGCGGAGAAATACCATGTAGTAGGTAGGTATAGTGGACACAAATGGCATGGGTTTTGGCTCAAGGATTTGGATGCACGAGAAGCATTTCCTCTCAGTACAAGGCTTTGGCTAGCAAGGTTGTTTGAAGCAAACACAAGTATGAACCGGTACAACAAAACTTACATAAGAACATATTGCAAACATTATAAGACTCTACACTGTCTTCCTTGTTGTTCAAACACTTCACCAGAAAATATCTAGACTTTAGAGAGACCAATCATGCAAACAAAATTTCAACAAGCTCTACGGTAGTTCTTCATTAATAGGTGCAAAGTACATGATGCAAGAGCTTAAACATGATCTATTTGAGCACAACAATTGCAAAGTATTAAATTATTCAAGACAATACACCATTTACCACATGAAGCATTTTCTGTTTCCAACCATATAACAATCAACGAAGCAGTTTCAACCTTCGCCATGAACATTAAAGATAGAACTAAGAACACCAGTGTTCATATGAAACAACGGAGCATGTCTTTCTCCCACACAAAGAATGCTAGGATCCGAGTTTATTCAAACAAAACAAAAATAAAAACAAACAGACGCTCCAAGTAAAGCACATAAGATGTGACTGAATAAAAATATAGTTTCACTAGAGGTGACCTGATAAGTTGTCGATGAAGAAGGGGATGCCTTTGGGCATCCCCAAGCTTAGATGCTTGAGTCTTCTTGAAATATGCAGGGATGAATCACGGGGCATCCCCAAGCTTAGACTTTTCACTCTTCTTGATCATATTGTATCATCCTCCTCTCTTGACCCTTGAAAACTTCCTCCACACCAAACCAAACAAACTCATTAGAGGGTTAGTGCATAATCAAAAATTCACATGTTCAGAGGTGACATAATCATTCTTAACACTTCTGGACATTGCACAAAGCTACTGAAAATTAATGGAACAAAGGAATCCATCAAACATAGCAAAACAGGCAATGCGAAATAAAAGGCATAATCTGTCAAAAAAGAACAGTCCGTAAAGACGAAATTTTCTGGGGCACTTAACTTGCTCAAATGAAAAAACTCAAATTGAATGAAAGTTGCGTACGTATCTGAGGATCACGCACGTAATATGGCAGATTTTTCTGAGTTACCTACAGACGGGGCTGCTCAATATCGTGACAGTAAGAAATCTGTTTCTGTGCAGTAATCCAAATCTAGTATCAACCTTACTATCAAAGACTTTACTTGGCACAACAATGCAGTAAAATAAAGATAAGAAGAGGTTGCTACAGTAACAACTTCCAAGACTCAAATATAAACAAAAGTGCAGAAGTAAAATAATGGGTTGTCTCCCATAAGCGCTTTTTTAACGCCTTTCAGCCAGGCGCAGAAAGTGTGAATCAAGTATTGTCGAGAGATGAAGCATCAACATCATAATTTGTTCTAATAATAGAATCAAAAGGTAACTTCATTCTCTTTCTAGGGAAGTGTTCCATACCTTTCTTGAAAGGAAATTGATACTTAATATTCCCTTCCTTCATATCAATAATAGCACCAACAGTTCAAGAAAAGGTCTTCCCAAAATAATGGGACAAGATGCATTGCATTCAATATCCAAGACAACAAAATCAACGGGGACAAGGTTATTGTTAACCGTAATGTGAACATTATCAATCCTCCCAAAGGTTTCTTTGTAGAATTATCAGCAAGATTAACATCCAAATAACAATATTTCAATGGTGGCAAGTCAAGCATATTATAAATTTTCTTAGGCATAACAGAAATACTTGCACCAAGATCACATAAAGCATTACAATCAAAATCATTGACCTTCATCTTAATGATGGGCTCCCAACCATCTTCCAACTTCCTAGGAATAGAAGCTTCAAGTTTTAATTTCTCTTCTCTAGCTTTAATGAGAGCATTTGTAATATGTTTTGTAAAGGCCAAATTTATAGCACTTGCATTAGGACTTCTAGGAAGTTTTTGTAAGAACTTAATAACTTCAGAGATATGACAATCATCAAAATCTAAACCATTATGATCTACAGCAATGGGATCATTGTCCCCAATATTTTGAAAAATTTCAGGAGTTTTATCACAAACAGTTTCAGCAGTTTTAGCAGTTTCAGGCAGTTTTGCACGCTTTACACTAGGAGTAGAAACATTGCCAACACCAATTATTTTACCATTGGTAGTAGGAGGTTTAGCAACATGTGAAGCATCATCATTACTAGTGGTGGTAATAGTCCAAACTTTAACTACATTATTCTCTTTAGCTAGTTTTTCTTCTCTTTCCCACCTAGCATGCAATTCAGCCATCAATCTAATATTGTCATTAATTCAAACTTGAATAGCGTTTGCTGTAGCAAATGACTTAATATCTTTATCTTCATTAGGCATTACTTTCAATTTTAAAAGATCAACATCAGCAGCAAGACTATCAACCTTAGAAGCAAGAATATCAATTTTACCAAGCTTTTCCTCAACAGATTTGTTAAAAGCAGTTTGTGTACTAATAAATTCTTTAAGCATGACTTCAAGACCAGAGGGTACACTTCTACTATTGTTGTAAGAATTACCATAAGAATTACCATAACCATTACCATTATTAGAAGGATATGGCCTATAGTTGTTACCAGAATTATTCCTATAAGCATTGTTGTTGAAATTATCACTTTTAATGAAGTTCACATCAACATGTTCTTCTTGAGCAACCAATGAAGCTAAAGGAACATTATTTGGATCAACATTAGATCTACCATTCACAAGCATAGACATAATAGCATCAATCTTATCACTCAAGGAGGAGGTTTCTTCAACAGAATTTACCCTCTTACCTTGTGGAGTCTTTCCGTGTGCCATTCAGAGTAATTTATCATCATATCATCAAGAAGCTTTGTTGCGGCGCCTAAGGTAATGGACATAAAAGTACCTCCAGCAGCTGAATCCAATAGGTTCCGCGAAGAAAAATTAGTCCTGCATAAAAGGTTTGGATGATCATCCAAGTAGTTAGTCCATGGGTAGGGCAATTCTTTACCAAAGATTTCATTCTTTCCCATGCTTGGTGATGCGTGTAGTTGACACGTCCGTTGGGAACCCCAAGAGGAAGGTGTGATGCGCACAGCAGCAAGTTTCCCTCAGTAAGAAACCAAGGTTTATCGAACTAGTAGGAGCCAAGAAGCACGTTGAAGGTTGTTGGTGGAGGAGTGTAGTGCGGCGCAACACCAGGGATTCCGGCGCCAACGTGGAACCTGCACAACACAATCACGCATTTTCTCCAACGTAACAAAGAGGTTGTCAATCTCACCGGCTTGTCGTAACAAAGGATTAGATGTATAGTGTGGATGATGATGATTGTTTGCGAAGAACATTAAAGAACAATTGCAGTAGATTGTATTTCAGATGTAAAGAATAGGACCGGGTCCACAGATCACTAGTGGTGTCTCTCCCATAAGATAAACAGATGTTGGGTGAACAAATTACACTTGGGCAATTGACAAATAAAGAAGGCATAACAATGCACATACATATATCATGATGAGTACTATGAGATTCAATCAGGGCATTACGACAAAGTACATAGACCGCTATCCAGCATGCATCTATGCCTAAAAAGTCCACTTTCAGGTTATCATCCGAACCCCTTCCGGTATTAAGTTGTAAACAACAGACAATTGCATTAAGTATGGTGCGTAATGTAATCAACACAAATATCCTTAGACAAAGCATCGATGTTTTATCCCTAGTGGCAACAAAGACATCCACAACCTTAGAACTTATGTCACTATCCCAGATTTAATGGAGGCATGAACCCACTATCGAGCATAAATACTCCCTCTTGGAGTCACAAGTATCAACTTGGCCAGAGCCTCTACTAGCAACAGAGAGCATGCAAGATCATAAATAACATATATGATAGATTGATAATCAACTTGACATAGTATTCAATATTCATCGGATCCCAACAAACACAACATGTAGCATTACAAATAGATGATCTTGATCATGATAGGCAGCTCACAAGATCTAACATGATAGCACAATGAGGAGAAGACAACCATCTAGCTACTGCTATGGACCCATAGTCCAGGGGGGGACTACTCACACATCGATCCGGAGGCGATCATGGCGATCAAAAGACCTCCGGGAGATGATTCCCTCTCCGGCAGGGTGCCGGAGGCGATCTCCTGAATCCCCCGAGATGGGATTGGCGGCAGCGGCATCTCTGGAAGGTTTTCTGTATTGTGGCTCTCGGTACTGGGGGTTTCGCGACGAAGACTTTAAGTAGGCGGAAGGGCAGGTCAGGGGGCCACACGAGGGACCCACACAACAGGGCCACGCGGCCAGGGCCCAGGTCGCGCCGCCCTGGCGTGTCGTTGCCTCGTGGCCCCACTTCTTGATCCTTTCGGTCTTCTGGAAGCTTCATGGAAAAATAGGACCCTGGGCGTTGATTTCGTCCAATTCCGAGAATATTTCCTTTGTAGGATTTCTGAAACCGAAAACAGCAGAAAACAACAACTGGCTCTTCGGCATCTCGTCAATAGGTTAGTGCCGGAAAATGCATATTAATGACATATAATGTGTATAAAACATGTGAGTATCATCATAAAAGTAGCATGGAACATAAGAAATTATAGATACGTTTGGGACGTATCACTTGGGCAACATGTTCATTATCCAATTGCTTAAAATTCATAATGCTACTTCTCAAAGATATAATTTTAGCAGGAGGATAATATCTACCAATGAAAGCATCTTTACATTTAGTCCATGAATCAATACTATTCTTAGGCAAAGATAGCAACCAATCTTTAGCTCTTCCTCTTAAGGAGAAAGGAAACAATTTCAGTTTTATAATGTCCCCATCTACATCCTTATACTTTTGCATTTCACAAAGTTCAACAAAATTATTAAGATGGGCAGCAGCATCATCAGAACTAACACCAGAAAATTGCTCTCTCATAACAAGATTTAGTAAAGCAGGTTTAATTTCATAAAATTCTACTGTAGTAGCAGGTGGAGCAATAGGTGTGCATAGAAAATCATTATTATTTGTGCTAGTGAAGTCACACAACTTAGTATTCTCAGGAGTACCCATTTTAGCAGTAATAAATAAAGCAAACTAAGCAGAACAGAATTAAATAAAGTAAAGCTAGTAACTAATTTTTTTGTATTTTTGATATAAGAAGCAAACAAGACAAATGAAATAAAGTAAAGCAACTAATTTTTTTGTGTTTTTGATATAGAGAAAGCAAACAAAACAGAAAATAAAATAAAGTAAAGCAAGACAAAACAAAGTAAAGAGATTGGATGTGAGAGACTCCCCTTGCAGCGTGTCTTGATCTCCCCGACAACGGCGCCAGAAATTTAGTCATGATGATGTGGGAGATAGAAATCTTTGTGGTGTAACTTTTCTTTAGGTCCCCGGCAACGGCGCCAAAAATTTAGCTTGATGACGCGTAAAGCACACGCCCGTTGGGAACCCCAAGTGGAAGGTGTGATGCGTACAGAAAGTTTCCCTCGCAAGAAACCAAGGTTTATCGAACCGCAGGAGTCAAGGGCCACGTGAAGGTCGTTGGTGATGGAGTGTAGTGCGGCGCAACACGGGATTCGTGCGCCAACGTGGAACCTGCACAACACAATCAAAATACTTTGCTCCAACGTAACAGTGAGGTTGTCAATCTCACCGCTTGCCGTAAACAAAGGATTAAATGTATAGGTGGAAGATGATGTTTGCTTGTAAAAACAACAGAGAAAGTGATTGCAGAGATTGTATTCAGATGTAAAAGAATGGACCGGGTCCACAATTCACTAGTGGTCTCTCCCATAAGATAAATATCATGTTGGGTGAACAAATTACAGTTGGGCAATTGACAAATAGAGATGCATACATATCATGATGATCACTATGATATTTAATCAGGGCATTACGACAAAGTACATAGACCGCTATCCAGCATGCATCTATGCCTAAAAAGTCCACCTTCGGTTAGCATCCGCACCCTTCCAGATTAAGTTGCAAACAACAGATAATTGCATTAAGTATGGTGCGTAATGTAATCAACACAAATATCCTTAGACAAAGCATTGATGTTTTATCCCTAGTGGCAACAAGACATCCACAACCTTAGAACTTTCTGTCACTGTCCCAGATTCAATGGAGGCATGAACCCACTATCGAGCATAAATACTCCCTCTTGGAGTCAAAAGTATCAACTTGGCCAGAGCCTCTACTAGCAACGGAGAGCATGCAAGAACATAAACAACATATGTATGATAGATTGGTAATCAACTTGACATAGTATTCAATATTCATCGGATCCCAACAAACACAACATGTAGCATTACAAATAGATGATCTTGATCATGATAGGCAGCTCACAAGATCTAAACATGATAGCACAAGAGGAGAAGACAACCATCTAGCTACTGCTATGGACCCATAGTCCAAGGATGAACTACTCACACATCAATCCGGAGGCGGGCATGATGATGTAGAGCCCTCCGGTGATGATTCCCTCTCCGGCAGGGTGCCGGAGGCGATCTCCTGAATCCCCCGAGATGGGATTGGCGGCGGCGTCTCTGGAAGTATTTCCGTATCATGGCTCTCGGTAATAGGGTTTTCGCGATGGAGAGTTTAAGTAGGCGGAAGGGCAGAGTCGGAGGGCTAATGAGGGGCCCACACCATACCGGCCCCCTCCCTGGCCGCGCCGCCCTATGGTCTGGCCACCTCGTGGCCCCACTTCGTATGCTCTTCGGTCTTCTGGAAGCTCCGTGGAGAAATAAGACCCTAGGCGTTGATTTCGTCCAATTCCGAGAATATTTCCTTTGTAGGATTTCTGAAACCAAAAACAGCAGAAAACAACAACTGGCGCTTCGGCATCTCGTCAATAGGTTAGTGCCGGAAAATGCATAATAATGATGTAAAGTGTATATAAAACATGTGAGTATTGTCATAAAAGTAGCATGGAACATAAAATTATAGATACGTTTGAGACGTACGAGGTGGACACAGGGGCCGGCGTTGTCGGGGTGCTTGAGGAGCGTTGCCGGAGGGTCGTTGGTCTTCTTCGCCGGCTGTCGATCACGCTTCGAGGGTGAGAATCCGTTCGCCTCTCTTGTACCTAGGTTTTTCTTTGTGTCTAGATCACCAAGTCTGTCGCGATACCTAGGCGTCTCTTCCCGACCGTAAGGGTTACGCGGATAAATATGCATTAGTGGTCTCGCATATTATGAACCGTAACTCTTACGACATTTATCGGGACAGCCGGCGGATGCGTAGTTGGGTACGTTCTCCCTGCTCTACCCCGATCCGAGACAGGATTTCGGTAGCGCCTCCCCGTTGTTCTCCGGATGCACACCCCTCTCGGCTTTTTGCCGAGATGTGTATCGGGAGAGCAGCGGGGAGGTGCTGCCGAAATTCTGTCTCGGATCGGGGTAGAGCTGGGAGAACGTACTCAATCTACGGATCCGGCGGCTGCTAGGAGCCCACCTAGTAGAGTTTCAGGTTGATGCACGCGTAAAATAAATAAATATATGATGCATTTATTTCCTATTTGATATATAAATGCTATGTTTGTCTGTTTTGGTGCTGATTAGAGGATGGATAATCGTGGCTGGATGTACGATGGCAGAATCAGTCAGTGGAACTATACTGATGAATGGGGAGAAAAGACCGAGCAGTTTGTGGATAGGGCGTTTGCCATCCCTAGCAGACCTATAACAGTTTGGTGCCCTTGTAGTAAGTGCGCTAACCAAAAGGCACAGGACAAGGAAACTATGAGTATGCACCTGATCAAGTTTGGGTTCACACCGTCCTACAAGATTTGGACTTACCATGGAGAAAAGGCAAAGAAACGTGCTAGGAAGGAGGTGCGGCACATTCAACCTAGGGGGAATATGACACTGGTTTTGATAGGTGCTTAGAAAACTTGGCTAATGGTAATGTGCCTGAAAGCCCTCATGTAGAGGCGGAGACACCTCAGGATGCGGAGACAAGTGAGGACCCGGAGGAAAACACAAAGGAGTATTATGAGGCTCTGTTTGCTTCGCAGAAACCCCTACATGAAAATACAGAGGTTACCCAACTAGATGCCATCGCTCGCCTTATGGCCTTTAAGTGCCATAGGAACTTGTGCAGAGATGGGTTCGATGAACTTCTGGTCGTCGTAGGCAGCATTCTGCCGAAAGGGCACCTCTTGCCGCAAAACTTCTACTATTCGACCAAATTGCTTAGTGACCTTAAGATGCCATCTCAGCAGATACACGCTTGTCCAAAGGGATGCATGCTATTCAGAGAGGAGCACGCTGACACAAATTATTGCATCAGATGCAATTCCTCTAGGTACTTTGAGGTAGACCGCAATGGTGATGGTCAGAAGAGGCAGACCACGATTGCCAAGAATATCCTTCGCTATCTTCCAGTCCTACCGAGGATCCAGCGACTCTTCATGACCGAGGATACTGCCCAACAGATGAGGTGGGCCGTGGAAGGAAACAGATACACCGACAAGATGATACATCCGTCGGATGGTAGTGCATGGAAGAACTTTGTCAAGAAATTTCCACTGAAAGCAGGTGACCCGAGGAGCGTAGCAGTTGCGATATCAACCGATGGGTTCAATCCATATGGTATGTCGGCTGCAGTATACAGTTGTTGGCCAGTGTTTGTTATTCCCATGAACCTCCCCCCTGGCGTCTGCATGAGATCAGAGAACATGTTTGTGTCGATGATAATCCCAGGGCCCAAATACCCGGGTAAGAACATGAATGTGTACCTGGAACCGCTGGTGGATGACTTGGTTCGTGGCTGGGAAGGTCGCGGGATCCGAACATATGACGCATCAAAGAAGGAGTACTTCGATATGTATGTGTGGTACCACACGTCCCTGCATGACCTGCCAGCACGTGCTTTGTTCTGTGGGTGGTGTACACAATGAAGTGGCCTTGCCCACAGTGCAGGCAGGCCGTGACTTTCTTCTGGCTAAACAAGGGAGGCAAGTATTCATGCTTTGATGAAGCTCGACAGTTCCTTGAGCGGAGGCATGCATACAGGAGTGATGTAAAGAGTTTCAAGAAAGGCCGTGTTGTCCGTGGCCCGAAGCCAATTCCGAAGACCGGAACGGAAATCAAGGCCGAGTTAGATGCTCTTCAGCCTAGCCCTGATGGGAATGGTTTCTTGGGATATGGGGAGACACACCAATGGACTCACAAGCCATGCTTATGGAAGCTCCCTTACTTTGAGTTTCTCGAGCTCCCGCATAACATTGATGTAATGCACATCGAGAAGAATATCAGTGAAGCCATTTGGAGCACGATTGTGGACACTGAGAAGACGAAGGATAACATAAAGGCTCGAATTGATCAAGAAAGGTGGTGCGATAGGCCGGAGTTGAACATGCAGCCACCTCATGGTGCCAAAAAAACTTGGACTAATCCACATGCTGGGAGAGATGGGCTTAAGACTACACGTGGAAGATCTCTGAAGCGGCCTTGCACGGAGAATTTGGGCTAGTTTGCCCGTGTATCTTTAATTATAGTAGGTTATGTTTTAGATCAAGATTAGAGTTTGTATCGTGCACGGTGGGATATTCCCACGTTAGAAAGTCCCCCGGACTATAAATATGTATCTAGGGTTTATGGAATAAACAACAACTCACGTTCAACCCAAAACAAACCAATCTCGGCGCATCGCCAACTCCTTCATCTCGAGGGTTTCAATCAGGTAAGCGACATGCTGCCTAGATCGCATCTTGCGATCTAGGCAGCACAAGCCCCACGTTGTTCATGCGTTGCTCGTACTGAAGCGTTCTTGATGGCGAGCAACGTAGTTATCATAGATGTGTTAGGGTTAGCATAGCTCTTCGTATAACATGCTTACGTAGTGCAGCCCTTGCATCTAGCCGCCCCTCACGCCTATCTCAGGCGTGGGGGCGGCACCCTGCTTGTTCATCATCTAGTAGATCTGATCCGTTACGATTGCTCCTTGCTCTGCAAGGATTAGTTTAATATCTGCAATAGTTAGGCCTTACAAAGGGGTGGAGGATCCAGCGGCACGTAGGGTGGCGTTCGCAAGTCCTAAACAGGATGTTCCGAGGATCAACGTCATGTTGGTTTTTAGGCCTTGTTTAGGATCGGCTTATGAGCACCGTGCGTGGCCGCGAGGCCCAACCTGGAGTAGGATGATCCGATTATGCGGTGAAAACCCTAAATCGTCGTAGATCTCATTAGCTATATTTTGATCAAGCAGGATCACCAAGTATTCGTGCACCCGTACGGATCATGGGTGAATCGGCTCTTTGAGCCGATTCACAGGATAACCCGAGAGCCGATCGAGGCTCGTATTTAATGTTTACGTGTATGCCATGCGTGAACTAAGCGAGGCATCTCCATCACCTTCCTGACCAGGTATAGGTCAGGTGGCACGCCTGCACTTCGCACGCCGCGTGTGACCAAGAGCATTGCGGGCCGTCGTCGGGAGGGGTCTCAGCCAGCCGCAGCTCTAGGCTCTTCCCGGCTCTACCGTGCTGCCAGGCCGCTGCCCGCGGTGGTTTTGGCAAAAACATTCGCACGCCTGGTGGGACAATCGTCTACATCAACCACATCGCCATCTACATCTGAGATGGCGGACGGCACGCCAGTCACCTACGAGGAGCTGCCCGACGAGCTCAAGAAGAGATATGACGAGATCAAGGTCACCCTCGAAGCCGACCTCATCGGCTCTTTCCACAGAACCCGTTCCCATGGCATCAGATGGAAGGGATTCTCACCGCAAGGTGCACTCGATGGGATAGATCTCTCCGCCCCGTCGGAGGAACGCACCAGGGGCCTACGGCAGGAGATCAACTACTTGGTGGCTCACTCGCTACACCGCCACTCTGAAACCCTGGTCAACGTGTTGGAGCGTCTCGCTCTGCGCGTGATCCAGGAGATCATGAGCCACCAGTCGCCGTCAGGACCAGCTCTTGGGACGCATCAAGGAGAGTTGCCGCTCCAGTCCCGTCCACCGCTGCCATATGCGTTGGCAGCACCACCTGAAGTGCCGGCTACACCGGCATTCGTCGTCTACAAGATTGGTGGTGACCCTAGTGACTACCAGTTCTTGACTGAGGCGCCTAAGGAGATCCCTCAAGGATACGCGTGCACGTATGTGCCAGATTGTGGCAACTGGGTACTCTCAAACCAGGCCACAACATCAGGGACTCCGGCGAAAACAGGAGAAACGTCAGCGACAGAGCTTGAAAAGCAGACGTGGCTAACTAAATACGCCACCCCGACGAAACTCCCGAGCCCAGCTCCTGCAGTTGGCTCAGAGCTGGAAAAGCAAGCATGGCTGGCTAAGTACGCCACCCCGGCGAACCTTCAGAGTGCAACTTCTGCAGCCAGCACAGCGGATCAGATCAGTACCATACTGAGAGACCAGTTCGGCATGGTGCCGAAAAGAAGGGCAATCGGCTATTCCAAGCCGTACCCCGACGAGTACGAGATGATCCCGCTGCCACCTAAATATCGGCTCCCCGACTTCTCCAAATTCAGTGGATCAGATGGCTCCAGCTCCATTGAGCACGTCGGCCGATATTTGGCGCAACTAGGACCGGCTTCAGTGTCGGATCAGCTACGTGTGAGGCTCTTTTCACAGTCCCTCACAGGATCGGCTTTCGGATGGTACACCTCTCTGCCAGCAAACTCCATCCAGTCTTGGAAGCAATTGGAAGAACAATTCCATACGCAATACCATTCAGAAGCTTCCGAGTCTAGCATTGCCGATCTAGCACAACTACGTCAGAAGCGCGGAGAAACGGTGACAGAGTACATCCAGCGCTTCAGGAATCTTAGGAACCGATGTTATTTGGTTCGTATAACTGAAAAGGAAGCAGTCGAATTGGCAGTAGCTGGCCTTGCAACACAGCTCAAGGACATGGCCTCCCAAGCAGATTATCCCTCGATGGCGCACATGGTTCAGAAATTATCAGCATATGAACAACGCCACCCAGACCTGTACCAGGACAAGTTCAAGCGTGCAGTAGTCATGGTCGATACAGAGGAGGATGAGGTGCCTGCGGGAGACCAAGAAGTAGCAGTGGCTGAGTGGACTCGGGGAGGAGCCCCCGTGTCCTGCAAATGGGTAAAGCCACCAGGGCCGCCCAGGGGATTTGATTTTGACGTGACCAAGACTGAACAAATCTTCGACCTCCTGCTCAAGGAGAAACAGTTGACGATTCCTGAAGGTCTCAAGTTCCCCACGGCGCAAGAGCTAAACGGGAAGCCGTACTGCAAATTCCACAACTCGCTTTCCCATGCCACCAACGACTGCAGGGTGTGGCGTCAGCACATCCAAGCGGCGATAGAGAAGGGGCGTTAATTTTCAACCAGTACGCCATGAAGGTCGACACCCAACCCTTCCCCGCCGTTAACATGGTAGAAGTCATCTACCCCGAGGGTTGCCAGCCAGGTCCCACGTTCAGCATCAACATGGTAGGACCTGGGAACCACTCTGGCAAAGATGGAGATGAGGGCAGCTGCTCTCATAGCAAGGACACAGAGGAGGCCGCTCCACGCGATCGGCTCCGTCATGATGGCAAGCGCTACGTCACAGAGGGAGAAGTGAAGAACATAAGATATCAACGACCTCTCTCTGATCACCTCCTCAACAAATATGTAAGTCAGTATGACCAACGCCGACGGTCCAACTATGATGATGAAGGAGATCGTCTGGCTAGAGAAGCCAGAAGACATCGTCGGCAGGATCGCGATGAGGAGGAGCACGAGCGCCGTGCCACGGACAAGTCAAGGGAGCAAGATGACAACGCGACACTGGGACTGCCCTTTCTTCGACAACGCTGATTCAGGAATGAGCCGATTGCCCACAATCGGCAATTGCCCGAATGCAACCAGAAGAAGGAGGCAGCCAACGTGTCTGTGTTCAAGCGCTTAGGGCCTCTCCCGCCACAGAGCAAACGTGCTGAGTCACCTCGTTGGGCAGATCTTGAGGATTCCGAAGACGAGGGACTAGAAGAAGAAGAAGATAGGTACCACCGTCCAAGGTGGTGCCCTGACGGACTCAGCCGTTCACAAAAACGCAGGGTTCAGCGGTTGCGCGGCCTGGAGGAAGCCGAAAGGTTATACTTGCATACGCTAAGGAAGGCACGGCCTGATCTGGCTGCAAAGGTTCAGCGAGCCCTGGATGAAGAGGGTCGTCCACGAAGAATGGAGTGGCGTCCCAAGCAAAAGAAAGCCGATGATGAAACATCGGCTGGCACAAACATGGTGCTCGTCTTGCCGACAGAGCTTAGTGCTCCACGATTATATGATGCACTCAAGGTGGACGAAAGCAGGCGCATCAAGTCAGAGGTTGGATTGGTTTTATCCAGCCTAACCGAGTAGCAAGATTAAACCAATGAGCAAACCGTGCGAGGCTGATCCTTGTGATCGGCCCCAAAAATTTATGGAGGGACATTACAAAACCTTCATCGAACAAGCAATGTGGAGGCCGATTCCAGCAATCGGCCAAAATTATCCTCTGCACATATTCTGTTTGTGTTCAGCAACGATCCACTGGGCGGCGGCCACGTCGGCAGATGAAAGTCAGCATGAATCTCTGCGAAGCCGATGTGCAAGTGCAGTGCCCTGACTAACCATGAAAGCCGATATCTGCAGTCATTTGGCAGATTCGGCTCGGGGGGCATATAGTCAGATGAACATATGCAAATAAACATGTGCAGACATGCGTGCAGTGGAATATTGGGGGCCGATTCATTCTAAAAAATCGGCCAAATAAAAAATTTGTGGAGGGGTGCTGATCAATGACATGTGCATCCTCGCCGGTATTCTCGCCTTGATTAAGGCTCGGGGGGCGGCTCACCCTGAAGGTTCTCTGCTTTGGGGAGCCGATTTTGTTGAAATCGGCTAACTCTGCGTAGGCGGCACATTCGGCTGATCCATTACCGTTCTCGCCTCGACTGAGACTCGGGGGGCAGCTGGCTTGGTGGCTGCTCTGTTTTGGAGAGCCGATTGAAGTCGCATCGACTGGCCCTGCATTGTGATCTCCTCTGGATCGGGATAGGAGGCCGTCGGTTTTTTGCAAGTTGGACCGTCCTGTCGCTGCAAAGGGAAGAAAGGGACTAGATTCTCAAAATAGCCGATGAGTAGTCATCGGCTAAGGGATTGCGAAAAATTGTGGTCGTATACCAAATCGCAGCCTGAAATTGAGAAGTTCTTGGCCTACGAGCTAACTGACATGGGGTCCGGCTTCATGGGCGTCCAAAAGAAGAGAAATCCGATACGCTGCTATCGGTCTTGGCATGACAGGCGGAAGGAATGAAATTGGAATAATTGAAGGCTGAATCAAAAGACCGATTTCATTAATTCAGAGGAGCGGCTTTACAAGGAAGAGCCGATGGCTCTCAAAAGAGGGATCTAGTGCCTAGTGCACTGCTACTACTAGTCCTATTCTACTAGTCGTCGCTGTCCTCGTCATCACCGCCGTCGATGTCGTCGGCGCTGCTCCCAGGGAGCTCCTCGTCGCTACTGCCCCAGCCCGTGGCCGGAGCCTCTTCCTCCTCGTCATCATCATCATCCTCACTGTCCGCCCAGGAGCGGAAGCGCTTGGTTGGCGGGTACCCGGCGGAAGAGGAAGATTCATCTTCCTCCTCCTCTTCTCCTTCTTCCTCGTCATCTTCGTCCTCGCTGTCCGCCCACATACGCGAGCGCTTCTTCGGCGGGAGCTTGGTGGAGGGGGAGGTCTTGGCCTTCGCTACTTCTCCTTCTTTCTTCTCATTATCGGAGGAGAGGGGGTTCACCTCGGAATGAGGCTTGTCCTCGTTCTTCTTCTTCGGCGAAAAGTGGGGGAAAAGGTTCGAGAAGGAGGAGGAAGAGGAAGACATGGCTGAGGGAGAAGAGGGTTTTTTGGGTGCCGATGGCTGGAACAGAGGAAGGGGATGAAGAAAGCTAATCGATCGGCACAGTTAAATAATGAGAAGCCTGGTGGAAATTTAATGTCATTACAGTTTCCAAGGAGATGACGCCGGAGCTATCGAATTTTGCAGAGAAGCTGAGAAGACAGGGCATAATGATAACGGATACTGCAACAACTCTGCTCTGCTACGACATGACCCGACGAGTGAGAAGCGTAATGATTTTGGAAATGTCATTTCCAAAACCAGGGGGGCATGTGTTATCACCAGATTTTGGACAAATCCGAGGTGGGCCGTAAGAGAGATGGGCTTGGAAGACTACACGTGGAAGATCTCTGAAGCGGCCTTGCACGGAGAATTTGGGCTAGTTTGCCCGTGTATCTTTAATTATAGTAGGTTATGTTTTAGATCAAGATTAGAGTTTGTATCGTGCACGGTGGGATATTCCCACGTTAGAAAGTCCCCTGGACTATAAATATGTATCTAGGGTTTATGGAATAAACAACAACTCACGTTCAACCCAAAACAAACCAATCTCGGCGCATCGCCAACTCCTTCATCTCGAGGGTTTCAATCAGGTAAGCGACATGCTGCCTAGATCGCATCTTGCGATCTAGGCAGCACAAGCCCCATGTTGTTCATGCGTTGCTCGTACTGAAGCGTCTTGATGGCGAGCAACGTAGTTATCATAGATGTGTTAGGGTTAGCATAGCTCTTCGTATAACATGCTTACGTAGTGCAGCCCTTGCATGTCTAGCCGCCCACACCTATCTCAGGCGTGGGGGCGGCACCCTGCTTGTTCATCATCTAGTAGATCTGATCCGTTGCGATTGCTCCTTGCTCTGCAAGGATTAGTTTAATATCTGCAATAGTTAGGCCTTACAAAGGGGTGGAGGATCCAGCGGCACGTAGGGTGGCGTTCGCAAGTCCTAAACAGGATGTTCCGAGGATCAACGTCATGTTGGTTTTTAGGCCTTGTTTAGGATCGGCTTATGAGCACCGTGCGTGGCCGCGAGGCCCAACCTGGAGTAGGATGATCCGATTATGCGGTGAAAACCCTAAATCGTCGTAGATCTCATTAGCTATATTTTGATCAAGCAGGATCACCAAGTATTCGTGCACCCCCGTACGAATCATGGGTGGATCGGCTCTTTGAGCCGATTCACAGGATAACCTGAGAGGCGATCGAGGCTCGTATTTAATGTTTACGTGTATGCCATGCAGAACTAAGCGAGGCATCCCCATCACCTTCCCGACCAGGTATAGGTCAGGTGGCATGCTCCTTGCACTTATCAGTGAAGCCATTTGGAGCACGATTGTGGACACTGAGAAGACGAAGGATAACATAAAGGCTCGAATTGATCAAGAAATGTGGTGCGATAGGCCGGAGTTGAACATGCAGCCACCTCATGGTGCCAAAAAAACATGGACTAAGCCACACGCTCCATTCTGCCTCACAAAGGCCCACAAAAGGGAGGTCTTCCAATGGATGAAGGACTCCTTGTTTTTCCCCGATGGGTTCGCAGCCAACTGGATGAGGAGTGTGAACTTGGAAACGTTGCGAGTACAAGGACTCAAGAGTCATGACTACCACATATGGCTTGAGCGGATAATGCCGGTGATGATTCGAGGCTATGTCCCTGAGCAGACTTGGCGAGTGCTGTCGAGGTTGAGCTTTTTCTTCCGCCAGATTTGTGCTAGGGAGTTAGACACTAAAGTGATTGAGAAGCTGGATAAAGAGGCACCCGTGTTGCTTTGCGATCTAGAGAGGATCTTTCCTCCAGGGTTCTTTAATCCGATGCAACATATGATCTTGCACCTCGCGGACGAATGCTTAAAGGGGGGGCCGAATTGGGGCCGTTGGCAGTTTCCGCCCGAGAGAGAAACACAGAAGCTTCGTCAAATGACAGGCAATAAATGCAAGATCGAAGCATCCATAGCCGAGGCAGTCCTTAACCTGGAGGTGGCAAACTTCACCACGAAGCACTATGATCCCAACATTCCCACAAAGCACAACCCGGTCCTCCGTTACAATGCCACCAACAATGAAGAAGTACCCAAGCTTAGCATCTTCGTGGGGCTTGGTGGCAAGTCAAGTGGCTCGAAGCCGTACAGAACGGACCTACAGGAGCGGACCTTGATCCACTCGTATGTCTTGAACACCATGGTGGAAGTGAAGCCGTACATCAAGTAAGTGCGAACCATTTAGTTATTCGCAAACATTCACGGCCTTGATCCACTCGTATGTTCGTGGCTAACTCTTCCTCTTTTCATCGGTATAGGCAATTCACGGCTATACATTGGAAGAATACCCACAGGGAGCCTACCCCGGAAGAATCCAAGCAAATTTTCGATAAGGGCGGCGGTTTCGGTTTCAGTAGCTGGTTCTGTGGTTTGGTACTATTCTATCCAAATTAGCTAGCACTTCCGACATTTATCGGTCATTTCTCGTTCTAAAGTTCTCGTGCTAAACTTCACTACAAGGAAAAGGCCTATTGCCGGCGCACCTATTTGGGCTACTACCGGTGCACTTGAGCTCCGCTCTGCGAACGGGCCGTGATAATTAACGGCCATCGCCGCGCACTCGCCGTGTGCTCCAAATGTAGGCCACATTACCGGCGCACAGCCGCTTTCACCGGCAATCGCTTAAGTCCACTAGCGCACGAGCCGCTGCGCAGGCAGTAGGGCTGCCAGCACTGGCGCGCTCCATGTGCGCCGGCAGTAGGGCATTGAGGTGCGCCGGCAGTAATATTCGAAAATTCAATTTCGCGCTTTTTCCAGCATATAACAATGCATATTTGCATATTTATACAGCAGTATATATTTACAACGCAGTTCATATTTATACAGTATTACATGCAATATGAGAAGCACATAGAGAGCCAAGTCTCATTTCGGTATCAATACACAAATACGCAAGTCTCGTTTCGAAATGTTGATTCATACAACACATGTGCATATGCAACACCGAACGACGAAGTTTCACAAAGTTAGAAGTCTCGGTACATAGTCGTCACAAGTGTCGTCATACACCTCACAATGTAGCTCCTAACCTAAACTACAATCACATAGAACATGACCAACATGGTCACGATGACCATCATCACGAAGGCCATGGTCTTCATCCGGTTCCTCCTCATGTCCCTCATCTCTCCCGCTAGATAACGGGCGTATCTTCCTTCCGCCTCCACCCTAGTGGGGTATCCCTTGTAGTTGTTGCCGCTGAAACGGTGCACCTGTCTCCGACAGTCCTCCCAGTCGTCGTAGACTCCAGGAACCCTCCCCTTGTACACGACATATGTCGTCGGCATCTCCATGCACAAGACAAGTAAAACGTTAGTACCAATGCAATGAACAAGTGCCAACTCAAATAAGAGACAAGTAGTATGAACTAAATAGCATGTGCCTCATACTTTGTTGGTCGAAAAAAATATTAACATACAGGGATGGGGTCAGTGAGGCTAGGTAGGATGCATAATAGATTGATATTTGTGGCCATCACACCAAGCCTCACTGGCCCCACCCTAGAGTGTACAAGTGACCAAACATTTTAATCATCGGCCAATGCAATTAAGAAGTGCGAACTCAAATAAAAGACAAGTAGTACGAATTAAATAGCATGCCTCATACTTTGTCGGTCGAAACAAATATTAACATCCAGGGATGGAGTCAGTGAGGCTAGGTAGGATGCACAATAGATTGATACTTGTGGCCATCGCACCAAGGCTCACTGGCTCCACCCCGAGTGTACGAGTGACCGAACATTCTAATCATCGGCGAACTCCAAATACGAGGCAAGTAGGGGTCGAGTAAATGCAAATAATTATTAAGGTATCTACGCCATAATCTTGAAATATATATCAAAGTAAATGAAACTATAGACACATGTTCACATGCACATCCATACAACTAAATAAAAGCGACAAGTCGATTTTATGGGAATATATAGCAATTATTACAATACGGAAGTTCAAGGACATATCGTTCAAGCTTTAGCAATAGTGTTCCCGTCGTAGGACCAGGTTGTACGCCTAGGGGCGAATGGACGGCAGCCCTCAAGCAAGTTGAACGGCCTCTCATCACGCGACATCTCCAATCAGAGTTCTATCTCATCATTAGGTGGTAGACCGTAGCCGTAGAAGAACTCGCCAGACCTACCGTTGACATCCTGCAGGATTATCGTGCAAATGAACTGCTGGATGCGACCCCAGTTCTTTCTAATCTCTCTATCAGGGGCATCCGCCATGTTTGCAAACCTGTTTCTGAGACTCTCTGGCAGCAACATGTCATCTGCGTACTTTATGTACTCCTACATCTGAAGGATGGCGTTGTCGGGGGGAAGACCCCGGGTAGGGCAATAGACAGGAGCAACCCTGTGCCGGCTGGCTCGCTGGCAAAGGCCGGCTGAGGAGCAGCCGGTTGGAGCCGTGGCCGGCTTCCTTGGGAGCCGGCTGGCTATAAGTCTTAGTAGGCCTGGCCACGGCCGCCTGCGCTGTGGCTGGGCCGGATTCTACAAGCCATATCTGACTGGGGACTTACACCGGCCGACCTCGAGGTCAAGCGAGCCTTGCCGAGAAGGAGTCGGGTAGGTGATCCGGGTTCAAAGGTCCACGCTGACCTCACTCTTCCGAAGTAAGGGGCACTTGGGAGCAACATGCTCCCTCGCCGACAAAGCCATCATGGCCGACGCCCACGGCTGCTGTGGGATGATGACGTGGGACACCTCTCGCCATACCGCGACTCCGGCAGCGGATGGGACAGGTCATGAGGCCTCAACGGCTCCTGATGTCAATGCCTCGGGAAGGAGCGGAAGCCGGAGCCGGCCAAGCCGGCCACTAGATCATAGGTAAAGTGCCAGCGCCTATATAAGCGGCACTACCCCCTCGTGTGGAGACGATCGATCATTCCACACTCATTCTAGTCTCTGGGCTGCCCTGTGAGAGAGACCATCGTCTTCCTTAGCCTCCCAGAGCAGCCGGATACAGCTCCAGGAGCACCATTGTACTGTGATATATCTTATACACTCATAGCAGGAGTAGAGGTGTTACCTCCATCGGAGGGCCTCGAACCTGGGTACGCCGTGTCGCCGTGCCCATACCCGCATCCGGATACCACCGTAGACCCGCAGGAACCACCTTCTTTAGCCATCCTATGGCATATGCCGTGACGATACCATGACATTTGGAGCCCACCGTGGGGCCTTCAGCGTCTGCGGCCGGTGTCTTCATCTGGACGGGCCTCACCATCACCACCGGCGAGTGAGTCGCTTTAGGCTTGGTCTGGAGATTCGCCTCGATCGCGCGCCGACAATGCCGGCTGCTTCACCGACCGGCCATTCCCTGCCGGCGGCAGCGTCATCAGCTTCGGCGGCTTCGACGTCTACGTCGCCACCGTCGCACCACCGTGCTACCCTCGCCAGATCCCGCGCGCGCAGCCCTCCTCCGAGCCGGCGCCGCCTCACCACCGCCAGCCCTGCATCATGCACGAGGTCATGGCAACCGGCGACGACGCCGGCCAAGTCCACGCGCGTCCGTGGTCCGGAGCGCCCACGCGGCCGGCGCGTCCGGCTCGGGCGCAAAGGCGCCACCACCACCATCCCGACTGGAAGAAGTCCGGGCGAAGCTGAGCTCCCCGCTCACGCCTGGTGGAGACCCCACCACCATCGAGGCGGACTTGGAGGCACACCGCTAGCTCCTCCTCAAGCAAACCGACGAACTGGCCGCTGCCAAGCGCCAGTGGGAAATCACCCAGCGCGAGTACAACCGCGCCCATGGCCTCACTCCAGGCGGCGACGGCCCCAGCCGAGCCGGCCAGATCCGCCGCAGGGGCCACGACCTAGGCGCCGAGATTGACCGCGACAGCGCGGAAATGCCGGCTCCATCAACGGAGATGCCCCTCTACAACACCCCCGACAAGAACATGCTCGCGGCCGAAGCCGCCGCAGAAGAGCTGCACCGCCTCGAAGGCGAAGAGTTACGCCGCCAGACCGAGCGGGTGACTGAGCTGCTGAAAGCCGCCAATCGGCAGTCGAAGGACCCCAGGTACGCCCACGCTCCCAGAGCTTCTCACGCTCGTGGTGCCGCAGGCAATGCCAGAGACGGTGCCAGGGACACGGCCGAGTCCGCCTCCCCAGCACCAAGCCGGCACCATGATTCCCGGGCTACGCATGCAAGCTCGAGCCGGACAAGCCGCCAGCCAAGCGGCCCCAGCGGGCGCAGCCGGCCTCCACCAAGCCGGAACCAGGAGTACGAGCCGGTAGACGCTAGAGACCGCCTCGACCGACTGGTTGAATCCCGCATCGCGAAAGAAGAGGGGCCAGCCGGCCCAAAGTGCTTCGGGCCACGCATCCCAACGAGCCCATGATGATTGACGGCTTCCAGCCTCCCGCGCGACACCCCCAAGTACGACGGCACCGCTGCCGGAGGACTGGCTGCTGGACTACTCCACCGCAGTCGGCGCCAGGTAACAAGCGCTGGGCGGTACGCTACTCCTCCCCGATGCTGGTCGGTTCGCCCGCACTGCTCAACAACCTCCCAGCCGGCAGCATCAACGGCTGGTTGGACTTCGAAGAAGCTTTCATTAGCAACTTCACCGGCACCTACCGCCGGCCGGTCGCCCCCAGCAGCTGGAGATGTGCAAGCAGGGCCCGGACGAGACGGATCGCGCGACCGACGCGCTGGTGCGAGATGCGCAACTCCTGCGAAGGCGTGCATGAGATCCAGGCCATCAGCTTCTTCATGGGAGGCTGTCGGCCCAACACCATGCTGTGGCACAAGCTACGCCGCAGCGACCCCAAGTCGATGGCCGCCTTGATGGCCATCGCCGACAAGTACGCGCTGGCTGAGGAAGCCGGCAAGGCTCCGGCTGAGATTTCGCCGGCCCCAGCCAGGCGGGACAACAACAAGCCGGCCGAGCACAAGCCGGCCGAGGGCGGCTCACATGGCAGCCGGCGGGACAACTACCGCGGCAAGCGGCACAGCGACCAGCCGGACCGCCGGTACGGCTCCGCCCATGTGGCAGCCGTGTCAGACCACGCGGCGGCTGGCGGCACCGGCGCCAGAAGCAGGACCGGCCCTGGAAGCCGAAGTACACCTTTGAGCAAATGCTTGACTCGCCGTGCAAGTACCACAGCGGCAAGAACCCCTCCAACCACACCACCCGTGACTGCCACTTCATGAAGCGGCTAACAAGCGGCGAACCGCTTCCGCCTCCACCCACGCCTCCACCAGCCGGCGGGCCGGGTGGCCAAGCCGGCGCAGAGAACGCCAACCTCGAGCACCACGAGGCTAACCAAGTGCACCATGGCAGGTATCTGCCTGAGGATGCCACCTACATCATCTTCACCACCGAGCCCGAGGACAAAACAAGCCAGCAGCGTTGTTCCCTCGAAGTCAACACGGTCATGCCGCCGGTCCCCAAGTACCTAAACTGGTCAGAGCAGGCCATCACCATTGATCGCCGCGACACACCGGCTGTCCTGCCGAAGCCGGGCAGCTACGCCATGGTCCTCGACCCCACCATCGGCACAAGCCGGCGCAGCGTGCGTTTCTCGCGCGTCCTCATCGATGGCGGCAGCAGCATCAACATCCTCTACCGCGACACCGCCCGCAAGCTGGGCATCCAGGAGGCCGAGCTGCGCCCCACCCCCACAATATTCCACGGCATCATGCCAGGCCACTCGTGCCAGCCGATCGGCCGGATCACCCTGGAGGTCATGTTCGGCAAGCCGGACCACTTCCGCACGGAGAACATCGAGTTCGAGGTGGTGGACTTGGTCAGTCCCTACCACGCGCTCCTGGGCCGGCCGGCCCTGACCAAGTTCATGGCGGTGCCCCATTATGGGTACCTAAAGATGAAGCTGCCGGGCCCAAAGGGGGTCATCACCATAGCCGGCGACTATCGCCGCTCCATGGAGTGCGCCACCCAGAGCTCCAAGATGGCCCAGACGCTGGTCATAGCTGCCGAGAAGCAGCTCATCCACGACGCCGTCGCCATGGCCAAGACCGCGCAGTCGGACATGCTGGCTGTGGGCAACTCGGCTGGGACGACTCACTTCCAGCCGGCCAACGACACCAAGAAGATCCTGCTCAACCCGGCGTAGCCGGACAAGTTCGTCACCATCGGTGCCGGCTTGAGCAGCAAATAGGAAAGCGAGCTCACCAGCTTCCTCCGTGAGAATCGGGACATCTTTGCATGGTCTCCAAGGGACATGCCGGGTGTGCCGAGGGAGTTGGTTGAGCACCACCTCCACGTCAGGCCGAGGCCAAGCCGGTGAAGCAACCCTTCGCGCTTCGCCAAGAAAGAAGGAAGGCCATCGGTGAAGAAATCGCCCGCTCCTAGCAGCCGGCTTCATCATGGAAGTGCTGCACCCGGACTGGTTGGCGAACCCGGTCCTGGTTTTGAAGAAGAACGGCTCCTGGCGCATGTGTATCGACTACACCAGCCTCAACAAGGCGTGCCCGAAGGACCCCTTCCCCTGCCGCGCATAGATCAAGTCATAGATTCGACTGCCGGCTGTGAACTGTTGTCTTTTTTAGACGCCTACTCAGGCTACCACCAGATTCCTTTGAATCCGGATGATCAAATAAAGACTTCGTTCATTACCTCGTATGGGGCTTACTGCTACACGACTATGCCATTCGGCTTGAAAAATGCAGGCGCCACCTACCAAAGGTGCATGCAAAAGTGTTTGCAGGATCAAATCGGCAGGAATGTTCACGCATACGTGGATGATGTCGTTGTGAAAAACAAGGAGATGCCTACCCTCCTTGATGACCTGAGAGAAACCTTCACCAATCTGCGAAGATTCCGGATGAAGCTCAACCCGGCCAAGTGCACATTCGGCGTGCCAGCCGGCCAACTCCTGGGCTACCTCGTCTCCCAGCGAGGAATCGAAGCCAACCCGGAGAAGATCAGTGCCATAGAGAAGATGGAACTGCCGCAGTGCCTCAAGGACATCCAGAAGTTCACCGGATGCCTAGCCTCCTTGAGCCGCTTCGTCAGCCGGCTGGGGGAGAAGGCACTGCCCCTGTACCAGTTGCTCAAGAAGACAAACTCCTTCAGCTGGACGCCGCAGGCGGATGAGGCCTTCCGCGACTTAAAGCGCATGCTCTCAACTGCGCCCGTCCTGGCATCGCCGGCTTCAGTAGAGCCGATGCTTTTGTACATCGCAGCCACCAACCGAGTGGTTAGCGTCGTCCTGGTGGTGGAGCGCAAGGAAGCCGACAAGGAGCAGCCGGTTCAGCGCCCAGTCTACTAACTCAGTGAGGTGCTTTCCCAGTCGAAGCAAAACTACCCCCACTACCAGAAGGTCACCTATGGCGTGTACATGGCGGCCAAGAAGCTCAAGCACTATTTCCAAGAGCACCCCATCAAGGTGGTGGCCACAGCACCCTTGGCGGAAATCATTGGCAGCAAGGACGCCAATGGCCGGGTCGCCAAGTGGGCCCTGGAGCTGGCGGCCCACTCCATCCGCTACGAGCCAAGAACAGCCATCAAGTCGCAGATCCTAGCCGACTTCTTCGTCGACTGGGCAGAGATGCAGTACTTGCCGCCTGTGCCGGACTCCACACACTGGAAGCTGCACTTCGACGGCTCGAAGATGCGCACCGGCTTGGGAGCCGGAGTCGTCATCACCTCTCCTAAGGGGGACAGGCTGGACTATGTCCTGCAGATCCACTTCGCCGCATCCAACAATGTGGCGGAGTCGTCGTGGTGAACAGACAGATGCCATAGGATGGCTTAGATTGGGGCCGAATGGACGCTAGAGGATTCGGGGGAGGATTTGCGACTAGATGGGATGAACTTCCGGATGCTTTCCTCAAGAACACAACCAAAGGCCGGTATGCAAGAAGAGAGACAAGAGGAAGAACTCTTTACTAGATCGCTTGCTTCATTGATCTCAACATGATTACAGGTGCTTGGATACAAGTTCTATCGTCTAATCTCCTCTGTGGACACGCGCCTGTATGAGGCAGTACCCCCTCTCCTTATATAGGGGAGAGGGTGGCTTACAGAACAAGAAACCCTAATGGCATCTTTGACTGGACAAACTACTTTACAAAGCTACTTTAATCATAGATGACGCCGGAGTCTTCTTTAATCAGGGATGCTGACGTCCTCCGGCTTCTTTCAGCGTCACCTCTCTCTTTGGCGCCAGGGCTCTGATTAAAGCCTCTTTGCTTAGCTCATCCTTGTCTTCTAGCTCTGAAGAGAATCTTTGACCAGTCCCGCCGACAGGCCCTTCTCTCCGGTATCTTCTTTACCGGGTTCCGGCATACCCCCTTGGGGATACCGGCTTAGCTTCACTTAGCCCAAACTCTTACCTTTGTGTTCCGGTAAGAATATTAAACCGGTATCTCGATGGCTCAAACCATCCGGTTTGGCATGCCTTTGGCATACCGGGGTTATCCCCCCAACATTAGTCCCCGAAGCTGGTATAGTCTGGCGGATTCTATCCTACAGACCATGCCAGGTTTTCATGTTTTTAGGATACCGGTTTAATCTCTCCGGCTTTGAGCTTGGATCCGGCATCTTTGCCCTTATTTGTCTTTACTCTCTTTGCAAGGAATTCCCCGGCATCTCTTTTCTCCGGTATCATTCGCATTTACTCTTTCCTCGGCGAAGTCAAGAATATTTCGGGCCCCGCGCCTGTCAGTGACATGCGCACTGTTAACTGGCGCGCTGTCGTTGTCACTTCGCTTCGACTTTCGCGCGCTCATTAAATGCACCACTGCGGATCCCACTAGCCACTTCGGATCTCGTGTGCCCTCCGTGTGGCTTCTTATTTTTTCGCGTGTACCTCCTCGCCACGTGGCGGCCCGTGGTGCGAACCGTCGCGGGCCGCGAGGCGAACCGCCGCGGCCCGGCGGTTTTCGCCCACCTCCTCTCTTCTTTATAAGGAGAACTGCCCCTTCTTCTTCCTCTTCTTGCATTCCCCAACCTTCGCGCACAGCACTCCTCGCCTCTGCGCCTTCGCCGCTCTTCGTCCGCCGTCGTTCGCTTGAGCTCTGTCGCCCGGCGAACTCACGCCGCGTTCCCGCCGGACCTCGCCGTGCGGAAATCTTCCGCAGCACCTCCGTCGCGCCCACTGCATTCTTGCTTCTTCGCGTTCTTCTCCGCTCCGCCGTCGACGGTGCTCGTCGGCGACAGTAGGTCCGCTCCTTCTCCGGCGAACGTCTTCCCCAGCGACTGCGCCGCTCGAGGTTAGTGCCAATCTCATTTTGCTTGCCATTTGCTTGTTTTCTAGATCTTGGGTCGATAGTGTTCTTATTTCCTCTTTTTCTTTGATTTTCTTCTTACTCGTAGATCTTCGCGCGGGGTTCAACTGTGGGATTTCTGTTTTTTCGCCTCCAAACCAATGTCTGGCGAGGAATCTTCCTCTGCTTCGTCTTCTTCCTCCTCCGGTAGCCATCAGAGACAATCTTCCGGTGGATCTACGGCTAGATCCGATGGATACCGATTCCGGCAACCAGCATGGAAGCCGGTAGCCATCAAGAGTCCGGTCCACCTAGAATCCGGCAGCTCTAGCCAAGCATCCGGTAGCCACCTAGAATCGAGTAGCTCTAGCCAAGCATCCGGCGAAGAGCCTTCCCCCATCACTCGTGGAGCCTGGATGGGCTCCAATGTTTCCGAATACGAGATTGATTGGCTATACCGGTCCCGCAGGATTCCGGAAGGAGTAACCTGCCGGCTTCCCGGTGACGAAATTGAACCGGAGCCCCAGCCCGGTGAACATGTTGTTTTCCTTGCTCATTTTGAGCGTGGCTTCGGCCTTCCTGCCTCGCCTTTTTTCCGGGAGTTCTTAGATTTCTATGAACTTCAACCTCATCACCTCCCTGGCAATGCCGTCTTTTACCTTTCCTGCTATGCCACCTTCATGGAGGCCTACATCGGCATTCGTCCCACTCGTGAGACGTTTGCCCGCTTCTTTTCTCTGCGGATTAATTCCGTTCAGGGCAAGGAAATTCCTAAGCCCAAGCCGCCCGTGGAGTGCGGGTCCTGCATCGTTGGCTCCCGCCAGGGGAGTCCTTTCTTTAAGTTCACCGGCCTCGAGTCCTGTCGCGCCTGGCAAGGAACTTTCTTCTACGTGAAGAACAATGGCCGCGCAAATCTCATTGATCTCCCGCCGTTCAAGGTGGGGCCTCCCAGTAGAGCTAACTGGAGCTACAACCCGAAGACGGATCATATCGAAACCAACCGGGTGGTACGCTTCATGGCCTCTTTGAAGAAGGAGACCAACATCTGCTCGGATGATATCATCCGCACTTTTATTTCGCGCCGGGTGCTTCCTCTCAAGCGCCGGGTGCATAGGATGAGCGAGATGTACGGTCCTGGCGATCCCACCAAGATCACAGGCCGTCCCCTTAGCAAGAAGGACGTCGTGCGCAAGGCTAAGCAGATCTGCCAAACTGCTATGCCGTTTGACTGGGAATGGGGCCTCCTTCCCCTCAGCACTACTAACCCTCCGACCCAAGAAGTAAGAGATTACGCAATTAGGGTCGGTTTTGCCGGTAACTTTTTGCTCTTGTTAACCCTCTTTTTTCGTGTTTCAGGCCAAGGACCGCTTCCCCCTCATTGAAGCAGAGCGGCGTGGGATCTGCGTGAAGCGCGCCCTTGACTCCTTCAACCCAGATCCCTACATTTTTTGGAAAGATCTGAAGATGGGCAAGACCCCAGCCTCGCGCCTTGGCAGGTCTCCGCCGAAGCCAACCGGTTCTTCGGATGACTTGACCATGCTTGAGGTATTCTTCTTTTCCGGTTTCTTCTTCTTCTTTTATTGTTGCTTTTTGCGAATTGCTTCTTAGCCATTTTTAACTCGTAGGTCCACGAGCGCGTGCCGCCCTTGCGCGCCGAGGCCGGCTCCGAGTTTGTGGACAAACTCATGGCCCAGGGCCAAAAGAACAAGCTGCCGGCATCTGATGCCGGTCCAGCCAGGCCCCTCCCTCCAAGCGCTTCCGGACTGAGCCCTTGGGGGAGAAGGAAGTGGGCATGCGTCGCTACGGGCGCAAGCAGATGCCGACTGCCTCCGGGTAAGTTTCTTGTTTTCTTGCTTGCCTCTTTTGCCAAGTTCTTTTTCCGGTTGCTTCTCCAACTGTTTTTCTTTCTTTTTCTCAGCCCTGCACTCAAGCTTGGCTCAAGGCCAGCGGGCTCTGAAGGTTCCGCAAGGACCTCAACCCCTCCTCCTCGCTCAAGCCCGGCACCATCTGGTGCCGGCAACACCTCTGCCCCCCTTCGGGGGACACAACAAGTTCGGGGCGTGCGGCCCCTACACCGCCAGAACACCGCACGGAGGAGGATCTTTCCTTCCTTCCAGAGAAACAGGATACCGGCGCCAGCAACATCGGCGCCGAGGAAGAAGCTGCCGGGCGGGCGGAGCCTTCGGCTCCTCCCGTCCTTGAAAAGAAGACAACTTCCGCGCCGGAAAGTTCCAACCTGGTGACGCGCCTAGCGCTCCCCCTTCTCCACGAACCATTCTAATGCCACCGCCAGATGCTCCTCGCACCAAGCCCCACCGGGGCGCTCCAACTGCGCCGCCGCCCAAGACCTCCAAGCTTATCAAGGGGAAGGCGACGGCCTCCAACGCCCCTTCCGGCGGCCAGCAGCCCCTGGTGCTGCACGTCTCCAAGGCCGCCAGAGATACGGCCACGAAGGCCACCGGCCTGCTTGGCCGTATCACTGAGTTCCAGCGCGAGGGCCGGGCTGGGGCATCTGCTGCCCTACGCCCAGAAGTGGAACGCCGCAGATATGACCCGGCGACCCGCGGTTTGGGCAAGGACAGGCTGCCGGCACCTGACCCCGTGGGGACCGGTCTTCCGAGGAGCACTTCATGCGGCTTCGCAGGCCGTGAAGGAGCTCGACACGCGTGGTATGATGCCACGCAAACTTGATGGTACGCTTTACAACTCTTTCAACTTTTGGTTTCCTTGCTTCCGGACTTTTTCTATCTTTTCTTTTTCATGCCGGTTTCTCTCTTGTCTATCTTCCCAGTCCCCAGTTTTGTGGTGAGAGCGCAGCTTTTAGCACAAAACTTTAACTTAAAAACTTAGCGTGAAAACCGGCACTGCCAGTCCCGAGCTTCGAGTTAGAACCTTGTTCTTAGCGCAAAACTTAGCTTAAAACAAAACGCGAGAAACCAGTCCCCGAGTTTCGGGTTAAGAACCTTGTTCTTAGCGCAAAACTTAGCTTAAAATGCGCAAAACTAGACTGCCAGTCCCCGAGTTTCGGGTTAAGAACCTTGTTCTTAGCGCAAAACTTAGCTTAAAAACGCGCAAAACTAGCACTGCCAGTCCCCGAGTTTCGGGTTAAGAACCTTGTTCTTAGCGCAAAACTTAGCTAAAAACGCGCGAAACTAGCACTGCCAGTCCCCGAGTTTCGGGTTAAGAACCTTGTTCTTAGCGCAAAACTTAGCTTAAAACGCGCAAAACTAGCACTGCCAGTCCCCGAGTTTCGGGTTAAGAACCTTGTTCTTAGCGCAAAACTTAGCTAATCTCTTTTTCTTGAACAGCTCACGGCTGACGCTCGGAAGGCCCTCTTTGAGGAGCTTCTATGGGAACATCGGGACCTCGCTGAGGCACATGATAAGTGCCAAGGTAAGTTTCTGTACCACCGGCATCTTCTTACCGGAAACCTTTTTTCCTCCTAACATTTATAATTTTTGCTTAACAGTGATCCCGGAAGCTTCCATTGAGGCTCTCAAGGAGCAGCTCACCGCCGCCCAACGTACAATTTTTCCTCTTTCCTGTTAGCTTGGTTTTCTTTTCATCTTAACCAGCACAATTTTGTTAACATCCTCTTTTCCGGGTTTCAGGGGAGAAGGACCAGCTCATCCGGCAGCATCAGGAGGAGCTGAGCGCCCAAAAGACCAGCTACCAGGAGCTCAAGTCCCAGTTCATCCAGCTGGGGCTTGATCATGCTAAGGCCCTCAAAGCTGCTGAAGCTGATGCAGCGGCCAAGATGAATGAGGCTCTTGAAGATGCCTGCAACGCCAACATGGTGTTGCTAGCTGAGCTGGAGGAGCTAGCCAAAGCCCGGAAGGCTGCCGAGGAGAAAGCTGCGCGGCTGGAGGAGGAGCAGAAGGAGTGCAACCGGCTGGTCCTGCAAACCGACACACTTGCCTACCGTAAGTCCTTTCCTTTTGCACTTTCTGACTACTGCCCACAAGCCTTTTTTCTTCCGATCACATTTTCTTTTCGTTATCTTTCCTTCCGGTTGCCTTTTCTTCCGGATTCCTTTCCTTAGCCTTTTTCTTTCTTTGCACAGGCCTCTTCCCGGACTCTCAGAGGTTTGCTGTCAAGAAGGTTGACGAGCGCCGCACTGCCCAGGGCCAAGAGAATCTTGGCGTGCCATGGACCCCCTATGACCATCTGGTCGCGCTGAGTGCGCGGGTGTCTCATATGCGCGCCATAGATCGCAACTTGTCTGACATTCCTGATGTAGCTACCCAGCTCTTCAAGACTCTGTGGCCTGGTGAGGAGGTGCCGGATACTTTTTCACTGATCAGCGACCGCCTCAAGGGCGCCGGCAAGAGGATCCGCGAGTGGCAGTGCTCTGCTGCCCGCGCTGGAGCAGACTCTGCCCTCCGCGTTGCTTGCTCATGGTATCCGGAGCTGAACTTGGATGCCCTCACCGGAGTGCGCGAAGGCGCGTAAACCGATCTGGACCCGATTCTTACCGCTAAGCGGCAGGATCGCGCGTACCACATCGCGGAGTACGCCGATATGCGCACCTTCATCCCTCCCCTCCTGACGTCCAAGATTATCTCGACGAGGAGGAGGGTGAAGCCGAGGAGGAGCCTCTGGGCGATGCCGGTGCTGGCGATGCCCCTCCTGAAGCCCCCGCTGCCTGATCATTCACTTGGTTGAAAATTTACCTGTGTTATGCTATTTGGTCCTGCGTATCTCAAAACAATGTCCTGTTAAATTCTACCCCGGTATGCCGGGGTTTATGATGTAAAACTTTAAGTCCGCTTTTGGTTGCCGTACAACAGTTTATGCCGGTAAGTTATACCGGTAGTTAATTATCTTAAGTTTGCCTTAGCATATTTGCTTTTGGTTTTGCTTTTATCCTGCACTGCAAGGATTTCCAAATTGTTTCCGCATCCAATTCGATGCACACTTGGTTCTTTTGCCTTGGCTCTGCCTGCCTTCTCTGGGCGTTCTTTGGCGTATGAGCGCAAGGTTCTTTCACCAAACAAGCATTTTCTTGAACTTAGAAATAACTTCGAAATTTTGCAAAAAACCGGCTTAACCGGGGTTAGTTAAATTTTCCGGATTGTTCTTTCCTGCTCTCTCTTCGCAGTTCATGTGCTTATCCCCTACCGGTTTATCTTGCTTGCCATGAAGCCGGGTTGCGGACAGCAGCAGAGTCGAAGACTCCGTAGGATTTAGCACACTACTAAACCGGAAAGAAAAAATGTTCAATAAGCAACCGGTAAACTGAAAAAATAAACAAGTTACATGCAACTTAGGTTGGGGTAGTCCCCGAGATTCATTCAAGGTTCCGACATCTTTTATTCATAGCAATTAAGGTACAAAAAGGAACTTCTTACACCACAACTTCAAGAGTAGAAAGGACGCAAGAGCTACGTTCCATGGACGCTTGCTCTCCTCTCCGGACCTGTCCGCCTTTCTTTTTTCCACTCCTGTGCATCGATCAAGTAGTATGCATCATTGTGAAGCACTTGCTTACAATGAAGGGACCTTCCCATGGTGGTAAGAGCTTATGCCGGCCTTCAGTGCGCTGCACTAGGCGTAGCACCAGATCTCCTTCCCGGAAAACTCTCGGTTAACCTTCCGGATGATAGCGTCTGAGGTTTTGCTGGTAAATGGCTGTTCTTGCCAAAGCCAGCTCTCTTGCTTCTTCTAGCAAGTCCACATCATTTTCTCTGGCCTCTTTGACCTCTTGCTCAGTATAGAGTTGTACCCTTGGTGAATCATGAATGATGTCGGTTGGTATGACCGCTTCTGCTCCATAAACCATGAAGAATGGAGTGTATCCGGTAGACCGGTTTGGAGTTGTTCTTATACTCCATAGTACTGATGGTAGCTCATCGAGCCAACACCCCGGCGATTTTTCCACCGCATCAATGAGTCTTGGTTTGATACCGGAAAGTACCAAAGCATTCATTCTTTCCACTTGGCCATTGCCTTGTGGGTGTGCCACCGAGCACAAATCCAACCGGATGTTGTTGTCCTCACAAAACCTTTTGAACTCACCTTGAGCAAAGTTGGTTCCATTGTCAGTGATGATGCTGTGCGGGTATCCATACCGCAAAATGACATCTTTTAAGAACTTCACCGCTGTATGCCCATCACACTTTGCGATAGGTTTCACTTCTAGCCATTTGGTGAATTTATCCACCATAACCAAGATGTGAGTCATGCTGCTTCTTGCAGTTTTGAATGGGCCAACCATATCGAGGCACCAAACGGCAAACGGCCATGTTAATGGTATTGTTTTTAAACCGGACGCTGGGGTATGATTTTGCTTGGCGTACCTCTGGCACCCATTGCATTTTCTTACTAAATCCTCAGCGTTTTCCAAAGCAGTGGGCCAATAAAACCCATGCCGGAATACTTTTGCTACCAGCGCCCTTGATGAAGCATGATGCCCACATTCTCCTTGGTGAATCTCCTCAAGCATTTCTCTCCCTTCTTCCGGTTCCACACATCTTTGAAGGACACCGGTAACGCTTCTCTTGTACACCTCACCATTGATGAATGTATATGCTTTGGACCTTCTTTGGATTCTCCTTGACTCATTTTCGTCATCCGGCAAGGTGCCGTTGATCAGGAATTCCTTAATAGGTTTAACCCACGACGGTGTCTCTCGAACCAAAAACACCGGTGCATCTATCTCCATGCTATCTACCAGCATCATTTCTTCCGGTACGGCAGTCCCCGAGCTTGTGGAGCAGTCCCCGAGCTTGCCGGAGCAGTCCCCGGGTTTCCTTCATCGATATCCATGGGTACTACATGCGATTCCGGTACAAAAATTGATTCCGATTCCGGGCTTGGTTTGATCGATGGTACTCTTAAGTGAGCTAAAGCTATTCCGGGAGGAATTTCTTGCCTGGATGAGCCCAGCTTGGACAAAGCATCCGCGGCTTCATTTTCTGCGCGACACATGGTGAAACTCACACCCTTCGAAGAACCCGGCAATCTTTTGCACGTGAAACCGGTACGAGGCCATGTTGGCATCTTTTGCATCCCAATCCCCGGAACTGCTGTACCACAAGATCTGAATCTCCATAGCAAATGATCCGGTGCGCACCGATTTCTTTTGCGACCTTAAGCCCATGGATCAAAGCTTCGTATTCAGCAACATTATTTGATGCCCTGAAATGCACTTGCAAAACATACCGGAGGTGATCTCCTTTTGGCGAGGTAAGCACCACACCAGCACCTAGACCCTCTTTGAGTTTGGATCCATCAAAGTGCATTTTCCAGTATTCTATCTTCTGATCTGGTGGTTTGTATTGCATCTCCGCCCAATCGACGAGGAAATCAGCCAAAGCCTGTGATTTTATGGCATCCCTTCTTTCGTACGCTGGTACATATGGTGATATCTGGATTGCCCACTTTGCAATCCTTCCGCTAGCGTCCTTGTTGCACATGATATCGGAGATTGGTGCTTCACTCACCACCTTCATAGGATGTTCTTCAAAGTAATGCTTGAGTTTTGTGGCGGCCATGTACACGCCATAAGTCATCTTTTGGAAGTGAGGGTAGTTTTGTTTTGAGAGGGAGAGCACTTCGCTCAGGTAGTATACCGGCCTCTGGACGGTTTTTCCTTCCTCTTCTCTTTCAACCACAACCACTACGCTCACAACCCGGTTTGTTGCTGCTATGTATAATAGCATAGGCTCTCTTTCTAGAGGTGAAGCCAGTATAGGTGCTGTGGCCAGCATTGTTTTCAGCTCTTTAAACGCTGCGTCTGCCTGAGGGGTCCAGACGAACGTGTCGGATTTTTTCATTAGAGCATATAATGGCAAGGCTTTCTCTCCTAGCCTGCTTATGAACCGGCTTAGCGATGCCAAGCTTCCGGTAAATTTTTGCACATCTTTTAGTTCTCGTGGGATAGTGATTCTTTCTATTGCCCGGATCTTTACCGGATTAACTTCAATGCCCTGGCTTGACACAAGGAAACCGAGCAGTTTGCCGGCAGGGACACCGAAAGTGCATTTTGCCGGATTAAGCTTCATCCGGAACCGTCTTAGGTTATCGAATGTTTGCCGGATGTCATCGATTAAGGTGTTCTTTGCCTTAGTTTTTATCACAATATCGTCTACATAAACTTGCACATTCTTTCCGATTTGATCAAACAAGCATTTTTGCATACAGCGCTGGTACGTTGCACCAGCGTTGCGCAAACCAAAGGGCATAGTGACATAGCAATAAGCCCCATGCGGGGTAATGAACGCAGTTTTTATTTGATCTTCCTTTTTCAAGGGAATTTGGTGGAAACCGGAATACGCATCCAGGAAGGACAACAACTCACACCCAGCAGTTGAATCAATCACTTGATCGATCCGTGGCAAAGGAAAAGGATCTCTTGGGCAAGCCTTTGTTGGTGTAGTCGGTGCACATGCACCATACCTTTGGAGCTTTTGCCTCCAGGTTCTCGTCTTTTTTCTTTTCGACCATTACCGGATTGGCCAGCCACTCTGTGTGCGTGACCTCCACAATGAATCCGGCAACGAGCAGTTTGGTCACTTCTTCTCCAATAATCTTCCTCCTATCTTCAGCGAACCGGCGCAAGGGTTGCCGCACCGGCTTGGCGTCCTTCCGGACATTTAGAGAGTGCTCAGCCAGCTCCTCGGAACACCCACCAAGTCATCAGTTGACCAGGCAAAGATATTCCGATTCTCACGGAGGAAGTCGACGAGCGCGTTTCCTATGCTTGATCGAGTCCGGCACCGATGCGAACGGTGCGCTCTGGGTAAGCCGGATCCAGCACAATGTCCTTTGTTTCATTTGTCGGCTTGAATGCCGGTGAGCCCAAGCTTCCACTCATTGCCGCTAAGCTCAACTGTGAGGACTGAGCCAGCGCAACCGCGGTTTGCATTCTTCTTTTTTCCTCCGCGATCACCAGTGATTCCGCTAGGTTTGATCCGGCAGATGCTGTTTCCAGTGAGACCTTATAGTTCCCCACCACAGTTAAGGGTCCACGAGGTGCCGGCATCTTCATCTTGAGGTAAGCCGTATGAGTCGTAGCCATGAAAGCTGCCAACGCTGGTCTTCCCAGCAACGCATGGTAAGGACTGTCCTAGGTCCACCACCTCAAACTCAACATTTTCAACCCGGCAATTGTCACGTCCTCCAAACGCTACGTCCACCCGAACTTTTCCTACCGGAGCACAGGACAAGCCCGGAACGATTCCGTGGAACGTTGTACGCGTTGGCTGAAGCATGTTTTCTGTTATGCCCAGCGTATGCATGGTATGCTTGTACATGATGTTTATGCTGCTGCCGTTGTCTATCAGCACCTTGCTGAATTTTACTCGGGTTTGCGGCCCTTTCATGATTGGGTCCACAACAAGAGCATATCCACCCGGATTCGGCATGATCTTGGGGTGATCTTTAAATGACTGTGTAATTTCTTGATCCGACCACAGATGTATTTGGGAACCGGCATCACAAGGCTTACCTCCATGGAGCGGCGATGCACACTTTGCCTGTCTGTCGGCCTGCTGACAAAGACAACACACAGACATGCGGGCCCTCGTAAACATTCCGGCCTAAAGGTGCCGGGGAGGTGGTTGATCATCGCTTTGCTCCACCCGGTTAACTTGCCGGTACTGCTGCCTATTTGGCTGATGCTGTACCGGTAAAGCGCTTGCTCCGGTGAGTGGTGGTGGTGGTGGTAGTTGTTGCTGACGCAGCATATCTTGCGATGGTGGCAACACCGTTGAGCACCCTTGTGCTCGCGCGTCCTTTACCGCTCCCTTTTGCATCAAGTACTTGGTCCAAGAACAATCCTTCGTCGGTGGTTTGACTGGATGATCCGGGTTCGGCGTGTGCCACCGGCAAGGTTAATCCATGGCGGCTTCCATGGTGTATTTTACGGGTTCCTGCCAGTTCTTTTTCTGGCCCCAGGGTTTCTTTTCGACCCACTGCTTTTTTGGACCCGCCCACGGCTGCGATCCGGTTTTTTGCCTTTGGCTGCCGCCGGCGTCATAGTTTTCTTGCACGGCTGCAACGTGCTGCGAGCGTACCTTCGATCCGGGAAATCTTCCCTTCTTTTGTTGTTCCCTTGTCATGTTCCAGCCTCGGGCCACTTGTACCGCTGGTTGCTATGGGTCTCCCAATGCATAGTTATCCGCCACACGTATCATCTCTGCCAAAGTTGCTGGCATGTTTCTCTGCAGCTTTTGCCACAGCGGTGATCCTCTCCGGCATCCTTGACTGAACCAAGCAATTGCTTGTGCTTCAATCACTCCTTCACACGTGTTTCTTGTTGAGTTCCATCGGGTAAGATAATCCCTGTCTGTCTCACCGGCACGTTGCTGGCATAAAGCGAGCTGTTGGCCGGTTTGGCCTCTTGTAAGTGCTACTGAGTTGTTCACGAAGGCTTCCTCAAAGTCCAGCCATCCGTTAATGCTTCCTGCCGGCAAGTTGTTAAGCCAAATCCGTGCAGGGCCTACCAGGTAGGACGGTATGATTCTCACCGCCCAACGTCGGTTCACTCCACCACCAGCTACATAAACAGCTGTGACATAGTCCGCCAGCCAATCTTCCGGCTTGGTCGTGCCATCATACGTTTTTGTGTCTCGGGGCAGCTGGAAATTGCGTATCGGTGGCTCTTCTCCCATGATCCGTGGACTAAAACATTTCGGCCAGGAGGACTCCGACTCGATCATTTTAAAGATGTACTGTCCACTCGTGCTCGCATCCTGTCCGGCAAACATCTTTCCCCTGTGCGATCCTCAAGGGGTTCCGGTAGACTCTTGTTCGTTATACTACCTCCAATCTTTCCGGTTCCGCGGCTCTTGCCTGCCGGTACCTTGGTGGTGGCGTTTCCTCATACGCTGCCCTTGCAGCTCGATAATTTTGCCCGGTTTCATATTTACCGGCATGATTGTTTCCGGCATAGCCTCCTCTGGCGTAGCCTCGACCTGCCCCTTGGCTTTTTCTACCGGCATCGTGTTGCCCGGCTTGTTGTTTTCCGGCAAGGACCGGATCGTACACAGTCATCTGTCGCGTTCATCTCTTTTTCTTTCTTCGTCCGGATGGGGGACGATGCCTGCCCATGGGATTTGCTTCCGGCATTCTTTGTTGAATGCGCGGATTTTGAGGCCACTGCCTTGTTCAGCTTAGCCAGCTGCTCAGCATTCTGCTGCTCAATAGTTTCCAGCAGCTCTCTAACACGCTCTTGTTGTTTTGCCAAAGCATCTCCGGAAAGCGATTCACATAGCTCTACTGCAGCTTTAGCAGCTTTTATAGTTTTATCTACTGTACTTAGGTTTTTCCACGATGCTAACAGATGCAGAGGTACTTTTGCCGGCAAGAACTTCTTTGCGCAAATCCTGATCTAGGTTGCGAGCTTTTAGCCGGTTCTCCGGTATCCTAGCAGCATGAGCGCTAACAGAAGCAAAGCCATGGGCAGCGTTATACTCACGTAGGGTTAGGTTCAGCTCGCGCTGCGCCCGGACGATGTCGGCACCGTTCGCGAGCAGCTTCTGGCGTTGCGCCTCCAGCTCCTGAGCCGCTGCCGGGTCGATGTTCTGCGCGATGGGCGTCGCCAGCACGTTCATCGCCGCTTGGAGTGGTGTTGCCGGTGGTGCGGAAGATGCTCCCGCAGCGCCAGCGTCGCGCTCCAGCGGTGGCTTGGCCGCACGGGTCGAGGCCGCACGACCAGCACCTTCATCCACAGCTTCTTTTCCTGCACCAACCACGCCGGTCATCATTACCTCGACGCTGCCGGTGGCGCGGCCAGCACAGAGCCATCTTGGCGGGTCCGGTGCCACCAGCACCGGCGAGAGGCGCTGGCGCACAGGGACGGTGCCGAAGTAGACGCGGTGGCTTGCCGAACTCGATGGTGCGGCCGTTCTGCGGGAATTGCCACCGTTGGCGAAGCAGCCCGCGTTGTCGTTGATGAAGTCCATGTCGTAGATGCGCTGCATGAGCGCGGACACCGTACGCTCGCCGGCGACCTCGAGGATGCCCGCCCGAATGTGAACTCCTGCAAGCGCCACTTCATGCCCCACGGTGGGCGCCAACTGTCGTTGAATAGACAGATGCCATGGGATGGCTTAAGTTGGGGCCGAATGGGCGCTAGAGGATTCGGGGGAGGGTTTGCGACTAGATGGGATGAACTTCCAGATGCTTTCCTCAAGAACACAACCAAAGGCCGGTATGCAAGAAGAGAGACAAGAGGAAGAACTCTTTACTAGATCGCTTGCTTCATTGATCTCAACATGATTACAGGTGCTTGGATACAAGTTCTATCGTCTAATCTCCTCTGTGGACACCCGCGTATGAGGCAGTGCCCCTCTCCTTATATAGGGGAGGGTGGCTACAGAACAAGAAACCCTAATGGCATCTTTGATGACAAACTACTTTACAAAGCTACTTAATCATAGATGACGCTGAGTCTTCTTTAATCAGGGATGCTGACGTCCTCCGGCTTCTTTCAGCGTCACCTCTCTTTGGCGCCAGGGCTCTGATTAAAGCTACTTTGCTTAGCTCATCCTTGTCTTCTAGCTCTGAAGAGAATCTTACCAGTCCTGCCGACAGGCCCTCTTTCCGGTATCTTCTTTACCGGGTTCCGGATACCCTTGGGGATACCGGCTTATTTCACTTAGCCCAAACTCTTACCTTTGTGTTCCGGTAAGAATATTAAACCGGTATCTCGATGGCTCAAACCATCCGGTTTGGCATGCCTTTGGCATACCGGGGGTTATCCCCCCAACAGGCGGAGTATGAAGCGCTCATCCACGGGCTCAAGCTGGCCAAAGAGATTGGCGTCCGTTGCATCCTCTGCTTCGGCGATTCCGACTTGGTCGTGCAGCAGGAGTCTGGCGACTGGGACGCGAAGGATGCCAACATGGCATCGTACCGCTTCCACGTCCAGCAGCTAGCCGGCTTCTTCGAAGGGTGCGAGTTCCACCACGTGCCAAGGGCCAACAACGAGGCGGCTGACGCCTTGTCCAAGATAGGCTCAACCCGGCAGGCAATTCCGCCGGGTGTGGCTCTACAACACCTGCGCAAACCGTCCATCACACCATCACCGGACTCGGATTCAATATTCGTGCCGGCTGACCCGGGGGCTTCTCAGTCAAACCGGGGGCTTCGCAATCAAAGACGGGGGCTTCTCAGTCGAACCCGCCGTCTCCACAGCCAAACCCGGGGGCTTCTCAGCCGAACCCGGGGCTTCTAAGCCAAAGTCGGGGGCTTTCCGAACCCGCCGGCCTACAGCCGAACCCGGCGACCATGCAGTCGAACCCGGAAGCTCCGAAGATGGAGGCCTTGATGGTCAGCGTGTTTGAAATAAAATGCATACCATCATGGGCACAAGAATTCCTCTCCTATCTCACCGATGGTGTGCTGCCCAATGATAGGTTCAAGCCAGGCAGATTGAGTGGGGTGTTCCAGCGGTGCATCGAGCCGGCTGAAGGGATTGAACTCCTACGGGAAATCCATCAGGGAGAGTGCGGCCACCATGCCTCCTCTAGAGCCATAGTTGGCAAGGCCTTCCGGCACGGCTTCTATTGGCCGACTGCGCTAAGAGACGTAGAAGAACTGGTGAAAAGTGTAACGGCTGCCAGCGCTTTGCCAAGCAAAGGTACACGCTGGCTTCCGCCTTGAAGACCATCCCCATCACTTGGCCTTTTGCCGTCTGGGGCTTGGATATGGTGGGCCCATTCAAAACAGCCCGAGGCGGCATGACTCACCTCTTGGTAATGATCGACAAATTCACTAAGTGGGTTGAAGCCAAGCCAATCAAGAAGCTGGACGGCTCCACAACCGTCACATTCCTCAAGAAAATCATTGTGAGATACGGCTACCCCCATAGCATCATCACCGACAACGGCAGCAACTTCGCCGAAGGCATTTTCAAACGCTACTGCGGGGAGATGGGGATCCGAATGGACCTATCATCCGTGGCACATCCGGAGACCAACGGCCAAGTGGAGAAGGCAAACGGCTTAATCCTAGCCGGCATCCGGCCCCGGCTGGTGGAGCCGCTCGAGCGAGCAGCCGGCTGCTGGATAGAAGAGCTGCCCTCCGTACTCTGGAGCCTGCGCACCACGCCAAACCGCTCTGTCGGCTTCACACCATTTTTCCTCGTATACGGGGCCGAAGCCGTCCTGCCGACTGACATCGAGCACGACGCGCCAAGGATCAAGCTATACACAGAAGCTGAAGCTAAAGAGGCTCGTGAAGATGGAGTCGACTTGGTCGAAGAGGCCCGGCTGCTGGCTCGTCCAGATCAGCCATATACCAGCAAAGCCTCCGACGCTATCACAGCCGGAAGATGCAGCCCTTAGCATTCCGAGAAGGCGACCTACTGCTCCGGCTGATCCAACGGACAGCCGGACAGCATAAACTAGCCTCCCCATGGGAGGGTCCCTTCATCGTGAGCAAGGCGGTAGGCAATGATTCCTACTATCTCATAGATGCCCAAGAGGCTAAGAAAAACAAGGCGAACAAAACTGACGAGGAGACAAAACGTCCCTGGAATGTCAGGTTGCTTCGACCATTTTACACTTGAGAGAAGGAATGTATGTATCCCTTGTACTCCTTTTGTAACCCGTGCCAATGAAAAATGTGCGCCAAGAGCGCCGGCTTCAACAAGTTTTTTCGCATACTCTACTGCTTTCGCCGATTGGCTTGCACCCTCTCACGCGGCCGGCTTAGTACCGTGAACCGGATTCCCGACAGCCGACTCCCGATCCAGCTACAGACCGCAACCCGGCTGTCCGGCTGGCGGGGGTAGATGCTTAAGGAGCCGGCACGCGAAAAACGACCAAGGGAAAGAGTGAAGGCGAATTGACTCTTGCTAAACTCTTCATAAAGTGCCGGATTGCCGAACTCGGCTCGTTCGACTGAAATACTATCGGCCTCACCCAGCGGCACGCTCTTGATCCGGCGACGGACCGCAAGTCGGACGTACGATCGGCAAGGGCAAAGCCAAAGAGTGGGGCAGATGGGAAAAAGCGAACAAGTCGGAAGAAAGCAAGCCGACACACAAATGATTAACAACCACATTAAAGTGCGACCTAATAAGAGGACGACAATATTGTCTTACACATGCACCCGGCATCCCGGGGATTTAACGAATTGTCTTGCAAAAGCAACAACAAAACAGATAAAGCTATGCGCCGGCTGGAGGAGGACCAGCCGGAGGAGCATCAGGCGCGGCTCCATCTCCTCGTCCTCGGACTCCTCATCCGAGTCGTCCTCAGGCGGATTCGGATCCTGATGAAAACGCCCTTGTCGACGAACCGGCGATGGCGCAGGCACGGGCAAGCGGGCGGTCTTGTTCTCGGCAGGGAGCTTCTCTTCACGCGGCGCGCCGGAACTCCAGCTGGTCAAGGCTGACCTCGTTGTACCATGAGAGCACAAACGAAAGCGCCATGTCGGCCCCGGCGCGCGCGAACGAGTCCTTCCAGTCGAGGAAGCGGTCGGGCGCCGTCTCCAGCCACTTGATGAGGTTGGATAGCTCCCCCGGCAGCGTCTCAGTCGGCCAGAGCAGCCGGTACAGCTCCTCGGCCGCCTTCCTCAGCTCCCAGCCCAACTTGGTGATCGGCTCCACGCGGGCGGCCATGGACGCCAGGTAGTCGTCCATGGAGAAGCAGTCCGAGCTCTGCTCGCCGGTGGCCTGCCGGCGTTCTCCCGCGCCTTGCCGGCCGCCTCTAGTGCCGCCGCCTGCGCCTCCGGGAAAGCCGCTGCAAGAAATAAAAAAGCATGTTAAAAATCTGAAAATCCGGCTGACAGCAGCCGGCAGATCCCTGCCAACCGTATCAGCCGCAAGCCGGGGAAAGGACAGAAAAATGCAAAATTTCAAAGTAAAGAAAAGACTGGCGGCAGCCGGCAAGAACCGACTGCCCCCATCCTAAAGATGGAGATATCGGTCTAAAGAAAGACCATGGCACTGCAAGAACCGACCGCCCCCAGCCCGAAGATGGAGATATCGGTCTAAAAGAAAGATCGCGGCAGCCGGCAAGAACCGACCGCTCCCAGCCCAAGATGGAGATATTGAAAAGCGAAATGGTTTCTGCGCCACCGCCAACCTGCCGGCAGCCGACAGCCGAAAGCCGGCAAAGGGAAAGGAAGAAAACCAAAGACTCACCCGCCAAGCCGCGGTCGAGCGTGCTAATCTGATCCACCCACCGCTTGGCGGTGGCAGACAACTCCTCAGATTTGGATGTCACCTCTTTTCGAAGCGCTAGGCGCTGCTGATCCACCTCCTCCAGCCGCCGGCTGAGGTCCTCCACCTCCTTCCACCCGGTCTCCTTCGCAGCATTGAGCTCAGCGAGGTGGTTGGACTCAAGCCGGCGTAGCCGCCCGCACCCCCGCCGCTCTCGCGCCAAGGCCGGCCTTAACCGCCTCCTTGGCCTCGGCGCACTGCTCGCGGGCGACTCGGAGATCCTCCTCCAGCTGAGGGACCAGGGCGGCGACGGCTGCAAACGGAAACCATCAGCCGGACAAACCAAAAAGCATAAAACAACAAGTCAAAAGCAGAGACCATACCTTTGGCGGCCTCCAAACTGGGGTCATGTCGGCACCATTCTTGGCCTTGTAGCCGACGACGACTCGGTTGCAGGGCAGTCCGCCTGTCCAACACCGTCTGAAGAAAAGACGAAGATAAGTATTTAAACGAAACACGGACCGGCTCCAAGCAGCCGGCCCACTCCTCGGAGGGCTACCAGGATAATACCAAAATTAAAAAAAGATAACACGGTTATATGCTAACCTTCTCAGCCGCCTCCAGCCGCGCCAGGCGGGCCTCAGTCTCGTCGGCTTGCCTCTTGGCCATGGCGCGGAAGCCGGAGAAGAACATGTTCATGGGCGCCACCCCCAGCCGGCCCTCTCGGCTGGTCACCTCGCAGGCGTCCGCCTGGTGCCAGTCCTTCTCCATGGTGGCGGCGGAGCCAAGGCTGGATGTGGGGGCAGACACCACATTCAGCAGCTTGGCGGCCTTGGCAACATGAAGACCTTGAGGCAGCTCTGACGGGCCCCCCGTCCTCACCAACGCCCGAGCATCGGCGTCGCTCGAACGCTGCGGCGCCATCCCGGCCCGGCTCCGCCCTTGCCGGCTCCGAAGATGGAGGCGGCGCGGGTGAAGCAGTCGGCCCGGCCGGGACCGCAGACTCCGGCGCCTGCGGTGCTACGTCCGAGCTCGCGTCCAGCACTACGACGTCGGGCGCGGCTCCGCCGGCCCCGGCTGCAGGCGGCACGGCCTCGCCATCACCGGCCCCGCCGGATGCACCCCTGCCGGCTCCGGCTGCGGGCTCCAAAAGTCGAGCGCGGCGCGGGAAGAGGTCGTCGAGAGTCGGCTGGCCAGAGCAGCGAGCCGGCTCATCCTGAGCGCTGGAGCCGGGCGCCGTAGAAGAAGGTGCAGCTGAAGAAGATGCCCCGCGGAAGGCGGCAGCCACGTGCGGCACAATGATGGGTGGTATGCGCGCGACAAAGGCGCGCGCGGCTCCCTCCTCCGCCGCTGCAGCCCCGAATCCGCCGCAGGGGCCGAGCCAGAGCCGCCGCCCTTGGCAAACTTTATGGCAGCCCTAGTCGGCCAAACAAGAGAAGATAAGCAAAGAGAAAAGGAAAGAAAAGGAATCAAACAACGAAGAAAAGAAACTCACCCGGCCGCCTCTGGAACCTTCTTGGGTCCCAGCCGGCGCTGCTTCTCGGACCTCGCCCCAGCGCGGCCGTGGACCCGCCGCCGGCCCGCTTCTTCCCCTTGGGCGCAGACGAGAAGTCGCCGAGGTGGAGGGCGGCCTCGCAGTGGGCACCGCCGAATCGGCGAGGCAGCCGGACGACGCCGGCCGCCCTCCGCCGCTGATCGAGAAGGCGGCGGTTGTTTCCTGGCCGCTTTGGTCAGCCGCATCTGGTAGATCATCGTCGCCGGCTTGGTCAGCCAGATCGACATGGTCAGCCGTCCGACCTTCGCGCTGCATCGCGCCTCAAACCCCGGCGGTCGAAGAGCTGCATTACAAAAAGAAATAATATAAGGAAAAAAGCCGGCCACGCACCCAGCCGAAACTCAGCCAATACACAAAACTTACCAACTCCGCGGCCCGGCTTTGGGGCTCCATCCCCCACCCGCCCTCCCACCCGTGCATTTTCGCGACGAGATGAAGTTCACTCGCCGAGCGACCTGGGCCTTGGTGACTCCACCGTGGACGTCCGGGTCGGGTCGAACCGGCCGGACATGTGCCCGATCTTGTGGACGCGTTCCTGCAGCGGCAGCACCCGGCGGGCGGCATAGGTGCAGAGGAGATCCTCGGCGCACAGCCGGCCATCCGTGACACAACCCAGCAGGAAGTCCCAGAGGAGGTTTACCTCCGATCCGGGTCCGCCGACTTGGCGTTGTGGCCCAGTTGATCCGCCGATCGGCGGTGCCGGGTTGTACCCGGCAGGTTGAGCCGGTCGAACGCCGGTTCTGCCCGCACGTAAAAAGGACATCTGCCACTTCTTCACCGAGTCCACCGTCGGGATCTTCGGGAAGGGCGTGCCCGTGCGGGAGTAGATGGAGGCGGCGCCACAGGCCCGCAGCTGGCCGTCTGTGGTCTGCGCCTTCAAGTAGAAGAGCCGACTCCAGAAGTCGATATTCGGCCGCGGTCGCCCATGAAGGCCACGAGCAGCTCAGCAGGACGAAGGCATTGGCCGGAAGATGCGGCTGCAGGCCGAAGAAGTTGAGGAAGCGCCGGAAGAAGGGCGAAGCCGGCAGGCCCAGCCCCCGCCGAAGTGCGCCCGAAGACGACGCGCCGCCGGTTGCGGGTTCGGCTCTATCTCTTCTCCGTGCGCCCTGAGCACCCCCGAGTATGGGAGCACCACCAGGTGCTTCATGTCTTCCATGTATGAGCCCCTCTTCCTCCTTCAACCCAAGGATGAGGAAGAAGAAGAGGACCACGAAAGCGCGAACGGCGAGGAAGAACCGCGAGACGGCGGCGACGGCGGCGGCGGAGAACGTACCATCGAAACGCGGGGCCCCATGGCGGCGGTTTGGCGCGTGGACGGCTGCGGAACAGCGGAGGAGTGTGGCCGCGCTTGGTCACCAAGATTCGCCAGGAGATCGCCGGAGAATTTGCGATGGTGTGAGAAAACTCGCTCGAGTGGAAGAAACAGAGCTTGGGCGCGGGGACGAAGTGAGCGAGATGGGCGCTTCGGTACTGCCCGGCGCATTTATAACCGCCTGCCGCGCTCGATGCGCCGCCATGTGGCAATCGTGGGCCACGATGGGGGATTAACTGCGCCATAATCACCCCCACTACCGTTGCGGTTACTGGAAACGACCACACCACGCCGCCCACGGCCACAAAGGATCCGGCGGGGACAGCAATGTGACCAGACGAAACGGCCGCTGCAGTGAAGTCAGAAGCCATCAAGTCGGGCCCGAGGCGGCGGAGGCTCCGGCGCGCCCAAGCCGCAGCCGGACGTTTTCCTCCGACCCGGCCTGAAAACTTTCCCAACGAGGCGGAGATATCCCCAACACCTGTAAAAAGAAATAAGACGGCGTAAGAAGAAGGTCCGGCTGCAGAAGTCGGGATGAGCGAGCCGGATGAGGGCGCAGCCGGCTGAATGAGAATTCTCAGTCGGCCCCTCCAAGTGCCATCCTACAAATACTGAAGATGATCCAAACAAGCCAGGAAAACCTGCCTAGGTCCCTCTTAACGCGGGACCTTGCCTTCTCGGCTAATGTCGGGGGAAGACCCCGGGTAGGGCAATAGACAAGGAGCAGCAGGCTCTAGGCCGGCTGGCCCGCGGCAAAGGCCGGCTGAGGAGCAGCCGGCTGGAGCCGTGGCCGGCTGCCTTGGGAGCCGGCTGGCTCTAAGTCTTAGTCGGCCTCGGCCACGCCGCCCGCACTGGGCGGGCCGGCTTCTACAAGCCATATCCGACTGGGGACTTACACCCTGGCCGACTCGAGGCTGGCGAGCCTTGCAGGAGAAGGAACTGGGTAGGTGATCCGGGTTCAAAGGTCCACGCTGACCTCACCTTCCGTAAAGTAAGGGGCACTGTGGAGCAACAGTGCCCCTCGCTCGACAGGCCATCATGGCTGACGCCGCTCCGTACGGCTACAGGGGATGATGGCGACAGGGACACCTCCTCGCCATACCGCTGACTCCGGCAGCGGATGGGACAGGCCATGAGGCCTCAACGGCTCCTGACGTCAACGCCTCGGGAAGGAGCGGAAGCCGGAGCCGGCCAAGCCGGCCACTAGATCATAGGGACTTCTATGTAAAGTGCCAGCGCCTATATAAGCGGCACTACCCCCCTCGTGTGGGAGACGATCGATCATTCCACACTCATTCTAGTCTCAGCGCTGCCCTATGAGAGAGACCATCGTCTTCCTTAGCCTCCCAGGAGCAGCCGGATACAGCTCTAGGAGCACCATTGTACTGTGATATATCTTATACACTCATAGCAGGAGTAGAGGTGTTACCTCCATCGGAGGGCCTCGAACCTGGGTACGTCGCCGTGTCGCTCGTGCCCATACCCGCATCCGGATACCACCGTAGACCCGGCAGGAACCACCTTCTTTAGCCATCCTATGGCATATGCCGTGAATCTGAAGGATACCACGACAGGCGTACCACGCGTCCATCCCATTGTCTTCCGTCGACTGCCTGAGGCAGGGGAAGTTGGTTGTGTGGGTTAAGACCAAGCCTCCTCGGGATTTCCTCTCTACTTTGAGGGGGCCTGCCTTGTTGGCGAAGCCGGTGAGAGCATCATTGAGAAGGGCCCTGATGTGGGTGTAGTCTTTCTTGTGGTCCCTACCCGAGTCGAGATAGACTGCATGCGAGTGTTGCGGGTGCACGACGATGAGGGTGCAGAACTTGTCTCTGCGGAAAACACACGGATTAACCTTTGGAAATGCAAATGGAGATATAGGATAGAATGGTGATGGGGACTAGCGAGTGATTACTTACTCGGGGAAGTAAGGGATGAGAATGGCGCCCTTTTTAATGTTCGCCAGCATGAAATCCTCGACCTGCTGGGTGGCAATCGCCCGATCCCCAGCGTTGCAGATGATGCTCTCCCGCATATAGAAGGGGTCCATTATCACGATGGTCGGCGTCCCCTCCTTAACAATCTAGGAAGACAAGCTAAGAGCAACTAGGCGAACCACACTAAAGTGGAGCATTTGCATGCGATAGATGCTGAAGATGTCATTGAACCGGATGAAGCACAAGTCCGCGGGGTACTTCTCGACGAAGTTCATGCCAGTTGGCACCTTCGCCACGAAGAGAGGGTAACTAGGATCTTTTGATTTGAGAAGTTGCTTCTCCACATGCCTGACAGTCTCATGCAAGCTCCTCATATCCGCGGTGAGTTTGTTGACGACATGCTCCGGCAGCATCGGTTCACCCAAGTGATGCAGAGGTCGCCAATTGTTTGGCAACTTGTCAAGGAGTGGGACCTTGTCCTTGGATTTGGCCGCCGCCTTGTCTTTGGCGTCCTTCTTATTTGGCCTCTTCCTCTTCTTGGGTTGTACTACTGGACCATCCATCGCCGTATTGGCCGTAGCACGGAGTGTGTTTGGGCTCAGCATCTTTTTGACGGCGGCGGTGGCGACCTCCTCAGGATTTTCCTCCTCAACCATGTCTTGAGAATCGAACAGCTTCTTGGAGCACACATATTTCGAGGCCGGCGCATCCTCATGGACAACTTGTGAAGACGTAGGAATATCCCATTGGAAGTTCTCACGTTCGTATTCCTCGGCCTCTGGCGCCGCTGGCTGTTGTGGTGGGGCGCTGACCTCTGGCGCCACTGGCCGTTGTGGTGGGGCGATGACCACCGGCGCCGCTGGCTGTCGTGGAGGGACGCTGACCTGTGGCGCCGCAAGGTGCTTGTCTTTGCTTGTCGTCGACCCCGAGTAGGTGTTGATCCGAATTAGGGTCTTCGGCCATAGCAGTACCCAACCCTTCAGTGAGGCCAGATTCAACGGGCTATCGTCATCGGCACCATGCGGTTGATTAGGAGGAAACAAATCCTCATAGCCCGGTAACGCCCGATCCACTTCAACCCGGTAAACGTCATCCTCCATATCTCGTGTGTGCCACTTCTTATCCAGGGGCCGAAGGATGGACCCCCTCGCGACGTCTTTGAGTTCGTCGTTTACTCTCATCAGGAAGGTGCATGGCGTTGAGAGCGCCTGCGAGAACATGTGTATGGCGTTAGAGAGAGGGCAAGGATGATGAAACTAATATATTAACTTGATGTACACATTAGTTAATTACCGTGAGGGCGTTGAGCTCGGCTAATGTCGACGGGCCGGCACATGCGGCGGCGGGCGTGCAAGTGACGGAGGGGCTGCTACCCGGCATGGACGGTGAATCCCTAGCACCTGCGACATTGCCGGCGGCCGGAGGAGTCTCCATTATAACATCAGCATTGCCGGCGGACGGCGGCGCCATCGAGTTGCTGCCGTCGAAGCTAACCACCCGCATTTGGGGGGGGGTTTGCCACCCTCATACCACGCGACGACAGCGTTGAAATCAGCTTGGACTGAAGCGGCGACTTCAGCTGTGATATCAGGTACGAGTGAAGCTTTGAGTTGCGGTACCAGTTGCGGTACCAAACCAGCTTGGACTTGGGCTAGGATCGAGTCCCTCATTTCCTCCGCCTCCCGCTGCTTCCTCTCATTGCGCGCATTTTTATCGGCCGCTGACGACAAGCCATAGTGACCATGCTTGTAGCCTGTACCGGCGCCAGCCACACGGCCTCTATGCGGCCTTCTCGTAGGTGAATGCTCATTAACGATGTTTAGCGCCCGTATGAGAGGCTTGTCCCAGGCTACCCTGCCCGTCGACGCCTGGGACGAGGAGCCTTCGTCACCTTGAGAAAGTCTTTGTCTTTCTTCTTCCTACGAAAGAAACGTGAACCATTTAGAAATGTTGCTACTATTATATGAACGATACTTGATCTAATTAAACCGGTAAATTGCTTACCAGTTTTTTCTCCAACGACAGGACCTTCTGGTCGTTCGTGAACCAAATTATGTCGGTTACGACCTTGGGGTCCGTGACAAGTTCCCCGGTTAGTTTCTTCTTATGGTACCGGGACCTGATGAATCTTCTTTCAAGCGGGTCCTTGTACTTGAGCCAGGGGTTCTCAATGCCGGCATTTACATACGCCTCGTCCTCCTTCGCCCAATAGGGCTCCTTTCCCTCGTACCCACGGCTCCCAAGGTTGTGGTTGCCGATGTTAAGCTCCCGCATTTCCTTCCCCCACAACTTGCGATTCTTGGTCGCTTGTAGCTCTTCATTGGCCACAAAAGCATCAAAGTCCGCCTGGGAGACATGCGGAAAGGCAGAGTGGACCTCTTCGAAACCTTTGCCGTCAGCAATCAGCTTCCGCACCATGTACTTATAGCTGCTGAGGTGTTTGGTGAACTTCAGGAGGGCTTGTGAGTTCACAATGTTCTTGGTTTCATGAGTGGAGGCGTAGTCGCCTAGGAACTTGTATCGTGAGTGCAACCTCGCAATGAGCTGGGCTCGCAAATGCGCTTTGTTCTCAGCTCGGAGGTCCGTCTCGTTGAGATTGACGACCTCTCGGAGGATACATGCCAGTTGGTTGCCGTACCCCTTGGCAACATCCTTAGGCTCCACCGGCAAACCACTAGCGGGGTCCACCTCTTTGATTGTGTCTCTGCCGGTGGCGACCGTGTTTTGGCGCCTTGCCTTCCGCGGCCTCTTGGAACCACTTGTCCCGGTGCCACTACTCCCGGCGGCGCCGCTAGGATCGTCGCCGCTTGTCTCGCCGCCACCCCCGGCGGCGCCGGTTGCCTCGTCGCCGCTTGGCGCGTAGGTACTACCCCCGGCGGCGCCGCTTGCCTCGTTGCCGCTTGGCTCGTCGGCACTACCCCCAGCGGCATCCTCCATCTCATGGTCCTCGTCGCCGCCAACCCCAGCGGCCTCGGCATCCTCCTCCGTCCTAAAGAAGTGCCTATTGTAGTGCTCCTCTAATTGTTCTTGAGACGCCATGGTGGCTTGCACTAATAGAAGATGAAAAGAGTTAGAATTCACGGAAAAATTCGGCATGACCTTTGCTAAAAATTGGTCATGCGGAGTGCTAGAATTGCCGGAACGGAAATGAATCAACATTCCGGCACTCAATAGCAACTCAATCCCTGTAACAGAAATGCAATTCACATATATATAGCCATGAACACCATAACCATCACCATAAACGAGAGACAATAGAACTTGACCATTACAGTAGGGGAGCAGCTTCATTTTCATTTTCAGTAATAGCACCCAAAAGAGCATTACAAAGCAAATGAGACAGTTTGGGACTACAATTACTTGGGCACTGATTCTATACCAATTAAAATTACAAGTTACAAGCAATGTGAGGAAGATAAATGATCTCATGTGACAAGAGTTGTAGGGCAGAGGGTTTTCCTGCTCTTTCATTTATTATAAGCAGCAACAGCAACAAATAAATTGCTAACAATTATTAAAGGCATCTCTCTGCAAAACCAAGCACTAATGGAGCAGGGTGTGTATAGCTTAGTGGAAAGAACTTGCTTCTGCCATGAGAAATGAGTAAGGTCCAATGATTTAGTTAGCCACAACTAACAGAAATGAGAGCAGCAGCTTCATTTTCAAATGTAAATGCATAGCAGCAGCATGCATAGCAGCAGCATAACAGCAAATTGCACAGCAGCTTTAAATGAAGCCGAGAATAAACATAGCACCAATTTTGTTTTAAATGAACCAGAGAATGAACATAGCACCAATTTTCATTTTGTTTTAAATGAACCAGAGAAGCTCATGTGTCATTTCTCATTTTCATTATCATTTTCATAGCAATAACAGAAATTCCACAGCAGCATTTCATTCTGTTTTCATTTTCATTTTCATTTTGTTTTAAATGAACCAGAGAATGAACATAGCACCAATTTTCATTGATAGTGAACACTTGACAGCATCCATTTAAAACCAGAGAATGAACATATCACTTGTTCTTTTTAAATGAACCAGAGAATGAACATAGCACTTGTTCTTTTTAAATTAAGTAAACCTACTGCTAGTGAACACTTGACAACATCCATTGATATAGCACATTTTTCATTAAGCATTATTAAACCAGAGAATAAATGTGAGGCATGCCTAACCCTAACACTTGCTACTGGTGGCATTTGATGCTTAATTAGTTTTTATGTATTCAAAAATAAGAAGCAAATACCAATGAATTTTCGCATATCAACCAATGAATTTTATATATCAACCAATTCTTGGCACTAGGGATTTAAATGAAGAACCAACATACTGTCTAAGTGTCTAGTTTTTATTTTCATCATAAACCAAATTCTTGAGAACATGTTCAAGATTTAACTAAACCAATTTATGTAGCAAAACCATTTTCATTTTCATTTAATGAAGAACCAACATACTGCTTTCTTTGCAAGCATGAGCATAGCATAGCATTTAAATCATTCAATTTGCAAATGCACTCAACTTTGAATTTTCTATGAACTAGTGGCCAACCAAGGCATCAAATTTGCTATGAACCAGGGCATCAAATTCAATTTGCTATGAGTAATACAAGAATCGGCGCAAGAATTCAACTACTGCAAGAACAAAAGCAAGAATCGGCGCAAGAATTCGGAGGCAGAGAGAGGGAAGGAAGAGGGGGATGGAGAGGGGAAGGAAGAGGGGAAGGGAGAGGGGTTCTTACCAACGGCGATGGTGGCGACGCCCTGCTGCTCCTCTCCGCGATGGTGGCCGGTGCGCAGCGCCCTCCTCCTCCTCTCGGCGACGGTGGCCGGTGCGTGACGCCCTCCCCCCTCCGCGGCGACGGTCGACGATCCTGCTCGGCGATCCGGCGTGCTTAGGGTTCGGCGCGGCTAGGCGCGTGAAGAGAATGACTGGAAGGGGATCGACACACGCGTGCGGTTAAGTCCCCACTATAGCCGGACCCCTTACTGCCGGCGCACTACCCCTTTGGTTCGCCGGGGACAAGTGTAACCCCCGGCGCACTAAGGCCCTGGTGCGCCGGCAACAACCTTGGCACGGCTATACCTGGGACTTGTCCCTGTGCCAAATTTTAGCTATTCCAGGCCTGGCCATTTCCATTTCCTTTTTTATTTTCTTTTTCTTCATTTCTTTATTTCCTTTCTCTTTCTTTTATGTTTGTTTTCTATTCCCCCAAATCCTATACTATTTTATTTCCTTCTCTTTTCAAGATAATAACCAAGCAATATGAGTTAATTATGCATTACAAAAAAATATGAGTTATACATACACAAAATATTGACCAACACAATATTAATTAGTTATACATAAAATATTGGCCATGACCATATGAGTTATGAATTACACAAAATATGAGTTATACATTGCAAATAAAGTTTTACATCATCGATCGAGAAGAGTGTTTCACTTTCATCTTGCTTTTCTTGCTCGTCATTGAATAATTTAGCCCCGTGTCGTGACTTCTTCTTTTGAAGGGTCAACCTGACCTCGGTAGTGTGGTCCTGCTTCTTCTTGTGGTGTACGATGTGTCTTCGTCCTCGGATTCTTCCATCATTGGGTCTCCGACCTGTCCTTCGAAGTCTTCCTCATTGGCGACTCCATCCATTCCGACGATGGTCCTCTTGCCTCTCCTCACGATAACACGGCTAGGCCTGGATGGGTCGGTTATGAAGAAGCATTGGTGCACGTGTTCTGCCAGTACCCATGGCTCATTCTGCGCGGTGGCGTTCGTGGACTTTGATTTGTTGGCTTCGGGTAGAAACATGGTGGTGAAATACCGGTCTTCTTTTGTGATGCTCTTAGCCCATCTGATACGGAACATCGGCACTTTCTCCCCAGCGTAGCTAAGCTCCCAGATTTCCTCGATCCTTCCGTAGTATCTAGTCTTTACGTCACCCATCCAGGAATCCATCATTACCCCTGAGTTCTGGTAAACACTGTTCTTGTATTTTTCTTCTGTGTAGAATGTGTACCCGTTGATATCGTACGCTTGGTAAGTCATGATGTTGGGCGCGGGGCCATGTGACAAGGCCAATACTAGTTTATCCTTGTCAGAATCCATTGGTGGGGGATTAGCATCAATGTGGTCTTTGAACCAGCGCGCGAAAGAGGAGTTGTGCTCTCTGAATATTTCTGCTTCCGTCATCATCGGCTTGCCACTGTTCTCTATCATGGTTTTGTGCTCTTTCAACCAAGGATCGATCAAGTCAATGTGTTGTAGCGCTACTAAGTTGGCCCTGTCAAAGTCGGAAGTCCGACCAGACATGTGCACGTGCAGTTCCTTCCTTCCATTTTTGTGGCCTACTCCCTCGAACCTGCGGAGGTGCTTGTTTTGAGGCAAACCAACAGGGTCCTCGATGTCTAGATAATTCGTGCAGAAAGAGATGCACTCTTCGGTGAGCCAGCCCTGGACGATGCTTCCATCCGGATGTGACCTGTTACGAATGTATCCTTTAATGACCCCATTCATTCTTTCAAACGGCATCATGTTGTGTAGGAATGCCGGCCCTAGACTGATGATATCATCCATGATATGGACCAATAGATGGACCATCATGTCAAAGAATGCAGGCGGGAAGTACATCTCAAGCTCACATAGGATCACCACGATCTCTTCCTGGAGCCTTGCGAGTTTCTTCACGCTTATCGACTTCCGAGTTATGACGTCGAAGAAGTTACAGAGCCCAGTCAGCGTTGCACGGACATGGTCATCCATTATACCTCGGATTGCAACCGGAAGAATCTGCGTCATCATCACGTGACAGTCATGAGACTTCATGCCGCTGAAGTTTCATTTCTTGGGGTCCATGTATCTGCTTATTAGCCCGGAGTAACCGAAGGGCACTCTGACTCCTAGAAGGCAATTGAAAAATTGATCGACCTCAGCCGGACTAAAAGTGAAGCAGGAGGGGGGCAGTAATAGTCTGGCTGCTTAATCCTTTTGCGCTTCTGACCGCCGTCCGTCTCCTCCTCCGACTGTCCGTCTTGGGTCGACGGGATCTGAAGCTCTTCCCTGATGCCCAAAACTTTCAGGTCGTGTCTTGCTTTCGGCCCATCTTTGGTCCGGTCCGGCATGTTGAGAAGAGTGCCAAGCAAGCTCTCGCACACGTTCTTTGTAATATGCATGACATCAAGGCAGTGAGGTGTATCGAGAATTTTCCAGTACGGCAAGTCCCAAAACACGGACCTCCTTTTCCATACACCAATGAGCGGCGTCGTTTCCTTTTTCTTCTTCTCTCTAGGCTTTTGACGAATCTTTCCCGGCGCAGGGCACTCCTTCCAACCTTTCAGTAATGTATCGATCTCTTCGCCGCTCTTCTTACGTGGAGGTCCTCGGGGTTCATTTGTACCATCGAACAAATCTCCACGCTTTCTCCACGGGTCAGTCTTGTGTAGCCACCTTCGATGCCCCATGTAAACTGTTTTCGAAGAGCCGGGATCCTTACCAAGCTGCAAAAACATCGTCTCTTCCATGCACCTGACACATGCCTTGTGTCCATGGCACACCTGGCACGAAATATAACCGTATCCGAGGTAGTCCTGCACCGTCGTGATCAACGCGGCTCTCAAAGGGAAATATTCTTCCGCGACGGCGTCCCATGTATCTACCCCTTCCTCCGCCCACAACGTTTCAAGCTCCTCCTTTAATAGTTCGAGATACATGTTGATATCGTTTCCTGGCTGTGTCGGCCCTTGAATTAGCATACTCATCTGTATGTACTTCCTCTTCATGCACAGCCAGGGCGGGAGGTTGTAGATCCATACAAACACGGGCCATGTGCTATGTGTGCTGCTCTGGTTTCCGAACGGATTAAATCCGTCCGTGCTCGCACCCAACCTGATGTTTCTGGGATCTGCCCCAAAACTTCCGAATTCATTGTCTAATGCTTTCCACTGGCTTGCATCCGAAGGGTACGTCAGCACTGGGTGCTCAATCCACTCTTCATCATTCAACACTGCCTCCTTTCTTTCAGCGTGTCAGCGCATGAGCTTTGCTTCCTTGCGGTCCGCGTAGAACCGTTGAAGCCGGGGGGCGAGCGGGAAGTACCACACAACTTTCCGAGGAGCTTTCTTCTTCCCTTTCTTGTACCGTTCAGCGTCACACACATGACATTTGGTCTTGTCCATGTGCTCATTGCGATACATGATACAGTCGTTGATGCAGGCGTGATACTTTTCGTGGGGTAAGTCGAGAGGGCACGTGATTCTCTTGGCCTCGGCTAGACTACCAGGACACGTGTTCCCGGCAGGAAGGAGATCTTTCACGTATTCCAGAATGTCGTCGATGCTTGTGTCCGTCCATCCGTGTTTCGCCTTCATCTGCAGCACATCGAGCGCTACTCTCAAGCGGGACTCCCCCAACCCGCGACCTGAGTCGTACAACGGAGTATTCGAGTCTATCTCCAGTTGCTCAAGCTTTGATTTCCGCTTGGCGCCTTTCGTCTTTTCGAGAAGCAGATCTTGAAGATGAGGGTCCCGCACGACTGAAGCTAGCGGCACCTCTTCGTCGTCGTCAAGGTTATTGTCGTCGTCAAGGTTATTGTCGTCGTCAAGGTTATCGTCCTGTGCGACAAACTCTTCATCGTCATCAATATCATGATGCCCTCCTTCTTGCCGGCCATTACCACCTGCTGCCGTCGCCCCATTGACCTCCGCGCCATCATCACTCATCCATTGAGTGTGTCCATGCATGAAACCATTAGTGAGCAGGTGCCCCTGCAATTTTCCTGAATAGGGGTCAAACCATTTCACTCGTTTGCATCTTCGGCACGGACACAATACCTCCGTGCGGTTATTTTCATACATGTCGATGATCGCGTGTTTCAGATATCTCATCACGACGCTTTCACTCATCTCGATAACCATTATCGCCTGCACGGTAAGATTATATAATTGATTAGAACCATGCATCCGTCGGTAGTTTTCACGGAAAATTTCGGCATGACCTTCCTACACGGTAGGACATAGGAGCGCCAGAAATGTGCCGAAACGGAAACTTAACGAATCAACATTTCGGCGCAACGTTGGCAACTCATTTTCAACGCCAACACACACAAGCACAAACACAAACACAACATATATATATGCCACACACGAGCTTTTGCTTCAAATGTCCAATATACATCGATTTCATTCCTCAATTTGTTCATTAATCACCTATTTGTTTGATATATTCGTCAACGAGATCGAGACGTCGCGCCGCGACCACGGCGTATGGAAGCCGACTTTCTAGATCTAGATCTAGATTGAGCGGTCAATGCGGGATAGTAGATCTAGATCTACATAGGGGGATGTGGGAGATGCATGTAGGAAGGGAAGATTTGCTCAAAAAATATGATTTTGTTTGGTCAAATTGGCTAAATTGGGGATAGAAATGGGCAAAAATGAGCTGGGTTGGGAGAAGGCTCGGGTTGTGTGGAGGAGTGGAGTGTAGTGTGGGTGTGTGTGAGTGCTGGTTGTGGCTGAAATAACTCCCAGGTTACTGCCGGCGCACCAGCACCAGGGTGCGCCGGCAGTATATAGCCCATTCGGCCCAGGCCCAGGTGCGCCGGCACCAGCCTATTTTCGCGGCGCGCTGGGCTGGTGCGCCGACAATGTTTCCTGGGCCTGGCCCGAATCGGCCGAGGCCATGCCAGGAAATAGCGCCGGCGAGCCTTTCCCCGGGTGCGCCGGCAGTTTCATCGCCGGCGCGGCTGAAATGTGGTGCGCCGGCAATCCTTTCCACCGGCGCGTGGATAGGGTGGTGCGCCGGCACCACTTGCCTCCACCTATAGGCTTTTCCCTAGTAGTGCATGTAGGCAAGAACTAACAAAGAGATGAAGTCAGAGCTAAGAAAAATTGCTAGGGGCTTTGACCATTCCGTCGAAGCATTCAACTCCTATGACGTGAACGGGTATCGCTTCCAGACCCATAAATACACAACAAGCCGGCCCAACGCGAAGACAATAAATAGCGGGGTGGTATGTCAAGGTGATGATGGGCTCCATTACTATGGAAGAGTCGAGGGTATATACGAGCTGAATTACGGGTTTCACAAAGGGCTAAATCCCGTCGTCTTCAAATGTCATTGGTTTGACCCACGTCGGGTGAGACGGGATCCTGAAATTGGGTTGGTCGAAGTTGAAAGGAACTCTGTTTATAAGGGAGAGGATGTGTACATCTTGGCTACCCAGGCCTTTCAAGTATTCTATCTCCCGTACGCGTGCAAAAACCCGACAAAACGTCTACATGGATGGGATGTTGTGATGACGGTACCTTCACGCAATAGGCCGCCCCCGCCAAACAAGGACGATTACCGCCGCGTAGACCCCTCAACAAAGAATGTCGAGTTTTATCAGGAAGAAGGGCTCCCCGGCCATTTCACAATCGGCTTGCCGGCTATCGATGACATGGTCGTAGACGATGAACAAGAAGATGCGGGCATGGATGGAGACAATGCAGAAGATGAAGCTGAGGATGTTTGTGCCCCGGAAGACCTGAGTTTGCTCGAGGCGTTCAGAGCAGGGTTTAACCTCGATGCAGATGGACCACCTCCAGGTTTCATTGATGATTATTGGTTCGCCAAGTGACATAGGCATCCCCAATGGGCCTGCCGAAGATGGTACCCGGGGTTTACTGAAGGCCCACAGGTTGAAGAATATGAAGTTCGGAAGCCCAGTTATTACTAAGGAAAGTTAGAGTTGTATTAGGAAAGATAGAGACTTGTAATTTTACGGGACAGGTTAGAAACCCTCCCGGACTCTGTAACTTGTGTATTACGAATCCCTCGGCTCCGCCTCCTATATAAGGAGGAGTCGAGGGACAAAGAAAGGATCGAATCAATTGTCAACACAACCCTAGTTTCTTAATCGTCGAGTACTTTTCGGCTGAAACCTTCGAGATCTACTTGCCCTCTACTTCCAATGAAACCCTAGTCTACAATACGTAGGCATTGATAAGTTAATACCTTGTCAATTGGTGCTGTCCGTGGGGATTAGAGGAGACAAGGAGCTGATCTCGATGGCACGTTCAAGATCGTCGACTTTGTCGGTAGCAAGCAACGCATTCGATCGAGGTAAACAGGTCGAAACTGATCTAGTTGATTTTATTCCTCACCCGCCCTCCCGTTTGGATGCATATGCATATCTGGAGGAGCCCATGGAGATGACGTTCGGAAAGTTCCGATTCTGTGTCGAGAAAGAAGGATCGTATCGTCTTGAAGTTCCGATTTCGTCGGGATTATCGGCGGACGATTCCGATTTTTCATCAAGCGAAGAGGAGATTTCATCGCCACGCTTCATCAACACTATGGCAGGCGAAAAGCTTGCTAAAATCTTCAGCGACATGTCCTTCGAGTCGTCTACGGACTCTGATATAAGCAGCGACTCAGACATGATCGACAGCTTCAATTTCGTCAACAGATCCATTGCTGTTGGAAAGGTCTTCACCAATCTATATGATGGTGTCACCAATCCCGACAAAAATCAAAATTCAAAATATCATCAGATCTATGCAATTGGAGAAACAAGCCGAGCAGAGCCGGAGACGTCAGAAAACTTCGACGATGCGGGAAATCCGTATGTCGATCCTGCAGATCTCACGCGAGGTTTGGGAACAAAATATATCGGACCAGGAACACGAGAGATGGTGCAATTTCCGCAGGCAGTATGGGATCGAGTCGCAAGAGCTATTGATGGTACAGAACCAATGACCATTACGGCGACACCTGAGGAGTTACAAGCGTATCAATATAAGCTTGCACGTACCAGGAGGGAGCTCGAGAAGCAGAAAATCGAGTTGGACAGGAGGCAGGAAGCCGCTTCTGCATCCAGCAGTCGAAGGGCAGATCTAAGCCGAAATTCAAGAACTTCGGGACATAGTCATAGAGAAGCTCAAAGGAGAGCAAGATCTCGGCTGCAAAATATACCTGAAGCAGAGAGAGAAAATTTAATTCAAAACCTCGATATGTCTTTTATGTCAATCGACACGAGGGGGAACATTATTCCCAAAACACCGGAAGCGGGATACATGGCAACGCAAGCTTTCATCCTAGCGTCCAAGCCACCTCCCGGAGATCCAAGAGAAGCGTTGTATAACATGGCCATGGCAGGGTGTGGAGCCATGGGAGCAGCATTCGCAACTACACCTCCCGAAGGAGCTGCAAGGCGCGCAAAATAATCCACGACCTACTGTAGCAGTGCAGGATCCCCCGAGAGCGAGCGGGGTCAGAGATACAGCGACTCAGGCCAGGGTGGATAGAGCGCGACAAGATAGAAGGGAACATTGACATTCACCAGAAGTTGATGAAGAAGATTGATGTCTATGCACACTTCTATTCATGTAGACAGTGTTGGGCCTCCAAGAGCAGAGGTTTGTAGAATAGCAGCAAGTTTCCCTTAAGTGAATCACCCAAGGTTTATCGAACTCAGGGAGGTAGAGGTCAGAGATATTCCTCTCAAGCAACCCTGCAATTACGATACAAGAAGTCTCTTGTGTCCCCAACACACCTAATACACTTGTCAGATGTATAGGCGCACTAGTTCGGCGAAGAGATATTAAAACGCAGATGATATAGATGGTGGTAGATGGTAATTGTGATATGAGGTAAATATTGCAGCAAGTAAACATGCAGTAGAACAGTAAGTAAGCGGTGTTTGCAGTATTGGAAACAAGGCCTAGGATCCTACATTCACTAGTGGACACTCTCAACATTGATCACATAATAAATAAGTTCTCTTCCTTTGTACTACTTTCAAAGACTCTATTGTTGGATAACAAACACCATTCATTGTGTAGGGCTACGAGAGCACCCTCAAGCCGGAGTAAACAAGCTCCACAACGTCATAAAGGAATCACACAAGATGCAAACACTGTCACTGTCACACCATAGAGAGTAATTCCGGAGTTCATATAAAGTAACTCTAGAGTGCATAGTAATAGTTAACTTCACAATCTACAAGAGATCACAATCATAACCTACGCCAAGTACTACATGATGCACACACTGTCCACATTACATCATGAAGGAGGAATAGACTACTTTAATAACATCACTAGAGTAGCACATAGATTAATAGTGATACAAAGCTCATCATATGGATCTCAATTATGCAAGGCAATTCATGAGATCATTGTATTGGGGTACATGAGAGAGAGATTAACCACATAGCTACCGGTAGAGCCCTCAGCCTCGATGGAGAACTACTCCCTCCTCATCATGGGAGACAGCGATGGCGATGGAGATGGCGGTGGTGTCGATGGAGGTGCCTTCCGGGGGCAATTCTCCGTCCTGGCGGCGTGCCGGAACAGAGACTTCTGTCCCCCGAAACGGAGTTTCGCGATGGCGGCGGCGTCCCTGGAGTCTTTCTGGAGTTTCGTCAATCGGTGTCGAGTTTTTAGGTCACGAGGGCTTATATAGGCGAAGAGGCGGCGCAAGGGGGTGCCTGGGGGGTCCACACCATAGGGGGGCGCACCCCCCTTGGCCGCGCCACCTGGTGGTGTGGGGCCCCCTGGCCCTTCTCCGTATCTCCTTCGGTGATCTGGGTCCGTCTCGGTGAATTATGATGTTTGGTCTTCGTTTCGTCGAATTCCGAGAATATTGCCCGAACAGCCTTTCTGGAACCAAAAACAACAGAAAACAGGAACTGGCACCGTGGCATCTTGTTAATAGGTTAGTTCCAGAAACGCATAAAAACATTATAAAGTGTGAGCAAAACATGTAGGTATTGCCATAAAACAAGCATGGAACATCAGAAATTATAGATACGTTTGAGACGTATCAAGCATCCCCAAGCTTAGTTCCTACTCGCCTCGAGTAGGTAAACGATAACAAGGATAATTTCTGAAGTGACATGCTATCATAATCTTGATCAATACTATTGTAAAGCATATGAGATGAATGCAGCGATTCGAAGCAATGGTAAAGACAATGAATAAACAAATGAATCATATAGCAAAGACTTTTCATGAATAGTACTTTCAAGACAAGCATCAATAAAACTTGCATAAGAGTTAACTCATAAGCAGTAACTTCTTAGTAGAAAGATTTGAAGCAACACAAAGGAAGATATAAGTTTCAGCGGTTGCTTTCAACTTCAACATGTATATCTCATGGATGATTGTCAACATAAAGCAATATAACAAGTGCAATAGGTAAACATGTAAGAATCAATGCACACAGTTGACACAAGTGTTTGCTTCTAAGATAGAAAGAAGTAGGTAAACTGACTCAACATAAAGTAAAAGAATGGCCCTTCGCAGAGGGAAGCATGGATTACTATTTTGTGCTAGAGCTTTTATTTTGAAAACATAGAAACAATTTTGTCAACGGTAGTAATAATTCATATGCGTTATGTATAAGACATCTTATAAGTTGCAAGCCTCATGCATAGAATACCAATAGTGCTCGCACCTTGTCCTAATTAGCTTGGATTAACACGGATTATCATTGCATAACATATGTTTCAACCAAGTGTCACAAAGGGGTACCTCTATGCCGCATGTACAAAGGTCCAAGGAGATAGATCGCATTTGATTTCTCGTTTTTGATAGATCTCATCTTAGGACATCCATACCGGGACAACATAGACAATAGATAATGGACTCCTCTTTAATGCATAAGCATTCAACAACAGATAATATTCTCATAAGAGATTGAGGATTAATGTCCAAACTGAAACTTCCACCATGATTCATGGTTTTAGTTAGCGGCCCAATGTTCTTCTCTAACAATATGCATACTCAAACCATTTGATCATGAAAATCGCCCTTACTTCAGAAAAGACGAACATGCATAGCAACTCACATGATATTCAACAAAAGTGTAATAGTTGATGGCGTCCCCAGAAACATGGTTACCGCTCAACAAGCAACTTATAAGAAATAAGATACATAGCAACATATTCAATACCACAATAGTTTTTAAGGCTATTTTCCCATGAGCTATATATTGCAAAGACAAAGAATAGAATTTTAAAGGTAGCACTCAAGTAATGTACTTTGGAATGGCAGAGAAATACCATGTAGTAGGTAGGTATGGTGGACACAAATGGCATAGTTTTTGGCTCAAGGATTTGGATGCACGAGAAGTAATCCCTCTCAATACAAGGCTTAGGCTAGCAAGGTTGTTTGAAGCAAACTCAAGTATAAACCGGTACAGCAAAACTTACATAATAACATATTGCAAGCATTATAAGACTCTACACTGTCTTCCTTGTTGTTCAAACACCTTATCCAAAATATCTAGACTCGAGAAACCAATCATGCAAACCAAATTTTAACAAGCTCTATGTAGTTCTTCATTAATAGGTGCAAAGTACATGATGCAAGAGCTTAAACATGATCTATATGAGCACAACAATTGCCAAGTATCAAATTATTCAAGACATTATACCAATTACCACATGAAGCATTTCCTGTTTCCAACCAAATAGCAATTAACGAAACGGTTTTCAACTCCGCCATGAACATTAAAGATAGAACTAAGAACACCAGTGTTCATATGAAAAAGCGGAGCGTGTCTCTCTCCCACACAAGCATGAATTTATTCAGAGAATGAAAATAACAAAACGAAAATAAAAACAAAAGCAAATAGACGCTCCAAGTAAAGTACATAAGATGTGACTGAATAAAAATATAGTTTCACTAGAGGTGACCTGATAAGTTGTCGATGAAGAAGGGGATGCCTTGGGCATCCCCAAGATTATATGCTTGAGTCTTCTTGAAATATGCAGGGATGAACCACGGGGGCATCCCCAAGCTTAGAATTTTCACTCTTCTTGATCATAGTATATCATCCTCTTCTCTTGACCCTTGAAAACTTCCTCCACACCAAACTTAAAACAAACTCATTAGAGGGTTAGGGCATAATTGAAAATTCATATATTCAGAGGTGACATAATCATTCTTAACACTTCTGGACATTGCACAAAGCTACTGAAAGTTAATGGAACAAAGAAATCCATCAAACATAGCAAAACAGGCAATGCAAAATAAAAGGCAGAATCTGTCAAAACAGAACAGTCCGTAAAGGCGAATTTTTCTGGGGCACTTAACTTGCTCAGATGAAAAAGCTCAAACCGAATGAAAGTTGCGTACATATCTGAGGATCACGCACGTAAATTGGCGAATTTTCGAGTTACCTACACGGGGCTACTCAATTTCATGACAAGAAGAAACTGTTCTGCGCAGTAATCCAAATCTAGTATCAACATTACTATCAAAGACTTTACTTGGCACAAAAATGCAATAAAATAAAGAGAAGGAGAGGTTGCTACAGTAGTAACAACTTCCAAGACGCAACAAAACAATAGCAAAATAAAAACATGGGTTATCTCCCAAGAAGTGCTTTCTTTATAGCCATTAAGATGGGCTCAGCAATTTTAATGATGCTTGCGCAAGAAATAAGAGTTGAAGTAAAAGAGAGCATCAAGAAGCAAATTCAAAACACATTTAAGCCTAACCCACTTCCTATGAAAAGGAATCTTGTAAGGAAACAAGTACTGAAAGCACATAGCAACAAGCATAGAAAGGCAATACAAGCGCAACTTCAATATTCTCAACATAAAGAGGGAAACTTAATATTATTAAGATGCATATAACCATGTTTCCCTCTCTCATAATAACTTTCAGTAGCATCATGGGGAAGACCCCGGGTAGGGCAATGGACGCGGAGCAACCGGCTGGCCACTGGCCGGCTCGCGGCAAAGGCCGGCTGAGGAGCAGCCGGCTGGCGCCGTGGCCGGCTGGTCCGGAAGCCGGCTGGCTCTAGGTCCTAGTCGGCCTGGCTACGGCCGCCAATGCTGTGGCTGGGCCGGCTTCTACAAGCCATATCCGACTGGGGTTTGTACCTCGACCGACTCGAGGCTGGCGAGTCTTGCACTGGAAGGACCGGGTTGGTGATCCGGGTTCCTAAAGTCCACGCTGACTCCATCTTCCGTAAAGCGCGGGCACGTGGAGCAATAGTGCCGCGCGCCGGACAGGCCGTCAGGGCTTACGACGATCCGTACCGGCTACAGTGGCTGACGGCGACAGGGACAACTCCTCTCCATACCGCTGACCGTGGCAGATGATGGGACAGGCCACGATGCCTCAACTACTCCTGACGTCACCGCCTCGGGAAGGAGCGGAAGCCGAAGCCGGACCAGCTGGCCAGTAAACTATAGGGTCTTATATGTAAAGTGCCGGCGCCTATATAAGCCGCACTACCCCCTCTCGTGCAGGGGATCGATCGATCAATCATTCTTACTTCACTCCACCCATAGAGCTGCCCTGAGAGAGAGACCATCGTCTCCCTTAGCCTCCCAGGAGCAGCCGGACACAGCTCTAGGAGCACCATTGTATTGTGTGATCATCATATACACTCATAGCAGGAGTAGAGGTTTTACCTCCATCGGAGGGCCTCGAACCTGGGTACGTCGCCGTGTCGCTCGTGCCCCCATCCGGATACCGCCGTGAGATCCCTCAGGAACCACTTCGATTAGCCACCCTATGGCATATGCCGTGACCATACCACGACATTTGGCGCCCACCGTGGGGCCCTCAGCATCCTCGGCCGGTGTCTTCATCCGGACGGGCCTCACCATCACCACCGGCGAGCGAGTCGCTTCAGGCTTGATCTGGAGATTCGGCTCCCTCGACTGCGTCAGCGACAATGCTGGCTGCTTCGCTGACCGGCCCTTCCCAGCCGGCGGCAGCATCATCTCCTTCGGCGGCCACGACGTCTACGTCGCCACCGTCGCACCACCGCGCTACCCGCGGCAGGTCCTGCGCTGCGCAAGCCCTCCTCCGCGAGCCGGCAGCAGCGCTCCCGCCAGCCCCGTCGTCGTGCAAGTCATGATGGCTGGCGAGGAGCTCCCCACCAAGAACCCGCGCGCCCGTGGCCCCAACCTGGAGCGCAACGTCGACCCCAACGCCTCCGGCTCGGGCCCAAAGGCGCCACCGCCACCGTCCCGGCTGGACGAAGTCCGGGCAAAGCTGAGCACCCCGCTCACGCCTGGCGGCGACCCCACCACCGTCGAGGCGGATCTGGAGGCGCACCGCCAGCTCCTCCTCAAGCAAACCGAAGAACTGGCTGCTGCTAAGCGCCAGATGGAGATCACCCAGCGCGAGTACAACCGCGCCCACGGCCTCACTCCAGGCGGCGACGAGCCAAGCCGAGCCGGCCACATCCGCCGCAGGGGCCGTGACCTCGGCGCCGAGATCGCCCGCGACGGCGCTCCTTCGCCGGCTCCGTCCGCGGAGCTCCCCGTCTACAACACCCCCGACAAGAACATGCGCGCGGCACAAGCCGCCGCAGAAGAGCTGAACCGCCTTCAGGGCGAAGAGTTACGCCGCCAGACCAAGCGGGTAACTGAGCTGCTCAGCGCAGCCACCAGGCAGGCGGCCGACCCCAGGTATGTCAATGCCCCCAGAGCTTCTCACGCTCGTGGAGCTGCAGGCAACGACAGGGAAGGCGCCAGGGACTCGGCCGAGTCCGCCTCCCCAGCGCCAAGCCGGCACCATGACTCCCGCGCCACGCACGCAAGCTCGAGCAGGCCGAGCCACCAGTCAGGCGGCAGCAGCCGCAGCCGGCCTCCTCCGAGCCGGAACCAGGAGCAAGACTCCGAGCCCCGCCGTCAGCACCGGCCGGCTCCAGAAGCAGCCGGCACACGCCAGCCGGCACACTCCCGGCTGGGCCCGCGCATCGAGCCCGCCGACGCCCGAGATCGCCTCGACCGGCTGGTCGAATCCCGCATTGCGGAAGAAGAAGCTCCAGCCGGCCCAAAGTGCTTCGGGCCCCGCATCGCCAACGAGCCCACGCTTGAGGGCTTCACGCTCCCCCGCGACACCCCCAAGTACGACGGCACCGCCAAGCCGGAGGACTGGCTGCAGGACTACTCCACCGCAGTCGGCATTGCCAAAGGCAACAAGCGCTGGGCTGTGCGCTACTCCCCCCTGATGCTGGTCGGCTCCGCCCGCACATGGCTCAACAACCTGCCAGCCGGCAGCATAAACGGCTGGCTGGACTTCGAGGCGGCCTTCATCAGCAACTTCACCGGCACCTACCGCCGGCCGGGTCGCCCCCAGCAGCTTGAGATGTGCAAGCAAGGCCCCGACGAGACGGATCGCGCATACCTAACGCGCTGGTGCGAGATGCGCAACTCCTGCGAGGGCGTGCACGAGATCCAGGCCATCAGCTTCTTCATGGGAGGCTGTCGGCCCAACACCATGTTGTGGCACAAGCTGCGCCGCAGCGACCCCAAGTCGATGGCCGCCTTGATGGCCATCGCCGACAAGTACGCGCTGGCCGAGGAAGCCGGCAAGGCGCCGGCTGAAATTTCTCCGGCCCCCGCCAGAAGAGACAACAACAAGCCGGCCGAGGGCGCCTCGCACGGCAGCCGGCGGGACAACTACCGCGGCAAGCGTCACAGTGACCAGCCGGACCGCCGGTACGGCTCCGCCCACGTAGCCGCCGTGGCAGACAACGCGGCAGGCGGCAGCCGCCGCCAGAAGCAAGACCGGCAATGGAAGCCGAAGTACACCTTCGAGCAGATGCTCGACTCGCCGTGCAAGTACCACAGCGGCAAGAACCCCTCCAACCACACCACCCGCGATTGCCACTTCATGAAGCGGCTGACAAGCGGTGAACCCCTCCCGCCTCCCCCCCCGCCTCCACCAGCCGGCGGGCCGGGTGGCCAAGCCGGCGCAGAGAACGCCAACCTCGAGCACCACGAGGCTAACCAAGTGCACCATGCCGGCCGATATCTGGCCGAAGATGCCACCTACATCATCTTCACCTCCGAGCCCGAGGACAAGACGAGCCAGCAGAGCCGTTCCCTCGAGGTCAATGCGGTCATACCGCCGGTCCCCCAGTACCTAAACTGGTCAGAGCAGGCCATCACTTTTGATCGCCGCGATACACCGGCTGTCCTGCCGAAGCCGGGCAGCTACGCCATGGTCCTCGACCCCACCATCGGCACAACCCGGCGCAGCGTGCGTTTTTCGCGCGTCCTCATCGACGGTGGCAGCAGCATCAACATCCTCTACCGCGACACCGCCCGCAAGCTGGGCATCCAAGAGGCCGAGTTGCGCCCCACCCCCACCGTCTTCCATGGCATCGTGCCAGGCCACTGCTGCCAGCCGATCGGCCGGATCACGCTGGAGGTGATGTTCGGGAAGCCGGACCACTTCCGCACCGAGAGAATCGAGTTCGAGGTGGTGGACCTCGTGAGTCCCTACCACGCGCTCCTGGGCAGGCCGGCCCTGACCAAGTTCATGGCGGTGCCCCATTATGGGTACCTGAAGATGAAGCTGCCTGGCCCCAAGGGGGTCATCACCGTAGCCGGCGACTATCGCCGCTCCATGGACTGCGCCACGCAGAGCTCCAAGATGGCCCAGACGCTGGTCATCGCCACCGAGAAGCAGCTCATCCGCGACGCCGTCGCCCTCGCCAAGGCCGCGCAGACGACATGCCGGCGGGCAACCCGGCTGGGACGACTCACTTCCAGCCGGCCGACAACACCAAGAAGATCCTGCTGGACCCGGCGCAGCCGGACAAGTACGTCACCATCGGTGCCGGCTTGAGCAAGAAATAGGAAAGCGAGCTCACCAGCTTCCTCCGTGAGAATCGGGACATCTTCGCATGGACTCCAAGAGACATGCCGGGTGTGCCGAGGGAGTTGGCTGAGCACCACCTCCACGTCCGGCCTGAAGCCAAGCCGGTGAAGCAGCCTCTCAGGCGCTTCGCCGAAGAGCGAAGGAAGGCCATCGGTGAAGAAATCGCCCGGCTCCTAGCTGCCGGCTTCATCATGGAAGTGCTGCACCCGGACTGGTTGGCGAACCCGGTCCTGGTTTTGAAGAAGAACGGCTCCTGGCGCATGTGTATCGACTACACCAGCCTGAACAAGGCGTGCCCGAAGGACCCCTTCCCCCTGCCGCGCATAGATCAAGTCATAGACTCGACTGCCGGCTGTGAACTGTTGTCTTTCCTAGATGCCTATTCAGGCTACCACCAGATTCCTTTGAATCCGGCTGATCAAATAAAGACTTCGTTCATTACCCCGTACGGGGCTTATTGCTACACGACTATGCCGTTCGGCTTGAAAAATGCAGGCGCCACCTACCAAAGGTGCATGCAAAAATGCTTACAGGATCAAATCGGCAGAAACGTTCACGCATATGTGGATGATGTCGTTGTAAAGACCAAGGAGACGACTACCCTCCTTGATGACCTGAGAGAAACCTTCACCAATCTGAGAAGATTTCGGATGAAGCTCAACCCGGCCAAGTGCACATTCGGCGTGCCGTCTGGCCAGCTCCTTGGCTACCTCGTCTCTCAGCGAGGGATCGAAGCCAACCCGGACAAGATCAGTGCCCTGGAGAAGATGGAACTGCCGCAGTGCCTCAAGGACGTCCAGAAGTTCGCTGGCTGCCTGGCCTCCTTGAGCCGCTTCGTCAGCCGGCTGGGGGAGAAGGCACTGCCCCTGTATCAATTGATGAAGAAGGCGGACAAATTCGTCTGGTCACCGCAGGCGGATGAGGCCTTCCGTGACTTGAAGCGCGTGCTCTCAACCGCGCCAATCCTTGCAACGCCGGCTTCAATGGAGCCGATGCTGTTGTACATCGCAGCCACCAATCGAGTGGTTAGCGTTGTCCTGGTGGTGGAGCGCAAAGAAGACGGCAGGGAGCAGCTGGTCCAACGTCCAGTCTATTACCTTAGCGAAGTGCTCTCCCAGTCGAAGCAAAACTACCCCCACTACCAAAAAGTCACCTACGGCGTCTACATGGCGGCCAAGAAGCTGAAGCACTACTTCCAAGAACACCCCATCAAAGTGGTTGCCACAGCACCCTTGGCGGAAATCATAGGCAGCAAGGATGCCAACGGCCGGGTTGCCAAGTGGGCCCTGGAGCTAGCCGCCCACACCATCCTCTACGAGCCACGCACAGCCATCAAGTCGCAGATCCTCGCGGACTTCTTCGTCGACTGGGCTGAGATGCAGTACCTGCCGCCTGTGCCGGATTCCACACACTGGAAGATGCACTTCGATGGCTCGAAGATGCGCAACGGCTTGGGAGCCGGCATCGTCATCACCTCTCCCAAGGGAGACCGGCTGGACTACGTCCTGCAGATCCACTTCGCCGCATCCAACAATGTGGCGGAGTACGAAGCGCTCATTCATGGGCTGAAGCTGGCCAAGGAGATTGGCGTGCGTCGCATACTTTGCTTCGGCGACTCCGACTTGGTCATACAGCAAGCATCTGGCGACTGGGACGCGAAGGACGCCAACATGGCCTCATACCGCTTCCATGTCCAGCAGCTATCCGGCTTCTTCGACGGCTGCGAATTCCACCATGTGCCACGGGCAAACAACGAGGCGGCTGACGCCTTGTCCAAGATTGGCTCAACCCGGCAAGCCATTCCGCCGGGCATCGCCTTGGCGGTTCTCAAGAAACCGTCCATCATACCGTCACCGGACTCGGATTCAATATTCGTACCGGCTGACCCGGGGGCTTCTCAGCCAAACCCGGGGGCTTCATCGCCCAAGTCGGGGGCTAACAAGCCGAACCCGCCGGCTACCATGCCGAACCCGGGGACTTCTCAGTCCAACCCGGGGGCTTCATCGCCAAACTCGGGGGCTAGCAAGCCAAACCCGCCGGCTAGCAAGCCGAACCCGGCGACCATGCAGTCGGATCCGGAAGCTCCCACGCAGGAGGCCCTGTTGGTTAGCGTATTTGAGATAAGATGCGTACCTTCATGGGCACAAGAATTCCTCTCCTACCTCACCGACGGTGTGCTGCCTGAGGATAGAGTCCAGGCCAGGCAGATTGAGAGAAGGGCCAAGGCCTATACCATCATCAACCACCAGCTGTACAAACGCAGCGTAAGTGGGGTGTTCCAGCGGTGCGTCGAGCCGGCTGAAGGGATTGAACTCCTACGGGAAATCCATCAAGGAGAGTGCGGACATCACGCCTCATCCAGAGCCATAGTGGCCAAAGCCTTCCGGCACGGTTTTTACTGGCCGACTGCGCTCAAAGACGCAGAAGAATTGGTGAAGAAGTGCAACGGCTGTCAGCGCTTCGCAAAGAAGAGACACCAGCCGGCTTCCGCCTTGAAAACCATCCCCATCACATGGCCATTTGCCGTATGGGGCTTGGATATGGTAGGCCCATTCAGAACGGCGCGAGGCGGCATGACACATCTCTTGGTAATGATTGACAAATTCACCAAGTGGATTGAAGCCAAGCCGATCAAGAAACTGGACGGGTCCACAGCCGTCACATTCCTCAAGGAAATCATTGTGAGATTCGGCTACCCCCACAGCATTATCACCGACAACGGCAGCAATTTCTCCCAAGGCATCTTCTCTCGCTATTGCGGGGAAATGGGGATCCGGATGGCCCTATCTTCTGTGGCACACCCAGAGTCCAACGGACAGGTGGAGAAGGCTAACGGCTTAGTCCTAGCCGGCATCCGGCCCCGGCTGATGGAGCCGCTCGAGCGAGCAGCCGGCTGCTGGATTGAAGAGCTGCCCAATGTGCTGTGGAGCCTGCGCACAACGACAAACCGCTCAGTCGGCTTCACACCATTTTTCCTCGTATATGGGGCCGAAGCCGTCCTGCCGACTGATATCGAGCACGACGCGCCAAGGATCAAGCTCTACACTGAAGCCGAGGCCAAAGAAGCTCGCGAAGATGGAGTTGACCTGGTCGAAGAGGCCCGGCTGCTGGCTGCGTCTAGATCTACTATCTACCAGCAAAGCCTCCGACGCTATCACAGCCGGAAGGTCCAGCCCTTAGCATTCCGAGAAGGAGACCTAGTGCTCCGGCTGATCCAACGGACAGCCGGACAGCATAAACTATCATCCCCATGGGAGGGTCCCTTCATCGTGAGCAAGGCAGTAGGCAATGATTCCTACTATCTCATAGATGCCCAAGAGGCTAAGAAAAACAAGCCGGACAAGGCTGACGAGGAGACTAAACGTCCCTGGAATGTCAACTTACTCCGCCCATTTTACACATGAGAGCAGGAATGTATGTATCCCTTGTATCCCTTTTGTAAGCTATGAAAAAGCACGCGCCAAGAGCGCCGTTTCCGACAAGTTTTTCGCGTACTTTACCTCTGTTTCGCCAATTGGCTTGAACCCTCTCACACGGTCGGCTCAGTAACGTGATCCGGTTTCCGACAGCCGGCTTCCGATCCAGCTACAGACCGCAACCCGGCTGTCCGGCTGGCGGGAGTAAGGCCTAGGGAGCCGGCACGCGAAAAACGACTAAGGGAAAGAGTAAGAGCGAGTTGACTTGCAACTTTTCACATAAGTGCCGGATTGCCGAATTCAGCTCGTTCGACTGAAATACTGTCGGCCTCACCCAGCGGCCCGCTCTTGATCCGGCGACGGATCGCAAGTCGGACGTACGACCGGCAAGAGCATAGCCAAAGAGTGGGGCGGATGGGAAAAAGCGAACGAGTCGGAAGAAAGCAACTCGGCACACAAATGATTAACAAACACATTAAAGTGTGACATAATTAAAGGACGATAATATTCATACATGCGCACCCGGCATCCCGGGGATTTAATAAATTGTCTTGGCAAAAGAACAACTGAAAAGCAGGTAAACTAAGCCGGAGGGGCATCAGCGGAGCCGGCTGCCGGGTCGTCCTCGGGCGCGTCTTCCGCCTCCTCATCTTCCATGTAATCTTCATCGGATGGAGGAGGGTTCGGGTCCGCGACGAAGGCGCCCTTGTCGACGAAGTCGGCGATGGCGCTGGCTCGGGCAAGACGGGCAGCCTTGAGTTCGGCTGGGAGCTGGTCCTCCACGCCGGCTCGCCGGAACTCAAGCTGCCCCAGGTCCACCTCGTTGTACCAAGAGAGGACGAAGGACAGCGCCATGTCGGCGCCGGCGCGCGTGGCCGACTCCTTCCAGTCGAGGAAGCGATCCGGCGCCCGCTCCATAAGGGAGGTGAGGCTGGAGATATCTTGCGGCACCGCCTCCTCAGGCCACAGCATCGGCGCCAGCTCTTCAACCGCCTTCCGGAGCTCCCAGCCGAGCTTGGTGATGGGCTCGACGCGGGCAGCCATGGACGCCATATGATCCTCCATGGAGAAATACTCCGAGCTGCCCTCGCCGGTCTCCTGCCTCCTGGACTCGCGCGCAGCGCCAACGGCTGCCAAAGCCGCGTCCTGCGTCTCCGGGAAGGCCGCTGCAAGAAGAAGCAAGTCAGAAATCATCGAAGCCGAAATAAGCTGAAAAATGCAAATTTTCGAAGTCCTAAGCCAAAAGGAAAAGCCTGGCGGCAGCCGGCAAGAACCGACTGCCACCAGCCCGAAGATGGAGATAGCAAAGACATCAGAAGTTTCTGCTGCCGGCTGCCAACGAAAGCCGGCAGCCGACAGCCGAAAGCCGGCAAAGGGAAAGGAACACTAAGGTGCACTCACCCGCCAAGCCGCGATCAAGTGCGCCAATCTCATCCGTCCAGCGCTTGGCGGTAGCCGTCAGCTCCGTGGACTTGGCGGTGACCTCCTCTTGCAGCACAAGCCGCTGCTTCTCCACCTCCGTTAGCCGCCGGCTCAGATCGTCCACCTTCTCCTTCTCCGCCGTCCTAAGGGAGTTGAGCTCAGAGAGGTGGTTCTGCTCCAGCAGGCGCAGCCGTGCCAGCTCCTGCTCAGCTAGCTTGAGCTTGGCGGCTGAAGAACGGCCCGCCTCCTCGCTCTCGGCGCACTGGGCGCGAGCAGCCCGGAGATCCGACTCCAGCCGCGGGACCTTGGCGGCTTCAACTGCGAGGCAGCCGGAAAGAAACGTCAGCCAACGAAGATTCAAAAGAAAATAAGACATCGAGTCGAAAGAAGCAAGAGCTCACCCTTGGCGGTTTCCAGCTCGCGGGCCAAGTCGGCCCGGTCCAGCTTGGCCTTGTGGTAATGGGTAACGGCGCGATTGTACAAAGTGGTGCGCCGATCCATCACAGCCTAAGGAAAAGAGAAAGTCAGTCAGCTAGGCGAAACCCGGGCCGGCTCCAAGCAGCCGGCCCATGCCTCGGAGGGCTACCAGGATGATAACCAAATCAAAAAACAGATAAAGCTTACCTTGCCGGCTTCCTCCACCTTGGCAACGCTGGCCGCGGTCTCGGCAGCCCTGGCCTTGAGGTGGGCCTGCAGGCTGGAGAAGAACATCTCCACCGATGCTTGGCCAGGGTTCCCCTCCCGGCTGGTCACCTCGTAGGAGTCGGCGCGGAGCCACGCCTGCTCCATGGTGGCAGCCGAGCCGAGGCTGGAGTCGGAGGCGGATGGCACCTGAAGAAGAAGTGCGCCCTTGGCCACATGCAGGCCCTGCTGCGACGCCGATGGGGTCTCCGTCCTCACCAGTGCGCGCGAGTCGGCGCCCTCCGTGCGCGCCGGCTCATCCCTTGCCGGCTCCCGCCTGGTTGGCTCACCCCTCGTCGGCTCCGGCGGCGGCGACGCTCCGGGCGCAGCAGATGGCCCAGCCGGCGCAGCTGTCTCCGGCGCCTGAGGTGCCCCCTCCGGGCTCTCATCCAGCACCACCATGCTCGGCGGGGCGCCGGCTCCGGTCGCAGGCGGCGCAGCTCTGCCGGCTCCGGCTCCGGTCGCGGACGGTGCAGCCTTTCCGGCTCTGGCTCCGGGTGAAGGCGGCATGCCCCGGCCGGCCCCAGCAGCGGGGTCCAGAAGGCGAGTCCGGCGCGGGAACATGTCGTCCAGCGTCGGCCGCCGAGTCGGCTCGACCCGCGTGCCGCGATCAGGCGCTGAGGCCAGCGGCACGGCGAAGGAAGGTGCCCCTGCGGAAGGCGCAGTACCCGCAGGCGGCGGTGGCGTAGGAGCGCGCGATGAAGGCTGCGGCGTCGGCTCCCTCCTTTGGCGCAGCGGCGGCGACGCGACGCGCGGAGCCTGCCGGGAGCCGCCGCCCTGGGCAAACTTGATGGGAGCCCTAGCCGGACAAACAAAGAGAAGATAAGCATAAAAAGTAAGGAAAGAAAAGGAATCAAACAAGAAAGAGAAAGAGAACTCACCCGGCCTGCTCCGGAACCTTCTTCGGCTGCTGCCGGCGGAGCTTCTTCGCCTTCGCCTCCAAGGCGGCAGTGGAGCGAGGCTCGCTGGCCCGCTTCTTCCCCTGGCGCGCCGAAGTCGCCGTGGTGCTTGGCGGCCTCGCGCGCAGAGGCACGGCCGGGATCGGCCCCGTGCCGGACGTCGCCGGCTCCTCGTCCTCCTGCTGCTCTGGTGAGGGGGGCGGATTGTGCTCCCCCTGGCCGCCTAGATCAGGCGCCTGCGGCAGGTCGTCGTCGCCGGCCTGGTCGCCGGCTTGGTCAGCCGGATCGACGTGATCCGGCGTCCACCTCCTCGTCGCCAGGTCGCCGTCCTCGGTGTTCTGGCGCTCAAAGAGCTAGAAAGACAGAAAAAGCATGAGCAAACAACAAGCCAAAAATTGGCGGAAGCAAAAGGAAGTCGGCCTCGCAGCCGCAAGCCGGAAGCCGGCGAAAAACACAAGCTTACCTGCTCGGGTAGGTGGTCCCTGTCGTGGGGCGCCAGCCCGTAGCTCCAGTCGTCCGCCACGTTCGCCTTGGTGATGTAGTTCACCCGGCTGGCCACCTGGGCCTTGGTGAGCACCGCCCTGGACGTCCGGTTCGGGTCGAACCGGCCGGACATGTGCCCGATTTTGTGGGTGCGCCTCTGGAGCGGCAGCACCCGGCGCTCAGCGATGGTGCAGAGGAGATCCTCCGCAGTCAGCCCGCTCTCGACGGCTGCCCCCAAGAAGTCCCAGAGCTGGTTCACCTCGGCGTCCGGATCCGACGAGCGGGCGTTGTAGCTCCAGTTGATCCGGCCGACTGGAGGGGCCGGATTATACTCCGGCAGATTGATCCGGTCGACGAGCTGCCCCTCGTTGCGCACATAGAAGAACGACATCTGCCAGTTCTTCACCGAGTCAACGGTGGGGATCTTGGGGAAGGGCGTACCAGGCCGAGTGTAGATCGAGGCGGCGCCGCAGGCTCGCAGGCGGCCCTCGGTGGTTTGCGCCTTCAAGTAGAACAGCCGGCTCCAGAAGTCGATGTCTGGCCACAAGCCGGCGTAGGCCTCCATGAACACCACGAAGCAGCTGAGGAGGACGCACGCGTTGGCCGGCAGGTGGTGCGGCTGCAGGCCGAAGTTGTCCAGGAACTGCCGGAAGAAGGTTGAAGCCGGCAGGCCCAGCCCGCGATCCAGATGCGCGCCGAAGACGACGCGCTCGCCGGGCCGCGGCTCGGGCTCCATCTCCTCGCCGGGCGCCCGCCAGACCACCGCCGACGGGATCCGGCGGAGGCGCACCAGCCGCTCGATGTCATCCTCCCGCATGTATGAGCCCCTCCACGATCCGCTGGGGGAGGCCATTGTCGACGAAGAGGAAGAAGTCCAGGAGAGGCGAAACGGCGACGAAGAGCCTTGCGACGGCGGCGGCGACGGCGGCGGCTGAGGACGCTCCGTCGAGACGCGCGGCCCCGTGGCGCCGGATTGGTGGAGAGGCGGCGGCGGCCCGGCGGGAGAACGTCGGGGCAGCTGCTCGCCGGAGTTCGCCAGGAGTGTTGGCGTGCGACGGAGCGCTCGAGCGAAGAAAAGAAGAAGTTTGAGCGAAGAATGCGAGGAAGAAGAAGGGCGCCTCGGTACCGCTACCGGGGGCATTTATAGCCGCCTGGCGCGCCAGTTGCGCGGCCACGTGGCGATCGTGGGCCACGATCGGGATTTACTGCGCCGTAACTCCTCCCACGACCACGACGGTTACCGAAAACGGCCACACCACGTCGCCCACTACCGCACCGGATCCGGAGGGACATTGATGTGACCAGACGAACCGACCGCAGCGCCAGGCGTCAGACCGGTCAAGTCGGGCGCGGGACCCGAGGCGGCGGAGGCTCCGGTGCGCCGCAAGCCGGAGCCGGACAATAAGTTCAACCCGGACTAAAAGTCGTCAACAAGGCGGAGACTCCGCCAAAACTTGCGAGAAAGCGAAAGCTGTACAAGTGTAAAAAGCGGCCGGCTAGAAGCAGCCGGCAGGAACGAGCCGGATGAGGGCGCAGCCGGCTGAATGGAAATTCTCAGTCGGCCCCTCCAAGTGCCGTCAAGTATATTCGAGAAGCCAGGAAAACCTGCCTAGGTCCTTCTAGACGCAGGACCTTGCCAGCTTCGGGGGCTAATGTCGGGGGAAGACCCCGGATAGGGCAATGGACGCGGAGCGCCCGGCTGCCCCGGCCGGCTCGTGGCAAAGGCCGGCTGAGGAGCAGCCGGCTGGCGCCGTGGCCGGCTGGTCCGGAAGCTGGCTGGCTCTAGGTCCTAGTCGGCCTGGCTACGGCCGCCAATGCTGTGGCTGGGCCGGCTTCTACAAGCCATATCCGACGGGGTTTGTACCTCGACCGACTCGAGGCTGGCGAGTCTTGCACTGGAGGGATCGGGTTGGTGATCCGGGTTCCTAAAGTCCACGCTGACTCCATCTTCCGTAAAGCGCGGGGCACTGTGGAGCAATAGTGCCGCGCGCCGGACAGGCCGTCAGGGCTTACGACGATCCGTACCGGCTACAGTGGCTGACGGCGACAGGGACAGCTCCTCTCCATACCGCTGACCGTGGCAGCCGGATGGGACAGGCCACGATGCCTCAACTACTCCTGACGTCACCGCCTCGGGAAGGAGCGGAAGCCGAAGCCGGCCCAGCCGGCCAGTAAACTATAGGGTCTTATATGTAAAGTGCCGGCGCCTATATAAGCCGCACTACCCCCTCTCGTGCAGGGGATCGATCGATCAATCATTCTTACTTCACTCCACCCATAGAGCTGCCCTGAGAGAGAGACCATCGTCTCCCTTAGCCTCCCAGGAGCAGCCGGACACAGCTCTAGGAGCACCATTGTATTGTGTGATCATCATATACACTCATAGCAGGAGTAGAGGTTTTACCTCCATCGGAGGGCCTCGAACCTGGGTACGTCGCCGTGTCGCTCGTGCCCATACCCGCATCCGGATACCGCCGTGAGATCCCTCAGGAACCACTTCGATCAGCCACCCTATGGCATATGCCGTGACCATACCACGACAGCATCATTGATGAAATCCACAATATATCCATCACTTAAAACATTCTTATCATGGTTCATGTGCATAAAAGTATCATTATTTTTTGCATAAGAAAAACTCTTCTCATTAATAGTAATTGGAGCAGGATCATTATCAAGAATTTGAACATGGTAAACAAGTTGCATACTAAGAGAATTGTTTTTGGCAATCCAATCATAACTATGACAAGTTTCATAAGGATAATTATAACCTATGTCATAGCATTCTTTATAATAATTATCAAAGATTGGAGGCATAGTGTCATCATAAGAAATAGAATAGTTATCTTCCACAGTATGTTCATCTGTAACCTTACCATCATTGTTACTAGAAGGAGATGTATCAAGCATATAATCATCAGTAGCAAAAGGATTTTCAAACACCTCATCCCCAAGCTTAGAACTTTCTATATCATTATGGGAAGAAGCATGGATAATACTAATACTATGGCAATTATTAACATCATCATTTTCAGAATTAGTTTCCCAGAGATTTTCAATATCAAAAGTAGTGTGCTCTTTCAAATCATGATCACTAATGTAGGTAAAGGGCATAGGAAGATCATTGTACTCAGATTCATTATCATAATAATCATTAGGAGCAACATACTTACGGTTACCTATCGTTATCTCATACACGCGGGGATATGCCGTTACCTCTTTCTTTTTATTCCTCCTCTTCTTCTTCTTCTTCTTCTTCGTTCCCTTCTTCTTCTTCTTCTCTTCTCCTCTTCTTTAGGAGGGAGAGGCTTGAAGGGAGGCTTCTCCACATAACCTGATTTATTTCAGAAACAATAGAAGAAACTTGGGAGGATTCCTCGTTTTCATCAATAAGTTCAAAACACACAACGGTCCTATCATATTTTGGCAAGGTGTCATCTTCTAAGATATTCCGTATGTAAGTATTTGTATGGCAATTATTAATGCAATAAGAAAGACACCCATGCAGGACATCATCAATATCAAGATCACTCATATGTAACAAAGAGATTTTTCTTGATAACTCTTCACACCCCAAAAATAAAGTAAGTTCATCATGCTGATTAGGAAGGATTTCATCATCACAATACAAATTTGCAGCACTCATAAGGTTCGAATTATCATTGGAGGAGCATTGAAAATTAAAATGACCCACTCTATGGCAAAGGTCACAAATAAAAGGATAGAGGGCACAAACTTTTTCACCAAGATTATCTAGAGCCCTAGACCACTTTCTAGTTTTTTCATTCCTGTGATGGATACAATATTCTTCTTCAATTTTATTCTTTTCACAAGGTCTATGCATTCCACAAAAATTAACATGCTTATAAGAAATAGTATTTTCAGAAGTTTGGGCATGTTTATTGCAATCATTAACAACAATTTCATTTTCCATGCAAGTGTCTTTAAAAGGTTCATGATACATGTACCAATTTTCTTTAGGAACATTAATATGAGAAGCAAAGGCTTTATAGCAATCGACCATAATTTGAGGATCAAGACCATATTTAGCACTAAGCTCTTGAAAATCAACAGTTTCAATGAAAGACTTAATGCATTCATATTCATAGTTTATACCTGATTCTTTACCTTTGTCGTTCTCCCAATCTTCAGCGTTCTCCTGAATCCGATTAAGAAGGTCCCATTTAAACTCTTCTTTATTGCGTGTGAATGATCCAGAACAAGCAATATCCAGCAAGGTTTTATCTTGAAAAGAAAGTCTTGCATAGAAATTATCAATGATGATATTACCAGGAAGCTCATGAATGGGGCATTTGAGCATTAAAGACTTCAATCTCTCCCATGCTTGGGCAATACTCTCTCCATCATGTGGCCAGAAATTATATATGCGGTTTCGGTCTTTGTGAATTTCACTTGGAGGATAGAATTTAGAATAAAATAGAGGCACAATATCCTTCCAATCAAGAGAATGCCCATCCTTCAGCAGTTTATACCAATGCGCCGCTTTACCAGACAATGACATAGAGAATAATTTCTTCTTCACTTCATCCATAGAGATACCTGCACACTTGAATAACCCGCATAATTCATGCAAAGAGAGTAAATGATCTCTAGGATGGACAGTTCCATCCCCTTCATAGCGGTTATCCACAACACGTTCAATAATTTTCATGGGTATCTTGAAAGGAATACTTTCAGTAGGTGGATTTAAAATGTCACAAGCATTATTAGAGTTATCGCATATGGGAGATAAAGCATTATCAGAGCAAATTTTCTCCCCTAAAGATGGGAAGCTAAAAAGATCACAAAAACTAGCTTCCCCAAGCTTAGACTTTTCCATAGCATTAGCAGTAATTGCGTTCATACTAATAACATTGCTACTAGCATGCAAATAAGGTTCCATAGGTTTTTTAATTTTCGCATCAAACAATTCTAACTCAGGAAAAAGATTAAAAAGCTCACCAAATTTTTTGTTGTTTTCCATTATGCCTAACTAGTGAAAATAAAAACAAGAAACAAAAAGATATAATTGCAGAATCTAAAGGAGATAGCTTCGAGCACTCACACACCGGCAACAGTGCTAGGAAATAGCTTAGTAGTCGGAGGATGTGAATACCTTTTACCTTACCTCCCGGCAACGGCGCCAGAAAATAGCTTGATGTCTACGCACGCTTCTATTCCCAGACAGTGTTGGGCCTCCAAGAGCAGAGGTTTGTAGAACGTCAGCAAGTTTCCCTTAAGTGAATCACCCAAGGTTTATCGAACTCAGGGAGGTAGAGGTCAGAGTTATTCCTCTCAAGCAACCCTGCAATTACGATACAAGAAGTCTCTTGTGTCCCCAACACACCTAATACACTTGTCGGATGTATAGGTGCACTAGTTCGGCGAAGAGATATTAAAACGCAGATGATATAGATGGTGGTAGATGGTAATTGCGATATGAAGTAAATATTGCAGCAAGTAAACATGCAGTAGAACAGTAAGTAAGCGGTGTTTGCGTATTGGAAACAAGGCCTAGGGATCCTACTTTCACTAGTGGACACTCTCAACATTGATCACATAATAAATAAGTTCTCTTCCTTTGTACTACTTTCAAAGACTCTATTGTTGGATAACAAACACCATTCATTGTGTAGGGCTACGAGAGCACCCTCAAGCCGGAGTAAACAAGCTCCACAACGTCATAAAGGAATCACACAAGATGCAAACACTGTCACTGTCACACCATAGAGAGTAATTCCGGAGTTCATATTGTCGGGGGGAAGACCCCGGATAGGGCAATGGACGCGGAGCAGCCGGCTGGCCACTGGCCGGCTCGCGGCAAAGGCCGGCTGAGGAGCAGCCGGCTGGCGCCGTGGCCGGCTGGTCCGGAAGCCGGCTGGCTCTAGGTCCTAGTCGGCCTGGCTACGGCCACCAATGCTGTAGTTGGGCCGGCTTCTACAAGCCATATCCGACGGGGTTTGTACCTCGACCGACTCGAGGCTGGCGAGTCTTGCACTGGAAGGAACCGGGTAGGTGATCCGGGTTCCCAAAGTCCACGCTGACTCCATCTTCCGTGAAACGCGGGGCACTGTGGAGCAATAGTGCCTCGCGCCGGACAGGCCGTCAGGGCTTACGACGATCCGTACTGGCTACAGTGGCTGACGGCGACGGGGACACCTCCTCCATACCGCTGATCGTGGCAGCCGGATGGGACAGGCCACGATGCCTCAACCACTCCTGACGTCATCGCCTCGGGAAGGAGCGGAAGCCGGAGCCGGCCCAGCCGGCCAGTAAAACTATAGGGTCTTATATGTAAAGTGCCGGTGCCTATATAAGCCGCACTACCCCCTCTCGTGCGGGGGATCGATCATTTATTACTTTCACCCACCTACAGAGCTGCCCTGTGAGAGAGACCATAGTCTTCCTTAGCCTCTCAGGAGCAGCCGGACACAGCTCTAGGAGCACCATTGTACTGTGTGATCATCATATACACTCATAGCAGGAGTAGAGGTTTTACCTCCATCGGAGGGCCTCGAACCTGGGTACGTCGCCGTGTCGCTCGTGCCCATACCCGCATCCGGATACCGCCGTGAGATCTCTCAGGAACCACTTCGATTAGCCACCCTATGGCATATGCCGTGACGATACCACGACATTTGGCGCCCACCGTGGGGCCTTCAGCATCCTCGGCCGGTGTCTTCATCCGGACGGGCCTCACCACCACCACCGGCGAGCGAGTCGCTTCAGGCTTGATCTGGAGATTCGGCTCCCTCGACTGCGTCAGCGACAACGCTGGCTGCTTCGCCGACCGGCCCTTCCCAGCCGGCGGCAGCGTCATCTCCTTCGGCGGCTTCGACGTCTACGTCGCCACCGTCGCACCGCCGCGCTACCCGCGGCAGGTGCTGCGCTGCGCTAGCCCTCCTCCGCGAGCCGGCAGCAGCGCTCCCGCCAGCCCCGCCGTCGTGCAAGTCATGATGGCTGGCGACGAGCTCCCCACCAAGAACCCGCGCATGCGCGGCCCCGACCTGGAGCGCAACATCGACCCCAACGCCTCCGGCTCGGGCCCAAAAGCGCCACCACCGCCGTCCCGGCTGGACGAAGTCCGGGCGAAGCTGAGCACCCCGCTCACGCCTGGCGGCGACCCCACCACCGTCGAGGCGGATCTGGAGGCGCACCGCCAGCTCCTCCTCAAGCAAACCGAAGAACTGGCTGCTGCTAAGCGCCAGATGGAGATCACCCAGCGCGAGTATAACCGCGCCCACGGCCTCACTCCAGGCGGCGACGAGCCAAGCCGAGCCGGCCACATCCGCCGCAGGGGCCGCGACCTCGGCGCCGAGATCGCCCGCGACGGCGCTCCTTCGCCGGCTCCGTCCGCGGAGCTCCCCGTCTACAACACCCCCGACAAGAACATGCGCGCAGCAAGCCGCCGCAGAAGAGCTGAACCGCCTTCAGGGCGAAGAGTTACGCCGCCAGACCGGCGGGTGACCGAGCTGCTCAACGCAGCCAACAGGCAGATCGCCGACCCCAGGTATGTCAATGCCCCCAGAGCTTCACGCTCGTGGAGCTGCAGGCAACGACAGGGAAGGCGCCAGGGACACGGCCGAGTCCTCCTCCCCAGCACCAAGCCGGCGCCATGATTCCCGGGCCACGCACAGCTCGGGCCGGCCAAGCCACCAGCCGAGCGGCAGCAGCCGCAGCCGGCCCCCTCCAAGCCGGAACCAGGAGCAAGACTCCGGGCCCCGCCGTCATCACCGGCCGGCTCCAGAAGCAAGCGGCGCGCGCCAGCCGGCACACTCCCGGCTGGGCCCGCGCATCGAGCCCGCTGACGCCCGAGACCGCCTCGACCGGCTGGTTCAATCCCGCATCGCGGAAGAAGAGGGGCCAGCCGGCCCAAAGTGCTTCGGGCCGCGGATCCTCAACGAGCCCATGGTCGAGGGTTTCCAGCTCCCGCGCGACACCCCCAAGTACGACGGCACCACCAAGCCGGAGGACTGGCTGCTGGACTACTCCACGGCAGTCGGCATCGCCAAGGGCAACAAGCGCTGGGCCGTGCGCTACTCCCCCCTCATGCTACTCGGCTCCGCCCGCACGTGGCTCAACAACCTGCCAGCCGGCAGCATAAACGGCTGGCTGGACTTCGAAGCCGCCTTCATCAGCAACTTCACCGGCACTTATCGCCGGCCGGGTCGCCCTCAACAGCTTGAGATGTGCAAGCAGGGCCCGGACGAGACGGATCGCGCGTACCTGACGCGCTGGTGCGAGATGCGCAACTCTTGCGAGGGCGTGCACGAGATGCAAGCCATCAGCTTCTTCATGGGAGGCTGCCGACCCAACACCATGCTGTGGCACAAGCTACGCCGCAGCGAGCCCAAGACGATGGCCGCCTTGATGGTCATCGCAGACAAGTACGCGCTGGCAGAGGAAGCCGGCAAGGCGCCGGCTGATGTTTCACCGGCCCCAGCAAGACGGGACAACAACAAGCCGGCCGAGGGCGCCTCGCACGGCAGCCGGCGGGACAACTACCGCGGCAAGCGTCACAGCGACCAGCCGGACCGCCGGTACGGCTCCGCCCACGTGGCCGCCGTGGCAGACAACGCGGCAGGCGGAAGCCGCCGCCAGAAGCAAGACCGGCAGTGGAAGCCGAAGTACACCTTCGAGCAGATGCTCGACTCGCCGTGCAAGTACCACAGCGGCAAGAACCCCTCCAACCACACCACCCGCGACTGCCACTTCATGAAGCGGCTGACAAGCGGTGAACCTCTACCGCCTCCACCCCCGCCTCCACCAGCCGGCGGGCCGGGTGGCCAAGCCGGCGCAGAGAACGTCAACCTCGAGCACCACGAGGCTAACCAAGTGCACCATGCCGGCCGGTATCTGGCCGAAGACGCCACCTACATCATCTTCACCTCCGAGCCCGAGGACAGGACGAGCCAAGAGCGCCGTTCCCTCGAGGTCAACGCGGTCATACCGCCGGTCCCCCAGTACCTAAACTGGTCAGAGCAGGCCATCACTTTTGATCGCCGCGACACACCGGCTGTCCTGCCGAAGCCGGGCAGCTACGCCATGGTCCTCGACCCCACCATCGGCACAACCCGGCGCAGCGTGCGTTTCTCGCGCGTCCTCATCGACGGCGGCAGCAGCATCAACATCCTCTACCGCGACACCGCCCGCAAGTTGGGCATCCAGGAGGCCGAGTTGCGCCCCACCCCCACCGTCTTCCATGGCATCGTGCCAGGCCATTGCTGCCAGCCGATCGGCCGGATCACGCTGGAGGTGATGTTCGGGAAGCCGGACCACTTCCGCACCGAGAGAATCGAGTTCGAGGTGGTGGACCTCGTGAGTCCCTACCACGCGCTCCTGGGCAGGCCGGCCCTGACCAAGTTCATGGCGGTGCCCCACTACGGGTACCTGAAGATGAAGCTGCCTGGCCCCAAGGGGGTCATCACCGTAGCCGGCGACTATCGCCGCTCCATGGACTGCGCCACGCAGAGCTCCAAGATGGCCCAGACGCTGGTCATCGCCACCGAGAAGCAGCTCATCCACGACGCCGTCGCCCTCGCCAAAGCCGCGCAGAGACATGCCGGCTGCGGGCAACCCGGCTGGGACGACTCACTTCCAGCCGGCCGACAACACCAAGAAGATCCTGCTGGACCCGGCGCAGCCGGACAAGTTCGTCACCATCGGTGCCGGCTTGAACAAGAAATAGGAAAGCGAGCTCACCAGCTTCCTCCGTGAGAATCGGGACATCTTCGCATGGACTCCAAGAGACATGCCGGGTGTGCCGAGGGAGTTGGCTGAGCACCACCTCCACGTCCGGCCTGAAGCCAAGCCGGTGAAGCAGCCTCTCAGGCGCTTCGCCGAAGAACGAAGGAAGGCCATTGGTGAAGAAATCGCCCGGCTCCTAGCTGCCGGCTTCATCATGGAAGTGCTGCACCCGGATTGGTTGGCGAACCCGGTCCTGGTTTTGAAGAAGAACGGCTCCTGGCGCATGTGTATCGACTACACCAGCCTGAACAAGGCGTGCCCGAAGGATCCCTTCCCCCTGCCGCGCATAGATCAAGTCATAGACTCGACTGCCGGCTGTGAACTGTTGTCTTTCTTAGACGCCTATTCAGGCTACCACCAGATTCCTTTGAATCCGGCTGATCAAATAAAGACTTCGTTCATTACCCCGTACGGGGCTTATTGCTACACGACTATGCCATTCGGCTTGAAAAATGCAGGCGCCACCTACCAAAGGTGCATGCAAAAATGCTTGCAGGATCAAATCGGCAGAAACGTTCACGCATATGTGGATGATGTCGTTGTAAAGACCAAGGAGACGACTACCCTCCTTGATGACCTGAGAGAAACCTTCACCAATCTAAGAAGATTCCGGATGAAGCTCAACCCGGCCAAGTGCACATTCGGCGTGCCGTCTGGCCAGCTCCTTGGCTACCTCGTCTCTCAGCGAGGGATCGAAGCCAACCCGGACAAGATCAGCGCCATAGAGAAGATGGAACTGCCGCAGTGCCTCAAGGACGTCCAGAAGTTTGCTGGCTGCCTGGCCTCCTTGAGCCGCTTCGTCAGCCGGCTGGGGGAGAAGGCACTGCCCCTGTATCAACTAATGAGGAAGGCGGACAAGTTCGTCTGGTCACCGCAGGCGGATGAGGCCTTCCGTGACTTGAAGCGCGTGCTCTCAACCGCGCCAATCCTTGCAACGCCGGGTTCAATGGAGCCGATGCTGTTGTACATCGCAGCCACCAATCGAGTGGTTAGCGTTGTCCTGGTGGTGGAGCGCAGAGAAGCCGGCAACAGGGAGCAGCTGGTTCAGCGCCCAGTCTATTACCTTAGCGAGGTGCTCTCCCAGTCGAAGCAAAATTACCCCCACTACCAGAAGGTCACCTACGGCGTCTACATGGCGGCCAAGAAGCTCAAGCACTACTTCCAAGAGCACCCCATCAGGGTGGTTGCCACAGCGCCCTTGGCAGAAATCATAGGCAGCAAGGATGCCAACGGCCGGGTTGCCAAGTGGGCCCTGGAGCTAGCCGCCCACACCATCCTCTACGAGCCACGCACAGCCATCAAGTCGCAGATCCTCGCGGACTTCTTCGTCGACTGGGCTGAGATGCAGTACCTGCCGCCTGTGCCGGATTCCACACACTGGAAGATGCACTTCGACGGCTCGAAGATGCGCAACGGCTTGGGAGCCGGCATCGTCATCACTTCTCCCAAGGGGGACCGGCTGGACTACGTCCTGCAGATCCACTTCGCCGCCTCCAACAATGTGGCGGAGTACGAAGCGCTCATTCATGGGCTGAAGCTGGCCAAGGAGATTGGCGTGCGTCGCATACTCTGCTTCGGCGACTCCGACTTGGTCATACAGCAAGCATCTGGCGACTGGGACGCGAAGGACGCCAACATGGCCTCGTACCGCTTCCATGTCCAGCAGCTATCCGGCTTCTTCGACGGCTGCGAATTCCACCATGTGCCACGAGCAAATAACGAAGCGGCTGATGCCTTATCCAAGATTGGCTCAACCCGGCAAGCCATTCCGCCGGGTGTCGCCTTGGCGGTTCTCAAGAAGCCGTCCATCATACCGTCACCGGACTCGGATTCAATATTCGTGCCGGCTGACCCGGGGGCTGCTCAGCCGAACCCGGGGGCTTCATCGCCCAAGTCGGGGGCTAACAAGCCAAACCCGCCGGCTAGCAAGCCGAACCCGGGGACTTCTCAGTCCAACCCGGGGGCTTCATCGCCAAACTCGGGGGCTAGCAAGCCGAACCCGCCGGCTAGCAAGCCGAACCCGGCGACCATGCAGTCGAATCCGGAAGCTCCCACGCAGGAGGCCCTGTTGGTCAGCGTATTCGAGATAAGATGCGTACCTTCATGGGCACAAGAATTCCTCTCCTACCTCACCGACGGTGTGCTGCCTGATGATAGAGTCCAGGCCAGGCAGATTGAGAGAAGGGCCAAGGCCTATACCATCATCAACCACCAGCTGTACAAACGCAGCGTAAGTGGGGTGTTCCAGCGGTGCGTCGAGCCGGCTGAAGGGATTGAACTCCTACGGGAAATCCATCAAGGAGAGTGCGGACATCACGCCTCATCCAGAGCCATAGTGGCCAAAGCCTTCCGGCACGGTTTTTACTGGCCGACTGCGCTCAGAGACGCAGAAGATTTGGTGAAGAAGTGCAACGGCTGTCAGCGCTTCGCAAAGAAAGACACCAGCCGGCTTCCGCCTTGAAAACCATCCCCATCACATGGCCATTCGCCGTATGGGGCTTGGATATGGTAGGCCCATTCAGAACAGCGCGAGGCGGCATGACACACCTCTTGGTGATGATTGACAAATTCACCAAGTGGATCGAAGCCAAGCCAATCAAGAAACTGGACGGGTCCACAGCCGTCACATTCCTCAAGGAAATCATTGTGAGATTCGGCTACCCCCACACCATCATCACCGACAACGGCACCAACTTCTCCCAAGGCATCTTCTCTCGCTATTGCGGGGAAATGGGGATCCGGATGGCCCTATCTTCTGTGGCACACCCAGAGTCCAATGGACAAGTGGAAAAGGCTAACGGCTTAGTCCTAGCCGGCATCCGGCCCCGGCTGGTGGAGCCGCTCGAGCGAGCAGCCGGCTGCTGGATTGAAGAACTGCCCAATGTGCTGTGGAGCCTGCGCACAACGACAAACCGCTCAGTCGGCTTCACACCTTTTTTCCTCGTATACGGGGCCGAAGCCGTCTTGCCGACTGATATCGAGCATGACGCGCCAAGGATCAAGCTCTACACAGAAGCCGAAGCCAAAGAAGCTCGCGAAGATGGAGTTGACCTGGTCGAAGAGGCCCGGCTGCTGGCTGAGTCTAGATCTACTATCTACCAGCAAAGCCTCCGACGCTATCACAGCCGGAGGGTCCAGCCCTTAGCATTCCGAGAGGGAGACCTAGTGCTCCGGCTGATCCAGAGGACAGCCGGACAGCATAAACTATCATCCCCATGGGAGGGTCCCTTCATCGTGAGCAAGGCAGTAGGCAATGATTCCTACTATCTCATAGATGCCCAAGAGGCTAAGAAAAACAAGCCGGACAAGGCTGACGAGGAGACTAAACGTCCCTGGAATGTCAGGTTACTCCGCCCATTTTACACATGAGAGCAGGAATGTATGTATCCCTTGTATCCCTTTTGTGAGTTATGAAAAAGCTTGCGCCAAGAGCGCTGTTTCCGACAAGTTTTTCGTGTACTTTACCTTGTTTCGCCAATTGGCTTGAACCCTCTCACGCGGTCGGCTCAGTAACGTGATCCGGTTTCCGACAGCCGGCTTCCGACCAGCTACAGACCGCAACCCGGCTGTCCGGCTGGCGGGAGTAAGGCCTAGGGAGCCGGCACGAAAAACGACTAAGGGAAAGAGTAAAAGCGAGTTGACTTGCAACTTTTCATAAAAGTGCCGGATTGCCGAATTCAGCTCGTTCGACTGAAATACTGTCGGCCTCACCCAGCGGCCCGCTCTTGACCCGGCGACGGATCGCAAGTCGGACGTACGACCGGCAAGGGCACAGCCAAAGAGTGGGGCGGATGGGAAAAAGCGAACGAGTCGAAAGAAAGCAACTCGGCACACAGATGATTAACAAACACACTAAAGCGTGCCTTAATAAAAGGATAATAACATTGTCTTACATATGCACCCGGCATCCCGGGGATTTAACGAATTGTCTTGGCAAAAACATAAGGAAACAGGTAAAAGCTAAGCGCCGGCTGCATCAGCAGAGCCGGCCGCCGGGTCATCCCCGGGCACATCGTCCGCCTCCTCGTCCTCAGCCGCCTCCTCCTCGTCGTCAGACGGCGGATTCGGGTCCTCGATGAAGAGGGACTTGTCGACGAAGTCGGCAATGGCGCAGGCACGGGCAAGCCGAGCAGTCTTGTTCTCCGCCGGGAGCTTGTCCTCCACGCCGGCGCGCCGGAACTCCAACTGGTCGAGGCTAACCTCGTTATACCAGGAGAGCACAAAAGATAGCGCCATATCAGCTCCGGCGCGCGTGGCTGACTCCTTCCAGTCCAAGAAGCGGTCGGGAGCCCTGTCCAGCCAAGCGATGAGATTGGAGAGATCTTCTGGCAGCGTCTCCGTCGGCCACAGCAGTCGCATCAGCTCCTCCGCCGCCTTCCGCAGCTCCCAGCCGAGCTTGGTGACCGGCTCCACGCGGGCGGCGATGGACGCCAGATAGTCGTCCATGGTGAAGCAGTCGGAGCTCTGCTCCCCAGTGGCCTGCCGGCGATCCTCCCGCGCCCTGCCAACAGCCGCTAACGCCTCCTCCTGCGCCTCAGGGAAGGCCGCTGCAAAGAAGAAAGCAGGTCAGAAGCCATCAAAGCCGAAATAAGCTGAAAAATGCAAATTTTCGAAGTCCTAAAGTAAGCTGGCGGCAGCCGGCAAGATCCGACTGCCCCCAGCCTGAAGATGGAGATCCCAAAGCTTTAAAGAAAACCTGGCGGTAGCCGGCAAGAACCGACTGCCCCCAGCCCGAAGATGGAGATATCGAAAAAATCAAGGTTCTGCCGCCGGCTGCCAACCTAAGCCGGCAGCCGACGGCCGAAAGCCGGCAAAGGGGAAGGCATAAGACAAAAGACTCACCAGCCAAGCCGCGGTCGAGCGCGCTAAGTTCCCCCAACCACCGCTTGGCGGTGGCCGACAGCTCGTTGGACTTGGTGGTCACCTCCTGCTGGAGCGAAAGCCGCTGCCGTTCCACCTCCTCCAACCGCTTGCTCAGACCCTCCAGCTTTTCCTCCTGTTCCTTCTTGAGGGCGGCAAGTTCCTTGAGATGGTTAGCCTCAAGAAGGCGCAGCCGTTTCAGCTCCCCGTCAGCCACCTTCAGCTTGGCGGCAGCAGCCTGGTTCGCCTCCTCACTTGTGGCGCATTGAGCGCGGGCAACCCGGAGGTCCGACTCAAGCTGCGGGACCCGGGCGGCCTCAGCTGCAAGCCGGCAAAAACAAGCCGTCAGTAAAACAGAAGCATAAAAAAGAGTAAAGGCAAAGAGAGAAGGCCTCACCCTTGACAGCCTCCAGCTCGCGAGCCAAGGCGGCCCGCTCGATCTTGGCCTTGTGGTAGCTGGTCACCACCTTGTTGTACAAGACGGTGCGTCGCTCCGTAACCGTCTGAAAGAATCAGTTGCTTAGACGAAACCCGGACCGGCTCCAAGCAGCCGGACCATGCCTCGGAGGGCTACCAGGATAATAACAAAATTGCAAAAACAGAAAGACACCTACCTTGTCAGCATCCTCCAGCGTTGCTAGCTGGGCCAGGGCCTCGGCGGCCTTGTTCTTAAGGGCGGCCCGGTAGCCGGAGAAGACCATCTTCATGGGCGCCGTACCAGGCTGCCCCTCCCGGTTGAACACCTCGCAGGAATCCGCCGAGTGCCACGCAGCCTCCATGGTGCCAGCCGAGCCAAGGCTGGAGTCAGAGGCAGACGGCACCTGCAGCAGCCGGGCCCCCTTGGCCACGTGAAGGCCCTCAGTTGGGCCCGACGGGCCCCTCGTCCTCACCAGAGCCCGGGAATCGGCGTCCTTTGAGCGCGCTGGCTGCCCCCTCGCCGGCTCCTTCCCGGTCGGCTCCCTCCTCGTCGGCTCCGAAGCTGGAGGCGGCGCGGTCGAAGCAGTCGGCCCGGTGGGAGCCGTCGCATCCGGCGCCCGAGGCGCTCCCTTCGGAGAACTCTCCGGCACCACGACGTTGGGCGCGGGCCCGCCGACTCCGGTCGAAGGCGGCGCAGCCCCACCAGCTCCAGCTCCTGCCGCAGGCGGCATGCCCCTGCCGGCTCCGGCTGCCCGCTCCACAAACGGGGCGCGGCGCGGAAACATGTCGTCTAAGGTCGGCTGGCGCGCCGACTGACCCTGGTCTCCGCCGCCAGGCGCCGCAGAAGAAGACGCCCCCGCAGAAGGTGGCGTGGCCGCAGGCGGCACGTTAGCAGCCGGCGGCGTGCGCACGCGTGCTGAAGGTTGCGGGGTTGGCTCCCTCCTTTGCCGCTGAAGCGGCGACGTGACGGGAGGAGCCTGCCGAGAGCCGCCTCCCTGGGTAAACTTAATCGCGGCCCTAGTCGAACAAGCAAGAAAAGATAAGTACAGAGGAAGGAAAGAAAAGGAATCAAACAATAGAGGAAAAAGAACTCACCCGGCTTTCTCCGGGACCTTCTTGGGCGCCAGCCGGCGCTGCTTCTTGGCCCTCGCCTCCGAAGCGGCCGTGGACCCGACGCCGGCCCGCTTCCTCCCCTTCGGCGCAGAAGTCGCCGTGCTCGTAGGCGGCGCCGCGCGCAGAGGCACCGCCGGGATGGCCCCCGTGCCGGATTGGGCCGGCTCCGCCTGCAGCTGCTCCTGCTCCTGCTCCTGCTCATGCTCAGGCGAAGGAGGCGGGTTATGCTCCCCCTGGCCGCCCTGATCCTGCGCCACCAGCAGATCGTCGTCGCCAGCTTGGTCGCCGGCTAAGTCAGCCGGGTCAACGAGATCCGGCGTCCAGACCTTCGTCGCCAAGTCGCCATCCTCAATGCCTTGGCGGACGAAAAGCTGAAAACAAGACAAGATAAATATCGAGTCGGCCACGCTGCCGCAAGTCGGAAGACGGAAAAACATCAACTTACCAGTTCAGGCGGCTGCTCCCGATCGTAGGGCGCCAGCCCCCAGTCCCAGTTGTCCGGCATGTTGGCCTTGGTGATGTTGTTCACCCGGTGAGCCACCTGGGCCTTGGAGAGCTCCAACTTCGACGTCCGTGTCGGGTCGAGCAAGCCGGACATGTGGCCGATCTTGTGGACGCGCCACTGGAGCGGTACGACCCGGCGCGAGATGTAGGTGCAGAGGAGGTCCTCGGCACTCAGCCGGCCCTCCGAGACGCACTGGCCCAGGAAGTCCCACAGGAGGTTCACCTCCGCGTCCGGGTTCGAGGACTTGGCGTTGAAGCCCCAGTTGATCCGGCCGACTGGCGGGGCCGGGTTGAATTCCGGCAGATTGAGCCGGTCGAAGGCCGGGTTCTCGTTCCGCACATAAAAGAAAGACATCTGCCAATTCTTTACAGAATCGACAGTCGGAATCCGCGGGAAGGACGTACCCGTACGGGGATAGATGGAGGCGGCGCCGCAGGTCCTCAGGCGGCCTTCGGTCGTCTGCGCCTTGATGTAGAAGAGCCGGCTCCAAAACTCCACGTCCGGCCACAAGCCGGCGTAGCCTTCCATGAAGGCCACGTAGCAGCTGAGGAGGATCATGGCGTTGGCCGGCAGGTGGTGCGGCTGCAGGCCGAAGTGATCGAGGAACCGGCGGAAGAAGTTGGAAGCCGGCAGACCCAATCCGCGGTCGAGATGCGCGCCGAAGACCACGCGTTCGCCGGGCTCCGGCCGAGGCTCCTGCTCCTCGCCCGGCGCCCTGGTAATCACCCCCGCCGGGATGCGGCGGAGGCGCACGAACCGGGCAATGTCGTCGTCCTGCATGTAGGAGCCCTTCCAGGAGCCGCTCGGCTGGGCCATCGAGGACGAAGAAGAGGAGGTCCAAGAGAGGCGGAAGGGCGAAGAAGAGCCGCTCCTCGCCGGAGGAGATCGCGGTGGAGAAGATCGCGCCGTCGATGCGCGTGGCCCCGTGGCGCCGGATTGGCGGGCTTGCGGCGGTAGCTCGGCGGAGGCTCGTCGGGGCGACCGCTCGCTGAGATTCGCCAGAAGAGCGGAAGAAGAACGGCGTCGGAGCAGCGAAGAGCTCGAGCGAAGCGAAGGAGCAAGGCAGGAGCGCGAGGAAGAAGAAAGGGGCAAGTGCCGCCTCGGTACCGCCCCCGCGGCATTTATAGCCGACCGCGGCGGTTGGCCTCCAAGTGGCCGACGTGGGCCACGTCTCCGGATTTACTGCGCCATAACTCCTCCCACGACCGCTACCGTTACCAGAAACGGCCACACCACGTCGCCCACTACCGCACCGGATCCGGAAGGACATTGATGTGACCAGACGAACCGGCGGCAGAGCCCTAGCGTCAGGCCGGTCAAGTCGGGCGCAGAACCCGAGGCGGCGGAGACTCCGGCGCGCAGCGAGCCGGAGCCGGACAAGAAGTTCCACTCGAGCCAAAATTCATCAGCAAGGCGGAGGCGCCATCAGATCTTGCGAGAAAGCAAAAACTGCACAAGTATAAAAAGCGGCCGGCTAGAAGCAGCCGGCAGGAACGAGCCGGATGAGGGCGCAGCCGGCTGAATGGAAATCCTCAGTCGGCCCCTCCAAGTGCCGTCTAATATATTCGAGAAGCCAGGAAAACCTGCCTAGGTCCTTCTAAACGCAGGACCTTGCCAGCTTCGGGGGCTAATGTCGGGGGGAAGACCCCGGATAGGGCAATGGACGCGAGCAGCCGGCTGGCCACCGGCCGGCTCGCGGCAAAGGCCGGCTGAGGAGCAGCCGGCTGGCGCCGTGGCCGGCTGGTCCGGAAGCCGGCTGGCTCTAGGTCCTAGTCGGCCTGGCTACGGCCACCAATGCTGTAGTTGGGCCGGCTTCTACAAGCCATATCCGACTGGGGTTTGTACCTCAGACCGACTCGAGGCTGGCGAGTCTTGCACTGGAAGGAACCGGGTAGGTGATCCGGGTTCCCAAAGTCCACGCTGACTCCATCTTCCGTGAAACGCGGGGCACTGTGGAGCAATAGTGCCTCGCGCCGGACAGGCCGTCAGGGCTTACGACGATCCGTACTGGCTACAGTGGCTGACGGCGACAGGGACACCTCCTCCATACCGCTGACCGTGGCAGCCGGATGGGACAGGCCACGATGCCTCAACCACTCCTGACGTCATCGCCTCGGGAAGGAGCGGAAGCCGGAGCCGGCCCAGCCGGCCAGTAAACTATAGGGTCTTATATGTAAAGTGCCGGTGCCTATATAAGCCGCACTACCCCCTCTCGTGCGGGGGATCGATCATTTATTACTTTCACCCACCTACAGAGCTGCCCTGTGAGAGAGACCATAGTCTTCCTTAGCCTCTCAGGAGCAGCCGGACACAGCTCTAGGAGCACCATTGTACTGTGTGATCATCATATACACTCATAGCAGGAGTAGAGGTTTTACCTCCATCGGAGGGCCTCGAACGTCGCCGTGTCGCTCGTGCCCATACCCGCATCCGGATACCGCCGTGAGATCTCTCAGGAACCACTTCGATTAGCCACCCTATGGCATATGCCGTGACGATACCACGACACATATAAAGTAACTCTAGAGTGCATAGTAATAGTTAACTTCACAATCTACAAGAGATCACGATCATAACCTACGCCAAGTACTACATGATGCACACACTGTCCACATTACATCATGAAGGAGGAATAGACTACTTTAATAACATCACTAGAGTAGCACATAGATTAATAGTGATACAAAGCTCATCATATGGATCTCAATTATGCAAGGCAATTCATGAGATCATTGTATTGGGGTACATGAGAGAGAGATTAACCACATAGCTACCGGTAGAGCCCTCAGCCTCGGGGGAGAACTACTCCTCATTATTGGAGACAGCGATGGCGATGGAGATGGCGGTGGTGTCGATGGAGGTGCCTTCCGGGGGCAATTACCCGTCCCGGTGGCGTGCCGGAACAGAGACTTCTGTCCCCCAAAACGGACTTTCGCGATGGCGGCGGCGTCCCTGGAGTCTTTCTGGAGTTTCGTCAATCGGTGTCGAGTTTTTAGGTCATGAGGGCTTATATAGGCGAAGAGGCGGGCGGGGGCCGGGGGTCCACACCATGGGGGGCGCGCCCCCGCGCCACCTGGTGTGGGGCCCCCTGGCCCTTCTCCGTATCTCCTTCGGTGATCTGGTCCGTCTCGGTGAATTATGATGTTTGGTCTTCGTTTCGTCGAGAATATTGCCCGAACAGCCTTTCTGGAACCAAAAACAACAAAAAACAGAACGGCACCGTGGCATCTTGTTAATAGGTTAGTTCCGGAAAACGCAAAAAAAGATTATAAAGTGTGAGAAAAACATGTAGGTATTGCCATAAAACAAGCATGGAACATCAGAAATTATAGATACGTTTGAGACGTATCAAAGATATGTGTGGACTCCCGTGCTTTACGAGACGAGTTCGAAAAACTCGAGTCCCGTTAGGATTTAAGTTACCAGACAATTTCAAGAAATTCGATGGCCTGCAAGATCCCGAGGATTGGCTAGTCGATTACCTTGAGACGGTGAAATTGATAGGTGGAACCAGAGCAACAGCCATGCAGAGCATTCAAGTACACCTGAGTGGAGCCGCAAGATCTTGGATAAAGAAGCTTCCCCCGGGTTCCATCGACAGCTGGGATAGTTTTGAGGATGTATTTGTCAAGAACTTCCGATCAACCTGCAAAAAACCTGCATCACTAGAAGAGTTGAGATCATGTCGACAAAAGCATGATGAATCAATGAGAAAATACATCCAAAGGTGGAACATCATTAAAAACTCGGCAGAGAATATATCTGACGAGAGAGCAATAGATGCGTTTGTGGCAGGAATTCGACGAGGAGATTTTGTCGAAGACTTGGGGAGAACCAACCCAAGGACAGTGTCAGCATTAATGGAGATAGCAAACATATGGGCAGATGGAGAAGATGTTGTTCACAATAAGCGACACAGGTCACCGGAGGAGGACCGTAGTCGAAATTTTCAAAATAGACGACGATTTCCTCGACAATTCTCGAGTTACGATGCTCCTGGCCAAATATCGGCTGGGTTTCGGGGAAACACTGGAGGAAACAATAGAGATGAATACCAAAGGAGTAACGAGCAGCGAGGCGACAATAGAGATGACTCTCGAAATAACAGGCAAAATAGTGGACCAAGGTTTCAGAGACCTTTTGTATCTCCCGAGGATATGATGAACGGGCCATGTCAGATGCATTTCTATCTCGACAATAATGGGAAGAGGGAGTCAGGACATCTGCAGAAGGATTTTCGAAATTTTCAAGCAATGTTGAGAATAGCAGGGCACGCTAATGCTCAGGCAACTCACAGAAACCCCCAAGGGCCCAGGAGTGAGATCCACCTACCACCTCCTCCCGCAATTACGGACGAAAATTGGCACCAGCTCAGAATAGCGGCAGCACCACACCCACCTCCATATGTTGATCCTAACTCCAATGGCGCGGTCTCGATGATTCAGAAAGCTAGGCCGTCTAATAGGGCCCAGAAAGTAATCTCACGAGTGTTCATGGCGAGAAGATGCCTCCACCAACGATTGAGTACCTAAATTGGTCGGGACAGGACATTGGCTTCACAATTGCGGATCACCCGCAGCAAGTTCCTCGACCAACGCAGTCAGCACTTATCTTACTAGCGGTGATCGCAGGATTCGACGTATCTCGAGTATTCATAGATGGAGGCAGCAGTCTAAACCTTATGTATGCGGATACACTAAGGAAGATGAACATATCCGTAGCAAATCTAAATCCAACTGACACATGTTTCCATGGAATCACGCCAGAGAAGCCAAGTTATCCGTTGGGGAAAATCAATCTCGACGTTCAGTTTGGGACCCGAGAAAACTACAGGATAGAAAGGCTGGAGTTTGAAGTTGTGGATTTCCCGTCGCAATATCACACCTTGTTGGGACGACCAGCATATGCCAAGTTTATGGCGGTACCACACTACACGTACTTGTTGTGGAGGTTACCTGGACCTAAGGGACCAATTACAGTCAAAGGAAGTTTCGCGTTAGCTGATAAATGCGACAAGGATTTTCATCGACTGTCAGAAACTTTCGGGATGCAAGCAGAATATATGGCGTCAAGGCTCACAACTGATTATGATGTGTTGCCAGATGCAGGAAGGCCACTCAGGGAGCCAACCTTCAACACTACTAAGGATTCCAAGGAGGTGCAGATTCATCCGACAGATCCAAAGAAAACGACGTCCATTGCAACAGACATGGACCTCGCATAGGAAAGCGCGCTCGTCAAGTTCCTCCGTGAGCACTGGAAAATCTTCGCATGGTGTCCAGCTGACATGCCAGGAGTACCCAGGGAACTTGCCGAGCACCACCTAAACTTGGATCCAATAGCGAGACCAATCAAACAACCTTTGCGGCATTTTTCGGAAGCAAAACGCAAATCCATGCTATCAGAGATTGATCGACTCAGAGAAGCTGGTTTTATCAAAGAGCTACATACGGAGGCCACGTGGGTAGCTAACCCAGTGATGGTCCCAAAGAAAAACACGAAAGTCCTTCGCATGTGTGTCGACTTTACGTGTCTCAATAAACACTGTCCAAAGGATCACTTTTCCCTCCCAAGGATCGATCAAATCATCGACTCCACGGCAGGATGTGAACGTCTTTCCTTCCTGGACGCATATTCTGGTTATAACCAGATTAGATTAAAAGAAGATTATGAAGTCAAGACAGCGTTCATAACACCTTATGGTGTGTTTTGCTACAGAACAATGCCCTTTGGTCTGAAAAACGCGGGAGCAACATATCAGCGGATGATACGGAAGTGCTTGGCAACACAGATTGGGAAAAACGTACAAGTGTACATTGACGATGTCGTCATAACATCAAAAAAGGGGACAACATTGATCGAGGATTTAAAGGAAACTTTCGACAACCTTGACAAGTTTTGCCTCAAACTAAACCCGACGAAGTGTTCTTTCGGCGTCCCTGCAGGAGAACTTCTCGGGTTCCTAGTCTCAGCAAGAGGAATCGAGGCCAATCCAGAAAAATTCAAGCTATTGTAACAATGAGGAAGCCAACAAAGTTAAAAGAAATACAGCAATTAACTGGGCGAGTCGCAGCTTTAAGCAGATTTGTCGCTAGGCTGGGAGAAAAGGCGTTGCCGTTTTATGCTTTGATTAAGCAAGGAGAGAAGTTTCAGTGGAACGAAGAGGCGGACAAAGCTTTCGAGGATCTCAAACGCACAATCTCGACACCACCAATCTTGGTGGCGCCCAAGGAGAAGGAACCCCTCTTGCTATACATTGCAGCCACACCTCAGGTGGTCAGCACAGCACTCGTATTCGAAAGGGAGGAAGAAGGAAAACTCCATGGAGTACAGAGGCCAGCATATTTCATCAGCGAAGTATTATCGCCTTCAAAACAGCGGTACCCGCAGTACCAGAAGCTAGCATATGGAGTGTTTACAACGGCAAGAAAGTTGCGACACTATTTTTCGGCGCATCCGATAATAGTGGTCAATGAGGAGCCTTTATCCAATATATTAAACAATCCAGAAGCTACGGGTCGTGTCTCCCTTTGGGGAATAGAGCTTTCCCCTCGGGACATCACGTACGAGAAAAGAAAAGCAATAAAGTCACAAATTTTACCAGACTTCATCGCAGAATGGATGGAGCTACAAAATACGGGACCTCCGAATCTATCGAGAACCTGGACTATGAACTTCGACGGGTCCAAGAGATTAGAGGGAGCTGGAGCAGGCGTGATACTAATATCACCTGAAGGCGACAAATTAAAGTATGTCTTACGGATGACGTTTCCAAACGCGTCTAATAATGAGGCAGAATATGAAGCTCTCATACACGGGATGAAGATGGCGAAGGCTTGTGGCGCAACCCGACTAAAAATCTTTGGCGACTCACAATTGGTGGCTCAGCAGGTCATGAATCAATGTGATGCAGTCAATGAAAGTATGATAGCATACAAGGAAGTGTATAACGAGCTAGAAAAGCTGTTTGATGGATGCGAGGTAAATCACATCAGCAGGTTGAGCAATGATGAAGCCGATGTTCTTGCAAATATCGGGTCACAGTGTCTCATGATTCCACCAGGCGTGTTTTGGGAGGAAATAGCCGAGAGATCTACAAAGCCGAAGAAACCAAAGAAGAAGGAGAAGGATGAGAAACCCTCGGGGGCTACAAAAGTAACATTGGAAGAAGAAGAGGAACATGACCTAGTAATGATGGTGAAAATTCCATGGATGCAGGCGTACATATCATACATCCTAAGGAAAGAAATACCCAATGATCCAGTTGAAGCAAGGAGAGTCATTAGACGTTCTAAAGCCTTTACTGTGGTCAAAGGGGAGTTATACAAGCAAAGTTTTTCGTGAGTGTTACAAAGGTGCGTCACATCCGAAGAAGGGCGGCTAATTTTGAAGGATGTACACGAAGGAATATGTGGTCACACTAGTAGGAAAACCCTTATAGGCGGAGCTTAGTTCTGTGGCGCACCCCTAAGAATGCGCCACAGAATTTTATTTTGTGGCGCACCATGGAACACTGCGCCACAAAAACTTGGTGGGGCCCACACCCTGTCACGCCCAATCATTGGTTTTACTTTTTCTACGGCGCACTGCACTTGGTGCGCCACAGAAATAACGTATTCTGTGGCGCACTGGCCTCGGTGCGCCACAGAAATAACGTGTTCTGTGGCGCACTGGCCTCGGTGCGCCACAGAAATAACGTGTCCTATATCATGGCCGTACCCCTCCCTCGCCCGTATACCACTCTCTCCCCTCTCCCCTCTCCCCGCGCCGCCGCCTTCCATGGCGAGCGCTGCCGTCGCCGCCGCCGCCGCCGCCTTCCTCCGTGAGGGCCGCATGCCGCCACGCTCCACCCATCCCCGCCACCAGCAGCACAAGCCGCTGCGGCGTGGAGGAGGAGGGGCCGGCGCGGCGTCAAGGTGGAGGAGCCGCCGCCGCGTCAAGGTGGAGGAGCCGCCGCGACCTCCACCCCTGCCGTCGTCGTCGGTGAGCTCCTCCACAACTGCCGTCGTCGTCGGTGAGCTCCCTCCCCTCCCCTCCCTCTTCCTCCCCCGCGCGAGCACAACGTGCTCGACGAAATGCTCGCTCGGTTGGCTGGCCAGGTCGGCGTGGTTGAGGTCGATGTCGGCGACGACGGTCACGTAGGAGTCGTGCTCTTGCTTGTGCTGCTAGGTTTATTGCTGTTGTTGCTCTGGATGCATTGCTGCTGTTGCTCTGGATGCATTGCCCCTAATCGTTTTGCTTCATATGGTGTTCATATGAACACCAGCTACTAGCAGTGACATGCTATATTGGCTCTATCTGCTCCAAAGGTTCCATTTGGAGCCTGGATTGCTAGTGGTTAGTATATTGTTATGCTGCTAATCCTTGTTGTTGCTTGTCTTAAGCAATAGAAATTGTCTATGCCTCTCTGTACTTGCTTACCATTAACTGGTGAGCTAGTGATGCTTATTGGAGTGTTCTATATCAGTGACACTTCTATGCTGCTACTACATATTGGTGTTGGTTATTGTCAACTTATATCACTTGCTATGCCTGTGTGGCTTACTGGATCATATGTACCTGTTGTTTGTGGAGGTTTACTGCCACTTGTTATTGATGAACCATGTGATGGTAATGATTCAATTTAATTCAATGATGTTAATTTGATTTCCATCCTTTGTTGGAAATAAATCCATGTCTGAACCTGTACAAGGTAATGAAGACTTTCTCACTTGGTATTGCTTGCTAGTTGGACATTTGGTTGGTTTTGATGCTACTGGTTCATTTAAATGCATGAAATGCTACTATGGTATGCTACTGTGGTATCCTTGTGAAGAAAATGATGGATTCTTGTGAGCTTATGGTATGCTACTATGCTACTGTGGTATCCTTGTGAAGATTTACTTGATGGATTCTTGTGAGCTTATGGTATGCTACTATGCTTATAATGCTCTGATTAGTGGGGATGCTTACTGGATCATGTGCATATAGTTCATATAGTTCCCTAAAAAGAAAGAATGCTCCCTGGCCAGATGCTTGATGTCTTGGCTCAGCCAATGATGCAAAGGCTGAGGCAAAAACTTGGATAAGAACAGATACTAAAATGTGTGATTTAAATGGAATGCTTATGATGGTATACTAAAATAGAGATATTCACATTAGGGAATCATGTAAATGAATGCCACTGTGGTATCCTTTGAAGAAAATGGGAAGTTTCTGATGGTTTAAAAGACTAGGTGATGCTAGGTTATTAAGTTGGCTGTCAAGGTTGGTTTTATCTGGTTAACTTGGATAGGCTATGTGTTCTTGCTTACTTATGCATATCCATCTCTACTGGATTGACTAGCTCAGGCTTGGCCTCTCTCTTGCCAGCATCACTTGGTTACTACCAAGTGATGAATAATCCCTTATGGTACCCCAGCTTTGTTTTGAACTCAACTGAGTAATGATAAATTTCTATTTCTTGTTGGCTTTGATGAAAATAGAGATATCCACAGTAGGGGATCATGTAAATGAATGCCACTGTGGTATCCTTTGAAGAAAAAGGACTGTTTCTGATGGTTTTAAAAGGCTAGGTGGTGCTAGGTGATTAAGTTGGCTACCAAGACTTGTCTCATCTGGTTAGCTGGGATATGCTATGTGTTGTTGCTTGTTTAGGCATATCTATCACTTACTGGATTTACTGGTTCTTGATTGGCCTCTCTTTTGCCAGCATCACTTGGTCTATATACCAAGTGATGAATAATCCCTTTGGAGCATCTGCTCCATGCATGCTATGTGTGTTTGAGCATCTTGACTTATGTCACCATGGTTGCTGGTTTGGTGGTGTTTTTGTACTTGCCGATGATTAGATGGTTGGTCGATCACTCGTACACTCGGGGGTGGAGCAAGTGAGCCTGGTGTGATGGCACAAATATCAATATCTTGTGCATCCTACCTGGCCTCACTTACTCCATCCCTGGATGTTAATATTTGTTTCGACCAACAAAGTATGAGGCATTCCATTTAGTTCATACTAGCTACTTCTTAATTGCATTGGCCTTTCTTCCATTTTAGTGCCGATGATTAAATTGTTTGGTCACTTGTACACTCTGGGGTGGGGCCAGTGAGCCTGGTGCGATGGCACAAATATCAATCTCTTGTGCATCCTACCTGGCCTCGCTGACCCCATCCCTGAATGTTAATATTTCTTTCGACCAACAAAGTATGAGGCATATGATATCTAGTTGAGATACCACTTGGCTCTTTCTTCCATTTTAGTGCCGATGATTAGAATGTTTGGTCACCTATACGCCGCAATATACTTTGTAGACGGGCCCCCTTTCCCCGGCCGCTGTTCCGTGAACGAGTCTGAGAGACAACAACGCCGACCTGCCTCGCAGAACCACGCCAGTCAGCCGCCTCTCTTGTGGCCACGTCTCGCGCCGCTTGCCCGGTGAACAATAGACTGATCGTTGGAATAAGGAAGCCGATGACGGCCGATCGCAATCTAATCTTGCGACCGGCCGTCATCGGTTTCCTTATTCCAACGATTAGTCTATTGGTTCACCGGGCAAGAAGGCGAACAGTGCAGGGCGCGGGACACACGGCCACAAGGGAGGCGGCTGGGACTGCCGTGGTTCTGCGCCGGAGAGGCAGATCGGCGTTGTTGTCTCGTCAAGGACCCGTTCACGGAATGGCGGCCGGGGAAAGGGGGCCCTTCTGCAAAGTATACTGTGGGTATACTGCAACTATGGTTTCTGACCATAGTATTTGTGTTGACCAACAATGTATGAGGCACTTATTCCATTTTGTCATTCCATTTGCTTTGGTATTTCCAAAATGCCGATGATTAAAATGTTTGGTCCCCGTACACTCTGGGGTGGCGTAAGTGAGCCTGGTAAGATAGCACAAATATCAATCTCTTGTGCATCGGACTTGGTCTCACTTACGCCATCTCGGAATGTTAATATTTGTGTTGACCAACAATGTATGAGGCATTTATTCCATTTTGTCATTCCATTTGCTTTGGTATTTTCAAAATGCCGATGATTAAAATGTTTGGTCACCGATACACACTCTGGGGTGGCGTAAGTGAGCCTGGTAAGATAGCACAAATATCAATCTCTTGTGCATCGGACTTGGTCTCACTTACGCCATCCCTGAATGTTAATATTTGTGTTGACCAACAATGTATGAGGCATTTATTCCATTTCTCTTGTGCATCGGACTTGTTGGTCTCACTTTCTTCCATTTTAATCATAGTAGGAACCGGATGAAGACCCCGATGCAAGCGAGCCTGGTGGGTAGAGAGGAGGGAGCAAAGGAGGAACCGGATGAAGACTACTTTGTATCTCGAAATTGTGAATTTTGTATGAATTAAGAGTTGTATGCAAAACATTTGACACTTGCCACTATATATGTATCTCGATCGGGCTCTAAGTACTGTGATGATGATGTATAATGTTGCTATGTTATATGTGTCCATATTATATCTGTCTATCTGTCTATATTATACTTGTATACTGTGTACAAAACCTGTATAATACACCAGGGAGCACAAAATCGAGTATACTTGTACATTGTTCTGTGGCGCAGCAAAATAGAATTCTCATGGCGCACCTATTTCGTGGCGCAGCGACCGCGTGCGCCACGTAAACCTTAACTGTGGCGCATGGGCATGTGCGCGGAAGTATTTTGGGGTGTTACAAAGGTGCGTCACACCCGAAGAAGGACTAATTTTGAAGGATGTACACGAAGGAATATGTGGTCATCATGCAAGCAGTCGAGCTATAGCAGCCAAAGTTTTCAGAGCAGGATTTTATTGGTTGACAGCAATCGAGGATGCAAAAGAAATAGTTCGTACTTGCGACGCGTGCGAGAGATTTGCCGCAAAACCTCACTCTCCGGCAGCAGAATTGATGCCAATACCGCTGTCATGGCCTTTCGCTGGGGCCTCGATATGGTGGGAAAATTACACAAAGCTTCGCCAGGAGGATACGAGTACATGCTCGTCGCTGTCGACAAATTCACAAAGTGGATAGAGGCAAAGCCGATAAATTCACCGGACAGAGCATCTGCAATCAAATTCGTGAAAAGCATTGTCTTTAGGTTTGGAGTACCTCATAGTATCGTCACAGACAATGACTAATGGTCAAGTCGAGAAAGCCAATGGTATCATCTGCAATGGTATCAAGAAGCGTCTGCTGGCACCGTTGGAAAAAGCTCGACATACTTGGCCAGAGGAGTTGCCTAGTGTGTTGTGGAGTATCCGAACAACACCAAATACAACGACGCAGGAAACTCCATTTTTCCTGGTCCATGGAGCTGAAGCAGTACTACCGATAGAACAAAGCATGATTCTCTGAGAGTAACGGAGTATGACAAAGAGGCATCAAGGAAAGCATTGGAGGATGATGTCGATGCACTTGATGAGGCTCGAGATGAAGTGTTATCACGGGTCGCTAAGTACCAACAAGATCTGAAAAACTACCACAGTCGACGATTGAGGCCAAGATCCTTTCAAGTAGGGGACCTAGTGCTTAGGCTCACAAAAAGACATGAAAAACTCGAGTCACCATGGCTTGGTCCTTACATCGTCACGGAAGTAATCGAAGGAGGAGCATACGTAATCAAGGACAAGAAGACAGGAGTTGCCGAGCCAAATCCTTGGAACGTGGCGCAGCTGGCGGTTCTACGCCTAGAGTTGAAATATAGTCCTCCTTGTAAAAATACAATGTACTGAAACGCCCGCGAGTTTTCAGACGCACTCTTTTCCTTTTTCAGGGCACCGAGTGGGGCTGAAAAAGGTTTTTAATGAGGCGGACTGTCAACACCCGGATTTTTAAGTCCAGATGCCTGTTATGCCATACATCGCAATCCCAGGAATATTGTTGTTGCGAGACATAACAGTTGAATATCATAAGTCATCATTCATTACATACCATAGTCGTCTTACAAATTCAGATCACATGATCCATATTACACAAATAGTTGATCTATTGATCAACGAACACCTCACAAATACATAGCGGAAGCGTAGATAGAAGGGGACTCTATAGTCCACAGGCCAACGCTTGACGTCAGGAGTAGTCCTAGTTGTCGTAGACGTCCTGCTGTTCGTCATCTTCATACTGCGGCTCCTCTTCATAGTCTGGCCATTTGAATAGCCAGGGACAAAGCCGTGAGTACTTTAAAGTACTCGCAAACTAATGCTAATGTAAGTACTAACATTTCTGGTAAGGGGGTGCTAAGCTCTAGTTTCTTTTGCATAAAGCCAATTTTAGTTCACAAGTATTTGAAATAAAGACTCTTCAAGTGCTAACTAACTCAAGTGGGAACATTAGTGTCATTCCCACAACTCAGTTGTGTTCAAGTCAAAATCACCATTTCAAGTTCAAATCACAAGTCACCCTTCACATGTCACATTTTTGAAAATGGTCTGATGACGGAACAGTATGGCCTTTCCAACCGTCCATAACCGTGGACGCGGCTATTCGAATAGTTCTACACTCTGCAGAGGTCGTACACTTGTGCCACAACATTTAAAATAATCCGTCGGGTTAACTGGCCCTGATTTATCACACTCCGTGTGCGGACTACCAACCATAACCTTTCACTTACATACCCTAGTATAGGCATCTCTCCCCATGAGCTTGGCCTCCCAGTGAAGACAAACTATCAGCCTGGGAACTGCACAGGGCTTGGGCCGGACATTCACCTCACTTCACGTCATATCACATTATTTCATATTTCTTTGGAGGCAGCCCTTGGCATAACCCCGATGACGCTTGTTTTAGAGGGAACCCATACTAAGATACATAAACTTCCAGTTAAGCCCTACCCATATCAGGTATTGTGGGGGTACTTGTAAAATTGGAATGGTATCGCATCCGAACCCAACCATTAGTTTTTGTAAAGTTCACCATGTCTTTCACAAGTCACATTCACCTTCAAAATCTTTCAATAGAATGACTCATCATTCCAAGGTTTTCAAAATCATTTCAAACTCACACGTTCCCATCTAGAGTAGTCAATTTTAATTTAGCACTAGCATCTAAGTATGAGGGGTGCTAAGTAATTTGCTTTGCTTCTAAGCTAGCATTGATACTCTTGTACTAATCCAATACTAACCAAGTGAATCATGAATCAAAAAGTACTTTGATAAAACAAAAGTAAGTAAAGCTTGTAAAGTAAAACTGGGCAATAGGATCATGAACATAAAGTAAATGGGTAATGCCTTGCTCATGGTGAGCTTTGCACTTTGCAAGAGTATTATCTTGCAACAATAGAACTTGCAATGGTGTTAGCTTGCCTTGGTGGTTGAGGTGATCAAAGTGCTCTTCTTCTTCTGGGTAGAATCCTTCCTCTTCCTGGTATTCTCCGGTACTAGCGTCTATACACGAATACGAGGATACAATCACCAAGCAATTCATTGGCTATTCTAAACATCACATGTATTCACACAAACTATTCTATTCACACAATTAATACAATTTGGTGCATTGGTGGTCTTGCTTGAGGAAAAATAATTTCCTCTCATTTCATATGTAAATGATAGTTTCCATATAGTTCTTGAGGAATAATTTCCTCTCATTGAATCTTCTTTAAGATTTAATTTCTCAAACAATCACACATGAATTCAGGTTGACCTAAGTCAACCATTCATCATCATCATTTGAGAAAATGATTTAAATGAGGCAGAGATACCTCATACTATTTAACACTTCTACAAATGATTTAAAATCTCCAAGTATTTCATATGAGAGCATTTGACCAGGGGTCCAAACTTCATATGAAAGTACTTGGGACAAGATTTAAATGAAGTGAAACACCTCATATAATTTACACAAATTAAACTAGCATCACACATTACTATTAAGTGGGTAGATGTGTTTTTTTCTTATTTAAGAAAAATAATTTCCTCTCATACTAATTAAGGTGTTACTTTTAATTACTTAGAGAAATAATTTCCTCTCATTATCTTATTAAGATTTAATTTCTCTTATGAATAATATATGACCTAGGTTGACCAAAGTCAACCTCTTCATACTTATCATTTAAGAAAATGATTTAAATGAGGTGAAGCACCTCATACAATTTAATCCTAATATGGTAAAGATTTAATATCCTCAAACAATTCATATGAGACCTAAATGACCAGAGTCTCTACCTCATTTTGAAATGTTTGTGACAAGATTTAAGTGAGAGAAAAACTCCCATGTGATTTATTAATAGTTTTGGACAATATCTTTGACTAGAAATAGCCATATAGTCCTTTAATTAAGCTAGGCCATGATCATTGAGAGTAAGCATGGAATATTTTTGCAGAAACAATTAGTGTAAGTTAAATGTGAGCTATTAGAGTTGGAATTAACTAAATATCAGTTTTGGTTGATTTTTAAGATTTATTTGAATGTGCAAAAGTCCCTGAGTTAATCTTTTTGTCACTTTAATTCTAAAACATATCTCACAGTGAGACCAGTGGCATGTTGTAGATCTTTTCAGTAGCTTTCTAACAACATAAAGTTTGTTAAATTTGGCCAAGCCAAACAGATTCTATGAATTTTCAAAGTTGGAGCTAGTATTGAATTTGAATTGAATTGATTTAACCGATTTTGAATTTAACGGGCTGGCGGGAACACTAGGTGGGCCGATGATTTAAACGGAACAACGGCCAGTGGCGCCAGCTGGTGCGTTGGCCACCTGACAGAGTGGGCCCACTCGTCAGCGACTCTTAAAAGAATCGGGGGTGAGAGCCGGGCGTAGGATTAGAACGCAGATCAACGGCTAGTGCCGTCGCCTCCCGGCGAGATGCGAGGGCGGCGAGCCTAGGGGGTCGGAGGACTAACCGTAGGTCCGGCGAGTGGCGGCGGTGTTCCGTTCGAGGTTGTCGAGGACGAGGAATAAGCCTGTAGCAGTGGCGTCCCTCGGGGAGGCTCCAGTCGATGGCGATTGCTGCAGAGCTTCCGCGGCTCCGATCTTCCGATTGGGCTTGCTCCGGCGACGATCGAGGGTGTGGTTGGGTCGTGGAGAAGCAGGGATGGGAGGAGAAGGGAGTGGTGTGCTCAATGGCGTCCAGGGAACGTCCTATTTATAGAGGAGCTTGGGTGCTGCGGGGCAGGGTTGAAGTCGACAAGGGCGCGGCCGCTCCGGTGGGCTAGAGGGCTAGCGATGACCGTCGTGTTCACGACGTCATGGCGAGGCTATGAGCGTGAACGGGCGGCAAGGGGATCGTAGGGTGGTCGGGGCGTGCATGTCTGGCGCGGCCGTGGCGAGCGCGCTCGTCCTCTCCGGCGAGTGGTCGCCAAGGCATGACGCCAGCTTGTCCGGCGAGCACCGCGTGGTGAGGAGGGTACCAGGGCGCGCGGGTTGGTCGGGTACGGCGAGGTGCGGCGAACGCCGCGTGGCCGTGTCGGGCGCGTCCGTGCGCGGGTGACGTCGCCATGCCGCTGGCGGCGTACCTGGGACGTACTGGGCGCGCGTCGTCCGGGTCGTGTCGTCGTCCTCTCGGTCAATGGCGCGTACGGGCGAATCCAGGAGATCTTGGGCTAGCTGCTGGACATGGTGGCGAGGCTGATCGTGGAGAGAAGAGAGGGGAGGCGCGTCGAGGTGGAACGGGATCGGCATGGCCATGGCCAGCCATGTTCTGGTCGTGTCCATGTCGGTTTCTTGCATGGGCTAGGTTGGGTGAGGTCAGGGGAGCATGGCTAGGTCAAGTGGTGGTCAAGGTTTGGCATGGTTTGATCACATTTTGAAAATTGTGAATGTTGCATTTGATTCAATGTCTCATCTTTACTTGATCATAACTCTTGATCCAAAATGAATTTGGTATGATGATCTTTTCAAAAGTTGTTCATCTTGTTGTGTACTTGGATGACATGCAAAGATTTGCATTTGTTTAGTTTAGAGATCTTGAAATATAGAGGCTCAAAGTGGTGACCAGATTGTAAAAGTCAAAACTGACTATTATCTCATGTGATCATATTTTAATTTTTGAATTTGATTTAAATGGTATTTCTTTGATTCTTAAAGTTGTAATAAGTGTTTAATAACATAATACAACTAATGGTGAAGGCCAAATTGGTCTAGGTCAAAGATTTGGAAAAATGGCATAAACCATATGTGAGGGTTTTGTGATTTCCTACTTCTTATTCTTTTATTTTTCTTTGCTTCATTTTGACAAGAGTGAGGTGTATTTGGTGTTAGATTGAGTTGGGTAAAAGGTTCAAACCATTTTGGGGCAATGTGAGTGCCTAGGTCAAAATTTAATATTTTGGCTAAGTGCCACATATGCCTCTATGCATATGTTTGATTTTATTTTGCTTCTCACTTGAATTGGTTGATAAGTACTTGGTTGGGTGTGTTGATGTATTTCAAAACATCTACCAAGGTCAACACTCAAGGTTGGAGCATTTGCAAAAAGTAGCCATAGGCTTGCATATGCCTTTTTTCTTATTTAAGATCACCTCTTTTTATTTTGTTTTTCAAAGATTTGTGACAAGAGGGATGAGGTTTAGGGTTTAGTGGGGTTCACCATGGTTCACCACTATTTAGCAAAAATATTAAAGGTAGGGTTCAAGATTTACCTATTAGGGCTATATGCCCACATATGTCTTTTTCTTTATTTTGGTTTCTCAAAATAGATCCACTTGAATTGAGAAGCTAAAGGTTTAGGGTTTTTCTTATTTGATTTCTTTCTCTTTTTTTTTCTATGTGATCCTCACTTGATCACTTTAGGGTTTTAGGGTTTATCACACAAACATAGTAACACTCATCATGGCAAAGCACAAGTATTAGGTATGAGCACTATGCATAGCACTCTATGTAAGAATTTTTTTTGTTGGTTCTCATTTCTGGAAAAAGGAAATTCATTTTCTCTTTGTTTTAAAATTTGGGATGTTACACGGACTCGCGGTGCTTCAATATAATAAAGATAGTGGAGATATACATCTTTTTCTTCGACAGGCTCGGGGGCTTGCGCCCAGAAGTTACAATATATATATACATCGCCGACGAATACAACTTGCAAAAAATATTTCGCCTTGGTGCAAAGCACCTCGCAAAATAAATGAAGATACAAAATAGTGGTCAACAGCTCGGGGGCTATCACCCGCAAATACAATATACACTCAGTAAAAATTTATTTGCTTTGGATAAAAAACCTCGCAAACACAAATAAAAGTATGGACATTAGCTACCGAAAATCTCGGGGGCTTGACGAGAAAAAATAAGAAAAATATATCCCGCGGCTTTACAATATAGATTATGTTCACAACATACAAGATGCAACTGCTGAGAAGATTCGACAAGATAAAGGAAAAGCTCTCAATTGCTGCCTAGTATATCATCTATGGTTAATCGCTCGTTATTTGCAGCACGAGTACTATGTTAAGCATAGCTAGCCTTCACGAAGAACTCAGCGTCCATCCGAAGCAGTTCATCCATCATATCTTCTGCTACAGGGGTCACAACATCATCAATTTTGCCAATGTCCCTTTTCCTTTTTGACATCTTGGCTAGGCACTTGGCAACAATTCGACTCGTGTTTAACTTCGGATAGCAGATTTGTATCATAATCATAGCAAATCTAGCGCCGGCAGACATTTGAGCCCGCACAAATCCATGGATTCGAGGTGCATCCCGAAACTTATCCATCAGCTCAGGAAGGGTCTTAGGCTGAACTTTTCGCGAACATGGCGTTGTAAACCATGGACAATGTCTTGCAACTGAGGAACTCACGAACTAGGCATGAGCGATCTTGGAATCGACGATTGTCGGGTGCGTTGGGGTAGCCCGAAAAGGACGCCATGGTCAAGTCTCGAGGTTAATAAGAAATTTGATCTTGTGTCAACTCGTTGATCTTCGGCAGCGGCATCCAAAAAGGGACCTATTTGGCGACAGCACACCAGTTAGGGAGGCGTATAAACAGCAAAGAAAAAGAAGAAGGTTCGGTTGAGGAACATACCAGCCATCTCTCAAGCTTTAATCCATCAACTCAAGCATAGTGTTTTCTTGGGAGGCAGCCTGTGAAGCTTCAGCACTGCCTTTTGTGAAGCTATACTTCGAGCTTGTGTTGCAACTCTCTCCCTCTCGATGATTTTAGAGATTGCTCCATTATCACGAGAGCCTGCTTTTCATATTTGTAGTTGTTCTTGGAGCTCTTGCAAATCTTCATTCTCGAACAACACTGAAGAACCTCCCATAAATTCGAGTGGAAGACCTTTTTGAGCAAGACGCAAGGTAAAGCATCCGAGGAAGGAAGCACCACGGTATAGTTGTCAAAAATCAACTGGAGGAAAATATTTCGACATCAATAACTTGGAAACATAGCTTTTCATTGATAAAGTTAGATATTTACATGGCTATTACAAAATAAGGATCCCCTAGCGAGCTAGTGGAGTAGTTGTCGCCAAAGCTACTACGGCGACAACATCAAAAGGGAGCAAAAGCAAAATTAGAGGCAATATGGTCTACTTGACCTCCAGCTTCGAAGAGCTAGGAGCGGGAGTTGGCTTGCATCCGAGGTAGGCGAGGATTTTCTTTGAGTTTGGCTTGGCAGCCTTAATCAAAGACTGCCACCTCTTCGTTTCCATCTCCTTTGTGTCGCCAATCCTCGTCCGGGCAATGATATCTTGTGGGCTGTCAGCAACCAAGGCGATAGTGCCTTCAACACCAACTCTAACCCTTCGGGTGAAGTTTGAGCCCAAGATCTTCTTGAGAATTGAAGCACTTGGCAAGAGCAAGGAAAGTCGCGGTTCCTCCTTCTTCGTGAAGAAGTAGGGAAAAAGCCGCGACAGACCTGTCCTGGCTTCGGCAAGGCCTTCGCGCGCCTCATCTCCATGGATCTCAAGGAGGGAAAGCGCGTCAAGAAGGCGATCACCTTCAGGATTTTCCAGATCATAATCTTGCTGCGTTTTCCCTAAATGAGTAAAAAGAAGCTTGTCAAGAAAAAGCGAGCAAGGACAAATATGACGACCCGAAGAAATAGCAAGGATCTGAGTACTTACTAACAAAACGTCGACTCTGCGACTCCAAGCGAGTAAGGATTTCTTTTTCACGAGCAGACTGTTGAGCTATGTTGTCGCTCAAAGAAGTTTCCGCGTCATGAAGTCTTTTTCGAAGATCTTCGACAGCGGCAGATATCTCGTTCAGCTTTCTTATGCAGCTATCGCTTTGCTCTAACTTGATAGCAAGAGCGTCAGCGCGTTTGTTGGCTTCCGCAAGAGTCTCTGGCAAAATAAACGACAGTAAAATGTCATGACAAAATAATGAAGGAGTATATTCAGCAGAAGAGGCAGGTAAAAATAGTACCTTCAAGCTTGGCGGCATAATCACGGTACCCGGTAATTGGGTACCGAGGCGGACAAATTCCTTCATCAAAGGCTGAAGAGAAGACCACATAAAAGAGAAATCAATATAGGAAACGAAAGCTCGACAGCACCAAGCAAAAACCAGAGGGGAGTTCAAAGCACTGAAATGTTTGGAATATCAAAAAAGAAAATGAGAAGAGAGAAGAAGGGACAACTTACATCATCCATTAAAGGAGTCGTGGAACCACCAGTTAATATGGCAGGTTCCTTGGCTGGCTCTATCCTAGCTCTCTTTGGTGAAGAGGCTCGGGGGCTCGCAACTGGAGTTGGATGCTCTGTGTCTTGCTGAGGAGGCGAGGTTTCGTCCCCATCAGGTTGAGCTTCAGAGACAACTAAAGTACGAGACGTACTCGTTCGAGCAGTCGCGTCAATAGGTGGATTTTCATCCTCGTCACCACTACAATAAAAAGGCGACAATATAAGAAACAACATAGACAAAATATCGAGAGCAAACAACAAAGAGCAGCAAGAACTTACGAGCTGACAAGGGCATCTTCGTAAGGGTTGAAAGTTGTCCTTTCTTCAGTAGGAACAACTTCTTCGGTAGGAGGAGCGCCGGTTTTGGAGGTGCCGGAATCGGCAACTTCGTCCCTCTTTCTCTTGTTCCTTGGAGAAGCAGCTGAGGGAGGAGAGTGTGCCGATGCGGTAGCCTCGGATTCAATTTCTTTTTCAGAGGATGCCGCGGATTTTTGAGAACCCACGATTTCACTCTCAGGGCGAGAAGTACCCTGGTTGTCGTCAGTGACAACAGCCCGTTCTTCGACTTCTCCACCTTCAGGAAGGGGAGGAAGAGAAGCTAGAACTGGATGATTCTACAAAGACAAAGAATGTCGACAAGAAGTTATGCAAGGGATGTCAGCAAAAATAGTAGTCGACAAAAAATAGTCAAACAAAAATTACCTGAGGGAGCGCGTTGGTGGCGCTATATGGTGTCACACGGCAAGATGACGGGACGGTGTCTTTCTTGCTAAGCGACGAGATTTTTTGGACAAGTTTTTCCAAGTCCTTGACCGACAAATCTGTCGACAGGCGGTCCACATCTTCATCGCCAGCATACATCCAAAGGGGGTTTTTGCGAGCTTGTAGAGGCTGCACCCTAATCCTAAGGAAATACGCCGTGATTTGAATACCCGACAATTCTTGTCCACGGGTATTTTGAAGCTCGTGGATGCGTGTCATCAGCGCCTCTGTCGCCGCTTTTTCTTCGTCGCTAGCCTCTGCATCCCAGGACCGGCGGCGACAGATTTTTTCGTTGCCATCGAAAGGGGGAATGTTGTGTTCCGCCGATTCATGGTTTTCTTCGTGGATATACAACCATTTTTTGCGCCACCCTTAGTCAGGGGAATTTGACGTCAAAGTACTCGACATCGTGCGGACGCAGATCACAATGCCGCCTATGTTATAGGCAACGTTGGGAGAGCCATTACGGCGAAGGAGAAAAATGCGCTTCCATAAAGCCTCCCGCTTTAGGCTGGACTCCAAGGAAAGATTCGCAAAGAGTGATGAAGATCGAGATATGGAGGATGGAGTTGGGAGTAAGATGGTGAAGTTGCAATCCGTACACAAAAGCAACCCACGTAGAAAATCATGAATGGGGAAGAAAGTCCGCGGATGTGAGGTGGTCAAACGAAACAGACCCGATATTCCATAGGAGGGGATGGATAGCTCTCCTCGCTGGGAAAGCGCAGCGAGTCTTTTTTCTTGCTGATCCCAAGCTTCTTCAGCAAGTTGATATCTTGGGCGGAGATTTTGGATCTCTCCCACCTCGCACTCCCTCAGACCGTTGTTGCCATCTTGGACTCCGGAGTGCTGTGCCTGGTAAGCCGCGAGCGTGGTGGTATCAACAAAGGTGTAAGCGCAAGTGAGAGGGTGGTTGAGCTCAAGAAGTGTTGGGTGCAATGGGAGATTTGAGGAGAGAAAGCAGAGGTGCGCGCACGGCGGCTGGGCGTCGTAGGAGGAAGACGAACTTTTTATAGGGAGCGTGCGGGTCGATGAACCGCTGGATGGAGTGGTAAAGAACTGATGGATTACACGTGACCGTAGGGTAAAATTGTATTTTCGTACGTATGAATTGACAGGCGCCACAGCGTAAGAAAAAGTGGAGAACGTAAGTTCTACCTCTGCGCAAATGTGTCAAAGCGCTGCAGATTTTGGGCCCACCAGTCTGGGGCAGAGGAGAATTCATCTCTCCTAAATAAAGAGGTCGTGGCTCACGTCAGCATTGATGTCACTTTGGTATAAAAAAAATTCGGCAGCAACAAAATAAAGATCGGTCAAAGAGTACAAGTGATGATAACTTCGAGAGCTTTTGATCACAAACAAGTTTCTGATCAAATGCTCGGGGGCTACTTTTGAAGAAAGAAAATTCCGAATATGACAAAATAGAAATGGCGAGAGCCTATGATCAAATAAAAGCATTTGTTCATAGCCTCGGGGGCTACTCCCATCGGGAGCGTGATGCGTGTAGTTGACACGTCCGTTGGGAACCCCAAGAGGAAGGTGTGATGCTTACAGCAGTCCCTCAGCAAGAAACCAAGGTTTAATCGAACCAGTAGGAGTCAAGAAGCACGTCAAGGTTGATTGCCAAGTGATTTAGCAAGGCGCAACACCGTAGATTCCGCGCTAACGTAACCCGTACAACACACCAAAGTACTTCTTGTCCCAACGAAATGCTGAGGTTGTCAATCTCACTGGCCTGCTGTAACAAAGGATTAACCGTATTGTGTGGAAGATGATTGTTTGCAGAAAACAATAGAACAGTATTGCAGTAGATTGTATTTCAGTATAGAGAATTGATCGGGGTCCATAGTTCACTAGAGGTGTCTCTCCCATAAGATAAACAGCATGTTGGGTGAACAAATTACAACTTGGGCAATTGACAAATAAATAGAGAGGGCATGACCATGCACATATACATATTATGATGAGTATAGTGAGATTTAATTCGTGCGCATTACGACAAAGTACATAGACCGTCATCCAAAGATGCATCTATGCCTAAAAATTCCACCTTCAGGTTATCATCCGAACCCCTCCAGTATTAAGTGCTAACAACATACAATTGCATTAAGTATTGCGCGTAATGTACTAGTAACTACATCCTTGAACATAGCACCAATGTTTTATCCCTAGTGGCAACAACACATCCATAATCTTAGAGATTTCTGTCACTTCCCCAGATTCACGGAGACATGAACCCAATATCGAGCATAAATACTCCCTCTTGGAGTTACAAGCATCTACTTGGCCAGAGCATCTACTAGTAACGGAGAGCATGCAAGATCATAAACAACACATAGATATAAATTGACATCAACATAACAAGTATTCTCTATTCATCGGATCCCAACAAACACAACATATAGAATTACAGGATAGATGATCTTGATCATGTTCGGTAGCTCACAAGACCCGACAATTAAGCACAATGGGGAGAAGACAACCATCTAGCTACCGCTTATGGACCCATAGTCCAGGGGTAGACTACTCACCCATCACCCGGAGGAGACCATGGCGGCGTAGAGTCCCCCGGCGGCGATGATTCCCCCTCCGGCAGGGTGCCGGGAGGAGGCGATCTCCTAAATCCCCCGAGATGGGATTGGCGGCGCCGGCGTCTCTGGAAGGTTTTCCGTATCGTGCTCAGACCGGGGGTTCTTCCATCGCGAGGCTTTAAGTAGGCGGAAGGGCAGGTCAGGCCACACGAGGGCCCCATGCACGCAGTGTCGGCGCGCCAAGGGCCGTGCCGCGCCGCTTCTATGGTGTGGCCACCCGTGGCCCCACTTCGTCTCCTCTTCCTGGGGCTCTCCGGAAGCTTCGTGGAAAACAGGGACCCCGGGCGTTGATTTCGCCCAATTCCGAGAATATTTCTTTACTAGGATTTCTGAAACCAAACAGCAGAAACAGCAACTGGCTTCTAAGCATCTTGTTAATAGGTTAGTTCCAGAAAATGCACGAATATGACATAAAGTGTGCATAAAACATGTAGATATCATCAATAATGTGGCATGGAACACAAGAAATTATCGATACGTCGAAGACGTATCAGCATCCCCAAGCTTAGTTCTGCTCGTCCTGAGCAGGTAAAACGATAACAAAGGTAATTTCTGGAGTGACATGCCATCATAACCTTGATCATACTATTTGTAAAGCATATGTAGTGAATGCAGCTATCAAAACAATGTATATGACATGAGTAAACAAGTGAATCATATAGCAAAGACTTTTCATGAATAGTACTTCAAGACAAGTATTAATAAGTCTTGCATAAGAGTTAACTCATAAAGCAATAAATCAAAGTAAAGGTATTGAAGCAACACAAAGGAAGATTAAGTTTCATGTTGCTTTCAACTTGTAACATGTATATCTCATGGATAATTGTCAACATAGAGTAATATAATAAGTGCAATATGCAAGTATGTAGGAATCAATGCACAGCTTCACACAAGTGTTTGCTTCTTGAGGTGGAGAGAAATAGGTGAACTGACTCAACATAAAGTAAAAGAATGGTCCTCCATAGAGGAAAAGCATCGATTGCTATATTTGTGAGAGCTTTTATTTTGAAAACATGAAACAATTTTGTCAACGGTAGTAATAAAGCATACGTATCATGTAAATTATATCTTACAAGTTGCAAGCCTCATGCATAGTATACTAATAGTGCCCTCACCTTATCCTAATTAGCTTGGACTACCGGGATCATCGCAATGCACATGTTTCATCCAAGTGTCACAAAGGGGTACCTCTATGCCGCCCGTACAAAGGTCTATGGAGAAAGCTCACATCGGATTTCTCGCTATTGATTATTCTCAATTGAGACATCCATACCGGGACAACATAGGACAACAGATAATGGACTCCTCTTTTTTATGCATAAGCATGTAGCAACAATTATTTTTCTCATTTGAGATTGAGGATATATGTCCAAAACTTGAAACCTCCACCATGGATCATGGCTTTAGTTAGCGGCCCAATGTTCTTCTCTAACAATATGCACGCTCTAACCATAAGGTGGTAGACTCCCTTACTTCAGATAAGACGAACATGCATAGCAACTCACATGAAATTCAACAAAGAATAGTTGATGGCGTCCCCAGAAACATGGTTATCGCACAACGAGCAACTTAATAAGAGATAAAGTGCATAAGTACATATTCAATACCACAATAGTTTTTAAGCCATTTTGTCCCATGAGCTATATATTGTAAAGGTGAAGAGTGGAATTTTAAAGGTAGCACTCAAGCAATTTACTTTGGAATGTGGCGGAGAAATACCATGTAGTAGGTAGGCATGGTGGACACAAATGGCATAGTGGTTGGCTCAAGTATTTTGGATGCATGAGAAGTATTCCCTCTCGATACAAGGTTTAGGCTAGCAAGGTTATTTGAAACAAACACAAGGATGAACGGCGCAGCAAAACTCACATAAAAGACATATTGTAAACATTATACGACTCTACACCGTCCTCCTTGTTGTTCAAACTCAATACTAGAAATTATCTAGACTTTAGAGAGACCAAATATGCAAACCAAATTTTAGCATGCTCTATGTATTTCTTCATTAATGGGTGCAAAGCATATGATGCAAGAACTTAAACATGAGCACAACAATTGCCAAGTATCACATTATCCAAGACATTTTAGCAATTACTACATGTATCATTTTCCAATTCCAACCATATAACAATTTAACGAAGAAGAAATTCTTCGCTATGAATACTATGAGTAGAGCCTAAGGACATACTTGTCCATATGCTACACGGGGAGCGTGTCTCTCTCCCATACAAGCAAGAATGCTAGGATCCATTTTATTCAAACAAAACAAAAAACAAAAACAAACCGACGCCCCCTCCAAGTAAAGCACATAAGCTGTGATGGAATAAAAATATAGTTTCCGGGGAGGGAACCTGACAATGTTGTCGATGAAGAAGGGGATGCCTTGGGCATCCCCAAGCTTAGACGCTTGAGCTTCTTGATATATGCAGGGGTGAACCACCGGGGCATCCCCAAGCTTAGAGCTTTCACTCTCCTTGATCATATTGCATCATACTTCTCTCTTGATCCTTGAAAACTTCCTCCACACCAAACTTAGAACAACTCATTAGAGGGTTAGTGGACAATAAAAATTACATGTTCATAGGTGACACAATCATTCTTAACACTTCTGGACATTGCATAAAGCTACTGGACATTAATGGATCAAAGAAATTCATCCAACATAGCAAAAGAGGCAATGCGAAATAAAAGGCAGAATCTGTCAAAACAGAACAGTTCGTATTGACGAATATTATCGAGGCACCAGACTTGCTCAAATGAAAATGCTCAAATTGAATTAAAGTTGCGTACATATCAGGATCTCTCACGTAAATTGGCATAATTTTCTGAGTTACCTACAGAGAATTTTGCCCAGATTCGTGACAGCAAAGAAATCTGTTTCTGTGCAGTAATCCAAATCTAGTATGAACTTTACTATCAACGACTTTACTTGGCACAACAAAACACTAAACTAAGATAAGGAGATGTTGCTACAGTAGTAAACAACTTCCAAGACACAAAATAAAAACAAAGTACTGTAGTAAAAACCATGGGTTGTCTCCCATAAGCGCTTTTAACGCCTTTCAGCTAGGCGCAGTGTGTGTATCAAGTATTATCAAGAGATGGTGCATCTACAGCGGGATGCGGAGTTTTCTCAACTATGCATTTTATCTTTTCTATGTGAGTTTCAGAGCCCTTTCATTAGTCTTGGGCTTGCTACTCTCATCAAACAAATCTTCAGGAACAATCCAATCAAAATTCTTTTCTAGTGCCTCACACATTCCCAAGAGCTTGCAAGGTATTGATGTTTTAATATCCCCTCATAATTAACTTCATTAGTGTACTTTTGTCTATCTTTTTCCATCTTCTCAAGGGTACTGGCAAAGTTGGTATAAGAGCCTAGCATATTATATTTAGTGAAGACTTTTCTAGCTTCTCTTGCTACTCCAAATTCTTTAAGAAGGGTTTCTAATACAAAATATTTCTTTTCTCCCTCTTCCATATCACTGAGTGTAAGAAACATATGTTGAATCACAGGATTAAGATTAACAAATCTAGCTTCTAACATGTGTACTAAAGAAGCAACAGCAATTTCATAAGTAGGAGCAAGTTCTACCAAGTGTCTATCTTCAAAATCTTCAACCGTACTAATATGAGTGAAAAAATCTTCTATATTATCTTTCCCAAGGATAGACCCTCGGCCTACCGGTACATCTTTAAGAACAAACTTAGGAGGAAACATGATGAAATAAGTAAAGTAAATACAAGTAACTAATTTTTTTGTGTTTTTGATATAGCAAACAAGATAGCAAATAAAGTAAAACTAGCAACTAAATTTTTTGTATTTTGATTTAGTGCAGCAAACAAAGTAGTAAATAAAATAAAGCAAGACAAAAAACAAAGTAAAGAGATTGGGAAGTGGAGACTCCCCTTGCGTGTCTTGATCTCCCCGGCAACGGCGCCAGAAATTTGCTTGATGCGTGTAGTTGACACGTCCGTTGGGAACCCCAAGAGGAAGGTGTGGTGCGCACAGCGGCAAGTTTCCTCAGTAAGAAACCAAGGTTTAATCGAACCAGTAGGAGTCAAGAAGCACGTTGAAGGTTGATGGCGGCGGGATGTAGTGCGGCGCAACACCAGATATTCCGGCGCCAACGTGGAACCTGCACAACACAACCAAAGTACTTTGCCCCAACGAAACAGTGAGGTTGTCAATCTCACCGGCTTGCTGTAACAAAGGATTAACCGTATTGTGTGGAAGATGATTGTTTGCGTAGAAAACAGTAAAACAAGTATTGCAGTAGATTGTATTTCAGGATAGAGAATTGGACCGGGGTCCACAGTTCACTAGAGGTGTCTCTCCCATAAGATAAACAGCATGTTGGGTGAACAAATTGCAGTTGGGCAATTGACAAATAAAGAGGGCATGACCATGCACATAAATATTATGATGAGTATAGTGAGATTTAATTGGGCATTACGACAAAGTACATAGACCGCTATCCAGCATGCATCTATGCCTAAAAAGTCCACCTTCAGGTTATCATCCGAACCCTCCAGTATTAAGTTGCTAACAATAGCGGACAATTGCATTAAGTATTGCGCGTAATGTAATCAACACAACTACATCCTTGAACATAGCACCAATGTTTTATCCCCGTGGCAACAGCACAACACAACCTTAGAACTTTCTGTCACTGTCCCAGGTGTCAATGCAGGCATGAACCCACTATCGAGCATAAGTACTCCCTCTTTGAGTTACAAGCATCTACTTGGCCAGAGCATCTACTAGTAACGGAGAGCATGCAAGATCATAAATAACACATAGATATAAATTGATAATCAACATAACAAGTATTCTCTATTCATCGGATCCCAACAAACACAACATATAGAATTACAGATAGGATGATCTTGATCATGTTCGGCAGCTCACAAGACCCGACAATTAAGCACAATGGGGAGAAGACAACCATCTAGCTACCGCTATGGACCCGTAGTCCAGGGGTAGACTACTCACACATCACTCCGGAGGCGACCATGGTGATGTAGAGCCCTCCGGTGATGATTCCCCTCTCCGACAGGGTGCCGGAGGCGATCTCCCGAATCCCCCGAGATGGGATTGGCGCCGGCGTCTCTCGAAGGTTTTCCGTATCGTGGGTCTCTCGCATCGGGGGTTTCGCGACGGAGGCTTTAAGTAGGCGAAGGGCAGGTCGTGGGCCAGCACGAGGCCCCACACTACGTCGGCGCTGCCAAGGGCTAGGCCGCCGCTCTCTATGGTGTGGCCACTCGTGGCCCCACTCTGCCTCCTCTTCTCGGTCTTTTGGAAGCTTCGTGGCAAAATAGGACCCCGGGCGTTGATTTCGTCCAATTCCGAGAATATTACTTGATTTCTCAAACCAAAAACAGCAGAAAAACAGCAACGGGCACTTCGGCATCTTGTTACTAGGTTAGTTCCGTAAAATGCACGAATATGACATAAAGTGCGCATAAAACAGATATCATCAATAATGTGGCATGGAACACAAGAAATTATCGATACGTCGGAGACGTATCAGAGCGCTGGTCGCGCACCCGATAGATATGAAAAGCTCGAGAAAGAATAACAATATAGCGACAGAAGGTACTAATTTGTTGAGCCTACAACCAAGTACAAGTCCTTGGCTGTAGCCTCGGGGGCTACTCCCATCGGGAATGCTGTTCGCGTGCCCGATGAATTTTTATCAAAATAAAGAAACAGAAGTGAGTAGTGAGAATATTTCGAGTTATACAAATAACTCTTACATATACTCCCATCGGGAGGCAAAATAAGTCATCCGTTGACTCAATAAAATGTGCTATTCCAACAGCCGAAAAGCACTCGACAATATATTCTCGGAGCGCCAAAGTCGCGAATAATCTCTCGAATGCCGCAAAACTTTGCGAAGGTAAGACCCTGTATCCGTTCTGAGCGGCGTGGCACCGTCTCTAACGTCGGCTACTTTTTTTTCCGTATCAACAGATACGAAGAAAAATCCTAATGGACGCGTTAACCCGATAAAATATGACCGGGACTCGATAGAATGGTAAGACCTTAAGCGGCACCCGTCGAAGTTTACACCAGTATCCCGAGATCATGTCCATGGACGTGATCTTGAAGTAGGTTTTTGCGGATTGCCACTAGAGCAGTTAACTAGTACTTCTGATCCGTCCGATGAACTAGCCCAAACTACCATTATTCCTGTACAATATATAATTGCGTATCTAAAGATATGTGGTAAATTCAACAGAATTATTGGATGATTATAAAGCTGGACATTTTCCCTGATTCTTCGATTCAAGTAAAATCTCGGGGCTACTGACATAGGCATCCCCAATGGGCATGCCAAAGATGGTACCCGGGGTTCACTACAGGTCGAAGAATATGAAGTTTGGAAGCCCAGTTATTACTAAGGAAAGTTAGAGTTGTATTAGGAAAGATAGAGACTTGTAATTTTACGGGACGGGTTAGAAACCCTCCCGGACTCTATAACTTGTGATTACGAAATCCTCGGCTCCGCCTCCTATATAAGGAGGAGTCGAGGGACAAAGAAAGGATCGAATCAATTGTCAACACAACCCTAGTTTCTTAATCGTCGAGTACTTTTCGGCTGAAACCTTCGAGATCTACTTGCCCTCTACTTCCAACGAAACCCTAGTCTACAATACGTAGGCATTGATAAGTTAATACCTTGTCACCGAGCCTGATGACGATGACGAAACACGCGGGCCAATCACGGATGGCGACACAGGCTACTGATCTATGTAGCAGTAATTGTGAGGCTAGCCTATTTGTAATAACTCTGTGTAATAGTGATTGTCCAGCTAGGTTATTTGTAAGAACTCCGTGCTATGTTTGAGAGAACTCTATGCTAGCTATTTGTTGCTTCCACTAATTAATGTTCATCTATTTGCATTATTGTTGCTTTCACTAATGTTCATCTACTTATATCTTTGTTGCTTTCACTAATATTCATCTCTTTACATTGCATACTAATAAACCACTCTCTTCATTTGTGTTTGCAGGTGATTGAAACATGCCGCCAAAAAAAGGGGTGGCGGTCTTAAAAAGAAGCTTGCGGACTTGGTAGGTGTAGGGACTTCGAGGCGGGGCCGACCTACTAGCCCCCCTCCTAGCCCCCCTCCTGTCGCTACCACAACGCGGCCGCGTAGGAAGAATGCGACGCGGGTACTCACTCCTAGTCCTAGCCCCCCTCCCGCAGCCGATGATGATGATGAGGTGGAGGATGGGAGTGAGGAGGACCAGGAGCAGCACGGGGGTGGGGAGGACCAGAGCAAAGACGTAGGGTAAAGGGGAGGGCGAGCTAAAGACGGGGTGGGATGACGAGGAGGAGGAGGCGAGGGACGAGGAGGACCTCTCGGAGGATGAGGGCTTGGGGGACTTACCGTTCGAGCATGATCCAAACCTAGTTTGGCAAGCGCCGGCGGAGCACCACTACGTTGCAGCTGTGGAGAGGCTGAGGCCACGTGATAAGAGGCCATATCAGCGTGGGAAAACACAGCTCCCCGCGCTGAAGAAGTGGCCCTATAGTCATGTTGTTCTAGAGCCCGCTGGAAGGAGGTACATGTTAATTTTGGCATTTCGTTATCGCAATTTTATCATTATCAAAATTATTATCACATACATATTGATGTTGTCGTTTCATGGTGCAGTTCGTTCAAGTTTGAAGACCCGTCGCAGAGGCCGCCACGTGGGTACGCGAACATCCTTGGGGGCCTACTTAGAAGGTATTTCCCTGGGCTAGTCGATCTACTGGTGGCTGCGACATAGCTTGGAGGTGGGCGCACTACAGCCTCGCGGAAGATCCTCTTGGCCGCGGCACCATGGCGGACGTGGTTGTTGGCAAATTCTGGGTACGTGACTTTTGACTTCTTACCATTCATACAGTCTCCTTGGTTGACAGTACGTGCACTAATGCCCCTTGTTTTACCTATGTGCATGGTTGCAGAGATACTGACACGAGACATCGGTTAACAGACAAGCGGGGAGAGCGATTTACCCAGGTTCGGAGCCCTCGATGAGGTAAAACCCTTACGTCCTTCCTGTCTGATCTTGATTATGAAAATATTGGGTTACAATGGGGTGCCGAAGGTTTCGACTGTGATCTCGTCGAGAGGCTAAGTGTTACGGCGACCTAGTTCTAGACTTCTGGTGGCTAAAGTTGCTATGATTGATTCTGTCCCTCGGCAGCCCCTCTCTTGGCCTTTATATAGGAGGCCAGGTCCCAAGAGATCTGTCCGGGTACGACTAGGTTTACAAAAGGCCTAGCTCTATACTTTCCTTGTTCGGCTCCTCTTCGTCTTGTATTTCAAGGAATCTTCCGCAGCACCATCCTAGTGGCCCACCTTGCCATCGGCTGTCTTCATGGGCCTCGCTGGGCCGTACAGATAGGGAAATGTCGGTTACCCGAAGGGTAATGCCCACGCCAGTAGCCCCCGAGTGTCTAGCCGAAGATTTTTCGGGTAGAGACTAAATCATGCCTCCACTGAACGTTCTTCTCCCTTGATTGTTCTTGTCCTTCTTGTAACAACATCGTCTTCTTTTATCGGGTGCGCGTCCAGCGCTCCGATGGGAGAAGCCCCCCGAGTCTAGGTGCGGATGCTTGTGATCCGTGCGTAGACTCAAGGTGTGCTACTCTCAGGCTTGTTTATTCTGCCTGAAGCTTCTTTCAGGTCTTCATTGATCACCCGATACATTTTAATCTGGGCTTGTATTTTTCAATAAGGTTTGAACGCGTAAAGGATATTGAGTAACGTGCCCAGCTTTGCTGGTTAACTGTCGATGGCAAAACAACGTTACTCTACACAGAATCAAGTCCCCGGGCATGATCCTGGAGCAAGGTTTTACATGGTGCGCGTCAGCGCTCCCGATGTGTAGCCAGTCGGGCACGGGCGCTTGTGGCTCGGAGTGCGAACTCAGTGACTTTTTCTTCAAAGAGTTTCTTCACAGGAGCCATCTTGAGTTCAAGTTTATCAGTGCCGTCATGCGCTCCCGATGAGTAGCCAGAGTCTGATCGGATCTTGATCCGTGCATAGACTCAAGTTGACTCACCGTCTTTTCCCTTTCTTTGGTTGCTTTCAACGGGCTTCCGCGGCGTCCGCGATGACGCAGCCGCTGCTTTACCAGTTTGATTGACAAGAGCGTGGCTGACAGGCCCATCCTACTTTTGCGTGGTCCTATTTTCAAGAAACGACCGCTGCTGGCGTACAGTTACCGAGGCGTCTCCTCGATTTCTGCAATCTATGATGAAAAAAGGGGCCTCTTAATCAATCGGAGATAACGACACGTGCCCACTCATTCCTTAATGTTTCTTTGCGATTTATAATCTTTCAGATCAAGCTTTCCGAGTCATTCTCACTGTAGAGCTTTCATCTTCCTCCCACTCATAATATAATAGCACACACCGATACCTAGTCATCAATGGTAGCAGAAAACCCCACTGCCATCTCGGCTGATTGCAGTCAGCAGTGCCTTGTCCACTTCTCCCAAATCACCGAGAGGCCATCGGCACTCACCATTTCCAAGCACATCAACCTCAGTTGAATTCTCTGGTGGCCTAATCCAGCCATTAGAGTCCACACCAGAGCAGAGAGAGTGTTGATGACCACTGGACCATCTCTTTGACAGAGATGTCATTCTCAAGTGCGATCTCACATTTAACCCCTCCCATAGTTTAATATGATGTTCTATAGTTCTTATTTTGAGGTCTTTGTGCCTGCCCAATTCTTCCCTATATACTACTGAATTGAGATCCTTCTGTGGTGACCCCAACTCAATCCTTCACCTTGCCATTTTATCACCCTTTGCGAAGCGTTTTTGGGCATTGCTCACTTTGGGTTGTGGAAGAAAATTTTCTTCGTGAAAAGATACAACAGTAGTAATGGATCTTTTGGGAGTTGGGTTTGTTGCTCGTAAAGAGGTTAACTACTTCAACTTTCCGATGAGAGAATCTGTGCAAGGATGGAGACTGAAGTGGTTCTATATTAGAGACTCTTCATCAGTCGAATATCAGCTTCCTCGCTTCTCCGATGTTCACGAGGCCAAGCCTAAGCAATCCTGGAAGAATATCCTTTCGCCCGACGAAAAGCCAGCGGTCGACATATTATTTAATAAATTTATGCTGATCAAAGAAGCTGACGGCCAAACCATGATAAGCACAGAGGTAGCCGCTATGTTTCTGAAGCGTCGAATCCAACCAATCATGGTTAGGGCTCATCCGATGTGGTTATATTCGGGTCCCAAGGATGAGACTAGGATAAATATAGCCGAACTATCAGAAAAGGAACTGCTTGATGAAGTTCGGCGCCTCACTCTCTTCAGCCAAGAAGATTCAATCCCGCTGATATCTTCCCATCCACCATTTGATGCTGATCATCCGCCAATGGAGGTAAATTTTCCTCTCCATACTCTTATTGCGCTGTTTCCCTTGATCAATGTGACTGCCATTGTCCTTACTTGTTTTACCTTTGACAGAATCCCATAGATCCTGATTACTTGCAAGACCTGCCGAACGATACTTCCGAGAGAGGAGATTCCTCAGTCCCCGTGGGGTTCCATACTGAAGGAACACAAGCTCAAAGGATAGTACGTGATCTGATGAATTCTGGAGCTGATTTTATCAATCCCTCATCCCCAACCAACGATATTAGCGACACGAGGCGGGGTCAATGCGTGATGACGACTGATCATGCTGCCTTTGTTGAGTGGTATTGGAGGGGCCAAAGCCGCTTTGTGAAGGGTCATCGGGCGGTTTCATAGATGAAGATGATCTCTGTGATCCTAAAGACCTTGCTTCTTTTCCCAGAATTTGTATTCCATTCACATTCTCTTCTGGACTTTGCCAATTTTTCCCTTTTTCGTAGCGACGAAGGTATCATCGAACCTCCGTCCAAGAAGGCCAAGTCTAGCGCTGTTCTGCCTAAACTTGCAGCCAGGGCTTCGACCCTTGCCGGCCCCGCAGCCCAGATGTCCATTGCTTCTCCCTTTCAAAGGGAAGGATACTCCTTGACCCCGTCGGCAACTCCCTTCTTTAGGGAAATACCTTGAGTCTTCATACATAGCTCTTCCTGAATAAATCTTGGCTAATAGTTTTTCGTCTGACACCTGTTTTTATTTCCTAAGGATCTGCGGGCAGTCATATCGTCTTTAGAGGCTTTCGCCTCTCAATACACTTCCTTGGAAGCTGACAAGGCCCGTCTGCAAGAGGAGGTCAAATCTTCCTCGTGAAAACTAGAAGGTGCAACAAAGATAGCTGCCAAAGCACGCCAGGAAGTTGACTCCCTAAAGAGGGAGCTTGAGGAGTTCAAGAAGAGGCTGAAGGATGAAGAGGCTTCCAGGCTGACCGCTGAGGCTTGGGCGATTGAGCGGGATGATCTTCTTCGTCAATCTTCCTTGGCCTTGCTTGGTGATTCCCTTTCTGCTCTTTTGTTGATTATTAACTCGCGGATGCTATCCTTTGCTAATGGATCCCTTTTATTTCGTTTCTCACAGAGGCCGCTGAAATTCATGTTGAAGCCCTGGACAAGCTCCCGAGCAATTCCCAGCGAATGCCTTGTCGATGACTCTTGCATCCCATCAGCTCACGCGGGACCTCCTTCAGAAGGGCAAGGGAGCCATGGCATGGATGCACTCGATGATTGATACGTCTCAAACGTATATATAATTTCTTATGTTCCATGTTTGTTTTATGACAATACCTACATGTTTTTGTTCACACTTTATATCGTTTTGATACATTTTCCGGAACTAACCTATTAGCAAGATCCGAAGGGCCAGTTGCTGTTTTTTGCTGTTTTTGGTTTCAGAGATCCTAGTAAGGAAAATATTCTCGGAATCGGACGAAATCAATGCCCAGCATCCCTATTTTCCACGAAAGCTTCAGAACGGCGAGCAGTGAGGGGGGGCCACGAGGCCACCAGATGACGAGGAGTAGCTGTGACCAGGGCACAGGCGCGCCCCCTGTGTGTCACCGCCTCGTCCAGCCTTAAGGCTCCGCCTCTTCGCCTATATATAAAGGTCCTCGACCTAAATCTTCGATACGGAAAAGCCACGGTACGAGAACCTTCCAGAGCCGCCGCCATTGCGAAGCCAAGACTGGGGGACAGGAGTCTTTGTTCCGGCATGCCGCCGTGACGGGGAAGTGCCCCCGGAAGGCTTCTCCATCAACACCACCGCCATCTTCATCACCGCTGCTGTCTCCCATGAGGAGGGAGTAGTTCTTCCTCGAGGCTAAGGGCTGTACCGGTAGCTATGTGGTTAATCTCTCTCCTATGTACTTCAATACAATGATCTCATGAGCTGCCTTACATGATTGAGATTCACATGAGCTTTGTATCACTATTAGTCTATGTGCTACTCTTGTGATGTTATTAAAAGTAGTCTATTCCTCCTTCACGGTGTAATGGTGGCAGTGTGTGCATCGTGTAGATTATGATCATAATCTCTTATAGGTTATGGAGTTAATTATTACTATGATAGTATTGATGTGATTTATTCCCCCTTCATAGTGTAAAGGTGATAGTGTGTATACTATGTTAGTGCTCGGTCTATTTTGCAAAGATCTATTATACTTAAATATAAATGCTGAATGTTGTGGTGCTTGTTAACTCCGGCTTGAGGGGGCTCTTGTAGCCCTACACAGTGAATGGTGTTTGTTATCAAACAAGAGTATGTGTAGCACAAGTGAGGAGAAGTTATTTATTTATTATGTGATCAATGTTGAGAGTGTCCATAGTGAAAGTATGATCTCTAGGCCTTGTTTCCAAATACTGCAATCATCGCTTGTTTATTGTGTTTTATTGCATCTTTACTTCCTGCAATATTACTACCATCAAGCCATGCACGTAACCAAGCACTTTTACGGCGCCGTTACTACTGCTCATATTCCTCCATATTCCTTGTATTTCACTATCTCTTCGTTGAACTAGTGCACCTATACATCGGACAAGTGTATTAGGTGTTGGGGACATAAGAGACTTCTTGTATCGTGATTGCAGGGTTGCTTGAGAGGATATCTTTGACCTCTTCCTCCACGAGTTCGATAAACCTTGGGTGATCCACTTAAGGAAACTTGCTGCTGTTCTACAAACCTGTGCTCTTGGAGGCCCAACCTACCAGAATAGAAGCACCCGTAGACATCAAACGCACCCAAGGCGCCGTTGCCGAGGAGGAAAGGTAAAAGGCACTCATACTCTGGTCAGGTAACTAAGTACTTTTCTGTTGCCGTTGTGTGTGTGTGCTCGGCTATTTCCTTTAGATCTTGCAATTGCATTTTTTGTTTCTTGTTAAACACTAGTAAGGCATAATGGAAAACATCTGTGAAGCTTTTAAACTATTTCTGAGTCAAGACATGAATGGTTTAATGCGAAAATTAAACTATGGAACCTTATTTGCATGCTAGTAGCAATGATATTAGTATAAAAAGCTTTGAACACCATTGTTGCTATTGAAATATAGAAAATTCTAAGCTTGGGGAGGTCGGTTTTGATGAAAATGATCTCTTTAGCCCTCCAGGTATTGAGGAGAAAGTTTATGTTGATTATGATATGCCTCCTATTTATGATGATTATAATGATAGTGGTCTTTTGGTGCTGCCTACTATGGAGAGTAAATTTTATTATGATTATACTATGCCTCCTACACTTGATGAGAATAATAATGATAGCTACTTTGTTGAATTTGCTCCACTACAACTAATAAAATTGATTATGCTTATGTGGAGTAATGATACTTTTATGCATGAGAATAAGAATGCTTTATGTGATACTTATATTGTTGAGTTTGTTCATGATGCCTCTACTGAAAGTTATTATGAGAGGAAAATATGGTTGTAGAAATTTTCATGTTACTAAAACACCTCTCTATATGCTGAAATTTTGAAGTCACACTGGTTTTATCTTCCTATGCTTGTTACTTTGCTCTTCATGAACTTGTTTATTTACAATATTCCTATGCATAGGAAGCATGTTAGACTCAAATGTGTTTTGAACTTGCTTTTTGATGCTCTCTTTTGCTTCAACTCTCATCCTTGTGCGAGCATCGTTAAAATTGCTGAGCCCATCTTAATGGCTATAAGAAAAGAACTTCTTGGAGATAACCCATGTGTTTATTTTGCTAATGTTTTGTTGTGTCTTGGAAGTTGTTACTACTGTGGCAACCTCTCCTTATCTTATTTTATTGCATTGTTGTGCCAAGTAAAATCTTTGATTGTAAGGTTGATACTAGATTTGGATTACTGCGTAGAAACAGATTTCTGTCTGTCACGAATTTGGGCAGGGTTCTCTGTAGGTAACTCAGAAAAAATCTTCCAATTTCACGTCGTGATTGATCCTCAGATATGTACGTAACTTTCATTCAATTTGAGCATTTCATCTGAGCAAGTCCAGTGCCTCTAAAAAATTCTTCTTATGGACTGTTCTGTTTTGACAGATTCTGCCTTTTATTTTGCATTGCCTCTTTTGCTTTGTGTTGGATGGTTTTCTTTGTTCCATTGACTTCCAGTGGCTTTATTGCAATGTCCCGAAGTGTTAAGAATGATTGTGTCACCTCTGAACATGTAGAATTTTTGATTATGCACTAACCCTCTAATGAGTTTGTTTGAGTTTGGTGTGGAGGAAGTTTTCAAGGGTCAAGAGAGGAGTATACTATGATCAAGAAGAGTGAAGAGTCTAAGCTTGGGGATGCCCCGTGGTTCATCCCTGCATATTTCAAGAAGACTCAGCGTCTAAGCTTGAGGATGCCAAGGCATCCCTTCTTCATCGACAACTTACCAATCAGGTTTCTTCGCTTGAAACTATATTTTTATTCGGTCATCTTATGTACTTTACTTGGAGCGTCTGTTTGTTTTTGTTTTGTTTGAATAAATTCATGCTTGTGTGGGAGAGAGACACGCTCCGCTGTTTCGTATGAACACATATGTTCTTAGTTCTATCTTTAATGTTCATGGCGGAGTTGAAAACTGCTTCGTTAATTGCTATATGGTTGGAAACGGAAAATGCTTTATGTGGTAATTGGTATAATATCTTGAATAATTTGATACTTGGCAATTGTTGTGCTCATCATGTTTAAGCTCTTGCATCATGAACTTTGCACCCATTAATGAAGAACTACATAGAGCTTGTTAAAATTTGGTTTGCATGATTGGTCTCTAGAGTCTAGATATTTTCTGGTTAAGGTGTTTGAACAACAAGGAGACGATGTAAAGTCTTATAATGCTTACAATATGTTCATATGTGAGTATTGCTGCACCATTTTATACTTGAGTTTGCTTCAAACAACCTTGCTAGCCAAAGCCTTGTACCGAGAGGAGAATACTTCGTGCATCCAAATCCTTGAGCCAAATCCATGCCATTTGTGTCCACCATACCACCTACTACATGGTATTTCCTGCGTTCAAGCAAATACTTCATGTGCTACCTTTAAACAATTCAAAAGCTATTATCTCTTGTTGTGTCAATGTTTTATAGCTCCTTGAGGAAGTATGTGGTGTTTTATCTTCTCGATCTTGTCATTTACTTCGGACAGACTTTCACAATGGACTAGTGGCTTCATCCGCTTATCCAATAATTTTGCAAAAGAGCTGGCAATGGGTTCCCAGCCCCAATTAATTAACTTGCATTAATAATTCTCTTCACATGCTTTGCCCTGATCTATCAGTAAGCAACTTAATTTTGCAAATAGACACTCCTCCACGGTATGTGAATGTTGGAAGGCACCGAGGATTCGGTTAGCCATGGCTTGTGTAAGCAAAAGGTTGGGAGGAGTGTCATCTATAAATAATGAAACTAAAATACATGTGTAAACAAAAGAGAAGAGGGATGATCTACCTTACTGGTAGAGATAACGTCCTTCATGGGAGCCGCTCTTGAAAGTCTGGTTGATAAGGTAGTTAGAGTACCCATTACCATTCGTTGACAACAACAAACACCTCTCAAAACTTTACTTTTATGCTCTCTATATGATTTCAAAACTTAAAAAGCTCTAGCACGTGATTTAATCCCTACTTCCCTCTGCGAAGGGCCATTCTTCTACTTTATTGTTGAGTCAGTTTACCTATTCCTTCTATCTTAGAAGCAAACACTTGTGTAAACTGTGTGCATTGATTCTTACATGTTTACCTATTGCACTTGTTATATTGCTTTATGTTGACAACTATCCATGAGATATACATGTTACAGTTGAAAGCAATTGCTGAAACTTAATCATCCTTTGTGTTGCTTCAATGCCTTCTACTTTGAATCTATTGCTTTATGAGTAACTCTTATGCAAGTCTTATTGATGCTTGTCTTGAAAGTATTATTCATGAAAAGTCTTTGCTATATGATTCATTTGTTTACTCATTATCTTCATCATTGCTTCGAATCGCTGCATTCATCTCATATGCTTTACAATAATGTTGATCAAGATTATGTTGGTAGAAGGTCACTTAAGAAATTATCATTGTTATCGTTTACCTACTTGAGGGCGAGTAGGAACTAAGATTGGGGATGCTTGATACGTCTCAAACGTATCTATAATTTCTTATGTTCCATGCTGTTTTATGACAATACCTACATGTTTTGTTCACACTTTATATCGTTTTGATGCATTTCCGGAACTAACCTATTGACAAGATGCCGAAGAGCCATTCTGTTTTCTGCTGTTTTGGTTTCAGAAATCCTAGTAAGGAAATATTCTCGGAATCGGACGAAATCAATGCCCAACCATCCTATTTTTCCACGAAGCTTCGGAGAACACCGAGAGCCAGCAGGGCCCACAGGGCCACTAGATGATAGGGTGGCGCGGCGGGGGCCTGGGATGCGCCCCCTATTGTGTCACACGCTCAGCCTTCGACTCCGCCTCTTCGCCTATATAAGGTCCTGACCTAAATCTTCGTGGAAAAGCCACGGTGAGAAACCTTCCGAGCCGCCGCCATCGCGAAGCCAAGATCTGGGGGACATGAGTCTCTGTTCCGGCATGCCGCCGGACGGGGAAGTGCCCTCGGAAGGCTTCTCCATCAACACCACCGCATCTTCATCAACGCTGTTTGTCTCCCATGAGGAGGGAGTAGTTCTTCCTCGAGGCTAAGGGCTGTGCGGTAGCTATGTGGTTAATCTCTCTCTATGTACTTCAATACAATGATCTTATGAGCTGCCTTCATGATTGAGATTCATATGAGCTTTGTATCACTATTAGTCTATGTGCTACTCTTGTGATGTTATTAAAGTAGTCTATTCCTCCTTCACGGTGTAATGGTGACAGTGTGTGCATCGTGTAGTACTTGGCGTAGGTTATGATCATAATCTCTTGTAGGTTATGGAGTTAATTATTACTATGATAGTATTGATGTGATTTATTCCCCCTTCATAGTGTAAAGGTGACAGTGTATGCTATGTTAGTACTCGGTTTAAATTGCGAAGATCTATTATGCTCTAAAGGTTACTTAAATATGAACACCGAATGTTGTGGCGCTTGTTAACTCCGGCTTGAGGGAGCCCTACACAATGAATGGTGTTTGTTATCAAACAAGAGTATGTGTAGCACAAGTGAGGAGAAGTTATTTTTTTATTATGTGATCAATGTTGAGAGTGTCCACTAGTGAAAGTATGATCCCTAGGCCTTGTTTCCAAATACTGCAATCATCGCTTGTTTCTTGTTTCTGCATCTTTACTTCCTGCAATATTACTACCATCAAGCACTTGTGCAAGCACTTTTCTGGCGCCATACTACTGCTCATATTCATTCATACCACTTGTATTTCACTATCTCTTCGCGAACTAGTGCACCTATACATCCGACAAGTGTATTAGGTGTGTTGGGGACACAAGAGACTTCTTGTATCGTGATTGCAGGGTTGCTTGAGAGGGATATCTTTGACCTCTTCCTCCCTGAGTTCGATAAACCTTGGTGATCCACTTAAGGGAAACTTGCTGCTGTTCTACAAACCTCTACTCTTGGAGGCCCAACACTGTCTACAAGAATAGAAGCACCCGTAGACATCAATGATCTTCCCCAAGATTAATCAAGAGAAGACTTTGGGGCAACTGATTGACGCTTTCGCCGTCAACACCAAAGAAGTCATCGAGGTATTCAAACGTACTTCACGTACCTATGGCGCCCTCCTAGCCTTCCAACTCATGATGGGTCATGGCTTCAAGGCCGATATTGAAGAGATGTCTAAAGAACTGCCGAAAGAGCAAGATGGGCAACTTGTCGACCTGGGTGTCTTTAAAACTTTGGCTCTTAAGTGTGCCCGCCAACTCCTTGAGCTGGTTTCGGCAAAGAAATCGCCAGTTGGTCCAAGTTTATCAAACCAGACCCAAGCCCCTTGATTCTTGTAATAAACTTCTTTTTGGCTTGATTTGAAACAATGTCCTGCCGTAAGACTTGTGGTTGTAATAAATTCCATGCTAGCAATGTTGCTAGTGTACTTTTATTATGACATTTTTACTTGCACTCTCCCGATGGGAGTAACTTCCAATGCTGAAGCGATACGATCCATCATGCCCTGTTTTGCAGGTTTTCCTGTGCCTGCATTTGTCGATGATTCTTCGGGTGCTTTTCTGAAGAGTGATCGACTCCAGCGTATGAAGGATCAGATTGCGCAGATGGAAACGGATTTGCGCAGTACTTATGCCTTGGCCACCATTATCAAAAAGAAGAGCGAGATTGCGGCTGACGTAGAGTGCTATGCTCTTACTAAATTACATACGGCCACCGAAAGTTTAAACTGTAAGCTCCCTGGTCCTTTTGCTCCTTGTTTTTCTTCAAAATGCATCGTCTGAACTCCCCTTGTTTCCTTTGCTAGTCATAGCTCTAAACCGTGCTGAGGAGAACAAGCGGATTCGCGAGCGTGTGAACGCATTGACCCAGCTATCATCGGCAGATGAGGTTTTCTGGAAAGAGCACTCGAAAGCTTCGGCTGTCGTGAAGTTCCAAGATCGGGTCCAGCAGGTCCATCGCTTCTTCGACAAGTGCTACAAGGGGCTGAGACTAATATGGAAGACAATGTTTCCGTTGAACACGGTCCCTCCCACGCTGTTGACTCTAATGTCAGAGTTTAGTAACACCAAGAAGATTCGAAACTTGGTGCGAGCTCAAGTTTTTGCAGGAGCCAGATTTACACTTGCCCTCGTCCTTGCGCGCTATCCTTCGGCAAACCTGCTGACTATTGCCAATGCGGTGGGTGATTTGGAGTCGCTATACCTGAAAGTAGTACTGCCTACCAATATAATTGTCGATAGGCTTGAAGAGAATTCGAAGACACCTGAAGACAAAGAAGCTCCACAAGAGTAATTCAGGGTCAAGCTCTTATTGTAAATAAAAGACTTTGGATATTACATCCGAGTGTTTAAGTTTTAAACTATTTGGTAGGTGCATATATATGCACTTTTACCATGTTAATGCCGTTGGCAGATTTTTGGAGGAGCAAATCTTAATTACACGTTTAAGCGTATGTGAGTTCGTTGGTCAGCAAATTATTTGAGTGATCAGCTCGTGTTGCGGGTCTTGGTAAACCCGTTGTGTGCGCAACTTTGCTTTCAACCGATGCATGTCTTGACAGCAGCTCCCGAGTATATCGGGAGCACTAGCTCTGCCGATGACCTCGTCGTTCTTTGATACTTCCATAAGTAAAGTACCGAACGTGGATCGTAATTATACATATTCCCTGATCCTTGCTATTTTCGGCACTCTTCGAGGCATCTATAGCAAAGGAAAAGAGTAGGGTCCTTGTTGCTTTCGCGTCCTTTAGCACTCGTAATTTCAGAGGCTATCTGAATCGCAAACTTTGGACGTATTCTTCATTGCCCCAGTGTTCGCCGAAATATGCGAACAAGGCTCGTAATGATGTTGTTCGGGTGTTCCGAATTACGGCAATGCTTTTTGTAAGGAAACAAAACTTAAGTTCTCATTAATAAAGCAAGGAACTGAGGGGCGAAAAAGAACCCTGTTGAAAAGAAAGGAAAAACTAAATGTTATCCATCCGCTTAAGTAAGGGGAGGGTTCTTCTTATCTTCTGGCTTGTCCACCGCGTCAGCGATTTTTGAAGCGTCATTGATTTCGGCAGGGATCTTGACAGTGATAGCCAGTGTTTTGTTTTCTCCTATGGCCGCTGTGCCATCGGCTGCCAAAGTTTTTACTGTCGAAGCTTCTAAAGTGAGGTCAGCTGGCTTCTTCTTCGTCTTCCTGACGCGTTCATCTTCCTTACTATCGTGTGCCGATGATTTTGAAGGGAGGTCAATAACTTCCTGCATGACCCCAAACTTTGCAGCGATCCTCTGGAAATCATGATCACAATTATCCGAGCGAAAAACTTCCATAGACTGTGATGTTTGTCCCTGCTGTTCCCACATTTCCTCAGTTTGAGGTATGCGTAATGTGGCACAGCGATGAACTTGGCATAAGCTGATCTTCCGAGGTATAGCATGGTATCGTGATTCCCAATTTACCACCTCAAACTCGATATTTTCCTTCCTGGTTGTCGGGTTTTCCAAAGACAACGTTCAGGATAAACTTTGCCAATAGAGTACGCCGGCGAGGTGGGGAGGATCCCATGGAAACAGGTATCTTTCTCTTCTAGCATCCTCATCGTGATTCCCATACTTTTGATCGTGTCGAGGAATATCAAGTTTAGTCCGCTTCCACCATCCATGAATACTTTGCTCATCTTAAAGCCTCCAATTTGCGCCTCAACTACTAGAGCGGCATGTCCTGGCTTTGGAATTGTCATCGGATGATCTGCTCTGCTGAACGTAATGCTCTGAGATGACCAATCGATGTACTCAGGGATATTGGCCATGATGCTTTCTACCAGGTTGATTTCTTGTGTGAGCTTTTTCATCTCCCTTCTCAAAACACCAGTTCTGTGGATCATGCTCATCTGCCCTCGTGGTGGCGGAAAGGACTCGTTGTTGTTGTGAGGCTGGAACTTGCCGAACCTGGGTGCGGAGGTGGAGGTGGGCGGAGGCGGTAGCCGTTGTTGCCGCTGAATGAGCTTCGCATCTCGATGAACCGCCGACGCCTCTCGAGCAGTGACTTGACTTTTCTTATTGTCTTTAGAGTCAACGTACGCGTGCAAATAGCAAGGAGCGTTTATCTGCTTAGCGAAGGGTAACTCGGGGGTCCTTTGAGGTCGTGGTTTGTAGTTGCTGCGGTTCCCAGAATTGCTCCGATTACACACGTGGTATCGCTACCGAGATATGCCATAGGGTGGCTAAACGAAGTGGTTCCTGAAGGATCTCACGGCGGTATCCGGAAGCGGGTAAGGCACGAGCGACACGGCGACGCACCCAGGTTCCGAGGCCCTCCGGTGGAGGTAAAACCTCTCCCTGCTATGAGTGTATATGATGATCACACAAAACAATGGTGCTCCTAGAGTTGTGTCCGGCTGGCCCTGAGAGGCTAAGGGAGATGATGATCTCTCTCCACAGGGCAGCTCTGTAGGTAGGTGAAAGCAATAAAATGATCGATCCCCCCGCACGAAGAGGGGGTAGAGCGGCTTATATAGGCACCGGCGACCTTACATATAAGACCCTATAGCTTTACGGGCCGGCTTGGCCGGCCTCGGCTTCCGCTCCTTCCCGAGGCGGTGACGCCAGGAGTGGTTGGGGCATCGTGGCCTGTCCCATCCCGGCTGCCACGGTCAGCGGTATGGAGGAGGTGTCCGTCGCCGGCGCCCACCGTAGCCACGGATCGTCGTAAGCCCGACGGGCTCATCCATCGCGCGCACTATTGCTCCACAAAGGCCCGTTTACGAAGATGGAGTCACATGGACTTTAGGAACCCGGATCACCAACCCGGTTCCTTCCAAGGCAAGACTCGCCCAGCCTCGAGTCGGTCCGAGGTACAAACCCCGCCGGATATGGCTTGTAGAAGCGGCCCAGCTACAGTTGCAGGCCGTAGCCAGGCCGACTAGGACCCAGAGCCAGCCGGCTTCCGGACCAGCCGGCTACGCGCCAGCCGGCTGCTACTCAGCCGGCCTTTGCCGCGAGCCGCCCGTCCTCAAGCCGGCCGCTCCGCGTTCCCTCTACCCGGTCTTCCGACATTAGCCCCTAAGCTGGCAAGGTCCTGCTCTGCATGACCTGTGTAGTTTTCCTGGCTTCTCGAATATATTTGACGGCACTCGGAGGGGCTGACTGAGAATTTCCAGCCGGCCGCGCCCTCATCCGGCTCGCTCTCGCCGGCTGCTTCTAGCCGGCGTACTTGTACAGTTTTTGCTTTCTCGCGAGATCTGATGGCGCCCTCCGCCTTGCTGATGAATTTTGGCTGAGGGAACTTTGTCCGGCTCCGCTGCGGCGCCGAGTTCCGCGCCGGGTCCCGCGCCTCGACTGGACCTGCCCGGTCGCCGGTGCTGCCTGCCTGGTCACATCAATGTTCCCTCCGGATCCGGTGCGGTAATGGGCGACGTGGTGTGGCCGTTTTCACCGTCGTGGACGTGGGAGGAGTTACGCGCAGTTACGGCGCAATAAATCCCGATCGTGGGAGGAGTTACGGCTCATCACTGCCACTTGAGGCCAACCGCCCGCGTCGGGTGGCTATAAAGGGGGAGGCACCGAGGCGGCCACTTGCCATTTCTTCTTCCTCGCACTCTGCTCCTTCGATGGTCTGCGCGCTCGAGCTCGCCGCTGCTCCGGCGAACATCTTCCGCTGGCGAACTCCGGCGGGCGAATCTCCACCGATCCGCCGCCGCCACCCCGCCAATCCGGCGCCACGGGGCCGCGCGTCTCGACGGAGCGTCCTCAGCCGCGCTGTCGCCGCCGCGATCGCAAGGTTCTTCCTCGCCGTTCAGCCTCTCCTGGTCATCTTCTTCCTCGACCTCGTCAATGGCGTCCCCCAGCGGATCGTGGAGGGGCTCCTACATGCGGGAGGATGACATCGAGCGCCTGGTGCGCCTCCGGCGAGTCCCGCGGTCGATCATCACGCGGGTGCCCGGCGAGGAGGTGGAGCCCGAGCCGCGGCCCGGCGAGCGTCGTTCGGCGCGCACCCGACCGCGGGCTGGGCCCAAGCGGCCTTCGCCGTTTCTTCCGTACCCTCGACCACCTCGGCCTTCGCCCGCACCACCGCCGGCCAACGCGCGCGCGCCCTCCCCGAGCTGCTTCGTAGCGTTCATGGAGGCTTACGCGGCTTGTGGCCCGACATCGACTTCTGGAGCCGGCTCTTCTTCTGAAGGCGCGTACTCAACGACGCCGCAGCCTGCGGCGCCGCTCGATCTACACCGGCCTGGTACGCCTTTCTCAAGATCCTCACCGTCGACTCTCGTGAAGAACCGGCAAATGTCATTCTTCTACGTGCGCAACGGGGGAGCTCGTCGACCGGATCAACTCCGCGGAGTTCAATCCGGCTCCCGGGGCCGGCCGGATCAATCGGAGCCACAACGGCCCGCTCGACGGATCCGGACGCGGAGGTGAACCTTCTCTCGACCTCCTCGCGACAGCCACCGCCGGCGGGTCGACTCGTCGAAGATCTTCTTCGCACCATCGCGAGCGCGCCGGTGCTGCCGCTCCAGATGCGCACCCACAAGACGGGCACATGTCCGGCCGGTTCGATCCGAACCGAACGTCCATTGCGCCGCTCAAGGCCCAGGTGGCCAGCCGGGTGAACCACATCACCAAGGCGAACCCATCGGAGGACTGGAGCTAGGCTGGTGCCCTGCGACAGGAACCATCCACCGGCGCGGGTAAGCTTCGTGTCTATGCCATTTTCCGGCTTGCGGCTGCGAGGCCGACTTCCTTTTTCTTCTGCCGACTTCCGGCTATGCTCATGTTTTTCTGTCTTTCTAGGTTTTTGAGCGCCAGAACGCCGAGGACGGCGACCTGGCGACGAAGAGGTGGACGCCGGATCTCGTCGATCCGGCCGACCAAGCCGGCGACCATGCCGGTGATGACGACTCGGGCCGCAGCGCTCGATCTAGGCGGCCGTGGGGAGCATTAACCGCCCTCACCGTAGCACCAGGAGGAGGAGGAGCTGCGACGTCCCCGCACGGGGCCAACCCCCGCCGTGCCTCTGCGCACGAGGCCCGCCAAGCGCCACGGCGACTTCGGCGCGGCGCCCAAGGGCACGAAGAGAGCCGGCTCCACCGCCGCCGCGGAGTCGAGGGCGAAGAAACAGCGCCGGCATCAGCCGAAGAAGGTCCCGGAGCAAGCCGGGTGAGTTCTCTCTCTCTTTTTCTTGTTTGATTCCTTTTCTTTCCTTACTTTTATGCTTATTATCTTTCTCTAGGGCCCCTATCAAGTTTGCCCAGGGCGGCGGCTCCCGGCAAACTCCGCGCGTTACGTCGCCGCTTCCGCGCCAGAGGAGGGAGCAGACGCCGCAGCCTTCCTCGCGTGCACCCACGCCGCCGCCGCCTGCGACAGGGGCTTCTTCCTTTGCCGTGCCGCTGGCCTCCGCGCCCGATCGCGGCCTGCGGGTCGAGCCAACGCGGCAGCCGACGCTGGACGACATGTTCCCGCGCCGGACACCTCTTCTGGATCCAGCCGCCCGGGCCGGGCATGCCGCCTTCAGCCGGGGCCGGAGCCGGCGGGGCTGCCCCTAGGACTGGCGCTGGCAGGGCCACGCCGCCTGCGGCCGGAGCCGGCAGCAGGCCCACCGTGGTGGAGTTGGACGAGAGTCCGGAGGGGGCGCCCCAGGCGCCGGAGACAACTGGGGCTACTCTACTCCCGGTCCTCGCGCGCCCGCCTCCTCGCCAGCCCCGCGCTTAATCTCTGCCCCGCGCGACACTCAGTTTTGGCCGGTGAGATCTGGGGACCTATGGCCCGACGGCAACACAATGAGCAAAAACTGGACCCGTGGTCTAGGACGCCGCCACCGACAAGCGTCCGCCTCCGACTCCAGCTTCGGCTCGGCAGGAACCATGGAGAGGGCCTGGCATCAGGCGAACTCCTGCGAGGTACTCAGCCGGGAGGGGCAGCCTGGCACGGCGCCCATGAAGATGCTTTTCTCCGGCTATCGGGCCAGCCTCAAGATCAAGGCCGCCGAGACCCTTGCCCAACTGGCGACGCTCTGGAGGATGCCGAGAAGGTGTGTTTTCTTTTCTTTTGCAATTTTCTTTGTCCCGTAGCCTCCGAGACGTGGCCCTGGCTGCCCGAAGCCGGGCCCAGGTCTGTTTGCTAAATCGATTCTTTCGTACGGTTGAGAGGTGCGGCGCACCTTCTTGTACAACCAACAGGTAGACCAAATTTACCACAAGGTTAAGATCGAGCGAGCCGCTTTGGCTCGCGAGCCGGGAGGCCGGGCCAAGGGTAAGCTCTATGCTTCTTTCGACTCGATGTCTGTTTCTTTTTTAATCTTAGTTGGCTGACATTTCTTTTCTGCTGCCGCACTTGAGGCCGCCAAGGTCCCGCAGCTGGAGTCGGATTCGAGCCGCCGCGAAGGCTACAAAGGCGCTCGAGAGCGAGCGAGGCGGGCCGATCGCCGCGCCCAAGCCTGCCGGCTGAGCAGAGCTGACAACGGCCGCGCCTCGGGCTGAGAAGAACCACATCACCGAGCTCAACTCCCTCAGGTCGGCGGAGAAGGAGAAGGTGGATGATCTGAGCCGGCGGCTGTCGGAGGTGGAGAAGCAGCGGCTTGTGCTGCAGGAGGAGGTCACCGCCAAGTCTACGGAGCTGACGGCCACCGCCAAGCGTTGGACCGACGATTTCAGCGCGCTTGATCGCGGCTTGGCGGGTGAGTGCATCTTTATGTTCCTTCCCTTTGCCGGCTTTCGGCTGTCGGCTGCCGATTTTCGTTGGTAGCCGGCAGCAGAAACTTCTTATTCCTTCGCTACCCCGTCTTCGGGCTGGTGGCAGTCGGTTCTTGCCGGCTGCCGCCAGGCTTTTCCTTTTGGCTTAGGACTTCGAAAATTTGCATTTTTCAGCTTATTTCGGCTTTGATGGTTTCTGACTTGCTTCTTCTTCTTGCAGCGGCCTTCCCGGAGACGCAGGAGGCGGCTTTGGCAGCCGTTGGCGTCGCGCGCGATTCCAGGAGGCGGGAAACCGGCGAGGGCAGCTCGGAGTACTTCTCCATGGAGGACCATCTGGCGTCCATGGCTGCCCGCATCGAGCCCGTCACCAAGCTCGGCTGGGAGCTGCGGAAGGCGGCCGAAGAGCTGGTGCCCATGCTGTGGCCTGGGGAGGCGGCGCCGCAAGACATCTCCGGCCTCATCTCTTCGATGGAGCGGGCGCCGGACCGCTTCCTCGACTGGAAGGAGTCGGCCACGCGCGCTGGTGCCGACATGGCGCTGTCCTTCGTCCTCTCCTGGTACAACGAGGTGGACCTGGGGCAGCTTGAGTTCCGGCGAGCCGGCGTGGAGGACAAGCTCCCGGCTGAGCTCAAGGCCGCCCGCCTTGCTCGAGCCAGCACCATCGCCGGCTTCGTCGACAAGGCCCTCTTCGTCGCGGACCCGAACCCTCCTCCATCCGATGAAGAATACATGGATGATGAGGAGGCGGAAGACGTGCCTGAGGACGACCCGGCCGCCGGCTCCACTGATGCCCCTCCGGCTTAGATTTCCTGCTTTTCAGTTGACAGTTTATTAAATCCCCGGGATGCCGGGTGCAGATGTAAGACAATATTATCGCCTTTTAATTATGCCACACTTTAATGTGTTTGTTAACCAATTATGTGTCGAGTTGCTTTTTCTTTCGACTCGTTCGCTTTTTCCCATCCGCCCCACTTTTTGGCTGTGCCCTTGCCGGCCGTACGTCCGACTTGCGGTCCTCGCCGGATCAAGAGCGTGCCGCCGGGTGAGGCCGATAGTATTTCACTCGAACGAGCTGAAAAATCCGGCACTTATGGGAAAGTTGCAAGTCAACTCGTTTACTTTCCCTTAGTCGTTTTTCGCGTGCCGGCTCACTAGGCCTTACTCCCGCCAGACGGACAGCCGGGTTGCGGTCCGTAGCTGGTCGGAAGCCGGCTGTCTAAACCGGATCACGTTACTGAGCCGACTGCGTGAGAGGGTTCAAGCCAATTGGCGAAACAAGGTAAAGTACGCGAAAAACTTGTCGGAAACGGCGCTCTTGGCGCGAGCTTTTTCATAACTCACAAAAGGGATACAACATTCCTGCTCTCATGCGTAAAATGGGCGGAGTAACCTGACATTCCAGGGATGTTTAGTCTCCTCGTCAGCCTTGTCCGGCTTGTTTTTCTTAGCTTCTTGGGCATCTATGAGATAGTAGGAATCATTGCCTACTGCCTTGCTCTCGATGAAGGGACCCTCCCATGGGGATGCTAGTTTATGCTGTCCGGCTGTCCGTTGGATCAGCCGGAGCACTAGGTCTCCTCGGAATGCTTAAGGGCTGGACCTTCCGGCTGTGATAGCGTCGGAGGCTTTGCTGGTAGATAGTAGATCTAGACTCAGCCAGCAGCCGGGCCTCTTCGACCAGGTCGACTCCATCTTCGCGAGCTTCTTTGGCTTCAAGCCTGTGGTAGAGCTTGATCCTGGCGCGTCGTGCTCTGACATCGCCTACAGATTTGCCGCCAGATACGAGGAAAATGGTGTGAAGCCGACTGAGCGATTTGTCGTTGTGCGCAGGCTCCACAACAGCACATTGGGCAGTTCTTCAATCCAAAGAAATTCCGGTCTGCCGAGCGGCTCCACTACAATGGGCTCGATGCCGGCTAGACCAAGCCGTTAGGGCCTTTTCCACTTGTCCGCTGGACTCGGGTGTGCCACAGAGGATAGGGCCATCCGGATTCCCATTTCCCTGCATAGCGCGAGAAGATGCCTTGGGAGAAGTTGGTGTCGTTGTCGGTGATGATGGTGTGGGGGTAGCCGAATCTCACAATGATTTCCTTGAGGAATGTGACGGCTGTGGAGCCGTCCAGCTTCTTGATTGGCTTGGCTTCGATCCACTTGGTGAATTTATCAATCATCACCAAGAGATGTGTCATGCCGCCTCGCGCTGTTCTGAATGGGCCCACCATATCCAAGCCCCATACGGCAAATGGCCATGTGATGGGGATGGTTTTCAAGGCGAAAGCCGGCTGGTGTCTCTGCTTTGCGAAGCGCTTGACAGCCGTTGCACTTCTTCACCAAATCTTCGGCGTCTCTGAGCGCAGTCGGCCAGTAAAAGCCGTGCCGGAAGGCTTTGGCCACTATGGCTCGGGAGGAGGCGTGGTGGCCGCACTCACCCTGATGGATTTCCCGTAGGAGTTCAATCCCTTCAGCCGGCTCGACGCACCGCTGGAACACCCACTTACGCTGCGTTTGTACAACTGGTGGTTGATGATGGTATAGGCCTTGGCCCTTCTCTCAATCTGCCTGGCCTGGACTCTGTCATCAGGCAGTACACCGTCGGTGAGGTAGGAGAGGAATTCTTGTGCCCATAAAGGTACGCATCTTATCTCGAATACGCTGACCAACAGGCCCTCCTGCGTGGGAGCTTCCTGATTGACTGCATGGTCGCCGGGTTCGGCGTGCTAGCCGGCGGGTTCGGCTTGCCAGCCCCCGAGTTTGGCGATGAAGCCCCGGTTGACCGAGAAGTCCCTGGCCCGCGGCATGCTAGCTTCTGCGGGTTTGGTTTGTTAGGCCCCGACTTGGGCGATAGTCTCCGGCCCGCCGGGAGCAGCTCCTCGGGGCCGCCCGGCACGAATATTGAATCCGAGTCCGGTAAGTATGATGGACGGCTTCTGGAGAACCCGCCAAGGCGACACCCGGCGGGATGGCTTGCCGGGTTGAGCCAATCTTGGATAAGGCATCAGCCGCCTCGTTGCTTTGCTCGTGGCACGTGGTGGAATTCGCAGCCGTCGAAGAAGCCGGATAGCCGCCGGACATGGAAGCGGCACGAGGCCATATTGGCGTCCTTCGCGTCCCGGTCGCCCGATGCTTGCTGTATGACTAAGTCGGAGTCGCCGAAGCAAAGTATGCGACGCACGCCAATCTCCTTGGCCAGCTTCCAGCCCATGAATGAGCGCTTCATATTCCGCCACATTGTTGGATGCTGCGAAGTGGATCTGCAGGACGTAGTCCGGCCGGTCTCCCTTGGGAGAGGGGATGACGATGCCGGCTCCCAAGCCGTTGCGCATCTCCGAGCCCGAAGTGCATCTTCCAATGCGTGGAATCCGGCACAGGCGGCAGGCATCTCAGCCCAGCCGACGAAGAAGTCCGCGAGGATCCGCGACTTGATGGCCGTGCGTGGCTCGTAGAGGATAGTGTGGGCGGCTAGCTCCAGGGCCCACTTGGCAACCTGCCGTTGGCATCCTTGTCGCCGATGATTTCCGCCAAGGGCGCCGTGGCAACCACCCTGATGGGATGTTCTTGAAAGTAATGCTTGAGCTTCTTGGCCGCCATGTAGACGCCGTAGGCGACCTTTTAGGGGGGTATTTTGCTTCGATGGGAGAGCACTTCGCTAAGGTAATAGACTGGGCGCTGAACCAGCTGCTCCCTGTTTCCGGCTTCTTTGCGCTCCACCACCAGGACAACGCTAACCACTCGGGTTGGTGGCTGCGATGTACACAGCATCGGCTCCATTGGAGCCGGCGTTGCAGGATTGGCGTTGAGAGCACGCGCTTTCAAGTCACGGAAGGCCTCATCCGCCTGCGGTGACCAGACGAACTTGTCCGCCTTCTTCATTAGTTGATACAGGGGCAGTGCCTTCTCCCCAGCCGGCCGACGAAGCGGCTCAAGGAGGCCAGGCAGCCAGCAAACTTCCGGACGTCCTTGAGGCACTGCGGCAGTTCCATCTTCTCCAGGGCACTGATCTTGTCCGGTTGGCTTCGATTCCTCGCTGAGAGACGAGGTAGCCATGGATGGCCAGACGGCACGCTGAATGTGCACTTGGCCGGGCTGAGCTTCATCCTAATCTCTCAGATTGGTGAAGGTTTCTCTCATGTCATCAAGGAGGTAGTGTCTTCTTGGTCACAACGACATCATCCACGTACGCGTGAACGTTTCTGCCGATTTGATCTTGCAAGCATTTCGCATGCACCTTGTGGTGCGCTGCATTTTTTGCCGAATGGCATAGGTGTAGCAAAAGCCCCGTACGGTAATGAACCAAGTCTTTATTTGATCAGATTCAAAGGAATCGGGTGGTAGCCTGAATAGGCATCTAGGAAAGACAACAGTTCACAGCCGGCAGTTGAGTCTATGACTTGATCTATGCGCGGCAGGGGAAGGGGTCCTTCGGGCACGCCTTGTTCGGGCTGGTGTAGTCGATACACATGCGCCAGGAGCCGTTCTTCTTCAACACCAGGACCGGGTTCGCCAACCAGTCGGGGTGCAGCACTTCCATGATGAAGCCGGCAGCTAGGAGCCGGGCGATTTCTTCACCGATGGCCTTCGTTCTTCGGCGAAGCGCCTGAGAGGCTGCTTCACCGGCTTGGCTTCAGGCCGGACGTGGAGGTGGTGCTCAGCCAACTCCCAAGACACCCGGCATGTCTCTTGAGTCCATGCGAAGATGTCCCGATTCTCACGGAGGAAGCTGGTGAGCTCGCTTATTTCTGTTCAAGCCGGCACCGATGGTGACGAACGTGTCCGGCTGCGCCGGGTCCAGGAGGATCTTCTTGGTGTGGTCTGCCGTGAGTCGTCTCAGCCGGGTTGCCCGCAAACGGCATGTCTGTCTGCGCGGCTTTGGCGAGGGCAACGGCGTCGTGGATGAGCTGCTTCTCGGTGGCGATGACCAGCGTCGGGGCTATCTTGAGCTCGCGTGGCGCAAGTCATGGAGCGGCGATAGTCGCCGGTTACGGTGATGACCCCCTGGGGCCAGCAGCTTCATCTTCAGTACCCTTAGTGGAGGTCATGGGCGTGGGCCGCCTGCCCGAGCGCGTGGTAGGGACTCACGAGGTCCACCACCTCGAACTCGATTCTTTCGGTGCGGAAGTGATCCGGCCGAACATCACCTCCGGCGTGATCCGACCGATCGGCCGGGCAATGGCCTGGCACGATGCCGTGGAAGACGGTGGGGTGGGGCGCAACTCGGCCTCCTGGATGCCCAGCTTGCGGCGGTGTCGCGGTAGAGGATGTTGATGCCGCTGCCGCCGTCGATGAGGACGCGAAACGCACGCTGCGCCGGTTGTGGTGGGGTCGAGGACCATGGCGCAGCTGCCCGGCTTCGGCAGGACAGCCGGTGTGTCACGGCGATCGAAAGTGATGGCCTGCTCGGACCAGTTGAGGTACTGGGGACCGGCGGTATGACCGCGTTGACCTCGAGGGAACGGCGCTCTGGCTCGTCCCCGTCCCGGCTCGGAGGTGAAGATGATGGCGGCGTCTTCGGCCAATCGGCCGGCATGGTGCACTGGTTAGCCCCGTGGTGCCGAGGTTGGCGTTTTCTGCGCCGCTGGGGCCACCCGGCCCGCCGGCTGGTGGAGGCGGGGGTGGAGGCGGTAGAGGTTCACCGCTTGTCAGCCGCTTCATGAAGTGGCAGTCGCGGGTGGTGTGGTTGGAGGGGTTCTTGCCGCTGTGGTACTTGCACGGCGAGTCGAGCATTTGCTCAAAGGTGTACTTCGGCTTCCACTGCCGGTCTTGCTCTGGCGGCGGCTGCCGCCTGCCGCGTTGTCTGCACCGGCTACGTGGGCGGAGCCGTACGGCGGTCCGGCTGGTCGCTGTGACGCTTGCCGCGGTAGTTGTCCCGCCGGCTGCCATGCGAACCGCCCTCGCCGGCTTGTGCTCAGCCGGCCTGTTGTTGTCCCGCCTTGCCGGAGCCGGTGAAATGTCAGCCGGCGCCTTGCCGGCTTCCTCTGCCCGCGTACTTGTGCGATGGCCATCAAGGCGGCCATCGACTTGGGGTCACTGCGGCGCAACTTGTGCCACAAAGCATGGTGTTGGGCCGACAGCCTCCCATGAAGAAGCGATGGCCTGGATCTCGTGCACGCCCTCGCAGGAGTTGCGCATCTCGCACCAACGCGTCGTGCACGCGCGATCCGTCTCGTCTGGCCCCGCTTGCACATCTCGAGCTGTGGGGCGACCCGGCGGCGATAGGTGCCGGTGAAGGTCGATGAAGGCCGCTTCGAAGTCAAGCCAGCCGTTGCTGCCGGCGGGCAAGTTGTTGAGCCATGTGCGGGCGGAGCCGACCAACATCAGGGGGAGTAGCGCACAGCCCAGCGCTTGTTGCCTTTGGCGATGCCGGCTGCGGTGGAGTAGTCCTGCAGCCCCCTCCGGCTTCTGGCGGTGCCGTCGTACTTGGGGGTGTCGCGGGGGAGCGTGAAGCCTTCGAGCGTGGGCTCGTTGGCGATGCGGGGCCCGAAGCACTTTGGGCCGGCTGGAGCTTCTTCCGCAATGCGGGATTCGACCAGCCGGCCGAGCGATCTCGGGCGTCGGCGGCTCGATGCGCGGCCCGCCGAGTGTGCCGGCCGGCGCGCGCCGCTTGCTTCGGAGCCGCTCGGTGATGTCGGCGGCCCGAGTCTGCTCCTGGTTCCGCTGAGGCGGCCGCGACGCTCGCCGCCGGCGGCGGCCGCCCGAGCCGTGCGTGGCCCGGAGTCATGGCGCCGACTTGGTCCTGGGGAGGCGGACTCGCCGTGTCCCCGGCGCCTTCCCTGTCGTTGCCTGCAGCTCCACGAGCGTGAGAAGCTCTGGGGGCATTGACACCTGGGTTCGGGATTGCCGTTGGCTGCGTTAGCAGCTCGCCACCCGCCCGGTCTGGCGGCGTAACTCTTCGCCTTCAAGGCGGTTCAGCTCTTCTGCGGCGGCGCCGCGCGCATGTTCTTGTCGGGGGTGTTGTAGACGGTAGCTCCGCGGACGGAGCCGGCGAAGGAGCGCCGTCGCGGCGATCTCGCCCAGGTCGCGGCCCCTGCGGCGGATGTGGCCAGCTCGGCTTGGCTCGCCGCCCGGAGTGAGGCCGTGGGCGCGGTTGTACTCGCGCCGGGTGATCTCCATCTGGCGCTTAGCAGCCAGTTCTTCGGTTTGCTTGAGGAGGAGCTGCCGGTGCGCCTCCAAGTCCGCCTCGACGGCGGGATCTCCGCCGGCGTGAGCGGTGCTCAGCTTTTGCCCGGACTGCATCCAGCCGGGACGGTGGTGGCGCTTTCGGGCCCGAGCCGGAGGCGTTGGGGTCGATGTTGCCCAGCCGCCGCGGGTGCGCGGGTTCTTCTCGGGAGCTCCTCGCCAGCCATCATGACTTGTACGACGGCTGGGCGGGCGGAGCGCTGCCGCCGCTCGCGGAGGAGGGCTAGCGCAGCGCAAGACCCGCCGCGGGTAGCGCGGCGGTGCGACGGTGGCGACGCGTAAACGTCGAAGCCGCCGAAGGAGATGACGCTGCCGCCGGCGGGAAGGGCCGGTCGCCGCAGCGTTGTCGACGACGCGTTGAGGGAGCCGAATCTCCGGATCGCCCGAAGCGACCCGCTCGCCGGTGGTGATGGTGAGGCCCGTCCGGATGAAGACACCGGCCGAGGATGCTGAAGGCCCCACGGTGGGCGCCAAATGTCGTGGTATCGTCACGGCATATGCCATAGGGTGGCTAAACGAAGTGGTTCCTGAGGGATCTCACGGCGGTATCCGGAAGCGGGTATGGGCACGAGCGACACGGCGACGCACCCAGGTTCGAGGCCCTCCGTGGAGGTAAAACCTCTACTCCGCTATGAGTGTATATGATGATCACACAGTACAATGGTGCTCCTAGAGCTGTGTCCGGCTGGCCTGAGAGGCTAAGGGAGATGATGATCTCTCTCACAGGCAGCTCTGTAGGTAGGTGAAAGCAATAAAAATGATCGATCCCCGCACGAGAGGGGTAGAGCGGCTTATATAGGCACCGGCACTTTACATATAAGACCCTATAGTTTACTGGCCGGCTGGCCCGGCTTCCGCTCCTTCCCGAGGCGGTGACGTCAGGAGTGGTTGGGGCATCGTGGCCTGTCCCATCCGGCTGCCACGGTCGGCGGTATGGAGGAGGTGTCCCTGTCGCCGTCACCACCGTAGCCGGTACGGATCGTCGTAAGCCCTGACGGCCTGTCCATCGCGCGGCACTATTGCTCCACAGCCCGCGTTTACGGAAGATGGAGTCAGCGTGGACTTTAGGAACCCGGATCACCAACCCGGTTCCTTCCAGTGCAAGACTCGCCAGCCTCGAGTCGGTCCGAGGTACAAACCCCGTCGGATATGGCTTGTAGAAGCCGGCCCAGCACAGCATTGGTGGCCGTAGCCAGGCCGACTAGGACCTAGAGCCAGCCGGCTTCCGGACCAGCGGCCACGGGTCACCCGCTGCACTCAGCCGGCCTTTGCCGCGAGCCGGCCAGTGGCCAGCCGGCTGCTCCGCGTCCATTGCCCTACCCGGGGTCTTCCCCCCGACAGCCATCCTGCCGATCATCTCGTCTGTCGTCATACCGATCGTCTTGTCGATCGGAATATCCAGCGGAAACTAGGTTGCTGTCATCATAACTGTGGTCTTTCCTTTTCTTGCGGTGATCCCTGCGTCCACCCGAATCATTCTTCGGCTGGTCATCGTCTTCGTCGTCGCTGCGCTGCCGTGGCCTCCGTACGTTATCCTCGCCATCAGCCCAGCTGTTGGCGATTTCCATTAACTTGGTTATGGTTTTCGGCTTCTTGCGCCCGAGTTCCTCTATGTACGTTTCACGTCGGATGCCATCGCTGAAGGCATCGAATGCTCTATCGACGGAAACATCTTCGGCAGCGTTCAGGAGTTTGGTGAACCTGCCGATGTATGCGCGCATCGACTCCTTCTGCTTCTGCTGGCAATGTCGTAACTCCTCGATCCCAACAGGCCTTTTGTACGTTGCTTGGAAGTTAGCGACGAAAGCGTCCACTAGGTCGTCCCATGACTTGATGGATCCCTTCGGCAGGCCTCTCAACCATGCCCGCGCCGAATCTTTCAGGTAAAGCTGCAAGCACTGCATCGCTGCTATCTGGTTTCCTTTGTGTAGGATCACAGTTTGCAGGTAATCGTCTATCGATGACCTCGGCTCCTACTGCCCGTCATACTTCGCAGTGTCAGTAGGGGTAGGTTTGAACTTCTTGGGTGGCATTGTTTCGTGGATCTTGTAGCTCAAGCAATCAGCCCCTCTCAATTCGCCATCGTACTCTTCGCTTTCTTCCGAGGCGTCGCTATCGTCTTCTCCCCTCGCGGCTCGCCGTCGCTTGGCTTTGTCGATCCTGCTCTGGGTAATCTCGTCACGGGCGTCTCTTGAGCGGTGCTTTGAGCCGCTAGCTTGGAGCGTGGTCTTCTCTTTTCGTGGAACCAGATTGTCTCCCAGGATTGCGAGGCTTTCCAGGGCGCCCCGATGAGCTTGAGCCATAGAACCTTCGGGTCGCTGGTTGATGAGGTACGCCGCGAGGTTGGCGGTTGCTCCCTCGACAGTTTTTGGCCTTAGCATCCCTGCAGTGTCCGTGGTCATGAAGTACTTGGACAGGTTTGACGTTATTTCCCTGGCGTCATCTTCCGAAAGTCTTGATAGCCTTGACCGGTGCTTTCCCGCACCTTGGCTACTTCGGGAAGCGCTCCCGCGCGAGCCCCTTCGTCGCTCACTAGATTGTTCTGCCGCGAGCAGGCGTCTCTCGAGGGTGGCTTTCTCATTCGATAAGCGCTCCCGATTCTTCTCCAATATCGAGCGGTAGGCATTGAGGGTTCCAACCAAAGTTCCGGCGGGGAGCGGCGTGTTGTTGAGCATGGCTGCCCTGGCTGATGCCATTCTTCCTCTGCGATGGTGTAATCGCTATTGGCGTTGCTAGCACTATTTTCAAAGCTACATCGCCTGCTAGAGCGAGGGGTGTGATCTCCGCCTCCCCCGTTTCTTGCGTTCCTTGTGTTGTTGGCAGCGTAAACTTGATGGCACGCCGTTCTCCAGGTGGTTTCCTTGACAATGCTGTCGACACTGTCCACTCCCGACGAATACTGGGCGCTGCAGATGAACGGCGTGTCGCTTGATCCTAGCCCGTGCCTGGTGTCGCAGTTCAAGCAGTAGTATGAGGTCAACTCTGAAGGCGCGGGGTTATCAGATCCAACTGACATTGAAGATGTTGAACGAGGAGTCGACGGCGAGGATGAAGTTGTCGAGTCCGTCAGACCAGCCGAAAGATCGACTGATGACGACATGCTTGGCCCCGCGGCCAACGGTGGTGATTTTTTTGCTGATCTGGGGGCGCACGAGTCTAGCAGTCGGAGGACTCCTTCTGCGTTGACGTTGTAGTGGACGCTGCCGAACATCATCTCCATGTTCCCTTGTAGATCTGAAAAAGTGGAGCGAGAAGAGTCGCTGTGCGGGGTGAACTCGTAGGAGCCGAATCGAATCGGGCTTCCTAAGATTGGCGATAATGATGATGGCGTCGACGAAGCTGCCGAAGACATGACTGGATCTGCCGATGAAGGATCTTGTGCCGATAGGTTTCCCACAGACGGCGCCAATTGTCGAGGGTACTCCTCGGCAATGCCATCCGATTGGGGCTTAGGGTTGATGGAATCCTGTAGGCTGACACGAGACATCGCTTAACGGACAAGCGGGGAGAGCGATTTACCCAGGTTTGGGGCCCTCGATGAGGTAAAACCCTTACGTCCTGCCTATCTGATCTTGATTATGAAAATATTGGGTTACAATGGGGAGCCGAAGGTTTCGGCTGTGATCTCGTCGAGAGGATAAGTGTTACGGCGACCTAGCTCTAGACTTCTGGTGGCTAAAGCTGCTAAGATTGATTGTGTGTTCCTCGGCAGCCCCTCTCCTGGCCTTTATATACGAGGCCAGGTCTCAAGAGATCTGTCCGGGTACGACTAGGTTTACAAAAGACCTAGCTCTAAACTTTCCTTGTTCAACCCTTCTTCGTCTTGCATTTCAAGGAATCTTCCGCAGCACCGTCCTAGTGGCTCACCTTGCCATTGGGTATCTTCATGGGCCTCCAGTTGGGCCGTACAGGATAGGGCAATGTTGGTTACCCGAAGGGTAATGCACACGTCAGTCTCCTTGGTTGACAGTACGTGCACTAATGCCCCTTGTTTTACCTATGTGCATGGTTGCAGAGATACTTCCGGAAGGCCGAGGGTAAGGAAAATGCGTGCGATACTATCCTACACCAGATGGCAAGGACGAGGGTGACTGACATGCACTACGAGGCACGTGTTCAGTGCGTCCGCAACTGGCACGCCGACCGCTTCCGTCCATATGACTAAGGAGGACGCTCGCGACACGCTCATGCAGCCGTGGTAGTACCTGCAGGTATTTGCATTTATGTGTTATTGATTTCTTTATCGCCATTTAGTTTATTTTACCATAATGGGTTTATCTTGTGTATGTCGAACCCTCCTCAGTACGTCGGCAACGACGAGAAGTGCTTTCTGGCGATGGTCATGTGGTGGACATGCCCCTAGTACCTCAAGAAGCACGAGGAGGGCAAGAAGAAGCGGGTAGAGATGCGAGGTGGATCGCATATCCAAGGTAGCATCCCCATCTCTCTTCACCTACAGAATGAGGTGAGCAAATTAATGGTTCCTTCATTCTTTGAATTAACCTTATATATTGTTAACTCCACAAGGGTGTGCCACTTCACTTAATTACATGTTCTCTTTTGCAGGAATTCAGGACAGGAGTGAAGCATAACGTCTTTGCCGTGCTAAAAAAGATGAAGCAAAGGAAGACGCCGCATCCTGAGACAGGGGCCATGTGGGTTAACTCGCAATCCGAGACCCAGTGTACGTCGTATGTCTCCAAGTTCAAGCAGAAGCACGGCGAGAGCTCCAACCCAGAGGCTGAGGACTTTGACCCTGAGGTTGCGGTGCTTGCGGGAGAAGGCTTGAAGCATGGCCGCCTATGGCTTAGTGACGGGTGCGTCGACCCAGCGACTGTTCCATCTCTCTGCCAGATCCGTCGTGGTCGTAAGAGCGGCTAGCCTCAGGTAGAGACCCGGCCACGGGCTTCAGATCTAGCCATCGAGCGGTTACGGGTATGTTCTTCCTCGGGCCTCTACCTTTCCTTTACATGGATTCCATTGAAATGTTAATGACATCGCGGCAACACAACGTAGGCGGAGATGGCAGCGAAGGAGCAGGAGGCCCAGGAGCAAAGGGCGCAAATGGAGCAGCAGATTCTAGACTACCAGCAGAACCAGGCACAAATGATGCAGCAGATGTTACAGCAACAGCATATGATCCAGCAGCACCAGGCACAGATGAACTGGCTGATGAGCCAGATGGCTCTGTCTTCTCCACCGGGGAGTCTTCCTGTTCCTCCTTTCTCCTTGCCGTGGATGCCGCCACCGTCCACTCAGAGCCCGGTGAGTCATTTCACCGTGAACAACACGGACATCATCCGGAGACTGAACCACGGTGAGTCCTCCTACACTTGTGTCCAACCCGCTTCTTGTACTTGTTCAAGTGTTCAATATGCAAATGCAAATGCTAATTCCATTAACCTTGTAGGAATAGGACAATGCAATGACGATGATGCCGGCGGAAGCAATGAAGGAGGACAAGGTTGATGCCATGGTCGTCGTGCACTTGTCGTTATTGTAATGGATTGTATGCACTTGTAATGGATTGTAATAATGGACATTATTGCTATTTAACGTGTGTGGATGGACTCTGCACTCTATGTAATGCATTGTATGCATTGATATGTGTGTTCGATGTATTTGTGGTGTTCCCGTAGTGTTTGGTGATGATATGTTCAAGATTATATGTTGTATATGCTCTATTGTCAAATGTTATTTTTGAAATGCAGGGAATATGCAAAAAGCAACAAAAAAATGAAAAAAAACAGGGCCCTTTGCCGTGTGTATGCACACGGCAAAGGACTTGCCGTGTGCACACACACGGCAAAGGAGCCACGTGGCGGCAGCCTGTACACCTGGGAGCTCCTGGGGCGTGCCTGGAGGGGCCTTTGTCGTGCGGGCTGGCATGCTGGCGCACGGCAAAGCCAGCTGCACGGCAACGATTGTACGCACGGCAAAGAGCACGCCGCACGGCAACGTTGGCGCGCACGGCAAACCCTAGCCCGTACGGCAAAGTGGGTGTCGCACGGCAAAGAGCGTGCCACACGGCAGCCCAGCGCGCGCACGGCAAAGGACTTTGCCGTGCAAATGGTCGATGCGCACGGCAACGTTTCCTTTGCCGTCGGAAGCTTTGCCGGGCGTTCTTTGCCGTGTGTCCGCGCACGGCAACGCCTTTGCCGGGCGTACAAGTTCCTTTGCCGTGCGATTGTTGGCACGGCAAAGACCAGTTTTCCCGTAGTGATACTCAACCCCTTCGATGCTCTCCTAATGTAGTATTAAGTCGCGCTCCGTCGAGGCGACCAACTTACTAAAAAAAATCATTGTTACGTCAACTATCGAATAGTGTATGGCGACCTTCGTTACAAGGCCGGCATACACACAGCCTACTAGTTGATAAGGAAATTTCACATAAAGCAACAATTTTATATTTACTAATTGGAGACTCCCTACGAGGCTCCACAGTAATTCTGGAGGTTAGCAAATATTGACCATCTAATTAAACCATGATCAATCTACAACCGTTGGATCATAATAACACACTTTTCCGACCCGCGTGACCCTTCCAGTCGTATCTTCTTCCGGCCCCAAAAAGAAAAACGCCGGCTCCTCTCTGATCTCTCGGCCGCCGCCTCCTCTCCAATCTCAGTGGGGCAATTAATCTGGCAGCGATGTCCACATTCCCAATGCTTCCAATTGCTCATGCAAGTGCGCCAGTGCATGATGCGGACAAAAGTTGCTTCCGTCCTCCCGTCGTTTGAGGATTCCGAGCGCGGCGGCGGCAGCAGCAGGAATCTAATGGCTATAAAGAACGAATTAACCCTTTATCTCTTTTTTCTTTTTAAATACCCCCTACCAAGGGAAATAAGAGTAGGACAAAAGATATGGAGTGCAATCCAAAAAAATTGGAATTATTCCTTTCTCTAATACATATTCATACAGAATTCCTTATACTTTTGAAAGAAAAAAAAGGGTTTTTGCAATCCTTATTTTTTGTCTCTATCATATCACGTAAACCTTTTGATTTGGAACAGGGAGAGATGGCTGAGTGGACTAAAGCGGCGGATTGCTAATCCGTTGTACAATTTTTTTGTACCGAGGGTTCGAATCCCTCTCTTTCCGCTCCCTCGGATCATTTTGGACTTTCAAATTGGAATGAATTCTGACCCCCGGATTTGCTCATAGATAAATGTATGTATACTCTGGCTGTTAAAGACACGCGGTACGCAAAGAGTCACGTATTTTTAATCATATCTATGAGCTAGCCGTTCCATCAGAGATAATTTGCCAAGCCGGGTGCCTCCGATGGTACATCATCGGAAGGTCCATATTTGTTTATTGTAAAACATAGCTAGCTTGAATTTCACGCCATTGTATATACGCTTGGCTTATATAAGCATGGTGACTATCGGTTACACCCAGCAATTTATTATCTATTTGTGGCATGTACGATTTATATGCACCTGATTCATGTGCAAAACAACAAATCATATATCTGTCGATTTTAGATAATTAAAACCCGTAGCATTAAAACTTATTTGGTACGCTGTACGTATCAAGATTAGTCTTATTTACTCATAATGAAAAAGATAACTATTTGCACAACACAAGAACAATAATCTTTACTATTAAATTGGGATAGGTGGCTGCCTGGTGTCACAGTTGGGCCAGATTTTTATTTGGGCCTAACCTTTCCGTCCGATCCAAAATAGTGATTAAATTAGTATACACAAATACCATAAAGAATAGACCAGTTACGAGTTGGAGTTCGTGAGCTGATCGGGTTTTTTTTTGGGTGGTTTCCTGGTTTGTAACGAACAGATGTATTGTACATTATTACTACGTATGGGGGCTGCTCTCTGCCCTTGATCGCGCTTGCCTGGTCAAAGTGAAACCGGTTGCATAGCATCAGAAGAAAAAAATCCCCGACGCCATCTCTCCCTGCACAACGCGTGTGGAAAGTGTGACCGCTCGCAGCACCCCATCCTCCACGGAAAAAGTCAGGCGCGACCCTATTCCATCACGGCGTGGGATCTCCACCATGTCCTTGCAGCAGTCTAGCAGCACGTTCTGTCGCTCCTTAATGAACCCCGTCGGTCGTCGGAGAAAACGTGGCCGGAGCTTTGATGCCGCTCCCAGCAACGCGGTTGCCCTTACCATTTTCTCCTTGCAGCAGTGAAGCGCCACCCCCGTCACTCCTCCGTGAGCCCCGCCCTTCGCCGGAGAAGACGTCGCCGGAGCTTCGACTCCCGCTCGCATCACTAACGGTGGCGGACTGGCGGGTTGCAACAACGACGGTGTCGGCTGGCAGCAAACGGCAGTGATGGGTCACAGCATCGCCGTTAGAGCATCGTTGGCGGTCGTAAGAAGCAACGCCGGCCGCCGTGTGTAGCAGACCCAGCCGCCGTCGGTAGCAGACCCTACCGCCGGGTGTAGCAGACCCACCGCCGTCGGTAGCAGACCCCAGCGCTGTCGGCAGCAGACCATGTATGTCACCGTGTGTAGTAGACCCAGCGTCGTCGGTAGCAGACCCTATCATCCTCGGTAGCACCCCTGGCCGCCATGTGTAGCAGACCCTGGCGCTATGTCTAGCAAACCTCCAAGCTCTTGCTACCTTGGGGCAGCTAGATGCCTGATTGCAGCAGCGCATGCCCGCCATGCGTTAGCCTCGTGGCCGGCGTGTAGTTGCAGACGCAGGGGGCGACATGGACGCCTCGCCCTTGCCTGCATCCGCTGCAGCCTATCCTTGCAGCGCCAACCTCGCGTTCTGCAGCGGCGCGCGTGGGCTCGCGGCTGGCGTCTGGTGACAAACTGCAGGGGGGCGGCATGGACGCGCACTATATGCGTCGGTGCGTCGAGGTGGCACGCAAGGCAGCCGGGGCACACCTACGAGCGGGGGTCGATGGCGGTGGCCGGAGTCCAAGGCGACAGAGAGCAGGTGACTTCGCCGTAGATTCAGGGCACCGAGCGGTGCAAGAGGTACGGGGAGGTCGTCGTTGCGGAGGTGGACGGAGATCTGAGCTCGCTCGTGGGTGAGAGATGGGGAAACTGGGAGAGAGAACGTGTGTGAGAGATGGGCCCCCAACGACACACGTCGGACGCAGGAGGCGGAGGAAGCGCCACACGCGATCCCCGGGTGATCGTGAGCGTTTTCCATTACGAATTCAACTTGTGCACGCTTCCTCTATCCAGAGTTTGTTGTACAAAATTAAACGTATCTTCCGTGGTTACCGCACCGGCCATCTCTCAAATCAAATAGTGTATCTTCTATTTCTTTATCCATTTGATCTCATGTTAGTTCGTGCTAGGAAGCTCACATGCTAGCTGTCAAGGTCGCAACTTACCTGCAGTGGAAGATCTCCTCTAGGCCGATACGCTCAATGTTGCCGATTATGTCTGGTGGATGCACGTCCACTATATTACCTCGTGTCGCCGTTGTGGGAATAGGGACATGGCTTCTCGGTGTCGAGCACCACAAACATGATGCAGTTAGACTAGGCATTCAGCTGGACGGGAAGCATAATCCAGCTCCGTGTTGTGTTGTACTGGGGCCGCCACAGCCTGTACTTCTTGCACATACAATGCTTTAATCATGGATTAAAGGAGGCTCGGTTCACAAATTTTTGGTTAGCAAAAAATTTCAGGAAAATTCAAGTCACAAATTTTGGAGACCAATCTTAAAAAAGACAGAAAAACTAAAACCAATTATTTTTTGACAGATCTAAAACCGAATATCCAGTCTAGACCGGAGCGGCCACCCAGAGATTTATTCTTTACGACACACCACATAGGCTGACAGGCCCACACTAATAGTATTATTTTGCAGGTATAGTTTATCTAAGTACAAAACAGTGCGAAAATGACGGTGGTCAATCTTTCAGGGGAAATTGATTTATCTGTAACCAATAAATTGCCACGCATGAATATTTGTGTTTTTTTTTTTGTCAAAACACAATTACTCATTAGCAAAAAATACGATTGTATCAGAACAAGGGTGAAGAAATAGTTGTTTGGAGTAAGATATAAGAGAAGATTTATCAACCGTGGTCAATACAAATGTTATTATTTAGCAGCAACGCGCGGGCATTGAGCTAGTATGATATTTCTCAAAAAAAGGGTGAAATCCGGCCTTTGAACCAAAGTGATCAAATCAAATTATGCTTCAGTTACATACATGAAGATGGTTGTACGGCTAATGCAAACAACATATTTAAGATATTGTTAGTATTATTTATATAAAACATATAAATTAGCATAAGTTTTTCTCCCATGTTCTTACTACAAAAGGGGAGGATCAGTTCAAGTTTAACTCGATTATATTTGCAGCAGCAGGGGATGCCTAGCAACAGAAAGAACAAATTCTCACTGGTAATAGAGAGGATAAAGCACATGATTTATGTTTCCACGCTTGATACACTAACAGTCAATGTACTAGAAGTCTAGAACATTGAGGTACATGTCAGATCCAAATTCAATTTTGTCTACGACGGTGGTAGAAATATTGTCACAATGAGAGAATCATATTGTTTTGACATAAAACGTAGGTTCAACCGGCGTATATTTATAATTTGTAAAACTTTCATGTCCATATGTACAGTGCATACAGCAAAAAGAAACTTCTCAAACAAAGAAAATTGTTTTTTATGAAGACATGAAACTCAGTATATTGCTTTTGCTTTGCTTTGTGAATCAGGTTAGCTAATTGGTCCTCGCAATCCTTTCAAGATGAAATCATGTCTCCCTGTCCGTACGGGCATGGCTAAATCCAAATGGAAGAAGGATTTAAATGAAAGACATACCTAGCTACTACAGGAATTTGATACTGACCTGCAAGCATGCAAAGGTACGCTGACATGTTGTTAAAACATCTACTAGCGTGCTGTTTTCATACTCTTTTATGTTAACTGAATCCATATTTTTTCTAAAAGTAATAACTGATTGTTTCTTTGCTATGCTGATATTTTGTGGGAATGATCAAACAAAGTCTAATGCGTGGAGATCATCTTTTTCTGTCTATCGTTCCTCGGAAGATTGGTTGTGTTTGAACCCATGAGGGCATAGCCAATTTCTCTTAGCAGGATCAACATCCAACTTTAAGTATGTAAGAGAAAATATATTGCATACTGATATAAATCAAGATAGATAAAGAGAGAGTTGGTTTGTTCTTATTTGAATACATTCTAAAAGTAAAATTTCAAACTGGAAATAACTTATGCATAGGCTTCAATTGCAGATTCAAAAAGTTCAACGGTTTAGAAGTTGACTGAGAATTAAGCTAATTCTCAACTAACTTAGAATTAGTAAACTTTTTTACATAAAGACTTAAGTTCTTTAATTGTACGAAAATTGAGTGCTAATAAAATATAATGTGAGTAAAGGAAAAGTATATACAAATTAGGAAGTGCCATGACATAATTCTCACGCTTTCCCTCTATCCCCGTAATATTAAAGAAAAATATTAAGATCTAAAAAGTAAATGTTGCAACGGAAGGTAGACACACTAACCCGTGCGAGGCACGGGCTGATGACTAGTATCCACTAAATGGGAGTAAGGGTCACACCCTGCTAGTATGCTAAGGGAAACTATTGTAGAAACAAATCATTAAAATCCATATATATATGGACGCATCCTCAGGTTTCAATGACGATCTTGGTCCTAGCATGGCCAGACTCTACTCTGTACTGCTCCCCAATACCGAAGTGCGCCATGAGCAACCACACAACGGTAAGCAACTCTCCTCCCTGGCTTAGCTGCTTGGCGTGGAAGTTGCCCCGGCACTTGCCGGCGGCATAGCACAGCATCTCCACCCAAACGCCAGAAATGACCCTCCATCGCTTCGCCTGGGGATGCAGGCTCCGCAGCACCTCCGCCAGCCGGCATGCGTCGAACAACACTGACTTGCTCCTGTCCCCTTTTACGTCCCGCGGCCTGATGTTGTTGGTCTGCACAGCGGAAAGCATCTCCGCTCCCTGTACCTCAGTGAGGTCGTCGTCGGCGCCTCGGTGGAAAAAGGTTTTGGCTTCGGCGCAGGTGTCACCAAAGCGGATCTGCCCGATGGTGGCCGTCATCATGAAAGGGCGCATCACAAGAAGGAAGAGCATGTAATTCGAGATCTGCTTGCTCAGTGATTGCAATGGACGATACTCCACCTCGATGAAGCTCCACAGACCATCGAAATCCTCGTAGGACCAGAAGCAGCCTCCAGAGGTGGCGCCGTCGCTCTCGCTGAAGTCGTGATTATCTCTACGCTCACCGTAGTAGCACAAATCCGTAGCTATATGCCACAGGAGCATGCTCTCGTCGAACTCTAGCTCAACGCTCCACCCAAGTTGCTGGTAGCAGCCATTGCGCTGGAGTATCCACTGCCCACGGTGCTCGCCAAACTGACGGTAGCTCAATGGATCTGATGTGCTGTTTGCCTTCTCCTTGAGCTGCTGGAAGATGAGATTTTTGAGTACCAAGGACACATCCGTGTGATTTGTGTACCAGAAGCTGTCCCACATCGTCTTGAGACGGATGTTGTGCTTCCACTCCAGCTCCTCCATTGCTCTTGTGTACCATCGAGGTTTGTCCTTGAGACAGTAGGTTAGCAAGTTGTACTGCGCCATCTGGTTTGACCACCTCGGCCTTCTCTCCGGCTGGAAGAAACTCAGCCAGCCAAACAGTTTGTCCGCCCTTGCTGACCAACCATCTCCGTGCTTGTCTCGCATGTACACATAGCTCCATGGAGAAACGATCATCAGGAGGATCGCGTAAGTCTCCAGCAAAAAAGCACCTCCCAAGAGCACATATGAGATGACAATGTCGACCTTCTTGTAACCTCGCTTGTCCTCCCACGCTGCAAAGACCACGAGCGACACCGCTGGCGCCGCGAGAGTGAACACACGGAGGATGCGGCCAACTGGGCCATGGATCACCACGCACTTGGAATGGAAGGATTCGTACATGAGCATCAGCTCGATCTCAACCACCTTGAATGCCTGATCCATCTTGAGCTTCCGGAAGAAGGCGAGGCTGTCGGCGCGATCCTGGAAGCTCAGGATCAAGTCCACGAAGAGTCGCCGGAAGGTCTCGAAGAACTTGTACGACGTGTAAACAAGATCCCGGTACCGGATCCGCTCTTCTTCGACTTGCACGCTACCGTCGCAGGGCTCTTCCGGCACGATAACGATATGGGCGTGCAGGCCCGAATCAATGGCCGACTGGTACATCTCGAGGAACTTGGCGTAGCTGGGTCCAGCATCCGGCGGCGTCAGCAACGAGCTCCGGAAACTGCTCATGCTCGCCGACTTGAGCGCCCACGTCCTCTCGCCGTACTTGATGACACCTGACACGAACATAATGATCGCCGGTATCAGGAGGCCGGCGCCGGTTGGCCGAGATTTCCAGTACACATACACCGCGAGAGCAACCTGAGAGACGAGGCTCAGCAGGTGGCGAAGCCACAGCTCGTTGTCCTCGATGGCGAACGCGGTGATGGTGTCCTGGCCACCGAGGTGCAGGATGAGGAAGGGAGCCCAAAAGGCTAACAGATGCATCTCTTGGTCAAGAGAGCCGCTGTGCTTCTGGTTCTGCGACAGGTTACCCAGCGAGTAGATGGCGATGGAATCCGCGAGCAGGTAGGCTAGCCACAGAAGCATGCGCAGCCAGGTGGTGACACTGCGCTTGCGCAAGCCGCCGGCCAACAGGAGGAAGATCTGCAGCCACAGGCTGACGATGAGCAGCACACGGATCTCCCACTCCCCCCAAAATCGCCGCAACGACTGGAGGTCCATGGCTGTGATTCTTTCCTTCAGAGTCGCTTGTCCCCGCCGCCGCCGCCCGCCGCCCGCCGGTCACCTTGTTCCTGTGATTGTGAGCTAGTGTGCGTATTAGATATGCCTTTTTTTTACTTTTCTAACTGTGGCAGCGAGTGTTTCCTGTCCATCTATTACTCCATGTTATAAGACAAGTGGCTTCCTCCAAAGCTGTGCTTGTATACTTAATTTCGCTATACATTACTATACTCTTGAGCAATTCAATCGAGGTACGGGTACCGAGGGAGCGTCACTACGGCAAAAAATGTCGCTGCCGTGCGGCGAGACATTGCCGTGCGCGGTTCGCACGGCAAAGAGATCTTTGCCGACCGATACAAAAAATACGCACCGCAATGCACGGCAAAGAATGACAAAACACACGGCAAAGAAATATGCACGGCAAAGAAGCAGCAAAGCGCATGGCAAAGCTAGATAGCACGGCAGAGTCAAATAACTGCGCACGGCAAAGTGAAGCCGCTCGGCAAAGGCACCTTTGCCGTGCGCGCAGATGGTTTTGCACGCCAAAGACCGCCATGTGCTTGTTTAGTACACAGCAAAAGCTCTGCTTTGTGATTGGTTGAAACGGAATCCCACGGATCGTGCCTCCGCGCCGTTGATTCATAATGCTGAACGGCCGCGATCTCTTTACCCATCTCTGCTCTCTCTCTTCCTTTCCTTTTTCTTTTCCTCTCTCTATTCGTGTGGACAGCACGCAGCCTTATCTCTTCCTAGTCCCCATCGCCCACCTACCCAGCCTCAAATAATCCACACCTTATCTCTTCCTGTGGACATGGAGGCCTGCTGCTTCACGGCGAGGTCGCGGCGGCCTGGCGCGGTGGTCGGCGTGCGGCGGCGGCCTGGCGTGCGGCGGCGTAGATCGGCGGCCCCTCCTCCGCTCGGGCGGCCTGGTGCGCGGCGGCGAGGACGCGGCGGCCTGGCACGGTGGTCGACGTCCGGCGGCGGCCTAGCGTGCGGCGGCCTGGCGGGCGGCCTAGACACGGCGGCCGCGCGTGGTGGTGACGTGTGGCGGCACAGACGCGGCGTTCGACGTGCGGCGGCGCGGATGCAGTGGTCAGCCCCTCCCTCTCCTCCGCGTGGTGACGCATATGTGGCGGCCTTGCGCGCGGCGGCGAGGACATGGCAGGCCCGCGCGGTGGTGGCGTCTGGCGGCGCCGACGCGGCGGTCTACGTGTGGCGACGCGGTGACGCGAGCGAGGTATCTGGTGCGGTGGCCGATCCGCCGCGATGCAGGGACGGAAGCGACGCGGCTGCTCACGCATCTGGTGCGGTGGCCGACGTGTTTTTTTTTAATTTCGAAATCATGCTTTGCCGTGTGGGAGGAGTGGTAGCACACGGCAAACAAGTTGCGACGCAACTCGGGCTGGCGCACGGCAAAGTGTTGGTTGCACGGTAAAGGCTTTGCCGTGCAATTTTGGCGTGGCGCACGGCAGTGTAGCCTTTGCCGGGCGGAACGTTGCCGAGCGGCCTTTGCCGAGCGAGCGTGCACGGCAAAGCCTTTGCCGAGCAGATTTTGCCCTTTGCCGAGCAATTTGCTTGCACGGCAGCGCCCAGCTCTGCTGTAGTGCGTTTGGAGGAAGAACTGTTTATGATATTTTAAGGTGGGACGGATGAAATTGAATGTGGATGGGGCGTATGTTGCCCAGACAGGAGATGCAGGAGTCGGCATCATTCTCCGCAACAATGAAGGGGCGGTCCGCTTAGCCGCTTGCCGAAGTTTGAAGTTTTGCTCCTGAGCCCTTCATGCAGAATTGCAGGCCTGTTTAACGGGAGTTCGTCTGGCACTTGATCATTCCAATAAAAACTTGCTTGTGGAAACTGATAGCTTGGAACTGGTGCGTATGGCCCTAAAAACACTGAAGGATGGATCAAGTCTGGGACCGACGGTGGAAGACCTGAAGCTGCTACTAGCTGAGGACCGTATAATTTCTTTCTAAAAAATTCCTAGATCCTGTAATAGTGTAAGTCATGAACTTGCTAGAGTTGGCATGGTAGGAGATAGATCCAATTTGTGGATTGGTTCGGTGCCGGATTTTCTTTTATCTCGGATTGCCCAGGATTGTAACGGTACTATTAGCACTTAATAGAAGTTACTTTCCCCGCAAAAAAATGGAAGACGGAATTCTTTAAAGTAAAAGAAAGAACTTTGAGTTATATTTGAAGAAATAAATCTATCTATCTATTATCTATCTATTCTATCTATTATATACTAAAAGCAAAATACGAATATTTAATAGAGCCATGAGGTTAATCCACATCATCTGAATTATTATAGTTGTTAGATCTAAAATCAATGGTAAGGAAATCGGTAATCGTTAACTGCTCGGTCGGCTTGGGAGTAGCGATTAATCGGAATTCGGATGATTAACTGATTTAATCGGTCGGCTATTAATCGGTGTAACCTGCACAAATTAGCACATAAAAAACAGTTTATATACGAAAAATAATACTCCCTCCGATTCATATTAATTGACTTCAATATGGATGTATACAACCAAATGTGTGCAGATACGTATTATTAAGTCTGTATGAGTTGAGGTAATATGAGCCTCTATATGTCTGGCTCTACTTCTCTAGAGCCTAAAATCCCAGAAAAACATGTATGTTTCTCCTCCGTGACCTAATCTTCAAGGCCACGAGCGAAACATGATCCACTAGTCGAAGCCGCGTTTCTTCCTTCCACCTCTTATCCTCTCACCTCTGAAGTTTATCTTCTCCCACCATCTACCTAGCTAGGGTACAACCCCTCTTACACCTCAACCACCTAACGAAGACGCCCTTGAGCTCCTGCACGAGCTACTCAAGGTGGTCGAGCTGCTGTATCTAGTCAACTGAGAGTAACTGGCCTGGGAGGGCAAGAAACTTGTTGGCGATGGTGGAATTCGAGCAGTTGGAGGCTACAATCAAGCGGGAGCTTTGCAAAACCTACTTTATTGTTGATGGGTAGCGTCTTTACTAGCTATATGCATTGAAAAGTTTATAACTTTTTTGACCAAGTGCAGTAGTTAATCGGGAACATACCTAGTAATCGGACTTTCGGTACGATTAATTGGGCTAAAGGATTAATACAAGAGATTAATGGTAATCGATACGGTCAGGCCCCTAGTAGCGATTAATCGGCCTAGTAATCGCTGAATCGGCCTAGTTTTTGAACAGTGCCTAAAATATATGGTTTAGATTTAACGAGAGAATATTAGTCACGTAACATGTAGCTAGGTCCAGTTTGACACGTTAATATCTGGAAGGTTAAGTTACCATGGACTCCCTTTTTAAAACTCTGATTACCTTAATTATATGGACACGGAAAGTTATTTTTCTCAAGGAGGATCACATATGAAGTGGCCCACAAGGACTTTTATTTTTTGTTTTGCATTTGAACTTCCGTTATAGATGGAAAAAAAAAATTGCAGGGAATAAATCCCGCACTTGACAAGTAGGTTTAGCCAAACAACCATACATTATTTGAAGAGATTCCATGATATGCAAGTTCTATCTAGCTTATGCCAAAAGAACGTACGAGGTAGCTCCTTTTTCGTAGGAATTAACACTCCGTTCCAGAAAAGCATACGTACAAACTAATCTAAAAAGTACCTAAAATAAGAATTTTAATATCTTAAAACGCACAATTATTTTCTATGGAACATGCCTCCAAAAATTAAATATACGACCTTTTCAAAAATAAAATATGCATGCCACTTATGAATGTATTAAATAAATATTTTTCAAATCTATTAGTATATACTAAAAGCAATATACATGTCTAAAAGAGAGATACCGTGTGCTTCCACAAATAAAATAATATGATATGTTAAATCCACGTTAAACATAAAAAAAGTGTATACACATAAAATATTTCTTCATATGGACTAACTGGCATGATCGGCATGATCGCGGACGCTGATATAAGAAGGCGACGTATCTTATTACTGCAATTAGCAAATATCTGTTTTTCAATGTTTTTTCTATACTGGGTGTCTAGGCGGCACATGATCTTACATGAGTAATGAGAAATCGATAGAGAGATTAAATATTAAACATTGCATGAAAACTCCATGTTTTATACCACAAGGGCGGTTTATCCTTCTTAATTAGCACATCGGCTATCTTTTTTAGTTAGCACATAGATTAATCTTTTTGTACTAGCTCTGTCTTACATCTTTCTATGCATCATACAAATAAGCGCTCTATAGACAAAGTTCGTATAGGAAGAAATAAGGGGTTGTATTAGTTTTCAAGAAATACAAAGGCATTAGATGGAACCCTGATACGTCTCCAACGTATCTATAATTTTTTATGTTCCATGCTAGTTTTATGACAATACCTACATGTTTTATTCACACTTTATAATGTTTTTATGCATTTTCTGGGACTAACCTATTAAGAAGATGCCACAGTGTCACTTCCTGTTTTCTGCTGTTTTTGATTTCAGAAAAGTTGGTTTACAAATATTCTCGGAATTGGACGAAACAAAAGCCCACGGCCCTATTTTCCACGGAGTGTTCCAGAAGACCGAAGAAGAGTCGAGGAAGGCCGGTAGGGGCCCACCCATAGGGCGGCGCGGGGCCCCAGCGCGCCAAGATGTGGGGAGGAGCCCCTGGCTCCCGATGCTGCCCCTTCGCCTATTTATTCCTTCGTCCCCGAAAACCCTAGCACCGAGCGAAAATACCATAACAGTTCCAGAGACGCCGCCGCCATCAACCCTAACTCGGGGGGTTCAGAAGATCTCCTCCGGCAACCTGCCGGAGAGGGGAATCATCACCGGAGGGCTCTACATCACCATGCCCGCCACCGGGTTCATGCGTGAGTAGTTCATCCATGGACTATGGGTCCATAGCAGTAGCTAGATGGTTGTCTTCTCCTTTTGTGTCATCATGTTTAGATCTTGTGAGCTGCCAATCATGATCAAGATCATCTTATTGTAATGCTACATGTTGTGTTTGTTGGGATCCGATGAATATGGAATACTATATCAAGTTGATTATTGATCTATCATATATTTGTTGTTTATGATCTTGCATGCTCTCTGTTGCTAGTAGAGGCTCTGGCCAAGTTGATACTTGTAACTCCAAGAGGGAGTATTTATGCTAGATAGTGGGTTCATGTCTCCATTGAATCTGGGGGAGTGACAGCAACCCCTAAGGTTGTGGATGTGCGGTTGCCACTAGGGATAAAACATCAATGCTTTGTCTTAGGATATTTGTATTGTTTACATTACGCAGGTACTTAATGCAATTGTCATTTGCTTGCAACTTAATCTTTGGAAGGGTGCGGATGCTAACCCGAAGGTGGACTTTAGGCATAGATGCATGCTGGATGACGGTCTATGTTCTTTGTCGTAATGCCTAAGTAAATCTCACAGTAGTCATCATGATATGTATGTGCATTGTTATGCCCTCTCTATTTGTCAATTGTCCAACTGTAATTTGTTTACTCAACATGTTATTTATCTTATTGGAGAGACACCACTAGTGAACTGTGGACCCCGGTCCATTCTTTTACATCTGAAATACAACCTACTGCAATCATTGTTCTCTTTTGTTTTCTGCAAGCAAACATCATTTTCCACACCATACGTTTAATCCTTTGTTTTCAGCAAGCCGGTGAGATTGATGATAACCCACAAGTATAGGGGATCGCAACAGTCTTCGAGGGAAGTAAAACCCAAATTTATTGATTCGACACAAGGGGAGGTAAAGAATACTTATAAGCCTTAACAACTAAGTTGTCAATTCAGTGCACCTGGAAAAGCACTAGTAACAGGGGTGATGTGAAAGCATTAGTAATATGAGAGCAATAGTAACAGTAACATATCAGCAGTAGCAGTAACACAGAGGCAATGGCACCAGAAGATAGTTGATACTACTTCCAATGACATATAGAACAAGTATATGATGATGAAAGATGGACCGGGGTTCCCAGCTATCTACACTAGTGGTAACTCTCCAATAACAAGTGACAGTGTTGGGTGAACAAATTACAGTTGGGCAATTGATAGGATTGAAATAGCATTAAGACAGAACATCAATTTATTAATCATGTAGGCATGTTTTCCATATATAGTTATACGTGCTCGCAATGAGAAACTTGCATAACATCTTTTGTCCTACCAACCGGTGGCAGCCGGGCCTTAAGGGAATCTACTGGATATTAAGGTACTCCTTTTAATAGAGCACCGGAGCAAAGCATTAACACTTGGTGAAAACATGTGATCCTCATATAACAGCCTTCCCCTCCGGTTGTCCCAATTTCTGTCACTTTGGGGCCTCGGGTTCCAAACAGCAATATGTGCAAACAACTTGTAGATACAATCTAAGCAATACATATAGAGCTTAAATCTAAGATCATGCCACTCGTGCACTAGTGACAAGCATTAAACACAACAAGATTGCAGCAACAATAACTTCACAAACTTTATAGATAGACTAATCATAATGTAACAATCCATCGGATCCCAACAAACACAACACCGATTACATCAGATGAATCTCAATCATGTAAGACAGCTCATGAGATCATTGTATTGAAGTACATGGGAGAGAGAGTACCAACTAGCTACAGCTAGAACCCGTAGTCCATGGGGGACTACTCACGGAGCATGATGGAGGCGGCGTCGATGGAGATGGCTTCCGGGGCACTTCCCGTCCGGCGGCGTGCCGGAGCTGTCCCCCGAATTGGAGTTTCGCGATGGCGGCGGCGCCCCTGGAGTCTTTCTGGAGTTTCGTCAATTCGTATCGCGTTTTTAGGTCGAAAGGGCTTATATAGGCGAAGAGGCGGCGCAGGAGGCGCCTGGGGGTCCCACCCCATAGGGCGGCGCGCCCCCTTCCAGGCCGCGCAGCCTATGGTCAGGGGCCCAGGCCTCCCCTCGACTCCCCTTCGGTGTCCTGGTCCGTCTCGGTGAATTATGATGTTTGGTTTTCGTTTCGTCGAATTCCGAGAATATTGCCCGAACAGCCTTTCTGGAACCAAAAACAGCAGAAAACAGAACTGGCACTTCGGCATCTTGTTAATAGGTTAGTTCCGGAAAATGCATAAAATCATTATAAAGTGTGAGCAAAACATGTAGGAATTTTCATAAAACAAGCATGGAACATCAGAAATTATAGATACATTGGAGACGTATCAGCATCCCCAAGCTTAGTTCCTACTCGCCCTCGAGTAGGTAAACGATAAAAAGAATAATTTCTGTAGTGACATGCTACTTACATAACCTTGATCATACTATTGTAAAGCATATGAGATGAATGAAGTGACTCAAGGCAACGATCTATAGTTTCCTAACAAATAGATAACATATAGCAAAACTTTTCATGAATAGTACTTTCAAGACAAGCATCAAAAGTCTTGCATAAGAGTTAACTCATAAAGCAATAAATTCAAAGTAAAGGCATTGAAACAACACAAAGGAAGATACAAGTTTCAGCAGTTGCTTTCAACTTTCAACATGTATATCTCATGGATAATTGTCAACACAAAGTAATATGATGAATGCAAATAAGCAAATATGTAAGAATCAATGCACAGTTGACACAAGTGTTTGCTTTTAAGATGGAAGGAAGTAGGTAAACTGACTCAACATAAAGTAGAAGAAAGGCCCTTCGCAGAGGGAAGCAGGGATTAAATCATGTGCTAGAGCTTTTCAAGTTTTGAAATCATATAGAGAGCATAAAAGTAAAGTTTTGAGAGGTGTTTGTTGTTGTCAACGAATGGTAGTGGGCACTCTAACCCCCTCGCCAAACAGACTTTCAAAGAGCGGCTCCCATGAAAGACGTTATCTCTACCAGCAAGGTAGATCATCCCTCTTCTCTTTTGTTTACACATGTACTTTAGTTTTTATTTATTTATGGGTGACACTCCTCCCAACCTTTGCTTTCACAAGCCATGGCTAACCGAATCCTCGGGTGACTTCCAACATTCTCATACCATGGAGGAGTGTCTATTTGCAAAATTAAGTTGCTTACTGATGAATCAGAGAAAACATGTGAAGAGAATTATTAATGAAGTTAATTAATTGGGGGCTGGGAACCCCGCTGCCAGCTCTTTTTGCAAAATTATTGGATAAGCGGATGAAGCCACTAGTCCATTGGTGAAAATCTGCCCAACAAGATTGAAAGATAAAACACCACATACTTCCTCATGAGCTATAAAACATTGACACAAATAAGAGATAATAACTTTTGAATTGTTTAAAGGTAGCACATGAAGTATTTACTTGGAATGTCAGAAAAATACCACATAGTAGGTAGTTATGGTGGACACACATGACATAGATTTTGGCTCAAGGTTTTGGATGCACGAGAAGCATTTCCTCTCAGTACAAGGCTTTGGCTAGCAAGGTTGTTTGAAGCAAACACAAGTATGAACCGGTACAACAAAACTTACCTAAGAACATATTGCAAGCATTATAAGACTCTACACTGTCTTCCTTGTTGCTCAAACACTTTTACCAGAAAATATCTAGACCTTAGAGAGACCAATCATGCAAACCAATTTCAACAAGCTCTACGGTAGTTCTCCACTAATAGGTTCAAACTACATGGTGCAAGAGCTTAATCATGATCTACTTGAGAGCTCAAAACAATTGCCAGGTATCAAATTATTCAAGATAATATGAAGCATTTTCTGTTTCCAACCAAATAGCAATAAATGCAACAGCTTCCAACTTTTGTCATGAACCTTAAAAGTAAAACGAAGAACACCAGTGTTCATATGAAAAAGCGGAGCGTGTCTCTCTCCCACACAAGGATTGCTAGGATCCGATCTTATTCAAACATAAACAAAACGAAAATAAATACACAGACACTCCAAGTAAAGCACATAAGATGTGACCGAATAAAAATATAGTTTCACTAGAAGAAACCTGATAAATTGTTGATGAAGAAGGGGATGCCTTGGGCATCCCCAAGCTTAGATGCTTGAGTCTTCTTGAAATATGCAGGGATGAACCACGGGGCATCCCCAAGCTTAGACTTTTCACTCTTCTTGATCATATATCATCCTCCTCTCTTGATCCTTGAAAACTTCCTCCACACCAAACTTCTCATAAACTTCATTAGAGGGGTTAGTACTCAAAAAAACTTTAATCCACTTTAGTCCTGTAGTGACACATTGCAGGAACTCAATAAAACATCAGCTACAGCTCTCCACGTCTAGAAAGCCTTGCTTAAAGTCCACAAGAGACAATGCAAAAAACAGAGACAGAATCTGTCAAAACAGAATAGCCAGTAAAGACGAATTTTTAAGAGGTACTTCCGTTGCTCAAATCAGAAAACTCAAAACTAATGAAAGTTGCGTACATATCTGAGGATCACGCACGTAAATTGGCAGATTTTTGTGAGTTACCTACAGACGAGGCTACTCAATTTCGTGACAGCAAGAAATCTGTTTCTGCGCAGTAATCCAAATCTAGTATCAACCCTACTATCAAAGACTTTACTTGGCACAACATTGCAATAAAATAAAGATAAGGAGAGGATGCTACAGTAGTAACAAATTCCAAGACACAACAAAACAGTAGCAAAATAAAGACATGGGTTATCTCCCAAGAAGTGCTTTCTTTATAGCCATTAAGATGGGCTCAGTAATTTTAACGATGCTCTCGCAAGAAATAAGAGTTGAAGCAAAAGAGAGCATCAAAAAGAAAATTCAAACCACATTTAAGTCTAACCCACTTCCTATGCATAGGAATCTTGTACACAAATAAATTCATGAAGAACAAAGTGACAAGCATAAGAAGATAAAACACAAGTAACCTCAAAATTTTCAGCATGTAGAGAGGTGTTTTAGTATCATGAAAATTTCTACAACCATATTTTCCTCTTTCATAATAATTTTCAGTAGCATCATGAATAAACTCAACAATATAACTATCACATAAAGCATGTTTTTCATGATCTATAAACACATAATTTTTATCAAGCTCAAAAATAATGGGATTAAAATTTTCAAACCCACTTTTATCAATAATATAACAAGATGATTGATCAATGTCAAGAGATATGGGACTCCTTGATAAAGTCAAGACCTCTCCAATCCCATTTTCATTAGTAGTACAATTAGTATTATCAAGTAACATAGGACCATCATCTAGAGCTTTATCATAAACATTTGCCAAGCAAAACTCTTTAGTTCCATGCATTTCGATATCAGGCACAAACAAAGCATTATCATAAGATTTATCAAAGTAACATGGATTATCATAGATAACAGTAGCATAATTATTCTCACAAGTTTTACTCATAGGGATATTTCAAGAGAATCCACAGGAACATAACATTCAACCTCCTTTGGTAAGTGACATAGGCATCCCCAATGGGCCTGCCAAAGATGGTACCCGGGGTTTACAGAAGGCCCATGACTCGAAGAATATGAAGTTCGGAAGCCCAAGATAGCATTAAGGAAATCTAGAGTTGTATTAGGAAAGATAGACTTGTAATCTTGCGGGACAGGTTAGAAACCCTCCCGGACTCTGTAAACTTGTGTACCACGAATCCCTCGGCTCCGCCTCGAGGGACAAAGAAAGGATCGAATCATTGTCTCACGCAACCCTAGTTTTCGTATTCGTCGAGTACTTTTCGTTTGAAACCTTCGAGATCTACTTGCCCTCTACTTCCAACTAAACCCTAGTCTACAATCCGTAGGCATTGATAAGTTAATCTCTTGTCAATTGGCGCCGTCTGTGGGAATTAGAGGTGTCAAGGAGCTGATCTCGATGGCACGTTCAAGATCGTCGACTTCATCAACTGCAAGCAAAGCGATGGACGAGGTAAACAGATCGAAACTGGTCTAGTCGATTTTGTGCCTCACCCGCCCTCCCGTTTGGATGCATATGCGTATCTGGAGGAGCCCATGGAGATGACGTTTGGAAGGTTCCACTTTCGCGTCGAGAAGGAAGGAGCGTATCGTCTCGAAATTCCGATCTCGTCGGGATTATCAGCGGTCGATCCCGATTTTTCGAGCTCGACATCATCAGTCGAGTCAGGCGACGAAGAAATCTCCTCGCCACGCTTCATCAGTACTAGAGCAGGTGAAAAACTCACCAAGATCTTCAGCGACATGTCCTTCGAGTCGTCTGCGGACTCCAATATAAGCAGCGATTCTGACAGCGTCGACAGTCTCGACTTCATCGACAAATCCATCACTATGGGAAAGGTCTTCGCCAGTCTACACGATGGTGTCACCGATCTCGACAAAATAGAAAAAATAAAGTATCATCATATCTACGCGATCGGAGAGCCAAGCCGACCTCAGGAAGAGACATCAGGAAATCCGTTCGTTGATCCTGCGGATCTCACGCGAGGTCTAGGGACAAAATATATCGGCGCGATGACGCGAGAGATGGTGCGATTTCCGCAGGCAGTATGGGATCGAGTGGAAAGAGCTATCAATGGCACAGAGCCGATGACCGTAACAGCGACACCAGAAGAATTACAAGCATATCAATATAGGCTCGCGCGTACTAGGCGAGAACTCGAAAAACAGAAGATCGCTAGACAGGAGGCAAGAAGCAGCATCAGCATCAAGCAGGCGAAGAGCGGAACAGTCGACAATCAGGAACTTTGGGAAGCAGTCACAGAGGGGCTCGCAACAGGGCAAGGTCTCGACTAAACAACATACCTGAAGCTGAGAGGGAGAATTTGGTCCAAAACCTCGACATGTCCTTTATGTCGATAGACACGAGGGGGAACATTATTCCTAAGACACCAGAAGCGGGGTACATGGTGACGCAAGCTTTCATCCTCGCGTCCAAACCACCTGCCGGAGATCCAAGAGAGGCAGTGTACAATATGGCCATGGCAGGAGTTGGAGCCATGGGAGCGGCGTTCGTAAATTCACCTCCTGAAGGATCAGCAAGGCAAAATAGTCCGCGACCTGCTGTCGCAGCACCAGTTCCCGAAAGAACAAGCGGAGCAAGAGACACGGAAACTCAGGCAAGGGTAGACAGGGCACGACAAAATAGAAGGGAATATCGACATTCTCTAGACATAGCTGAAGAAGATATGTGTGGGCTACCATGCTTTACGAGGAGGGTCCGAAAAACTCGGGTGCCTACGGGGTTTAAGCTACCTGATAATTTCAAGAAATTCGATGGCCTGCAAGATCCCGAGGATTGGCTGGTCGATTATCTCGAGACGGTGAAGCTGATAGGCGGAACAAGGGCAACGGCTATGTAGAGCATTCAAGTACACTTAAGTGGAGCTGCAAGGTCTTGGATAAAGAAGCTTCCTCCGGGTTCCATCGACAGTTGGGATGATTTCGAGGACATATTCGTCTTCCGATCCACCTGGAAAAAACCTGCATCGCTAGAGGAGATGAGGTCGTGTCGACAAAAGCATGATGAATCTATGAGAAAATACATCCAGAGGTGGAACATCATTAAAAACTCGGCAGAGAACATATCTGACGAGAGGGCAATAGACGCGTTCGTGGCAGGAATCCGACGAGGAGATTTCGTCGAAGATTTGGGGAGAACCAACCCAAAGACAGTATCAGCGCTGATGGAGATAGCAAACAGATGGAACTACAAGAAATCTGTCATAATATGACGTTTTTTTTATGACTGGAAATCAAAATGTCATAGCTTTATGACGTTCCTAGTTTTGACCATCCTTGGCCACTCGGGGGGGCAAAACCCTAGAAAATCATGACGTTATTGGGCAAAAACGTCATTGGCAATTTAGGTCAAAACGTCATTAGCAGGCCAAAAAAAATCTAGCCAATCAGAAGCCAGGAAACAACCTACCAAGGATCAGCCCCAGACTTGGATCTCAACCGTCCAATGCATCCAACGCACCAAACATGAACCGAAATTGCTGCGCTGGATTTTCCCATTGGCGCCTAAAGATTTTGGGCACGCGCGCGACGACCAGTCCAAACCACGAGCGACCGACCAAACCACTCCAACAAAACCGACCCAGACCGCCCCGCCGGCCAGAAACCCTAGCCATTTCCCTTCCGCCGCCCCTCCTCTCCGGCCTAGATCCCGGCCAACTCCGGCGACCCCCACCGTCCAAATCTGCAAATCCAAAACGCACACGGACGGCGCACACGTCACACGCGCACCGCGCACCGCAACGCAAGAAACCTCCGTCTCTCCCACCACCGGCCGGCCGCCATGGACCCCTTCTTCGCCGACGACGACGGCGCCGACGAGCTCCCACGCACGGCCTCCCACCCCTTCGACGACGATGACATCACCACCGAGCCCGCCGTCGACGGCGCGGAGTACGCCTCCTTCGCGGACGCGGGCTACTCCTCCTTCCCCGACGCCGGTGGCGCCGACGAGGACGCGGACGTTGACGAGGAGATCGCCGTCGACTCGGACGGCGGCGCCGTCCCGGTCCGCCACGTCTCCGGGGGGTACTCCCCCTCGCCCTTCTTCCCCGAGTCCGACTTCGGCGGCGACGACGGCGGCCCCGTCCTGCCCCGCCCGCCGAGATAGGCAGGGAGGAGGGCGCCCTCCTCCGCGAGTGGCGCAGGCACTGTTCAAAAAATCGTCCGATTCAACGATTAATCGCCCGATTAATCCCTATTCAGTGGTCACCGATTAGCCGATAAATTCATTTATCGTCCGATTAACTCATTTATCGCTCGATTAATCGTCTGATTTGCCTATTAATCGCTAATCGTCAGCTGACCGAGTTGAACCCGATAAGCGATTTTCTCAACATTGGGCGCAGGTGAGCACCGTCCCCCGATCCGTTTTGGCATGTGCCGTTTCCGTCTCATGTTTCTCTCTGCGCTAGGGTTCTGGCGCTTGGAGTTAGATCTGACGCGCCGTCCTGCTATGTCCCCTAAAGTTCAGTTAGTTCAGAAATCTCGGTGTGGAAAACCTGTATTTCGCGTAGATTGATGACGCTTCAGCTCGTAGAACTGAATCTGCTAGTGACAGTCCAACTGCAGTATTGCAGGTAGTTCAGGCTTTGACACTGCTGATTACCCATAGCAAGCAACTACTCGTGCGTTGTTTTGCACTTCTGATTGTTTGTTTGTTTGTTTTGCCTGGCATAATCGTGTATGCTGCTCTTGCATTGTTTATCTGCACCATGTGGTACATCTTTTGCGATTTGCTTCATGCCTATCGTCAACTCTGTTTATTTATTTAATTTCATCTATGACTGTAAATCAACAGTTCTAGAAACAATGAAATCGTGTCGTATGATTGTTCCTAAATTTATTGTGCGCTATGCATGATCTGGACATTGTGATGCCTGTAGTATGTTTTTTTTGCCCTGACGGTTATCATATGGACGGCTCGATAAACTAGTTTTAAAATGTGTTTAGTCAATGGCTATGCGATGTGTCCTGAAACCTGATGATAGCTGGCATAAAATACTCTGTGGAATTGATCAATTGAATGACATCACTAATTTTTGTTTATTATCTTTTCACTTGTAGACTATTAGATTCTGCCCTGTCTATAATCTGAACTCTAACTGCATCACTCTGGTTTCAGGCAAAATGCTTTAGTTCTCGAGGAAAAAGAACGGAAGGAGAAGGAGCTACGGGCCCAAATAATTGCTGAAGCTGAAGAGTTCAAGATAGCTTTCTATGAGAAGAGCCTACAGACCTGTGAGACAAATAAGGTTCATAGCATGACAAGAAGACATGAACCCTTACTTGTTCAATGATTTTCTTTCCTGATGCTCGTTTGTTTTGTTCATTGTACATGAAACCAATTGTTCATTGCTACTGTGCATCACTACTGGCAGATCACAACATTATCCTGCTACTATACATGCCACCTGAATGCATGATTATGGATTTTTAAGTGTGTGAAATGTCACATGTCTAAACATAGATATGTAAAGTGGGCTGTTTCAAAATAGAATCATAGTTACTAGATACACACATTATCTGCTACACAGGTCACCGTCACTCCGTGTTTTGCTTATTGACAGCTGCAATTTGATAGTATAGCCTTGCCATTTTTATGGCTCTCTTATTTGTGGCATTTTCTCTGATATACCACCTGAAGCTAGGTATACCACCTGTATTTGTTCCACAAGCAAATTTGATACCACCTATGTGTTATAGTAGTCTTTTAACTTTTTAAACTTGTTACACGATCTGGATGCTAGTTATTATGTAGTCCCTAAATTATTTACTTTTGCTAAATGATTTCAATGCTTGTTTCTAAAGAACATGATCTGCATCTAGTGTTTCATTTTGTTACTGTTACATATGTCCTACTCTAAATAGACTAGGTCTTCTGTTTTAAGTTGACTTAATTGCACAGTTCTGCCAGTCTACTACTATACAATCCATGCAGTTTCAGTTCTTTGTGCTATTTAATTCAAAGTAGCAGATACTATGTTATGTTCCCTTATCATTGTTTATTGCCACGATAGCATGTCAGTGCTCACACTTCACGCCCACTTTATGCTTGCTTAGCAACTCTCCGATTGTTGTATCTTGCTGTGAAGAAGAGTTTGATGTGTACTATGTTCTTTGATGCTTATTTTACTTGGGTTGACCTGAAGCGATGTTTCTGGGCTGTGTAGGACGAGCTGCTGCGGAACAACTTGGAGTTGGAGAACCTGAAGACAAGTTGTGCAACATCATTTTCTAGCAACATGCATGCTGGAGATCCTGAAGACAACTTTAGTGAAATTTTATGTTTATATTGTAATAACAAGCATGACTGAGCCTTATTGCTCCAAGTCACCGTGACAAAAGTTTTATGTTCATACTAATAATGAGCTTGACTGGTTCTTGTTGCTGCAATGCAATTGATTAATTTGCTAAGTTTTATGTTCATACTAATAATGAGCTTGACTGGTTCTTATTGACTGCCGGTCCAAAACTGTAATGGGTCCTAAAAGGCCACGGCCCAATGAAAATTGGCCCAGGCCTAGTAAGTACAGCAGCTAAAAAGGCCGTTGAAAAAAATAAGCTAAAAAGGCCGAGGTAATTGGTCTAGTTACGGGCCAAGGCCCAACAAAGCTGAAAAAAATAATCAGAACTAATGGGCTCAGCCCACATAAGGAGCTGAATGGACCGGGCTGAATTCAGATAATGACATTTCTAATTCGTCACAATTTTGCCACGTCGGATTGCCACGCTGGACTCCCATGACGTTTTGGGAACGTCATGCCGTCGGTGACATTTTAAAACGTCACAAAGCTCTACGACGTTTTCAAGTGGAACGTCTTAAGCAGTCACTGCTGACTCCCAGCTTTCGACGTTTTGAAAAGCGTCACCGTAACGTCACAAGTAGCCATTATTGACGTTTCAGTGACACCTCTATTTTGTCAACTTATGGCAGATTTCTTGTAGTGTGGGCGGATGGAGAAGATGCTGTTCACAATAAACGACATAGGTCACCGGAAGAGGACCGCAGTCGGAATTTCCAAAATAGACGACGTTTTTCTCGACAGTTCTCGAGTCATGACGCTCCTGGCCAAATATCGGCTGGTTTCCGAGCAAGCACTGGAGGAAGCAATAGAGATAACTACCAAAGAAGTAACGAGCAGCAAGGCGACAATAGAGATGATTCCCAAAACAACAGGCAAAATAGTGGACCAAGGTTCCAGAGACCGTATGTGTCTCCCGAGGATATGATGAACGGCCCGTGTCAGATGCACTTCTATGTCGACAATAACGGGAAAACGCAGTCAGGGCATCTGCAGAAGGATTGTCGAAACTTTCAAGCAATGTTGAGGTTCGCTGGGCAAGCTAATGCTCAGGCAGCAAGTCGAAATCCTCAGGGACCTAGGAGTGAGATACACCTACCACCTCCTCCCGCAATCACAGACTAAAATCGGCACCAGTTGAGAATAGCGGCAGCTCCACATCCACCTCCATATGTCGACCCCAATTCCAATGGTGCGGTGTCGATGATTCAGAAGGCTAGGCCATCCAACAGGGCTCAGAAAGTAATTTCGACGGTGTTCATGGCAGAGAAAATGCCTCCACCAACGATTGACTACTTAAATTGGTCAGGACAGGACATTGGCTTCACAATTGCGGATCACCCGCAGCAAGTTCCTCGACCAGGGCAGTCATCACTTATCTTACCAGCAGTGATCGCAGGATTTGACGTATCTCGATTATTCATAGATGGAGGCAGCAGTTTAAACCTTATGTATGCAGATACACTAACGAAGATGAACATATCCTTGGCAAACCTTAAGCCTACGGACACACGTTTCCACGGCATCACACCAGAGAAGCCAAGTTATCCATTGGGGAAGATGAATCTCGACGTTCAGTTTGGTACTCGAGAAAACTACATAATAGAAAGGCTGGAATTCGAAGTTGTTGATTTCCCGTCGCAATACCACGCCTTGTTGGGACGACCAGCATACGCCAGGTTTATGGCGGTACCACATTACACGTACCTACTATGGAGGTTACCTGGGCCTAAGGGACCAATTACAATCAAAGGCAGTTTTGCGTTAGCTGATAAGTGCGACAAGGATTTCCATAGGCTGTCAGAAACTTTCGGGATGCAGGCATAATACATGGCGTCAAGGCTCACAACTGATTATGATGTGTTACCAGATGCAGGAAGGCCTCTCAGGGAGCCAACCTTCAACACCACGAAAGATTCCAAGGAAGTGCAGATTCATCCGACAGATCCAAAGAAGACGACGTCCATCGCAACAGACATGGACCTCGCATAGGAAAGCGCGCTCGTCGAGTTCCTCCGTGAGCACTAGAAAATCTTTGCATGGTGTCCAGCTGACATGCCAGGAGTACCCAGGGAACTTGCCGAGCACCACCTAAATTTGGATCCAATAGCGAGACCAATCAAACAACCTTTGCGGCATTTTTCGGAACCAAACCGCAAAGCTATGCTGTCGGAAATTGATAGACTCAGAGAAGCTGGTTTCATCAAGGAATTACATACAGAAGCCACATGGGTAGCTAACCCAGTGTTAGTGCCAAAGAAAAACATGAAAGTCCTTTGCATGTGCGTCGACTTCACGTGTCTCAATAAACATTGTCCAAAGGATCACTTTCCCCTCCCAAGGATCGATCAAATTATCGACTCCACGGTAGGTTGTGAACGTCTTTCCTTCCTGGACGCATATTCTGGTTATAACCAGATTAGACTAAAAGAAGAAGATGAGGTGAAGACAGCGTTTATAACACCTTATGGCGTGTTTTGCTACAGAACAATGCCTTTTGGTTTAAAAAACGCGGGAGCAACATATCAGCGGATGATGCAGAAGTGCCTGGCAACACAGATTGGGAAAAACGTTCAAGTGTACATCGACGATGTTGTCATAACAACAAAGAAAGGGTCAACATTGATCGAAGACCTAAGGGAAACTATCGACAACCTAGACAAGTTCTGCCTCAAGCTGAACCCGACAAAGTGCTCTTTCGGAGTCCCTGCGGGAGAACTTCTCGGGTTCCTTGTTTCAGCAAGAGGGATTGAAGCAAATCCAGAAAAAATACAAGCTATCGTAACAATGAGGAAGCCAACAAAGTTAAAAGAAATACAGCAACTAACTGGGCGAGTCGCAGCTTTGAGCAGATTCGTCGCCAGGTTAGGGAAAAGGCGTTGCCGTTCTACGCCTTGATCAAGCAGGGAGAGAAGTTCCAATGGAAGGAAGAGGCAGACAAAGCTTTCGAGGATCTCAAGCGCACAATCTCGACACCACCAATCTTGGTGGCGCCTAAGGAAAAGGAACCTCTGCTGTTATACATTGCGGCCACACCTCAGGTGGTAAGTACAACACTTGTTGTCGAAAGAGAGGAAGAAGGAAAACTCCATGGAGTACAGAGGCCAATATACTTCATCAGCGAAGTTTTATCGCCTTCAAAACAGCGATATCCTCAGTACCAAAAGCTAGCATATGGAGTGTTTACAACCGCAAGAAAATTGCGGCACTATTTTTCGGTGCACCCGATAATAGTGGTCAATGAGGCGCCCTTGTCCAATATACTAAACAACCCAGAAGCTACGGGTCGTGTCTCCCTTTGGGGAATAGAGCTTTCCCCTCGGGACATCACGTATGAAAAAAGAAAAGCAATAAAGTCACAAATTCTACCAGACTTCATCGCAGAGTGGATGGAGTTACAAAATACAGGACCACCGGATTTATCGAGAACTTGGACTATGAACTTCGACGGGTCCAAGAGATTGGAAGGAGCTGGAGCAGGCGTGATACTAATATCACGAGGGCGACAAGCTGAAGTATGTCTTGAGGATGACGTTCCCAAACGCATCTAACAACGAGGCAGAATACGAAGCTCTCATACACGGGATGAAGATGGCGAAGGCTTGTGGCGCAACTCGACTAAAACTCTTCGGTGACTCGCAACTGGTGGCTCAGCAAGTCATGAATCAATGTGATGCAGTCAATGATTGTATGATAGCATACAAGGAAGTATACAACGAGCTAGAAAAGCTGTTTGATGGATGCGAAGTAAATCACATCAGCAGGCTGAGCAATGATGAAGCCGATGTTCTCGCAAACATCGGGTCGCAATGTCTCGCAATTCCACCAGGAGTATTTTGGGAGGAGATAGCTGAGAGGTCTACGAAGTCGAAGAAACCAAAGAAGAAGGAGAAGGAAAAGAAACCCTCGGGGCTACAAAAGAGGTACCGGAAGAAGAGGAACAGGACCTGGTTATGATGGTGCAAATACCTTGGATGCAGGTGTACATATCATACATTCTAAGGAAAGAGATACCCAACGATCCAGTCGAAGCAAGGCGAGTTATTAGACGATCTAAAGCCTTTACTGTGGTCAAAGGGGAGTTGTACAAACGAAGTATTTTGGAAGTGCTACAAAGGTGCGTCACACCCGAAGAAGGAAGGATGATCTTAAAGGACGTACATGAAGGAATCTGTGGTCATCATGCAAGCAGTCGAGCTATAGCAGCCAAGGTTTTCAGAGCAGGGTTTTATTGGCTAACAGCAATCGAGGATGCGAAAGAAATAGTTCGTACTTGTGATGCGTGCCAGAGATTTGCTACAAAACCTCACTCTCCGGCAGCAGAGCTGATGCCAATACCGTTGTCTTGGCCTTTTGCTCAGTGGGGTCTCGACATGGTGGGTAAACTACACAAAGCTTCGCCAGGAGGACACGAGTATATGCTCGTCGCTGTCGACAAATTTACAAAATGGATAGAAGCAAAGCCGATAAATTTGCCGGACGGAGCGTCTGCCATCAAATTCGTAAAAAGTATCGTCTTCAGGTTTGGGGTACCTCACAGCATCGTAATAGACAATGGCAGTAACTTCACATCCAATGAATTCAAGGATTATTGTGCAGAAGTAGGCATCAAACTACACTTTGCATCGGTTGCGCACCCGCAAACCAATGGCCAAGTCGAGAAAGCCAATGCATCATCTGCAATGGCATCAAGAAGCGCTTATTAGCACCACTGGAAAAAGCTCGACACACTTGGCCAGAGGAGTTGCCCAGTGTGCTATGGAGTATACGAACAACACCAAATACAGCGACACAAGAAACTCCGTTCTTCCTGGTCCATGGAGCTGAAGCAGTACTACCAATCGAAATAGAGCATGATTCTCCACGAGTCACGGAATACGATGAAGAAACTTCGAGGAAAGCACTGGGGGATGATGTCGATGCACTTGATGAAGCTCGAGATGAAGTGTTATCACGGGTCACCAAGTATTAGCAGGATTTGAAGAATTACCACAGTCGACGTTTGCGACCAAGATCCTTCCAGGTGGGAGACTTAGTTCTTCGGCTCACGCAAAAAAGTCATGAGAAACTCGAGTCGACATGGCTTGGCCCATACATCATCATAGAAGTAATCGAAGGAGGAGCGTACAGGATAAAGGACAAGAAGACCGGGGTTCCCGAGAAAAACCCCTGGAACGTGGCGCAACTCAGGTGGTTCTACGCCTAGAGTCGAAATATAGATCCTCCTTTGTAAAAATAGAATGTACTGAAACGCCCGCGAGCTTTCAGACGCACTCTTTTCCTTTTCAGGGCACCGAGTGGGGTTGGAAAGGTTTTTAATGAGGCGGGCTCGCGGTGCTGCAATATAGTAAAGATATTGATGACATACATCTTCTTTTTCGACACGCTCGGGGGCTTAAACCCGACAATTACAATATAGTTCTTCAAAGTTACAAAAAAGATAGTTTGCCTTGGTATAACATACCTCGCAAATCAATAAAGATAAAAAATAGTGATCAACAAAAAGCTCGGGGGCTAGTACCCGCACACACAATATAGAAAATCTTCGCCTTGGTTTAAACTCACAAGTACAATACAGAAAATCGCCACCGAAACACTCGGGGGCTAGAAAAATATATACATGCCTTTGTGTTGCAATATAGTTACAGTTCTTTTCGACAGGGAAAGTTATCTACCGAAGAAATATAATTAGTCATGCTTCAATATATCGTCAAGCGTGACTTTGCCTTCTTCGGGAGCGGCACCCAGAAAATCGGCATAGTGGCCGTCTGCAAAAAAGGCGGCATCCATCCGAAGAAGATCGCCAATTATTTCTTCGGCCACAGGCGTAACTTTTGCATCAATTCTATCGACACCCGCCCTTTGTCGTTTCAGCCTATCATGAACTTTCTCTACCACCTTGGTCATGTCAAGTTTCGAGTGGCATATCTGAAGCATGATAAGAGCAAACATGGCGCCAGCTACTAATTGAGCTCTCACAAAACCGTGGATTTTGTGTGAGTCCTTAAATTTTTCCATCAGCTCAGGAAGAGTCTTGGGCTGAACATTCCGAGGAAACATGGATTTGTAAATCATGGACAGGGTCTTGGTACAGAAGTCAAGGAACTCACGAATTTGGCAGGCTCGATCTTGAAATCTGACGATTTGTCGGGTGCGTTCAGGGGTAGCCCAAAACAGGACGCCATGATCAAGCGCAAGGTTAATAAGATAATTTGATCTTGTGTCAACCCATTGATCTTCAGCATCAGCGTCTAAAAAGGGACCTACTTGGCGACATCATAACAGTTAAAGATAGAAAACAGGCAAAGAAAAAGAGGAAGGTTAAGGTTGAGAGATGTACCCGCCATATCTTGACTTGCTTCAATCATCAGGTCAAGCATACAATTTTCTCGAGAAGCAGCTTGCGAAGCCTCAGCAACTGCAGTCTCCTTCAAAGCCATGGCTTCTTGAGCTTGTTGAACAGCAAGTTTTTCCTTTTCAGAGGATTTTAGAGACTGCTCCATTATTATGAGAGCTTGCTTTTTCATCGACTGCAATTGTTGACGGAGTTCGTTCAAATCTTCAGTATGTGCAGCACTCGAAGAACTTTTGATAAACTCGCCAGCAGAGGGTTTTTTCGAGCAAGGTGCAGAAGGCAAGACAGTTGGCGGAGACACCACAGTATAGTTGTCAAAAATTAACTGGAAAAGAAAAACTTCGGTATCAATAACTTGGCAAGATAGCTTTTTCATTGATAGGATCAGATATTTACAATAGCTATTACAAGGAGAGTTCCTAATGAACAAGGGGGATAGTTGTCGCCAAAACTCCTACGGCGACAACACCAGAAGAAAGACAGCAAAACAAAAAAGAAAAGTGGTCTACTTGATCTCCGGCTTCGATGAACTTGGAGCTGGAGTTGGCTTGAATCCAAGGAAGGCAAGGATTTTCTTCGAGTTCGGCTTGGCAGCCTTGATCAAAGATTGCCATGTTTTCGTCTCCATCTTCGGCACTTCACCAACCTTGGCCCAGTCGATGTTTTGCTGGCTGCTAGCAACCAAGGCAATGGTTCCTTCAACACCAACCTTCAAGCCTTCTTGTCGAAGATTGTGTCCAAGGTCTTCTTCAGCGTTGAAGCACTTAGCTAGCGCAGCAAAAGTGTCGGGTTTTTCTTTCTTCGTGAAGAAGAACGGAAAAAGCCGCGACAAGCTTGATTCAGCATCAGCAATACCTTCACGCGCTTCGTCTGCATTAACCTCGAGGAGGGAGAGCGCATCGAGAAGACGATCATCTTCAGGAGTGTCGAGCTCAAATTCTTGATGCGTCCTCCCTGGTAAACACAAAATATAGCTCGTCACAAACAACACGTCAAGAAAAAGTGTGAGTATTCGAAGAATAAAAAAAATAAGAGCACTTACTAACAAAACGTCGACACTGCGACTCTAAACGCGAGATGATGTCTTCCTCGCGAGCAGTTTGTTGAGTGATGTTATCACTCAGGGATGTTTCCGCGTCACGAAGTCTTTTTCGAAGATCTTCAACAATGGCGGCACTTGATTCAGCCTTCTTGCGAGCCTTTTCGCTTCACTCCAATTTAAGAGCAAGAGCATCAGCGCGTTTGTTGGCCTCTGCAAGGTTGGCTGGCGAAAAAATCTGCAATAATGATTGTCATGACAAAAATACGATGGAAAGTATTGAACTAAAGAGAGTAGAAAATATAGTACCTTCAAGTTTGTTTACTTGATCATGGTACCCAACACATTGGGTACCAAGAAGAATAAATTCCTTCATCAGAGGCTGAAGAAAGAGTCAAAGAGAGACAAATCAATATAGTGTGCGAAAGTTCGACAGCAGCAAGCAAAAAAGGAGCAAACCATAAAAAGAGACCCGAAAAGAGTGTCAGCACAAGAGAGAAGAAGCAAGGGAAACTTACATGATCTGGTGAAGAAGTCGTGGAACCACCAATTAGTTGGGTGGTTTCCCTGGGTGGCTCAACCCTGGCTCTCTTCGGTGAAGGGGCACGGGGGCTTCCAGCTGGAGCAGTGAGCTTGACATCTTCTTGAGGAGTCGAGGTTTCGTCTCCATCAGGATGAGCCTCTGATATAACCAAAGTACGAGACGTGCTCGTTCGAGCAGTCACGTCAATGGGGTGATTATTTTCTTCTTCATCACTGCAATAAAACATATTTCAATATAAAGAGATAATATAGACAAAACATCGAGAGCAAAAGAGTACTAGAGAACTTACGAGCTGATAAGGGCAACCTCATAAGGGTTTAAAGTTGTCCTTTCTTCAGTAGGAGCAACTTCTTTGGCATGGGATGTGCCGGCCTTGGACGTACCAGTGTCGACAACTTCAGTCCTTTTTCTTTTGTTCCCTGGGGAAGCAGCAGAAGGCAGAGACTGTGTCGATTCACTGGCATCAGATTCAACTTCTTTTTCAGAGGAAACCGCGGATTTGCGAGAACCTGCGATTTCACTCTCAGGGAGAGAACTACCCTGGTTGTCGTCAGTGACAACGGCCTGTTCTTCAACTTCTCCATCTTCAGGAAGAGGAGGAAGAGAAGCTAAGGTTGGATGATTCTACAGGAAAATGTCGACAAAAGAAATTATGCAAAGGTGTCAGTAAAAAAAAGAGCAGTAAATCAAAAAAAAAAGTTCAGGAAGACAAAAAAGTCAAGAGGACAAAAATACAAGAAAAAAATACATGGGGGAGAGGATTGGTAGCGCTGTATGGCTCCACGCGGCAAGAAGATGGAATAGGATCCTTCTTGCTGAGCGATGAAATTCTTCGGATAAGTTTATCCAGGTCCTTTACAGAAAGATCCTTGGAGAGCCTATTTGCATCTTTTTCGCCGGCGTAAGTCCAAAGGGGATTTTTGCGAGCCTGCAGAGGCTGCACCCTAATCCTAAGGAAATAGGTTGTGATCTGGATACCCGATAGTTCCTTGCCTCGGGTATTCTGAAGCTCATGGATACGGGACATAAGGGCCTCTGTCGCCGTTTTTTCTTCTTCGGTAGCTTTAGCATCCCAGGAACGGCGGCGAAGAATCTTGGCGTTTCCATCAAAAGGAGCTATGTTGTGCTCGACGGAGTTGGCACTTTCTTCGTGCACATAGAGCCATCTTTTGCGCCACCCTTGGACGGAGTCAGGGAATTTGACGTCAAAATACTCAACGTCAGAGCGAACGGAGATAACAACACCGCCTATGTTGTAAGCGGTGTTGTGGGAGCCATTGCGGCGGAGGCAGAAGATGCGCTTCCACAGAGCCCAGTTAGGAGGGACTCCGAGGAAGCACTCGCAGAGGGTGATGAAAATAGCGACATGAAGGATGGAGTTAGAGGTCAGCTGGTGCAGCTGAACCCCATAGACAAAGAGAAGGACGCGGAGGAAATCATGGATAGGGGTGGAGAGACCGCGGATGAGGTGGTCGACAAAACTAACCCGATACTCGATTGGAGGAGTGGGGTAGCTTTCTTCGCTGGGGAAGCGAATGGCGCCCTCCTTCTTCATCAATCCCAGCTTCTTCATCATGTTCACGTCCTGGTTGGAGATTTTGGATCTCTCCCACTCAAGATCTTCAGTGGCCATCTTGGATTCGGGCGTGCTGTGGCGAGTAAGTCGCGCGCGTGGTGGCATCAATGGTGACGAAAGAGCGAAGCTTGTGCGTGGGCGAGCTCAGGAAGCACTGGGCTCAATGGAGGTTTTTTGCAGAGGGGAGCAGAGGTGCGGCGAGAGCGAAGGTGTGAACGGAGGAAGAACAAGGACTTATATAGGGATTTAGCGGAGCAAAGCACCGTTGGATGGAGAAATCGTGCGGTGCACAATGAACTCATAACGAGGGGGTAAAAAGGTATTTTTACTGTGAAAAAACAGAACAGGCGCTACAGTACGTGCGCCAAGAAAAGCGGAGGACGTGTGTCCCCCACTTGCACGACGTGTCAAGATGACAAGAAATTTGGACCCACAAGACAGAGAGAGCAGCACTCGCGCTTTCCGGATGAAATGATTGTGGCTATCGTCAGTAATGAGGTCACTTTGACCAAGGAGAAAATCTCGACAGTATGAAATAAGAAGATTAACGGCAGGAAAAATTATTGATTACTTCGGGAGCTTTTGATCAAATACAAGTTTTTGCCCAGATGCTCGGGGGCTACTTTGGAAAAAAAAGTAAAATTCGAGTATGACAATATAGAAATTGCGGGAGCCTATGATCAAAAGCAAGCATTTGTTCATAGCCTCGGGGGCTACTCCCATCGGGAGCGCTGTTCGCGCACCCGATATATATGAAAAGCTCGAGAAAGAATGACAATATAGCGGCATAAAAGTGTGGATCCTACAACCAAGTACAAGTCCTTGGCTGTAGCCTCGGGGGCTACTCCCATCGGGAACGCTGTTCGCGTGCCCGATGAAATAATACAAGAAGTGAGCATATTTCGAGTTCTACAAATAACTCGACATATACTCCCATCGGGAAGTCATTATAAGTCATCCTTGACTCAATAGAATGTGCTATTCCAACAGCCAAAAAAGCACTCGACAATATATTCTCAGAGCGCTAAAAGTCGCGAATAATCTCTGAATGCCGCAAAATTTTGCGAAGGTAAGACCCCAGATCCGTTCTGAGCGGCGTGGCACCGTCTCTGACGTCGGATTGCTACTTTTTTCCGTATCAACAGATATGAAGAAAAATCCTAATGGACGAGTTAGGTACCCGATAAAATATGACTGGGACTCGACAGAATGGTAAGACCTTAAGCGGCACCTGTCGAAGTTTACACCAGTATCCCGAGATCATTTCCAGGGACGTGATGTTGAAGTAGGTTTTGCGGATTGCCACTAGAGCAGTTAACTAGTACTGAGATGAACTAGCCCCAACTACCAGTATCCCTGTACAATATAGAATTGCATATTTAAAGATATGTGATGAGTTTGGCAAAAATGTAAAATTGGAGATTTTCCCTGACGCTTCGATTCAAGCAAAATCTCGGGGGCTACTGACATAGGCATCCCCAATGGGCCTGCCGAAGATGGCACCCGGGGTTTACCGAAGGCCCATGACTTGAAGAATATGAAGTTCGGAAGCCCAAGACAGCATTAAGGAAATCTAGAGTTGTATTAGGAAAGATAGACTTGTAATCTTGCGGGACGGGTTAGAAACCCTCCCGGACTCTGTAAACTTGTGTACCACGAATCCCTCGGCTCCGCCTCCTATATAAGGGGGAGTCGAGGGACAAAGAAAGGATCGAATCATTGTCTCACGCAACCCTAGTTTTCGTATTCGTCGAGTACTTTTCGGCTGAAACCTTCGAGATCTACTTGCCCTCTACTTCCAACTAAACCCTAGTCTACAATCCGTAGGCATTGATAAGTTAATCCCTTGTCAGTAAGCATGGAGGACAATCAAATAGTGTAAGAGATAAAGAGTTACTCTCATTAGAAGGTTGGCATGGGTAGCTAATCCATTCTTCCTCCTTCTGTTCATCACTCTCCTCCTCTTTTTCATCCAATGAGCTTTCAGGTTCATCAATCTCCTCCTCTTTTTCATCCAATGAGCTTTCAGGTTCATCAATTTCTTCTTCCACAGGTTCCTGCAAATTGTGAGTGCATTCTTGTGCATTAATGAGTCTATCTTTATAATCAACGATATAAGGATTATCGCTGTAACTTTCTATGAAAAAATTAAGGATAGAAGAGACATAATCTTTAAGGTCCTTACAAACAACACAAGTTTCATAATTTTTAGCCATGAAGGATTCTATCTCAGAGGCTCCCATAAATAAAACAAATTGTTCTACCTCTTCGAACCCAAGATGAATATAGTTATTCCAATTATAGTTCATAATTAAAACTTCTTCACTAAAGCCACATTGGAATTTCAGATGTTTAGTATCCTGTTGAGAGCAACAGTTTATATCATGGCGTTTAAGCAAGATTTTAGCAATTGTATTCAATTTTTCTATCACAGCACTCATGACTTTACCCGCTCTTGATTCTCTATAATTATTATATATTTCAATAAGCTCCAAATAGGTTGTGGGTTCTCCCATAACAACAGTTTTTAATTTTTTGGTTTTTCAAATTTTTATGGACTTTTGGGTATATAAGAAAAGTAAAACAAGACAAAAAGAAACTAGACAAAAGTAAACTAGGCAAAACAATACTAGACAGAAATAAACTAAGCACAAATAAACTAAACAAAAGTAAACTAAGAAAAACAAAATAAAATAAAATAAAAACAGAGAGAGATGTAGAGTGTACTCCCCAGGTGAACTTATGAGTAGAGCTATGCCTCCTCGGCAACGGCGCCAGAAAATACTTTTGATGGCGGTTGACGGGGCGTGATGGAGTGTCTTGATTCCTCCCCGGCAACGGCGCCAGAAAATAGTCTTGATAACCCACAAGTATAGGGGATCGCAACAGTCTTCGAGGGAAGTAAAGAATACTTATAAGCCTTAACAAGTGAGTTGTCAATTGAGCTGCACCTGGAAAAGCACTAGTAATAGGGGTGATGTGAAAGCAGCAGTAATATGAGAGCACTAGTATCAGTAACACAACAGCTGTAGCAGTAACACAGAGGCAATAGCACCAGAAGATAATTGATACTACTTCCAATGACATATAGAACAAGTATATGATGATGAAAGATGGACCGGGGTTCCCAGCTATCTACACTAGTGGTAACTCTCCAATAACAAGTGACAAGTGTTGGGTGAACAAATTACAGTTGGGCAATTGATAGGATTGAAATAGCATTAAGACAGAACATCAATTTATTAATCATGTAGGCATGTTTTCCATATATAGTTATACGTGCTCGCAATGAGAAACTTGCATAACATGTTTTGTCCTACCAGCCGGTGGCAGCCGGGCCTCAAGGGAATCTACTAGCAATTAAGGTACTGATACGTCTCCGACGTATCGATAATTTCTTATATTCCATGCCACATTATTGATGTTATCTACATGTTTTATGCACACTTTAAATCATATTCGTGCATTTTCTGGAACTAACCTATTAACAAGATGCCGAAGTGCCAGTTCTTTGTTCCTTGTTTTTGGTTTCAGAAATCCTAGTAACGAAATATTCTCGAATTGGATGAAATCAACGCCCAGGGTCCTATTTTGCCACGAAGCTTCCAGAAGACCAAAGAGTCAACGAAGTGGGGCCACGGGGTGGCCAAACCCTAGGGCGGCGCGGCCCCTGCCCTGGCCACGCGGCCCTATGGTCTGGGCCCCCCGTGTCGCCTCTTGACTTACCCTTCCGCCTACTTAAAGCCTCCGTGACGAAACCCCGGTCGAGAGCCACGATACGGAAAACCTTGCGAGACCGCCGCCGCCGATCCCATCTCGGGGATCCAGGAGATCGCCTCCGGCACCCTGCCGGAGGGGAATCATCTCCCGAGGACTCTACGCCGCCATGGTCGCCTCCGGAGTGATGTGTGAGTAGTCTACCCCTGGACTATGGGTCCATAGCTGTAGCTAGATGGTTGTCTTCTCCCCATTGTGCTATCATTGTCGGATCTTGTGAGCTGCCTAACATGATCAAGATCATCTATCTGTAATTCTATATGTTGCGTTTGTTGGGATCCGATGAATAGAGAATACTTGTTATGTTGATTATCAAAGTTATATCTATGTGTTGTTTATGATCTTGCATGCTCTCCGTTACTAGTAGATGCTCTGGCCAAGTAGATGCTTGTAACTCCAAGAGGGAGTACTTATGCTCGATAGTGGGTTCATGCCTGCATTGACACTGGGACAGTGACAGAAAGTTCTAAGGTTGTGTTGTGCTGTTGCCACTAGGGATAAAACATTGATGCTATGTCTAAGAATGTAGTTGTTGATTACATTACGCACCATACTCAATGCAATTGTCTGTTGCTTTGCAACTTAATACTGAAGGGGTTCGGATGATAACCTGAAGGTGGACTTTTTAGGCATAGATGCGGTTGGATGGCGGTCTATGTACTTTGTCGTAATGCCCAATTAAATCTCACTATAATCATCATGATATGTATGTGCATGGTCATGCTCTCTTTATTTGTCAATTGCCCAACTGCAATTTGTTCACCCAACATGCTGCTTGTCTTATGGGAGAGACACCTCTAGTGAACTGTGGACCCCGGTCCAATTCTCTTTACTGAAATACAATCTACTGCAATACTTGTTCTACTGTTTTCGCAAACAATCATCTTCCACACAATACGGTTAATCCTTTGTTACAGCAAGCCGGTGAGATTGACAACCTCACTGTTTCGTTGGGGCAAAGTACTTTGGTTGTGTTGTGCAGGTTCCACGTTGGCGCCGGAATCCCTGGTGTTGCGCCGCACTACATCCCGCCGCCATCAACCTTCAACGTGCTTCTTGGCTCCTCCTGGTTCGATAAACCTTGGTTTCTTTCTGAGGAAAACTTGCTGTTGTGCGCATCATACCTTCCTCTTGGGGTTCCCAACGAACGTGTGAATTACACGCCATCAAGCACTTTTTCTGGCGCCGGGAGATCAAGACACGCTGCAAGGGGAGTCTCCACTTCTCAATCTCTTTACTTTGTTTTTGTCTTGCTTAGTTTTATTTACTACTTTGTTTGCTGCACTAAATCAAAATACAAAAAAATTAGTTGCTAGTTTTACTTTATTTGCTATCTTGTTTGCTATATCAAAAATACAAAAAAATTAGTTTACTTGCATTTACTTTATCTAGTTTGCTTTATTTATTGTCTTGCACTCTATATTAAAAATACAAAAAAAATTAGTCACTTTTGTTACCATGTCTAGCTCTGAACCTGTTACTTCTTCGCCTGAAGAATTAGTCTTCACTTTTAAACAAGGGGATGAGGAGAGTTTTAAGGATGCTTGGTCTAGAATTTTTACTTCTTATCATAAAACTGAACCTCAAATGACTCTAAGTTTGCTCCTTAGTAATTTTTATTTTGGTCTTATGGTTCGTTATAGATATGCTTTGGATACTTTAGTGGGAGGAGATTTCCTTCATTGCAATGGGGATCAAGCTTTTAATGCCATAAAGAAGTTGGTTGCATCACATGATTCAGCTAATAACTTTGATTCAGCCCTCACTAGCATATATAGTAGATTAAACAATCTCGAGATAAGTACATCTCGCTTGGATGATAACTATTGCCACGTTCGTAATCGTCTTGAACAAGTTTTAGTGAATTCTAAACTCTCATTGTGGGATCCTGCTGTTAAAATTGTTATCGGTGATCGAACTCTCCATGCCTACTGTGATATTATGTATGAATTTTGCCTTATGCCTGAAAGTATTTATAAATCTTTAAAACTTTGGGGAGTTGATGAAGGAGGAGAAGAAATAACTCTCATTGATAACTCTACTATAATTCCTAAAGGAATAGCCGCAGGTGTGCATACAACCATTCTTGGAAGGACAATATCCATTGATTATCTTGTTATTGAAACAGGAAAACTCACACTCGGAAGATCCCTGCTGAAACTATTGGGAGCAGTCATTGATGTTGGAGAAGGCACTCTGAAATTCACCTCTATACCGGGGAAAATCATATATTTCCTAAACCCAAGGGAAAGAAAAACAATAAGAAAGGTAAGGGTAAAGCCCAAGGTAAGGTTGACACACCATCTCTCGATAATACTTGATACACACTTTCTGCGCCTAGCTGAAAGGCGTTAAAGAAAAGCGCTTATGGGAGACAACCCATGTTTTTGCCTACAGTACTTTCTTTTTATTTTGTGTCTTGGAAGTTGTTTACTACTGTAGCAACCTCTCCTTATCTTAGTTTTGTGTTTTGTTGTGCCAAGTTAAGCCGTTGATAGAAAAGTAAGTACTAGATTTGGATTACTGCACAGTTCCAGATTTCTTTGCTGTCACGAATCTGGGTCCACCTCCCTGTAGGTAGCTCAGAAAATTAAGCCAATTTACGTGCATGATCCTCAGATATGTACGCAACTTTCATTAAGTTTGAGCATTTTCATTTGAGCAAGTCTGGTGCCATTTTAAAATTCGTCAATACGAACTGTTCTGTTTTGACAGATTCTGCCTTTTATTTCGCATTGCCTCTTTTGCTATGTTGGATGAATTTCTTTGATCCACTAATGTCCAGTAGCATTATGCAATGTCCAGAAGTGTTAAGAATGATTGTGTCACCTCTGAATATGTCAATTTATATTGTGCACTAACCCTCTAATGAGTTGTTTCGAGTTTGGTGTGGAGGAAGTTTTCAAGGATCAAGAGAGGAGTATGATGCAACATGATCAAGGAGAGTGAAAGCTCTAAGCTTGGGGATGCCCGGTGGTTCACCCCAGCATATATCAAGAAGACTCAAGCGTCTAAGCTTGGGGATGCCCAAGGCATCCCCTTCTTCATCGACAACATTATCAGGGTTCCTCCCGAAACTATATTTTTATTCCATCACATCTTATGTGCTTTTTCTTGGAGCGTCGGTTTGTTTTGTTTTTGTTTTGTTTGAATAAAATGGATCCTAGCATTCACTTTATGGGAGAGAGACACGCTCCGCTGTAGCATATGGACAAGTATGTCCTTGGTTTCTACTCATAGTATTCATGGCGAAGTTTCTCCTTCGTTAAATTGTTATATGGTTGGAATTGAAAAATGATACATGTAGTAATTGCTATAAATGTTTTGGGTAATGTGATACTTGGCAATTGTTGTGCTCATGATTAAGCTCTTGCATCATATGCTTTGCACCCATTAATGAAGAAATACATAGAGCATGCTAAAATTTGGTTTGCATGTTTGGTCTCTCTAAGGTCTAGATAATTTCTAGTATTGAGTTTGAACAACAAGGAAGACGGTGTAGAGTCTTATAATATTTTCAATATGTCTTTTATGTGAGTTTTGCTGCACCGGTTCATCCTTGTGTTTGTTTCAAATAAACCTTGCTAGCCTAAACCTTGTATCGAGAGGGAATACTTCTCATGCATCCAAAATAGTTGAGCCAACCACTATGCCATTTGTGTCCACCATACCTACCTACTACATGGTATTTTCCGCCATTCCAAAGTAAATTGCTTGAGTGCTACCTTTAAAATTCCATCATTTACCTTTGCAATATATAGCTCATGGGACAAATAGCTTAAAAACTATTGTGGTATTGAATATGTACTTATGCACTTTATCTCTTATTAAGTTGCTTGTTGTGCGATAACCATGTTTTGGGGACGCCATCAACTATTCTTTGTTGAATATCATGTGAGTTGCTATGCATGTCCGTCTTGTTTGAAGTAAGAGCGATCTACCACCTTATGGTTAAGCATGCATATTGTTAGAGAAGAACATTGGGCCGCTAACTAAAGCCATGATCCATGGTGGAAGTTTCAGTTTTGGACATATATCCTCAAATCTCAAATGAGAAAATTATTAATTGTTGTTACATGCTTATGCATAAAAGAGGAGTCCATTATCTGTTGTCTATGTTGTCCCGGTATGGATGTCTAAGTTGAGAATAATCAATAGCGAGAAATCCAATGCGAGCTTTTCTCCTTAGACCTTTGTACAGGCGGCATAGAGGTACCCCTTTGTGAAACTTGGTTAAAACATGTGCATTGTGATGATCCGGTAGTCCAAGCTAATTAGGACAAGGTGCGGGCACTATTAGTATACTATGCATGAGGCTTGCAACTTATAAGATATAATTTACATGATGCATATGCTTTATTACTACCGTTGACAAAATTGTTTCATGTTTTCAAAATCAAAGCTCTAGCACAAATATAGCAATCGATGCTTTTCCTCTATGGAGGACCATTCTTTTACTTTCAATGTTGAGTCAGTTCACCTATTTCTCTCCACCTCAAGAAGCAAACACTTGTGTGAACTGTGCATTGATTCCTACATACTTGCTTATTGCACTTATTATATTACTCTATGTTGACAATATCCATGAGATATACATGTTACAAGTTGAAAGCAACCGCTGAAACTTAATCTTCTTTTGTGTTGCTTCAATGCTTTTACTTTGAATTATTGCTTTATGAGTTAACTCTTATGCAAGACTTATTGATGCTTGTCTTGAAGTGCTATTCATGAAAAGTCTTTGCTTTATGATTCACTTGTTTACTCATGTCATATACATTGTTTTGATCGCTGCATTCACTACATATGCTTTACAAATAGTATGATCAAGATTATGATGGCATGTCACTCCAGAAATTATCTGTGTTATCGTTTTACCTGCTCGGGAGCAGAACTAAGCTTGGGGATGCTGATACGTCTCCGACGTATCGATAATTTCTTATGTTCCATGCCACATTATTGATGTTATCTACATGTTTTATGCACACTTTATATCATATTCGTGCATTTTGGAACTAACCTATTAACAAGATGCGAAGTGCCGTTCTTTTTTGCTGTTTTTGGTTTCAGAAATCCTAGTAATGAAATATTCTCGGAATTGGACGAAATCAACGCCCAGGGTCCTATTTTGCCACGAAGCTTCCAGAAGACCGAAGAGTCAACGAAGTGGGGCCACGGGGTGGCCAAACCCTAGGGCGGCCCGGCCCCTACCCTGGCCGCGCGGCCCTATGGTCTGGGCCCCCCGTGCCGCCTCTTGACTTACCCTTCCGCCTACTTAAAGCCTCCGTGACGAAACCCCGGTGCAGAGCCACGATACGGAAAACCTTCCGAGACGCCGCCGCCGCCGATCCCATCTCGGGGGATCCGGGAGATCGCCTCGGCACCCTGCCGGAGGGGAATCATCTCCGGGAGGACTCTACCGCCATGGTCGCCTCCGGAGTGATGTGTGAGTAGTCTACCCCTGGACTATGGGTCCATAGCTGTAGCTAGATGGTTGTCTTCTCCCCATTGTGCTATCATTGTCGGATCTTGTGAGCTGCCTAACATGATCAAGATCATCTATCTGTAATTCTATATGTTGCGTTTGTTGGGATCCGATGAATAGAGAATACTTGTTATGTTGATTATCAAAGTTATATCTATGTGTTGTTTATGATCTTGCATGCTCTCCGTTACTAGTAGATGCTCTCGCCAAGTAGATGCTTGTAACTCCAAGAGGGAGTACTTATGCTCGATAGTGGGTTCATGCCTGCATTGACACCTGGGACAGTGACAGAAAGTTCTAAGGTTGTGTTGTGTTGTTGCCACTAGGGATAAAACATTGATGCTATGTCTAAGGATGTAGTTGTTGATTACATTACGCACCATACTCAATGCAATTGTCTGTTGCTTTGCAACTTAATACTGGAAGGGGTTCGGATGATAACCTGAAGGTGGACTTTTTAGGCATAGATGCGGTTGGATGGCGGTCTATGTACTTTGTCGTAATGCCCAATTAAATCTCACTATAATCATCATGATATGTATGTGCATGGTCATGCTCTCTTTATTTGTCAATTGCCCAACTGTAATTTGTTCACCCAACATGCTGCTTGTCTTATGGGAGAGACACCTCTAGTGAACTGTGGACCCGGTCCAATTCTCTTTACTGAAATACAATCTGCGCAATACTTGTTCTACTGTTTTCTGCAACAATCATCTTCCACACAATACGGTTAATCCTTTGTTACAGCAAGCCGGTGAGATTGACAACCTCACTTTTCGTTGGGGCAAAGTACTTTGGTTGTGTTGTGCAGGTTCCACGTTGGCGCGGAATCCCTGGTGTTGCGCCGCACTACATCCCGTCGCCATCAACCTTCAACGTGCTTCTTGGCTCCTCCTGGTTCGATAAACCTTGGTTTCTTTCTGAGGGAAAACTTGCTGCTGTGCGCATCATACCTTCCTCTTGGGGTTCCCAACAAACGTGTGAGTTACACGCCATCAGGTACTCCTTTTAATAGAGCACCGGAGCAAAGCATTAACACTTGGTGAAAACATGTGATCCTCATATCACAACCTTCCCCTCCGGTTGTCCCAATTTCTGTCACTTTGGGGCCTCGGGTTCCGGACAGCAATATGTGCAAACAACTTGTAGATACAATCTAAGCAATACATATAGAGCTTAAATCTAAGATCATGCCACTCGTGCACTAGTGACAAGCATGAAACACAACAAGATTGTAGCAACAATAACTTCACAAACTTTATAGATAGACTAATCATAATGTAACAATCCATCGGATCCCAACAAACACAACACCGATTACATCAGATGAATCTCAATCATGTAAGGCAGCTCATGAGATCATTGTATTGAAGTACATGGGAGAGAGAGTACCAACTAGCTACAGCTAGAACCCGTAGTCCATGGGGTAACTACTCACGGAGCATGATGGAGGCGGTGGCGTCGATGGAGATGGCTTCCGGGGCACTTCCCCGTCCGGCGCGTGCCGGAACAGATCTGTCCCCCGAATTGGAGTTTCGCGATGGCGGCGGCGCCCTGGAGTCTTTCTGGAGTTTCGTCAATTCGTATCGCGTTTTTAGGTCGAAAGGGCTTATATAGGCGAAGAGACGGCGCAGGAGGGCGCCTGGGGGTCCCACCCCATAGGGCGGCGCGCCCCTTCCAGGCCACGCCGGCCTGTAGTGCAGGGGCCCAGGCCTCCCCTCTGACTCCCCTTCGGTGTCCTGGTACGTCTCGGTGAATTATGATGTTTGGTCTTCGTTTCGTCGACTTCCGAGAATATTGCCCGAACAGCCTTTCTGGAACCAAAAACAGTAGAAAACAGGAACTGGCACTTCGGCATCTTGTTAATAAAATCATTATAAAGTGTGAGCAAAACATGTAGGAATTGTCATAAAACAAGCATGGAACATAAGAAATTATAGATACGTTGGAGACGTATCAATTGACAACCTCACTGTTAAGTTGGGGCAAAGTAGTTTGATTGTGTTGTGCAGGTTCCACGTTGGCACCGAAATCCCTGGTGTTGTGCCGCACTACACTCCTTCACCAACAACCTTCACGTGATCTTCATCTCCTACTGGTTCGATAACCTTGGTTTCTTACTGAGGGAAAACTCGTTGTTGTACTCATCATACCTTCCTCTTGGGGTTCCCAACGGACGTGTGCTTTACCGTAACAAGCAGCTACTTTTCTGGCGCCGTTGCCGGGGAGATCAAGACACGCTGCAAAGGGAGTCTCTCACACCCAATCTCTTTACTTTGTTTATTGTCTTGCTTTATTTTATTTTCTGTCTTGTTTGCTTTCTTTATATCAAAAACACACAAAAATTAGTTACTTGTTTTAGTTTATTTAATTCGGTTTTTCTTTATTTATTTTTATTATTGCTAAAATGGGTACTCCTGAGAACACTAAGTTGTGTGACTTCACTACCACAAATAATAATGATTTCTTATGCACTCCTATTACTCCACATGCTTCTACAGCAGAATTTTATGATATTAAACCTGCTTTACTAAATCTTGTTATGAGAGAGCAATTTCTGATGTTAGTACTGATGATGCTGCTGCCCATCTTAATAATTTTGTTGAACTTTGTGAAATGCAAAAGTATAAGGATATAGATGGGGATATTATAAAACTGAAATTGTTTCCTTTCTCCTTAAGAGGAAGAGATAAAGATTGGTTGCTATCTTTGCCTAAAAATAGTATTAATTCATGGACTAAATGTAAAGATGCTTTCATTGGAAAATATTATCCTCCTGCTAAAATTATATCTTTGAGATGTAGCATTATGAACTTTAAGAAATTGGATAATGAACATGTTGCCCAAGCATCAGAGAGAATGAAATCTTTGGTAAAGAATTGCCCTACCCATGGACTAACTACTTGGATGATCATCCAAACCTTTTATGCAGGATTAAATTTTTCTTCAAGGAACCTATTGGATTCAGCTGCTGGAGTTACTTTTATGTTGATCACTTTGAGTGCTGCAACAATGATATGATGATCAACTACTCTGAATGGCACACTGAAAGGACTCCTCAAGGTAAGAAGGTAAATTCTGTTGAAGAAACCTCTTCCTTGAGTGATAAGATTGATGTTATTATGTCTATGCTTGTTAATGGTAAATCTCATGTTGATCCTAATAATGTTCCTTTAGCTTCATTGGTTGCTCAAGAAGAGCATGTTGATGTGAACTTCATTAAAAATAATAATTTCAACAACAATGCTTATAGGAATAATTTTGGTAACAACAACTATAGGCCATATCCTTCTAATAGTGGTAATGGTTATGGTAATTCTTATGGTAATTCTTACAACAATAGTAGGAGTGTACCCTCTGATCTTGAAGTCATGCTTAAAGAAATTATTAATACACAAACTGCTTTTAACAAATCTATTGAGGAAAAGTTTGGTAAAATTGATGTTCTTGCTTCTAAGGTTGATAGTCTTGCTCTTGATGTTGATCTTTTAAAACTAAAAGTTATGCCTAATGAAGTTAAAGATATTAAGTCATTTGCTACAGCAAATGCTATCCAAGTTCAAATTAATGACAATATTAGAATGATGGCTGAATTGCATGCTAGGTGGGAAAGAGAAGAAAAACTTGCTAAAGAGAATAATATAGCTAGAGTTTGGACTATTACCACCACTAGTAATGTTGATGCTTCACATGTTGCTAAACCTCCTATCAATGGTAAAATAATTGGTGTTGGCAATGTTTCTACTTCTACTACAAAGCGTGCAAAATTGCCTGAAACTGCTGAAACTGTTTGTGATAAAAGTGCTGAAATTTTTCAAAGTGTTGGGGACAATGGACCCATTGCTTTAGATCATAATGGTTTTGATTTTGATAATTGTCATATTTCTGAAGTTATTAAGTTCTTGCTGTTATCACCAGAATTTAACCGGATCAGGAGGTGGGCCGTGATTTAGGTGGGCTTGGAAGCTATGCACGTAAAATGGACATGAATCGGCCTCGTGCAAGAATTTGGGCTAGATGGCCCGTGTATCTGTAAACGATAGTAGATTCCGTATCGGTTAGAATTAAGAGTTAGAGTTTAACTCGTACGCAGTTGGGATTATTCTACGGACTATAAATATGTATCTAGGGTTATTGAGAAACAGGACGAACACGTTCACAACAAACCAATCTAGGCGCATCGCCACCCCTTGTTTCGAGGGTTTCTTCCGGGTAAGCGTCATGCTGCCTAGATCACATCTTGCGATCTAGGTAGTATCTGTTTATTCGTTACGTGATGTTGCTCGTGCTGAAACGTTTTTGATGGCGAGCAACATCTTTATCGTAGATGTTTTCGGGCTGACGTGGATGCTTTTCTGATATACTTGCTTAGCTATGCCACCCTTCAACGTCTAGCTGCCTTTACACCTATTTTTGGTGTAAGGGCAGCATCTTGCTTAGTCTTTATTTAGTAGATCTGATCTGTTATAGTTGGTCCTTGTTCTCCAAGGATTGGTTTGATATCTGTATGGTTAGGCCTTGCAAACGGGATGAATGATCCAGTAGCGCGTAAGGTGTAGTTTGCTGCTCCTAGAGGGATTGTTCCGGGGATCGACTTTATGTTGGTTTTTAGGCCTCTTTAGGACTAGTTTTTCTATTATCTTACGTATCTGCCAGGCTCAATTACGTGTAGGATGTTCCGGTTATGCGGTGAAAACCATAAGCTGTCGTAGATTGATCCATCTTAGTAGTGATTAAGCAGGTTTCCCATGTCATTGCAAATCTAACATGAACCATGGGACAATCGGCTCTTTGAGCCGATCCACAGAGCAACCTAAGAGCCGATCGGGGCTCGTATTTAATGTTTACGTGTTTGCCATGCAGAAGCTAATCGAAGCAATCCAACACCTTCCGACCAGTATAGGTCAGGTGGCCTCTCGCTTTCCGGGACGTGTGGGGCATTGCGGGCCGTCGACAGGGACCAGGCCAACCGCGATTGGAGCCTCCGGCTCTACGGTGTTGCACGTCGCCGGCTCGCCGGTGGGTTTTGGCAGGCAACATTACGGCACGTCCGGTGGGACTTTCTGCAACCACGTCAACATCTGCGGTTGAGATGGCAGAAGAACCGATCACGTACGACGATGCGACGAGCACAAGAAGAAGTATGATGAGCTCAAGGCTCTCTTCGAAGCCGATCTCATCGGCTCTTTCACGAAGACCCATTCACATGGCATCAGGTGGAAAGGGTTCTCGGCCGAGGGTGCTCTCGACCAAGTAGATCTGTCTACCCCTTCAGAGGAACGCACTAGAGCTCTGCGCCAGGAAGTCAACTACATGGTGGCTCATTCTGTGCACCACCACTCTGAGAGCTTGGCAAATGCTTTCGAGCGCGTTGCGGTTCGCGTGGTTCAGGAGATCATGAAGCATCAGTATTCTCCATCGGGGCCTGCCCTAGGTACTCACCAAGGAGAAATCCCGTTCCAAACCAGACCACCGCTACCATTTGCACTTGCCGCTCCAGAGCCGCCGGGTTCACCGACGTATGTCGTCTACAAGATTGGAGGCGATCCTGGCGACTACCAGTTCCCGTACGAGCCACCTAAAGAAATCCCACATGGATACGTGTGCACGTACGTACCGGATTCTAACACCTTCGCGCGCACGAACCAGATTTTAGCAGGAGGGAGTTCCGGAGCACTAGCAATGATCCCTGGAGCGGATGCAGAAAAGCAGGCGTGGCTAGCTAAATACGCCACCGTAACAAGTCATGACAGCTCAGCTCCTGCAGCTAATACAGTGGAATAGATCAGCATGATCTTGAGAGACCAGTTCGGCATACTGCCAAAGAGGAAAACAATCGGCTATTCCAAGCCGTATCCTAATGACTATGATCTGATTCCACTGCCACCCAAGTATCGGCTCCCTGAGTTCTCGAAGTTCAATGGATCAGAGGGGTCCAGCTCAATTGAACACGTGAGCCGATATTTGGCACAGTTGGGCAAGATTTCAGCATCAGACCCGCTACGCGTAAGGTTCTTTGCGCAATCTCTCACAGGACCAGCTTTCGGGTGGTACACCTCATTGCCGCCAGATTCCATCCGGACATGGAAGCAGCTGGAGGAGCAGTTTTACATACAATATCACTCAGAAACTACCGAAGCTGGCATTGCCGATCTGGCCCAGGTGCGGCAGAGGCGTGGAGAAACGGTGTCTGAATATATCCAGCGTTTTAGGAATGTCAAGAACCGATGTTACTCGGCTCGTATAACTGAGAAAGAAGCAGTCGAGCTGGCGGTATCAGGCCTCGCAGCACCAATCAAGGACCTGGTTTTCCAAGTGGAGTACAACTCACTGGCGCACATGGCTCAGAAGTTAACAGCATATGAACAACGTCACCCGGAGTTATACCAAGACAAGTTCAAACGTCCGGTAGGCTTGGTCGAAACGGACGAATTTGGAGACTCTGCAGAAGACCAGGAGGTAGCCGTAGCTGAATGGGCTCGGGGGGCAGCTCCTGTGACCTGTACATGGGTGAAACCACAAGGGCCAGCAAAGGGATTTGACTTCGATGTAAGCAAAGCTGAGCAAATTTTTGACCTGCTGCTTAAGGGAAAACAGCTAAAATTACCCGAAGGCCACAAGATCCCTACAGCGCAAGAGCTAAACGGGAAACCATACTGCAAGTGTTGCGTCAGCAGATTCAAATGGCCATAGAACAAGGCCGTCTGATCTTTGGACAGTTTGCCATGAAGGTAGACACACATCCGTTCCCTGGCGTCAACATGGTAGAACTCAGTCGCTCCGCAAGGCATCGGCTAGATTTCTCGTTCGATGTCAACATGGCAGGGCCCGTATACCGCCATGGCAAAGACAAAGAAGAAAGCAGTCACTCTAGTGGCAAGGACAAAGAGGAGGCCGGTTCAAGCGATCGGCCCCGATGTGATGACAAAAGGTACGTCACTGAGGAACAAGTCAGGAGCGTGCGGTATCAGCGACCACTCTCAGACCATCTCCTTAACAAATACGAGCGTCAGTATGACCGACGTCGGCAGTACGACAGAGATGACCAAAGGTATCATCGGTCTGACGATGACAATGGAAGATATCATCGGTATGATCGAGATGACGAGAGATATGAACGCCGCGCAAAGGAGACGTTACGAGAACAGAAAGACATGGACAGACACTGGGATTGTCCTTTCTTTAAGCATTTCTGGGATTCAGGGATGAGCCGATTGCCGACAATCGACAACTGCCCGGAGTGCAGACAGAAGAAGAAGGACACCGGTGACGTGTCAGTGTTCAAACGTCTAGGGACGCTCCCGTCCCAGAGCAGGCGAGCTGAGCCACCTCAGGAGGAAGATCTTGAGGAATTAGAAGATGAAGAAGAAGACCGATACCATCGGCCAAGGTGGTGCCCAGACAGACTCAGTCACTCCCAGAAGCGTAGAGTCCAGTGGCTACGTAGCTTGGAAGAAGCTGAAGCGCAATACCTGCACACATTGAGGAAGGCACGGCCCGATCTGGCCGTGAAAATTCAGCAAACCTTGGACGCAGAAGATCAACCACCAAAGAAGGAATGGCGCCCTAAACAGACAAAAGCCGACGCGAAAGCATCGGCTGGCACGAATATGGTGTTCGTACTTCCCTCGGAGTTCTGCGCTCCAAGAAACGAAGAAGTGCCGATAGCACAGTTCGACTTCGGCCCACGACCAGTCATTTTTGAAAAGCCACGGGAGAAGAGCTACAAACATCTGAAGGCCCTGTACCTGAAAGGGTATATCAATGGGCAGCCTATCGGCAGGATGCTGGTTGACACGGGAGCGGCAGTCAATATCATGCCATACTCCATGCTACGGCGTCTGGGACACTCTAACTCGGATCTGATCAAGACCAACGTCACGCTAAGCGACTCCAACGGCCAAGCATCAGAGACTCAAGGTGTTCTGAACGTGGACCTAACTGTGGGCCGGAAACCGTCCCTACGTCCTTCTTCATCGTCGACAACAAAAGCACCTACGCGTCCTGCTAGGGAGGGATTGGATTCACGCCAATCTGCATTCCATCCACGATGCACCAATGCCTGATACAATGGGATGGAGATGAAGTGGAAGTCGTCCATGCGATGACTCGATTGAGATATCAATAGGCGGCATGAACATCGGGACGAGGACGGTCAAGGGTCGCTCTACGGAGTCGGTTTGGACGTGAGCGCGTATTGAGGTTACAAAAAACGGGGTGAGGCTGGTCTTATCCAGCGCTGTGAGTAACCACACCAAAATCACTTGGACATGTGTAGCAAGGCCGATCCTGCGATCGGCCCCAAAAAATAAAAATAAGTTGTAAACCTGCGTTGAGCAATTCAATGAAAAAGGAGGCCGATTCAGGCAATCGGCCCATGTTACTGATACGTCTCCGACGTATCGATAATTTCTTATGTTCCATGCCACATTATTGATGATATCTACATGTTTCATGCATACTTTATGTCATTATTATGCGTTTTCCGGAACTAACCTATTGACGAGATGCCGAAGGGCCGATTGCTTTTTCTGCTGTTTTTGGTTCAGAAATTCTAGTAAGGAAATATTCTCGGAATCGAACGAAATCAACGCCCAACATCCTATTTTTCCCGGAAGGTTCCAGAGCATCGAAGAAGCGGAGAGGAGCCTGGGGCCCCGCCACCACAGCGCGGCGGAAGGGGGCCGCGCCCCCCTAGTGTGTGGGCCCACCAGGCCCCCTCTGACGCCTCCCTTCCGCCTACTTAAAGCCTCCGTCGCGAAAACCCTACCACGATCGACGAAACCCGCAAAAACCTTCTAGAGCCGCCGCCATCGCGAAGCCAAGATCTGGGGGACATGAGTCTCTGTTCCGGCACGCCGCCGGACGGGAAGTGCCCCGGAAGGCTTCTCCATCGACACCACCACCATCTTCATCACCGCTCTTGTCTCCCATGAGGAGGGAGTAGTTCTCCATCGAGGCTCGGGGCTGTACCGGTAGCTATGTGGTTCATCTCTCTCTCTATGTACTTCAATACAATGATCTCATGAGCTGCCTTACATGATTGAGATCCATATGATGATTGTAATCTAGATGTCGTTATGCTAGTCAAGTGAATTTTACTTATGTGATCTCCGGAGACTCCTTGTCCCACGTGTGTAAAGGTGACAGTGTGTGCACCGTGTGGGTCTCTTAGGCTATATTTCACAGAATACTTATTCACTGTTATGGATAGCATAGTGAAGTGCTTATTTATATCCCTTTATGATTGCAATGTGTTTTGTATCACTATTCATCTATGTGCTACTCTAGTGATGTTATTAAAGTACTCTATTCCTCCTTCATGATGTAATGGTGACAGTGTGTGCATCATGTAGTACTTGGCGTAGTTTATGATTATGATCTCTTGTAGATTATGAAGTTAACTATTACTATGATGGTATTAATGTGATCTATTCCTCCTTTCATAGTATGAAGGTGACAATGTGCATGCTATGTTAGTACTTGGTATAATTACAATGATCTATCATGCACTCTAAGGTTATTTAAATATGAATATCGAATGTTGTGGAGCTTGTTAACTCCGGCATTGAGGTGCTCTTGTAGCCCTACACAAATAGCGGTGTTCATCATCCAACAAGAGAGTGTAGAGTGGTTTTATTATGTGATCAATATTGAGAGTGTCCACTAGTGAAAGTAGTATCCCTAGGCCTTGTTTCCAAATACTGCAATCTCCGCTTGTTTACTGTTTTACTGCATGTTTACTTACTACGCCAGCAAGCACTTTTCTTGCGCCGTTACTACTGCTCATATACATTCATACCACTGTATTTCACTATCTCTTCGCCGAACTAGTGCACCTATACATCGAGAAGTGTATTAGGTGTGTTGGGGACACAAGAGACTTCTTGCTTTGTGGTTGCAGGTTGCTTGAGAGGGATATCTTTGACCTCTTCCTCCCTGAGTTTGATAAACCTTGGGTGATCCACTTAAGGGAAACTTGCTGTTGTTCTACAAACATCTGCTCTTGGAGGCCCAACACTGTCTACAAGAATAGAAGCTCCCGTAGACATCAAGCACTTTTCTTGCCCGTTCGGGGAGGAAAGGTAAAGACACTCATACTCCGGTTCCAGGTAACACTTTTCTCGCGCCATTGTGTTTGTGCTCGAAGCTATTTCCTTTAGATCCCGCAATTGCATCTTTTTGTTTCTTGTTTACACTAGTTTGGCATAATGGACAACAATGAGCTTCTTATTCTATTTCTGATTTAAAACATGGATGGTTTGATCCGAAAATTAAAAAACCCATGGAACATATTAGTATGAATACTTTGAACACCGTTGTTGCTAATGATATGGAAAATTCTAAGCTTGGGGAAGCTGGTTTTGATGAGCATGATCTTTTTAGTCCCAAGCATTGAGGAGAAAATTTACTTTGATGATACTTTGCCTCCTATTTATGATGATTATAATGATAGTAGTCTTTTAGTACCACCTGTTATGGAGGATAAATTTGATTATGATTACAATATGCCTCCTATATTTGATGATAGCTACTTTGTTGAATTTGCTCCCACTACAACTAATAAAATTGATTATGCTTATGTTGGAGTAGTAATAATTTTATGCATGAGACTCATGATAAGAATGCTTTATGTGATAGTTATATTGTTGAGTTTGCTCATGATGCTACTGAACATTATTATGAGAGAGGAAAATATGGTTGTAGAAATTTTCATGTTACTAAAACACCTCTCGTTTTGCTGAAAATCTTGAAGCTGCACTTGGTTTATCTTTCTATGCGTGTTGCATTATGCTTCATGAATTTGTTTACTTACAAGATTCCTTTTCATAGGAAGCATGTTAGGCTTAAATTTGTTTTGAATTTGCCTCTTGATGCTCTCTTTTGCTTCAAATACTATTTCTTATGAGTGCATCATTAAAACTGCTGAGCCCATCTTAATGGCTATAAAGAAAGAACTTCTTGGGAGATAACCCATGTGTTATTTTGCTACAGTACTTTGTTTTATATTTGTGTCTTGAAAGTTGTTTACTACTGTAGCAACCTCTCCATATCTTAGTTTTGTGTTTTGTTGTGCCAAGTAATGTCGTTGATAGTAAGGTTCATGCTAGATTTGGATTACTGCGCAGAAACAGATTTCTTTGCTGTCACGAATCTGGGCAAAATTCTCTGTAGGTAACTCAGAACATTATGCCAATTTACGTGAGTGATCCTCAGATATGTACGCAACTTTCATTCAATTTGAGCATTTTCATCTGAGCAAGTCTGGTGCTTCAATAAAATTCGTCTTTACGGACTGTTCAGTTTTGACAGATTCTGCCGTTTATTTCGCATTGCTTCTTTTGCTATGTGGGATGGATTTCTTTGTTCCATTGACTTCCAGTAGCTTTGAGCAATGTCCAGAAGTGTTAAGAATGATTGTGTCACCTCTGAACATGTGAGTTTTGATTATGCACTAACCCTCTAATGAGTTTGTTTCGAGTTTGGTGTGAAGGAAGTTTTCAAGGGTCAAGAGAGGAGGATGATATACTACGATCAAGAAGAGTGAAAAGTCTAAGCTTGGGGATGCCCGGTGGTTCATCCCTGCATATTTCAAGAAGACTCAAGCATCTAAGCTTGGGGATGCCCAAGGCATCCCCTTCTTCATCGGCAAATTATCAGGTTCCTTCTCTTGAAACTATATTTTTATTCGGTCACATCTTATGTACTTTACTTGGAGCGTCTGTTTGTTTTTGTTTTTGTTTTTGTTTGAATAAATGCTTGTGTGGGAGAGAGACATGCTCCGCTGTTGCATATGGACAAATATGTCCTTAGGCTTTACTCATAGTATTCATGGCGAAGGTTGAAACTGCTTCGTTAAATTGTTATATGGTTGGAAACGGGAAATGCTACAAGTAGTAATTGGTAAAATGTCTTGGATAATGTGATACTTGACAATTGTTGTGCTCATGTTTAAGCTCTTGCATCATATACTTTGCACCTATTAATAAAGAAATACATAGAGCATGCTAAAATTTGGTTTGCATAATTGATCTCTCTAAGGTCTAGATAATTTCTAGTATTGAGTTTGAACAATAAGGAAGACGGTGTAGAGTCTTATAATGTTTACAATATGTCTTTTATGTGAGTTTTGCTGCACCGCTTCATCCTTGTGTTTGTTTCAAATAAACCTTGCTAGCCTAAACCTTGTATCGAGAGGGAATACTTCTCATGCATCCAAAATCCTTGAGCCAACCACTATGCCATTTGTGTCCACCATACCTACCTACTACATGGTATTTCTCCGCCATTCCAAAGTAAATTGCTTGAGTGCTACCTTTAAAATTTCCATTCTTTATCTTTGCAATATATAGCTCATGGGACAAATAGCTTAAAAACTATTGTGGTATTGAATATGTACTTATGCACTTTATCTCTTATTAAGTTGCTTGTTGTGCGATAACCATGTTCTGGGGACGCCATCAACTATTTCTTTGTTGAATATCATGTGAGTTGCTATGCATGTTCGTCTTGTCTGAAGTAAGAGTGATTTATCATGATCAAATGGTTTGAGTATGCATATTGTTAGAGAAGAACATTGGGCCGCTAACTAAAGCCATGATTCATGGTGGAAGTTTCAGTTTGGACAACAAACCTCAATCTCTTATGAGAATAGTATCTGTTGTTGAATGCTTATGCATTAAAGAGGAGTCCATTATCTGTTGTCTATGTTGTCCCGGTATGGATGTCTAAGTTGAGAATAACCAAAAGCGAGAAATCCAATGCGAGCTTTCTCCTTAGACCTTTGTACAGGCGGCATAGAGGTACCCCTTTGTGACACTTGGTTGAAACATGTGCTATGCTATGATAATCCATGTAAATCCAAGCTAATTAGGACAAGGTGCGAGCACTATTAGTATACTATGCATGAGGCTTGCAACTTGTAAGATATAATTTACATAATACATGTGCTTTATTACTACCGTTGACAAAATTGTTTCTTGTTTTCAAAATCAAAGCTCTAGCACAAATATAGCAATCGATGCTTTCCTCTTTGAAGGACCATTCTTTTACTTTTATGTTGAGTCAGTTCACCTATTTCTCTCCACCTCAAGAAGCAAACACTTGTGTGAACTGTGCATTGATTCCTACATACTTGCATATTGCACTTGTTATATTACTCTATGTTGACAATATCCATGAGATATACATGTTACAAGTTGAAAGCAACCGCTGAAACTTTATCTTCCTTTGTGTTGTTTCAATACCTTTACTTTGAATTATTGCTTTATGAGTTAACTCTTATGCAAGACTTATTGATGCTTGTCTTTAAGTACTATTCATGAAAAGTCTTTGCTTTATGATTCATTGTTTACTCATGTCATTACCATTGTTTTGATCGCTGCATTCATTACATGTGCTTACAATAGTATTGATCAAGATTATGTTGGTAGCATTGTCACTTAAGAAATTATCTTTGTTATCGTTTACCTGCTCGGGACGAGGAGAAACTAAGCTTGGGGATGCTGATACATCTCCGACGTATCGATAATTTCTTATGTTCCATGCCACATTATTGATGATATCTACATGTTTTATGCATACTTTATGTCATTATTATGCGTTTTCCGGAACTAACCTATTGACGAGATGCCAAAGGGCCAGTTGATGTTTTCTGCTGTTTTTGGTTCCAGAAATCCTAGTAAGGAAATATTCTCGTATCGGACGAAATCAACGCCCAGCATCCTATTTTTCCTGGAAGGTTCCAGAGCATCGAAGAAGTACCGGAGAGGAGCCCTGGGGCCCCACACGCCACCCTGGCGCGGCCAGAGGGGGGCCGCGTCCCCCTAGTGTGTGGGCCCACCAGGCCCCCTCTGACGCCTCCCTTCCGCCTACTTAAAGCCTCCATCGCGAAAACCCTACCACGATCGACGAAACCCGCAAAAACCTTCTAGAGCCGCCGCCATCGCGAAGCCAAGATCTAGGGGACAGGAGTCTCTGTTCCGGCACGCCGCCGGGACGGGGAAGTGCCCCGGAAGGCTTCTCCATCGACACCACCGCCATCTTCATCACCGCTGCTGTCTCCCATGAGGAGGGAGTAGTTCTCCATCGAGGCTCGGGGCTGTACCGGTAGCTATGTGGTTCATCTCTCTCTATGTACTTCAATACAATGATCTCATGAGCTGCCTTACATGATTGAGATCCATATGATGATTGTAATCTAGATGTCGTTATGCTAGTCAAGTGAATTTTACTTATGTGATCTCCGGAGACTCCTTGTCCCACGTGTGTAAAGGTGACAGTGTGTGCACCGTGTGGGTCTCTTAGGCTATATTTCACAGAATACTTATTCACTGTTATGGATAGCATAGTGAAGTGCTTATTTATATCCCTTTATGATTGCAATGTGTTTTGTATCACTATTCATCTATGTGCTACTCTAGTAATGTTATTAAAGTACTCTATTCCTCCTTCATGATGTAATGGTGACAGTGTGTGCATCATGTAGTACTTGGCGTAGTTTATGATTATGATCTCTTGTAGATTATGAAGTTAACTATTACTATGATGGTATTAATGTGATCTATTCCTCCTTTCATAGTATGAAGGTGACAGTGTGCATGCTATGTTAGTACTTGGTATAATTACAATGATCTATCATGCACTCTAAGGTTATTTAAACATGAATATCGAATGTTGTGGAGCTTGTTAACTCCGGCATTGAGGTGCTCTTGTAGCCCTACACAAATAGCGGTGTTCATCATCCAACAAGAGAGTGTAGAGTGGTTTTATTATGTGATCAATATTGAGAGTGTCCACTAGTGAAAGTAGTATCCCTAGGCCTTGTTTCCAAATACTGCAATCTCCGCTTGTTTACTGTTTTACTGCATGTTTACTTACTACACGCCAGCAAGCACTTTTCTGCGCCGTTACTCTTCATATACATTCATACCACCTGTTTTCACTATCTCTTCGGAACTAGTGCACCTATACATCCGACAAGTGTATTAGGTGTGTTGGGGACACAAGAGACTTCTTGCTTTGTGGTTGCAGGGTTGCTTGAGAGGGATATCTTTGACCTCTTCCTTCCTGAGTTCGATAAACCTTGGGTGATCCACTTAAGGGAAACTTGCTGCTGTTCTACAAACCTCTGCTCTTGGAGGCCCAACACTGTCTACAAGAATAGAAGCTCCCGTAGACATCAGTTACCCTCATCATATATTTTGCCTGTGTTCAGCATTGATCTAGCAGGTGATGGAAAGCTAGGGTATGGGTTTACATCGGCTGATGAGCTAGAAGAGATCGACATTGGTCCTGGGGATAAGCCACGACCAACATTTATCAGCAAGAAGTTGGATCCATGTCTGAGGAGTCTGATGATAGCTCGGTTGAAAGAGTACCCAGATTGTTTTGCCTGGGATTACACAGAGATGCCCGGGTTAGACAGGAGCATCATCGAGCATCGGCTCCCTCTTAAGAAAGGATTTCGGCCTTTCCAGCAACGAGCACGACAGATGAAGGCCGAAGTCTTAGAAGAAGTCAAAAAGGAGATCGAGAAAATGTTGGCTGCCGGGTTCATCAGGCCATGCAGGTATGCTGAGTGGATTTCCAGTGTCGTACCTGTGGAGAAAAAGGACGGCCGAATGCGCGTCGCCATAGATTTTCGGGATCTCAACAGAGCCACTCCAAAGGATGAGTATCCAATGCCGGTAGCAGAAACGTTGATCAACGCAGCTGCTGGTCATAAAGTGTTGAGTTTCATGGATGGCAACGCCGGTTACAACCAGATTTTTATGGCTCCAGAAGACATAAACAAGACTGCATTCAGAGTACCAGGTGCAGTGGGCTTGTTCGAATATGTGGTCATGACATTCGGATTGAAAAACGCCGGCGCAACGTATCAATGAGCCATGAATTACATCTTTCATGATCTAATTGGCAAGTTGGTGGAGATCTACATCGACGACGTGGTAGTCAAGTCTGTCTCGGTAGAAGGACACTTGGAGGATTTGCGACGCATTTTGGAACGAACTAGGAAATTCGGACTAAGAATGAATCCAAAGAAGTGTGCTTTTGGTGTGACGGCCGGTCAATTCCTGGGCTTCTTGGTTCATGAACGTGGAATTGAGATCGGCCTGAAGAGTCAGGAGGCAGTGCGCACAATGAAGCCGCCTACCACGAAGAAGGAGCTGCAATGTCTCATCGGCAAAATCAACTTCGTCAGAAGGTTCATCTCCAACTTGTCAGGACGAACCGAGCCGTTCATGGGATTGGTGAAGATTAAAGCCGATGAGGAATTTCGCTGGGGGGCAGAGCAACAGCAAGCATTCGATGAGATTAAAGAGTATCTATCAAAGCCGCCCGTGTTGGTTCCGCCCCAGCGGGACAGATCATTCTATATTTATCTATCAGTAGCTGAAACTTCCATCGCCTCGGTGGTGGTGCAAGTCTATGGTGGTACCCTGAGATTGAGAAGTTGTGCCTCTGCTTATTCTTTACCTGCGCCAAGCTTCGTCACATCCTGATCACCGCGGAAATCGTCATCATCTGCAAATCAGATGTGGTCAAACACATGCTGTCGGCTCCTGTGTTGAAAGGCCGACTTGGTAAGTGGATGTTTGCATTATCAGAATTTGATCTCCGGTATCAGCCGGCGAAGGCAGTTAACGGACAAGCGTTGGCCGATCTTATAGCTGAGCGAATCAACATGGATATAGCAGCACTGTCGGTGCGTGCATGGGCCATGTTTTTCGATGGATCGGTTTGTGAAGATGGTTGCGGCATTGGAATTCTGCTCGTGTCGCCTCGGGGGGCAACATATTCCTTCTCCATCAGGTTACCTACCCCTTGCACCAACAATGTCGCTGAGTATGAAGCAATACACAAGGGTATGGAGTTGCTTATGGAAGCCGGGGCAGAAGCAGTGGAGGTTTTCGGAGATTCCAAATTGGTGATTTCCCATCTTACGGAGGAATACAAATGCGAGAGCGAGTCCCTCTTCCCATTATGGATGCAATGCCGGGAATTGATGACACAATTCAGGTACATCAACTTCAATTGGATCCCGAGGTCACAAAATACCAAGGCCAACGATCTCGCCCAGACAGCATCAGGCTACAAGGACGTTGCAAAAGGAGCCGATGTTCAGGTATATTCCCTGGAAACGGATGACTGGAGAGCCGATATCTTCAATTACTTGAAGGATCCGGCTCGGGGGGCACCTAAACGGATAAGGTACAAAGCCATGAAGTATGTCCTTATAGGAGATGATATGTTCTATAGGACTTTGGAAGGATTACTTCTCAAATGTTTGGGAACAGCCGAGTCGAATCGGCTCTTACACGAGGTACATGAAGGTGCCTGTGGAACCCACCAATCGGCTCATAAAATGAAATGGTTGATCAGGCGATCGGGGTTCTACTGGCCCACCATGCTTGAGGATTGCTTTAGTTACTATAAAGGGTGTCAAGCATGTCAGACGTTTGGGAAAATTCAGATGGTACCTGCGTCAGCAATGAATCCCATCATCAAGCCTTGGCCGTTTCGAGGTTGGGGCATGGATATGATGGGCAAGATCCATCCTCCATCGAGCAAAGGCCATAATTGGATTTTGGCCATTACGGATTACTTCACTAAATGGGTGTAGACCGTCCCTATGAAATCGGTGAAATCGGAGGATGTCATCAATTTTGTGAAAGAACATGTCATTCATAGGTTCGGGGTGCCCCAGACTATCACGACCGATGGAGGTTCGGTCTTCATCTCTAAAGAGTTTAGAAAGTTCTGCGAGGATATGGGGATCAAGTTGATCCGATCATCTCCGTATTATGCTCAAGCAAATGGACAGGCTGAAGCGTCTAATCAGAGCCTTATCAAGGTGATCAAGAGGAAAGTTGACGAGCATCCTAGACGTTGGCATGAGGTACTGTCAGAGGCTTTGTGGGCTTATCGTATGTCATGTCATGGAGCAATAAAAACCTCGCCATACCATCTGGTTTACGGACAAGAAGCCGTATTGCCTTGGGAGATTACGGCTGGCTCGAGACGTATCACATTTCAGAATGATTTAACAACTGAAGAATATGCAACCCTGATGAGTGATAGCATCGAGGATGTAACGGAACTCAGACTTTGGTCGCTTGAGAAAATTAAAGAGAACAAGGCTAAGGTAGCACGTGCATATAATAAGAAGGTGAAACCGAAGGAGTTCCACATTGGCGATCTGGTATGGGAAGCTGTATTGCCATTGGGGACTAAGGATGCAGAGTATGGTAAATGGTCTCCAAATTGGCACGGACCGTACAAGGTCGACCAGGTCTTGAAGGGTAATGCATACATGCTCGAGCAGCTGGACGGTGTTAAATTCCCAGTAGCTGTCAATGGTCAACATCTCAAGAAATATTTCCCAAGCATGTGGGATGACGGACAGTGAAATATGGGGGCCGATGCACGAAATCGGCCAGTAAATTTTTTTTTACAAAGCACAGCCGATGAACTGACATCGACTTTAGAACTAACAAGCTGATGCGAGGCCATCGACTTTAGAGGAACAAGCTCAAATGAGCAGTTAACAGATTCTCCCATTGGATTCGATGACGGGTTGGATCTGTGCGTTTGAAATCTAAAGTTTGCATGGACGCGAGTTGGATTTGTTTGAACGGTAATCTGGGGGATCTGAGTTCATTCTCTCGGACAAAGGTTGTGGATTACCGTGTGAAACGGCAATTGATTTGGCCTGAATCGCGTTTTATGGTAAAGGCCGATGCGCTGCCATCGGCTCGTTGCGCGTTGACTTACTTTGACAATCGGCAAAATTGATATGGAAGCAAAATCGACATAAGAACATTTTCTTCATTAATAAAAGGGATTCCTTACAGAGAAAGAGCCGATTGCTCGAGGGAGGAAGAACAAAAGAGAGGTCTATTGACCAATCTACTGCTACTACTAGTCCTATACTAGTAGATACTACTCTATGGGCCGTCGCTGCCCTCGTCGTCGCCGTCGAAGCTGCCGTCGGCACTACTGCCGGCGGGCTCCTCATCGCTGCTGCTGTAGCCCTTGGCAGGGGCTCCGTACTCCTCCTCGTCGTCGTCGTCGTCATCGTCGTCGTCCGACACGACGCGGAAGCGCTTCGCCGGCGGGTAGTCCTCGAGGGAGTCGTCGTCCTCTTCTTATTCCTCCTCGTCGGAGGAGGTGAAGTCATCCCAGGAGAAGCGGTCGTCCTCGCTCTCCCCCTCCAGCTCCCCATCGACGAGGAATTGGAGGTTGTCCTCTCCGTCGGTCAAAGACCTGTCGTCCTCGGACCAGACGGAGGAGTCATGGTCCTCCTGGTCCCATTCCTCCGGGGCGCGGCGGTTGTACGCCGCTATCCAGTCCCATTCCGGCGCAGGCGCGCGGGAGGAGGAGGAGGACTGGAAAGAGAGACCCGATGAAGCGGAGGAGGAGGAAGAGGAAAACATTGCTGTGGAGGAAGGGGGTTTTTTGCCGATGGCTAGTACAGAGCAAGGGGATGAAGAGGCGAACTGTTCGGCGCGGTTAAATAATGGGGATATAGTGGAGATTTAATGATACCGCGGTTTCCGAGGAAGTGGTGCCAAAAAACTGTCAAATCGTGCAGAGAAGTTGAGAAGGCAAGGCATCATGATGAAGGATACTGCGACGGTTCTGCTCTGCCACGACATGACCCAACGAAGAAAAAATAGAGTGGTTTTGGAATTACCATTGCCAAAACCAGGGGGGCATGTGTTATCACCAGAATTTAACCGGATCAGGAGGTGGGCCGTGATTTAGGTGGGCTTGGAAGCTATGCACGTAAAACGGACATGAATCGGCCTCGTGCAAGAATTTGGGATAGATGGCCCGTGTATCTGTAAACTATAGTAGATTCCGTATCGGTTAGAATTAAGAGTTAGAGTTTAACTCGTACGCAGTTGAGATTATTCCCAAGTTAGAGAGTCTACGGACTATAAATATGTATCTAGGGTTATTGAGAAACAGGACGAACACGTTCACAACAAACCAATCTAGGTGCATCGCCACCCCTTGTTTCGAGGGTTTCTTCCGGGTAAGCGTCATGCTGCCTAGATCGCATCTTGCGATCTAGGCAGTATCTGTTTATTCGTTACGTGATGTTGCTCATGTTGAAGCGTTTTTGATGGCGAGCAACATCTTTATCGTAGATGTTTTAGGGCTGACGTGGATGCTTTTCTGATATACTTGCTTAGCTATACCACCCTTCAACGTCTAGCTGCCTTTACACCTATTTTTGGTGTAAGGGCAGCATCTTGCTTAGTCTTTATTTAGTAGATCTGATCAGTTATAGTTGGTCCTTGTTCTCCAAGGATTGGTTTGATATCTGTATGGTTAGGCCTTGCAAACGGGTTGAATGATCCAATAGCGTAAGGTGTAGTTTGCTGCTCCTAGAGGGATTGTTCCGGGGATCGACTTTATGTTGGTTTTTAGGCCTCTTTAGGACTAGTTTTTCTATTATCTTACGTATCTGCCAGGCTCAATTACGTGTAGGATGTTCCGGTTATGCGGTGAAAACCATAAGCTGTCGTAGATTGATTCATCTTAGTAGTGATTAAGCAGGTTTCCCATGTCATTGCAAATCTAACATGAACCATGGGACAATCGGCTCTTTGAGCCGATCCACGGAGCAACCTAAGAGCCGATCGGGGCTCGTATTTAATGTTTACGTGTTTGCCATGCAGGAAGCTAATCGAAGCAATCCAACACCTTCCTGACCAGGTATAGGTCAGGTGGCACGCCCTCGCTTTCAGCCGGGACATGTGCCGGGGCATTGCGGGCCGTCGACCGAGGGACCAGGGCCAACCGCAGTTCTGGGAGCCTCCCGGCTCTACGGTGTTGCACGTCGCCAGCTCGCCGGTTGGTTTTGGCAGGCAACACTTGCAAAAACTTGCTAGAAGTCCTAATGCTAGTGCTATAAACTTGGCCTTTACAAAACATATTACAAATGCTCTCATTAAAGCTAGGGAAGAGGAATTAAAACTTGAAGCTTCTATCCCTAGGAAGTTGGAAGATGGTTGGGAGCCGATCATTAAAATGAAGGTCGATGATTTTGATTGTAATGCTTTATGTGATCTTGGTGCAAGTATTTCTGTTATGCCTAAGAAATTTTATGATATGCTTGACTTGCCACCCTTGGAACGTTGTTATTTGGATGTTAATCTTGCTGATAATTCTATAAAGAAACCTTTGGGGAGAATTGACAATGTTCACATTACGGTTAACAATAACCTTGTCCCCGTTGATTTTGTTGTTTTGGATATTGAATGCAATGCATCTTGTCCTATTGTTTTGGGAAGACCCTTTCTTCGAACCGTTGGTGCTATTATTGATATGAAAGAAGGAAATATTAAATATCAGTTCCCTCTTAAGAAAGGTATGGAACACTTCCCTAGAAAGAGAATGAAGATGCCTTTTGATTCTATTATTAGAGCAAATTATGAAGTTGATGCTTCTTCTCTTAATGTTACTTGATTTTCACTTCTGCGCCTAGCTGAAAGGCGTTAAAGAAAAGCGCTTATGGGAGACAACCCATTATTTTATTTCTGCAATTTTTGTTTTATTTTTGAGTCAAGGTGCTTGTTACTACTGTAGCAATACCTTTGTATCTTTATTTTCTTGCATTTTTGTGCCAAGTAAAGTCTTTGATAGAAAGTTGATACTAGATTTGGATTTCTGCGCAGAAACAGATTTTTAGCTGTCACGAATTTGAGTTTTTCTATATGTAGAAGAATCTAAAAATTCTGAAAAAATTAATGAGTAATCCTCAGATATATACGAAACTTTCATTCAACTGGAGCTTTTCCATCTGAGCATGTTAAGTGCCTCAAATAAATTCGTCTTTACGGACTGTTCTGTTTTTGACAGATTCTACCTTTTATTTCGCATTGCCTCTTTTACTGTGTTTGAGTGGATTTCTTTGCTCCATTAAATTTCAGTAGACTTGGGTAATGTCCAGAAGTGTTGGGAATGATTGTGTCCTTGCTGAACATGTGAATTTTTCATTATGCACTAACCCTCTAATGAGATTGCTTTGAGTTTGGTGTGAAGGAAGTTTTCAAGGATCAAGAGAGGGGGATGATAATCAAGAAGAGTGAAAAGTCTAAGCTTGGGGATGCCCCCGTGGTTCATCCCTGTATATTTCAAGAAGACTCAAGCGTCTAAGCTTGGGGATTCCCAAGGCATCCCCTTCTTCATCAACAACTTATCAGGTCACCTCTAGTGAAACTATATTTTAATTCCGTCACATCTTATGTGCTTTACTTGGAGCGTCTGTGTGCTTTTATTCTCGTTTGTTATTTCAGTTTTCTTAATAATTCGGATCCTAACATGCTTGTGTGGGAGGAAGACACGCTCCGCTTTTTCATTTGAACACTTGTGTTCTTCGTTTTACTTTTAATGTTTATGGCGAAAGCTAAAAGCCGCAACACTTATTGTTATTTGGTTGGAAACAGAAAATGCTGCATGTGGTAGTTGGTATATTATCTTGAATAGTTTGATGCTTGGCAATTGTTTTGAGCTCTCAAGTAGATCATGTTTAAGCTCTTGCATCATGTAGTTTAAACCTATTAGTGGAGAACTACCGTAGAGCTTGTTGAATTTGGTTTGCATGACTGATCTCTCTAAGGTCTAGATATTTTCTGGTAAAAGTGTTTGAGCAACAAGGAAGACAGTGTAGAGTCTTATAATGCTTGCAATATTTTCTTAAGTAAGTTTTTGCTGTACCGGTTTATACTTGTGTTTGCTTCAAACAACCTTGCTAGCCAAAACCTTGTACTGAGAGGGAATGCTTCTCGTGCATCCAAAACCTTGAGCCGAAACCTACTATGTGGTATTTTTCTGCCATTCCAAGTAAATACTTCATGTGCTACCTTTAAACAATTCAAAACTTTATTGCTCCTTATTTGTGTCAATGTTTTATAGCTCATGAGGAAATATGTGGTGTTTTATCTTTCAATCTTGTTGGGCAGACTTTCACCAATGGACTAGTGGCATATACATCCGCTTATCCAATAATTTTGCAAAAAGAGCTGGCAACGGGGTGCCCAGCCCCAACTAATTAACTTTTATTAATAATTCTCTTCACATGTTTTGCCCTGATTTATCAGTAAGCAACTTAATTTTGCAATAGACACTCCTCCATGGTATGTGAAATGTTGGAAGGCACCCGAGGATTCGGTTAGCCATGGCTTGTGAAAGCAAAAGGTTGGGAGGAGTGTCATCTATAAATAAAACTAAAATACATGTGTAAACAAAAGAGAAGAGAGATGATCTACCTTGCTGGTAGAGATAACGTCCTTCATGGGAGCCGCTCTTTGAAAGTCTGTTTGACAAGGGGGTTAGAGTGCCCACTACCATTCGTTGACATTGACAAATACCTCTCAAAACTTTATTTTTATGCTCTCTTTATGATTTTAAAACTTAAAAAGCTCTAGCACATGATTTAATCCCTGCTTCCCTCTGCGAAGGGCCTTTCTTTTACTTTATGTTGAGTCAGTTTACCTACTTCTTTCTATCTTAGAAGCAAACACTTGTGTCAAATGTGTGCATTGATTCTTATATGCTTGCTTATTGCGCTTATTATATTACTTTGTGTTGACAATTATCCATGAGATATGCATGTTGAAGTTGAAAGCAATTGCTGAAACTTAAATCTTCCTTTGTGTTGCTTCAAAACCTTTCATTAAGAATCTATCGCTTTATGAGTTATCTCTTATGCAAAACTTTTTGATGCTTGTCTTGAAAGTACTATTCATGAAAAGTTTTTGCTATATGATTCAGTTGTTTAGTCATTATCTTTTTGTTAGCAAACTATAGACCATTGCTTTGAGTCACTTCATTCATCTCATATGCTTTACAATAGTATTGATCAAGATTATGTTGGTAGCATGTCACTTCAGAAATTATTCTTTTTACCGTTTACCTACTCGCGGGCGAGTAGGAACTAAGATTGGGGATGCTTGATACGTCTCCAACGTATCTATAATTTTTTATGTTCCATGCTATTTTTATGACAATACCTACATGTTTTATTCACACTTCATAATATTTTTATGCATTTTCTGGGGACTAACCTATTAACAAGATGCCACAGTGCCAATTCCTGTTTTCTGCTGTTTTTGATTTCAGAAAAGTTGGTTTACAAATATTCTCGGAATTGGACGAAACAAAAGCCCACGTCCCTATTTTCCACGGAGTGTTCCAGAAGACCGAAGAAGAGTCGAGGAAGGCCAGCAGGGGGCCCACCCCATAGGGCGGCGCGGGGCCCCACTGTCGCGCTAAGATGTGGGGAGGGAGCCCCTGGCTCCCCCGACGCTACCCCTTCGCCTATTTATTCCTTCATCCCCGAAAATCCTAGCACCGAGAGCGAAAATATCAGAACAGTTCCAGAGATGCGGCGCCAACAAACTCGGGGGTTCAGAAGATCTCCTCCGGCACCCTGCCGGAGAGGGGAATCATCACCGGAGGGCTCTACGTCACCATGCCCGCCTTCGGATTGATACGTGAGTAGTTCATCCTTGGACTATGAGTCATAGCAGTAGCTAGATGGTTGTCTTCTCCTTTTGTGCCATCATGTTTAGATCTTGTGAGCTGCCTATCATGATCAAGATCATCTTATTGTAATGCTACATGTTGTATTTGTTGGGATCCGATGAATATGGAATACTATGTCAAGTTGATTATTGATCTATCATATATGTGTTGTTTATGATCTTGCATGCTCTCCGTTGCTAGTAGAGGCTCTGGCAAAGTTGATACTTGTAACTCCAAAAGGGAGTATTTATGCTAGATAGTGGGTTCATGTCTCCATTGAATCTGGGGGAGTGACACCAACCCCTAAGGTTGTGGATGTGCTGTTGCCACTAGGGATAAAACATCAATGCTTTGTCTAAGGATATTTGTATTGTTTACATTACGTACAATACTTAATGCAATTGTCTGTTGCTTGCAACTTAATACTGGAAGGGGTGCGGATGCTAACCCGAAGGTGGACTTTTTAGGCATAGATGCATGCTGGATGGCGGTCTATGTTCTTTTTCGTAATGCCCTAAGTAAATCTCACAGTAGGCATCATGATATGTATGTGCATTGTTATGCCATCTCTATTTGTCAATTGCCCAACTGTAATTTGTCTACCCAACATGTTATTTATCTTATTGGAGAGACAGCACTAGTGAACTGTGGACCCGGTCCATTCTTTTACATCTGAAATACAACCTACTGCAATCATTGTTCTCTTTTGTTTTCTGCAAGCAAACATCATTTTCCACACCATACGTTTAATCCTTTGTTTTCAGCAAGCCGGTGAGATTGACAACCTCACTGTTAAATTGGGGCAAAGTAGTTTGATTGTGTTGTGCAGGTTCCACTTTGGCACCAAAATCTCTGGTGTTGCGCCGCACTACACTCCTTCACCAACAACCTTCACGTGATCTTCATCTCCTACTGGTTCGATAACCTTGGTTTCTTACTGAGGGAAACTCGCTGTTGTACTCATCATACTTTCTCTTGAGGTTTCCAACGGACGTGTGCTTTACCGTAACAAGCAAACTCTACCTCGTAGCAACCGGAATATTAGAAGGCGATGCATCGAGGGGCTTGCAAGCTCAACTTCTTCAGGCTCATCGTAATCATCACGAATATGAGAAAACATGATCACCGCCGTAGATTATGGGACATGCTGGAGCGATGAATTTTTCGTTTTCGTTCATTTTTTCCTAGTTGATTCCCTATGTCACAAAGTGAGCTAATGCCGTTCTAAAATTAATTATTTAATAGACATCCGATAAATATTTGCAAAGTTTCACGGTACGTATTTTGATCTGAACTTTGATCCACATATATGTTCATAACACATGACGCGTACTCTATATTAAACAATGAAGAAAAATGAGGCTAGCAAATTCAGTTGTAAAACAAACAATATACATTAATCTACGAGACCTGGCAACCTTACTTTTTGTTGACCAGAGCTCATAGTTGTACATACAAATATCACGTAATTTCCCAGGTGAACATTTTACTTCAGTACACCATATAGATATTCTGTCAAACTCAGTTCCAATTTTATCTCTGCGTGTAGATATAATGCCACTTATAGGCTAGCTAACTCAGGAGATTCAAGCCTTTTTTTATTTCTCTTTAGTTATTAATACCATGTGCTAATGACCATTCAATATTCATTAATATATATGCTGAGTTTATAAATGACACAATGATCATTTGTCTACAAATTTATGGTGCTTGCCTGCTTGGCCACGGAAATTCAATTTGGCTCCCAAGTGCATATGCTCCCTTCATAAAAAAAATATTTGTAATTGTTAAATAATCCTAACAAAAAATTTGACACGTACATCTTATAATCTATGTGTTCATACAGTTTCGCAAAAAAAAAGATATTTTTTGTGGTTGATGTAAAAAAGACAAAACATGTCTTAAAGAAAGGTTTATTTTTAGCACCAAATTTTGTCTTTTTTACATAGCTGAAACGACAAGTCGATTTTTATGGAAAACTTTCACTAGTAGAAAAAGAGGCTTTCATCCAACCCTTTAGTACCGGTTCCCTTACGAACCGGTACTAAAGGGTGCATTAGTACCGGTTGCTCTGCCCAGACCTTTAGACCGGTTCGTAAGGACCTTTAGTACCGGTTCGTGACATGAACCGGTACTAAAGGTTTTCCTGCTCCCGTGGATCGCCTTTTTTTGCTTTGTAAAATACAAATAAAAATGATAGAAAATTCAAAAAATAAAATGTTTTCAGATTCTTGTATGTTATGCAACCTACTATTCGGTGAAATTAAGAAATTCGAATTTTGACTTTTTTGCAAAAAAACTTGAAAAATGGTAAAATCGCATTAACTTTTGCATACGACGTTGGAAAAAGAAAGCAGGAAGATTTTAGTTTTTTTCCAGTAATTTAGAATTTTATATATTTTTTTATTTTTTAAAAAATAAAATTAATAATTATTAGATTTTTGAGTCCTTAAATATTACTATTACTTTTAGCAAATTATAAGATTTTCAAATTTTCAGGTTTTAGGTTTGGCAAAAAAAAATTTAAAAAAAAAAAAATTAAAAAAGTTATTTTATTTATTTATTCAACATTATTATTACATCATTACTTTTGTTTATTAAAAGAATTATTTGGATTTTAAACAATAAAGAAGTGTGACATCGACCAACATGTTAATAGGATTGATATGGTAGTACTATCAACAACATGCGCGCGAAGCACTTGGAAGTGAAACGGGTTGGAACTCGGAAGTTAAGCGTGCTAGTGCGGGAGTAGTGTGAGAATGGGTGACCGACCGGGAAATTTGACCACGGGTAAGTAATTTGACTAGAGATAAAATGTAGTTAGAGACTAACGAAAATACTAGAAATTCTGAAAAAAATAAAAAAAGTGGGAGTGAAAAAAAAAGGGGAGTGAAAAATAATTAGAAAAAAAATGGATAAAAAAATTAAACGAAATAGCCTTTAGTACCGGTTCGTAATGGGAGGCCTTTAGTACCGGATCTGTAGTACCGGTTCCAAAACCGGTACTAAAGCCCCTCTAGAACCGGTACTAAAGGGGGTTTTTCTACTAGTGTTTGTGTGTACGTAGCATGTGAAGATGTACACTTGAATTTATCGTTTAAAGTTTTTCAACAATTAAAAATGTACCAAAGATGTATTTCAAAATAACAGAAGCATATGCACCCAAGAGCCATAACAACACTCTCGCATGGTGATGATATTATACTCAACGTAGCATATAAAACACAACTGCATGGTGATGATATTATACTCAACGTAGCATATAAAACACAACTGTACATCAACATATTAATGGCAGATATGGTAGCATGAACATATATGGAAATTCAATTCGACTCCCTGGTGCATATGCTACCTCTACCAAGAAATCGTAATTTGAAATGTAGAAAAAAATTGATTTTTTTTACATGTACATCACAATATATATGTGTGTTCGTCATTTAACTTCCTATTGGCTCTATTTGGATTTTTGTCATACCGATTCAACATAAGCCCCTATTTTATTTACCTTTTTTATCTAATTTATTTTATTACCATTGTATTTCCATTGACAAAGCTTTACTGAACAAATAAAAATTATAGGTAGATATGTCTCTTTGTCCTCACTGCATATTTAGAATTTTCTTCGTACACTTGGCTCGTATGATTAAGGTGTTGCTCTTGCATGTATTTTCATACAATTTTTTAATTTCTTTAAAATAATAAAATTCATTAAAAGGTAAATGTAATTTGGGCCAGGCTACAAATTTGGTACCGTACAAAATTTCTAGCTTTTGGGGGGTCAGCTTCCTCCCATGGGCCATAAAATCTTGCCAAGCTGGCAGTGCCAAATCGGCTCGCCTACACGGCCAAGTTGCACAAAAATATCAACCGTCCACATAGCACGAACAAACCTCCTTGAACTTGCATGTGGCATGATAGTAGGTCCCAATTATATCTAGCTGTCGGCTAGGTTATTCAACCAAATATCTAGCCAGAGCAATTAGGCCAACGGTTAAGACTAGTTACAATGCATAGTATCATATAAAAATATCACGTGTATGATAGTACTACATATTTCTATGTTTACAATGTATGGTATCATATACTAGTATCATAATCTTCTTATATTAATTAATTTGTAGAATCTCAATGCAGATCTATGTACAAGATGTATTTTACATTAAATTTTCTAGTAATATGTGCTATGATACGGTATCTACCTATGATAATGCTATAATCATTTCTCTTATCTTTAATTGCACTGCATGCATGCATGAGATGCATGATACTACCTATGATACTTCCATCGTGGATATTCTAAATGTGCTAAGAATACCTCTAATCACGCTGACGAGACGGTTCCTCGGCAATGCCCACCATGAGGGGCTTGGGTTTTAGAGAAAGACGACGACGGAAGTTCCGGGAGTGAGGCGGTACACGACGTACCCAGCTTCACGTCCCCGCGGTGGAGGATCGCTACGTCCTGCTAGCAATCCAGTATATGAATATATGAGTACAGGGGGCCGCCATAGGCGGAGTAGTTGGATCTAGTCTAGTTCTAATCCGCGGGTTGCGGTTTCTAGGCGTGTCGCCTCTATGATTATGTTTCAGATTGTGTGTGTGTCCCTAAGGGGTGCTCCTGCCTGGCTTTATATATCAGCCAAGCTAGGGTTTACAAGAGTCCTAGTAGGATTCGTGTTGGAGTCTTCTTTCCTTGTAATCCAAGTTGAAGCGTGTGCAGGTCCAGCTCGTCGAGTCCTTGTGCTGGTCCGGCTTCATAGTTTGCACCGGGTATGGCAACGCCGAGTACCCGAAGGGTTATGCCCACGTCAGTAGCCCCCGAGTTTCTGGCCGAAGTGAAGCTTCGGGCAGGGACTAAAGTTGTCTTGATCATCTGTTGAATCTTGTGCTTGATGCAGAGTTGAAGTTGCTTTCTGTCGGGTGCGCGAAGCGCTCCCCATGGGAGTAGCCCCCGAGTCTATGGGAGGGTGCTTGCAGCCACGCATAGACTCAAGTTGTACTACTCGAAGACCTTGATGCTGATGTCTTCGGGTTTATTCTTCATTGTCGACGAGGTTTCCATTTTTTTATCGGGTGCGCGACTAGCGCTCCCGATGGGAGTAGCCCCCGAGCCTGTAGATAAATATGAAATAGTTATGTATAGGGTGTAAAAAATGCTAGGTCAAATACCGTAAATGTCTCGGAGGAGACGATGATTTGGACGATGGCCCAGAGGAGCCGAAGATTTGGATGATGGCCCAGAGGAGCCGATGATTTGGATGATGGCCCAGAGGAGCCTATGATTTAGATGATACCCAGGAGGAGCCTGTGATTTTGATGATGGCCCAGAGGAGCCGATGGTTCGGATGATACCCAGGAGGAGCCGATGATTTTGATGATAGCCCAGAGGAGCCGATGATTCGGATGATACCCAGGAGGAGCCGATGATTTTGATGATGGCCCAGAAGAGCCAATGATTGGGATGATAGCCCAGAGGAGCCGATGATTTTATCGGGTGCGCGCCCAGCGCTCCCGATGGAAGTAGCCCCCGAGTCTGGGCACTGATTCTTGCAACCATGAGTAGACTCAAGTCGAGCAACCCGATGTTTACAGTTTTTTTCAGGTGCCGTTGACACATTGTTGTTTACTTCAAGGGGCAATTCTTAATGCACCTTGAGCATCGTTGATGCCATGTAGGTGTTGTTGGCAAATTTTGAAGGAGCAAATCTTAATTGCCTGTTTAAGTGTATGTGTATTCGTTGGTCAGCAAATCATTTGAGTGACCAGCTCGTGTTGCAGGTCTTGCTAAACCCGTTGTATGTGCAACTTTGCTTTCAACCGATGTATGTCTTGACAGCAGCTCCCGAATGTATCGGAAGCACTAACTCTGCCGATGAGCCCGTTGTTCTTTGATATTTCCACAAGCAAAATATCGAACGTGGGTTATTTTTCGTATGTATTTCATGATCCTTGCTATCTGCGACACTCTTTGAGGCATCTATAGCAAAGGAAAAGAGTAAGGTTCCTGTTGTTTCATGATCCTTGCTATCAGCGGCACTCTTTGAGGCATCTATAGCAAAGGAAAAGAGCAAGGTCCCCGTTGTTTCATGACCCTTGCTATCTGCGGCACTCTTTGAGGCATCTATAGCGAAAGGAAAAGAGCAAGGTCCCCGAAATAATCTTCAGGGGACCGTTCAAGGGACCGTGAGCCCAGTCAAATCTTCAGGGGACCGTGAGCACATTCGAATCTTCAAGGGACTGTGAGCACAGTTAAATCTTCAAGGGACCGTGAGCCCAGTTGAATCTTCAGGGGACCGTGAGCACAGTCGAATCTTCAAGGGACTGTGAGCACAGTCGAATCTTCAAGGGACCGTGAGCACAGTCGAATCTTCAAGGCACTCGTATTTTCAGAGGCTTTTAGATGGCAATTTCAGGTATAATGAGTCTTCAAATCTCGCTTGAATTCCAATGCTCCCGATGGGAGTAAACGCAATATTTTGAAAATACTCCAAGAGCTCTGGAGTAATTCCAGCGCTCCCGACAAGAGCACATCGGGTCAATATAATATGATATTCATTGAATATTCCAGATGATGAATCCACCGACCCAAGAGTGCATCGGGAGAAGATATATCCAGAGTCGAGGAAGATAAAACCAGTAGCCCGGCTGCGGCGAGGCCAATATGGAAGCAGGTCGCACTGCGGGTGCAGTCGAAGTAATCATCCATCCAGAAATAGTTGACGTGGTGGGCGCAGTTGAAACGCCACCAAAGATAATCCATGTGGCAGGCAGTCGAAATAGTTCCGCGGCCAGAGATAGTCCATATGGCGGGCGCAGCCGAAATAATTGCGCCATCCAAGATAATTCGTGCGGCAGGCGCCAGGTAAACGCGGTCGATGAAGAGGACGCAGTCGATGTAGCGGACCCGCGACATGTGAGCACCCGAATATTTCGAGTTCACAATGTTGGGTCCACAAGAAGCGAACTCCGAGCGCATGATGGCGGGCGCGGTCAACCAAGCAGAGCAGTCGAAGCTGGTTATTGTATCGGATGAGCGGCACAAATACGCTAATCCTCTAAGGCAGCGGATGCGCGGTCGGTGAATTCACGGTGCATGCCAGCAAATTTGCAATTTAGTGCCGTGCCGCGCCTCTTCGTGAGCTTACGCCATCACGAAACGTGCTCCTCTCGAACTCATCATTGTTTAATTCCTGTGTAGAAGAATAATGCTTTCTTGATTGTTTGGAGCCGATAGAATTTGAGCCAGAATAAGTATTGTTACGAAAATCTGCTTTGGCCACATGCCGTCGAAGTACTCGTGAGCAGAGCTGAAATCGCCAAGCATGGTTGCCCCTCGTGATCTTGCAACGCCTTTTACTTCTCTTGTCATGATTGCATGCGGTGGATAGTGCCTCCAAATCAGATGACACCTCGGAGCAGCTTGATGTTCGTTCAGTGTACTGGACGCAAACAACATGTTGTGATTTCTGTATAGATGGATTCCAACACCTTGATATTGATTGAGCGCGCTACGTATCTTCGAGAGTGCTGGATGAAGCCGATGCATAAATTTGACCGATAGATGCACTGCGCCGCTACACACGGACTATTTTGGCCGGAGACTCCAGAAAACGGCCGCCCTTTAAATGCGATATGGCCGTAGATATGATTAAACGGAACAATTATGATGATGGTGTTGAACACATCGGCGCGGGTGAAGAAGCCGATGAAGATCTCGTTGCAGATGTCGATGAAGGATCTCGCCCGGATGACAAAATCCAATCGCCGCACTTCCCACAGACGGCGCCAATTGACGAGGCGGTTCCTCGGCAATGCCCACCATGAGGGGCTTGGGTTTTAGAGAAAGGCGACGACGGAAGTTCCGGGAGCGAGGCGGTACACGACGTACCCAGGTTCACATCCCCGCGGTGGAGGATCGCTACGTCCTGCTAGCAATCCAGTATATGAATATATGAGTACAGGGGGCCGCCATAGGCAGTAGTTGGATCTGGTCTAGTTCTAATCCGCGGGTTGCGGTTTCTAGGCATGTCGCCTCTATGATTATATTTCAGATTGCGTGTGTGTCCCTAAGGGGTGCTCCTGCCTGACTTTATATATCAGCCAAGCTAGGGTTTACAAGAGTCCTAGTAGGATTCGTGTTGGAGTCTTCTTTCCTTGTAATCCAAGTTGAAGCGTGTGCAGGTCCAGCTCGTCGAGTCTTTGTGCTGGTCCGGCTTCATAGTTTGCACCGGATATGACAACGCCGAGTACCCGAAGGGTTATGCCCACGTCACACGCTCTCCAAACCACGTCTCAAAGGCATTTGGAGGACACTCGTAGTCACCTTAAATGGTCCTTTTTATTCCGTCATTGTTAGCCTATAAAATCAACGATCAGATGTCTCTGATTATTGTGGGATTTTCGAGTCATTTCTTTATTTTCTGGTGAGCCCGTAATTTACTTTTAATATATAATAGATTGTGTTCCGCGTTCCCAACACAAGCCTCGGTATATGAAACGAGGGCGCCGTACACAATGATTCACACATGTGTATGTTACTTTTTTTTGAAACGAGGCAAAAGCTTTGCCAATATATTGATATAGAAGGAGCAAACAGGGTATGGCCTAGGCCAAAAAAGAAAAAAAATAAAGAGGGACAACCCCTGAAAAGACAGAATCAACCCATAAGCTCAGCAAGGTTTTTAGCTCCAGCTAGCACCCAGGCTTCCCCTTCTTTTTTGATCCTATGCATGACCTCTGAAGGCAAGGAAGACTTGTCGTTGAAGACTCTCTCGTTCCTTTCCTTCCAAATCTCCCAGGCAATGAGCATGATTGCTGTTTTGAGACCTTTCGGGGAAGAGGAGGGTGATTTGGCAGTGGCCTGCCAGTATTCGAGAACCTTAGGCCGGTTGGTCCCCATGCTGAGCAGCAGATCTGGACAAGAGAGCCAGCTGGCCGTGGCCGACCAGATCCTTCTAGAGTAGCGACATTCGAAAAGTATGTGCCGAGCTGTCTCCGGGGTGCACCTGCAGAGCTGGCAAGAAGGGGTGTGGGGCCATCCACGCTTGGCTAGGCGGTCGGCGGTCCAAAGACGATTCTGAACTGCGAGCCAAGCGAAGAAACGACATTTGGGCGGGGCCCAGGTCTTCCAGATGATCGAACCGAAGGCGCACGGTAGAGAGGCCATGAATTGTGCCTTATAGGCGGAACTAGCCGAATAGCAGCCATTAGGCGAGATGGTCCAAATGATGGAGTCTTCGATGTCCGGGGACAACTGGACATCCGAAAGGAGGTCCCATAAGTGAACGAACTGAGCAATATGATCGGCAGTGAAGGAGTCCACCACAAGGTCGGTAATCCAGTTCTGGCCATTTAGAGCATCCTGAACAGTCCGGTTTTTCCTTCTGGAAGCTTTAAAGATCAGGGGCGCAAGGTCTTTAGGGGGCGAACCATTGAGCCAGGAGGAGGACCAGAAGGAGGCCTTCCTGCCGTCGCCAATAGTCACTCTGGTGGCCGCGCTGAAAAGCTGACGATCGGAATCATCATTGGGGGTTTCAGTCCCCACCCAAGGCTTTCCTGGGGCCTTCCACTCGTACCATAACCAGCGGAGTCTTAGGGCACGAGAGAATTTTTCCAAGTCGAGGATTCCCAGTCCGCCAAGCTCCTTGGGTCGACAGACCTTCTGCCAATTAACCTTGCACTTTCCCCCGCTCACAGATTCCTTGCAGGCCCAAAGCATACCCCGACTGATCTTGGCGAAAGCCTTTAGGATGCCCTTATCCGCCTTGAGGGCCGTGAGGAGGAAAATTGGCATGGAGGATAAAACTGATTTTACAAACGCGCAACTGATACGTCTCAAACGTATCTATAATTTCTTATGTTCCATGCTACTTTTATGATGATACTCACATGTTTTATACACATTATATGTCATTATTATGCATTTTCCGGCACTAACCTATTAACGAGATGCCGAAGAGCCAGTTGCTGTTTGCTGCTGTTTTTGGTTTCAGAAATCCTAGTAAGGAAATATTCTCGGAATTGGACGAAATCAACGCCTGGGGGCCTATTTTTCCACGAAACTTCCAGAAGACCGAAGATGATACGAAGTGGGGCCACGAGGCGGCCAAACACTAGGGCGGCGCGGCCTGGCCCTTGGCCGCGCCGGCCTATCGTGTGGGGCCCTCGTGTGGCCCCCCACGTTGCCCTTCCGCCTACTTAAAGCCTTCGTCGCGAAACCCCCAGTGCCGAGAGCCACGATACGGAAAACCTTCCAGAGACGCCGCCGCCGCCAATCCCATCTCGGGGGATTCAGGAGATCGCCTCCGGCACCCTGCCGGAGAGGGGAATCATCTCCGGAGGACTCTACACCGCCATGGTCGCCTCCGGATTGATGTGTGAGTAGTTCACCCCTGGACTATGGGTCCATAGCAGTAGCTAGATGGTCGTCTTCTCCTCATTATGCTATCATTGTCTGATCTTGTGAGCTGCCTAACATGATCAAGATCATCTATCTGTAAAGCTACATGTGCGTTTGTTGGGATCCGATGGATAGAGAATACTATGTTATGTTGATTATCAATCTATTACCTATGTGTTGTTTATGATCTTGCATGCTCTCCGTTATTAGTAGAGGCTCTGGCCAAGTTTTTACTCTTAACTCCAAGAGGGAGTATTTATGCCCGATAGTGGGTTCATGCCTCCATTAAATCTGGGACAGTGAGAAAGTTCTAAGGTTGTGGATGTCTTGTGCCACTAGGGATAAAACATTGATGCTATGTCCGGGATGTAGTTATTGATTACATTACGCACCATACTTAATGCAATTGTCTGTTGTTTGCAACTTAATACTGGAAGGGGTTCGGATGATAACCTGAAGGTGGACTTTTTAGGCATAGATGCATGCTGGATAGCGGTCTATGTACTTTGTCGTAATGCCCAATTGAATCTCACAATATTCATCATGTCATGTATGTGCATTGTCATGCTCTCTCTATTTGTCAATTGCCCAACTGTAATTTGTTTACCCAATATGCTATTTCTTATGGGAGAGACACCTCTAGTGAACTGTGGACCCCGGTCCATTCTTTTACATCGAATACAATCTACTGCAATACTTGTTCTACTGTTCTCTGCAAACAATCATCTTCCACACTATACATCTAATCCTTTGTTACAGCAAGCCGGTGAGATTGACAACCTCACTGTTTCGTTGGGGCAAAGTACTTTGTTGTGTTGTGCAGGTTCCACGTTGGCGCCGGAATCCCTGGTGTTGCGCCGCACTACATCTCGCCGCCATCAACCTTCAACGTGCTTCTTGGCTCCTACTGGTTCGATAAACCTTGGTTTCTTACTGAGGGAATCTTGCTGTTGTACGCATCACACCTTCCACTTGGGGTTCCCAACGGACGCGTGTTGTACGCGTATCAAGCTAAATTCTGGCGCCGTTGCCGGGATCAAGACACGCTGCAAGGGGATTCTTCACAATCCAATCTCTTTACTTCGTTTTTGTCTTGCTTTATTTTATTTACTACTTTGTTTGCTGCACTAAAACAAAACACAAAAAAATTAGTTGCTAGTTTTACTTTATTTACTATCTTGTTTGCTATATCAAAAACACAAAAAAATTAGTTACTTGCATTTACTTTATCTAGTTTACTTTATTTACTGTTGCTAAAATGGGTACTCCTGAAAATACTAAGTTGTGTGACTTCACAACCACAAATAATAATGATTTCTTATGCACACCTATTGCTCCACCCGCTACTACAGCGGAATTCTTTGAAATTAAATCTGCTTTACTGAATCTTGTTATGAGAGAGCAATTTTCTGGTGTTAGTTCTGATGATGCTGCTGCCCATCTAAATAATTTTGTTGAACTATGTGAAATGCAAAAGTATAAGGATGTAGATGGTGATATTATAAAATTAAAATTGTTCCCTTTCTCACTAAGAGGAAGAGCTAAAGATTGGTTGCTATCTCTGCCTAAGAATAGTATTGATTCATGGACTAAATGCAAGGATGCTTTTATTGGTAGATATTATCCCCTGCTAAAATTATATCTTTGAGGAGTACCATAATGAATTTTAAACAATTGGATACTGAGCATGTTGCACAAGCATGGGAAAGAATGAAATCTTTGGTTAAAAATTGCCCAACCCATGGACTGACTACTTGGATGATCATCCAAACCTTTTATGCAGGACTGAATTTTTCTTCGCGGAACCTATTGGATTCAGCTGCTGGAGGTACCTTTATGTCCATCACTCTTGGTGAAGCAACAAAGCTTCTTGATAATATGATGATTAATTACTATGAATGACACACGGAAAGAGCTCCACAAGGTAAGAAGGTAAATTCTGTCGAAGAAACCTCCTCCTTGAGTGATAAGATTGATGCTATTATGTCTATGCTTGTGAGTGGTAGGACTAATATTGATCCTAATAATGTTCCATTAGCTTCATTGGTTGCTCAAGAAGAACATGTTGATGTGAATTTCATTAAAAATAACAATTATAATAATTCTAGGCCATATCCTGCTAATGGTAACTCTTATGGTAGATATGCTTCACCTAATGAGGAAAAGATGTTAAAAATTGAAAGATCCACCAAGAGCTTTATGCAATCACAATATGAGCAAAATAAATTGTTTACTAAAACTATGAATGAGCAATCTACCTTGTTGAAGAATATAGTAAATCAACTTGAAAATCTGAATATGGAGATCTCTGGGTTGCAAACTAAACTTGCAAATGTTGAAAACCGAATCTCATACATGTCTGCGTCACAATCTTCTTTAATTAATAAAATGGCTGCTAAACCTGAGGATAATGAAAATAAAATTGTCACTACAGCAAATGCCATACAAGTTAGAATTAATGAGAATAAAAGATTAATGGCTGAATTGCATGCTAGGTGGGAAAGAGAAGAAAATGAAAAACTAGCTAAAGAGAATAATGTAGCTAAAGTTTGGACTATTACTACCACTAGCAATGCTAATGCTACACATGTTGCTGCACCTCCTACTAATAATGGTAAAAGAATTGGTGTATGCAATGTTTCCACTTCTAATGCAAAGCGCGGAAAACTGCCTGAAACTGCTAAAACCGCTGAAACTGCATGTGGTAAAACTGCTGAAATTTTTTTCAACATTGGGGATAATGATCCCATTGCTTTAGATTATAATGGTTTGGATTTTGATGATTGTCATATCTCTGAAGTTATAAAGTTCTTACAAAAACTTGCTAAGAGTCCTAATGCTAGTGCTATAAATTTGGCTTTCACGAAACATATTACAAATGCTCTCATAAAAGCTAGAGAAGAGAAACTAGAACGTGAAACTTCTATTCCTAGAAAACTAGAGGATGGTTGGGAGCCCATCATTAAGATGAAGGTCAACGATTTTGGTTGTAATGCTTTATGTGATCTTGGTGCAAGTATTTCTGTTATGCCTAAAAAAATTTATGATATGCTTGACTTGCCACCATTGAAAAATTGTTATTTGGATGTTAGGGCCTCTTTGTTTGGGCTTTTAGGTGCTTTTCATAGAAAAAAGTTAGGCAAACAAAACAAACGGATTAGCTGTGCGGTAGGCTTTTGCCAAAGCAGGTCTCCCTCCCACACAAAAGAAAAAGCACAGGTTTGAGGTGCTTCCCGAGCTTTTTTCATCAACTCCCGAACCGGTATCATTGATTTCCCTTTTCGTTTCTGAAAATTACAGCTGAACTGCCACCACACAGTCAACCCGTTCCTTCCCTTTTCTACATGCCCAACAGCTTTTTCCCATGTCGAGCCATCCAAATCCTCACGAGCGACACCACTCCCGACCTCCTGCCGCTCTGGCCTTCCCCGCCGGCGACCAGACTTCCTCCACCGGCGACCGGCCTTCCCCTTGGCCGGCCCTCATCCCCGCGCCAATCTCGCCTGCCTCCCGCCGTCCCAGATCCTACACGAGCTCTTCCCGATCGCGGCCTCAGCCCATTCCCGTCCAGCACATCGTCAACCGTCGGCCATCGTCTCGTCGCAGATCGTCGAGATCCCTTCCGTCCAAGCTCGTTCACGAGCTCCGCTGGCGTATTTCCTCGACGGCGTGACGTGAGGTCCCATCTGAGCTCATTCCCGAGATGATTGATTGATCGTGGAGCTAGTTGTTAAATGGTAGGCCAGTTGGCAAAATCATTCTTAGATTGCGCCATCATCATTGCTGATTGGAGTGTCCTAAATGAGGAATCTGATGCGCCATCATCATTGCTAATTGATGTAGAATTATGCTAATACATGTGATGTGTTTGTAGTTTTGGAGAATGTTACATCTGTGATAGATATATTATTTAGCGCAATGGAAAATGATCTGTTGGATGAATTATTAAGTGCACGTATTCTTGTGCAGTATATTCATGGTATTTCATAGTGATTTATTTTTTAATGTATTGATCAATATATTATTTATTACGCATAAATCAACATAAATACAATTATTAATTTAATATTATTTCAAACGATTTCTTATTTTACAGCCAAACAGTCAGCTAAGTTGCCAAAGAGTAAAACTCAAAACAGCAGCTTTTCTGCGTAGCAGCTTTCTCTACACAGCAGCACAGCGAGCCGTAGCCAGCCACAGCCAGCCCAAACAAAGAGGCCCTTAATCTTGCTGATAACTCTACAAAGAAACCTTTGGGGAGAGTTGATAATGTTCGCATTACGGTTAACAATAACCTTGTCCCCGTTGATTTTGTTGTCTTGGATATTGAATGCAATGCATCTTGTCCCATTATATTGGGAAGACCTTTTCTTCGAACTGTTGGTGCTATCATTGATATGAAGGAAGGTAATATTAAATATCAATTTCCTCTCAAGAAAGGTATGGAACACTTCCCTAGAAAGAGAATGAAGTTACCTTTTGATTCTATCATTAGAACAAGTTATGATGTTGACACTTCGTCTCTTCATAATACTTGATACACACTTTCTGCGCCTAGCTGAAAGGCGTTAAAGAAAAGCGCTTATGGGAGACAACCCATCATTTTACTACAGTACTTTTGTTTTATATTTGAGTCTTGGAAGTTGTTACTACTGTAGCAACCTCTCCTTATCTTAGTTTTATTGCATTGTTGTGCCAAGTAAAGTCTCTAATAGAAGTATGATACTAGATTTGGATTACTGCGCAGAAACAGATTTCTTTGCTGTCACGAATCTGGGTCTAATTCTCTGTAGGTAACTCAGAAAATTATGCCAATTTACGTGAGTGATCCTCAGATATGTACGCAACTTTCATTAGTTTTAAGTTTTCTCATCTGAGCAAGTCTGGTGCCTCTTAAAAATACGTCTTTACGAACTGTTCTGTTTAGACAGATTCTGCCTTTTATTTCGCATTGCCTGTTTTGCCATGCTTGATTGATTTTTCGATTCCATTGATTTTCAGTAGCTTTGTGCAATATCCAGAAGTGTAAAGAATGATTGTGTCACCTCTGAATATGTGAATTTTGATTATGCACTAACCCTCTAATGAGTTTGTTTCGAGTTTGGTGTGGAGGAAGTTTTCAAGGATCAAGAGAGGAGGATGATACAACATGATCAAGGAGAGTGAAAGCTCTAAGCTTGGGGATGCACCGGTGGTTCACCCCTGTATATATCAATAAGACTCAAGCGTCTAAGCTTGGGGTTGCCCAAGGCATCCCCTTCTTCATCGACAACACTATCAGGTTCCTCCCCTGAAACTATATTTTTATTCCGTCACATCTTATGTACTTTGCTTGGAGCGTCCGTTTGTTTTTGTTTTTGTTTTGTTTGAATAAAATGGATCCTAGCATTCATTGTGTGGGAGAGAGACACGCTCCGCTGTTGCATATGGATAAATATGTCCTTAGCTTTACTCATAGTATTCATGGCGAAAGTTTCTTCTTCGTTAAATTGTTATACGGTTGGAATTGGAAAATGATATATGTGGTAATTGGTATAATATCTTGAATAATGTGATACTTGGCAATTGTTGTGCTCATGTTTAAGCTCTTGCATCATATACTTTGCACCTATTAATGAAGAAATACATAGAGCTTGCTAAAATCTGATTTGCATGTTTGGTTTCTCTAAGGTCTAGATAATTTCTAGTATTGAGTTTGAACAACAAGGAAGACGGTGTAGAGTCTTATAATGTTTACAATATGTCTTTTATGTGAGTTTTGCTGCACCGCTTCATCCTTGTGTTTGTTTCAAATAAATCTTGCTAGCCTAAGCCTTGTATCGAGAGGGAATACTTCTCATGCATCCAAAATCTTTGAGCCAACCACTATGCCATTTGTGTCCACCATACCTACCTACTACATGGTATTTCTCCGCCATTCCAAAGTAAATTGCTTGAGTGCTACCTTTAAAATTTCTATCCTCTACCTTTGCAATATATAGCTCATGGGACAAATAGCTTAAAAACTATTGTGATATTGAATATGTACTTATGCACTTTATCTCTTATTAAGTTGCTTGTTGTGCGATAACCATGTTCCTGGGGACGCCATCAACTATTTCTTTGTTGAATATCATGTGAATTGATATGCATGTTCGTCTTGTCTGAAGTAAGAGTGATTTATCATGATCAAATGGTTTGAGTATGCATATTGTTAGAGAAGAACATTGGGCCGCTAACTAAAGCCATGATCCATGGTGGAAGTTTCAGTTTGGACAACAAACCTCAATCTCTTATGAGAATATTATCTGTTGTTGAATGCTTATGCATTAAAGAGGAGTCCATTATCTGTTGTCTATGTTGTCCCGGTATGGATGTCTAAGTTGAGAATTATCAAAAGCGAGAAATCCAATGCGAGCTTTCTCCTTAGACCTTTGTACAGGCGGCATAGAGGTACCCCTTTGTGACACTTGGTTGAAACATGTGCTATGCTATGATAATCCATGTAAATCCAAGCTAATTAGGACAAGGTGCGGGCACTATTGGTATACTATGCATGAGGCTTGCAACTTGTAGGATATAATTTACATAACTCATATGCTTTATTACTACCGTTGACAAAATTGTTTCTTGTTTTCAAAACCAAAGCTCTAGCACAAATATAGCAATCGATGCTTTCTTTGAAGGACCTTTCTTTTACTTTTATGTTGAGTCAGTTCACCTATCTCTCTCCACCTCAAGAAGCAAACACTTGTGTGAACTGTGCATTGATTCCTACATACTTGCATATTGCACTTGTTATATTACTTTACATTGACAATATCCATGAGATATACATGTTACAAGTTGAAAGCAACCGCTGAAACTTCATCTTCCTTTGTGTTGCTTCAATACCTTTACTTTGAATTATTGCTTTATGAGTTAACTCTTATGCAAGACTTATTGATGCTTGTCTTGAAGTACTATTCATGAAAAGTCTTTGCCTTATGATTCAATTGTTTACTCATGTCATTTACCATTGTTTCAAATCGCTGCATTCATTACATGTGCTTACAATAGTATTGATTAAGATTATGTTGGTAGCATTGTCACTAAGAAATTATCTTTGTTATCGTTTACCTACTCGGGACGAGTAGGAACTAAGCTTGGGGATGCTTGATACGTCTCAAACGTATCTATAATTTCTTATATTCCATGCTACTTTTATGATGATACTCACATGTTTTATACACATTATATGTCATTATTATGCATTTTCCGGCACTAACCTATTAACGAGATGCCGAAGAGCCTTTTTCTGCTGTTTTTGGTTTCGAAATCCTAGTAAGGAAATATTCTCGAATTGGACGAAATCAACGCCCAGGGGCCTATTTTTCCACGAAGCTTCCAGAAGACCGAAAATGATACGAAGTGGGGCCACGAGGCGGCCAAACACTAGGGCGGCGCGGCCTGGCCCTTGGCCGCGCCGGCCTGTCGTGTGGGGCCCTCGTGTGGCCCCCAGCGTTGCCCTTCCGCCTACTTAAAGCCTTCGTCGCGAAACCCCAAGCGAGAGCCACGATACGGAAAACCTTCCAGAGACGCCGCCACCGCCAATCCCATCTCGGGGATTCAGGAGATCGCCTCCGGCACCCTGCGGAGAGGGGAATCATCTCCCGGAGGACTCTACACCGCCATGGTCGCCTCCGGATTGATGTGTGAGTAGTTCACCCTGGACTATGGGTCCATAGCAGTAGCTAGATGGTCGTCTTCTCCTCATTATGCTATCATTGTCCGATCTTGTGAGCTGCCTAACATGATCAAGATCATCTATCGTAATACATGTGCGTTTGTTGGGATCCGATGGATAGAGAATACTATGTTATGTTGATTATCAATCTATTACCTATGTGTTGTTTATGATCTTGCATGCTCTCCGTTATTAGTAGAGGCTCTGGCCAAGTTTTTTACTCTTAACTCCAAGAGGGAGTATTTATGCTCGATAGTGGGTTCATGCCTCCATTAAATCTGGGACAGTGAGAAAGTTCTAAGGTTGTGGATGTGCTGTTGCCACTAGGGATAAAACATTGATGCTATGTCCGAGGATGTAGTTATTGATTACATTACGCACCATACTTAATGCAATTGTCTGTTGTTTGCAACTTAATACTGGAAGGGGTTCGGATGATAACCTGAAAGTGGACTTTTTAGTCATAGATGCATGCTGGATAGCGGTCTATGTACTTTATCGTAATGCCCAATTGAATCTCACAATATTCATCATGTCATGTATGTGTATTGTCATGCTCTCTCTATTTGTCAATTGCCCAACTGTAATTTGTTTACCCAATATGCTATTTCTTATGGGAGAGACACCTCTAGTGAACTGTGGACCCGGTCCATTCTTTTACATCGAATACAATCTACTGCAATACTTGTTCTGTTCTCTGCAAACAATCATCTTCCACACTATACATCTAATCCTTTGTTACAGCAAGCCGGTGAGATTGACAACCTCACTGTTTCGTTGGGGCAAAGTACTTTGGTTGTGTTGTGCAGGTTCCACGTTGGCGCCGGAATCCCTGGTGTTGCGCCGCACTACATCTCGCCGCCATCAACCTTCAACGTGCTTCTTGGCTCCTACTGGTTCGATAAACCTTGGTTTCTTACTGAGGGAAACTTGCTGCTGTACGCACCACACCTTCCACTTGGGGTTCCCAACGGACGCGTGTTGTACGCGTATCAGCAACATCCGGCCCGAGTGAGGTATTTGCCTTTCAAGGGGTTCAACCGCGCTGCCTCCTTGTCGATATAGGGCTGGAGATCGGCCTTTCTAAGTCTGCCGAGCGACAGGGGCAGACCAAGATACTTGAGAGGGAACTGAACGATGTCGGCCGGGAAGTTTGCCAGGACCGATGTTAGGTCAATGTCAGAGCAGCGTATCGGAGCAATGGAGCTCTTTCCCACGTTGGTCACCATCCCAGTAACCATCCCAAAATTATGAAGAATGCTGGCCAGGTTTGTCACATCACGCTCATTAGGGACCAGGAAGATGGCAGCGTCATCCGCATACATGGAGGTGCGGGGTCCCGGAAGTCCTCCAGGCATTCCAAGAAGCAGGCCGGAGGAGGTTTCCCTTTCCAATATATGTTGCAGCGGGTCGATGGCGATGTCAAAAAGCAAGGGCGACAGAGGGTCTCCTTGTCTAAGGCCACGACCGTGGACGATATCTTTCCCAGGGATGCCATTGAGGATGACCCGTGATGAAGCTGAGGAGAATAAGGTGACCATCATAGCCCGCCATCTCGGGGGGAAGCCGAGACGTTGCATGAGTTCCAGAATATAATCCCAGCGGACAGTGTCAAAAGCCTTGGCGATATCCAGCTTAATGAGGAGGGCTGGGGTCTTGGTGCGATGGAGCTTGCGGGCAGTGTTCCTGACATACATGAAGTTGTCATGGATGGTCCTGGTCTTGATAAAAGCGCTTTGGCTGCGAGGAACGATAGTATCCATCTTCGGGCTGAGCCGACGGGCCATAGCTTTGGCGATGATCTTCGGTATCGCATGAATGAGACTTATGGGTCTGAAATCAGTGATGGATTCCGCGCCATCCTTCTTAGGGAGGAGAACAATGTTAGCCGTATTGATGATGTGAAAATTGGGGGCTGACTGCTCAGAGAAGGCGTTGACGGCTTTCATGATATCATCCTTGATGATTTCCCAACACGACCGGAAAAAAGCAATGGAGTAACCATCAGGGCCGGGAGCCTTATCAGCAGGCATTTCATCAATCGCCTCTTTTATTTCAAGCTCAGACAAAGGCAGGTCGAGATCCTCCAGCATGTGGTGGATGGGGTTTATGGCCGCCCAGTTGAAAACAAGGTGGCGTGGAGGTGGTCAGCCCAAGGTATGGGAGAAATGGTCGAAAAAAATCCTTTCCTTGTCCTCATGGGTTGTGGCCCAACCAGTATTGTGCCTGAGCCTTTGAATGTGGTTTTTTCGTTTCCTCGAGTTGATGCGTAAATGGAAGAACTTGGTGTTGGCATCACCCTCGCGAAGGTAGTTTATTCTGGAGGCCTGCCGTTTCCGCGACCTTTCCAAAGCTGCAAGCCCCAGAACCCGTCTTTTGAGACCGCTACGGAGGGCCCTTTCATCTGCGGACAAGGCACGAAAATCCTGGGCCGTGTCCAGTTGAAGGATGACATCAAGCGCCATGAGAAGCTGAAGCTTGCAGTTTGAGAAGAGACCCTTGCTCCAGGTTCGTAAGCTGCGCGCTGTAGCTTTCAACTTGTGGTTGATCACGTGGACTGGATGAGAGTGTGTAGTCGGCTCCGTCCAGGCTTGAATGACCTTGTCTTGAAAACCCGGCATTTTGGGCCAGAAAGATTCGAAGCGGAAGGTAGGTGCCTTGCGAGGACCACTCTGATTGGACAGGAGAAGAGGGCAGTGGTCCGATAGAGAAGACGAAAGGGCATGGAGAACATGGTTGTCGAAAGCCAAATCCCAGCCCGCATTGCAGAAGGCGCGGTCTAGTCTCACGAGTGTAGGGTTTTCTCTCTCATTGCTCCAGGTATACTTTCTGTTTTGTAGCTTGATCTCTCTAAGCTGGCAAGTGGTGAGGGCGCGCCTGAATTGTCCCATGAGCCTGAAGTTTAAATTGTCATTGTTCTTATCTTCCGCCTGGTATATGAGGTTAAAATCCCCAATGAGAAGCCAATTTTGGTCGTTGGCAGGGGAAGCGGCGATAACTTCGGCTAAAAAGGATCCCTTGTCCGCATCAGTGCTAGGGCCGTAGACCGTGGTAAGCTTGAAAGACGTGCCGCAAGCTTGTATGCTGACCACGGCAGAAATCAGATGGTTACCAAAGCAGGAGGATGCCACCCCGAGTGCCGATGGCCGGTCTATGAGCGAAAGATCTGAGTTTGAAGCCGCCGATATAAGCCGCGGTCTGATGATCAACGAAGTCCAGTTTGGTCTCTTGGATGCAAGCAATATGGCACGGGGTATCAGTGAGGAAGGAGTGGACGGTATCTTTGCGCTCTTGGCCATTTAGGCCCCGGACATTCCAGTCGGCGATGTTGAGATTAGGTCCAATCATTTTTATTGCAAGGAGGACGACGTCAGCAGAAAAACAAACGACCAACCACTGAAAGTACTGACGATACAAAGCTAACAAACGCAATTCAACAAGATCAGGAACAACCTAGCCAGCTAAACAGGCACCTCCTGGTCTGCAGGCTCGAGCTCGGCTCCACTTGGCCCTCCCAGAGAGATCAGGGCTTCGTCTGCGTTCATCATGCTGCGAACATTTAGCTTGAAGAGGACGGTGAGAGCGTCAATCGTCTTGTCTGGCAGCTGGGTTTTGAAACGCTTGATATATTTGTCACGGGCTTGGATAAGTGGGATGCCTTCTGTAGCAACACCCATCTTGGCGCTTAACACTTGAACAGCTTTGTCCATGGCATGCATTTTTGGCTTGGCTCCAAGGCGTGCACTGCGCCTAACATCGGGGACGGTGGGGGCCATGACAGTCCTTGTGCGAGGACTCGCCGGAGCCGGTAGCGGCAGGAGAGGTGTAGGCGGGCGGTCGAAGAGGTTCTCAATAGCCTCCACGGACGGGCAAGCATAAGGCCCGACCATGATCGCCATGGTTTGGTCAGCAGGGGAAGGAGCAGCCTTTCTCAAGTTTCCCGTGCCCTCCAACTGCATCTCGGTACCATGTGTAGTGTTGTCATCGAGCGGCGCGAGAACCACCCTGGCCGCAAGTGCAGCAACATCACCATGTTCCTCGGAAACTTGATCGCTGCTGTCATGCATCTCCCAAGACTCGGGCACAGGTGAGCCCGATAAGGTCAGCGAGGGCGGCGCGCTCTGGGCGGCGGGGGGAGCCTGAAGAACCGGCAGATTATCCTCTTCCCATGAGCTGGGCAAAGGCGCGACGTCCACCGCGCGCAGGGGCGGTGACACAAGACGTGAGGAGCCCGGCGAGAGCAGGGTCGGGAACTCCTTGATCGCAACGGACCAATCGCGACAGCTCCCTTGGCTTTGAAAGTTGACAAGGGGGGAGATCTTTGAGGGGGTCGTGTCCTTCTTATGGGAGGTAGGCGGCACCGGTGGTGACGGGGCGACGACGACGGAGACCAGTGGCCGCACAACATGAGGTGGCGACCGGGCGACAATGACGGAGACCGGTGGCCGCGCCGCATGAGGTGGCATCGGCACCTGGGCTGGAACAATGGTTGACGCCAGGCGTGCCGTCGAGAGGGGACGTCGGTGACCTCCATGGCTGTTGGAGGAGCGGCGAGGGTGGCCATGGCGATCACGACCCTTCCGCAGGCCGCCCGCCGTGGAGCGCTGGCATGCGCTAGCAGCGTGCGAGCTGCGGCGAGCGTGATGGGCAGGGCTGCGGTCCGCATCCTCATCATCATCGTGGCGGCGGCGTGAATGGGGCTGTCGGTCGTCGCAGCGGAGGCTTGGCCTGGAGCGGCTGCGGTAGCGGTCATCGCGCCCATGAGAACGGGATCTCCTGTATGAGTCGGCGCCATCACGGACATCGTGATCTTGAGAGCGGGAGCGACGCGGCGTACTGCGGCCAGGGTGGCGCGACTGGGAACGAGAGTGGCGCGCCTCGCCACGGGCATCGTTGCGAGAGTAAGAGCGGCGCCTGCCTCCATGATCAGCATGGGAGGAGCGGGAGCGAGGGACCAGCTCCCGGCTTTCGTAAGCCTCGCGGTTGACACGAGAGTCCGGCTCCATTGGGCGCAGGTCACCGAGCGGGGGGATCGATGCCGGGAGGACGGAACCCGAGCCAACCCCCACCGGCATGCCATCAATGGTGCCCAGGTGATAAGTCGGAGGGGTGTGCAATGTCGGCCTGAAGTTCGTAATGGCTTCGCCACCGTCCAGCACCGGGGCGCCGTTGAAATCTTCGATCCGGTCGATATGAAGAAGCACCCTGAAGGTCATCCCTCTCTTCCACTGGTCCGGTCTGTCCTCGTCGATGCGCAGCTTCGAAGAGAGGCCGCAAGGGGCCTTGTGTTGACAAAGGTACACCACATCACCTTGGCGATGCGCCGCGGAGATGGCGTCCACACCCACATACCGAAAGAGGAGGTGTCCCACTAATCCGTCAAAAAGGCCCAAATCACTCTCCTCTATCACTTCCTACCTAGCTACCACACACCTAATCCATGGCCCGCAAGCTCGATGCCGAGCTCCAAACCACCACCACACCGGCCTCCATCCGCAAGCCGGTCGTATTGCTGCTCCCCACTGGCGTGTTGCCCATCTCCCCTCCCATCTCGGCCTACATGCCGAGCTCCACACCACCACCACCACCGCCCTGCCTACATGCCGAGCGCACGAGGGAGGGGATGAACCCCGATATGGCGATGAGGAAGTTGTTTGGCGGGTTTGGCTTCATGTTCGGCTGTGGCTACAAGGACCCCAAGGCCGTCGTGGTGTCCAACGCTAGGAATGGAATTGTCGCATCGCCCATGTCCTCCTCGCCGAAGACTGCAGCTATAGCAAATTGTCAGGGTCTGATTGGTTACTCGTATTGGTTTTCTCACATTGGTGAGGCTCAATATTTCCCCGAATGAATAATACTTTCCCGAAAAATCAGAGATTTGAATTAAGGGGGAAGAAAACAAAAACCTAAAATTAAACACCATACGTCAAGCAAAAAAAGAAAACCTTTTTTTTCAATCCAAACTTTCCCTGGAACAAATAATTTGTGCCAATTGACAATTACAACTGTGAGATAAAATATCATCAAAAACAATAACAACATTTTGAATGTTAGGTATTGAAATTGGGGCACTCATGAATCAGAGTGAGATCAGATGTGAGTTTCTTGAATGAATGCTGAAGCCTGTCATGATCGTAGTTGAAATCCTTGAGGAATCTCAGACGCAGAACCTCTACTTCCCAATCTTGGTCTTCACCTAGTGTCCTCAGATTGCCTCCCCTGATATATAGCTTCTTGACATGCTTCGGATGAGCCCACTTTTGGAAATCGGGTAGTGGGAAACCACGAAGGTCAAGTTTCTCGAGATGGGGAGGAAGGACGAACTCCATGTTGGCGATTGCGGAAGTGTTGGTTGATTTATCCCCAGCTGTGGAGAACTGCACACCCCATGCTATTGTCAATGCTTTGATACTTTGGAACTCGCCAAGCTTCTTGAACTCGCCCACCGCCGGCACTGCCGTTTTGCCAATGATAACGCTGAGCTTTCTAAGTTGAGGGAGTTTGGCGAGCTCATTCAGATGACAAAGGTCTTTACTTTTGAAGTTGGCTATCACAAACCCTTTAAGCACCTCCAGCCGTGTGAGGCGTCCTATCCCTTTGGGCATGCCGGTCAGCAGGTGGCACTCGGACAAGTCCAGGTACTGGAGGTGATCGAGTTTAGTGACCTCCTGCCCCAATTCCTGCAGATTATGGCAAGCGTGCAGGTCGAGCACGACAAGATGACGCAGTTTGCCTATCGAATCAGGAAGAGTTTCGATCCTTGAGATTCCACGGAAGCTGACATACCTTAAATTGTTGCACTGGCCCAACTCCGCCAATCGCTCCGTGCCGCTGACCTCAATGTGGCTTCGGTCAGGGTTGGTAACTTGCTCGAGGGGGGCAAACTCTCGCCACTGCCCAAGCTGCAGACTGCTCAGATTCTTCTTTCCGGCGAAACAGCCCTTGTCAAGCTGGACGTGCTTCCGGCCCATGTTGTAGACAGTTGTCACCGCCGGATTGAAATTTAGGGGCGACGACGTCCTCCTGCTGCGCAGAAACGCGCGGCTTCTCCCGGTGAAATCTGTGGATTCTTCCGCATCAAGAAAGTTGCTGCGGTTGGCTAAGCCGGCCAGCGATTCCCGCAACCATGGCATTAGCCTGCACCGATGGATCTTGTCGCAGTGATCCTTCCCTAGAGGGATGATGAATCCCTTGTCAACAAGGTCTTTGAATCGGCGGCTTCCCTCTTTTGAGGAGGCTACGAATCCCTCACCTATCCACCAATGGATGAGAACTCGCTTCTTGATGATGGCGTCCCCCTCAGGGAATGCGGCGAGGCAGATAAGACAGCCCCGCAGTTGCTCGTCCAGCCCGCGGACGACGAGTCTGATGTGCTGCATCTGCGGGCTACGCCAGATCTCCTCCGTCCTCTCGTTTATCACCGAGGATCCGCCATGACTGAACGCCACCGCTCGCCGTGATGGAGCTCTATCTCCCTCTTCTTGCCCGCAGTCTTTTGCAAGGTTGTAGGCTTTGTGCACCTTGGCCTGGATACTTGCCATCTCCGCGTCAACCTCGCGGAGCTTGGAGCATATCCCTTCCATTTTATCCGCAGCCCGGATTGCATCGTCGACGTGCCGCTCTACGGGGTCAAAGCTGTACCTAATTTCCTTCTCGGTCTTGTCGATCCGGCCGACGACATCCTTCAGCTGAGCCATCTGTCGCTCGATCTTCTCCAGCAGGGCTCGGGCCTCAGACCTCATAGCCCCAGCACCGCTAGATGCTGATTCCGGGGTGCTGGCGAGGATAGTCTTGAGGGTGGTGAGCCGGGCCAGCAGCGGGACGACCACCTCATCATCCAAGGCTCGGCAACTCGACTTGGAACGAGCTTCGGTAGACATGGTTTGAGACCGGAATCTGTGGAGCGGAAAATGAGGGGAGGAAGAAGCTAACAGAGTCACAGAGCAAAGAGTGGACGGTTCTCTGTAGCTAGCTTGTTTCTTTGGAGAGGAACTAGTGGGGCGGTGCGCGGCTAGATTTTTTGTTTTCTGTGCATATTGATATCGGATTTCTTTTGTGTTTTATTCATTTGCTTCAAATCTATTTATTTGTTTATTTCTTGATGCGTTTGTAGTTTAATTGCATGGTAATATGTTATTAAATCTACTTTATTAATGATAACATTTTATACATAATTGACCTACTGTCTTATTAAATCTATTTCATTTGCTTTCGTTCTATTTTCTTATTAAATCTTTTTTAGGAAATTTTAGCCTTTTTGTCTACTCAACGTGGGTTTTAAAATTATTACAAAGCTTTTGATGAACACGCTCTCATCAATGGTGTGTCCCCTGATTCATAAAACCAAACCGCCTCTCTTAAAAATAGGAATATCTTGGAAGGTGTTAATATTCTAAATGACACCTTGATACCTTGCAAGTGACAAAAAAAACCTGGGCTGATGTTCAAGATTGATTTTAAAAAAGGCTAAGACAAAATTAAGTGGCCTTTTTGTTAGAAATGCTAAGACACAAAGGATGTCCTCACAAGTTTTGTGATATGATTATGAGCATAGTAAGGGGAGACAAACTGGGGATTTAAAGTTTATTTTTAGACTGAAGGCTCGAGCAGAGCCCGGTTTTAAATTAATAAAGCCATCACAGCCAGAGTACACACAGTTCCGAACCACACGGACAACAACAAGGAGCGGAAAAGAAAAACGAATGCTAGGGTACAGCCCAGCGACATACATAAGCAACACTATGCTCTAGACATGAGAGCACACACACATAGAAGAATAATACAGTAGCTAGTGCCCCAACACCTTGCTACAAAGCACCCCGGAGATACATGACCCAGGGGAGACCGCCTAGTCTTGGTCCCTGATAGTCGCATGAAGAGAGCAAATCCGGGTAATCGCCTCCTCCACCGCTGCGCGGTCCTGGCTCTTAGCCACTGGCTTCCATACCTGCATATAAATAGTCATTTTGTACAACACCTCAGCCGGTTGGTTCGGGAAAACCCCTTCAATAGAAAACTTGTTCCTGAGGTTCCAAAGCGTCCAAAGAAGCGCCGCACTAGCGATCCAGAGCACGCGTCTCGTTTGACCCACTTGGTTCTGAAGAAGGCGGAAAATATCAGCAAAGCAAGATGGGTCCCAAGTGTGGCCGAGCAATTCACTAACTGCGCTCCACAAGAATTTAGCCAAAGGGCAGGAGAAGAAGATGTGGTTATTGTCTTCCGTCTCCCCGCAAAGGGCGCACGCACCCGTCGTGGGTCCCCTACGCCTCCTAATGTTTTCATTAGATGGGAGGCGCTTCCTGGCAAGCTGCCAAAGGAAGATCCGCACCTTCATGGGGACCCCAATCCGCCACAGGTCGCTGAAATATTTGCTAGGGGTGCCTTGGTAAAGCTTAAGGTACAATCATCGGACCGAGAACCTCCCCGAAGGTTCAAGCGTCCAAACCATGGTGTCCTGACATGGGGATAGCTGGGGTATAGAGACCTCTCTATAAAGATTGGCCCAATCAATGCGTTCCCCCACTCCCAATTGTCTACGGAAGGGGATGTGCCATCGCCCTTCCCTACACGTGGCCTCCACCGAGGCCTCAGGCTCTTCCGCCATAGCGAAGAGAGCTGGGTATCTAGTGTACAGAGGCCCCGACCCTTGCCACCAATCCCGCCAAAAACTCATCGCCTTCCCGTTCTGCACTAGATGCTTGGCCCAAGCCTGAAAAGGTGTTTGAGTTTCTGGATCGCAATCCAAATATGCGACCATATCCGGTGGGAATCCAGCAACAAATCCTTGTCCCTAAGGTATTTGTTCCGGATGATGTCAGCCCAGAGGCCCTGCTCCCCATTGTACAGCCTCCAAATCCACTTTACTAGGAGGCAGATGTTCATGAACCGTGTATCGACTATCCCAAGCCCCCCTAGGATCTTCGGTTTGCACATAGCCGACCATCGCACCCAATGGTACTTGCGCTTCATGTTGTTGGCTTCCCAGAAGAAGTGAGATCGATGTTTGTCCAAGGTGTCGTGGATGCCCTCACCTAGCAGGCAAATTGCCATAGCGTGAAGAGGCAAATTAGACAGACATGCGTTAATAAGGGTTAGCCGTGCCGCAGAGGAAATCAACTTTCCCATCCAAGGTTCAGCGCGTTTGCCCACCTTGGTCGTCAGGGGACCCCAATCCGCTGCCGAGAGGGCCCGGTCACTGACCAGAAGACCCAAGTAGATGAAGGGGAAGGTGCCTTGCTTGCAGTTGAGCATGTGTGCATCTTAGGCCTTCCGTCTCCTCTACCCCCATCACCATGACCTCACTCTTGTGGAAATTGATCCGGAGACCTGACATGCTCTCAAAGCAAAGTACGATGTACTTCAGGTTCGCAATTGCGAGATCATCCGGCTAAATCATGATGATGGTATCATCTGCGTATTACAAATGGGAGACTCCCCCAGGAATCAGATGTGGGACCACACCCGCAATGTGGCCCGACTCTCTAGCTTTGTCCAGAATTGTAGCTAGGGCTTCGACAACATAGTCGAAGAGGAGACACTAGTAGGAAAAGCCTCATCAGTGGCGCACGAAAATTTGATTCTGTGGCGCATGGGAGGTGCGCCACAGAAATGTCGCCACAAAAATAAGGTTTCTGTGGCGCACCTGGCCGTGCGCCACAGAATTAAGGTTTCTGTGGCGCACTTGGTCCGTGCGCCACGAAATAAGTAGTTCTGTGGCGCATGTGATATAGCTGCGCCACAGAAATAGGTGCGCCACAGAATTATTTTTTGGTGCGCCACAGAACTATCTACAGGTATACTCGATTTTGTGCTCCCTGGTGTATTATACAGGTTTTATACTGGTTTTATACACCGTATACAGGTTATATACTGATATAATATAGATAGATATAATATGGACATATATAATCATCACATCATCATCACATTACTTAGAGCCCGATCGAGTTATACATATAGCTCCATACAACTCATAATCCATGCAAATTAAGAAAGTTCTCATCATCTCTAGATACAAACGAAGTGACACCGGCCGCCGCCTACACTAGGATGAAATAGAGTACCGCCGCGACGATGGTGAGCAAGAGCGAGAGCACAAGGAAGGTCTTCATCTTGCTCTTGTTCGCTTGGTGCGCCCTCCACTTGGCAACCGCCTCGTGTCTAGTCGGGTACCCTTTGTAGCAGTTGCCGCTGAACTTGTGCACCTGTTTCTTGCACTCCTCCCACTCCTCGTACACTCCTGGAACCCGCCCCTCGAACACGACGTAGTACGTCATCTCTATGGACACAAGGCATATTAGTATATAACGCAATGGAAAGAGTTAGAGGGTTCACATGCATACATATTCACAAGAATTAAAGCAAGGAAATAATAATAAACCTAAAAGAAATATAGCATCGGTATCACATAAGTAATATGGTTCAACGATAACGACTACAATAGTAATTGAAGTCCAACAACGACGACCACCGTTTCGAGCAAATTAAGCAAGTTTAGTTTACAACACGGTACAAATTGTCTATCGATTCAAAGTAATGCTAGGCACACCGGCCTCGGTCAACGAGACGTCTTCTTGAGCGGCTCCGGGAATGGCTTGTACAAGTCCTTCGTCGTCCACGTCCTTCCATCACCCTGCCTATGTAGGCGTTCTTCGATATCCCTCTTAGGCAACGCTCTGGCTGCGTGTAAGAGCCCCGATCCGTTGGATACATCTTGTAAGATAATTTCCGAGAGCTTTACTTGGATGCGATGGAAGTCTTCTCTAAGATCATCATCACTGATTTCCCCCGACATTTTAATGGGGTCTCGCTTACTAGGTGGCAGAGACATCATCTCTGCATCCTCGACAAACCCTTTAAGGTGATGGAGGACATAGAAGGCCTCCTTAATGCTGCCAGCTGGCTGCTTGATACAAGGGAAGTTGATCACGTGCTTGAACCCGATCTTTTTAGTGTCCGGCCTGATATATTGCCCATTCTTGTCGAAGGTGCCTCCACTTTTGGAGTAGCCAAGGATAGCCTCATCGAGAACACCCCTTATTCTCTTGTAGTCTTTCTTCGTCGTCGTACTCGACGAGTCGAAATACTGGGCTAGTGACCACTTTGGATCTAGGATGATGAGTGTGCAGTATTTGTCCCTGCTCAACACATGCAATTGAAATGGAATGTTGGAAATGATCGGCAATGGAAGAAATATATAAGAAAGCATAAGTTACGACGGCCGTGAGCGGATGTGTACTTACTCGGGAAAGACAGGCAGAAGAATGGTGTTGCTCTCTTTGTGCATGAGCATGAAGTTCTGGAGGTACCGCACCGCCTTGGTCCGTGTCCTTGAGCCGTCCTGGAGCTGGCTATCGCGCATGTAGTAGGGATCCGCTACCGCGATGTGGCGGGGTCTCTCTCTGTTGATCTTCATCTGAAGATTGATCGCGTATAGGCGGACCAAGTTATAGTCGAGCCGTTTCGAGTGAAATAGATTGAAGACGTCCTCGAACGCTATGAAGAAGATATCCGCGGGGTCTTCATTGACGAAGTTCTGGTCGGACGGCACCTTGACCGAGAACACCGGGTAATTTGGATCCTTTTCTTTAAGAAGGACGCTCTCTTGATAATGAATAGAGTGCTGCAAAGGGAGCATTTGTCCACTTGCGAGGTGTTCCATGTCCGGAGGCAGTATAGGTTTACCAGCTTCATGACACCGGGGCAAGCCATCCGGTGTAGGTGGTACCATGTCGTCGGCCCGGATCCTCTTAGGAGCAGGCTGGCTCGAAGATGCGCCCTTCTTGGCTCCTCTCTTCCTTCCCTTCTTCACCTGACCTACTGGGGGTGCTTGTGGTGCTGATGGTGGTGCTTCGGGTGCTGGTGGTGCTTCTGAGGTTGCTGGGGTTGATTTGGGTGGCTCCCCGATGATCGTCTTACGCAGCGTGTTAGGGCTGAAAACGGTAGCAGGCTTGACTTGAGCTGGATTGCCAGCCTCCGGAGGAGTGTCTTGAGAAAGACCCGTGAAGACCAGGCGCTGCTTCGTGACTGTAGGGGGACGACTAAGTTGATCGCCGTGTGTGCGGAAGGCTTGTTCATCCATAGGAGGCATGTACATATCTTGGCTGCAGGCGCCAGTGTTGATGTAGGCATCGATGTCATCATCATCATCTACATCGTTGCCATCAAGTGGCGCCATGTCCTGGACCTTAGGTGGTGGCGGTTGCGATGCCGCCGCTTGGCGTACCGTGCGTCTAGTAGACGGTCGTTGCGGTAGCGCTCCCAACAACTGTTTGTGGCGTCTGGTGGTGACGGCGATCGTCGGTTCCTTCCGGGTGGCGGCGGCGACCGCCGGTTCCTTCAGGGTAGTGGGGGCGGCGACCGCCGTTTCCTTAAGGGTGTCGTCGGCGCTGGCGATCTTGGGCCGGATGATAGGGGAGGTGGCGCCGGTGCTTTTCTTACCACTCGGAAGACCCCCCCCAGACGAATCTGGTTCTTCGGCCATGTCATAAGCCATGAGGTGCAATCCCCAAGGGGCAAAACGTCGCCTTCGTCTGTGCCCGGAGGTTGAAAGGGGGGATGGCTGATACGTCTCCGACGTATCGATAATTTCTTATGTTCCATGCCACATTATTGATGATATCTACATGTTTTATGCATACTTTATGTCATATTTATGCGTTTTCTAGAACTAACCTATTGACGAGATGCCGAAGTGCCAGTTCCTATTTTCTGCTGTTTTTGGTTTCAGAAATCCTAGTAAGGAAATATTCTCGGAATTGGACAAAATCAACGCCCAGGGTCCTATTTTCACACGAAGCTTCCAGAAGACCGGAGGAGATACGATGGGGCCACGAGGTGGCGCCACACTAAGGCGCGGCCAGGATAGGCCCCGCGCCGCCCGTTGTGTGGGTCCCTCGTGACTCCACCGAGCCTTTCCGCCTACTTAAGGTCTCCGTCGTGAAAACCCTATCACGTTCGACGAAACCAGAGAAAACCTTCCAGAGCCGCCATCGCGAAGCCAAGATCTGGGGACAGGAGTCTCTGTTCCAGCATGCCGCCGGGACGGGGAAGTGCCCCGGAAGGCTTCTCCATCAACACCATCGCCATCTTCATCAACGCTGCTGTCTCCCATGAGGAGGGAGTAGTTCTCCATCGAGGCTCGGGGCTGTACCGGTAGCTATGTGGTTCATCTCTCTCCTATGTACTTCAATACAATAATCTCATGAGCTGCCTTACATGATTGAGATTCATATGATGATGCTTGTAATCTAGATGTCATTATGCTAGTCAAGTGGATTTTGCTTATGTGATCTCCGGAGACTCCTTGTCCCACGTGTGTAAAGGTGACAGTGTGTGCACCGTGTGGGTCTCTTAGGCTATATTTCACAGAATACTTATTCACTGAGTTATGATTTGAGTTGGATGTCTCTATGAAATTGTGGTGTGTTAGTACCTCCTGTGAATGCTCAAAGTGACAGCGTGGGGTGTTCATTAGTACTTGGGAATGCATCTTTAAGGTTTGCCTACATGATGAATTAGTGTTCGTTATCTTGCCAGAGAGTAATTCAGAGTAGCATAGTGAAGTGCTTATTTATATCTCTTTATGATTGCAATGTGTTTAGTATCACAATTTATCTGTGTGCTACTCTAGTGATGTTATTAAAGTAGTTTATTCCTCCCGCACGGTGTAATGGTGACAGTGTGTGCATCGTGTTAGTACTTGGCGTAGGCTATGATGATCTCTTGTAGATTACGAAGTTAACTATTGCTATGATAGTATTGATGTGATCTATTCCTCCTTTCGTAGTGTGAAGGTGACAATGTGCATGCTATGTTAGTACTTGGTTTGGTTATGTTGATCTGTTATGCACTCTAAGGTTATTTAAATATGAACATTGAATATTGTGGAGCTTGTTAACTCCGGCATTGAGGGTTCGTGTAATCCTACACAGTTAGTGGTGTTCATCATCCAACAAGAGGGTGTAGAGTCTAGCATCTATCTATTTATTCTGTTATGTGATCAATGTTGAGAGTGTCCACTAGTGAAAGTATGATCCCTAGGCCTTGTTCCTAAATACTGCTATCGCTGCTTGTTTACTGTTTTACTGCATCTTTACTTCCTGCAATATTACTACCATCATCTGCACGCCAGCAAGCACTTTTCTGGCGCCGTTACTACTGCTCATATTCATTCATACCACTTGTATTTCACTATCTCTTCGCCGAACTAGTGCACCTATTAGGTGTGTTGGGGACACAAGAGACTTCTTGCTTTGTGGTTGCAGGGTTGCATGAGAGGGATATCTTTGACCTCTTCCTCCCGAGTTCGATAAACCTTGGGTGATCCACTTAAGGGAAACTTGCTGCTGTTCTACAAACCTCTGCTCTTGGAGGCCCAACACTGTCTACAAGAATAGAAGCACCCGTAGACATCAAGCTATTTTCTGGCGCCGTTGCCGGGGAGGAAAGGTAAACGGCACTCACACACCGGCAACCCCGGCAACAAGCTATTTTCTGGCGCCGTTGCCGGGGAGGAAAGGTAAAAGGCTCTCATACTTCGGTCCCAGGTAATAAGTATTTTTCTGTTGCCGTTGTGTGTGTGCTCGAAGCTATTTCCTTTAGATCCTGCAATTGCATCTTTTTGTTTCTTGTTTACACTAGTTAGGCATAATGGACAACAATGAGCTTCTTATTCTATTTCCTGATTTAAGACATGGATGGTTTGATGCGAAAATTAAAAAATCTATGGAACATATTAGTATGAACGCTTTGAACACCATTGTTGCTAATGATATGGAAAATTCTAAGCTTGGGGAAGCTGGCTTTGATGAGCATGATATTTTTAGTCCCCCAAGCATTGAGGAGAAAATTTACTTTGATGATACTTTGCCTCCTATTTATGATGATTATAATGATATTGGTCTTTTAGTACCGCCTGTTATGGAGGATAAATTTGATTATGATTACAATATGCCTCCTATATTTGATGATGAGAATAATAATGATAGCTACTTTGTTGAATTTGCTCCCACTACAACTAATAAAATTGATTATGCCTATGTGGAGAGTAATAATTTTATGCATGAGACTCATGATAAGAATGCTTTATGTGATACTTATATTGTTGAATTTGTTCATGACACTACTGAAAGTTATTATGAGAGAGGGAAACATGGTTGTATGCATCTTAATAATGTTAAGTTTCCCCTCTTTATGTTGAGAATTGTGAAGTTACTCTTGTTTTATCCTCTTATGCTTGTCACTTTGTTCTTCATGAATTCATTTGTGTACAAGATTCCTTTTCATAGGAAGCATGTTAGACTTAAATTTGTTTTGAATTTGCCTCTTGATGCTCTCTTTTGCTTCAACTACTATTTTTTGCAAGTGCATCATTAAAACTGCTGAGTCCATCTTAATGGCTATAAAGAAAGAACTTCTTGGGAGATAACCCATGTGTTTATTTTGCTACAGTACTTTTATTTTGTATTTGTGTCTTGGAAGTTGTTACTACTGTAGCAACCTCTCCTTATCTTATTTTATTGCATTGTTGTGCCAAGTAAAGTCTTTGATAGTAGGGTTGATACTAGATTTGGATTACTGCGCAGAAACAGATTTCTTGCTGTCACGAATCTGGGCCTAATTCTCTGTAGGTAACTCAGAAAATTATGCCAATTTACGTGAGTGATCCTCAGATATGTACGCAACTTTCATTCAATTTGGGCATTTTCATCTGAGCAAGTCTGGTGCCACTTTAAAATTCGTCTTTACGGACTGTTCTGTTTTGACAGATTCTGCCTTTTATTTCGCATTGCTTCTTTCGCTGTGTTGGGTGGATTTCTTTGTTCCATTACCTTCCAGTAGCTTTGGGCAATGTCCAGAAGTGTTAAGAATGATTGTGTCACCTCTGAACATGTGAATTTTTATTATGCACTAACCCTCTAATGAGTTGTCTTGAGTTTGGTGTGGAGGAAGTTTTCAAGGGTCAAGAGAGGAGGATGATATACTATGATCAAGAAGAGTGAAAAGTATAAGCTTGGGGATGCCCCGGTGGTTCATCCCTGCATATTTCAAGAAGACTCAAACATCTAAGCTTGGGGATGCCCAAGGCATCCCCTTCTTCATCGACAAATTTATCAGGTTCCTCCCTTGAAACTATATTTTTATTCAGTCACATCTTATGTACTTTACTTGGAGCGTCTGTGTGCTTTTGTTTTTGTTTTTATTTGAATAAATGCTTGTGTGGGAGAGAGACACGCTCCGCTGGTTCATATGAACACGTGTGTTCTTAGCTTTTAATGTTCATGGCGAAGGTTGAAACTGCTTCGTTAATTGTTATATGGTTGGAAACGGGAAATGCTACATGTAGTAATTGGTAAAATGTCTTGGATAATTTGATACTTGGCAATTGTTGTGCTCATGTTTAAGCTCTTGCATCATATACTTTGCACCCATTAATGACGAAATACGAAGAGCTTGCTAAAATTTGGTTTGCATATTTGGTCTCTCTAAAGTCTAGATAATTTCTAGTATTGAGTTTGAACAACAAGGAAGACGGTGTAGAGTCTTATAATGTTTACAATATGTCTTTTATGTGAGTTTTGCTGCACCGTTCATCCTTGTGTTTGTTTCAAATAACTTTGCTAGCCTAAACCTTGTATCGAGAGGGAATACTTCTCATGCATCCAAAATCCTTGAGCCAACCACTATGCCATTTGTGTCCACCATACCTACCTACTACATGGTATTTCTCCGCCATTCCAAAGTAAATTGCTTGAGTGCTACCTTTAAATTTCCATCATTCGCCTTTGCAATATATAGCTCATGGGACAAAATAGCCTTAAAAACTATTGTGGTATTGAATATGTACTTATGCACTTTATCTCTTATTAAGTTGCTTGTTGTGTGATAACCATGTTCCTGGGGACGCCATCTACTCTTCGTTGAATATCATGTGAGTTGCTATGCATGTTCATCTTGTCTGAAGTAAGGACAGTTTTCACAATCAAATGGTTTGAGTATGCATACTGTTAGAGAAGAACATTGGGCCGCTAACTAAAGCCATGAATCATGGTGGAAGTTTCAGTTTGGACATAAAACCTCAATCTCTTATGAGAATATTATGTGTTGTTGAATGCTTAAGCATTAAAAGAGGAGTCCATTATCTGTTGTCTATGTTGTCCCGGTATGGGTGTCTAAGTTGAAGAATGATCAAAAGTGAGAAATCCAAATGCGAACTTTCTCCTTAGACCCTTGTACAGGCGGCATAGAGGTACCCCTTTGTGACACTTGGTTGAAACATATGTTATGCAATGATAATCCGTGTTAATCCAAGCTAATTAGGACAAGGTGCGGGCACTATTAGTATACTATGCATGAGGCTTGCAACTTGTAAGATATAATTTACATAACACATATGCTTTATTACTACCGTTGACAAAATTGTTTCATGTTTTCAAAATAAAAGCTCTAGCACAAATATAGCAATCGATGCTTTCCTCTGCGAAGGGCCTTTCTTTTACCTTTTTGTTGAGTCAGTTCACCTATTTCTCTCCACCTCAAGAAGCAAACACTTGTGTGAACTGTGCATTGATTCCTACATACTTGCATATTGCACTTGTTATATTACTTTGCATTGACAATATCCATGAGATATACATGTTATAAGTTGAAAGCAACCGCTGAAACTTAATCTTCCTTTGTGTTGCTTCAATACCTTTACTATGAATTTATTGCTTTATGAGTTAACTCTTATGCAAGACTTATTGATGCTTGTCTCGAAAGTACTATTCATGAAAAGTCTTTGCTTTATGATTCAGTTGTTTACTCATGTCATTACCATTGTTTTGATCGCTGCATTAATTACATATGCTTACAATAGTATGATCAAGGTTATGATGGCATGTCACTCTAGAAATTATCTTTGTTATCGTTTACCTGCTCGGGACGAGCAGAACTAAGCTTGGGGATGCTGATACGTCTCCGACGTATCGATAATTTCTTATGTTCCATGCCACATTATTGATGATATCTACATGTTTATGCATACTTTATGTCATATTTATGCGTTTCGGAACTAACCTATTGACGAGATGCCGAAGTGCCGGTTCTTTACTGCTGTTTTGGTTTCGAAATCCTAGTAAGGAAATATTCTCGGAATGGACGAAATCAACGCCCAGGGTCCTATTTTCACACGAAGCTTAGAAGACCGGAGGAGATACGAAGTGGGGCCACGAGGTGGCGCCACACTAAGGCGGCGCGGCCAGGCTAGGGCCCGCGCCGCCCTGTTGTGTGGGTCCCTCGTGACTCCACCGACCTTGCCCTTCCGCCTACTTAAGGTCTCCGTCGTGAAAACCCTATCACGTTCGACGAAACCAGAGAAAACCTTCTAGAGCTGCCGCCATCGCGAAGCCAAGATCTGGGGGACAGGAGTCTCTGTTCCGGCACGCCGCCGGGACGGGGAAGTGCCCCCGGAAGGCTTCTCCATCAACACCACCGCCATCTTCATCAACGCTGCTGTCTCCCATGAGGAGGGAGTAGTTCTCCATCGAGGCTCGGGGCTGTACCGGTAGCTATGTGGTTCATCGCTCTCCTATGTACTTCAATACAATAATCTCATGAGCTGCCTTACATGATTGAGATTCATATGATGATGCTTGTAATCTAGATGTCATTATGCTAGTCAAGTGGATTTTACTTATGTGATCTCCGGAGACTCCTTGTCCCACGTGTGTAAAGGTGACAGTGTGTGCACCGTGTGGGTCTCTTAGGCTATATTTCACAGAATATTCACGAGTTATGATTTGAGTTGGATGTCTCTATGAAATTGTGGTGTGTTAGTACCTCCTGTGAATGCTCAAAGTGACAGCGTGGGGTGTTCATTAGTACTTGGGAATGCATCTTTAAGGTTTGCCTACATGATGAATTAGTGTTCGTTATCTTGCCAGAGAGTAATTCAGAGTAGCATAGTGAAGTGCTTATTTATATCTCTTTATGATTGCAATGTGTTTAGTATCACAATTTATCTGTGTGCTACTCTAGTGATGTTATTAAAGTAGTTTATTCCTCCTGCACGGTGTAATGGTGACATTGTGTGCATCGTGTTAGTACTTGGCGTAGGCTATGATTGTGATCTCTTGTAGATTACGAAGTTAACTATTGCTATGATAGTATTGATGTGATCTATTCCTCCTTTCGTAGTGTGAAGGTGACAGTGTGCATGCTATGTTAGTACTTGGTTTGGTTATGTTGATCTGTTATGCACTCTAAGGTTATTTAAATATGAACATTGAATATTGTGGAGCTTGTTAACTCCGGCATTGAGGGTTCGTGTAATCCTACACAAGTGGTGTTCATCATCCAACAAGAGGGTGTAGAGTCTAGCATCTATCTATTTATTCTGTTATGTGATCAATGTTGAGAGTGTCCACTAGTGAAAGTATGATCCCTAGGCCTTGTTCCTAAATACTGCTATCGCTGCTTGTTTACTGTTTTACTGCATCTTTACTTCCTGCAATATTACTACCATCAATGCACGCCAGCAAGCACTTTTCTGGCGCCGTACTACTGCTCATATTCATTCATACCACTTGTATTTCACTATCTCTTCGCCGAACTAGTGCACCTATTAGGTGTGTTGGGGACACAAGAGACTTCTTGCTTTGTGGTTGCAGGGTTGCATGAGAGGGATATCTTTGACCTCTTCCTCCCGAGTTCGATAAACCTTGGGTGATCCACTTAAGGGAAACTTGCTGTGCAATCCTACAAGGGGCAAAACGTCGCCTACGTCTGTGCCCGGAGGTTGAAAGGGGGGGATGGCGTAGCGGTACTCCGGCACTACCATTACCAACTTGACCTTCGCCACGTCTTCCGCCAATGTAGCGCCGTGCATAACGCGGGAAGCCATGACATAGCCGCTAGCAACTTCCACCAACTTGCCGCCGGGCTCCACCGTTTGCAGAAGTATGCATTGTTCATCCTGAGTCAGGGGCGCCATGTTGGGCATCGTGAGATGGCAGTCACGAAAGGCATATATAGTTAAAGAAGATGACGCGAAGGAGTAACTAATGAGTTTACCTCCTTGATGGCGTCGATCTCGGCTACTGTCGATACAAGGGCGGCGGTTGGGGGCGTCGATGCGACCAGTTGGAGCTGCGGCGGCGGTTGGAGCTGCGGCGTCGGGTGGAGCGGCGGCGTCTGGTGGAGCCCCGACGCCGGCGTCGGGTGGAGCGGCACCGTCGGCGACACGTGGAAGCTTGAGTTGCTGCCGCTGATGCTGGGCACATGTATCGGCCCCACTTGACCTCCCGCATTCCAAGCAGCTAACCCCTCCATCAACCCAGGGGGGATGATCTGCCGGATCTTCTCGTCCAATAACTTGTTCATCATCTCCGTGTTCTCCACAGGCTTTTCGGCCACCAGCTTCTCTAGTGACTCCACCTTCTTCTTCAGCTCCTGAACCTCGGATTTATCCTTAGCCGATGACCTCCTCTCCAGCTTTCTCGTCTTGGCATCCGATCCGTAGTACTCGGATAGCTTCATACTTGTGCCAAAGCCGGACACACGGCCACCCGACGTCGGTGCCAATTGACAAGGTATCAACTTGTCAATGCCTATGGATTGTAGGCTAGGGTTTAGTTGGAAGTAGAGGGTAAGTAGATCTCGAAGGTTTCAGCCGAAAAGTACTCGACGATTATGAAAACTAGGGTTTGCAGACAATGATTCGATTGATTCTTCGTCCCTCGACTCCCCCTTTATATAGGAGGTGGAGCCGAGGGATTCGTGCCATACAAGTTTACAGAGTCCGGGACGGCTTCTAACTCATCCCGTCAGATTACAAATAACACTTCCTATTACAACTCTATCTTTTCCTTAAATACATCTTGGGCTCTCGAATCTTCTTATTCTTCGGGTAGTGGGCCTTCAATAAACCCCGGGTACTATATTCGGCAGGCCCATTTGGGATGCCTATGTCAGTAGCCCCGAGATTTTGCTTGAATCGTAGAATCAGGGAAAATCTCCACTGTTTATTTTTACTCGAAAGCTTTAACTTTTTTATATTTCTTCACATAAAATTCTATATTGTACAGGGATAATGGTAGTTGGGGCTAGTTCATCTGACGGATCAGGTACTAGTTAACTGCTCTAGTGGCAATCCGCAAAAACCTACTTCAAAATCACGTCCCTGGACATGATCTCGGGATACTGGTGTAAACTTCGACAGGTGCCGCTTAAGGTCTTACCATTCTGTCGAGTCCCAGTCAAATTTATCGGGTACCTAACGCGTCCGTTAGGATTTTTCTTTGTATCTGTTGATACGGATAAAAGTAGCAGAGCGCAGTCTTCGGCGATGCCACGCCCAGCAGAACGGATCTGGGGTCTTACCTTCGCAAATTTGCGGCATTCAGAAATTGATCGCAACTTTGGCGTTCTGAGAATATATTATCGAGTGCTTTTCGGCTGTTGGAATGGCACATTTTATCGAGTCAAATATGACTTATATTGCTCTCCCGATGGGAGTATATGTAGAGTTAACTATAACTCGAAATATACTCTCTTGCTTTTCTATTTTTCCTTTGTTAATTTCATCGGGCACGCGAACAGCGTTCCCGATGGGAGTAGCCCCCGAGGCTACAACCAAGAACTTGTGCTTGATTGTAGGCTCAACATTTTAGTCCACCTTGTCGCTATATTGTCATTATTTCCCAATATGATCTTTTTCTTCTTCTCTTTTTATCTCTCGGGTGCGCGAACAGCGCTCCCGATGGGAGTAGCCCCCGAGGCTACAGCCAAGAACTTGTGCTTGGTTGTAGGCTCCCGCAATTTCTATATTGCCATAGTCGAAATTTTACTTTTTGTCGAAGTAGCCCCCGAGCATTTGGGGAAAAACTTGTTTTTGATCAAAGGCTCCCGAAGTATTGAATAATTCTTCCTGTCGCCAATCTTCTTTTATTTTTCTTGTCGACATGCTTCCCTTAATCAAATTTACTTCATCCTTCTCGAATAGTCGTGATTTTTCTGCCCTGTGGGTCCGTTGCTTCCACCACGTTGACACGTCGTGCAAGTGGGGGACACACGTCCTCCGCTTTTTCTGGCGCACGTACGGTAACGCCTATCTCAGTAAAAATACCTTTTTACCCTTGTATCTAGAAGATCTATTCTCACCACACGATTTCTTCATCCAACGGCACACTGCTTCACCCAATTCTTATATAAACCTTTCTTCAACCTCCGTTCATCCCCTCGCTTGCGCCGCTCACCTGTTCCTCTTCGCAAAAACTTCTCCTGCGCCCAATCTTTCTCTGATCTTCCGCACTCACACACATTGCTCTGCCATTGCCGTTGATGCCACCGCGCGCGCGTCTGACTCGCCACAGCACTCCGGAATCCAAGATGGCCGCCGAGGATCTTGAGTGGGAGAGATCCAAAATCTCCAACCAAGACACCAACATGCTGAAGAGGCTTGGCCTCATGAAGAAGGAGGACGCCATCCGCTTTCCTAGCGAAGAAAGCTACCCCAAGCCTCCAATGGAGTATCGGGTTAGTTTTGTTGATCATCTCATCCGCGGCCTCTCGACCCCAATCCACGATTTCCTCCGCGGTCTTCTTTTTGTTTATGGGATTCAACTGCACCAATTGACCCCCAATTCCATCCTTCACATTTCTATTTTCATCACACTTTGCGAATGCTTCCTCGGAATCCCTCCCAATTGGGCTCTGTGGAAACGCATTTTCTGCCTCCGCCGCAATGGCTCCCACAACGTCACTTATAACATAGGTGGCGTTGTTATCTGTGTTCGTACTGATGTCGACTATTTCGACGTCAAATTTCCTGATTCTGTCCAAGGATGGCGCAAAAAGTGGCTCTACATTCACGAAGAAAGCGCCAACTCCGTTGAGCACAACATAGTTCCTTTCGACGGAAGTGCCAAAATTCAGCGCCGCCGCTCCTGGGATGCCGAAGCTTCCGAGGAAGAGAAAAAGGCGACAGAGGCGCTCATGTCTCGTATTCGTCAGCTTCAAAACACTCGAGGCAAAGAGCTGTCTGGTGTTCAAATCACTGCCTACTTCCTTAGGATTAGAGTGCAGCCTCTTCAGGCTCGCAAAAATCCCCTTTGGACGTATTCTGGTAAAAATGACGCCAACAGAATCTCCGGTGATCTTTCCACCAAGGACTTGGAGAAGTTGATTCGAAGACTTTCTCGCCTGGGTAAAGACCCAATTCCTTCCTCTTGTCGCGTGGAACCGTACAGCGCCGCCAATCCACTCCCCGAGGTATTTTGTCTTGCCGAGTTTTTACCTTGTTTTGCACTTTCTCTGCATCTCATTATATTGTCATCTCTTTTAATTTTCCTTCTGGTCACTATTTTTTACAGAACCATCCTACTATGACTTCCCTTCCTCCTCTTCCGGAGGGTGGAGAAGTCGAAGAACAGGCCATCGTTGCCGAAGATACTCAAGGTTCTTCTATTCGTGAAAGTGAAGTCGCGGGTTCTCACAAATCTGCGGCTTCTCATGAAAAAGAAGTTGAGTCTGAAGCCAGTGAATCGACGCAATCCCTTCCTCCTGCTGTTTCTCCAAAGAACAAAAGGAAAAGGACTGATGTTGAAGATTCTGGCACCTCTAAGGCTGAAGAAGTTGTTCCTTCTCATCCGAAGGCAGCTTACGATCCTTATGTTGAATCCCTCATCAGCTCGTAAGTCGTCTTTATTTCTCTCTATTTTTGTACTCGAAATATTTATCTTGTCTTGCTTTTTATGCTGCCGATTTTTTGATTAATAGTGATGACGAGGAAGAAGTTCCAACTACTGACGTGGCTCCTCGGACAAGCACGTCACGTACTGTACTTGCCTCAGACACGCTAGTTGAAGGAGAAGAAACCTCGCCTCCTCAACAAAACGTCGTCACCACTACTCCACCATCAAGCCCCCTTGCTCCTTCACCAAAAAGGACAAGGGTTGAAAAGATTGTTGAACCTGCCCCTCAGTTGGGCAGTTCGTCGACTCTGCTCTTAGATGATGTAAGCTTGTCGACATCTATATTTTCCTTATTTTGTTTTTTCACACCTTTTCTCTTTTTCATGCCGATGTTTCTCTTGCTGTGTTCACCTTGAACAGCCTATGATCAAAGATCTTCTCCGCATCGGTTCCCAATTTATTGGGTACCGTGAATATGCTAATAGAGCCGAAGGTAACGACTTTTATACTTGCTGTTTTTCCTTGATTTTTTACTCCTGTTGCTTGTCGCGATTTTTGATCTTTCTTCTCTCTCTTTTCCATATCTCGACAGAGAAACTTGCAGAGGCCAACGAACGCACGCACTTGCTCGAAAACTTGAGCAAAGTGAGGCGGCTCGCAAGAAAGCCGAACTCGCTGCTAGCAAAGCCAAGGTCGAAGCTGATGAAGCCAAGGCGAAAGCTGCTGGTGTCGAGGAACTGCAGAAAAAACTTGAGGATGCTACAGCTGCCTTAGATGAGCACAAAGCTGCGCAAGCTTCTCGTGAAGAAGGAATCCTCAAGCGCCTGAAAACTCAGAGCCGCCGCACTTTCAGTAATTTTGCTGATCTCTTCTATTTTTATGAGAATCGTTGTTTCTTGTCTTTTCACTAATGCTTTGTTTCCTTGACAGCCCAAACAAACCAGGATTTTGATCTGACAAATCCTGTCGATGATCCTGTTCTTGACGCACTTTCCTATCTGGAGCTTCATGGGTCCGAGATTCGTGAGGGTGTGTCGAATGCTAGCGCAGTATTGTCGGCATTGTTCCCCTACTTCTTCCCGAAGAAAGAGGAGCCTGCGACTTTCCTCAACCTTGCCAAGATGTTCAATACGCCGGAAGACCTTGGACTAAAGATGCGCCAAGAGAATATGAAGGTTGCCGTTGAAAACACTGTCGCCTTGGTTGCTGACAGTCGACAGACTATCGACTGGATGAAAGTTGGCGACACCGAGCAAATAGAACAATCAAGGTGGAAGTCGCTGATCAAGGCAGCCAAGCCTAACACGAAGAAGATCTTGGCCTATCTCGGGATTAAGCCAGCGTCGACTCCTAGCTCGTCAAGGCCGGAGGTCTAGTTGCATGCCTCTGTTTTTCTTTGTTTCTTTTGCTTTTGTCGCCAAAGTAGTCGTTTGGCGACACGTATTTCCTTAGCTCCACTGTAATGCCCTTGTAATTATTCCAAGAGATTAATGAAAAACTCTATCTTTGCTTGTCGTTTGATTTTATCCTGTTTATATTTCAGTTGATATTTGATAACTATACTCCAACTTCCGCTCCTTCCAATGTGTCGCCTTCTTCTTCTCGCGCGAGGAGAGCTTTTGCTGATACTGCACCTGTCGACGATACCTTGTCGCAAGAACTGGATGAACTTCGACAGCAGCTTCAGTATGCGAAGAAGCAAACACTTGTGATGATGGAACAATCTCGCAAGTCATCTGAAGCCGAAAAAGTTGCTCTCCAGCAAGCTCGCGAGGCCGTGGCTGCTAAGGAAATTGCTGCTTCCGAGGCTGAAAAGGCGACTACTCGAGAAAATTTCATGCTCGAATTAATGAATGAAGCCAGTGCAGATATGTCGGGTATGCCTGTTTCATCCTCTGATATCTTTCATCTTCATGCTATTGTCTCTTAAAGGTTTCCACTTCTTTGTTTTGATAGGTGCCTTTACTGATGCTGCTGCCGAGGAAGAGAGGGTAAATGCTAGGACAAACCTCCTTGTTAATCTTTCCCTGGACCATGGTTCTTTGTTTTGGGCTACCCCGGAGAGGACCCGCCAAATTGTCAGATTTCAAGATCGCACCTCTCAAACTCGCGATTTCCTTGACTTCTGTACCAAGACCTTGTCCATGGTTTACAACTCCATGTTTCCTCGGAACGTCCAACCAAAAACTCTTCCTGAATTGATGGAAAGGTTCAAAGATGCTCGCAGTATCCATGATTTTGTCAAAGCTCAACTGGTAGCTGGCGCCAGATTTGCTCTTATCATGCTCCAGATTTGCCACTCGAATCTTGACCTTTCCCAAGTTGTCGCGAAAGTTCATCAGAAGGTAAAACGTCGAAGAGTCGGTGTCGACAGGATTAACACGAAGGTTACGCCTATAGCCGAAGAAATGATTGAGGACCTTCTTCGGATGGATGCCGACTTTTTTGCCGATGGCCATTATGCCGATTTTCTTGGTGCTGCTCCTGAAGAAAACAGAGTTACTCTTGATGACATATTGAATCAAGACTAGTTATTTTCCTCTTGTAGATATTTCTTCTTTGTAATCCATGACTATGATTATATTGTAAAGCAATCATTATATTTCTCTGTTTGTCTAGCCCCCGAGTGTTTCGGTGACTCTTTACTGTATTTGAATATTTGCGAGGTTTTGAACCAAGGCATTTATATATTTATGGCGAATATGAGCCCCCGAGCTTTTTATTGAGTACTATTTTGTATTTTTATTGACTCACGAGGTATTTGAATACCAAGGCAAGGCTTTTCTTTTGTCGATGAACTATATTGAAATTCGTCGGAGCAAATACTTTGATTATGTCGATAAAGAAGAAAAGTTATATTGCCACTATCTTTATTATATTGCAGCACCGCGAGCCCGCCTCATTAAAAACCTTCTCCGGCCCCACTCGGTGCCCCGAAAAAGGAAAAGAGTGCGTCTGAAAACTCGCGGGCGTTTCAGTACATTGAAGTTTTACAAGGACTATATTTCGACTCTAGGCGTAGAACCGCCTAAGTTGCGCCACGTTCCAGGGGTTTGGCTCCTCCACCCCTGTCTTCTTGTCCTTTATCCTATATGCTCCTCCTCCGATTACTTCCGTGACAATGTAAGGGCCAAGCCATGGTGACTCGAGTTTTTCATGACTTTTTTGCGTGAGTCGAAGAACTAGGTCTCCCACCTGAAAAGATCTTGGCCGCAAACGTCGACTGTGGTAATTCTTCAAGTCCTGTTGATATTTGGTTACCCGAGATAGTACTTCATCTCGAGCTTCATCAAGTGCGTCGACGTCGTCTTCTAGCGCTCTTGTCGACGTTTCTTCATCATATTCAGCGACACGTGGAGAGTTGTGCTCTATCTCGATTGGTAGTACTGCCTCTGCTCCATGAACCAGGAAAAACGGAGTTTCCTGCGTTGCTGTGTTTGGTGTTGTTCGGATGCTCCACAACACGCTTGGTAGTTCTTCTGGCCAAGTATGTCGAGCTTTTTCCAGTGGTCCTAACAAGCGTTTCTTGATGCCATTGCAGATGATGCCATTGGCTTTCTCGACTTGCCCATTGGTTTGAGGATGTGCAACTGACGCAAAGTTCAGCTTGATACCCACCTCTTCGCAATAATCTTTGAATTCATGGGATGTGAAGTTACTGCCGTTGTCTGTGACGATGCTGTGGGGCACTCCAAATCTGAAGACGAGGCCTTTTACGAATTTTACTGCGGATGCTCCGTCTGGTGAATTTATCGGCTTTGCTTCTATCCACTTTGTAAACTTATCGACAGCTACCAGCATGTACTCCTTTCCTCCTGGCCAGGATTTGTGCAACTTGCCCACCATATCAAGTCCCCATTGAGCAAAGGGCCATGACAATGGTATTGGTGCTAGCTCTGCTGCTGGAGAGTGAGGTTTTGCGGCAAACCTTTGACACGCGTCGCAAGTTCTTACTATGTCCTTGGCGTCCTCGATTGCTGTCAACCAGTAGAATCCTGCCCGAAAAACTTTGGCTGCGATAGCTCGACTACTTGCGTGGTGGCCACATATTCCCTCGTGTACATCCTTCAGAATTATTCTTCCTTCTTCGGGTGTGACGCACCTTTGCAAGACGCCTGAAATACTTCGCTTATACAATTCTCCCTTGACCACCGTGAAAGCTTTGGAGCGTCGAATTACTCGCCTTGCCTCGACTGGATCGTCGGGTATTTCTTTCCTGAGGATGTATGATATGTACGGCTGCATCCATGGTACCTGTATCACCATGACCAGGTCCTGATCTTCTTCTTCTTCCTCTTGCTTTTCCTTGGTAGCCCCCGAGGGTTTCTTCTCCTTCTTTTTTGATTTTGTCGACTTAGTGGATCTTTCTGTTATCTCTTCCCAGAATACACCTGGCGGGACTGCAAGGCATTGCGACCCGATGTTTGCAAGAACGTCGGCTTCGTCGTTGCTCAATCTACTAATATGATTTACTTCGCATCCATCGAACAACTTCTCGAGCTCGTTGTACACCTCCTTGTATGCCATCATGCTATCATTGATTGCGTCACATTGGTTCATAACTTGTTGTGCCACCAACTGTGAGTCGCCAAAGATTTTCAGTCGGGTTGCACCACAGGCTTTCGCCATCTTCATCCCGTGTATGAGGGCCTATTCTGCTTCGTTGTTAGATGCGTTGGGAAACGTCATCCGAAGGATGTACTTCAACTTGTCGCCTTCAGGTGATATGAGTACTACTCTGCGCCAGCTCCTTCTAGTCTTTTGGACCCGTCGAGTTCATGGTCCAGGTTCTCGACAAATCTGGAGGTCCTGTATTTTGCAACTCCATCCACTCTGCGATGAAGTCCGGCAGTATTTGCGATTTTATTGCTTTTCTTTTTTCATACGTGATGTCCCGAGGGAAAGTTCTATTCCCAAAGGGAGACACGACCCGTAGCTTCGGGTTGTTCAGTATATTTGACAAGGGAGCTTCATTGACCACTATGATCGGATGTGCCGAAAAATAGTGGCGCAATTTTCGTGCTGTCGTGAACACTCCATATGCTATCTTTTGGTACTGCGGATACCTTTGTTTTGATGGCGATAAAACTTCGCTGACGAAGTATACTGGCCTCTGCACGCCGTGGAGTTTTCCTTCTTCTTCCCTTTCGACAACTAGCACCGTGCTCACCACTTGGGGCGTGGCTGCGATATATAGCAGGAGAGGTTCCCTTTCTTTTGGCGCCACCAGAATTGGCGGTGTCGAAATTGTGCGCTTCAAATCCTCGAAAGCTCTGTCGGCTTCTTCGTTCCACTGGAATTTATCTCCTTGTTTTATCAAAGCGTAGAACGGCAGCGCTTTTTCTCCCAGCCTAGCGACGAATCTGCTCAAAGCTGCGACTCGCCCCGTTAGCTGTTGTATCTCCTTCAACTTTGTTGGCTTCCTCATTGTTACGATAGCTTGTATTTTGTCGGGATTTGCTTCAATCCCTCTTGCTGAGACTAGAAACCCCAAAGTTCTCCTGCTGGGACGCCAAAGGAACACTTCGTCGGGTTCAGTTTGAGGCAGAACTTATCAAGGTTGTCGAAGGTTTCCTTGAGATCCTCGATCAGCGTTGCCCCCTTTTTTGATGTTATGACGACATCATCAATGTATACTTGCACGTTCTTCCCAATCTGTGTCGCCAAACACTTCTGCATCATCCTTTGATATGTTGCTCCCGCATTTTTTAGACCAAAGGGCATTGTTCTGTAGCAAAACACGCCGTAAGGTGTAATAAACGCGGTCTTTACTTCATCTTCTTCTTTCAATCTGATCTGGTTATAACCAGAATATGCATCCAGGAAGGAAAGACGTTCACATCCAGCCGTGGAGTCGATAATTTGATCGATCCTCGGGAGGGGAAAGTGATCCTTTGGACAATGTTTATTGAGACACGTAAAGTCGATGCACATGCGAAGGACCTTAGTGTTTTTCTTCGGCACCAGCACAGGATTTGCTACCCATGTGGCTTCTGTGAATATCTCTTTGATAAAACCAGCTTCTTGTAGTCGATTAATTTCTGACAGCATGGCTTTGCGGTTTGGTTCCGAAAAACGCCGCAAAGGTTGTTTGATTGGTCTCGCTAGTGGATCCAAGTTTAGGTGGTGCTCGGCAAGTTCCCTGGGTACTCCTGGCATGTCAGCTGGACACCATGCGAAGATTTTCCAGTGCTCACGGAGGAACTCGACGAGCGCGCTTTCCTATGCGATATCCATGTCGTTTGCGATAGATGTCGTCTTTTTTGGGTCTGTCGGGTGAATCTGCACCTCTTTTGAATTTTTCTCGGTACTGAAAGTTGATTCTTTGTTTGGCCTTCCAACGTCTGGCAGTACGTCGTAATCAGTCATGCTTTTTGACGCCAAGTACTCAGCTTGCATCCCGAAGGTTTCTGACAACCGGTGAAAATCCTTGTCGCACTTATCGGCTAAGGCGAAGCTTCCTTTGATTGTGATTGGTCCCTTTGGTCCAGGCATCCTCCACAACAGGTATGTATAGTGTGGCACCGCCATAAATCTAGCATATGCTGGTCGTCCCAACAGAGCGTGGTATTGCGACGGAAAATCCACGACTTCAAATTCGAGCCTCTCGATTCTATAATTTTCTCGGGTCCCAAACTGAACGTCGAGATTGATCTTTCCCAATGGATAACTTGGTTTCTCCGGTGTGATGCCGTGGAACCTTGTGTCTGTTGGTTTCAAGTTTGCTAAGGATATGTTCATCTTCCTCAATGTATCTGCATACATAAGGTTTAAGCTGCTACCGCCGTCTATGAACACTCGAGAGACATCAAATCCCGCGATAACTGCTGGCAGAATAAGTGCTGACTGCCCTGGTCGAGGAACTTGCTGCGGATGATCTGCTATTGTGAAGCCGATATCTTGTCCTGACCAATTAAGGTACTCAACTGTTGGTGGAGGCATTTTTTCTGCCATAAACACCTGTCGTGAGATTACTTTCTGAGCTCTATTGGATGGCCTTCCTTTCTGAATCATCGACACCGCTCCGTTGGAGTTAGGATCAACATAAGGTGGTGGTGGAGGTGCTGCCGCTATTCTGAGCTGATGCCGATTGTCGTCTGTAATCGCGGGAGGAGGCGGCAAGTGAATCTCGCTTCTGGGTTCTCGAGGATTTCTCTGTGCTGCCCGCGCATTAGCGTTCTCTGCGTACCGCAACATTGCTTGAAAGTTTCGACAATCTTTCTGCAAGTGCCCTGACTGTCTTTTACCGTTGCTGTCGAGGAAAAAATGCATCTGGCACGGTCCATTCATCATCTCTTCAGGGGACACGAAAGGTCTTGGGAACCTAGGCCCGCTATTTTGCCTGTTGCGTGAATCATCCCTGTTATCACCTCGCTGTTCATTGCTTCTCTGGTAATCATCTCTATTGCTTCCTCCTGTATTTGTCCGAAAACCTGCTGAAATTTGTCCTGGAGCGTCGTAGTTCTGGTACTGCCGAGGGAATCTTCGCCTCGGTTGATAGTTTCGACCGCGGTCCTCCTCTGGCGACCTGTGTCGTTTGTTGTGGACAGCGTCTTCTCCATCTGCCCATTTATTTGCTATCTCCATTAACGCGGATACTGTCTTTGGATTGGTCCTTCCCAAGTCCTCGACAAAATCTCCACGCCTAACTCCTGCGACAAACGCATCTATTGCTCTCTCGTCAGATATATTTTCTGCCGAGTTTTTGATGATATTCCACCTCTGGATGTACTTCCTCATTGGCTCATCTGGCTTTTGTCGACACGCTCTCAACTCCTCTAACGACGCGGGTTTTTTGCACGTGGACCTGAAGTTCTTGACGAACACATCCTCGAAACTTTCCCAGCTGTCGATGGATCCTGGAGCGAGTTTCTTTATCCAAGATCGTGCGGCTCCACTCAAATGCACCTGGATGCTTTGCATGGCTGTTGCCCTAGTTCCTCCTGTCAGCTTCACCGTCTCTAGATAGTCGACTAGCCAGTCCTCTGGATCTTGAAGGCCGTCGAACTTCTTGAAATTATCGGGTAACTTGAATCCTGAGGGGACTCGAGTTTTCCGGACTCTCCTCGTGAAGCATGGCAAGCCACACATATCTTCGTCGGTCAGCTCCGGAGATTGCCGATGATCCCTTCTGCTCTGCCGCGCTCTGTCGACTCTTGCTTGTGCTGCTGTGTCTCTTGCTCCACTTGGTCCTTCAGGTGCTGCCGCTGTTGCTGCTGCAGGTCGTGGACTATTTTGCCTTGCCGCTCCTTCGGGAGGCGTTGATACAAACGCTGTCCCCATAGCTCCAACTCCTGCTACCGCCATATTGTATAGTGTTTCCCTTGGATCACCTGGAGGTGGTTTAGATGCAAGGATAAAAGCATGTGTCGCCATATACCCAGCCTCTGGTGTCTTAGGGATGATATTTCCTCTTGTATCTATCGACATAAAGGACATGTCGAGGTTTTGGACCAAGTGCTCTCTTTCTGCTTCGGGTATATGTTGCAGCCTTGATCTTGCTCTGTTCCGCGCCTCCCGGTGGCTATCACCCGTAGTTCTAGATTGTCGACTTAGATCTGCCCTTCTCCTGCTGGATGCAGAAGCTGCCTCCTTCCTCCTGTTCAATTCAGCTGTCTGTTTTTCCAATTCCCTGGCAGCTCGTGCGAGCCTATATTGATATGCTTGCAATTCTTCTGGTGTGGCTGTGGTAGCCATTGGTTCTGTGCCGTTCATAGCTCTCGCGGCTCTGTCCCACGCTGCTTGTGAAAGTTGAACTCTATCTCGCGGCTCTGGCCCGACGTATTTGTTGCCCAGGCCTTGTCGCAGATTGGAGGGATCGACGTATGGATTTCCCAGACTGTCGAAAGCCTCGGATGTCTCCTCTTGATCTTCAATGGCGTAAATCTGATGATACTTTGTACTCAGATCTACGTTGGGTTTGGTGACATCATCGTTGAGATTGATGAAGACCTTGCCCACTGTGAGAGATTTGTCGATAAAGTCGTAACTGTCGACATCGCTTGAGCCATCGCTTATATATGAGTCCGCAGATGACTCAAACGACATGTCGTTGAAGATCTTGGCGAGTTTCTCTCTTGTTCTGGTGCTGACGTAACGTGTCGCTAGCTCCCTCTCCTTGTATTTGTTCATCGCCCTGTTGAAAGGCGTGTCCCACGGTTCCGTCGACCCCTGGGACGACGGGCCAGCCTTCGTCAACTCTTCATCCTTCAGACAAAGGAACTTAAGGTTAGCCCATTTGGCTTCATTGCCTAATAAGATGAGCGAAATAATATAGAACTATCCTTACCAGGTACTTCTCGAAATCCCTCACGTCTTCGTGATCCGTAATAAATTCCCCCGTCTTCCAGTCTAAGTAGTAGCGGGACCGGACAAAGTTCCTAGCCTGTTCATCCTGGATTTTGTGCCAGGGGTTTTCTTTCCCCAGACGTACCATCTCGGCATCCTCCTTGTCCCAAGTGGGCTGTTTTCCTCGGTAACCGCCGCTTCCGCAATGGTGGGTCCCTAAGTTCAAATCCCGCATTTTCTTCCCCCAGGCGGTCCATTTTTTAACAGTGTCACTCTCTAAGTAAGACTTGAATGCATTAAAGTCTTCTAAGGAGAGCGACGGGTCTTTGCTACTTATCCTCTCCCAGCTTTCACCGGCCTCGATCTTTCTCTTCAGCCGGTTCTTCCAGCTGCTCAAGGCGGTGCTCATCTTCGTGAGAGCTAAAGAGTCCACCTTCTTATTGAACGGCTCCGGGAACGTGTATCGTTGGTGAAGCTTCTGGAGGAGGGATTGGGCGATAGCCTCGTTCTCCTTGCTTCTGAGGTCCTGAGTTAGGATCGGCACGGTTTCACGGACGATGCACCCTAGTTGCATGCCGTACCCTTTGGCAACCCACGAAGGCTCCATCGGTAGGCCACTTTCGGAGACTACCGTGACAGCATCGGTGACGTTGGCGAGCACTTGCGGCCTCCGATCCCTCCTTGGCCTCCTCGCCGTCCTCTTCTTCTTACCCTCCTGAGGGTTGCCGCCGCTATCACCTTCCGTGCGGTTGGCCGCGTTCTCTTCACCGGTCGTCTCTTCACCGGTCTGGGCGGCGTCGTCCCAGGTATCGTCATCGTCGCCGGTGTCGGCGGCGGCCCCCCGGCCCTCTCCCTCGGAGGCGGCGTCCCGGCCCTCTCCCTCGGAGGCAGTGTCCCGGCCCTCTCCCTCGGAGGCGGCGTCCCGGCCCTCTTCCTCATCGTCGGGCGACTCGGCGGCGGCCTTCCGGGGCTGCTCGTAGCCCTCCCAGAAGTCCTTGTTGGCCTCTCTCGCTTCTTCGTTCTGGCTCCTGGGCTTAGAAGTGTTGCCCGACATGTTTATTTGCACTTCATTAAAAAGAGGCAACAAGTTAGTACAAAAGTCAACCAAAAAATTCGGCATGACTTTTGCTAATTTTTCTACGTAGGAGTGCCCATTTCTCAACCGAAACGGAAGTTAATCAACGCTTCGGGAGAAATGGGCAACTCAATGAAATCCCTGCAAAAATATCCACCATATATCGACCATACAAACTTGCCCATCTACAATACATCAAACAAAAGCCAACATAAACCTGGAGCATCTATTTCAGCATATTTTTTAACCTAGCTGGAGCAGTACAACAACAATGACTTTCTTAACCTGGAGCATCTACCACCTGGAGCACTACCACCTGGAGCACTACACAATCTGGAGCACTACACAACCTGGAGCACTACAAAAACCAGAGTACATTAAAGCTAGCACTTCAAACCAGAGAACTGCACTTCAAGTTTTTAGCTAACATTAATTCATTATATATGGGCAGTACCATTGGTACAGCATATAGAGAACACTGCACAAAAGCATATACAAGATAATGAGCATGAGCATGAGCATGATCATTTCATAAATGAATTCAAATAGTAGCATTTCATGTACTAGTAGCATTATAGAGCATAAACAAGCATACAAGCTTATAGAGCAAGCCAACCAGTAGCTACTGCCAACATGTGACTTCAAATGAAAATGCTATTATTCCAGATATAATTAAATAGCAGAAGCTTGAGCATCATATGGAAATGCTAGTGACTTCAAATGAAAATGCTATTACTCATAAATATACATTACAAAAGGCAGTAGCTAGTGACTTAATTTTTTTATAAATTCAAAGAGAATTATACCAATAGCTAATCAAATTTTAGTAGATAATTACTTAAATTTAAAAAGGCAGTATAGAGCAAGCCAACCAGTAGCTACTGCCAACATTTGAGCATGAGCATCATTTAACCTTACATTACATACATTATTTCCTACCATCTGCATAGAAGCATTACATAAACCCTTTTATTCATCATTGCATGGAAGCATTACATCAACCCTTACATTACATAATTATTCAGACAACCTAGGACACACTAAAACTAGATGGCTGAAACTACAACTAACTACAACAAACTAGGATACCAAATCTTTGATTTTTTTCATGCCCTTCCTCAGCCAGCACAAGATAACTCCAGCTTTAACCTTTTCTTCAAGATTTGGTTCTACATAGTAGGGCAACACCTCTGTGGGTCCTCCTTCCCTCAACTGATGCTTATACTTTTTCAGTTTGATCTTGCCCTTAGGTCTGGATTTTGGAACTGGGAGAACTTGTGTAGTGTATGTGAACACACCTAGCTGGTTCAAGCCATCTGCTGCTTCTTCTTCCCTGAACCTGGCAGCAGAAGCTTCCCTCTCTTGCACACTTCTCCTACGATACACTAGCAACTCCTTGTCTGCCCTACCCATAGAAAAAGTCTTGGAAAGAGTGGCATCCCTAGAGCCAGAGGCACCAAGGGAGCCAGTGCTCCTCCTCTTTGCACTCCAGGACAGGTTGTCCATGTTTGGTGTGGTTTTCAGGTTCACTACACTAGGCATTTATATAGGATGGAGGGCATGCACAGAGGGTATGAGAACACAAGCTGAACAGTTGTGTTACATAGGACAATGCCATCAGTTTCTTTTTTTGAATTGTGATGTCAATCCACAAGAGGGAGAATATTCTCCAAAATGGGTCAGAGACAAGCCATTGGGAATATTCCCCAAAATGGGTCAGGAGAGCCTGTCCATTCTTGCTAGGCAGAGGCATTTTTGGTTCAGAGGAATATTCTTGCTAGGGCAGAGGTGGCCAGAGGTGAATTAACCCAAGCATTTTCATTTTCTAAACCTAGGCAGTAGCATTTCATTTTATTAACAAATCCTAGGCAGTAGCATTTCATTTTATTAACCCAAGCATTTTCTTTTTCTAAACCTAAATTTTCTACTGCCAACAAAATAGCAAGAACTTTATTAGCTCTAGTGCAAGCAATGAATTAAAAAAACAGCAACCAATGAATTAAAAAAAATAGCAAGCAATAAATTAAATAGCATTTGACTGCATCATTTGCTATTTCATGAATGCTTGTTCAATGGAGATGTATAAGAACAAGCTATTAAACCACAACCAAAGCATCAATCATCATAATCTTCTAAGATTCAGATTATAATGGATATTTACCAACAATTACTTGGCATCCATTCATTCTATGCAAACAAATTGAATCATTATGAATACACAGTTCATCAATAAATAGTTCCAGTAATTCATACTGACTCTCTGTTAACCCTCTTTTAAACATTGTCAAAATTCTTATCATCTGTCTAAATCAAAATTCATACTGACCATCAAATTTCTATTTGACTAACACATCAAAATTCATAAATTGAATGTCCACACAAGCTACAGCAGCACTACATCAAAATTCATACTGACCATCAAAATTCTATTTGACTATATGTATATGCAACATTGTCAATTGCTCAATCAAAATTAACTACATCACCAGCAAGAAGTTAAGCAAATTGAGAACCAAATTGAGAGGCATAGGGGAGAGGGAGGGAGGCATAGGGGAGAGGGAGGGGGCACAGGGGAGAGGGAGGGAGGCACAGGGGAGAGGGAGGGATCTCACCGACGGTGGTGCTAGGCGGTGATGGCGAGCGCAGGCGATGGTCCTCCTCCTCCTGCTGCTGCTCGCGGCGCGGGCGGGGTGGTCCTCCTCCTCCTCTCTGCGTGGGCCCTCCTCCTCCTCCTCTTCCTCCTGCTCGGCGGTGCTAGGCGGCGGTGGCGAGTGCAGGGAAGCGACGACGGCGAGCGCTGGGAAGATCGGGCTCACGCGTCCTCCTCCTCGATCTGCGGCGGCGGCTCGGGCTTGGGCGTCCTGCTCGGCGGTGGCGTGGCGGTCCTCCTCCTCCTCCTCGGCGGCAGCGGCTAGGTGGCGGCGCTTGGCGGTGGTGGTGGTTGCGAGAGCAGTGGCGCTAGGGTTTGTCGGGGAAGAAACTGCTGTTGTGTGAGTGGGGAAGAAAGGGTCGATCGAGTTATTTCACCAAGTGTCTAAATTCCGTGGCGCACCCCTCCATGTGCGCCACAGAATTAAGCTTTCTGTGGCGCATCAACTATGACATGCGCCACAGAATTCCTTAATTCTGTGGCGCACCTAAAGGGGCGTGCGCCACAGAATTTAGACACTTAGCAAAACAAAATGGTTTACTGCTGTGTACTGACAGTTACTTAGCACTAGCCCAGTGGTTAAGGTCAATGTTAGCCCATTAGTAGCCAGGTTCGAACCCTGGCTGCCACACAATTTTTCTTCCTTTTTTTCATATTTTAGTTACATTTCAATAAATAACACAACATTATTTAGTAATTAGTAGAGTATTATAAATTACTTGTCTCATACAAACATGTACGTTCTTGTTTCTCTCACACACACATGCATGTACTTGTCTAACACACACTCACACACATGTGATAGACCAAAAAAAGATCTTCTTCGTCCCGGCTTCGAGCTCTAGCTAGCGTCTCTTCGCAATCTTCTTGCCCTTTCGGTTGTTGGCGGTTGAATACTTTATGCCGGCCACCTTGAGATTTCTTCGCGTGAACGGACAACCTTTAGAGGGTAGGGAGGTCTTCCTTCTTACTTTACTAGTAGTAGGCATGTCGAAGTGCCTGTCGAATTCCTCCTCCATCTTCGGGTCACCGTTCTTGTCCAAGTCTTCCTCGTTGGCGTCTCCTTGCATTCCTATGATGCTCCTCTTGCCCCTCCTCACGACAACACGGCTAGGCCTCGACGGATCGGTGATGAAGAAGCATTGGTCAACTTGGCTACCGAGTACCCATGGCTCATTTTTCGCGGATGCGTTCTTCGATTTTGCATCGGGTATAACCATGGTTGTGAAATATCGGCCTTCTTTTTCGACCTTCTTGGCCCATCTCACACGAAACATTGGCACCGTCTCTCCACAGTAATTGAGCTCCCATATCTCCTCGATCCTTCCAAAAAATCTTTCCTTGACATTAGTCTCGTCATCGGCGTATGACAGCATAGTTACTCCTGAGTTTTGATTTTCACTATTTCTGTCCTTTTCCTCGGTGTAGAATCTGTAACCGTTGATGTCGTACCCCTGATAGGTCCTTACGTTATGCGCGGGTCCCTGTGATAAGGTGTATATGAGTTTTTCATCTTCGGTAGAAGGCCTTTTTCTCTGTGCTTCAACCAGTTGAGTTTGCTTGAACCAACGCGTGAAGCTGGAGTTGTGCTTTTTGGTTACGTCTCCCATCTTCCTCGGCCGGCCCATATCGATGTAATTCTGCTCGACCATGCTTTTGTGCTCTTGCACGAAAGGTTCGATCAGTTTTAAGTGTTGTAGCGCGACCCGGTGAGCCCTGTCAAAGTCGTCGCGTCGATTTTCAATGCCGACATGGACTGAGCGGTAGCCCTCGCGGTGACCGACTCCAGCGAGCCTCCCGAGGTGCGTCCTGGGGGGTAGACCAACATGATCCTCGTCGTCCTTGGTGCTTAGATAATTCTGGCAGAAGGAGATGCACTCGTAGGTTAGAAACCCCTTGGCCATGCTTGCGTCTGGACGGGCCCTATTGCGAACGTATCCTTTCATGACACCGTTCTGCCTTTCGAAAGGCATCATGTTGTGGAGGAACGTTGGGCCGAGCTGCTTGATGTCTTCAACGACATGGAGAAGGAGATGGACGCATATATCACAGAATGCAGGCGGGAAGTAAATCTCGAGCTCACATAGTATCACCACGATCTCATCCTGTAGCATCTTGAGCTGCCTCACGCCGATCGACTTCCTGGTGATAACGTCAAAAAAGTTGCAAAGGCCAAACAGCGTATCACGGACGTGCTCGTCCATTATGCCTCGGATCGCAACGGGAAGTATCTGCGTCATTAGCACGTGGCAATCGTGAGACTTCATCCCGGTGAACCTCTTCTTCGCTACGTCCAGATATCTGCTTATATTCCCCGAGTAACCGTGAGGAACTTTCACTCCTAGGAGGCACCTGAAAAACTGCTCGAGCTCCTCCGGACTCGTTGTGAAGCAGGCAGCGGGAAGCTGCACCGCGTTCTTCTTAGCCCTTTTGCGGAGACGTTGAGTCCCTTCCGTCTGATCATCATCATCATCATCATCGTCAGTATCGGGGGCTTGAAGATCTTTCCTGATGCCAAAATGTTTAAGATCGTATCTTGCTTTCGGTCCATCCTTGGACTTTTCTGAGTTGCAAAGAGTGCCAAGCAGACTCTCGGTAACGTTCTTCGTAATGTGCATGACATCGAGGCTGTGGGGCGTGTGGAGGACCTTCCAGTACTCCAAGTCGTGGAAAACAGACCTCGCTTTCCATACACCGAGCAGCGGCTCTGGCTTCGGTCGCTTCTTTCCCGGCGCTGGGCACTCCTTCCAATTTTTCAGAAGATCATCGATTTCTGCGCCGCTCCTCGGGCGTGGGGGTCCATCGGGCTCATCTTTACCATTGAACAGATCACCGCGTTTTCTCCACGGGTGATCCAAGCGAAGCCACCTTCGAGCACCTGGGTAGACGGTTTTCGAGGACCCGGGATCCCTTGGTAGTTGTAGATGCGGGGTATCGTCCATGCACTTCACACAGCCGTTGAATCCGTGGCCGACCTGGGCAGATACATATGCGTAACCAGGATAGTCCGTGATGGCGTGTAACTCACACGTTCGTTGGGAACCCCAAGAGGAAGGTATGATGCGCACAGCAGCAAGTTTTCCCTCATAAAGAAACCAAGGTTTATCGAACCAGAGGAGCCAAGAAGCACGTTGAAGGTTGATGGCGGCGGGATGTAGTGCGCGCAACACCGAGATTCCGGCGCTAACGTGGAACCTGCACAACACAACCAAAGTACTTTGCCCCAACGAAACAGTGAGGTTGTCAATCTCACCGGCTTGCTGTAACAAAGGATTAACCGTATTGTGTGGAAGATGATTGTTTGCAGAAAACAGTAAAACAAGTATTGCAGTAGATTGTATGCGATGTAAAGAATAGGACCGGGGTCCACAGTTCACTAGAGGTGTCTCTCCCATAAGATAAAAGCATGTTGGGTGAACAAATTACAGTCGACAAATAGAGAGAGCATAACAATGCACATACATGTCATGATAAATATAGTGAGATTTAATTGGGCATTACGACAAAGTACATAGACCGCTATCCAGCATGCATCTATGCCTAAAAGTCCACCTTCAGGTTATCATCCGAACCCCTTCCAGTATTAAGTTGCAAAACAACAGACAATTGCATTAAGTATGGTGCGTAATGTAATTAGTGACTACATCCTCGAACATAGCACCAATGTTTTATCCCTAGTGGCAACAGCACATCCATAATCTTAGAGATTTCTGTCACTTCCCCAGATTCACGGAGACATGAACCCACTATCGAGCATAAATACTCCCTCTTGGAGTTAAGAGCAAAACTTGGCCAGAGCCTCTACTAATAACGGAGAGCATGCAAGATCATAAACAACACATAGGTAATAACTTGATAATTAACATAACATAGTATTCTCTATCCATCGGATCCCGACAAACACAACATATAGTATTACGATAGATGATCTTGATCATGTTAGGCAGCTCACAAGATCCAACAATGAAGCACAATGAGGAGAAGACAACCATCTAGCTACTGCTATGGACCCATAGTCCAGGGGTGAACTACTCACTCATCACTCCGGAGGCGACCATGGCGGTGAAGAGTCCTCCGGAGATGAATCCCCTCTCCGGCAGGGTGCCGGAGGAGATCTCCTAATCCCCCGAGATGAGATTGGCGGCGGCGGCGTCTCAATAAGGTTTTCCGTATCGTGGCTCTCGGTACTGGGGGTTTCGCGATGGAGGCTTTAAGTAGGCGGAAGGGCAGGTCAGGGGGCCACACGAGGGGCCCACACTATAGGTCGGCGCGCCAAGGCCTGGGCCGCGCCGCCCTATAGTCCGGCCACCTCGTGGCCCCACTTCGTCTCCCTTCGGTCTTCTGGAAGCTTCGTGGCAAAATAGGACCCCGGGCGTTGATTTCGTCCAATTCCGAGAATATTTCTTTACTAGGATTTCTGAAACCAAAAACAGCAGAAAACAGCAACTGGCACTTCGGCATCTTGTTAATAGATTAGTTCCAGAAAATGCACGAATATGACATAAAGTGTGCATAAAACATGTAGATATCATCAATAATGTGGCATGGAACATAAGAAATTATCGATACGTCGGAGACGTATCAGCATCCCCAAGCTTAGTTCCTGCTCGTCCCGAGCAGGTAAAACGATAACAAAGATAATTTCTGGAGTGACATGCCATCATAACCTTGATCATACTATTTGTAAACATATGTAATGAATGCAGCGATCAAAACAATGGTAATGACATGAGTAAACAAGTGAATCATAAAGCAAAGACTTTTCATGAATAGTACTTCAAGACAAGCATCAATAAGTCTTGCATAAGAGTTAACTCATAAAGCAATAAATCAAAGTAAAGGTATTGAAGCAACACAAAGGAAGATTAAGTTTCAGCGGTTGCTTTCAACTTATAACATGTATATCTTGTGGATAATTGTCAACATAGAGTAATATAATAAGTGCAATATGCAAGTATGTAGGAATCAATGCACAGTTCACACAAGTGTTTGCTTCTTGAGGTGGAGAGAAATAGGTGAACTGACTCAACATAAAAGTAAAAAGAATGGTCCTTCAAAGAGGAAAGCATCGATTGCTATATTTGTGCTAGAGCTTTTATTTTGAAAACATGAAACAATTTTGTCAACGGTAGTAATAAAGCATATGAGTTATGTAAATTATATCTTACAAGTTGCAAGCCTCATGCATAGTATACTAATAGTGCCCGCACCTTGTCCTAATTAGCTTGGACTACCGGATCATCGCAATACACATGTTTTAACCAAGTGTCACAATGGGGTACCTCCATGCCGCCTGTACAAAGGTCTAAGGAGAAAGCTCGCATTTTGGATTTCTCGCTTTTGATTATTCTCAACTTAGACATCCATACCGGGACAACATGGACAACAGATAATGGACTCCTCTTTAATGCATAAGCATGTGGCAACAATTATTATTCTCATATGAGATTGAGGATATATGTCCAAAACTGAAACTTCCACCATGAATCATGGCTTTAGTTAGCGGCCCAATGTTCTTCTCTAACAATATGCATGCTTAACCATAGGGTGGTAGATCTCTCTTACTAGACAAGACGAACATGCATAGCAACTCACATGATATTCAACAAAGAATAGTTGATGGCGTCCCCAGAAACATGGTTATCGCACAACAAGCAACTTAATAAGAGATAAAGTGCATAAGTACATATTCAATACCACAATAGTTTTTAAGCTATTTGTCCCATGAGCTATATATTGCAAAGGTGAATGATGGAATTTTAAAGGTAGCACTCAAGCAATTTACTTTGGAATGGCAGAGAAATGCCATGTAGTAGGTAGGTATGGTGGACACAAATGGCATAGTGGTTGGCTCAACGATTTTGGATGCATGAGAAGTATTCCCTCTCGATACAAGGTTTAGGCTAGCAAGGTTATTTGAAACAAACACAAGGATGAACGGTGCAGCAAAACTCACATAAAAGACATATTGTAAACATTATAAGACTCTACACCGTCTTCCTTGTTGTTCAAAACTCAATACTAGATATTATCTAGACTTTAGAGAGACCAAGTATGCAAACCAAATTAGCAAGCTCTAAGTGTTTCTTCATTAATGGGTGCAAAGTATATGGTGCAAGAGCTTAAACATGAGCACAACAATTGCCAAGTATCAAATTATTCAAGACATTTTAGAATTACTACATGTAGCATTTTCCAATTCCAACCATATAACAATTTAACGAAGAAGAAACTTCGCCATGAATACTATGAGTAAAGCCTAAGGACATACTTGTCCATATGCAACAGCGGAGCGTGTCTCTCTCCCACAATGAATGCTAGGATCCATTTATTCAAACAAAAACAAAAACAAAAACAAACCGACGCTCCAAGCAAAGCACATAAGCTGTGACGGAATAAAAATATAGTTTCAGGGAGGAACCTGATAATGTTGTCGATGAAGAAGGGGATGCCTTGGGCATCCCCAAGCTTAGACGCTTGAGTCTTCTTGATATATGCAGGGGTGAACCACCGGGGCATCCCCAAGCTTAGAGCTTTCACTCTCCTTGATCATATTGCATCATACTCCTCTCTTGATCCTTGAAAACTTCCTCCACACCAAACTCGAAACAACTCATTAGAGGGTTAGTGCACAATAAAAATTAACATGTTCAGAGGTGACATAATCATTCTTAACACTTCTGGACATTGCATAAAGCTACTGGACATTAATGGATCAAAGAAATTTATCCAACATAGCAAAAGAGGCAATGCGAAATAAAAGGCAGAATCTGTCAAAACAGAACAGTTCGTATAGACGAATTTTAAAATGGCACCAGGCTTGCTCAAATGAAAATTCCCAAATTGAATGAAAGTTGCGTACATATCTGAGGATCACGCACGTAAATTGGCTTAATTTTCTGAGCTACCTACAGGGAGGCAGGTCGAAATTCGTGACAGCAAAGAAATCTGAAACTGCGCAGTAATCCAAATCTAGTATGAACTTTTCTATCAACGACTTTACTTGGCACAACAAAACACAAATCTAAGATAAGGAGAGGTTGCTACAGTAGTAAACAACTTCCAAGACTCAAATATAAAACAAAAATACTGTAGTAAAAACATGGGTTGTCTCCCATAAGCGCTTTTCTTTAACGCCTTTCAGCTAGGCGCAGAAAGTGTGTATCAAGTATTATCGGAGGGTGGTGCATCAACCTTACCTTGGGCTTTACCCTTACCTTTCTTGTTGTTTTTCTTTCTCTTTGATTTAGGAAATATATGATTCCCCCCCGGTATAGAGGTGAATTCCAGGGTGCCTTCTCCCACATCTATGACTGCTCCCAATAGTTTCAGCAGGGATCTTCCGAGTGTGATTTTTCCTGTCCCTACACATTCAATAACAAGATAATCAATGGATATTGTTCTTCCAAGAATGGTTGTATGCACACCTGCGGCTATTCCCTTAGGAATTATAACAGAGTTATCAATGAGAGTTATTTCTTCTCCTCCTTCATCGACTCCCCAAAGTTTCAAAGATTTATAAATGCTCTCAGGTATAAGGCAAAATTCAGACATAATATCACAGTTGGCACGAAGAGTTCGATCACCGATAACAATTTTAACAGTAGGATCCCATAATGAAAGTTTAGAGTTCACTAAAACTTGTTCAAGACGATTACGAACATGGTGATAGTTGTCATCCAAGCGAGATGTACTTATCTCGAGATTGTTTAATCTATTATAAATGCTAGTAAGGGCTGAATCAAAGTTATTAGCTGAATCATGTGATGCAACCAACTTCTTTATGGCATTAAAAGCTTGATCCCCATTGCAATGAAGGAAATCTCCTCCCACTAAAGCATCCAAAGCATATCTATAGCGAATCATAAGACCAAAATAAAAATTACTAAGGAGCAAACTTAGAGTCATTTGAGGTTCAGTTTTACGATAAGAAGTAAAAATTCTAGACCAAGCATCCTTAAAACTCTCCTCATCCCCTTGTTTAAAAGTGAAGACTAATTCTTCAGGCGAAGAAGTAACAGGTTCAGAGCTAGACATGGTAACAAAAGTAACTAATTTTTTTGTATTTTTAATATAGAGTGCAAGACAATAAATAAAGCAAACTAGATAAAGTAAATGCAAGTAACTAATTTTTTGTGTTTTTGATATAGCAAACAAGATAGCAAGTAAAGTAAAACTAGCAACTAATTTTTTTGTATTTTGATTTAGTGCAGCAAACAAAGTAGTAAATAAAATAAAGCAAGACAAAAACAAAGTAAAGAGATTGGGAAGTGGAGACTCCCCTTGCAGCGTGTCTTGATCTCCCCGGCAACGGCGCCAGAAAAGAGCTTGATGGCGTGTAACTCACACGTTCGTTGGGAACCCCAAGAGGAAGGTATGATGCGCACAGCAGCAAGTTTTCCCTCATAAAGAAACCAAGGTTTATCGAACCGGGGAGAGCCAAGAAGCACGTTGAAGGTTGATGGCGGCGATGTAGGCACAACACCGAGATTCCGGCGCCAACGTGGAACCTGCACAACACAACCAAAGTACTTTGCCCCAACGAAACAGTGAGGTTGTCAATCTCACCGGCTTGCTGTAACAAAGGATTAACCGTATTGTGTGGAAGATGATTGTTTGCAGAAAACAGTAAAACAAGTATTGCAGTAGATTGTATGCGATGTAAAGAATAGGACCGGGGTCCACAGTTCACTAGAGGTGTCTCTTCCATAAGATAAAAGCATGTTGGGTGAACAAATTACAATCGGGCAATTGACAAAGAGAGCATAACAATGCACATACATGTCATGATAAATATAGTGAGATTTAATTGGGCATTACGACAAAGTACATAGACCGCTATCCAAACATGCATCTATGCCTAAAAAGTCCACCTTCAGGTTATCATCCGAACCCCTTCCAGTATTAAGTTGCAAACAACAGACAATTGCATTAAGTATGGTGCGTAATGTAATTAGTGACTACATCCTCGAACATAGCACCAATGTTTTATCCCTAGTGGCAAAAGCACATCCATAATCTTAGAGATTTCTGTCACTTCCCAGATTCACGGAGACATGAACCCACTATCGAGCATAAATACTCCCTCTTGGAGTTAAGAGCAAAAACTTGGCCAGAGCCTCTACTAATAACGGAGAGCATGCAAGATCATAAACAACACATAGGTAATAACTTGATAATTAACATAACATAGTATTCTCTATCCATCGGATCCCGACAAACACAACATATAGTATTACAGATAGATGATCTTGATCATGTTAGGCAGCTCACAAGATCCAACAATGAAGCACAATGAGGAGAAGACAACCATCTAGCTACTGCTATGGACCCATAGTCCAGGGGTGAACTACTCACTCATCACTCCGGAGGCGACCATGGCGGTGAAGAGTCCTCCAGGAGATGAATCCCCTCTCCGGCAGGGTGCCGGAGGAGATCTCCAAATCCCCGAGATGGGATTGGCGGCGGCGGCGTCTCGAAGGTTTTCCGTATCGTGGCTCTCGTACCGGGGTTTCGCGACGGAGGCTTTAAGTAGGCGGAAGGGCAGGTCAGGGGGCCACACGAGGGGCCCACACTATAGGTCGGCGCGGCCAAGGCCTGGGCCGCGCCGCCCTATAGTCTGGCCACCTCGTGGCCCCACTTCGTCTCCTCTTCGGTCTTCTGGAAGCTTCGTGGCAAAATAGGACCCTGGGCGTTGATTTCGTCCAATTCCGAGAATATTTCTTTACTAGGATTTCTGAAACCAAAAACAGCAGAAAACAAAGGCACTTCGGCATCTTGTTAATAGGTTAGTTCCAGAAAATGCACGAATATGACATAAAGTGTGCATAAAACATGTAGATATCATCAATAATGTGGCATGGAACACAAGAAATTATCGATACGTCGGAGACGTATCACCGTCGTGATCAACGCGGCTCTCATATCGAAATAAGTTCTAGTGTAGGCGTCCCACGTACGGGGTGGCGTCTTCCACAACGTGTCTAACTCCTCTTTCAGCAGCCCGAGATACAAATGCATGTCGACACCTGGTTGTTTCGGCCCCTGAATGAGAATACTCAGGTGTATGTACCTTTGCTTGGTGCACAGCCACGGGGGTAGGTTGTAAGGCCATACAAACACAGGCCAGGTGCTATGCGTGCTACTCTGGTTGCCGAACGGATTGAGTCCATCGGTGCTCATACCCAGCCTGATGTTCCTTGCGTCGCCCCCGAACCTAGGGAAGGCGATGTCCAATGCTTGCCACTGTCCAGCGTCTGAAGGGTGTGTCAGCATATAGCCCATCTCCGGATCTTCTTCGGGCTTCTGCCTTTCCGCGTGCCATTGCATGAGCTTTGCTTCCTTAGGGTCCCCGTGCAAACTATGAAGGTGGACCAGCACAAGGACTCGACAAGCTGGACCTGCACGCACCTCAACTTGGACTACAAGGAAAGAAGACTCCAATATGAATCCTACTAGGACTCTTGTAAACCCTAGCTTGGCTGATATATAAAGCCAGGCAGGGGCACCCCTTAGACACACACAATCAGAAACATAATTTTAGAGGCAACACGCCTAGACACCGCAACCCACGGATTAGAACTAGACTAGATCCAACAACTCCGCCTATGGCGGCCCCCTGTACTCATATATTCATATAGTGGATTGCTAGCAGGACGTAGCGACCCTCCACCGCGGGGGCGTGAACCTGGGTACGTCGTGTACCGCCTCGCTCCCGGAACTTCCGTCGTCGCCTTTCTCTAAAACCCAAGCCTCTCATGGTGGGCATTGCCGAGGAACCGCCTCGTCAATTGGCGCCGTCTGTGGGAAAGCAACGACTGGATTTCGTCATCCGGGCGGGATCTATCTACATCACCCTCAAGCTTGTCTACATCAGCCACCAGATCGCATCTACATTGGCCACCAGATCGCATCTGCTCCGCGATTCGAACCGCCTCAACACAGCAGATCTTCGCCTATGAGGTTCAGCCGGATCAAACTCCAAAGAAAAGCAACTCAGCTCTAGTTTTCACCGTATACAAACTCAAGTAAGCCAAGCTCCAGAAAAGAGAGTTCGGATCAAGTACTACTTGTTTTCTGGAAAATCAATTGGTAGAAGCAAACGCGCGGTAGCTCAAGTCAAAGAAGGAACGGAAAAAAAGGGGAGCTCGGGAGGACACACATCATCCGACTAAGTCAATCAGCACGTTGGGTGAAGGGAAATGTTCGAGTACATGTTCAGGTCACCCGATAAAAATTGTGGAGCTGCGCGGACATGAACTACGTTACCTCATCAACTGCTACTCCCTTACATCGATCAAGTTCTCCAAAGTTCATCAGCGACCACCATCCGATATAAAAATATCAGATCGGAACAAGCTTCGACTGCTTCACCGCGCATAGTCGCCACGCTCGGGGCTCGCTCGTTGCATCACGGACTTGATATATTCGGGAGCTCGCCCGTCGACTGCCCTGCTCGGCTGACCGCGCCCGCCATCGCGCACTCTTCTTACTCGGGGGCTCGCCTGCCGCGGACCCGACATTACGGACCCGATATATTCAGATGCTCACCCGCCGCGGATCGGCCATGTCAACCGCGACCTCTTCATCGACCACGACAGCTAGGCGCCACGTGGACTATCTCTGTCCGCGGAATTATTTCGGCTGCGCCTGCCGCGTGGACTATCTCTGGCCGCGGGATTACTTCGGCTGCGCCCGCCGGCATGAATTATAATGGATGGCGGGATTATTTTGGCTGCGCCTGCCGGTATGAATTATCTTGGATGGCGTAATTATTTCGGCTGCGCCTGCTGCATGGAGTATCTTGGATGGCGCAATTATTTCGGCTGCGCCCGCCGCACGGACTATCTTTGGCCGTGCAACTCTTTCGACTGTGCCTGCAGAACTAAGTGTTCCTCTTTCTCTTGCCACACCCGATGATTGGGGAGGCGCCATTACATCGTTACCTCCGGTACTCTCGATTACTCGGTGGATTTATTTTCCCCGAATCAGTGGATTTATTTTCTCCATCATCTATGATTACTCGATGGACTTATCTTCTTCGGCTCTGGATATATCTTCTCCCGATGCACTCTCGGGTTGGTGGATTCATCATCTGGAATATTCAATGGATATCATCTTATTTAATATCGACCCGATGCGATCCCATCGGGAGCGCTGGAATTACTCGGGGGCTCCTGGAATATCTTCGAGCTATTGCGGTTACTCCCATCGGGAGCGCTGGTTCGCTGGAATTCAAGAAGATATGAAGACTATTACTCCCATCGGGAGCGCCGGTGTGCTGGAATTATTACTCCCATCGGGAGCGCCGGTGTATTGGAATTCAAGAAGATATGAAGACTATTACTCCCATCGGGAGCGCCGGTGTGCTGGAATTATTACTCCCATCGGGAGCGCCGGTGTATTGGAATTCAAGAAGATATGAAGACTATTACTCCCATCGGGAGCGCCGGTGTGCTGGAATTATTACTCCCATCGGGAGCGCCGGTGTATTGGAATTCAAGAAGATATGAAGACTATTACTCCCATCGGGAGCGCCGGTGTGCTGGAATTATTACTCCCATCGGGAGCGCCGGTGTATTGGAATTCAAGAAGATATGAAGACTATTACTCCCATCGGGAGCGCCGGTGTGCTGGAATTATTACTCCCATCGGGAGCGCTGGTGTATTGGAATTCAAGAGGAAATGAAGACTTCTTATACCTGAAGTTATCATCTAAAAGCCTCTGAAAATACGAGTGCTGCAATGGATGGTAATCAACGGGGACATTGCTCTTTTCCTTTGCTATAGATGCCTCAAAGAGTGCCGCAAATAGCAAGGATCATGAAGCAACAAAGACCTTGCTCTTTTCCTTTGCTATAGATGCCTCAAAGAGTGCCGCAAATAGCAAGGATCATGAAGCAACAGGGGACCTTGCTCTTTTCCTTTGCTATAGATGCCTCAAAGAGTGCCGCAGATAGCGAGGATCATGAAACAACAGAGACCTTACTCGATTCCTTTGCTATAGATGCCTCAAAGAGTGCCGCAGATAGCAAGGATCGTGAAACACGTACGAAAACAACCCACGTTCGATATTTTACTTATGGAAATATCAAAGAACAACGGGCTCATCGGCAGAGTTAGTGCTTCCGATACAGTCGGGAGCTGCTGTCAGAACATACATCGGTTGAAAGCAAAGTTGCACATACAACGGGTTTAGCAAGACCTGCAACACGAGCTGATCACTCAAACAATTTGCTGACCAACGAATACACATACGCTTAAACGGGCAATTAAGATTTGCTCCTTCAAAATTTGCCAACGGCATTAACACGGTAAAAGTGCATATACATGTACCTACCAAAAAACTTACAAACAATGGCATCAACGATGCTCAAGGTGCGTTTTGCCCCTTGAAATAAACAACAATGTGTCAACGGCACCTGAAGAAAACTGTAAACATCGGGTTGCTCGACTTGAGTCTACTCACGGTTGCAAGCATCTGCCCAAACTCGGGGCTTCCATCGGGAGCGCTGACCCGATAAAATTATCAGCTCCTCAGGGCCATCATCCGAATCATCGGCTCCTCAGGGCCATCATCCAAATCATCGGCTCCTCAGGGCCATCATCCAAATCATCGGCTCCTCAGGTCCATCATCTAAATCATCGGCTCCTCAGGGCCATCATCCGAATCATCGGCTCCTCAGGGCCATCATCCGAATCATCGGCTCCTCTGGGCCATCATCTCAATCATCGTCTCCTCAGGGCCATCATCTCAATCATCGGCTCCTCCTGGGATATCATCTGAATCATCAACTCCTCTATCTATGGCATCATCAGAGTCATCGGCATCAAGTTCTCGGAACTTGAAAAAGTCTACGGTGTTTGACTTAGCATTTTTTACACCCTATACATAACTATTTCATATTTATCTACAGGCTCGGGGGCTACTCCCATCGGGAGCGCTAGTCGCGCACCCGATAAAAAATATGGCAACCTCGCCAACAAAGAAGAATAAAGTTGAAGACATCGGCATCAACAATCAAGATCTTCGAGTAGTACAACTTGAGTCTATGCGTGGCTGCAAGCACCCGCCCATAGACTCGGGGGCTACTCCCATCGGGAGCGCTTCGCGCACCCGACCAAAAGCAACTTCGACTCTACATCAAGCACAAGATTCAACAGATGATCAAGTCATTCGGCGAAGACAACTTTAGTCCCTGCCCGAAGCTTCACTTCGGCCAGACACTCGGGGGCTACTGACGTGGGCATAACCCTTCGGGTACTCGACATTGCCATACCCGGTGCAAACTATGAAGGTGGACCAGCATGGGGACTCGACAAGCTGGACCTGCACGCACCTCAACTTGGACTACAAGGAAAGAAGACTCCAATATGAATCCTACTAGGACTCTTGTAAACCCTAGCTTGGCTGATATATAAAGCCAGGCAGGGGCACCCCTTAGACACACAATCAGAAACATAATTTTAGAGGCAACACGCCTAGACACCGCAACCCGCAGATTAGAACTAGACTAGATCCAACAACTCCGCCTATGGCGGCCCCCTGTACTCATATATTCATATAGTGGATTGCTAGCAGGACGCAGCGACCCTCCACCGCGGGGGCGTGAACCTGGGTACGTCGTGTACCGCCTCGCTCCCGGAACTTCCGTCGTCGCCTTTCTCCCCAAGCCCCTCATGGTGGGCATTTGCCTTTCCGCGTGCCATTGCATGAGCTTTGCTTCCTTAGGGTCCACGAAATACCGCTGCAGACGGGGAGTGATAGGAAAGTACCATACCACTTTTCGAGGTACCTTCTTGTTCCCAACCTTGTACCGTCCGTGGCCACACACCGGACATGTGGTTCTGTCCTTGTACTCGCACCTATAAATCACACAATCATTAATGCAGGCGTGGTATTTTTCGTGCGGTAGGTCAAGGGGACACACGACTTTCTTGGCCTCCTCGGTACTACTTGGCAATGTGTTCCCCTCCGGGAGACGATCGTGCCAGAATTTTAAGTTCTTGCTGAAGCTGGAATCGGTCCACTTGTTCTGCGTCTTCATCTGCAGGTAATCAAGCGTTACATGCAAGCGCGTATCCTGCGGACGACACCCAGGAAAGATCGGAGTCATCCCGTCTTTCTCCATTTGCGACAGCTTGGCTCTCTCTCTAGCTGCAACTCTATCGTTGCTCGTCTCCTGGAGGAGAAGATCTTGAACATGAGAGTCCCGCAAGGCCGAAATTAGCGGGGTCGCGCCGGAATCTTCTTCTTCATCATGATGATGTTCTCCGCCGGCATCTTCTTCTTCATGATGATCTTCTCCGCCGACTTCTTCTTCATGATGATAGTCCCCGTCGGCATGATGATAGTCTTCTTCATGATGATAGTCATCTCGCTCGACATGGTCTTCATGCGCACCATTTGATGGGGCCGGCCGCGCCTGGTTGTCTTGCATGAAACCGCGCCTCAGCAGGTGCTCCTCCAGTTGTCCGGAATCAGGGTTGATCCAGCGCTCGAGTTTGCATGATCGACACGGACATCTTATCTGGCGCCTATTGTTCCGAATCATGTCCTCCTTCGCGTCTATCTTGTATCTAGAGATTCGAGCGGAACTCATCGAGAGGACCATGCTTGCCTGCAAATGGTATACATAGAACAGGAAATTAGAACCGCACCAAATGCACACACATGCATGGGCCGTACCTCTCCTCAAGGTATTACATGGAGCGGAAAAATTCGGCATGACCTCTCCTCAAAGTAGGACATATGGGTAGTGCAAAACTTGCCGAAACGGAAATGAATCAACATTTCGGCAAACATCCATGCACCACACCGGCACACACACAAGCGCTTCACCTGCAACAAGCATCCATACACACGATGGCCACACAAGATCTACAAGCATATGCATGTCTCCTCCAAGCATATGTATGTCTCCTCCAACTACTCACCTTCTAGATTCGATACCGAGACGAGACCGCGATCGATGAGTTCGAGAGGAGGAGAGAGTATGGAGAGCCTTCTCCTCAACTCCAATTAAGTATCAACCAAAGTAAGTGCAATAAATACCCAAGCAAGTGAAAAGTAGAGTCAAAATGGTATGAGAGAGAAGGGGGGACGAGCTAGATGGAGGAAGAAGAATGGCTTGTGTAGTGTGGTAGGTGGGAGGTTGGCTCACTTTTGTATATCTGGTTCGCTAATTCTGTGGCGCACCTAAAACAATGCGCCACAGAATACCTTATTTCTGTGGCGCACGAGCCAAACTGCGCCACAGAATAGCTTATTTTTGTGGCGCACTGTTGCCGTGCGCCACAGAATAGCTTATTTTTGTGGCGCACTGTCGCCGTGCGCCACAGAATAGCTTATTTTTGTGGCGCACTGTGGTACGTGCGCCATAGAAATAGTAAAACCAATGATTGGGGGTGTCAGCTGGTGGGGCCCACCAAGTTTTTGTGGCGCACGGTTCTCTGGTGCGCCACAAAATTAAGCTATTTTTGTGGCGCACCTTTCCTGGTGCGCCACAAAACAAATTTCTGTGGCGCATTTTTTGAGGTGCGCCACAGAACTAAGCTCCGCCTATAAGGGTTTTCCTACTAGTGAGAGGAGACATTGGGTCTCCCTGGCGCACCCCGCGGCAGTTCCGGAAAAAAATTCCGATATCACCATTGAGGGCGATGGAAGTCTAGCCCCCCGAGACCAGACCCATTGCCCGGTGGACCCAAGCGGGTTCAAAGCCTTTACCCAGGAGCACTTCCCGCACGAAGGGCCAATTCACCCTGTCGTAAGCCTTCTCGAAATCGAGCTTCAAGAAAACTCCCCTAAGTTTTCTAGATTTAGATTCATGGATGATCTCTTGGAGCGAAAGGGCTCCCTCATGAATGTGTCTGCCTTTGATAAACGCCGACTGCGTTCTGCTAATGGTCCTATGAGCCACAGGGGAGAGCTGAATAGCGTAAGCTTTAGCGACAAATTTGAAAATGACGTTGATCAACGCAATCGGCCTGAACTGTCTAATGTCCTCCATCCTGTGGACTTTCGGAATGAGAGAGAGCACGCCAAAGTTGAGCCTGGAGATGTCCACTCTCCCAAGAGCGAAGCCGTTAGCGATATCCAGGATTAAGGGTTTCACCAGGTGCCAGAAACGCTTGAAGAAGGCCACTGGAAAGCCATCCGGTCCAGGCACCGTGTCCACCTTCATACTGGCCAAGACCTCATCGATTTCTTCCCCCGAGAAGGCAATCATGAGGTTATCATTTTCCACATCTGACACATGCCCCAATCTGTGCCAGATGGCAGGGTTAAGGTGGAAGAGACTCGGTTCCCCTTCAGCCCCCATCAGCACACGGTAAAAATCATACACATGTGCTTGCAGAGCCTTTGGTTCCACAATGATCCCCGAATCAGTGTGGAGGCAGGTTATGGTGCACTTACACCGACGCCCATTGGCAAAGGCATGGAAAAAGGCCGTATTCGCATCCCCCTTGGTGAGCCAATCCACTCGACTCCGTTGCCGCCAATATTCCTCCTCCACCTTGGACAAGTGGGTGAGTTGGCTCTCCAGGTCGTAGCGAAGGGCCCAACCCTCCTCATCCAAGCCATTTGAGTCCGCGCGGCCATCAAGAACTTGAAACCGAGCTAGGAGCTCCGCCTTGAGGTCCCGGTTTTCCTTTCCGAGGTTGCACCCGTAGCCTTTCAGAAACTGACGTAGTCCCGTGGAGACGCGTTGCCACCGCTCAATGGGATCCGAGCAGTTCCCGACCTCAGCCGTAAGTTCATGCCACTTATCAGAGACCAGATCCCCAAAGTCTGGTCTCTGGAGCCAACCCTTCTCAAAGAAGAAGCGCAGGCTTCATCTCTTGCACTCCTCCCCTGACCCAAGGATCAGAGGGGAGTGGTCAGAACCAATGATGGTATCCGCCACCAGGGCGCAAAGGGGGGAGAGAGCTTCCCACTATGCAGACATGAAAACCTTGTCGAGCACACATCCGACAAGATTCAGTTGACGATTTGTCCAGGTGTACCTAGCCCCAATCAAGCGGATTTTCCTATGGGCAAGGTTAGCGACACATTCATTGAAGCTATGGACCCATGGCCATTAAATGTTGTCGTTATTCTTATCCTCCGATCCCCTATTCAGATTGAAATCCCCCTACCACCAGGGGAAGGGGGCAGGCCCCCGCTGCCAACGTGAGCTCTCAAAGAAACTCCGGGGACCTACGGTGGTCGGCCGGCCCATATACCGCTAACATGGACCAATCCTTGGAGGTGTCTAGCTGCCTCACGTCGACACGGATGAAGAAGGTGCCCGAATGCCATCAAAGGCATCTTCATTGACTCCAAGAAGCATTCCCCCTGAGCGCCCCAACGTCGGGGTATGGTGCCAAGCGAATCTACCCTAGGGGTCGATTCCTCTCAGATCTGCAGGCGTGAAGGACGCTTTCATCATCTCTTGCAAGCCTACGATATCCAGGTGTTCTCGGGTCATGAAATCCTTGATCTAGGTACGCCGCCCGGGTCTGCCGTACCCACGGATATTATAGAATCCCTAACGCATTAGATGTGATGGGCCTTCCACCGTCCTAGACGGGACGCCACAACGGCCGTAGGTTTGCCACCCGTGGTGGGTCGGGTGGCGGCCAGGATAGGAACATCCACCAACGTGGAGTCGTCGTCCAATGGGGGGCACCCGGCAGCCCTAGCTGCCATGGTCCCATCAACAGTTGTGGAGCGGGCAGCCCTCGCCAGCTCCACCTTCTTGCGAAAGGTTGCAATGGCCAGCGGAGCCTGCGCCTCCTCTTTGGCCCGGATTAGGGAGAGGGTCTCGGACACCGTATGCTGCTCCCGCTTGAAAGCTATCCCACAGTCATGTGTAACGGTAACTAGGTGCGAGTCCAGAAGATTAGGGAGAACGAAAAAGTCTTTGGTCGTACCTGTGTCAAGGTTCTTCGCCGCCGTCCTCTCCTGATCCCGCTGAAGAACAGGGGTCGCAGAAGCAGTCCCCATGAGGCGCACGCTCTTCCTGGCAGGCTCCGCAGGGACCGTCTTGGTTCGAAGCCTGCGCGGAACGCCCGCCTCGCTCCCGGTCGCCGGCGCGCCCTGGTCGACCACCTGGCCCTCAGCCTCCATCATCTCCTCATCACCACCATCCTCCGTCTCAGGCGGGGTCAAACCCCCGTAGTGTGAAGGAAATCCCGTCGAGTCCTCCCCATCGGACTCCGCTGTGAGGAGGGCGGACGAGTCCACCAAGGGTGGATATGCCGCAGCCAACTGCCCCGCCCCCACCGGCTCGCACACCACTCCGGCCCCTGGAGGCTGTGTTGTCGCGCGGGCCTGCTCCAGCTAGTGGAGGGGAAGGGGCCACGACTTGACGTTGCTGCCGTACTGATCCTCCACCACCGGCAAGGTCGCCTCGAACCCCCCGAGGTTCTCCGAGTCCGGCACCACGGCGGCCGAGTGGGTAGCCGGCCCCTCCACTGACGCCGTAGTGGAGGCCGCTGCCCGCGCCTTGTCGCGCTCTCCCAGCTCATCCCACTCCTTGCGGGGTGGGCTGAGGTCGTCAACGTCATCGTCATCGTCGTCCTCGTCCTCTGGCCCCACACGCGGGGGAGGATGTAACATCCCAAATTTTAAAACAAAGAGAAAATGAATTTCCCTATTTCCAAAATTTGGAACCAACAAAAACTTTATTTAAGTTCTAACATATGCATAGTACTCATACCTAAATATTGTGACTTTTGCCATGATAGTTTGTTTGAGGTTTTGAACATGTTTTTAAACCCTAAACCTTGCTCAGCTTTTCACCATCCAAGATAAAACAAAGAAAATAAATTAAAATAAAATAAATAAAAGAAAGAGCTCATGTAAGCCTATGGCTATTCTTGCAAATAATAAACTATGCCATGTTCTACCTTGTTTAGATGGTTTGAAAAACCTCAACAAACCCAACCTATCACTACCAACTAAATCCAATGTGAAACAAAAAGAAAATAAAAATATACATAGAGGCATATGTGGCATATAGCCATAATGGCAAATCTTGACCTATGCCCTCATACTTTACCCAAATGGTTTGAAACCATTACTAAACCCAACCTAACCCTAAATGAACCCAAATGAATACTTTTTGGATCAAAGATAAACCCAAAATAGAAGAAAGGAAAAATGAAAATAACACCACATATGTGCTTATGGCCATTTTTGTAAATCTTTAAACTAGGCCATTTTGAATTGTGTCAATGGTTTGGAAATGTTACTAAGCTAATAAGAATCACTTTTGAATCAATAAAACCCAAATCAAATCAAAGGAAAAATCAAATTCAAGTGACATGTGATAATGGTCACTTGTGCCATTTTTAACATATTACCCACTTTGAGCCCCTGTATTAGGAAATTTCTAAACCAAACCCTCTCAACTCTTTGCACCTCATCCAAGACCTCATCAAGGTGAACAACTTTGGTAAAGGCCAATCTAGCAAACTCTTTCTCAATTTCTTAATATGATCAAGCAAAGTAGCAACATCAAATCAGATTCTAGATTATGCATATTTTGGATTTTCACAAATCAAATCCATTTTGCACCCCACCACCACCATTGTGTGCCAAATTATATTTGAATCAACTCCACCAAAAATCTTTGCAAAATTCAAATATATTTCTCTTGCGGCCATTTGGTCGAGCACCTTGTGTGCAATAATCTGAAAAGTTAATACATGCTAAAACCCATTGGATCTTGGGCTAAACCAGGGACCATTTGTGATCATCATAACCCTTGTACCCCCTCTGGATCCAGCCATGCTCTGCAGCACTGATTAAAGTGAAGACATGATCAAAATCTCACCATGCCGAGCACTTTGGCATCACCATGCTACTCCTCCTCTCCATTCTTCCCTGGCCCCCTTCACCATGTCAACGAGGCTCACCACACCCTCCAGAGCACGCTCGTACCTTCCCTGGCCGGAGACAAGCACGACATTGGCCAGAATCTGATGTGCCCAGACGCGCCCACGACGCCCAGTACACTCCAGAGCGCGCATGGACCATGCCCTGGACGCGCCAGAACGCGCCTTCGCGCCGTCGCGTCTGTCCTTCCCTCGCTCCCTTCTCCCGCACGTGCACGCGCCACTCCACCAGCTAGCCGCCAGACATGACCACTCCCACTCCTAGACACCGTCGCCGTCGTCCTCATCGTGGACTTCCGCCGCAGTGCTGTCCGCTTCCGTCACGTCCCCCACCGCGTCAGACCACCTTTTTCCTCGCCGTCACGCGCGTGATGATCACCAAGCTATGCTGCATCGTCCACGCCCACTCCCTTGCCACTTCACCGCTCCAAACACTGGCGCCATGGTCGACCTCATCCACCGAGCCGCAGACCTCCTCGCATCTATAAAAGGGAGCCCCCCTTCAGCCTCTAAGCACACTAGCTCGCTCCCCACCTTCTTCTGAGCCTCCTCGACCCTTTACCCCTCCACATTGTCGCCGGAGCAGCGCCAATTGCACGCCAGAGCCCTGCCAGTACACCTGCAAGCTCGCCGTCGATTGCCGCTGCCCCAGGACCAGCCGCTTGTACCTGGAGATTCGTCATCGTCCGCAACGTCTCCCTGCGTCGACGCCCACGACCTCCGGTGAGCTCGCCAACCCCCTACCCTCGCCGCGCCAGTAGCCTCCTCTCGCCGGAGACGACGACGGCCGTGCACCGTCGGATCTCGTTCTAATCGTGCGGCTACCTTTTCACGTACCGTTTCGGTGCGTTAAGCGTCGCTGACGTGTAGGACCCAGTGTCAGACGGCCCGCTGCGCACTGGAGCACAGCTGGGCCGGCCCAATTAGTTTCCCGCGGGTCCAATTCATTCAAATTCGTTTAATTCGATTTAAATTCAAATCAACACTGGTGCTTTGATAGAAATTAAATAATTTCAAATCTACTAAGCCAAATTTGATGAATGTTATATATTTGGAAAGCTTGTGAAATTCTCTATCAAACCCCGCTTGTCTCAACCCTAGATCCATTGTAGAAATTGTGTAGTAAAAATAACAAGACAGTAGGTTTTCAAACTTCAAACAATTATTACAAATCAACCATAATGAATTTTGAGGTGATTCAAATTCTCATAATTCACATTTCAAATACTATAATTGTTTATGTAAAAATATGATATGGTTGTTTCATATGATCATGGACTAGATTCAAATAATTGCTATGTAGTCATTATTAGCCCATTTAAATTATTTTCAAAGTTAGGATTTTAAATCTATGAGGTATAGCACCTCATTTAAATCACCTTTCCAAGTAATTCAATGTGAGCTGATGACATTAGACTTCATGACCTCATATGTTATTCCTTGAGAAATTTAAATTGTTCCATAGTAGTATTTAAATTGCATGAGATGAAGTATCTCATTTAAATCATTTTCCCCAAATGGTAAATATGAAGTGTTGACCTTGGTCAACAGGTACTCATACTTTATTATTTGAGGAGATTAAATCTTAACAAAATTCAATGAGAGGAAATTACTTCTCAAAGGAAATAAATGGAAACCCTAGTAAATATTTCAACGAGAGAAAATTACTTTTCAAAGTAAATAAAAGTCAAACCCTAGTATGGATGCTTGTGATGATAATAGGTCATCTTGTGTGAACCATTATGGTTACTAGATTACTTAAGTATTTGTTTGGTGATTGTGTACCTCGTATTTATTTTTAGACGCTAGTACTGAGTGCTACGAGGAAGAAGACTTCTACGAAGAAGAAGAAGAAGAGAACTGTGATCACTACACCAATCAAGGCAAGCTAGACTAATGCAAGCTATATTGTTGCAAGCTCTTACCAAGATACCCTAATGCAAAGCTCTACTAGAGCAAGGCATCATTACAATATTATGTTATGTTTAAAAATCCAATCCCAAGTTTTATTCTTACAAGCTTTACTTTGGTTTATCAAAGTTTATTTTGTTCATGGTTCACTTTGGTCTAAGTATAGAGTATTGCAAGAGCAACAAAGTTAGCCTAGAGAACTACAATATAGATAGCACCCCTCATGATTAGTTGCTAGTGCTAAACTAAAATTGACTACTATAGATGGGAAACATGTGAATCAAATGATTTTGAAAACCTTGGAATGATGATTCATTCTATTGAAAGATTGTGAAGGTGAATATGATTGGTGAATGACTTGGTGAATTTTATGAAAAACTGATGGTTGGGTTTGGATGCGATACCATTCCAATTTTAAAGTACCCCCACAATACCTGAACATGGGTAGGGCTTAACTGGAAATTTATGTGCTTTAGTATGGGTTCCCTCTGAACAAGCGTCATAGGGGTTATGCCGAGGCTGCCTCCTTGAAATGTGAAGTGACGTGAAATGAGGTGACTGTCCTACCCAAGCCCTGTGCGTTCCGGGATGACGGTTGGTTATCACCGGGAGGCCAAGCTCATGGGGAGAGGTGCATACTAGGGTATGTAAGTGAAAGGTTATGGTTGGTAGTTCGCACACGGAGTGTGATAAATCAGGGCCAGTTAACCCTGACGGATTATTGCAAATGTTGTGGCAAAAGTGTGCGACCTCTGCAGAGTGTAAACCTATTCGAATAGCCGTGTCCACGGTTATGGACGATTGGAAATGCCATACTGTTCCGTCATCAGACCATTTTCAAAATGTGACATATGACTGGTGACTTGTGACTTGAACTTGAAAGGTGAATTTGACTTGATCACAACAGAGTTGTGGGAATGACACTAATGTTCCCACTTGAGTTAGTTAGGCAAATAAAGAGTCTTTGACTATTAAAGAGTTTATAAAATAAAACTGGCTTTATGCAAATGAACCTAGAGCTTAGAACCACATTGCTATAATTGATAGTACTTACACTAGTATTAGTTTGCGAGTACTTTAAAGTACTCATGGCTTTGTCCCTGGCTATTCAAATGGCCAGACTATGAAGAGGAGAATCAGTACCATGAAGATGGACAGCAAGACGTCTACGATAACTCTGACGTCAAAAGTTGCCTGTGGAACAGATGGACCACGACCGCTACTTCGCTTCTGCTATGTGTTTTGTATTGGATCTCTAGATCCACTATGTTGTAAGATTGCATCATGTGATCCCTTGTAAGACGATTATGGTATGTCTCGCAAAAACAATATTCCTGGGATTGCGATGTACGACATAATAGGCATCTGGACTTAAAAATCCGGGTGTTGACAGAGGAGGAGGGGCCGAGTGCGACGTCCCCGCCGCATCCTCCAGATGGACACCGATGTTGTAGCCTAGCTTCTTGTGGCAAAGCTGGACAGTGCCCTTAAGCTTGTCCGGGTTGCGGCATGCAATGAGCATGCGCACCGGTTGCCGGCTCCGAATGGAATCCCCCTCCAACCGTACCAGCAAGCCGAACATACGCATCCCAGCGAGAAGGCGATTTGCGCACCTCATCCTCCGCGGCACGCCCGTGAGACGCACCCAGACCTCCTGGAGCATCTCGACCGGAGCCGGGTCAGAGTCCGCCAAGCGGATGTCCACGACAGTTCCGCTGAGCGGGAGGAAGAGGCGGCCGCCGTGCGCAGAGATCTGCAGCGACTCGCGAGAGGGGAACACGACCGAAAACTCGTGTGCGCCCGTCTCCTCCACCTGCCAATCCCAATTGGCTTCCACAAGGTGGTGGAGTTCGCGGTTTAAGTCCCGCGCCGACATCACCACGTGCTTGAAGGAGATGACCGCCCCATTGGACATCTCCTCCTCCTCCTCCTCGTCCTCCTCGAAGTTAAGAGCGAAGAAGCTCTCTCTCCCTCGACAGCCTGGCCATGATCCGGAGCTCCGGCTGCCGGCCCTTGGAGGAACACGCCGCCGAGTTGTGCCCCTCAACACCACAGAGGAGACACACCGGCGGGAAAGTGCAGGCGTCCTGGAAGTGTCCCATGCGCCCGCACTTGAAGCACTCCATGTTGGAGGAGACCGTCCCGGCCGCGTCCGTCGCCCCAACGGCGGTACGCTGGCCAGAGGAACGAGCCTGGTCCGCCGGTTGCTTCCTGGCCGCCACCTCCGCCGCACGCCCCCCACCGTGGATAGCAGCAGGTGCAGAGGGAGGGGCCTGGGCCGTAGCCGCCTGGGCGAGACGCACCGCCTCCCTCTTCTTCTCCCTCTCCACCCACCAGGTGGGAGGGGAATTGTCTCCCTTGGCATTGGAGCCCTGGTTACCGCCGGCCCGGGAACCGCCTGTCCCCTGCTGGTGCCGTCCATCCTCCACCAGCGCCTTGGCGCGCAGCGCCGCCTCCTGCGACTGAGCTGCACGGCCGCCACCCCCGCCAGCGTTGGCGCCGGAGCCCGCGCCCTGGTCCTGCCTGTCCTCATGGCGGCGCTTGTGGCCGGCTTGCCGGTTGCCACCGCGGTGCCCTACCGCGCGGCCCTGGCCGCCGCCTCCCTGCCCTCCCGGAGCGCTCATGGCTACAGTGTGCGCGAACGAGCGCGATGGCGAGACGGTGGAGGAGCGGGGGATGCAAACGCGCGTCGCTGAGCGTCTGTGGTGGCGGATATCCCATCTCGATGCAGCAAACCCTAGGGCCAGGCGGGTGCAGCCACAACCAGGCCAACTCGAACCTGGGGGCTCTTGGGCCAGCGGCCTGGGTTGGGCCCAGGCCCAAGGCCGACCCTGTGGCACCAAGCACCGCAACCTGGGCTAGGCCCAGGAGAGGTCCAGCGACCGCACGGGAGCGGAGCGGGGGGAAACCCTCGAGCGCAAGCGCATGCTCCCCACCCGGCGCCGCCGCCACCGGCGAGCAGCCAGACCCGGCCGCCTCCACCCTAGACTGCCTCGGAGTCACAGGTGGGCTCGGCCCCCGCGCAGAGTGCGTCGCCCGGACGGGGGAAGCCGCCCACGTGCCCCTTTGCAGCTCCTGACGCGCACAGAGCGGCGACCGCCGCCATGGGGGCGACGAGCCGGAGCTGGCGCGGCCACCCCCCGAGGTGAACCTCGAGCCCCGCCCCGCCTGGCGCAAAGGCCGACCTCGGAGCCGTACGCAGAGAGCCGCCCCGCACCGCAGCCTCCTGCAGAAAGGCCCCCAACGGGGTGCCCTGCGCCCGCGACGGCGAGCGCGGCGAGGAGGGGCCGTCGCTAGGCTCGCTGGTCGCCTCTTCATCGTCCCCCGCCGGGGCCAGCACCCAGAACCTCCCCCCGCAGACGCGAGCAGAGGCCCGCCGGCGAGGGGTGGGCGGCACCCCCGCCACAGTCGTCTCCTGTCGCCTCACTCATGAGCCCAGTGCGCTACGTGCCTTGTCATCTCCGCTTCAGTAGGGTCACATTCATTGAGCCCTGGGGATTTAAAGTTAATAACTTGATTGGCTCCTAGTTTTCTACATGAAGGTTTTGAGACAGGAGGAACCCTTATCTCCTAAACTTTTAAATTTAGTTGTAGATGCACTAGCTGTTATTCTAGAAAGAAAAAAAACGTGGTGGCCTTATCAAAGGTTTGATGCTGTATATGATTGCTGATGGCTTAGTCATCTAAAAATATGTGGACGATACGGGTTTTTTTCATTGAAGATGATGTTGAGAGTGCAAAAAATCTGAAGTTTGTTTTGTTATGCATGTTTAAACAAATGTCAGGATCGATGAATAATTTCGATAAGAGCAATTTGTACTATTTTGGCGAAGCTTCTAATAGAAAGGAATAATATAGTCTGATCTTTACTTCTGCTGTGGACGATCTCGCTCCCTTTGAAATATCTGGGAATTCTCTTAGACAGTAAAAAGATTGGAAATAAAGAGTGGAAAACGGCTTAATTAGGAGTACGTGCATAGAAAGCAATCTGGGTTGCTGGCAGTGTAAACTTTATAGATTTTTAAAAAAGGTTCAGTTGAGTTCGAAAAATCATTCAGGTGTTCATAAGCAATTACGAATTGATATTATTATATTATTATTGTATTTCCTTGAATAAGGAAAGAGGAGAGTAAAAGAAAAATGAAACAAAATCAACTGGCAGAAAAATAAATAACTATTTGGTAGAAGAGTTTACTAATATCATGTCAACAATGAAGGTACCTACCTAAGTCCTTTTTTCGATAAAGGGAATATATTAATATCAGAAGATACCAATTACATCCAGCCTCTGCAACAACGCAATGTCCTAATAACATTACAGATACACACAGTCAAAAAAGAGAAGAAAAAAAACTAAAAAATAAAAGTCTCTCTACAGTATTCCAGCCCTAGCAACAGTAATACATCCACCGTCAAGACAACACCTGAAATTCAGACTCATTAAAAGCAACGCCTTCAAGAAGGGAATAGTGCACCAGCGCCGTCGTCGCCCGATCAAAGATTTTAGGTTTTCACCCTGAAGATAGTCTCCGCTCACAAAACAATGCCTTCAACAATGACATTGCCAGACACAACCCAGACCTTGGGTTTTCACACTGAAAGGTAAGACTCAACTTCACATGTGCTGCGCCCACTTCATACCATCATTGCGAAGTCCGGAACAGCAAGCAAGCCCCTCAACATCGCAAAGACTTGAACCTCCATTAGATACTCCTCCAAATCCGGCCTTCATGATATTCTCTTCTTCTGAATTCACCATGGATCAGCTGCCACTTGGTGTCAACACAGAAAAGAGCTTCAGCACCCTCCAAAACCAAACGGTCGGAATAAAAGCACGGGCGCGCACGACCGAATACCACCGATCCAGCAAACTCCAGGCAATAGAAGCACTGTTACATTTGCCGGCGGCGCATTCCGGAACTCAACACTCCGACCAGATCATGAAGGGTAAGCCTCCGGCAGGTCTTCATCTTTGCCAAGAGAGACCCTAGGACCGCCGCCTTTATTCAGGTCGGGCCCCCACGCCGGCGACCATCCCAGGCTGGCCATGGTTGCCGCCGGAGACACCAAGCAGATCGCGTAGTCCGAAGACACCGCACACGCCTGGGCACCGCCGCAGCCGAAAGCCAACCCTCCACCGCCGGCCGCCGAGAGGCGAGGAGAAGGGGACCTAGGGTTTCCCCTTGCAGCCCGCCCCCACCCATCCCTTCGCCGCCGGCAGGGCACTCCACCACCTCGTCGTCCGTCATGGCATCACCGAGCCAAGGCTAGGCGCCGCCATCGAGGTCCCCGACGAAAGGGCCGCACTCCGGCCCGAGGAAGACGACCCACGCCCGACCTCCTCGCGCGAGATGACGAAGAATCCCCACCGCCGCTGGCGCCGGCCGGCCTTTGCCAGATCGCGCCCCCTAGCGGCGGCGAGGGAGGGGAGGGGAGAGGGGGGAGGCGGCGACGGCGGGGTAGAGTTCCCCCCGGCCGCCATGCAGGGGCGGATCAGGAGGAGGACGGGAGCGCTCTGATCTCATGTACGTAAGTCCTAGCTGATGTTTTCTTGGGTGAGTAGACCTAGGCACCTAGCTAGTAGCAGACACAGATTATTTTAACATAATAACAAAATAAAAGCGTGAGGAAAAATCCTGCTAGCCCTTTAAAAAAAATGGAGAGACAGTTTGCTGGCTTGATGTGATCAATCGGGCTTCAGGACGACCTCGCTCGTTGGGCCTCTCGTTCCGTGGTTCGGTAGTCGGGCAGGTCGACTAGGCCACGACCTCGACGTGTCCATGACTCCACGCAGGCTGGGCCGGCTCAACGTGCGGAGCGATGTGCTACATGGATTTAAGCAAAAACAAATTGCGGATGGGCTGCTGTTTGCCAAAGGCTAATTAAAAGCATCTCCGGCCGCTGTGAAGGATTTGAGGTGAGAATTGTTTCGGGCTATGTGTCAGGACTGTCTACCTGACGAACTATCTTATGAAGATTCAGTTAACTCACTTTCCGTTTTCCTCGGCTCCATCCGTAGCGTTCACCCGTGATTCAATGCGTCACAGAATAAGACTCAGTTAACTCACTTTCCGTTTCCCTTGGCTCCATCGATAGGGTTTTATCTGTGATCCAATGTGACGCAGAATAATTTAATGGTTCGTGCTAGAGGATAACTCCCTAGAAGCGCAGATCTTCAATCGGACAACCGGACGGTCAGCTGTTGATCAACGGTCACTGGTTGAGATTTGACAAGCTCACTTTCTCTTCACCTGTTACTTCCTTGTCAGTCATTCGCTATGGATATTTAGCTCTTAATATCTTTATCTTTCTCCTTGGGTTGTAACCCTAGCCCTCTTTCCTTGGGCTGTAACCCCAGCCTCCGTTCACCCGCCTTCGTAAACCACGAAACCATAGCTAATCAACCCTCTAAATTCTGAAAGCCGATAATACCCTGGTGTTTACTCTGAATATATGTCTGAATGTGACCCTTTATTTCTGAACCTGCGCATAGGCTCATCAATGTACTATTATGCGTGCTCCCACTCCCTCTCTGTTCTGCTGCATTATCCAGAAGCTTCTGAACCTTGATTTTCTCTCTGCGAAGGTCTATTACCTTGCATTACATCAATAACTGGAGGAGGTCAGCTCCGTATACTGCACGTACGGCAGAGTTTCCAGTGTTCACCATCTTGTTGTAGTCTTCAGAGGAAAAAAATCTTCGTGTCACCGCTGATTGCTGGGGCGGTCTCTATCGAATTATGACGTGCCGCTGTTGCTGACACCGTGGGTTATTCTCGTCCACGGGTTCAAGAAAATCGATCGGAATTGATCGCTTTTCCAGCTGGATGTAGAACGAGGACATGCACGTGTAAACGAGAGGATTATTCTTTGGGTACCTATTAATTATTTGTTTAATGGCTGTTTCGCTAGTTGGTTTCATTGTTTCATTGTCACGACAAGGATATGTCATTTCGAATGTGGCTCCCAGCCCATACAACACAAGATGGGAAAACCAGAAGCAGGAGATGGAGATCATTCTTTTCATGGATCCAAGTTGGTCTCCTAGATGGAGATGGCCATGAACCGCTAGCTGTTTTCATCATCCAGTACACGCAAAGATGTACGAGTCTATCTTAAATCAAATTGGCACGATTGATGCATCTGTCTATCTCAAATCAGATTGGCACAGTTGACGCATCTACGACAAAAAATACACTCAAGTGATAGTACTCCATCACTTTGATATTAGTTGTCGCATATTTAGTACAAAAAGTACTTGCTAGCAATTCGTGGTTACGGAAGTTTTAAAAAAAAACTAGGCAAAGAATTTGGCATTTTCATTAAGGTTTTAGAACAAATGCCTAGGACAAGCCTAGGACTTTGTGAATAGTCTACTCTCCTGGAATTACACTACTAAAAAATTTACCCTGGTAAGGCTCCAAGCTTTTTCCTCTTCTTTAATGCTCGCAATCACCACGGGAGTGGGAGAATATAGGTGTCAAAAAAACTCTAGTGTTGTGTTCCTTCGAGATGATCATGATCATTGAGGCCACAACCTCCCTCTCCTTTCCTCTCCCAAGAGCAACACTTTTCCACCACTTGTCAACAGATGGATCAATTTTCCAAGGGGCCATGTGAGTGTCTGTCACGACCTAGATGGCAGAGGGGATAGTCATGCGAGGTGAAAGGATGGGGACGTGGGAGTTTAAACTTGGGAGACAGGGATAGATCATACTAGAGGTGAAACCTCCACTTTTCTGTATGTTTCTTTCTTTGATAGCAATTACTCGAGTACTCTTCGGCTTCTATAACAGCCATGCGACAAGAGATAGAAACCAACTTAACTAGGACTCCTGATTCTTAACATATTCTAATACGCACTTCCAAGTTAAATAAACTATCATATCCTAAGATAGGAAGGTTTAGATCGTCGTACTGTATTGATTCTAAACGTATTCTAATATTTGCAAATTAAGGAAACTAACAAGTCCTAAGACATGAAGATTTAGATCTGATGTATTGCTTGCCATGCGTGATAGTGCAATTGCTACCACACCATGTGAGGACTTCTTCCAAATTCTTGTGCTAACACTAGTAGGAAAATCCTTATGGATAGCTTATTTGCGCAGAAAATGCGCTACAGAAGCTGGCATCAGGCAAGCGCCACCAAAAATAAATTTTTGCAAAGAGAACCGTGCGCCACAAAAACTGGGGGCCCCACTGGACACCCCCAATCATTGGTTTTACTATTTCTATGGCGCACGTACCATTACGCCACAAAAAGCTATTATGTGGCACACGGACAGTGTGCGCCACAAAAATAGCTATTCGCGCACTGCAATAGTGCGCCACAAAATAAGCTATTCGTGGCGCAGCAAAGGCCACAGAAATAAGGATTCCTACATTGTTTTAGGTGCGCCACAGAATAGCGAACAGATATACAAAAGTGAGTCAACCTCCCACCTACCACACTACACAAGTCATTCTTCTTCCTCCATCTAGCTCGTCCCCCCTTCTCTCTCATACCATTTTGACTCTACTTTTCACTTGCTTGGGTATTTATTGCACTTACTTTGGTTGATACTTAATTGGAGTTGAGGAGAAGGCTCTCCATACTCTCTCCTCCTCTCGAACTCATCGATCGTGGTCTCGTCTCGGTATCGAATCTAGAAGGTGAGTAGTTGGAGGAGACATACATATGCTTGGAGGAGACATGCATATGCTTGTAGATCTTGTGTGGCCGTCGTGTGTATGGATGCTTGTTGCAGGTGAAGCGCTTGTGTGTGTGCCGGTGTGGTGCATGGATGTTTGCCGAAATGTTGATTCATTTCCGTTTCGGCAAGTTTTGCACTACCCATATGTCCTACTTTGAGGAGAGGTCATGCCGAATTTTTCCGCTCCATGTAATACCTTGAGGAGAGGTACGGCCCATGCATGTGTGTGCATTTGGTGCGGTTCTAATTTCCTGTTCTATGTATACCATTTGCAGGCAAGCATGGTCCTCTCGATGAGTTCCGCTCGAATCTCTAGATACAAGATAGACGCGAAGGAGGACATGATTCGGAACAATAGGCGCCAGATAAGATGTCCGTGTCGATCATGCAAACTCGAGCGCTGGATCAACCCTGATTCCGGACAACTGGAGGAGCACCTGCTGAGGCGCGGTTTCATGCAAGACAACCAGGCGCGGCCGGCCCCATCAAATGGTGCGCATGAAGACCATGTCGAGCGAGATGACTATCATCATGAAGAAGACTATCATCATGCCGACGGGGACTATCATCATGAAGAAGAAGTCGGTGGAGAAGATCATCATGAAGAAGAAGATGCCGGCGGAGAACATCATCATGATGAAGAAGAAGATTCCGGCGCGACCCCGCTAATTTCGGCCTTGCGGGACTCTCATGTTCAAGATCTTCTCCTCCAGGAGACGAGCAACGATAGAGTTGCAGCTAGAGAGAGAGCCAAGCTGTCGCAAATGGAGAAAGACGGGATGACTCCGATCTTTCCTGGGTGTCGTCCGCAGGATACGCGCTTGCATGTAATGCTTGATTACCTGCAGATGAAGACGCAGAACAAGTGGACCGATTCCAGCTTCAGCAAGAACTTAAAATTCTGGCACGATCGTCTCCCGGAGGGGAACACATTGCCAAGTAGTACCGAGGAGGCCAAGAAAGTCGTGTGTCCCCTTGACCTACCGCACGAAAAATACCACGCCTGCATTAATGATTGTGTGATTTATAGGTGCAAGTACAAGGACAGAACCACATGTCCGGTGTGTGGCCACGGACGGTACAAGGTTGGGAACAAGAAGGTACCTCGAAAAGTGGTATGGTACTTTCCTATCACTCCCCGTCTGCAGCGGTATTTCGTGGACCCTAAGGAAGCAAAGCTCATGCAATGGCACGCGGAAAGGCAGAAGCCCGAAGAAGATCCGGAGATGGGCTATATGCTGACACACCCTTCAGACGCTGGACAGTGGCAAGCATTGGACATCGCCTTCCCTAGGTTCGGGGGCGACGCAAGGAACATCAGGCTGGGTATGAGCACCGATGGACTCAATCCGTTCGGCAACCAGAGTAGCACGCATAGCACCTGGCCTGTGTTTGTATGGCCTTACAACCTACCCCCGTGGCTGTGCACCAAGCAAAGGTACATACACCTGAGTATTCTCATTCAGGGGCCGAAACAACCAGGTGTCAACATGCATTTGTATCTCGGGCTGCTGAAAGAGGAGTTAGACACGTTGTGGAAGACGCCACCCCGTACGTGGGACGCCTACACTAGAACTTATTTCGATATGAGAGCCGCGTTGATCACGACGGTCACGGACTATCCTGGTTACGCATATGTATCTGCCCAGGTCGGCCATGGATTCAACGGCTGTGTGAAGTGCATGGACGATACCCCGCATCTACAACTACCAAGGGATCCCGGGTCCTCGAAAACCGTCTACCCAGGTGCTCGAAGGTGGCTTCGCTTGGATCACCCGTGGAGAAAACGCGGTGATCTGTTCAATGGTAAAGATGAGCCCGATGGACCCCCACGCCCGAGGAGCGGCGCAGAAATCGATGATCTTCTGAAAAATTGGAAGGAGTGCCCAGCGCCGGGAAAGAAGCGACCGAAGCCAGAGCCGCTGCTCGGTGTATGGAAAGCGAGGTCTGTTTTCCACGACTTGGAGTACTGGAAGGTCCTCCACACGCCCCACAGCCTCGATGTCATGCACATTACGAAGAACGTTACCGAGAGTCTGCTTGGCACTCTTTGCAACTCAGAAAAGTCCAAGGATGGACCGAAAGCAAGATACGATCTTAAACATTTTGGCATCAGGAAAGATCTTCAAGCCCCCGATACTGACGATGATGATGATGATGATGATGATGATCAGACGGAAGGGACTCAACGTCTCCGCAAAAGGGCTAAGAAGAACGCGGTGCAGCTTCCCGCTGCCTGCTTCACAACGAGTCCGGAGGAGCTCGAGCAGTTTTTCAGGTGCCTCCTAGGAGTGAAAGTTCCTCACGGTTACTCGGGGAATATAAGCAGATATCTGGACGTAGCGAAGAAGAGGTTCACCGGGATGAAGTCTCATGATTGCCACGTGCTAATGACGCAGATACTTCCCGTTGCGATCCGAGGCATAATGGACGAGCACGTCCGTGATACGCTGTTTGGCCTTTGCAACTTTTTTGACGTTATCACCAGGAAGTCGATCGGCGTGAGGCAGCTCAAGATGCTACAGGATGAGATCGTGGTGATACTATGTGAGCTCGAGATTTACTTCCCGCCTGCATTCTGTGATATATGCGTCCATCTCCTTCTCCATGTCGTTGAAGACATCAAGCAGCTCGGCCCAACGTTCCTCCACAACATGATGCCTTTCGAAAGGCAGAACGGTGTCATGAAAGGATACGTTCGCAATAGGGCCCGTCCAGACGCAAGCATGGCCAAGGGGTTTCTAACCTACGAGTGCATCTCCTTCTGCCAGAATTATCTAAGCACCGAGGACGACGAGGATCATGTTGGTCTACCCCCAGGACGCACCTCGGGAGGCTCGCTGGAGTCGGTCACCGCGAGGGCTACCGCTCAGTCCATGTCGGCATTGAAAATCGACGCGACGACTTTGACAGGGCTCACCGGGTCGCGCTACAACACTTAAAACTGATCGAACCTTTCGTGCAAGAGCACAAAAGCATGGTCGAGCAGAATTACATCGATATGGGCCGGCCGAGGAAGATGGGAGACGTAACCAAAAAGCACAACTCCAGCTTCACGCGTTGGTTCAAGCAAACTCAACTGGTTGAAGCACAGAGAAAAAGGCCTTCTACCGAAGATGAAAAACTCATATACACCTTATCACAGGGACCCGCGCATAACGTAAGGACCTATCAGGGGTACGACATCAACGGTTACAGATTCTACACCGAGGAAAAGGACAGAAATAGTGAAAATCAAAACTCAGGAGTAACTATGCTGTCATACGCCGATGACGAGACTAATGTCAAGGAAAGATTTTTTGGAAGGATCGAGGAGATATGGGAGCTCAATTACTGTGGAGAGACGGTGCCAATGTTTCGTGTGAGATGGGCCAAGAAGGTCGAAAAAGAAGGCCGATATTTCACAACCATGGTTATACCCGATGCAAAATCGAAGAACGCATCCGCGAAAAATGAGCCATGGGTACTCGGTAGCCAAGTTGACCAATGCTTCTTCATCACCGATCCGTCGAGGCCTAGCCGTGTTGTCGTGAGGAGGGGCAAGAGGAGCATCATAGGAATGCAAGGAGACGCCAACGAGGAAGACTTGGACAAGAACGGTGACCCGAAGATGGAGGAGGAATTCGACAGGCACTTCGACATGCCTACTACTAGTAAAGTAAGAAGGAAGACCTCCCTACCCTCTAAAGGTTGTCCGTTCACGCGAAGAAATCTCAAGGTGGCCGGCATAAAGTATTCAACCGCCAACAACCGAAAGGGCAAGAAGATTGCGAAGAGACGCTAGAGCTCGGAGCCGGGACGAAGATCTTTTTTTGGTCTATCACATGTGTGTGAGTGTGTGTGTTAGACAAGTACATGCATGTGTGTGAGAGAAACAAGAACATGTTTGTATGAGACAAGTAATTTATAATTCCCTACTAATTACTAAATAATGTTGTGTTATTTATTGAAATGTAACTAAAATATGAAAAAAAGGAAGAAATCACCGTGGTGCTTGTTCGAAAAAATCTATGTCATATGTATCGTGTGTAACGTGTAAAGTTTTTTTATATGAATAGTTTTCTGAATACAATAACAAAGCAATTTGTTCATCACGCAATTAATAGAAAATAACTTATCATATGTTGATAGATAGGAGAACTAACTAATGAGAAATTTTTATTGCTCAGTGTGGTAACTTCTTCGTCTCATCTTCCATACCCGTTTAAAATACATGAAACTCTTCTAAAATATGGTATGTTCTAAGGGCATCTCCAGCGGGGCGACGCATATTTATGTCCGTTTGCGTCGGGCACGGACATAAAAAACGTCCGCATGTCCGCATGCGTCTGCCCCTTCTCCAGCGGCAGAGACGCATTTATTTGACCGCATGCGTGATTAGAGAGGAGAGAGAGGGAAAGATTCTGTTTGTGTGGCTAGGAATAAGCGCATGCGTGATTAAAGGAGGAGAGAGAGGGCTGCATGCAGCCCAACCGGACACAAACGGACGCGCGGACGCGTCCGCAGAGACGCATTCTGGCGCATATTTCGTCCACGTTTGCGTCAGGACGGACATTGCGGACGTTTTGCGTCGCCCGCTAGAGGGCGTTTTTTGTCCGCGCAGACGCAAACGGACGAAAAACGTCCATTTGCGTCGCCCCGCTGGAGATGCCCTAAGTATGAACACGTACTCCAACTCCCAATTGGTGCACTATTTTTATATGAATATTTGTCACAAAATAAAAATAATAACCAAAAATAGACGTAGAAAGTAACCTGAACTTATTTTTATATACTTCTTTATATTAACAATCAATTTATGTACTGATGGTTATTTTTTTAGAAAATTTAGAAAGCCCTCCAAGGTTCAACACATCATATCCATATCGGAATGTCTTGGTCCAATAAAGTTGAGAACCGACTACAAAAATGGGTCCATTATTGACATAATGTTATACTGGCACCAACTCTTCGATAAATTAAGGTGCAACCTTCCGCAAAATATTTTATAAAATATATATTTGAAACATCGGTATCTCTTTGCATGCTTTCTACTAATATTTAAAATGTATTTTCTTGTGTCCATATTTTATGTACTCAACTATAAATACATATATGTATACATTGATTGCTCGACTTCATATAGATATTCACCGGTTTATTCTAAATTTAAATGTATTTAGAGTCTATATGCATTCAAATTTATGACAAATTTGCACCATCCTTTTGTGGATAGAGAGAATAGGTGAACTGTACCATATATATTTTCCACCTCATTCAATCTAGCTAGCTGCAGGTACGTGACATACCTAGTCGAACATGCCTATGTGCATGATCGATGATCTAATAACAGCCCAGTGCCCACAAAAATATTAATTATTTGCAGATATTAGTAACTCCATTATTGGATCGGATCAGTGTACGCTAGATATCAACTCGACTGCTATATCGATCAATATTTTGAGGTGAAGCGGCGCGCCGTAGTCTGCACGTCCACAAAAGTAATGGCATCTCCAACGGGGCAACGTATTTTGGATACAATTTATGTCCATTTGCGTCGCGCACAAACACAAAAAATGGCCACATGTTCATATGCGTCAGCCCCTTCTCCAGCTGCATAGACGTATTTTTGTACCGCAAGGGCTTAGCAAGTGAGAGAGAAAGATTCCATTTGTGTGGACTGGAGTGACCAGTACATTGGCTTACTCTACATTAAAGGAGGAGATAGAGGGATGCATGCAGGTCAAACGGACGCAAACAGACGCAAACGAATGCCCGGACGCTTCCGCGTAAACGCATTCTTGACGCATGTGACAAAACGGATGCTGCGGTCATTTTGCGTCTAGCCGCTGGAGCATGTTTTTTGTCCGCGTAGAGGTCCGTTTACGTCGCCCCGTTGAAGATGTCCTAAACGCCTGATTATATGGGTCGATTGCTACATTTTTCTTGTGATGATAGTTCTCCATGTTAGCTAGCTTTTTTGTGGAGGCATTTAGGGTTGTAGGTTTTTTAACGGAGGCTGCTAGTGTGGAAAAGTGAATATGAATTACATCGATCTATTTTGAGTTTCAGATCTGATATGCTATGAAGCTATCCGTGCAATCTTACTTTTTTTGGTATTTAATTCTTTTGTGTGGCCAAATTATAAAGATGTTTATCATGTGGTATATCTCTAACCTTCACGTACCAGATTTCTTTATTATTTGCAGCTAGCTGGCCGGGTAGAGTCACGTAAAAATACGATTGGCTTGAGATACGATTAGCAGGCTCACTCCTATTTTTCTTGTCAAGCTAGCTCTACGCTGTCTGGCCACCACATTTTACCTATCTAACATATGATATTTTTTCTTAACGGACGCGTGTAGATCTGTTTTGACACGGCAGTGTCCAGATTGGTTTCGTTTTATGTCTCCTCTGGTCCCTGTAGTTTCCATATTTTGATGTCTCCATTATTAGACCGTGCCAAACGTTTTACATGGTGTTTACATGCCAAGTTTACTTTTGTACACATCTATTGTTGGACGTAACATGTTTTATTTTTTAATCTCAGCCGTTAAATTGTTTATCAGAGGCTACCAGTTTTTAAGCATATGTGGATTAACCAGGTGTCTCGAAAAACATCCTTATTTTGCTTTTAGTATATAATAGATAATAGATGTAACTAAAAGATGAAAAAAGGAAGAAAAATTGTGTGGCAGCCAGGGTTCGAACCTAGCTACTAATGGGCTAACATTGGCCTTAACCACTAGGCTAGTGCTAAGTATCTATCAGGACACAGCAGTAACCCGTTTTGTTTTGCTAAGTGTCTAAATCCTGTGGCGCATGCCCCTTTGGATGCGCCATAGAATGCTTAGTTCTGTAGCGCATGTATAGGTGGTGCGCCACAGAATTTAGACACTTGGTGAAATAATCGACTCGTTTCTTTCTTCCCCACTCAGAAACAGTTCTTCCCCGACGAGCCAACCCTAGCGCCCACCACTCTGCTCTCGCAACCACCGCCACCGCCTAGCACCGCCGAGGAGGAGGACCGCCACGCCACCGCCGCCGAGGAGGAGGAGGACCGCCACGCCACCGCCGAGCAGGACGCCCGAGCCCGAGCCGCCGCCGCAGATCGAGGAGGAGGAGGACCGCCACACCGCCGCCGAGCAGGGACGCGCGAGCCCGAGCCTCCACCGCAGAGGAGGAGGAGGACAACGCCGCCGCCACCGCAACCCTGCGCCGCCGCCATTCGGTGAGAGCCCCTCTCCCCTGTCCCCACTCCCTTGTCCCCCTCCTCACTGCCCTGTGCCCATCCCCAATCCTGCCACCGCGAGCGTCCTGCTCGATTTCCTTCTTGCTCGCAACTTGGAATTTGTCCATGTAATCGTCTGATTGAATGTAGTTAGTGAATTGGCAGATACAAATTGGTTAGTGAATGTAGTTAGTGAATTGGTTGATTTAGGTTTTGAATGTAGTTAGTGAATGTAGATACAAATTTACTACTGCTAGGTAATGTTTTGAATGTGATTTAGGTTTTCGAATTGGCAGAGAAATGTAGATATTAATCTTGTCATTTAGTAAGAACAGAATTAGGGTGAGAGTTAGTGATCATGTGTGTGTTGCATGTGCTAGTGAATCACTTGTGTCTCCTGCTGCCATTTTATGTTTTGAATTCATTTATGAAATGATCATGCTCATGCTTCCTGGTTGCAAGATAAGAATGCATAGATGGTTTTAGTTCACCTTTGGCCACTGATTAAATAGATGGTTTTAGTTCACATATGACCACTGATTAAATACATGATTAAATGCATAGATGGTTTTTTAATACAATGCAATATGTTTTTTAATACAAATGAAAAAATGAACAAGCTAATGATGAAATGATACTGCAATATGTTTTTTATTGCTTGCTATTTTTTTTAATTCATTGGTTGCTGTTTTTTTAATTCATTGCTTGCACTAGAGCTAATAAAGTTCTTGCTATTTTGTTGGCAGTAGAAAATTTAGGTTTAGAAAAAGAAAATGCTTGGGTTAATAAAATGAAATGCTACTGCCTAGGATTTGTTAATAAAATGAAATGCTACTGCCTAGGTTTAGAAAATGAAAATGCTTGGGTTAATTCACCTCTGGCCACCTCTGCCCTAGCAAGAATATTCCTCTGAACCAAAAATGCCTCTGCCTAGCAAGAATGGACAGGCTCTCCTGACCCATTTTGGGGAATATTCCCAATGGCTTGTCTCTGACCCATTTTGGAGAATATTCTCCCTCTTGTGGATTGACATCACAATTCAAAAAAAGAAACTGATGGCATTGTCCTATGTAACACAACTGTTCAGCTTGTGTTCTCATACCCTCTGTGCATGCCCTCCATCCTATATAAATGCCTAGTGTAGTGAACCTGAAAACCACACCAAACATGGACAACCTGTCCTGGAGTGCAAAGAGGAGGAGCACTGGCTCCCTTGGTGCCTCTGGCTCTAGGGATGCCACTCTTTCCAAGACTTTTTCTATGGGTAGGGCAGACAAGGAGTTGCTAGTGTATCGTAGGAGAAGTGTGCAAGAGAGGGAAGCTTCTGCTGCCAGGTTCAGGGAAGAAGAAGCAGCAGATGGCTTGAACCAGCTAGGTGTGTTCACATACACTACACAAGTTCTCCCAGTTCCAAAATCCAGACCTAAGGGCATGATCAAACTGAAAAAGTATAAGCATCAGTTGAGGGAAGGAGGACCCACAGAGGTGTTGCCCTACTATGTAGAACCAAATCTTGAAGAAAAGGTTAAAGCTGGAGTTATCTTGTGCTGGCTGAGGAAGGGCATGAAAAAAATCAAAGATTTGGTATCCTAGTTTGTTGTAGTTAGTTGTAGTTTCAGCCATCTAGTTTTAGTGTGTCCTAGGTTGTCTGAATAATTATGTAATGTAAGGGTTGATGTAATGCTTCCATGCAATGATGAATAAAAGGGTTTATGTAATGCTTCTATGCAGATGGTAGGAAATAATGTATGTAATGTAAGGTTAAATGATGCTCATGCTCAAATGTTGGCAGTAGCTACTGGTTGGCTTGCTCTATACTGCCTTTTTAAATTTAAGTAATTATCTACTAAAATTTGATTAGCTATTGGTATAATTCTCTTTGAATTTATAAAAAAATTAAGTCACTAGCTACTGCCTTTTGTAATGTATATTTATGAGTAATAGCATTTTCATTTGAAGTCACTAGCATTTCCATATGATGCTCAAGCTTCTGCTATTTAATTATATCTGGAATAATAGCATTTTCATTTGAAGTCACATGTTGGCAGTAGCTACTGGTTGGCTTGCTCTATAAGCTTGTATGCTTGTTTATGCTCTATAATGCTACTAGTACATGAAATGCTACTATTTGAATTCATTTATGAAATGATCATGCTCATGCTCATGCTCATTATCTTGTATATGCTTTTGTGCAGTGTTCTCTATATGCTGTACCAATGGTACTGCCCATATATAATGAATTAATGTTAGCTAAAAACTTGAAGTGCAGTTCTCTGGTTTGAAGTGCTAGCTTTAATGTACTCTGGTTTTTGTAGTGCTCCAGGTTGTGTAGTGCTCCAGATTGTGTAGTGCTCCAGGTGGTAGTGCTCCAGGTGGTAGATGCTCCAGGTTAAGAAAGTCATTGTTGTTGTACTGCTCCAGGTTAAAAAATATGCTGAAATAGATGCTCCAGGTTTATGTTGGCTTTTGTTTGATGTATTGTAGATGGGCAAGTTTGTATGGTCGATATATGGTGGATATTTTTGCAGGGATTTCATTGAGTTGCCCATTTCTCCCGAAGCGTTGATTAACTTCCGTTTCGGTTGAGAAATGGGCACTCCTACGTAGAAAAATTAGCAAAAGTCATGCCGAATTTTTTGGTTGACTTTTGTACTAACTTGTTGCCTCTTTTTAATGAAGTGCAAATAAACATGTCGGGCAACACTTCTAAGCCCAGGAGCCAGAACGAAGAAGCGAGAGAGGCCAACAAGGACTTCTGGGAGGGCTACGAGCAGCCCCGGAAGGCCGCCGCCGAGTCGCCCGACGATGAGGAAGAGGGCCGGGACGCCGCCTCCGAGGGAGAGGGCCGGGACACTGCCTCCGAGGGAGAGGGCCGGGACGCCGCCTCCGAGGGAGAGGGCCGGGGGGCCGCCGCCGACACCGGCGACGATGACGATACCTGGGACGACGCCGCCCAGACCGGTGAAGAGACGACCGGTGAAGAGAACGCGGCCAACCGCACGGAAGGTGATAGCGGCGGCAACCCTCAGGAGGGTAAGAAGAAGAGGACGGCGAGGAGGCCAAGGAGGGATCGGAGGCCGCAAGTGCTCGCCAACGTCACCGATGCTGTCACGGTAGTCTCCGAAAGTGGCCTACCGATGGAGCCTTCGTGGGTTGCCAAAGGGTACGGCATGCAACTAGGGTGCATCGTCCGTGAAACCGTGCCGATCCTAACTCAGGACCTCAGAAGCAAGGAGAACGAGGCTATCGCCCAATCCCTCCTCCAGAAGCTTCACCAACGATACACGTTCCCGGAGCCGTTCAATAAGAAGGTGGACTCTTTAGCTCTCACAAAGATGAGCACCGCCTTGAGCAGCTGGAAGAACCGGCTGAAGAGAAAGATCGAGGCCGGTGAAAGCTGGGAGAGGATAAGTAGCAAAGACCCGTCGCTCTCCTTAGAAGACTTTAATGCATTCAAGTCTTACTTAGAGAGTGACGCTGTTAAAAAATGGACCGCCTGGGGGAAGAAAATGCGGGATTTGAACTTAGGGACCCACCATTGCGGAAGCGGCGGTTACCGAGGAAAACAGCCCACTTGGGACAAGGAGGATGCCGAGATGGTACGTCTGGGGAAAGAAAACCCCTGGCACAAAATCCAGGATGAACAGGCTAGGAACTTTGTCCGGTCCCGCTACTACTTAGACTGGAAGACGGGGGAATTTATTACGGATCACGAAGACGTGAGGGATTTCGAGAAGTACCTGGTAAGGATAGTTCTATATTATTTCGCTCATCTTATTAGGCAATGAAGCCAAATGGGCTAACCTTAAGTTCCTTTGTCTGAAGGATGAAGAGTTGACGAAGGCTGGCCCGTCGTCCCAGGGGTCGACGGAACCGTGGGACACGCCTTTCAACAGGGCGATGAACAAATACAAGGAGAGGGAGCTAGACAAGCCACCGACGTCGGGTGGCCGTGTGTCCGGCTTTGGCACAAGTATGAAGCTATCCGAGTACTACGGATCGGATGCCAAGACGAGAAAGCTGGAGAGGAGGTCATCGGCTAAGGATAAATCCGAGGTTCAGGAGCTGAAGAAGAAGGTGGAGTCACTAGAGAAGCTGGTGGCCGAAAAGCCTGTGGAGAACACGGAGATGATGAACAAGTTATTGGACGAGAAGATCCGGCAGATCATCCCCCCTGGGTTGATGGAGGGGTTAGCTGCTTGGAATGCGGGAGGTCAAGTGGGGCCGATACATGTGCCCAGCATCAGCGGCAGCAACTCAAGCTTCCACGTGTCGCCGACGGTGCCGCTCCACCCGACGCCGGCGTCGGGGCTCCACCAGACGCCGCCGCTCCACCCGACGCCGCAGCTCCAACTGGTCGCATCGACGCCCCCAACCGCCGCCCTTGTATCGACAGTAGCCGAGATCGACGCCATCAAGGAGGTAAACTCATTAGTTACTCCTTCGCGTCATCTTCTTTAACTATATATGCCTTTCGTGACTGCCATCTCACGATGCCCAACATGGCGCCCCTGACTCAGGATGAACAATGCATACTTCTGCAAACGGTGGAGCCCGGCGGCAAGTTGGTGGAAGTTGCTAGCGGCTATGTCATGGCTTCCCGCGTTATGCACGGCGCTACATTGGCGGAAGACGTGGCGAAGGTCAAGTTGGTAATGGTAGTGCCGGAGTACCGCTACGCCATCCCCCCTTTCAACCTCCGGGCACAGACGAAGGCGACGTTTTGCCCCTTGGGGATTGCACCTCATGGCTTATGAAATGGCCGAAGAACCAGATTCGTCTGGGGGGGGCTTCCACAATGTCCATTTTGCATCACTATTTTATATCATAATTTACTGTTATTCATTGATATATTTCATATTTAGAGATGATACTTATGTTATTTCACCTATTTTGCATGTTTCATGATTATTGGAGAATTACTCACCGGAGTCAGGATTCTGCTGGAAAGCACCGTCAGATACGTATTTCGAAGGTCAACAATTGACGGAAAATATACCGAAACTCTTATTTTTCCAGAACGGACAGCCAAAGTGGAGGCTGAGGAGGGCCGCCATGGGCCCCCCATAGGCCGGCGCGGGCTCCACCCTGGCCGCGCCGCCATGTGGGGAGGGGGCCCACGACCCCCTCGGCCGTCTCCCTTTCGCGTACTTCATCTCCAGAGAACCCTAAGGTGTAGGGAGGCATCGAGAATAGACACAGCCGCCTCTGCGGGGCGGAAAACACTAGAGAGAAAAGAGCTCTCCGGCGGGCAGAAATCTGCCGGGGAAATTCCCTCCCGGAGGGGGAAATCGTCGCCATCGTCACCGTCATCGAGCTGGACTTCATTGGGATCATCATCATCATCATCTCCACCGCCGACACCATCATCTCCACCGCTGCACCTCGTCACCGCTGTAACATCTAGGGTTGAATCTTGATTATTTCATAGGGGAAACTCTCCCGGTGTTGATTACTCCTTGTTATTGATGCTATTGAGTGAAACCATTGAACCAAGGTTTATGTTCAGATTGTTATTCATCATCATATCACCTCTGATCATGTTCCATATGATGTCTTGTGAGTAGTTTGGTTAGTTTTTGAGGACATGGGTGAAGTCTAAATGTTAGTAGTGAACTATGTTGAGTAATATTTAATGGTTTGATATTTAACTTGTGGTGTTATTCTTCTAGTGGTGTCATGTGAACGTCGACTACATGATACTTCACCTTTATGGGCCTAGGGAATACATCTTGTATTCGTTTGCTAATTGTGGGGTTGCCGGAGTGACAGCAACCTGAACCCCCGTTGGTATATCGATGCAGGAGGGATAGCAGGATCTCAGAGTTTAAGGTTGTGGTTAGATTTATCTTAATTACTTTCTTGTATTTACGGATGCTTGCAAGGGGTTTAATCACAAGTATGTATTAGTCCTAGGAAGGGCGGTGCATTAGCATAGGTTCACCCACACAACACTTATCAAAACAATGAAGATTAATCAACTATATGAAGCGAAAGCACTAGACTAAATTTCCGTGTGTCCTCAAGAACGTTTGGTCATCATAAGTAAACAAACCGGCTTGTCCTTTGTGCTAAAAAGGATTGGGCCACTCGCTGCAATTATTACTCTCGCATTTTACTTACTTGTATTTTACTTATCTGCTATATCAAAACCCCCTGAATATTTGTCTGTGAGCATTTACACTGAATCCTTCATCGAAACTGCTTGTCAACACCTTCTGCTCCTCGTTGGACACTCTTATTTATCGAAAGTACTACGATACACCCCTATATTTGTGGGTCATCAAGAATATTTTCTGGCGCCGTTGCCGGGGAGTGAAGCGCTATTGGTAAGTGGAAGTGGTAAGGAACACTTTTACTGTACGTGCTGTTTTTATTTCTGCCTGCTGCTATAATTCATTATGGAGAGATCTTCTCTTGAATATCTATTTGGGAAATCTGCTACTACTGCAAAGGTAGTGGATGAGGCGCCAGGTGAGGAAGTAATTCCGTATAAAATACCTATGAAAGTTATTGAACGTGTTGTGGATAACCGCTATGCAGGGGATGGAACTGTTCATCCTGGAGATCATTTACTGTTTTTACATGAATTATGCGGGTTATTCAAGTGTGCATGTATATCTATGGATGAAGTTAGGAAGAAACTATTCTCTATGTCGCTGTCTGGTAAAGCGGCGCATTGGTATAAACTGCTGAAGGATGGGCATTCTCTTGATTGGAAGGATATTGTGCCTCTATTTTATTCTAAATTCTATCCTCCAAGTGAAGTTCACAAAGACCGAAACCGCATATATAATTTCTGGCCTCATGATGGAGAGAGTATTGCCCAAGCATGGGGAGATTGAAGTCTTTAATGCTCAAATGCCCCATTCATGAGCTTCCTGGTAATATTATCACTGATAATTTCTATGCAAGACTTTTCTTTCAAGATAAAACCTTGTTGGATACTACTTGTTCTGGATCATTCACACGCAACAAAGAAGAGTTTAAATGGGACCTTCTTGATCGGATTCAGGAGAATACTGAAGGATGGGAGAACGACAAAGGTAGAGAGTCGGTATAAATTATGATTATGAATGCATTGAAACTTTTATGGATACTGATAAATTTCGTAATATGAGTGCTACATATGGTCTTGACTTTCAAGTTGTTGCAAATTTTTATAAAGCTTTTGCCTCTCATTTTGAATTTCCTAGGAAGAATTTTGATAAGTATCATGAACCTTACAAAGATAAAACTGATTCACCTATAGGTAAATGTATTGAAGCTAAAACTATTGATAGCATTCTTCCTGAAGCTTATATTGAAAAAACTCCTTTCCCTGTTAAAATGAAGGAGTATTCTGTTATAACTAGTGTGGTTAATAAAAGTGCAAAGAAACCTATAGAACCTGAGGAGCAAATAAATGTTGAACCTGCTATTGCAATAGTTAAAGATCTTGTGACTGAAAATGTAGAAGATGGTCACATCATTTTCTGTGAAGATGCTTCTAATATTGTTTCACATCCTAGTAAGTCTAGTGACGTGGGCATAACCCTTCAGGTAACCGACATTGCCCTACCCTATACAATCTAGCTGGAGGCCCGTGAAGGTACTCAATGACAAAGACGGGCCACTTGGATGGCGCGGCAGAAGATTCCTTGGCGAGCAAGACAACAAAGGAAAGTTTAGAGATAGATCTATTGTAAAATCTAGTCGTACTCGGTTAGACCTCTTGAGACCTGGCCTCCTATATAAAGGTCAGGAGAGGGGCTGCCGAGGGACACGTACAATCTTAGCAATCTTAGCCACCAAAAGTCTAGAGCTAGGTCGCCGCAGCACTTAGCCTCTCGACGAGATCTCAGCCGAACCCTTCGGCACCCCATTGTAACCCAATATTTTCATAATCAAGATCAGACAGCATGACGTAAGGGTTTTACCTCATCGAGGGCCCCGAACCTGGGTAAATCGCTCTCCCCGCTTGTCCGTGAACCGATGTCTCGTGTCAGCTTACAGGATTCCATCAACCCTAAGCCCCTATCGGAGGGCATTGCCGAGGATCACCCTCGACAATTGGCGCCGTCTGTGGGAACCCTGTCGGCACAAGATCGGTCATCGGCAGATCCAGTCATGTCATCGGCAACTTCATCGACACCGTCATCGCCAAGCCTGGGAAGCCCGATTCGCTTCGGCTCCTATGAATTCACCCCGCACAGCGACTCGTCTCGCTCGACCTTCTCAGATCTACAAGGAAACATGGAGATGACCTTCGGCAGCGTCCACTACAACGTCAACGCGGAAGGAATTCTTCGACTGCTGGAGCCACTCGCCTCTGGATCAACAGATCCAAGCGCGTCGTCATCAATCGACCTTTCGGCTGGTCTGACGGACTCAACGGACTCGCCTGTGTCATCGACCTCTCGTTCAACGTCTTCCATGTCGGTTGGATCTGACAATCCCGCATCTTCGGAGATGACCTCATACTACTGCTTGCACTGCGATGCCAGGCACGGGCTAGGTTCAAGCGACACACCGTTCATCTGCAATGCCCAGTATTCATCGGGAGAGGGCAGTGTCGACAGCATCGTCCAAGGTACCACCCGAAGAACGGCACACCACCAGGTTTATGTCGCCAATAACACGGGAAACACAAGGCACAGGGGAGACGGAGATCACACCCCTCGTTCCAGCAGACGAGCAAGTTTCGAAAACAGCGCCAGCAACAACAACAGCGATTACACCATCGCGGACGAGGAGTGGGCAGCAGCCAAGGCAGCCGTACTTAACAACACACCGCTCCCCGCAGGAACCTCGGTTGGAACCCTCAACGCTTATCGCTCTATCCTAGAGAAAAACCGCGAGCACCTATCGAAAGAGCAAGCCGCCCTCGAGAGACGCTTAACTGCTGCGGAACAATCTAGGAGAGGTTCGCCGCCTCTCGAAGCACTCAAGGGGCAGGCAAGCACCGATCAAGACTTATCCAGACTCTCGGAAGATGACGCCAGGGAAATAACGTCGAACCTGACCAAGTCTTTTATGACCACGGACACCGCGGGCATGCCACGGCCAAAAACCGTCGCAGGAGCAACCGCCAATCTCGCGGCATACCTCATCAATCAGCGCCCTGAAGGTTCCATGGCCCAAGCCCATCGAGGTGCCCTAGAAAGTCTCGCGATACTGGGGACAACCTAGGCATCCCCGGACCTGGAAGATGGTACCCGGGGTTTACGAAGGCCCACTACCCGAAGAATAAGAAGATTCGGAAGCAAGATATTGTTAAGGAAAGCTAGAGTTATAATAGGAAGCATTATTTGTAATCTTGCGGGAGGAGTTAGAAACCTTCCCGGACTCTGTAACTCGTACAATACGAATCCCTCGGCTCCGCCTCCTATATAAGGGAGAGTCGAGGGACACAGAAGGCATCGAATCATTGTTTCTCAAACCCTAGTTTTCATATTTGTCGAGTACTTTTCGGCTGAAACCTTCGAGATCTACTTGCCCTCTAGATCCAACTAAACCCTAGTCTACAATCCGTAGGCATTGACAAGTTAATACCTTGTCAATTGGCGCCGTCTGTGGGATCTAGAGGCGACAAGGAGCTGATCTCGATGGCACGTTCAAGATCGTCGACTTCATCAGTAGCAAGCAACATCATGGACAGAGGTAAACAGATCGAAACTGGTCTCGTTGATTTTATTCCTCACCCGCCCTCCCGTTTGGATGCATATGCGTATCTGGAGGAGCCCATGAAGATGACGTTTGGAAAATTCCACTTCCACGTCGAGAAAGAAGGATCGTATCGTCTCGAAGTTCCGATCTCGTCGGGATTATCGGCGGATGGTCTTGATTTCTCAAACTCAGTATCATCCGTCGAGTCAAGCGACAAGGAGATTTCGTCGCCACGCTTCATCGGCAGCAGGGCAAGTGAAAAACTCGCCAAAATCTTCAGCGACATGTCCTTCGAGTCATCGGCGGACTCCTATATAAGCGATGATTCGAGCGACACCGATAGCTTCGACTTCATCGACAAATCCATCTCTATTGGGAAGGTCTTCACCAATCTCTATGATGGTGTCACCGAACCAAGCAAAGCGAAAACTCCAAAATATCACCAAGTTTATGCCATTGGAGAAGCAAGTCGCGATCAAGAGGAAACATCAGAGGCTTTCGACGATTTGGGAAATCCCTATGTCGATCCCTCAGATCTAAGGAGAGGTTTGGGCACTAAATATGTCGGGCCCACACCACGTGCCAGAGTTCAACTTCCACAAGCAGCCTGGGATAGAGCTGCGAAAGCTTTAGATGGCTCTGAACCAATGGAGACAACTGCTACAGTCGAAGAACTGCAAGCTTATCAATATAGACTCGCCCGAGCTGGAAGAGAGTTGGAAAAACAGACAGCTGCTTTGAACAGAAGAAGGGAGGCAGCTTCCGCATCAAGCAGGCGACGAGCGGAATTAAGTCGACACTCAGAAACTTCGGGAGATAGTCACAGAGAAGCTCGGAGGAGAGCAAGATCTCGGCTGCAAAATATACCGGAAGCTGAAAGAGAAACTCTAATCCAAAACCTCGACATGTCCTTTATGTCAATCGACACGAGGGGGAATATTATCCCAAAAACACCGGAAGCAGGGTACATGGCGACACAAGCTTTCATCTTAGCGTCCAGGCCACCTCCCGGAGATCCAAGAGAAGCGTTGTACAACATGGCCATGGCAGGATGTGGAGCCATGGGAGCAGCGTTCACAGCTACACCTCCCGAAGGAACTGCAAGGCAAAATAGTCCGAGACCTACCACAGCAGTGCAAGATCCACCAAGAGCAAGTGGAGCCAGGGACACAACAACTCAGGCCAGAGTCGATAGAGCGCGACAAGAAAGAAGGGAACGTCGGCATTCACCAGAACTTGCTGAAGAGGACATGTGTGGACTTCCATGTTTCACACGACGGGTCCGAAAAACTCGAGTTCCATCAGGATTCAAGCTACCCGATAGTTTCAAAAAATTCGATGGCCTGCAAGACCCCGAGGATTGGCTGGTGGATTACCTCGAGACAGTAAAATTGATAGGTGGGACCAGAGCGACAGCCATGCAGAGCATCCAGATACATCTGAGCGGAGCCGCCAGATCATGGATAAAAAAGCTTCCCCCAGGTTCCATCGACAGCTGGGAAAGTTTCGAGGACGTGTTTATCAAGAATTTCCGGTCAACCTGCAAGAAACCTGCGACACTAGAGGAATTGAGGTCATGTCGACAAAAGCATGATGAATCAATGAGGAAGTACATCCAAAGGTGGAACATCATAAAAAACTCGGCAGAAAATATATCTGACGAAAGAGCGATAGATGCATTTGTTGCAGGAGTTCGACGAGGAGATTTCGTGGAAGACTTGGGGAGGACAAACCCAAGAACAGTATCAGCTTTAATGGAGATAGCAAACAGATGGGCAGATGGCGAAGATGCGGTACATAACAAACGACATAGGTCCCCAGAGGAAGATCGCAGTCGAAATTTTCAAAATAGACGTCGATTCCCCCGTCAATTTTCAAGTTACGATGCACCTGGCCAAATATCGGCTGGCTTTCGGGGAAACAATGGAGGAAACAGTAGGGATGACTACCAGAGAAGTAATGCACAGCAAGGCGACAATAGAGATAACAGGCAAAATAGCGGGCCAAGGTTCCAGAGACCTTTTGTGTCTCCCGAAGAGATGATGAACGGGCCATGTCAGATGCATTTCTTTCTCGATAGCAATGGAAAAAGACAGTCAGGACACTTGCAAAAGGATTGCCGAAATTTCCAGGCAATGTTAAGATGGGCAGGACATGCAAATGCTCAGGCAGCTCACAGAAATCCTCAAGGACCTAGGAGTGAGATTCACTTGCCACCTCCTCCCGCGGTCACAGACGAAAATCGACATCAGCTCAGAATAGCGGCAGCACCTGCTCCACCGCCCTACGTCGATCCTAACTCTAACGGAGCGGTCTCGATGATTCAGAAAGGCAGGCCATCCAATAGAGCTCAGAAAGTAATCTCGCGATAGGTATTTATGGCAGAGAAGATGCCACCACCAACAGTCGAGTACCTTAACTGGTCAGGGCAAGATATTGGCTTCACAATAGCTGATCATCCACAGCAAGTTCCTCGACCAGGGCAGTCAGCACTGATCTTACCAGCAGTAATTGCGGGATTCGATGTATCTCGAGTATTCATAGATGGCGGCAGCAGCCTAAACCTTATGTACGCAGATACGCTAAGGAAGATGAATATTTCCCTCGCAAATTTGAAACCAACCGACACACGTTTCCATGGCATCACACCAGAGAAGCCAAGTTACCCACTGGGGAAGATCAATCTCGACGTTCAGTTTGGAACCCGAGAAAACTACAGATAGAGAGGTTGGAATTCGGTTGTGGATTTCCCGTCTCATCATGCTTTGTTGGGGCGACCAGCATATGCCAGGTTTATGGCGGTACCACATTACACGTACTTGCTTTGGAGGTTACCTGGACCTAAGGGACCAATCACAGTCAAAGGAAGCTTCGCGCTAGCCGATAAATGCGACAAAGATTTTCATCGACTATCAGAAACTTTCGGGATGCAGGCAGAGTACGCAGCGTCAAGGCTCATGACTGATTATGATGTGCTGCCAGACGTAGGGAGGCCCAACAAGGAATCAACTTTCAATACAGCAAAAGATTCTAAGGAAGTGCAGATTCACCCGACAGATCCAAAGAAAACGACGTCCATCGCAACAAACATGGACCTCGCATAGGAAAGCACGCTCGTCGAGTTCCTCCGTGAGCACTGGAAAATCTTCGCATGGTGTCCAGCTGACATGCCAGGAGTACCCAGGGAACTTGCCGAGCACCACCTAAACTTGGATCCTATTGCGAGACCAATCAAGCAACCTTTGCGGCGTTTTTCGGAACCAAACCGCAAAGCCATGCTGTCAGAAATTGATCGACTTAGAGAAGCTGGTTTCATCAAAGAGATATCTACCGAGGCCACTTGGGTAGCTAACCCAGTAATGGTGCCGAAGAAAAACACGAAAGTCCTTCGCATGTGTGTCGACTTTACGTGCCTCAATAAACATTGTCCAAAGGATCACTTTCCCCTCCCAAGGATCGATCAGATTATCGACTCCACGGCAGGATGTGAACATCTTTCCTTCTTGGACGCATATTCTGGTTACAATCAGATCAGATTAAAAGAAACGACGAAGCTAAAACAGCGTTCATCACACCGTACGGCGTATTTTGTTACAAAACAATGCCCTTCGGGTTGAAAAACGCGGGAGCAACATATCAACGGATGATGCAGAAGTGCCTAGCAACACAGATTGGGAAAAATGTACAAGTGTACATCGACGACGTCATCATCACATCAAAAAAGGGAGCAACACTAATCGAGGACTTGAAAGAAACTTTCGACAACCTCGACAAATTTTGTCTCAAGTTGAATCCGACGAAATGTTCTTTCGGCGTCCCTGCAGGAGAACTTCTCGGATTCCTAGTCTTAGCAAGAGGGATTGAAGCAAATCCCGAAAAAATCCAAGCTATCGTAACAATGAGGAAGCCAACAAAGTTGAAGGAAATACAGCAGTTAACTGGGTGAGTCGCAGCTTTAAGCAGATTCATCGCCAGACTGGGAGAAAAGGTGCTACCATTCTACGCCCTAATCAAACAAGGAGAAAAGTTCCAGTGGAACGAAGAGGCAGATAGGGCCTTCGAGGACCTCAAACGGAAAATTTCGACACCACCAATTCTAGTGGCGCCAAAAGAGAAAGAACCGCTCCTGTTATATATTGCGGCTACACCTCAGGTGGTCAGCACGGCACTAGTTGTCGAAAGAGAAGAAGAAGGAAAACTCCATGGAGTGCAGAGGCCAGTATATTTCATCAGCGAAGTATTATCGCCTTCAAAACAGAGGTACCCGCAGTACCAAAAGCTAGCATATGGAGTATTCACAACCGCAAGAAAATTGCGTCATTATTTTTCAGCGCATCCGATAATAGTGGTCAATGAGGCGCCTTTATCCAACATACTCAATAATCCAGAAGCTACAGGCCGTGTCTCCCTTTGGGGAATAGAACTTTCTCCTCGGGACATCACGTATGAAAAAAGAAAGGCAATAAAGTCACAAATTCTACCAGACTTCATCGCAGAGTGGATGGAGTTGCAAAACACAGGACCTCCGGATTTATTGAGAACCTGGACTATGAACTTCGACGGGTCCAAAAGGTTAGAAGGAGCTGGAGCAGGGGTAATACTCATATCACCTGAAGGCGACAAATTGAAATACGTCCTGCGGATGACGTTCCCAAACGCATCTAATAATGAGGCAGAATATGAAGCCCTTATACATGGGATGAAGATGGCGAAAGCCTGTGGCGCAACTCGACTAAAAATATTTGGCGACTCACAATTGGTAGCTCAGCAAGTCATGAACCAATGTGATGCGGTCAATGACAGCATGGTGGCGTACAAAGAGATGTATAATGAGCTGGAGAAGCTGTTTGACGGATGCGAAGTAAACCATATCAGTAGGCTGAGCAATGATGAAGCCGATGTTCTCGCAAACATCGGGTCGCAGTGCCTCGCAATTCCCCCAGGTGTGTTCTGGGAAGAAATAACAGAGAGGTCCACGAAGCCGAAGAAATTAACAAAGAAGGAGAAGAGCGAGAAACCCTCGGGGGCTGCAAAAGAAGCATTGGAAGAAGAAGAAGAGGAACAAGATCTAGTATTGATGGTGCAAACCCCGTGGATGCAGGCGTACATATCATACATCCTAAGAAAAACAATACCCGACGATCCAGTTGAAGCAAGGCGAGTTATTAGGCGATCCAAAGCTTTCACGGCGGTCAAAGGGGAGTTATACAAACGCAGTATCTCGGGTGTGTTACAACGGTGCGTCACACCCGAAGAAGGAAGGATAATTCTGAAGGACGTACACGAAGGAGTATGTGGCCACCACGCGAGCAGTCGAGCTATTGCAGCCAAAGTTTTTCGAGCAGGATTCTACTGGTTGACAGCAATTGAGGACGCGAAGGAGATAGTGCGAACTTGTGACGCATGTCAGAGATTTGCCGCAAAACCTCACTCTCCGGCAGCAGAATTAATGCCAATACCCTTATCTTGGCCTTTTGCTCAATGGGGTCTCGATATGGTGGGAAAATTACACAAAGCTTCGCCAGGAGGATACGAGTACATGTTGGTTGCTGTCGATAAATTCACCAAGTGGATAGAAGCAAAGCCGATAAATTCACCAGATGCAGCATCAGCAATAAAGTTCATGAAGGGCATCATTTTTCGATTTGGAGTACCTCACAGCATCGTCACAGACAATGTCAGCAACTTTAAGTCAAAGGAGTTCAAGGCGTACTGTGCAGAGGTAGACATCAAATTGCACTTCGTGTCAGTTGCACATCCTCAAACCAATGGTCAAGTCGAGAAAGCCAATGGCATCATCTGCAATGCCATCAAGAAACGCTTGTTAGGACCACTGGAAAAAGCTCGACATACCTGGCCAGAAGAATTACCAAGTGTGTTATGGAGCATCCGAACAACACCAAATACAGCAACACAGGAGACCCCGTTTTTCCTTGTCCATGGAGCAGAGGCAGTACTGCCGATAGAAATAGAGCACGACTCCCCCAGAGTCACAGAGTATAATGAAGAAGCTTCCAGGAAAGCATTGGAAGACGACGATGCACTCGACGAAGCTCGAGACGAAGTATTATCAAGGGTAACCAAATATCAGCAGGACCTGAAAAACTACCACAGTCGACGTTTGCGACCAAGATCTTTTCAAGTTGGAGACTTAGTTTTGCGACTCAACCAAGAGCGTACTGAAAAACTCGAGTCGCCATGGCTTGGCCCCTACGTCATTACGGAAGTAATCGAAGGAGGAGCATACAGGATAAAAGACAAGAAGACAGGGGTTCCCGAGAAAAACCCCTGGAACGTGGCACAGCTCAGGCGGTTCTACGCTTAGAGTCGAAATATAGTCCTCCTCTGTAAAAATACAATGTACTGAAACACCCGCGAGTTTTCAGACGCACTCTTTTCCTTTTTCGGGGCACCGAGTGGGGCCGAGAAAGGTTTTTAATGAGGCGGGCTCGCGGTGCTGCAATATAATAAAGATAGTGGAGACATACTTCTTATTCTTCGACACGCTCGGGGGCTCAATGCCTTCAAGTCACAAAATATATACAATATAGATAAACTAGACTTACCGAAATATTTCGCCTTGGTACAAGATTACCTCGCCAAATAGAACATCGGAAGCTAACAACTGTAAATATAGCGTACTCGTCAAAATATTATTGCTTTGGTCTGAAAACCTCGCAACAAAAATATAGAACGTGACCACCAAGACACTCGGGGGCTCATGCCCATTGATAGCAAAATATATATACCTTCTCGCAATAAGAGAAAAATCTTCGAGATAACAAAATAGTACAAACTCCAGCCAAAGGCTCGGGGGCTGGACGATCAAAAATAAAAACAATACATACTTACAGAGTTGACAGCTTTACAATATAGATCATGTTTACAAAGGCGTATCAATGGTGAAACTACAGTAAGAAAAAGGAAAAACCCTCAATGGATACCTAGCACATGGTCTATGGTTACTCGTTCATTGGAAGGACGAGTACTATGCTCGGCATAGCTACCCTTCACGAAGAATTCAGCGTCCATCCGAAGAAGTTCATCCATCATATCTTCGGCTACAGGAGTCACCAGATCATCAATCTTGCCCATGTTTCTCTTTTTCTTCGACATTTTAGCCAGGCACGTGGGAACAATTTGATCCATGGGCAATTTTGGATGGCAAATCTTTATCATCATCATAGCAAATCTTGCGCCAGCAGAGAGTTGAGCCCGCACAAAGCCATGGATTCGAGGAGCATCTCGAAACTTTTCCATTAATGCAGGAAGAGTTTCTGGCATTTTGTTGCGAGGGAACATGGTTCCATAAACTAAAAACAAAGTCTTCGTACAGAAGTCAAGGAAATCACGGACCTGACCCGCGCGATCTTGGAATCTGACAATTTGACGGGTACGCTCGGGAGTAACCCAAAAGTTAGAACCATGTTGTGCAGCCAGTCTGAGCAGAGCATTGGCTCGAGCTTCAACACGTTGATCTTCGGCAGCAGTATCCAAAAATGAGCCTGGTACAGCGAATAAATTGACAAGGAAGGAAAAATAGCAAAAATAACATCCAGCATGGTTATGAACAGGAAACATACCTGTCATGTCCAGGCTGGCGTCAGTCATTAGCTGAAGCATATAATTTTCTCGAGAGGAAGCTTCGGTAGCCTCAGCAACAGCAGCATCCTTTGCAGCAATGGCTTCTCTTGCCTGTTGAAAAGCAATATTCTCTCTCTCGGATGCTTGTCGAGATTGTTCCATCATCACAAGAGTTTGTTTTTTCATAGATTGGAGTTGTTGGCGCAATTCTTGCAAATCTTGCGACAAATGTTGTCCCGAAGAACCGTCGACAAAGTTATCATTGACTAGTGTTTTCTTCGAGAAGGAGGAAGCAGGAGAAGTATCGGCAGAATGAGGATCGGCAGAGTAGTTATCAAATATCAACTGGAAAAGAAAATTCCAATATCAAAGGATTGCACAAGACAGAATTCCATTGCTCTTCAAGAAATTTACATGGATATTACAGAAGGAGTTCTTCAAAAGTACTAAGGTAATTGTCGCCAAAACTAATATGGCGACAATAGCTAAAGAAACAGGAAAAATAAAAAGAAGGGGCATTCAACTAGACCTCCGGCTTTGATGAGCTAGGAGTTGAAGATGGCTTGATCCCGAGATAGGACAGAATTTTCTTCGTGTTGGGCTTTGCCGCCTTGATCAACGATCGCCATTTTGTCTGCTCTATCTGTTCTGTGTCGCCTACTTTCGCCCAGTTGATAGTTTGTTGGCTATCAGCGACCAAGGCAACAGTGCTTTCAACAGCAATCTTCATGTTCTCCTGGCGCATCTTCAGTCCAAGATCTTCTGGTGGATTAAAGCACTTGGCAAGAGCAAGAAAAGTTGCGGGTTCCTCTTTCTTCGGGAAGAAATAGGGGAAGAGTCGCGACAACCCTGCTTTAGCTTGATCAATGCCCTCGCGTGCTTCTGTTCCATGAAACTCAAGGAACGAAATGGCGTCAAGAAGAGGATCGTTGTCGGGATCTTCAAGTTCAAATTCTTGAGATGTTTTATCTGTCAAGATAAAAACTTATTGATCAACAAACGAGTGAAGGAAAGAAAGTCGAAAGGATGTGAAGTGGTTCAGATACTTACTGACAAAGCGACGGTTTTGCGACCTTACGCGCTTAATGATCGCTTCCTCGCGAGCAGATTGTGCGGCTATATGCTCGCTCAGCGAAGTCTCGGCATCGTGAAGTCTCTTCCTAAGATCTTCGACACCAGCAGCATCGGCCTTGGCCTTGTCAGCCTCTGCTCTAGCTTGGATAGCATCTGATTCGGCCTTCTTACGAGCCTCTTCACTTTGCTCTAATTTTTGAGCAAGTGTATTGGCACGTTCGTTGACCTCCGCCAGTTTTTCTGCCAAGAAAGTTAAATTTAGTTAAAAACATCGACAACAAAGGAGTAAGAAGGCAAGGGCAAAAAGAAGCAGCAAGGCATTACCTTCAGTCTTACTCGCATACTCACGATACCCAATGAATTGGGCACCGATACGAATAAGCTCTTTGATCATAGGCTGTCAAAGAAGGATAAAGAAAGAAAATGTCGGTATGGGAAAAATATGATGGCATAAAGAAGCAAACAGAGGAAATATAGACAGTGACAAGAAAATTAAGAACTTACATCATCCAAGAGAGGGTTAGAAGAGTTACTCAATTGGAGAGTAGGCTCCGGGATTGTTTCAACCCTTGCCCTTTTCGGTGAAGGGACAAGGGGGCTTGAAGGAGGAGTAGAAGCGCCGAAGTTTTGTTGAGGAGGCGAGGATTCCTCTCCTTCAACTGGCGTCTCCGAAACAACTAGAGTATGTGACGTACTCGTTCGAGCAGCCACATCAAAAGCTGGTACTTCTTCCTCATCATCACTGCGATTAAATGTTGGCAGCATAAAAAGCAAGATAGAGAAAAATCTTCGAGTACAAAAATAAAAAAAGAGGTGCTGATACGTCTCCGACATATCGATAATTTCTTATGTTCCATGCCACATTATTGATGATATCTACATGTTTTATGCACACTTTATGTCATATTCGTGCATTTTCTGGAACTAACCTATTAACAAGATGCCGAAGTGCCAGTTGCTGTTTTTGGTTTCAGAAATCCTAGTAAGGAAATATTCTCGGAATTGGACGAAATCAACGCCCAGGGTCCTATTTTGCCACGAAGCTTCCAGAAGACCGAAGAGGAGACGAAGTGGGGCCACGAGGTGGCCACACCCAAGGGCGGCGCGGCCCCCCTTGGCCGCGCGGCCCTGTGGTGTGGGCCCCGACCTGCCCTTCCGCCTACTTAAAGCCTCCGTCGCGAAACCCCCAACCGAGAGCCACGATACGGAAAACCTTCCAGAGACGCCGCCGCCGCCGATCCCATCTCGGGGGATCCAGGATCCTCCGGCACCCTGCCGGAGAGGGGATTCATCTCCCCGAGGACTCTACGCCGCCATGGTCGCCTCCGAGTGATGTGTGAGTAGTCTACCCGGACTATGGGTCCATAGCAGTAGCTAGATGGTTGTCTTCTCCCCATTGTGCTTCATTGTCGGATCTTGTGAGCTGCCTAACATGATCAAGATCATCTATCCGTAATTCTATATGTTGCGTTTGTTGGGATCCGATGAATAGAGAATACTTGTTATGTTGATTATCAAAGTTATGTCTATGTGTTGTTTATGATCTTGCATGCTCTCCGTTACTAGTAGATGCTCTGGCCAAGTAGATGCTTGTAACTCCAAGAGGGAGTATTTATGCTCGATAGTGGGTTCATGCCTCCATTGATATCTGGGACAGTGACAGAAAGTTCTAAGGTTGTGGATGTGCTGTTGCCACTAGGGATAAAACATTGGTGCTATGTTCGAGGATATAGTCACTGATTACATTACGCGCAATACTTAATGCAATTGTCTGTTGTTAGCAACTTAATACTGGAGGGGGTTCGGATGATAACCTGAAGGTGGACTTTTTAGGCATAGATGCATGCTGGATAGCGGTCTATGTACTTTGTCGTAATGCCCAATTAAATCTCACTATACTCATCATGATATGTATGTGCATGGTCATGCCCTCTTTATTTGTCAATTGCCCAACTGTAATTTGTTCACCCAACATGCTGTTTATCTTATGGGAGAGACGCCTCTAGTGAACTGTGGACCCCGGTCCAATTCTCTATACTGAAATACAATCTACTGCAATACTTGTTCTACTGTTTTCTGCAAACAATCATCTTCCACACAATACGGTTAATCCTTTGTTACATCAAGCCGGTGAGATTGACAACCTCACTGTTTCGTTGGGGCAAAGTACTTTGGTTGTGTTGTGCAGGTTCCACGTTGGCGCCGGAATCCCTGGTGTTGCGCCGCACTACATCCCGCCGCCATCAACCTTCAACGTGCTTCTTGGCTCCTTCTGGTTCGATAAACCTTGGTTTCTTTCTGAGGGAAAACTTGCTACTGTGCGCATCATACCTTCCTCTTGGGGTTCCCAACGAACGTGTGAGTTACACGCCATCAAGCTCTTTTTCTGGCGCCGTTGCCGGGGAGATCAAGACACGCTGCAAGGGGAGTCTCCACTTCCCAATCTCTTTACTTTGTTTTTGTCTTGCTTAGTTTTATTTACTACTTTGTTTGCTGCACTAAATCAAAATACAAAAAAATTAGTTGCTAGTTTTACTTTATTTGCTATCTTGTTTGCTATATCAAAAACACAAAAAAATAGTTACTTGCATTTACTTTATCTAGTTTGCTTTATTTACTACTGCTAAAATGAGTAATCCTGAAGTTGAAGTTCGTACGTTTAAGCAACGAGGGGGAGAATGTTTAAGAGATGCTTGGTATAGAATTAGTGATGCCCATAATAGGTGCACTAAGAAACACTCCACCACTATCTTACTCAGGAATTTTTATGTTGGTATCTCTAGCTGGAATAGGTATGTTCTTGATAGTCTCGCAAAAGGTAACTTCCTAAGTACTCCTGCATTAGAAGCTAGTTGCATTATTGAGAGTCTATTTGGAATACCTCCTGTTGATGAAGTTAAAACTGAAATCTCTCTTGAAGATGTTATGAAAAAATTGGAAACCATAGAGAAAATTTTTCCAAGTATTGAAGCTAAATTGGAAATGTTACTTGATAAAACTGATGAACTTGATAAATCCTTAGGAGGAATTGATGAAAGAATTAGTGTCCTAGGAACTTGTGTTGTCCATGACGATCAAAGCAATAGGATTGACGAACTTGAAAAAGCTATGGGAACCTTGGGTTCAACATTTTCTTCTCTTAAATATAAGGAGAAAGCTTATGTGGGTAAGGAGCAAAAGTTTATGTATGTCTCTAAAGTGCCTAAACCAAAGAAGTATTATTATAGGCCTAAAATTGACAAAGCCCTTAGTGCCACTACGGATGGGGGAGCTCATAATAACGACACACCTTCTCTTGATAATACTTGATACACACTTTCTGCGCCTAGCTGAAAGGCGTTAAAGAAAAGCGCTTATGGGAGACAACCCATGGTTTTTACCTACAGTACTTTGTTTTTATTTTGTGTATTGGAAGTTGTTTACTACTGTAGAAACCTCTCCTTATCTTAGTTTAGTGTTTTGTTGTGCCAAGTAAAGTCGTTGATAGAAAAGTTCATACTAGATTTGGATTACTGCACAGAAACAGATTTCTTTGCTGTCACGAATCTGGGCTGTTTTCTCTGTAGGTAACTCACAAAATTATGCCAATTTACGTGAGTAATCCTCAGATATGTACGCAACTTTCATTCAATTTGAGCATTTTCATTCGAGCAAGTCTGGTGCCTCGATAAAATTCGTCAATACGAACTGTTCTGTTTTGACAGATTCTGCCTTTTATTTCGCATTGCCTCTTTTGCTATGTTGGATGAATTTCTTTGATCCATTAATATCCAGTAGCTTTATGCAATGTCCAGAAGTGTTAAGAATGATTGTGTCACCTCTGAACATGTTAATTTTTATTGTCGCTAACCCTCTAATGAGTTGTTCTAAGTTTGGTGTGGAGGAAGTTTTCAAGGATCAAGAGAGGAGTATGATGCAACATGATCAAGGAGAGTGAAAGCTCTAAGCTTGGGGATGCCCCGGTGGTTCACCCCTGCATATTCTAAGAAGACTCAAGCGTCTAAGCTTGGGGATGCCCAAGGCATCCCCTTCTTCATCGACAACATTATCAGGTTCCTCCCCTGAAACTATATTTTTATTCCATCACATCTTATGTGCTTTGCTTGGAGCGTCGGTTTGTTTTTGTTTTTTGTTTTGTTTGAATAAAATGGATCCTAGCATTCACTTTATGGGAGAGAGACACGCTCCGCTGTAGCATATGGACAAGTATGTCCTTAGTTTCTACTCATAGTATTCATGGCGAAGTTTCTTCTTCGTTAAATTGTTATATGGTTGGAATTGGAAAATGATACATGTAGTAATTTGCTATAATGTCTTGGGTAATGTGATACTTGGCAATTGTTGTGCTCATGTTTAAGCTCTTGCATCATATGCTTTGCACCCATTAATGAAGAAATACATAGAGCATGCTAAAATTTGGTTTGCATATTTGGTTTCTCTAAGGTCTAGATAATTTCTAGTATTGAGTTTGAACAACAAGGAAGACGGTGTAGAGTCTTATAATGTTTTCAATATGTCTTTTATGTGAGTTTTGCTGCACCGGTTCATCCTTGTGTTTGTTTCAAATAAGCCTTGCTAGCCTAAACCTTGTATCGAGAGGGAATACTTCTCATGCATCCAAAATACTTGAGCCAACCACTATGCCATTTGTGTCCACCATACTTACCTACTACATGGTATTTTCCGCCATTCCAAAGTAAATTGCTTGAGTGCTACCTTTAAAATTCCATCATTCACCTTTGCAATATATAGCTCATGGGACAAATAGCTTAAAAACTATTATGGTATTGAATATGTAATTATGCACTTTATCTCTTATTAAGTTGCTTGTTGTGCGATAACCATGTTCACTGGGGACGCCATCAACTACTCTTTGTTGAATTTCATGTGAGTTGCTATGCATGTTTGTCTTGTCTGAAGTAAGAGCGATCTACCACCTTATGGTTAAGCATGCATATTGTTAGAGAAGAACATTGGGCCGCTAACTAAAGCCATGATCCATGGTGGAAGTTTCAGTTTTGGACATATATCCTCAATCTCATATGAGAAAATTATTAATTGTTGTTACATGCTTATGCATAAAAGAGGAGTCCATTATCTGTTGTCTATGTTGTCCCGGTATGGATGTCTAAGTTGAGAATAATCAATAGCAAGAAATCCAATGCGAGCTTTCTCCTTAGACCTTTGTACAGGCGGCATAGAGGTACCCCTTTGTGACACTTGGTTAAAACATGTGCATTGTGATGATCCGGTAGTCCAAGCTAATTAGGACAAGGTGCGGGCACTATTAGTATACTATGCATGAGGCTTGCAACTTGTAAGATATAATTTACATGATACATATGCTTTATTACTACCGTTGACAAAATTGTTTCATGTTTTCAAAATCAAAGCTCTAGCACAAATATAGCAATCGATGCTTTTCCTCTATGGAGGACAATTCTTTTACTTTCATTGTTGAGTCAGTTCACCTATTTCTCTCCACCTCAAGAAGCAAACACTTGTGTGAACTGTGCATTGATTCCTACATACTTGCTTATTGCACTTATTATATTACTCTATGTTGACAATATCCATGAGATATACATGTTATAAGTTGAAAGCAACCGCTGAAACTTAATCTTCCTTTGTGTTGCTTCAATACCTTTACTTTGAATTATTGCTTTATGAGTTAACTCTTATGCAAGACTTATTGATGCTTGTCTTGAAGTGCTATTCATGAAAAGTCTTTGCTTTATGATTCACTTGTTTACTCATGTCATATACATTGTTTTGATCGCTGCATTCACTACATATGCTTTACAAATAGTATGATCAAGGTTATGATGGCATGTCACTCCAGAAATTATCTTTGTTATCGTTTTACCTGCTCGGGACGAGCAGAACTAAGCTTGGGGATGCTGATACGTCTCCGACGTATCGATAATTTCTTATGTTCCATGCCACATTATTGATGATATCTACATGTTTTATGCACACTTTATGTCATATTCGTGCATTTTCTGGAACTAACCTATTAACAAGATGCCGAAGTGCCTGTTGTTTTCTTTTTTGGTTTCAGAAATCCTAGTAAGGAAATATTCTCGGAATTGGACGAAATCAACGCCCAGGGTCCTATTTTGCCACGAAGCTTCCGAAGACCGAAGAGGAGACGAAGTGGGGCCACGAGGTGGCCACACCCTAGGCGGCGCGCCCCCTTGGCCGCGGCCCTATGATGTGGGCCCCGTGTCGCCCCCGACCTGCCCTTCCGCCTACTTAAAGCCTCCGTCGCAAAACCCCCAGTACCGAGAGCCACGATACGGAAAACCTTCCGAGACGCCGCCGCCGCCGATCCCATCTCGGGGATCCAGGAGATCGCCTCCGGCATCCTGCCGGAGAGGGGATTCATCTCCGGAGGACTCTACACCGCCATGGTCGCCTCGAGTGATGTGAGTAGTCTACCCCTGGACTATGGGTCCATAGCAGTAGCTAGATGGTTGTCTTCTCCCCATTGTGCTTCATTGTCGGATCTTGTGAGCTGCCTAACATGATCAAGATCATCTATCTGTAATTCTATATGTTGCGTTTGTTGGGATCCGATGAATAGAGAATACTTGTTATGTTGATTATCAAAGTTATGTCTATGTGTTATTTATGATCTTGCATGCTCTCCGTTACTAGTAGATGCTCTGGCCAAGTAGATGCTTGTAACTCCAAGAGGGAGTATTTATGCTCGATAGTGGGTTCATGCCTCCATTGATATCTGGGACAGTGACAGAAAGTTCTAAGGTTGTGGATGTGTTGCCACTAGGGATAAAACATTGGTGCTATGTTCGAGGATATAGTCACTGATTACATTACGCGCAATACTTAATGCAATTGTCTGTTGTTAGCAACTTAATACTGGAGGGGGTTCGGATGATAACCTGAAGGTGGACTTTTTAGGCATAGATGCATGCTAGATAGCGGTCTATGTACTTTGTCGTAATGCCCAATTAAATCTCACTATACTCATCATGATATGTATGTGCATGGTCATGCCCTCTTTATTTGTCAATTGCCCAACTGTAATTTGTTCACCCAACATGCTGTTTATCTTATGGGAGAGACACCTCTAGTGAACTGTGGACCCCGGTCCAATTCTCTATACTAAATACAATCTACTGCAATACTTGTTCTACTGTTTTCTGCAAACAATCATCTTCCACACAATACGGTTAATCCTTTGTTACAGCAAGCCGGTGAGATTGACAACCTCACTGTTTCGTTGGGGCAAAGTACTTTGGTTGTGTTGTGCAGGTTCCACGTTGGCGCCGGAATCCCTGGTGTTGCGCCGCACTACATCCCGCCATCAACCTTCAACGTGCTTCTTGGCTCCTCCTGGTTCGATAAACCTTGGTTTCTTTCTGAGGGAAAACTTGCTGCCGCATCATACCTTCCTCTTGGGGTTCCCAACGAACGTGTGAGTTACACGCCATCAGTGACTTACGAACTGATGAGGGCCTCAAGGTATGGATCATAAGCTGCCTTCTGATGTGAAGGAACAGCTTCTTCGGCTTTGGAGGTGCCGGAATCTTCGACATCACTCCTTTTCCTTTTGTTCTTTGGAGAAACAGCAGGAGGAGGAGATTGTGCTGACGCAGTACCTTCAGAGGCAGCCTCCTTTTCATAAGATCCCGCAGATTTTCGAGAATCTGCGGGTTCATTCACAAAAGAGGGGGCATCTTGGTTGTCGTCGGTGACAACGGCCCTTTCCTCGACTTCTCCACCCTCAGGAAGGGGAGGAAGCGAGATAAGATTTGGATGGTTCTATATAAAAACAGGGGAAGATGTCAAAAAAGGAGTTACAAAAAGATAGCAAGACAATAACAAATCAATCGACAAAGTTTACCTTGGGAAGCGCATTGGTGGCGCTGTACGGTTTTACACGACAAGAAGAAGGGACAGAATCTTTTTTGCTGAGAGAAGAGATTTTTCGGACAAGCTTTTCTAAATCCTTGACCTCCAAATCCACCGACAACCGATCTGCGTCCTCGTCGCCAGCATACTTCCAGAGAGGGTTTTTGCGAGCCTGAAGAGGCTGCACTCTGGTTCTAAGAAAATACGCTGTGATTTGGATGCCTGACAATTCTTTGCCGCGAGTATTTTGCAACTCATGGATGCGAGACATCAAGGCCTCTGTCGATGTTTTTTCTTCCTCGGTAGCCTCCGCATCCCAGGAGCGGCGGCGAAGGATTTTTTCGGCACCATCGAAAGGAGGGATGTTGTCTTCAGCGCATCCATGGTTCTCCTCCTGGATGTACAACCACTTCTTGCGCCACCCTTGAACTGAGTCAGGGAGTTTGACGTCGAAGTAATCGACTGTGGGGCGAACAGAAATAACAACGCCGCCTATATTATAGGCGACATTGGGAGAACCATTGCGGCGACAAAAGAAAATGCGCTTCCATAGCGCCCAGTTAGGCTGGACGCCAAGGAAGGCCTCACAGAGGGTGATGAAAATGGAGATATGGAGGATTGAGTTGGGCGTGAGGTGATGAAGTTGAAGACCATAAACAAAAAGCAATCCACGGAGAAAAGGATGAATGGGGGCGGAAAGACCGCGGATGAGATGGTCGACGAAACTTACCCGATACCCCATTGGAGGGGTTGGGTAGCTTTCTTCACTAGGGAAGCACAGCGCTTTGGGCTTCTTGCTAATCCCTAGCTTCTTCAAGAGATTGATGTCCTGAGAGGAAATTTTGGACCTTTCCCACTCCGCGCTTCCCAGATCTACGGCAGCCATTGACGATTCAGGCGTGCTGCGCTTGATCAACCGACGCGGTGGCATCAACAATGGCGCAGGAATGCAGCTTGGAGAAGATGAGCTCAGGGAGTTGTGGGGCGCAGGAGGAAGTTTTGCAGAGGAGAGCAGGAGAACGGCGCGAGCGGAAGTGCTCGAGGAAGAAGAAGGAGATCTTATATAGAGGTGCGGCGAAGCGGCGGACCGTTGGATGGAAAAAATGTGTGACAGATGATAACCACGTGGAAACAAGGGTAAAAAAGTATTTTAACACTGGAGAAGTTACGGTACGTGCGCCAGGAAAAGCGGAGGACGTGTGTCCCCCACCTACACGACGTGTCAAGATAATGGATAATTTGGGCCCGCAAGGCAGTGGGAGAAAACTTCTCGCCATTTTCGGATTTGCAATCGTGGCTATCGTCAGCAATAACGTCACCTTGTCAGAGAGAAAAATTCGACTCAACAGCGGCATAAAAAGGCGACATGAAAAAATATCGGAGAGCCTTTGATCAAATACAAGTTTTTGATCAAATGCTCGGGGGCTACTTTGGAAAAATGAAAAGATCAAGAAAGACAAAATAGAAATGGCATGAGCCTATGATCAAATACAAATATTTGTTCATAGCCTCGGGGACTACTCCCATCGGGAGCGCTGTTCGCGCACCCGAGAAATTATAAAACTTCGGGAGAGAAAGAAAATATAGCGGCATAAGGCGTGGAGCCTACAACCAAGGAAAGTCCTTGGCTGTAGCCTCGGGGGCTACACCCATCGGGAACGTTGTTCGCGTGCCCGATGAAATTATAAATAAAAAGAGAGAGAGAGAAAGAAAGAATGAAAAGAAGAAAGATAGAAGGGCAAAAGAGTATATTTCGAGTTATAAATAACTCTGCATATACTCCCATCGGGAGAACAATATAAGTCATCTTTGACTCAATAAAATGTGCCATTCCAACAGCCGAATAAGCACTCGACAATATATTCTCAGAACGCCAAAGTTGCGATCAATTTCTGAATGCCGCAAAACTTTGCGAAGATAAGACCCCAGATCCGTTCTGTGAGGCGTGGCACCGTCTCTGACGTCGGTTTGCTACTTTTATCCATATCAAAAGATACGAAGAAAAATCCTAACGGACGCGTTAGGTACCCGATAAATATAACTGGGACTCGACAGAATGGTAAGACCTTAAGCGGCACCTGTCGAAGTTTACACCAGTATCCCGAGATCATGTCCAGGGATGTGATTTTGAAGTAGGTTTTTGCGGATTGCCACTAGAGCAGTTAACTAGTACCTGATCCGTCAGATGAACTAGCCCCAACTACCATTATTCCTGCACAATATAGAAATTTATGTGAAGAAATATAGAAAGGTTTTGAATTGTCGAGTAAAAATAAACAGTGGAGATTTTCCCTGACTCTGCGATTCAAGCAAAATCTCGGGGGCTACTGACATAGGCATCCCCAATGGGCCTGCCGATGATGGTACCCGGGGTTTACTGAAGGCCCACTACCCGAAGAATAAGAAGATTCGGAAGCCCAAGATATTGTTAAGGAAAGCTAGAGTTGTAATAGGAAGCATTATTTGTAATCTTGCGGGAGGAGTTAGAAACCTTCCCGGACTCTGTAACTCGTACAATACGAATCCCTCGGCTCCGCCTCCTATATAAGGGGAGTCGAGGGACAAGAAGGGATCGAATCATTGTTTCTCAAACCCTAGTTTTCATATTCGTCAAGTACTTTTCGGCTGAAACCTTCGAGATCTACTTGCCCTCTACATCCAACTAAACCCTAGTCTACAATCCGTAGGCATTGACAAGTTAATACCTTGTCAACTTGGTCCTACGGAAGGAAAAGACCACGCTACAGGCCAGTGGCTCAAAGCACCATGCGAGAGATGCTCGAGATGAAATCACTCAGAGCAGAATCGACAAAGCAAGGCGACGACGCGCCGCTAGGGAGGAATATGACAGTGATTCTTCAGACGAAAGCCGGGAGAACGATGGCGAGCTGAGGGGGGCCGATTGTTTAAGCTACAAAATCCGCGAGGCGATGCCCCCCAGAAAATTCAAACCTACTCCTACTGACGCCGCCAAATATGATGGACAGCAGGAGCCGAGGTCCTGGATAGACGACTACTTGCAGACTGTGATCTGCACAAAGGAAATCAGATAGCTGCAATGCAATGCTTGCAGCTTTACCTGAAGGACTCAGCACGAGCTTGGTTAAGAGGTCTGCCGAAGGGTTCCATTAAATCATGGGACGACCTAGTAGACGCTTTTGTTGCCAATTTCCAAGCAACATACAAAAGGCCCGTCGGGATCGAGGAATTACGGCATTGCCAGCAAAAGCAGAAGGAATCGATGCGTGCATACATCGGGAGATTCACCAAGCTCTTAAACGCTGCCGAAGACGTTTCTGTCGACAGAGCAATCGATGCCTTCAGCGACGGCATCCGACGTGAAAGCTACATAGAGGAACTCGGGCGTAAAAAACCAAAAACAATAACCAAGTTAATGGAAATCGCCAACAGCTGGGCTGATGGCGAGGACAACGTACGAAGGCCACGACAGCGCAGTGATGACGAAGATGACGACCAGCCGAAGCATGATTCGGGTGGACGAAGGGATCGTCACAAGAAAAGGAAAAACCGCAGCTACGACGACAATAACCTGGTAGCCGCAGGATACTCTGATCGGCAGGACGATCGAGATGACGACAGACGAGACGATCGGCAGGATGGTAACCGGAATAATTCTGGAAACCGCGGCAACTACAAACCGCGACCACAGAGGACTCCCGAGCTACCCTTCGCCGAGCAGATCAACGCTCCTTGCTACTTGCACTCGTACATTGATTCCAAGGACAACAAAACAAAGTCAAGCCACCTGCTCAGAGATTGTAGGCAGTTCCTTGACATGGAGAAACTCATCCGGCAGAAGCAACAGCAACCACCACCTCCACCACCACCACCACCCCAGCACCAGGTCCAGCAGGCTCAGCCTCATCAACCCAATGAGGCGTTTCCACCACCACGTGGGCAGATGAGCATGATCCACATGACATGTGTCTCGAGAAGAGAAATGAAGAAGCTCACCCAAGAAATTAATCTGGCAGAAAGTATCATGGCGAACATCCCCGAGTATGTCGAGTGGTCCTCTCAGAACATCACGTTCAGTCGAGCAGATCACCCGATGACCATACCAAAACCAGGACACGCTGCCTTAGTAGTCGAGGCACAAATCGGGGGGTTCAAGATGAGCAAAGTCTTCATGGATGGTGGAAGCGGGCTAAACCTGATATTCGTCGACACAATCAAAAGTATGGGGATCACCATGAGGATGCTAGAAGAAACAGACACTTGCTTCCATGGGATTCTCCCAACTTCACCGGCGTACTCTCTTGGCAAAGTTTACCTGAATGTCGTCTTTGGCAAAACCGACAACTTCAGGAAGGAAAAGATCGAGTTTGAAGTAGTGAACTGGGAATCACAGTATCACGCTATACTCGGGAGACCAGCTTATGCCAAGTTCATGGATGTACCGCACTACGCATACCTCAAGCTGAAAATGCATGGGAACAACGGGACAAACATCATGGTCTATGGAAGTTTTTCACGCTCGGACAATTGTGACCGCGACTTTCAGAGGATTGCTGCGAAGTTTGGGTTAAAACAAGAAATTGTCGATCCTCCGCCCAAGCTATCGATACGTGAAATTAAGGAGGAGAAACATGTCAGGGAAACCAAGAAGAAGCCAGCCGACCTTGCTCCAGAAGCTTCGGCAGCAAAAATTTCGGCAGATGATGGCACAGCAGTCTTAGGAGACAGCAAGACATTGGCATCGCTGTCGAGACCCCCACTGCAATCAACGACGCTTCGAAAACCGCTAACGTGGTAGACAAGCCAGAAGATAAGAAGAACCTTTTCCTTGCTTAGAATAGTCGAATAATGTTTAGCTCTCCCTTTTATTTTCAGCAGGGCTCCCCCTTTTTTCGCCCTTTAGTCCCGTGTTTACCTTATTAATGAGAACTTCAGTTTTGATTCCTTGATAAGCATTGCAGTAATTCGGAGCACCTAATCCGCATCATCGTAACCTTTGCTTACACCCCTCGGTGAACGATGGTGCAATGTAGTACGCGGCAAAAGATTGTGCTCCGAAAAAGCCTCTACGAGTGCTAAAGGATGCAAAAATAAACAAGGATGATGATCTTTCCCTCTGCTATAGATGCCTCTACGAGCGCCGTAAATAGCAAGAGTCTGGAAATATACAACCCACGTTCGATATTTTACTTATGGAAATATCAAAGAACAACGGGCTCATCGGCAGAGTTAATGCTCCCGATATATTCGGGAGCTGCTGTCAGAACATACATCGGTTGAAAGCAAAGTTGCGCATACAACGGGTTTAGCAAGACCTGCAACACGAGCTGATCACTCAAACAATTTGCTGACCAACAAGAACACATACGTTCAAACGGGCAATTAAGATTTGCTCCTTCAAAATTTGCCAACGGCATTGACACGGTAAAAGTACATATACATGTATCTACCGAACAAAAAGTTTCAACTATACAATCCAAACGCTTGGATAAAGTAGCCTATTTACAATAAAAACTTAACCCTGAATTACTCTTGCGGAGTTTCTCGTTCTTCAGGTACCTTCGAATCCTCTTCAAGCTTGTCAACAATTATATTGGCGGGTAGCACTACCTTCGGGTACAGCGTCTTCAAATCACCAACTGCGTTGGCGATAGACAGCAAATTCGCCGAAGGATACCGTGCAAGGACAAGGGCAAGTGTAAACCTGGCCCCTGCAAAAACCTGAGCTCGCACCAAGTCTCGAATTTTCTTGGTGTTCCCAAATTCAGACATCAGAGTCAACAGCGTAGGAGGGACCGCGTTCAAGGGGAACATCGTCTTCCAAATTACCCTCAGGGCTTTGTAGCACTTGTCGAAGAAATGATGGACCTGTTGGACCCGATCTTGGAATTGCACGACAGCCGAAGCTTTCGAGTGCTCCCTCCAGAAAATTTCTTCGGCTGATGACAGTTGAGTCAATGCGTTCACGCGCTCGTGAATTCGCTTGTTCTCTTCAGCACGGTTCAGGGCTATGACTAGCAAAGGAATTAATGGAAAGATCAGACAATATGTTCGACAAAGAATAATAAGCACAAGGACCAAGAAAACTTACAGTTCAAACTTTCAGTGGCCTTATGCAGTTCAGTAAGAGCATAGCGCTCTACGTCGGCTGCAATTTCGCCCTTCTTCCTGACAATGGCAGCCAAGGCATAGGTACTGCGCAGATCCTTTTCCATCTGCGCAATCCGATCCTTCATGCGTTGGATCCGATCCCCTTCAGAAAGAGCACCCGAAGAATCATCGACAAATGCAGGCACTGGGAAAATCTGCAAAGAACAGCGTCAAAGGTATGACGGGTTGCATTGCTTCAGCATCAGAAATAACCTCCCATCGGGAGAATGCAAGCATAAAAGTCATAGCAAGGGTACACTAGCAAACATTGCTAGTACGGAATTTATTACAATCACAAGGTTTGTGACAGAACAATGTTTCACATCAATTCAAAATGAAGTTTGTTACAACAATCAAGGGGCTTGAGTCTGGGTCGATAAACTTGGGCCAGCCGATGTTTTCTTTGATGAAACCAGTTCAAGGAGCTGACGCGCACATGTAAGAGCTGACGTTTTGAAGGCGCTTAAATCAATGAACTGCCCATCTTGATCTTTCGGAAGCTCCCTAGACATCTTCTCAATGTCGGCCTTGAAGCCATGACCCATCATAAGTTGGAAGGCTAGAAGTGCACCATAAGTACGTGAAATACGTTTGAATACCTCTATAACTTCCTTGGTGTCGACTGCGAAAGCATCAATCTGCTGCCCCGGAGTTTTATCTTGATTAATCTTGGGGAAGATCATCGAGTGCATCCGCGCCATGGCACCTTTACCCTTTTCAAGAAGCTCCCGTGTAAGCTGGTGTGCGGCAAGAGTCATCGACACACTGTTTGCCGGAGAGTTGTTCGGGACCTTATCCAAGGCATTGGCAGGGATGTCAGCAGCTTCTGCAAGAGAATGAAATGGGGAAAATCACTATCAGAGGCTTGAATTTTCAGTGTAATAATCGACAGGGAAGCATAAAAAGGATTACCAAGCAAAGCTAAGGAAGACTGGCGAAGAAGTTCATCCCTCTCAGTCACCCGAGCGCAACCAGCCTGGACGCCTCCTCTTCCTTCAGCCTCTCCTTCAGCTTGTTGAGCACCTCCTTCAGGGAGTCGACCTCTTGGCGAGCAGCAGCGGCTATTTTGTTTGCACCTTCCAACTTTAAGGAAGAAGAGTTAACTTCCTTTTGCAGCCGAACCTTGTCCACTTCCAGAGAAGTAAACTGGGAGGCGAAGGCCTCCAAGGAAGATATAACGCCTCGCAGATCCTTAAGGAAAGGAGAAAATAGATGTTTGACGAAGAATCATTAATCAAGGCATATTCAGGAAAGATAGTGGTACGATCGAGAAAGAGTTACAGTTTTTCCTGAAGGAGGAGTTGCGGCGGCGACAGTCGAAGGAATGTCCTTCCCCTTAGAAAGGGAGGAGGCAGTTGATATCTTAGCCGCGGGGATTGCAGTAGGAGCCGAAGCTTCGGAAGCTGCGACGTCTAGCAGAGGAGCGTCAGATTTGGCCTTCTTAGGCGGGGGCTCAATGAGACCTTCGTCACTGCGAAAGGAAATGGTTAGCTAAAATAATGAGAGGAATACGAATGATGAAAGCAGAATACGAGCTCTAAGAAAAAGGCACTTACAGGTCGAAGAGATCGCCTTCATCGGCAAAACCGTCGGTTGACCTCTTCACAGGCGGAGCTCTGACCTCCTTCACAACTGCATTAATAAAGGCATCATGATCAGCGTCGTCATCACGCCCTGATTCCGCTGTGTCGCAAGTATCATTGACTGGGGGAGGAGGATCGGCAAAGATAGCTTCAGAATCTATCGGATCATCATGTTCGGCAGCATGAAAATCGACAGGAGTTGAGGAACCTCTTCCTTCGGAGGTGTCGTTTGGTAAATCATGCAAGGAAATTATCGAAATCTGTCAAATAAAGGAGTAAATAAGAACAATAGTAGTTGTACCAGCAGAGTAGAATAGAATAATATGGATATGAGAAGAAAAATTTACCTCTGTCAACGGATGATCGGCATCAAGGGGAGTATAAGAAGATATCAATGGGATCGAGTCTTCCTGGATGAAGAGGGTGAGGCGACGAACTTCATCAAGTAGCTCCTTTTCTGATAGTTCGGCGATGTTTATCATGGTTTCATCTTTTGGACCTGAATACTGATGGCGTGTAACACACACGTTCGTTGGGAACCCCAAGAGGAAGGTATGATGCACACAGTAGCAATTTTTCCCTCAGAAAGAAACCAAGGTTTATCGAACCAGGAGGAGCCAAGAAGCACGTTGAAGGTTGTTGGTGGCGGGATGTAGTGCGGCGCAACACCAGGGATTCCGGCGCCAACGTGGAACCCGCACAACACAACCAAAGTACTTTGCCCCAACGAAACAGTGAGGTTGTCAATCTCACCGGCTTGCTGTAACAAAGGATTAGATGTATAGTGTGGATGATGATTGTTTGCAGAAAATAGTAAAGAACAAATATTGCAGTAGATTGTATTCGATGTAAAAGAATAGGACCGGGGTCCACAGTTCACTAGAGGTGTCTCTCCCATAAGATAAATAGCATGTTGGGTGAACAAATTACAGTCGGGCAATTGACAAATAGAGAGGGCATGACAATGCACATACATGATATGATAAGTATAGTGAGATTTAATTGGGCATTACGACAAAGTACATAGACCGCTATCCAGCATGCATCTATGCCTAAAAAGTCCACCTTCAGGTTATCATCCGAACCCCTTCCAGTATTAAGTTGCAAACAACAGACAATTGCATTAAGTATGGTGCGTAATGTAATCAATAACTACATCCTCGGACATAGCATCAATGTTTTATCCCTAGTGGCAACAGCACATCCACAACCTTAGAACTTTCTGTCACTGTCCCAGATTTAATGGAGGCATGAACCCACTATCGAGCATAAATACTCCCTCTTGGAGTTAAGAGCAAAAACTTGGCCAGAGCCTCTACTAATAACGGAGAGCATGCAAGATCATAAACAACACATAGGTAATAGATTGATAATCAACATAACATAGTATTCTCTATCCATCGGATCCCGACAAACACAACATATACCATTACAGATAGATGATCTTGATCATGTTAGGCAGCTCACAAGATCCAACAATGAAGCACATAAGGAGAAGACGACCATCTAGCTACTGCTATGGACCCATAGTCCAGGGGTGAACTACTCACTCATCACTCCGGAGGCGACCATGGCGGTGAAGAGTCCTCCGGGAGATGATTCCCTCTCCGGCAGGGTGCCGGAGGCGATCTCCTGAATCACCCGAGATGGGATTGGCGGCGGCGGCGTCTCAGTAAGGTTTTCCGTATCGTGGCTCTCGGTCCTGGGGGTTTCGCGACGGAGGCTTTAAGTAGGCGGAAGGGCAGGTCAAGGGGCGACGTGATGGGCCCACACAACAGGGCCGCGCGGCCAGGAGGTGGGCCGCGCCGCCCTGGCGTGTCGCCGCCTCGTCGCCTCACTTCGTTTCCCTTTCGGTCTTCGGAAGCTTCGTGGCAAAATAGGCCCCTGGGCGTTGATTTCGTCCAATTCCGAGAATATTTTCTTTGTAGGATTTCTGAAACCAAAAACAGCAGAAAACAGCAACTGGCTCTTCGGCATCTCGTTAATAGGTTAGTGCCGGAAAATGCATAAATATGACATAAAGTATACATAAAACATGTAGATATCATCAATAATGTGGCATGGAACATAAGAAATTATCGATACGTCGGAGACGTATTAGCATCCCCAAGCTTAGTTCTGCTCGTCCCGAGCAGGTAAACGATAACAAAGATAATTTCGGGAGTGACATGCCATCATAACCTTGATCATACTATTGTAAGCATATGTAATGAATGCAGCGATCAAAACAATGGTAATGACATGAGTAAACAAATGAATCATAAAGCAAAGACTTTTCATGAATAGTACTTCAAGACAAGCATCAATAAGTCTTGCATAAGAGTTAACTCATAAAGCAATAAATCAAAGTAAAGGTATTGAAGCAACACAAAGGAAGATTAAGTTTCAGCGGTTGCTTTCAACTTATAACATGTATATCTCATGGATAGTGTCAATGTAAAGTAATATAACAAGTGCAATATGCAAGTATGTAGGAATCAATGCACAGTTCACACAAGTGTTTGCTTCTTGAGGTGGAGAGAAATAGGTGAACTTACTCAACATAAAAGTAAAAGAAAGATCCTTCAAAGAGGAAAGCATCGATTGCTATATTTGTGCTAGAGCTTTTATTTTGAAAACATGAAACAATTTTGTCAACGGTAGTAATAAAGCATATGTATCATGTAAATTATATCTTACAAGTTGCAAGCCTCATGCATAGTATACTAGTAGTGCCCGCACCTTGTCCTAATTAGCTCGGATTAACATGGATTATCATTGCATAACATATGTTTCAACCAAGTGTCACAAAGGGGTACCTCTATGCCGCCTGTACAAGGGTCTAAGGAGAAAGTTCGCATTGGATTTCTCGCTTTTGATCATTCTTCAACTTAGACACCCATACCGGGACAACATAGACAACAGATAATGGACTCCTCTTTTAATGTTTAAGCATTCAACAACAGATAATATTCTCATAAGAGATTGAGGTTTTATGTCCAAACTGAAACTTCCACCATGATTCATGGCTTTGCGGCCCAATGTTCTTCTCTAACAATATGCATACTCAAACCATTTGATTGTGAAAACCGCCCTTACTTCAGACAAGACGGACATGCATAGCAACTCACATGATATTCAACAAAGAGTTGATGGCGTCCCCAGGAGCATGGTTATCGCACAACAAGCAACTTAATAAGAGATAAAGTGCATAAGTACATATTCAATACCACAATAGTTTTTAAGGCTATTTTGTCCCATGAGCTATATATTGCAAAGGCGAATGATGGAAATTTAAAGGTAGCACTCAAGCAATTTACTTTGGAATGGCGGAGAAATACCATGTAGTAGGTAGGTATGGTGGACACAAATGGCATAGTGGTTGGCTCAAGGATTTTGGATGCATGAGAAGTATTCCCTCTCGATACAAGGTTTAGGCTAGCAAGGTTATTTGAAACAAACACAAGGATGAACCGGTGCAGCAAAACTCACATAAAAGACATATTGTAAACATTATAAGACTCTACACCGTCTTCCTTGTTGTTCAAAACTCAATACTAGAAATTATCTAGACTTTAGAGAGACCAAATATGCAAACCAAATTTTAGCAAGATCTATGTATTTCTTCATTAATGGGTGCAAAGTATATGATGCAAGAGCTTAAACATGAGCACAACAATTTCCAAGTATCAAATTATTCAAGACATTTTAGAATTACTACATGTAGCATTTCCCGATTCCAACCATATAACAATTTAACGAAGAAGATTCAACCTTCGCCATGAATACTATGAGTAAAGCCTAAGGACATATTTGTCCATATGCAACAGCGGAGCGTGTCTCTCTCCCACACAATGAATGCTAGGATCCATTTTATTCAAACAAAAACAAAAACAAAAACAAACCGATGCTCCAAGCAAAGCACATAAGATGTGATGGAATAAAAATATAGTTTCAGGGGAGGAACCTGATAATGTTGTAGATGAAGAAGGGGATGCCTTGGGCATCCCCAAGCTTAGACGCTTGAGTCTTCTTAAAATATGCAGGGGTGAACCACCGGGCATCCCCAAGCTTAGAGCTTTCACTCTCCTTGATCATATTGCATCATTTCCCTCTCTTGATCCTTGAAAACTTCCTCCACACCAAACTCAAAACAACTCATTAGAGGGTTAGTGCACAATAAAAATTTACATGTTCAGAGGTGACATAATCATTCTTAACACTTCTGGACATTGTACAAAGCTACTGGACATTAATGGATCAAAGAAATTCATCCAACATAGCAAAAGAGGCAATGCGAAATAAAAGGCAGAATCTGTCAAAACAGAACAGTTCGTAAAGACGAATTTTAAAGTGGCACCAGACTTGCTCAAATGAAAATGCCCAAATTGAATGAAAGTTGAGTACATATCTGAGGATCACTCACGTAAATTGGCATAATTTTCTGAGTTACCTACAGAGAATTAGGCCCAGATTCGTGACAGCAAAGAAATCTGTTTCTGCGCAGTAATCCAAATCTAGTATGAACCTTACTATCAACGACTTTACTTGGCACAACAATGCATAAAACTAAGATAAGGAGAGGTTGCTACAGTAGTAAACAACTTCCAAGACTCAAATATAAAATAAAGGTACTGTAGTAAAAACATGGGTTGTCTCCCATAAGCGCTTTTCTTTAACGCCTTTCAGCTAGGCGCAGAAAGTGTATATCAAGTGTTATCAAGAGATGAAGCATCGACATTACCTTGGGCTTTACCCTTACCTTTCTTGTTCTTTTTCTTACTCTTTGATTTAGGGAATATATGTCTACCCCCGGGTGTAGAGGTGAATTTTAGGGTGCCTTCTCCCATATCTATGACTGCTCCCAATAGTTTCAGCAGGGATCTTCCGAGTGTGATTTGTCCTGTTCCTGCACATTCAATAACAAGATAATCAATGGATATTGTTCTCCCAAGAACGGTTGTATGCACACCCGCAGCTATTCCTTTAGGAATTATAACAGAGTTATCAATAAGAGTTATTCCTTCTCCCCCTTCAACGAATCCCCAAAGTTTCAAAGATTCATGAATACTCTTAGGCATTAAGCAAAATTCAGACATAATATCACAATTGGCATGAAGAGTTTGGTCACCGATAACAATTTTAATAGTAGGATCCCATAATGAAGGTTCAGAGTTCACTAAAACTTGATCAAGACGGTTACGAACATATCTATAATTTTCATTCAAGCGAGATGCACTTGTCTCAAGAGTGTTTAATCTATTATAAATGCTAATAAGGGCTGAATCAAAGTTATTAGCTGAATCATGTGATGCAACCAACTTCTTTATGGCATTAAAAGCTTGATCCCCATTGCAATGAAGGAAATCTCCTCCCACTACAGCATCCAAGGCATATCTATAGCGAATCATAAGACCAAAATAAAAATTACTAAGGAGCAAACTTAGAGTCATTTGAGGTTCAGCTTTACGATAAGAAGTAAAAATTCTGGACCAAGCATCTTTAAAACTCTCCTCATCCCCTTGTTTAAAAGTGAAGACTAATTCCTCAGGTGAAGAAGTAACAGGTGCAGAACTAGACATGGTAGCAAAAGTAAAATGCAAGTAACTAAATTTTTTTTTTGTGTTTTTGATATAGAGAACAAGACAATAAATAAAGTAAAGCTAGCAACTAATTTTTTGTGTTTTGATATAATGCAGCAAACAAGAAAGTAAATAAAATAAAGCAAGACAAAAACAAAGTAAAGAGATTGGAAGTGGAGACTCCCCTTGCAGCGTGTCTTGATCTCCCCGGCAACGGCGCCAGAAAAAGAGCTTGATGGCGTGTAACACACACGTTCGTTGGGAACCCCAAGAGGAAGGTATGATGCACACAGTAGCAAGTTTTCCCTCAGAAAGAAACCAAGGTTTATCGAACCAGGAGGAGCCAAGAAGCACGTTGAAGGTTGTTGGTGGCGGGATGTAGTGCGGCGCAACACCAGGGATTCCGGCGCCAACGTGGAACCTGCACAACACAACCAAAGTACTTTGCCCCAACGAAAGTGAGGTTGTCAATCTCACCGGCTTGCTGTAACAAAGGATTAACCGTATTGTGTGGAAGATGATTGTTTGCAGAAAACAGTAGAACAAGTATTGCAGTAGATTGTATTTCAGATAGAGAATTGGACCGGGTCCACAGTTCACTAGAGGTGTCTCTCCCATAAGATAAACAGCATGTTGGGTGAACAAATTACAGTTGGGCAATTGACAAATAAAGAGGGCATGACCATGCACATACATATCATGATGAGTATAGTGAGATTTAATTGGGCATTACGACAAAGTACATAGACCGCTATCCAGCATGCATCTATGCCTAAAAAGTCCACCTTCAGGTTATCATCCGAACCCCTTCCAGTATTAAGTTGCAAACAACAGACAATTGCATTAAGTATGGTGCGTAATGTAATCAATAACTACATCCTTGGACATAGCATCAATGTTTTATCCCTAGTGGCAACAGCACATCCACAACCTTAGAACTTTCTGTCACTGTCCTAGATTTAATGGAGGCATGAACCCACTATCGAGCATAAATACTCCCTCTTGGAGTTAAGAGCAAAAACTTGGCTAGAGCCTCTACTAATAACGGAGAGCATGCAAGATCATAAACAACACATAGGTAATAGATTGATAATCAACATAACATAGTATTCTCTATCCATCGGATCCCGACAAACACAACATATAGCATTACAGATAGATGATCTTGATCATGTTAGGCAGCTCACAAGATCCAACAATGAAGCACATAAGGAGAAGACGACCATGTAGCTACTGCTATGGACCCATAGTCCAGGGGTGAACTACTCACTCATCACTCCGGAGGCGACCATGGCGGTGAAGAGTCCTCCGGGAGATGATTCCCCTCTCCGGCAGGGTGCCGGAGGCGATCTCCTGAATCCCCCGAGATGGGATTGGCGGCGGCGGCTGATGACGCGTAAAGCACACGCTCGTTGGGAACCCCAAGTGGAAGGTGTGATGCGTACAGCAAGTTTCCCTCAGTAAGAAACCAAGGTTTATCGAACCAGTAGGAGTCAAGAAGCACGTTGAAGGTTGATGGCGGCGGGATGTAGTGCGGCGCAACACCAGGGATTCCGGCGCCAACGTGGAACCTGCACAACACAACCAAAGTACTTTGCCCCAACGAAACAGTGAGGTTGTCAATCTCACCGGCTTGCTGTAACAAAGGATTAACCGTATTGTGTGGAAGATGATTGTTTGCAGAAAATAGTAGAACAAGTATTGCAGTAGATTGTATTTCAGTAAAGAGAATTGGACCGGGGTCCACAGTTCACTAGAGGTGTCTCTCCCATAAGACAAACAGCATGTTGGGTGAACAAATTACAGTTGGGCAATTGACAAATAAAGAGAGCATGACCATGCACATACATATCATGATGAGTATAGTGAGATTTAATTGGGCATTACGACAAAGTACATAGACCGCCATCCAACTGCATCTATGCCTAAAAAGTCCACCTTCAGGTTATCATCCGAACCCCCTCCAGTATTAAGTTGCAAAGCAACAGACAATTGCATTAAGTATGGTGCGTAATGTAATCAACAACTACATCCTTAGACATAGCATCAATGTTTTATCCCTAGTGGCAACAGCACAACACAACCTTAGAACTTTCTGTCACTGTCCCAGGTGTCAATGCAGGCATGAACCCACTATCGAGCACAAATACTCCCTCTTGGAGTTACAAGCATCTACTTGGCCAGAGCATCTACTAGTAACGGAAAGCATGCAAGATCATAAACAACACGTAGATATAACTTTGATAATCAACATAACAAGTATTCTCTATTCATCGGATCCCAACAAACGCAACATATAGAATTATAGATAGATGATCTTGATCATGTTAGGCAGCTCACAAGATCCGACAATGATAGCACAATGGGGAGAAGACAACCATCTAGCTACTGCTATGGACCCATAGTCCAGGGGTAGACTACTCACATATCACTCCGGAGGCGACCATGGTGGCGTAGAGTCCTCCGGGAGATGATTCCCCTGTCCGGCAGGGTGCCGGAGGCGATCTCCTGGATCCCCCGAGATGGGATCGGCGTTGGCGGCGTCTCTGGAAGGTTTTCCGTATCGTGGCTCTCGCTGGGGGTTTCGTCACGGAGGCTTTAAGTAGGCGGAAGGGCAAGTCAGGAGGGGGCACAGGGGCCCCACACCGCCGGCGCGGCCGGGGGTGGGTCGCGCCGCCCTAGGGTTTGGGCACCCTGTGGCCCCACTTCGTTTCGTCTTCGGACTTCTGGAAGCTTCGTGGAAAAATAGGCCCCTGGGCGTTGATTTCGTCCAATTCCGAGAATATTTCCTTACTAGGATTTCTGAAACCAAAAACAGAAAACAGCAACTGGCACTTCGGCATCTTGTTAATAGGTTAGTTCCAGAAAATGCACGAATATGACATAAAGTGTGCATAAAACATGTAGATAACATCAATAATGTGGCATGGAACATAAGAAATTATCGATACGTCGAGACGTATCAGCATCCCCAAGCTTAGTTCTGCTCGTCCCGAGCAAAAACGATAACACGATAATTTCTGGAGTGACATGCCATCATAATCTTGATCATACTATTTGTAAAGAATATGTAGTGAATGCAGCGATCAAAACAATGTATATGACATGAGTAAACAAGTGAATCATATAGCAAAGACTTTTCATGAATAGCACTTCAAGACAAGCATCAATAAGTCTTGCATAAGAGTTAACTCATAAAGCAATAATTCAAAGTAAAGGCATTGAAGCAACACAAAGAAGATTAAGTTTCAGCGGTTGCTTTCAACTTGTAACATGTATATCTCATGGATATTGTCAACATAGAGTAATATAATAAGTGCAATAAGCAAGTATGTAGGAATCAATGCACAGTTCACACAAGTGTTTGCTTCTTGAGGTGGAGAGAAATAGGTGAACTGACTCAACATTGAAAGTAAAAGAATGGTCCTCCATAGAGGAAAAGCATCGATTGCTATATTTGTGCTAGAGCTTTGATTTTGAAAACATGAAACAATTTTGTCAACGGTAGTAATAAAGCATATGCATCATGTAAATTATATCTTATAAGTTGCAAGCCTCATGCATAGTGTACTAATAGTGCCCGCACCTTGTCCTAATTAGCTTGGACTACCGGATCATCACAATGCACATGTTTTGACCAAGTGTCACAAAGGGGTACCTCTATGCCGCCTGTACAAAGGTCTAAGGAGAAAGCTCGCATTGGATTTCTCGCTATTGATTATTCTTCAACTTAGACATCCATACCGGGACAACATAGACAACAGATAATGGACTCCTCTTTTATGCATAAGCATGTAACAACAATTAATAATTTTCTCATTTGAGATTGAGGATATATGTCCAAAACTGAAACTTCCACCATGGATCATGGCTTTAGTTAGCGGCCCAATGTTCTTCTCTAACAATATGCATGCTTAACCATAAGGTGGTAGATCGCTCTTACTTCAGACAAGACGAACATGCATAGCAACTCACATGAAATTCAACAATGAATAGTTGATGGCGTCCCCAGTGAACATGGTTATCGCACAACAAGCAACTTAATAAGAGATAAAGTGCATAATTACATATTCAATACCACAATAGTTTTTAAGCTATTTGTCCCATGAGCTATATATTGCAAAGGTGAATGATGGAATTTTAAAGGTAGCACTCAAGCAATTTACTTTGGAATGGCGGAAAAATGTAGTAGGTAGGTATGGTGGACACAAATGGCATAGTGGTTGGCTCAAGTATTTTGGATGCATGAGAAGTATTCCCTCTCGATACAAGGTTTAGGCTAGCAAGGCTTATTTGAAACAAACACAAGGATGAACCGGTGCAGCAAAACTCACATAAAAGACATATTGAAAACATTATAAGACTCTACACCGTCTTCCTTGTTGTTCAAACTCAATACTAGAAATTATCTAGACCTTAGAGAAACCAAATATGCAAACCAAATTTTAGCATGCTCTATGTATTTCTTCATTAATGGGTGCAAAGCATATGATGCAAGAGCTTAATCATGAGCACAACAATTGCCAAGTATCACATTACCCAAGACATTAATAGCAATTACTACATGTATCATTTTCCAATTCCAACCATATAACAATTTAACGAAGGAAAAACTTCGCCATGAATACTATGAGTAGAAACCAAGGACATACTTGTCCATATGCTACAGCGGAGCGTGTCTCTCTCCCATAAAGTGAATGCTAGGATCCATTTTATTCAAACAAAACAAAAAAAACAAAAACAAACCGATGCTCCAAGAAAAAGCACATAAGATGTGATGGAATAAAAATATAGTTTCAGGGGAGGAACCTGATAATGTTGTCGATGAGGAAGGGGATGCCTTGGGCATCCCCAAGCTTAGACGCTTGAGTCTTCTTGATATATGCAGGGGTGAACCACCGGGGCATCCCCAAGCTTAGAGCTTTCACTCTCCTTGATCATGTTGCATCATACTCCTCTCTTGATCCTTGAAAACTTCCTCCACACCAAACTCGAAACAACTCATTAGAGGGTTAGTGCACAATAAAAATTAACATATTCAGATGTGACACAATCATTCTTAACACTTCTGGACATTGCATAATGCTACTGGACATTAGTGGATCAAAGAAATTCATCCAACATAGCAAAAGAGGCAATGCGAAATAAAAGGCAGAATCTGTCAAAACAGAACAGTTCGTATTGACGAATTTTAAAATGGCACCAGACTTGCTCAAATGAAAATGCTCAAATTGAATGAAAGTTGCATACATATCTGAGGATCATGCACGTAAATTGGCTTAATTTTCTGAGCTACCTACAGGGAGGTGGACCCAGATTCGTGACAGCAAAGAAATCTGGAACTGCGCAGTAATCCAAATCTAGTACTTACTTTTCTATCAACGGCTTAACTTGGCACAATAAAACACTAAACTAAGATAAGGAGAGGTTGCTACAGTAGTAAACAACTTCTAAGACACAAAATAAAAACAAAGTACTGTAGGTAAAAACATGGGTTGTCTCCCATAAGCGCTTTTCTTTAACGCCTTTCAGCTAGGCGCAGAAAGTGTGTATCAAGTATTATCAAGAGACGAAGTGTCAACATCATAATTTGTTCTCATAATAGAATCAAAAGGTAACTTCATTCTCTTTCTAGGGAAGTGTTCCATACCTTTCTTGAGAGGAAATTGATATTTTATATTACCTTCCTTCATATCAATAATAGCACCAACAGTTCGAAGAAAAGGTCTTCCCAATATAATGGGACAAGATGCATTGCATTCAATATCCAAGACAACAAAATCAACGGGGACAAGGTTATTGTTAACGGTAATGCGAACATTATCAACTTTACCCAAAGGTTTCTTTGTAGAATGATCAGCAAGATTAACATCCAAATAACAATTTTTCAATGGTGGCAAGTCAAGCATATCATAAATTTTCTTAGGCATAACAGAAATACTTGCACCAAGATCACATAAAGCATTACAATCAAAATCTTTAACCTTCATCTTAATGATGGGCTCCCAACCATCCTCTAGCTTTTTAGGAATAGAGGCTTCGCGCTCTAGTTTCTCTTCTCTAGCTTTTATAAGAGCATTTGTAATATGATGTGTGAAAGCCAAATTTATAGCACTAGCATTAGGACTTTTAGCAAGTTTTTGCAAGAACTTTATAACTTCAGAGATGTGGCAATCATCAAAATTCAAACCATTATAATCTAAAGCAATGGGATCATCATCCCCAATGTTGGAAAAAATTTCAGCAGCTTTATCACAGGCAGTTTCAGCAGTTTTAGCAGTTTCAGGCAGTTTTTCGCGCTTTGCATTAGAAGTGGAAACATTGCTAACACCAATTCTTTTATTAGTATTAGTAGGAGGTGCAGCAACATGTGTAGCATTAGCATTACTAGTGGTGGTAATAGTCCAAACTTTAGCTACATTCTTCTCTTTAGCTAGTTTTTCATTTTCTTCTCTATCCCACCTAGCACGCAATTCAGCCATTAATCTTATATTCTCATTAATTCTAACTTGAATGGCATTTGCTGTAGTAACAATTTTATTATGATGATTCTCATTAGGCAAAACTTTTGATTTCAAAAGATCAACATCAGCAGCAAGACTATCGACTTTAGAAGCAAGTATATCAATTTTCCCAAGCTTTTCTTCAACAGATTTGTTAAAAGCAGTTTGTGTACTAATAAATTCTTTAAGCATGGCTTCAAGTCCAGGGGGTGAACTCCTATTATTGTTGTAAGAATTCCCATAAGAATTACCATAGCCGTTGCCATTATTATAAGGATATGGCCTATAGTTGTTACTAGAATTGTTCCGGTAAGCATTGTTGTTGAAATTATTATTTTTAATGAAGTTTACATCAACATGTTCTTCTTGTGCAACCAATGAAGCTAATGGAACATTATTAGGATCAATATTAGTCCTATCATTCACAAGCATAGACATAATAGCATCAATCTTATCACTCAAGGAAGAGGTTTCTTCGACAGAATTTACCTTCTTACCTTGTGGAGCTCTTTCCGTGTGCCATTCAGAGTAATTGATCATCATATTATCAAGAAGCTTTGTTGCTTCACCAAGAGTGATGGACATAAAGGTACCTCCAGCAGCTGAATCCAATAAATTCCGTGAAGAAAAATTTAGTCCTGCATAGAAGGTTTGGATGATCATCCAAGTAGTCAGTCCATGGGTTGGGCAATTTTTAACCAGAGATTTCATTCTTTCCCAAGCTTGAGCAACATGTTCAGTATCTAATTGTTTAAAATTCATTATGCTACTCCTCAAAGATATAATTTTAGCAGGGGATAATATCTACCAATAAAAGCATCCTTGCATTTAGTCCATGAATCAATACTATTCTTAGGCAGAGATAGCAACCAATCTTTAGCTCTTCCTCTTAATGAGAAAGGGAACAATTTTAGTTTAATAATATCACCATCTACATCTTTATATTTTTGCATTTCACATAGTTCAACAAAATTATTAAGATGGGCAGCAGCATCATCAGAACTAACACCAGAAAATTGCTCTCGCATAACAAGATTCAGTAAAGCAGGTTTAATTTCAAAGAATTCTGCTGTAGTAGCAGGTGGAGCAATAGGTGTGCATAAGAAATCATTATTATTTGTGGTTGTGAAGTCACACAACTTAGTATTTTCAGCGTTGGCCATTTTAGCAACAGTAAATAAAACAAACTAGATAAAGTAAATGCAAGTAATTAATTTTTTTGTGTTTTTGATATAGCAAACAAGATAGCAAATAAAGTAAAACTAGCAACTAATTTTTTTGTATTTTGATTTAGTGCAGCAAACAAAGTAGTAAATAAAACTAAGCAAGACAAAACAAAGTAAAGAGATTGAGAAGTGGAGACTCCCCTTGCAGCGTGTCTTGATCTCCCGGCAACGGCGCCAGAAATTTAGCTTGATGACGCGTAAAGCACACGCTCGTTGGGAACCCCAAGTGGAAGGTGTGATGCGTACAGCAAGTTTCCCTCAGTAAGAAACCAAGGTTTATCGAACCAGTAGGAGTCAAGAAGCACGTTGAAGGTTGATGGCGGTGGGATGTAGTGCGGCGCAACACCAGGGATTTCGGCGCCAACGTGGAACCTGCACAACACAACCAAAGTACTTTGCCCCAACGAAACAGTGAGGTTGTCAATCTCACCGGCTTGCTGTAACAAAGGATTAACCGTATTGTGTGGAAGATGATTGTTTGCAGAAAACAGTAGAACAAGTATTGCAGTAGATTGTATTTCAGTAAAGAGAATTGGACCGGGGTCCACAGTTCACTAGAGGTGTCTCTCCCATAAGACAAACAGCATGTTGGGTGAACAAATTACAGTTGGGCAATTGACAAATAAAGAGAGCATGACCATGCACATACATATCATGATGAGTATAGTGAGATTTAATTGGGCATTACGACAAAGTACATAGACCGCCATCCAACTGCATCTATGCCTAAAAAGTCCACCTTCAGGTTATCATCCGAACCCCCTCCAGTATTAAGTTGCAAAGCAACAGACAATTGCATTAAGTATGGTGCGTAATGTAATCAACAACTACATCCTTAGACATAGCATCAATGTTTTATCCCTAGTGGCAACAGCACAACACAACCTTAGAACTTTCTGTCACTGTCCCAGGTGTCAATGCAGGCATGAACCCACTATCGAGCATAAATATTCCCTCTTGGAGTTACAAGCATCTACTTGGCCAGAGCATCTACTAGTAACGGAAAGCATGCAAGATCATAAACAACACGTAGATATAACTTTGATAATCAACATAACAAGTATTCTCTATTCATCGGATCCCAACAAAGGCAACATATAGAATTACAGATAGATGATCTTGATCATGTTAGGCAGCTCACAAGATCCGACAATGATAGCACAATGGGGAGAAGACAACCATCTAGCTACTGCTATGGACCCATAGTCCAGGGGTAGACTACTCACACATCACTCCGGAGGCGACCATGGCGGCGTAGATTCCTCCGGGAGATGATTCCCCTCTCCGGCAGGGTGCCGGAGGCGATCTCCTGGATCCCCCGAGATGGGATCGGCGTTGGCGGCGTCTCTGGAAGGTTTTCCGTATCGTGGCTCTCGGTACTGGGGGTTTCGTCACGGAGGCTTTAAGTAGGCGGAAGGGCAAGTCAGGAGGGGGCACAGGGGCCCCACACCATAGGCCGGCGCGGCCGGGGGGGGGCCGCGCCCTAGTGTTTGGGCACCCTGTGGCCCCACTTCGTTTCGTCTTCGGACTGAAGCTTCGTGGAAAAATAGGCCCCCGGGCGTTGATTTCGTCCAATCCCGAGAATATTTCCTTACTAGGATTTCTGAAACCAAAAACAGCAGACAACTGGCACTTCGGCATCTTGTTAATAGGTTAGTTCCAGAAAATGCACGAATATGACATAAAGTGTGCATAAAACATGTAGATAACATCAATAATGTGGCATGGAACATAAGAAATTATCCATACGTCGGAGACGTATCAGCGTCTCAGTAAGGTTTTCCGTATCGTGGCTCTCGGTCCTGGGGGTTTCGCGACGGAGGCTTTAAGTAGGCGGAAGGGCAGGTCAAGAGGCGACGCGAGGGGCCCACACAACAGGGCCGCGCGGTCAGGAGGTGGGCCGCGCCGCCCTGGCGTGTCGCCGCCTCGTCGCCTCACTTCGTTTCCCTTTCGGTCTTCTGGAAGCTTCATGGCAAAATAGGCCCCTGGGCGTTGATTTCGTCCAATTCCGAGAATATTTCCTTTGTAGGATTTCTAAAACCAAAAATAGCAGAAAACAGCAACTGGCTCTTCAGCATCTCGTTAATAGGTTAGTGCCGGAAAATGCATAAATATGACATAAAGTATGCATAAAACATGTAGATATCATCAATAATGTGGCATGGAACATAAGAAATTATTGATACGTCGGAGACGTATCAAATACAACCACATCGGATGGACCCTAGCCATGATTGGCTGGACTCGATGTTTCAAGAACACCGCGGCCACCTCTGTACCAATCATGGTTTGGCCGTCGGTTTCTCTGATCCGAAGGAATTTGGCAAACAATTCGTCGGCTGTTGCCTTTTCGTCGGGAGAAAGAATGTTTTTCCAAGAATGCTTCGGCTTGGCTTCAAGGACATCGGCAAAGCAAGGAAGCTGGGACTCGGTTGTTGGGGAATCCTTAACATAAAACCATTTCAGTCTCCATCCTTGCACGGATTCTCTCATTGGGAAACTGAAATAGTTGACTTCTGAACGAGCAACAAATCCCACTCCCCCAATGACAAAGGGTCCATTGCTACTACTGTATCTCTTTACAAAGAAAATTTTCTTCCACAACCCAAAGTGAGGCTCGATGCCCAAAAACGCTTCACAGAGGGTGATGAACACGGCAACGTGGAGGATTGAGTTAGGGGTAAGTTGCCATAGTTGGATTTCGTAAGTGCGCAGAAGACGGTGAAGGAACTCGTGAGCAGGAAGCGAGAGACCCCGGTACAAGAATGATAGGAACATCACGGTAAAACCAGCGGGAGGATTGGGCCGAGAGATCGCACCTGGGAGAATCACATCCTCCTCGTCGGAGGAGATTAGCCCGAGGCTTCGAGCCCTCTTCTCATCACGCTTTGTGATGGAAGACGCTAGCCAATCTCCGGGTTTGGGTGCGGCCACCAAACTTGGCGGCGCCAACGGCGTCAGAGCTGGAGGAGGAGTGATGGCGTGTATTTCACACGTTCGTTGGGCAACCCCAAGAGGAAGGTATGATGCGCACAGCAGCAAGTTTTCCCTCAGAAAGAAACCAAGGTTTATCGAACCAGGAGGAGCCAAGAAGCACGTTGAAGGTTGATGGCGGCGAGATGTAGTGCGGCGCAACACCAGGGATTCGGCCAACGTGGAACCTGCACAACACAACCAAAGTACTTTGCCCCAACGAAACAGTGAGGTTGTCAATCTCACCGGCTTGCTGTAACAAAGAGTTAACCGTATTGTGTGGAAGATGATTGTTTGCAGAAAACAGTAGAACAAGTATTGCAGTAGATTGTATTTCAGTAAAGAGAATTGGACCGGGGTCCACAGTTCACTAGAGGTGTCTCTCCCATAAGACGAACAGCATGTTGGGTGAACAAATTACAGTTGGGCAATTGACAAATAAAGAGAGCATGACAATGCACATACATATCATGATGAGTATAGTGAGATTTAATTGGGCATTACGACAAAGTACATAGACCGCCATCCAACTGCATCTATGCCTAAAAAGTCCACCTTCAGGTTATCATCCGAACCCCTCCAGTATTAAGTTGCAAGCAACAGACAATTGCATTAAGTATGGTGCGTAATGTAATCAACAACTACATCCTTAGACATAGCATCAATGTTTTATCCCTAGTGGCAACAGCACAACACAACCTTAGAACTTTCTGTCACTGTCCCAGGTGTCAATGCAGGCATGAACCCACTATCGAGCATAAGTACTCCCTCTTGGAGTTACAAGCATCTACTTGGCCAGAGCATCTACTAGTAACGGAGAGCATGCAAGATCATAAACAACACATAAGCATAACTTTGATAATCAACATAACAAGTATTCTCTATTCATCGGATCCCAACAAACGCAACATATAGAATTACAGATAGATGATCTTGATCATGTTAGGCAGCTCACAAGATCCGACAATGATAGCACAATGGGGAGAAGACAACCATCTAGCTACTGCTATGGACCCATAGTCCAGGGGTAGACTACTCACACATCACACCGGAGGCGACCATGGCGGCGTAGAGTCCTCCGGGAGATGATTCCCCTCTCCGGCAGGTGCCGGAGGCGATCTCCTGGATCCCCCGAGATGGGATCGGCGGCGGCGGCGTCTCCGGAAGGTTTTCCGTATCGTGGTTCTCGGTACTGGGGTTTTCATCACGGAGGCTATTTGTAGGCGGAAGGGCAGAGTCGGGAGCCAGACGAGGGGGCCACACCATAGGGCGGCGCGGGCCCCCCTGGGCCGCGCCGCCACGTGGTGTCGCCACCTCGTGGCCCCACTTCGTGTGTTCTTCGGTCTTCTGGAAGCTCCGTGGAAAAATAGGCCCCTGGGCTTTGATTTCGTCCAATTCCGAGAATATTTCCTTACTAGGATTTCTGAAACCAAAAACAGCAGAAAAAGAACGGCACTTCGGCATCTTGTTAATAGGTTAGTTCCAGAAAATGCACGAATATGACATAAAGTGTGCATAAAACATGTAGATAACATCAATAATGTGGCATGGAACATAAGAAATTATCGATACGTCGGAGACGTATCAGCATCCCCAAGCTTAGTTCTGCTCGTCCCGAGCAGGTAAAACGATAACACAGATAATTTCTGGAGTGACATGCCATCATAATCTTGATCATACTATTTGTAAAGCATATGTAGTGAATGCAGCGATCAAAACAATGTGTATGACATGAGTAAACAAGTGAATCATATAGCAAAGACTTTTCATGAATAGCACTTCAAGACAAGCATCAATAAGTCTTGCATAAGAGTTAACTCATAAAGCAATAATTCAAAGTAAAGGTATTGAAGCAACACAAAGGAAGATTAAGTTTCAGCGGTTGCTTTCAACTTGTAACATGTATATCTCATGGATATTGTCAACATAGAGTAATATAATAAGTGCAATAAGCAAGTATGTAGGAATCAATGCATAGTTCACACAAGTGTTTGCTTCTTGAGGTGGAGAGAAATAGGTGAACTGACTCAACATTGAAAGTAAAAGAATGGTCCTCATAGAGGAAAAACATCGATTGCTATATTTGTGCTAGAGCTTTGATTTTGAAAACATGAAACAATTTTGTCAACGGTAGTAATAAAGCATATGCATCATGTAAATTATATCTTATAAGTTGCAAGCCTCATGCATAGTGTACTAATAGTGCCCGCACCTTGTCCTAATTAGCTTGGACTACCTGGATTATCACCGCAATACATATGCTTTAACCAAGTATCACAAAGGGGTACCTCTATGCCGCCTGTACAAAGGTCTAAGGAGAAAGCTCGCATTGGATTTCTCGCTTTTGATTATTCTCAACTTAGACATCCATACCGGGACAACATAGACAACAGATAATGGACTCCTCTTTTAATGCTTTAAGCATTCAACAACAATTAATTCTTTTCTCATTAGAGATTTGAGGATGTTTGTCCAAAACTGAAACTTCCACCATGGAACATGGCTTCGGTTAGCGGCCCAATGTTCTTCTCTCACAATATGCATGCTCAAACCATTCAACTCAGAGTAGATCGCCCTTACTTCAGACAAGATGAACATGCATAGCAACTCACATGAAATTCAACAATGAGTTGATGGCGTTCCCCAGTAAACATGGTTATCGCACAACAAGCAACTTAATAAGAGATAAAGTGCATAATTACATATTCAATACCACAATAGTTTTTAAGCTATTTGTCCCATGAGCTATATATTGCAAAGGTGAATGATGGAATTTTAAAGGTAGCACTCAAGCAATTTACTTTGGAATGGCGGAAAATACCATGTAGCATAGGTAGGTATGGTGGACACAAATGGCATAGTGGTTGGCTCAAGTATTTTGGATGCATGAGAAGTATTCCCTCTCGATACAAGGTTTAGGCTAGCAAGGCTTATTTGAAACAAACACAAGGATGAACCGGTGCAGCAAAACTCACATAAAAGACATATTGAAAACATTATAAGACTCTACACCGTCTTCCTTGTTGTTCAAACTCAATACTAGAAATTATCTAGACCTTAGAGAAACCAAATATGCAAACCAAATTTTAGCATGCTCTATGTATTTCTTCATTAATGGGTGCAAAGCATATGATGCAAGAGCTTAAACATGAGCACAACAATTGCCAAGTATCACATTACCCAAAACATTTATAGCAATTACTACATGTATCATTTTCCAATTCCAACCATATAACAATTTAACGAAGGAGAAACTTCGCCATGAATATTATAGAAACCAAGGACATACTTGTCCATATGCTACAGCGGAGCGTGTCTCTCTCCCATAAAGTGAATGCTAGGATCCATTTTATTCAAACAAAACAAAAAACAAAAACAAACCGACGCTCCAAGAAAAAGCACATAAGATGTGATGGAATAAAAATATAGTTTCAGGGGAGGAACCTGATAATGTTGTCGATGAAGAAGGGAATGCCTTGGGCATCCCCAAGCTTAGACGCTTGAGTCTTCTTGATATATGCAGGGGTGAACCACCGGGTGCATCCCCAAGCTTAGAGCTTTCACTCTCCTTGATCATGTTGCATCATACTCCTCTCTTGATCCTTGAAAACTTCCTCCACACCAAACTCGAAACAACTCATTAGAGGGTTAGTGCACAATATAAATTGACATATTCAGAGGTGACACAATCATTCTTAACACTTCTGGACATTGCATAATGCTACTGGACATTAGTGGATCAAAGAAATTCATCCAACATAGCGAAAGAGGCAATGCGAAATAAAAGGCAGAATCTGTCAAAACAGAACAGTTCGTATTGACGAATTTTAAAATGGCACCAGACTTGCTCAAATGAAAATGCTCAAATTGAATGAAAGTTGCGTACATATCTGAGGATCATGCACGTAAATTGGCTTAATTTTCTGAGCTACCTACAGGGAGGTGGACCCAGATTCGTGACAGCAAAGAAATCTGGAACTGTGCAGTAATCCAAATCTAGTACTTACTTTTCTATCAACGGCTTAACTTGGCACAACAAAACACAAAACTAAGATAAGGAGAGGTTGCTACAGTAGTAAACAACTTCCAAGACACAAAATAAAAACAAAGTAATGTAGGTAAAAACATGGGTTGTCTCCCATAAGCGCTTTTCTTTAACGCCTTTCAGCTAGGCGCAGAAAGTGTGTATCAAGTATTATCAAGAGATGAAGTGTCAACATCATAATTTGTTCTCATAATAGAGTCAAAAGGTACCTTCATTCTCTTTCTAGGGAAGTGTTCCATACCTTTCTTGAGAGGAAATTGATATTTTATATTACCTTCCTTCATATCAATGGTAGCACCAACAGTTCGAAGAAAAGGTCTTCCCAATATAATGGGACAAGATGCATTGCATTCAATATCCAAGACAACAAAATCAACGGGAACAAGGTTATTGTTAACGGTAATGCGAACATTATCAACTTTACCCAAAGGTTTCTTTGTAGAATGATCAGCAAGATTAACATCCAAATAACAATTTTTCAGCGGTGGCAAGTCAAGCATATTATAAATTTTCTTAGGCATAACAGAAATACTTGCACCAAGATCACATAAAGCATTACAATCAAAATCTTTAACCTTCATCTTAATGATGGGTTCCCAACCATCCTCTAGCTTTTTAGGAATAGAGGCTTCGCGCTCTAGTTTCTCTTCTCTAGCTTTTATGAGAGCATTTGTAATATGATGCGTGAAAGCCAAATTTATAGCACTAGCATTAGGACTTTTAGCAAGTTTTTGCAAGAACTTTATAACTTCAGAGATGTGGCAATCATCAAAATTCAAACCATTATAATCTAAAGCAATGGGATCATCATCCCCAATGTTGGAAAAAATTTCAGCAGCTTTATCACAGGCAGTTTCAGCAGTTTTAGCAGTTTCAGGCAGTTTTTCGCGCTTTGCATTAGAAGTGGAAACATTGCTAACACCAATTCTTTTATTAGTATGAGTAGAAGGTGCAGCAACATGTGTAGCATTAGCATTACTAGTGGTGGTAATAGTCCAAACTTTAGCTATATTCTTCTCTTTAGCTAGTTTTTCATTTTCTTCTCTATCCCACCTAGCACGCAGTTCAGCCATTAATCTTATATTCTCATTAATTCTAACTTGAATGGCATTTGCTGTAGTAACAATTTTATTATGATGATTCTCATTAGGCAAAACTTTTGATTTCAAAAGATCAACATCAGCAACAAGACTATCGACTTTAGAAGCAAGTATATCAATTTTCCCAAGCTTTTCTTCAACAGATTTGTTAAAAGCAGTTTGTGTACTAATAAATTCTTTAAGCATGGCTTCAAGTCCAGGGGGTGAACTCCTATTATTGTTGTAAGAATTCCCATAAGAATTACCATAGCTGTTGCCATTATTATAAGGATATGGCCTATAGTTGTTACTAGAATTGTTCCGGTAAGCATTGTTGTTGAAATTATTATTTTTAATGAAGTTTACATCAACATGTTCTTCTTGTGCAACCAATGAAGCTAATGGAACATTATTAGGATCAATATTAGTCCTATCATTCACAAGCATAGACATAATAGCATCAATCTTATCACTCAAGGAAGAGGTTTCTTCGACAGAATTTACCTTCTTACCTTGTGGAGCTCTCTCCGTGTGCCATTCAGAGTAGTTGATCATCATATTATCAAGAAGCTTTGTTGCTTCACCAAGAGTGATGGACATAAAGGTACCTCCAGCAGCTGAATCCAATAAATTCCGTGAAGAAAAATTTAGTCCTGCATAGAAGGTTTGGATGATCATCCAAGTAGTCAGTCCATGGGTTGGGCAATTTTTAACCAGAGATTTCATTCTTTCCCAAGCTTGAGCAACATGTTCAGTATCTAATTGTTTAAAATTCATTATGCTACTCCTCAAAGATATAATTTTAGCAGGGGATAATATCTACCAATAAAAGCATCCTTGCATTTAGTCCATGAATCAATACTATTCTTAGGCAGAGATAGCAACCAATCTTTAGCTCTTCCTCTTAATGAGAAAGGGAACAATTTTAGTTTAATAATATCACCATCTACATCTTTATATTTTTGCATTTCACATAGTTCAACAAAATTATTAAGATGGGCAGCAGCATCATCAGAACTAATTCCAGAAAATTGATCTTTCATGACAAGATTCAGTAAAGCAGGTTTAATTTCAAAGAATTCTGCTGTAGTAGCAGGTGGAGCAATAGGTGTGCATAAGAAATCATTATTATTTGTGGTTGTGAAGTCACACAACTTAGTATTTTCAGCGTTGGCCATTTTAGCAACAGTAAATAAAGCAAACTAGATAAAGTAAATGCAAGTAAACTAATTTTTTTTGTGTTTTCGATATAGCAAACAAGATAGCAAATAAAGTAAAACTAGCAACTAATTTTTTTGTATTTTGATTTAGTGCAGCAAACAAAGTAGTAAATAAAACTAAGCAAGACAAAAACAAAGTAAAGAGATTGAGAAGTGGAGACTCCCCTTGCAGCGTGTCTTGATCTCCCCGGCAACGGCGCCAGAAAAAGAGCTTGATGGCGTGTATTTCACACGTTCGTTGGGCAACCCCAAGAGGAAGGTATGATGCGCACAGCAGCAAGTTTTCCCTCAGAAAGAAACCAAGGTTTATCGAACCAGGAGGAGCCAAGAAGCACGTTGAAGGTTGATGGCGGCGAGATGTAGTGCGCGCAACACCAGGGATTCCGGCGCCAACGTGGAACCTGCACAACACAACCAAAGTACTTTGCCCCAACGAAACAGTGAGGTTGTCAATCTCACCGGCTTGCTGTAACAAAGAGTTAACCGTATTGTGTGGAAGATGATTGTTTGCAGAAAACAGTAGAACAAGTATTGCAGTAGATTGTATTTCAGTAAAGAGAATTGGACCGGGGTCCACAGTTCACTAGAGGTGTCTCTCCCATAAGACGAACAGCATGTTGGGTGAACAAATTACAGTTGGGCAATTGACAAATAAAGAGAGCATGACAATGCACATACATATCATGATGAGTATAGTGAGATTTAATTGGGCATTACGACAAAGTACATAGACCGCCATCCAACTGCATCTATGCCTAAAAAGTCCACCTTCAGGTTATCATCCGAACCCCTTATTAAGTTGCAAGCAACAGACAATTGCATTAAGTATGGTGCGTAATGTAATCAACAACTACATCCTTAGACATAGCATCAATGTTTTATCCCTAGTGGCAACAGCACAACACAACCTTAGAACTTTCTGTCACTGTCCCAGGTGTCAATGCAGGCATGAACCCACTATCGAGCATAAGTACTCCCTCTTGGAGTTACAAGCATCTACTTGGCCAGAGCATCTACTAGTAACGGAGAGCATGCAAGATCATAAACAACACATAAGCATAACTTTGATAATCAACATAACAAGTATTCTCTATTCATCGGATCCCAACAAACGCAACATATAGAATTACAGATAGATGATCTTGATCATGTTAGGCAGCTCACAAGATCCGACAATGATAGCACAATGGGGAGAAGACAACCATCTAGCTACTGCTATGGACCCATAGTCCAGGGGTAGACTACTCACACATCACACCGGAGGCGACCATGGCGGCGTAGAGTCCTCCGGGAGATGATTCCCCTCTCCGGCAGGGTGCCGGAGGCGATCTCCTGGATCCCCGAGATGGGATCGGCGGCGGCGGCGTCTCGGAAGGTTTTCCGTATCGTGGTTCTCGGTACTGGGGTTTTCGTCACGGAGGCTATTTGTAGGCGGAAGGGCGAGTCGGGAGCCAGACGAGGGGGCCACACCATAGGGCGGCGCGGGCCCCCCGGGCCGCGCCGCCACGTGGTGTCGCCACCTCGTGGCCCCACTTCGTGTGTTCTTCGGTCTTCTGGAAGCTCCGTGGAAAAATAGGCCCCTGGGCTTTGATTTCGTCCAATTCCGAGAATATTTCCTTACTAGGATTTCTGAAACCAAAAACAGCAGAAAACAGCAACTGGCACTTCGGCATCTTGTTAATAGGTTAGTTCCAGAAAATGCACGAATATGACATAAAGTGTGCATAAAACATGTAGATAACATCAATAATGTGGCATGGAACATAAGAAATTATCGATACGTCGGAGACGTATCATCAGCATCTGGCGCGCTCCTTTTCAGAAGAGTCGAGGAGGACTTGGCGGCGGCGCCACCGCTCGTGGAGCTGGCGGCGGCGCTAGGGTTCTTCTTCTTCACCATCGCGAGATCTGGAGAAGATCTAAAAACGGTGGCGGCGCAGCGGTTGAGAAAGGAAGAAGAAGGATGCTACGATGAATACGAAAGAATGCTAGGGATTTTTTCCTAAGAGATTTTAAGAAGAGGAAAACTTGAGGATCGCGTGGGCACGTGTCGTTGCTGCCAGTTCATTAAGAAGACCTTTTCTTCATCGTCGATCGCGGGAATCGAGGAGGCACTTTGGTAACGTACGGAAGGCAGATATTGCTTAAAAACAGAGCTATGCAGAGGTAGGATGGGCCCAGGGTTGCGTCTTGTCAGTCAAAATCAAAATAACAATAACGTCATCACCGACGTCGTAAGGAACGTCAATAATCGAAGGAAAATAAAGAATTATCGGATGTTTGGGCTTGAGTCTGCACCCGATCACAAGTGCTCGTGTCCAGACTCGGGGGCTACTCCCATCGGGAGCACTAGACGCGCACCCGATGAAATGAGGACTCGAAGATATTCATGTGAAGAAATATTTGGAGAGAAGGATGGTATGCTCAGCTCGAGTCTGCACCCGATTACAAGCACCCGTGTCCAGATCCGATAGAACTTTTTTGCACTCCAGGATCATGCCCGGGGACTTGATTCTGTGTAGGGTGACGTTGTTTTGCCATCGGCAGTTAACCAGCAAAAGTTGGGCACGTTACTTATTATCCCTTACGCATTGAAAATTTATCGGGTAAAACAAGCCTTGGTACAAATGTATCGGATGATCCATGAAGACTTGCAGCAAAACTTCGGCAGAAGAAAATGTTCGAGTAGTACAACTTGAGTCTACGCACGGATTGCAAGCATCCGTACCTAGACTCGGGGGCTACTCCCATCGGGAGCGCTGACGCACCCGATATAAGAAGATGATGCTGATACAAGATGGACAAAAACAATCCAGGAGAAGAACATTAGGTGGAGGCATGCTTTAGTCTCTACCCGAACTATCTTCGGCTAGACACTCGGGGGCTACTGACGTGGGCATAACCCTTCGGGTAACCGACATTGCCCTACCCTATACGATCTAGCTGGAGGCCCGTGAAGGTACTCAATGACAAAGACGGGCCACTTGGATGGCGCGGCAGAAGATTCCTTGGCGAGCAAGACAACGAAGGAAAGTTTAGAGATAGATCTATTGTAAAATCTAGTCGTACTCGGTTAGACCTCTTGAGACCTGGCCTCCTATATAAAGGCCAGGAGAGGGGCTGCCGAGGGACACGTACAATCTTAGCAATCTTAGCCACCAAAAGTCTAGAGCTAGGTCGCCGCAGCACTTAGCCTCTCGATGAGATCTCAGCCGAACCCATTGTAACCCAATATTTTCATAATCAAGATCAGACAGGCAGGACGTAAGGGTTTTACCTCATCGAGGGCCCCGAACCTGGGTAAATCGCTCTCCCCGCTTGTCTGTGAACCGATGTCTCGTGTCAGCTTACAGGATTCCATCAACCCAAAGCCCCTATCGGAGGGCATTGCCGAGGATCACCCTCGACATCTAGGAAATCTAGTGTTCCTATGCTCTCTGTTAGAATTGGTGATCATTGTTATTATGGTTTATGCAATATTGGTGCAAGTATTAGTGCCATTCCTTATGAGCTTTACACGGAAATCATGCATGAAATTGGTTCTTGTGAACTCGAAGATATTGATGTGGTTATTCGGCTAGCTAATAGAGAAACTATCTCTCCTATTGGTATTGTTCGAGATGTTGAAGTTTTATGTGGTAAGATTAAATATCCTGCTGACTTTTTGGTACTTGGTTCTGCTGCTAGTAAGACTTGTCCTATCATTTTTGGTAGACCTTTTCTAAATACTTGTGGAGCTATTATAGATTGCAAGAAAGAGAAAATTGTGACTAAATTTGCTGGTGAATCTTATGAGTTTAATTTCTCTAAATTTGCCAAAGTTCCTTATAAAGCTGAATTGCCTAACGATGATTTTAGAGTTGAACAGTGTGCATCTATTGCTCTTGCTCCTAATGATCCTTTGCAGCAACATTTGGAGGATCATGAGAGTGAAGTCTTTAGGGAAGAAAGAAATGAGCTTGATGAAATTTTCCTTCGTCAACCTATTCTTAAACATGACTTACCGGTTGAAGATCTAGGTACAACACCACCACCAAAGGAAGATCCTGTTTTTGATTTGAAACCATTACCTGATAATCTTAAGTATGCTTATATTGATGATAAGAAAACATATCCTGTTATTATTAGTGCTAAGCTTTTAGATTTTGAGGAAGAAAGATTATTGGAAATATTGAAGAAACACCGAGGAGCTATTGGCTACACTCTTGATGACTTGAAGGGGATTTCTCCCTCTATTTTCCAACATGCCATCAACATGGAAGATGATGCAAAGCCTGTTGTTGAACATCAGCGTCGTCTAATTCCTAAGATGAAGGATGTGGTAAGGAATGAGGTATTAAAACTTCTTGAAGCTGGTATTATATATCCTATTGCTGATAGTAGATGGGTTAGTCCTGTGCATTGTGTTCCTAAGAAAGGAGGAATAACTGTTGTACCTAATGATAATGATGAGCTCATCCCTCAAAGAGTAGTTGTAGGGTATAGAATGTGCATTGATTTTCGAAAAGTTAATAAAGTTACTAAGAAAGATCATTACCCTTTACCATTTATTGATCAAATGTTAGAAAGGTTATCTAAAAATACTCATTTCTGCTTTCTTGATGGTTATTCTGGGTTTTCACAAATTGCTGTTAGAACTAAAGATCAAGAGAAAAACACTTTCACTTGTTCCTATGGAACTTATGCTTATAGGCGTATGCCTTTTGGTTTATGTAATGCTCCTGCTACTTTTCAAAGATGCATGTCTGCTATTTTTCATGGCTTTTGTGAAAAGATTGTGGAGGTATTCATGGATGATTTTTCTGTCTATGGAAATTCTTTTGATAATTGTTTGCGAAACCTTGATAAAGTTTTGCAGAGATGTGAAGAAACTAACCTTGTTCTTAATTGGGAGAAATGCCACTTTATGGTTAATGAAGGAATTGTGTTGGGACATAAAATTTCAGAGAGAGGTATCGAAGTTGATAGAGCTAAAGTTGAAGCAATTGAGAAGATGCCCTATCCTAGGGATGTTAAAGGTATTCGTAGTATTCTTGGTCATGCTGGTTTTTATAGGAGATTTATTAAAGATTTCTCTAAAATTTCAAAGCCTCTTACTAATCTTCTCCAAAAAGATGTACCATTTGTTTTTGATGATGATTGTAAGGAAGCTTTTGAAACCCTAAAGAAAGCCTTAACAACTGCTCCAGTAGTTGAACCTCCTGATTGGAATTTACCTTTTGAAATTATGTGTGATGCTAGTGGTGCTATTCTTGGACAGCGAGTAGATAAAAAATTGAATGTTATTCATTATGCTAGTAAGACTCTTGATGCTGCTCAAAGAAATATGCGAACTTGTGACGCATGTCAGAGATTTGCCGCAAAACCTCACTCTCCGGCAGCAGAATTAATGCCAATACCCTTATCTTGGCCTTTTGCTCAATGGGGTCTCGATATGGTGGGAAAATTACACAAAGCTTCGCCAGGAGGATACGAGTACATGTTGGTTGCTGTCGATAAATTCACCAAGTGGATAGAAGCAAAGCCGATAAATTCACCAGATGCAGCATCAGCAATAAAGTTCGTGAAGGGCATCGTTTTTCGATTTGGAGTACCTCACAGCATCGTCACAGACAATGGCAGCAACTTTACGTCAAAGGAGTTCAAGGCGTACTGTGCAGAGGTAGGCATCAAATTGCACTTCGCGTCAGTTGCACATCCTCAAACCAATGGTCAAGTCGAGAAAGCCAATGGCATCATCTGCAATGGCATCAAGAAACGCTTGTTAGGACCACTGGAAAAAGCTCGACATACCTGGCCAGAAGAATTACCAAGTGTGTTATGGAGCATCCGAACAACACCAAATACAGCAACACAGGAGACCCCGTTTTTCCTTGTCCATGGAGCAGAGGCAGTACTGCCGATAGAAATAGAGCACGACTCCCCCAGAGTCACAGAGTATAATGAAGAAGCTTCCAGGAAAGCATTGGAAGACGACGTCGACGCACTCGACGAAGCTCGAGACGAAGTATTATCAAGGGTAACCAAATATCAGCAGGACCTGAAAAACTACCACAGTCGACGTTTGCGACCAAGATCTTTTCAAGTTGGAGACTTAGTTTTGCGACTCAACCAAGAGCGTACTGAAAAACTCGAGTCGCCATGGCTTGGCCCCTACGTCATTACGGAAGTAATCGAAGGAGGAGCATACAGGATAAAAGACAAGAAGACAGGGGTTCCCGAGAAAAACCCCTGGAACGTGGCACAGCTCAGGCGGTTCTACGCTTAGAGTCGAAATATAGTCCTCCTCTGTAAAAATACAATGTACTGAAACGCCCGCGAGTTTTCAGACGCACTCTTTTCCTTTTCGGGGCACCGAGTGGGGCCGGAAAGGTTTTTAATGAGGCGGGCTCGCGGTGCTGCAATATAATAAAGATAGTGGAGACATACTTCTTATTCTTCGACACGCTCGGGGGCTCAATGCCTTCAAGTCACAAAATATATACAATATAGATAAACTAGACTTACCGAAATATTTCGCCTTGGTACAAGATTACCTCGCCAAATAGAACATCGGAAGCTAACAACTGTAAATATAGCGTACTCGTCAAAATATTATTGCTTTGGTCTGAAAACCTCGCAACAAAAATATAGAACGTGACCACCAAGACACTCGGGGGCTCATGCCCATTGATAGCAAAATATATATACCTTCTCGCAATAAGAGAAAAATCTTCGAGATAACAAAATAGTACAAACTCCAGCCAAAGGCTCGGGGGCTGGACGATCAAAAATAAAAACAATACATACTTACAGAGTTGACAGCTTTACAATATAGATCATGTTTACAAAGGTATCAATGGTGAAACTACAGCAAGAAAAAGGAAAAACCCTCAATGGATACCTAGCACATGGTCTATGGTTACTCGTTCATTGGAAGGACGAGTACTATGCTCGGCATAGCTACCCTTCACGAAGAATTCAGCGTCCATCCGAAGAAGTTCATCCATCATATCTTCGGCTACAGGAGTCACCAGATCATCAATCTTGCCCATGTTTCTCTTTTTCTTCGACATTTTAGCCAGGCACGTGGGAACAATTTGATCCATGGGCAATTTTGGATGGCAAATCTTTATCATCATCATAGCAAATCTTGCGCCAGCAGAGAGTTGAGCCCGCACAAAGCCATGGATTCGAGGAGCATCTCGAAACTTTTCCATTAATGCAGGAAGAGTTTCTGGCATTTTGTTGCGAGGGAACATGGTTCCATAAACTAAAAACAAAGTCTTCGTACAGAAGTCAAGGAAATCACGGACCTGACCCGCGCGATCTTGGAATCTGACAATTTGACGCTCAGGAGTAACCCAAAAGTTAGAACCATGTTGTGCAGCCAGTCTGAGCAGAGCATTGGCTCGAGCTTCAACACGTTGATCTTCGGCAGCAGTATCCAAAAATGAGCCTGGTACAGCGAATAAATTGACAAGGAAGGAAAAATAGCAAAAATAACATCCAGCATGGTTATGAACAGGAAACATACCTGTCATGTCCAGGCTGGCGTCAGTCATTAGCTGAAGCATATAATTTTCTCGAGAGGAAGCTTCGGTAGCCTCAGCAACAGCAGCATCCTTTGCAGCAATGGCTTCTCTTGCCTGTTGAAGAGCAATATTCTCTCTCTCGGATGCTTGTCGAGATTGTTCCATCATCACAAGAGTTTGTTTTTTCATAGATTGGAGTTGTTGGCGCAATTCTTGCAAATCTTGCGACAAATGTTGTCCCGAAGAACCGTCGACAAAGTTATCATTGACTAGTGTTTTCTTCGAGAAGGAGGAAGCAGGAGAAGTATCGGCAGAATGAGGATCGGCAGAGTAGTTATCAAATATCAACTGGAAAAGAAAATTCCAATATCAAAGGATTGCACAAGACAGAATTCCATTGATCTTCAAGAAATTTACATGGATATTACAGAAGGAGTTCTTCAAAAGTACTAAGGTAATTGTCGCCAAAACTAATATGGCGACAATAGCTAAAGAAACAGGAAAAATAAAAAGAAGGGGCATTCAACTAGACCTCCGGCTTTGATGAGCTAGGAGTTGAAGATGGCTTGATCCCGAGATAGGACAGGATTTTCTTCGTGTTGGGCTTTGCCGCCTTGATCAACGATCGCCATTTTGTCTGCTCTATCTGTTCTGTGTCGCCTACTTTCGCCCAGTGATAGTTTGTTGGCTATCAGCGACCAAGGCAACAGTGCTTTCAACAGCAATCTTCATGTTCTCCTGGCGCATCTTCAGTCCAAGATCTTCTGGTGGATTAAAGCACTTGGCAAGAGCAAGGAAAGTTGCGGGTTCCTCTTTCTTCGGGAAGAAATAGGGGAAGAGTCGCGACAACCCTGCTTTAGCTTGATCAATGCCCTCGCGTGCTTCTGTTCCATGAAACTCAAGGAACGAAATGGCGTCAAGAAGAGGATCGTTGTCGGGATCTTCAAGTTCAAATTCTTGAGATGTTTTATCTGTCAAGATAAAAACTTATTGGTCAACAAACGAGTGAAGGAAAGAAAGTCCAAAGGATGTGAAGTGGTTCAGATACTTACTGACAAAGCGACGGTTTTGCGACCTTACGCGCTTAATGATCGCTTCCTCGCGAGCAGATTGTGCGGCTATATGCTCGCTCAGCGAAGTCTCGGCATCGTGAAGTCTCTTCCTAAGATCTTCGACACCAGCAGCATCGGCCTTGGCCTTGTCAGCCTCTGCTCTAGCTTGGATAGCATCTGATTCGGCCTTCTTACGAGCCTCTTCACTTTGCTCTAATTTTTGAGCAAGTGTATTGGCACGTTCGTTGACCTCCGCCAGTTTTTCTGCCAAGAAAGTTAAATTTAGTTAAAAACATCGACAACAAAGGAGTAAGAAGGCAAGGGCAAAAAGAAGCAGCAAGGCATTACCTTCAGTCTTACTCGCATACTCACGATACCCAATGAATTGGGCACCGATACGAATAAGCTCTTTGATCATAGGCTGTCAAAGAAGGATAAAGAAAGAAAATGTCGGTATGGGAAAAATATGATGGCATAAAGAAGCAAACAGAGGAAATATAGACAGTGACAAGAAAATTAAGAACTTACATCATCCAAGAGAGGGTTAGAAGAGTTACTCAATTGGAGAGTAGGCTCCGGGATTGTTTCAACCCTTGCCCTTTTCGGTGAAGGGACAAGGGGGCTTGAAGGAGGAGTAGAAGCGCCGACGTTTTGTTGAGGAGGCGAGGATTCCTCTCCTTCAACTGGCGTCTCCGAAACAACTAGAGTATGTGACGTACTCGTTCGAGCAGCCACATCAAAAGCTGGTACTTCTTCCTCATCATCACTGCGATTAAATGTTGGCAGCATAAAAAGCAAGATAGAGAAAAATCTTCGAGTACAAAAAAAATAAAAAAGAGGTGACTTACGAACTGATGAGGGCCTCAAGGTATGGATCATAAGCTGCCTTCTGATGTGAAGGAACAGCTTCTTCGGCTTTGGAGGTGCCGGAATCTTCGACATCACTCCTTTTCCTTTTGTTCTTTGGAGAAACAGCAGGAGGAGGAGATTGTGCTGACGCAGTACCTTCAGAGGCAGCCTCCTTTTCAACAGATCCCGCAGATTTTCGAGAATCTGCGGGTTCATTCACAAAAGAGGGGGCATCTTGGTTGTCGTCGGTGACAACGGCCCTTTCCTCGACTTCTCCACCCTCAGGAAGGGGAGGAAGCGAGATAAGATTTGGATGGTTCTATATAAAAACAGGGGAAGATGTCAAAAAAGGAGTTACAAAAAGATAGCAAGACAATAACAAATCAATCGACAAAGTTTACCTTGGGAAGCGCATTGGTGGCGCTGTACGGTTTTACACGACAAGAAGAAGGGACAGAATCTTTTTTGCTGAGAGAAGAGATTTTTCGGACAAGCTTTTCTAAATCCTTGACCTCCAAATCCACTGACAACCGATCTGCGTCCTCGTCGCCAGCATACTTCCAGAGAGGGTTTTTGCGAGCCTGAAGAGGCTGCACTCTGGTTCTAAGAAAATACGCTGTGATTTGGATGCCTGACAATTCTTTGCCGCGAGTATTTTGCAACTCATGGATGCGAGACATCAAGGCCTCTGTCGATGTTTTTTCTTCCTCGGTAGCCTCCGCATCCCAGGAGCGGCGGCGAAGGATTTTTTCGGCACCATCGAAAGGAGGGATGTTGTCTTCAGCGCATCCATGGTTCTCCTCCTGGATGTACAACCACTTCTTGCGCCACCCTTGAACTGAGTCAGGGAGTTTGACGTCGAAGTAATCGACTGTGGGGCGAACAGAAATAACAACGCCGCCTATATTATAGGCGACATTGGGAGAACCATTGCGGCGACAAAAGAAAATGCGCTTCCATAGCGCCCAGTTAGGCTGGACGCCAAGGAAGGCCTCACAGAGGGTGATGAAAATGGAGATATGGAGGATTGAGTTGGGCGTGAGGTGATGAAGTTGAAGACCATAAACAAAAAGCAATCCACGGAGAAAAGGATGAATGGGGGCGGAAAGACCGCGGATGAGATGGTCGACGAAACTTACCCGATACCCCATTGGAGGGGTTGGGTAGCTTTCTTCACTAGGGAAGCACAGCGCTTTGGGCTTCTTGCTAATCCCTAGCTTCTTCAAGAGATTGATGTCCTGAGAGGAAATTTTGGACCTTTCCCACTCCGCGCTTCCCAGATCTACGGCAGCCATTGACGATTCAGGCGTGCTGCGCTTGATCAACCGACGCGGTGGCATCAACAATGGCGCAGGAATGCAGCTTGGAGAAGATGAGCTCAGGAGGTTGTGGGGCGCAGGAGGAAGTTTTGCAGAGGAGAGCAGGAGAACGGCGCGAGCGGAAGTGCTCGAGGAAGAAGAAGGAGATCTTATATAGAGGTGCGGTGAAGCGGCGGACCGTTGGATGGAAAAAATGTGTGACAGATGATAACCACGTGGAAACAAGGGTAAAAAAGTATTTTAACACTGGAGAAGTTACGGTACGTGCGCCAGGAAAAGCGGAGGACGTGTGTCCCCCACCTACACGACGTGTCAAGATAATGGATAATTTGGGCCCGCAAGGCAGTGGGAGAAAACTTCTCGCCATTTTCGGATTTGCAATCGTGGCTATCGTCAGCAATAACGTCACCTTGTCAGAGAGAAAAATTCGACTCAACAGCGGCATAAAAAGGCGACATGAAAAAATATCGGAGAGCCTTTGATCAAATACAAGTTTTTGATCAAATGCTCGGGGGCTACTTTGGAAAAATGAAAAGATCAAGAAAGACAAAATAGAAATGGCATGAGCCTATGATCAAATACAAATATTTGTTCATAGCCTCGGGGACTACTCCCATCGGGAGCGCTGTTCGCGCACCCGAGAAATTATAAAACTTCGGGAGAGAAAGAAAATATAGCGGCATAAGGCGTGGAGCCTACAACCAAGGAAAAGTCCTTGGCTGTAGCCTCGGGGGCTACTCCCATCGGGAACATTGTTCGCGTGCCCGATGAAATTATAAATAAAAAGAGAGAGAGAGAAAGAAAGAATGAAAAGAAGAAAGATAGAAGGGCAAAAGAGTATATTTCGAGTTATAAATAACTCTGCATATACTCCCATCGGGAGAACAATATAAGTCATCTTTGACTCAATAAAATGTGCCATTCCAACAGCCGAATAAGCACTCGACAATATATTCTCAGAACGCCAAAGTTGCGATCAATTTCTGAATGCCGCAAAACTTTGCGAAGGTAAGACCCCAGATCCGTTCTGAGGCGTGGCGCCGTCTCTGACGTCGGTTTGCTACTTTTATCCGTATCAAAAGATACGAAGAAAAATCCTAACGGACGCGTTAGGTACCCGATAAATATAACTGGGACTCGACAGAATGGTAAGACCTTAAGCGGCACCTCTCGAAGTTTACACCAGTATCCCGAGATCATGTCCAGGGATGTGATTTTGAAGTAGGTTTTTGCGGATTGCCACTAGAGCAGTTAACTAGTACCTGATCCGTCAGATGAACTAGCCCCAACTACCATTATCCCTGCACAATATAGAAATTTATGTGAAGAAATATAGAAAGGTTTTGAATTGTCGAGTAAAAATAAACAGTGGAGATTTTCCCTGACTCTGCGATTCAATCAAAATCTCGGGGGCTACTGACATAGGCATCCCCAATGGGCCTGCCGATGATGGTACCCGGGGTTTACTGAAGGCCCACTACCCGAAGAATAAGAAGATTCGGAAGCCCAAGATATTGTTAAGGAAAGCTAGAGTTGTAATAGGAAGCATTATTTGTAATCTTGCGGGAGGAGTTAGAAACCTTCCCGGACTCTGTAACTTGTACAATACGAATCCCTCGGCTCCGCCTCCTATATAAGGGGGAGTCGAGGGACACAGAAGGCATCGAATCATTGTTTCTCAAACCCTAGTTTTCATATTCGTCGAGTACTTTTCGGCTGAAACCTTCGAGATCTACTTGCCCTCTACATCCAACTAAACCCTAGTCTACAATTCGTAGGCATTGACAAGTTAATACCTTGTCAACTTGGTCCCACGGAAGGAAAAGACCACGCTACAGGCCAGTGGCTCAAAGCACCATGCAAGAGATGCTCGAGATGAAATCACTCAGAGCAGAATCGACAAAGCAAGGCGACGACGCGCCGCTAGGGAGGAATATGACAGTGATTCTTCGGATGAAAGCCGGGAGAACGATGGTGAGCTAAGGGGGGCCGATTGTTTAAGCTACAAAATCCGCGAGGCGATGCCCCCCAGAAAGTTCAAACCTACTCCTACTGACGCCGCCAAATATGATGGACAGCAGGAGCCGAGGTCCTGGATAGACGACTACTTGCAGACTGTGATTCTGCACAAAGGAAATCAGATAGCAGCAATGCAATGCTTGCAGCTTTACCTAAAAGACTCAGCACGAGCCTGGTTAAGAGGTCTGCTGAAGGGTTCCATTAAATCATGGGACGACCTAGTAGACGCTTTTGTTGCCAATTTCCAAGCAACATACAAGAGGCCCGTCGGGATCGAGGAATTACGGCATTGCCAGCAAAAGCAGAAGGAATCGATGCGTGCATACATCGGGAGATTCACCAAGCTCTTAAACGCTGCCGAAGACGTTTCTGTCGACAGAGCAATCGATGCCTTCAGCGACGGCATCCGACGTGAAAGCTACATAGAGGAACTCGGGCGTAAAAAACCATAACCAAGTTAATGGAAATCGCCAACAGCTGGGCTGATGGCGAGGACAACGTATGAAGGCCACGACAGCGCAGTGATGACGAAGATGACGACCAGCCGAAGCATGATTCGGGTGGACGAAGGGATCGTCACAAGAGAAGGAAAAATCGCAACTACGACGATAGTAATCTGGTAGCCGCAGGATACTCTGATCGGCAGGACGATCGAGATGACGACAGACGAGACGATCGGCAGGATGGTAACCGGAATAATTCTGGAAACCGCGGCAACTACAAACCGCGACCACAGAGGACTCCCGAGCTACCCTTCGCCGAGCAGATCAACGCTCCTTGCTACTTGCACTCTTACATTGATTCCAAGGACAACAAAACAAAGTCAAGCCACTTGGACATGGAGAAACTCATCCGGTAGAAGCAACATCGACCACCACCTCCACCACCACCACCACCCCAGCACCAAGTCCAGCAGGCTCAGCCTCATCAACCCAATGAGGCGTTTCCACCACCACGTGGGCAGATGAGCATGATCCACAGGACATGTGTCTCGAGAAGAGAAATGAAGAAGCTCACCCAAGAAATTAACCTGGCAGAAAGTATCATGGCGAACATCCCCGAGTATGTCGAGTGGTCCTCTCAGAACATTACGTTCAGTCGAGCAGATCACCCGATGACCATACCAAAACCAGGACACGCTGCCTTAGTAGTCGAGGCACAAATCGGGGGGTTCAAGATGAGCAAAGTCTTCATGGATGGTGGAAGCGGGCTAAACCTGATATTCGTCGACACAATCAAAAGTATGGGGATCACCATGAGGATGCTAGAAGAAACAAACACTTGCTTCCATGGGATTCTCCCAACTTCACCGGCGTACTCTCTTGGCAAAGTTTACCTGAACGTCGTCTTTGGCAAAACCGACAACTTCAGGAAGGAAAAGATCGAGTTTGAAGTAGTGAACTGGGAATCACAGTATCACGCTATACTCGGGAGACCAGCTTATGCCAAGTTCATGGATGTACCGCACTACGCATACCTCAAGCTGAAAATGCCTGGGAACAACGGGACAAACATCACAGTCTATGGAAGTTTTTCACGCTCGGACAATTGTGACCGCGACTTTCAGAGGATTGCTGCGAAGTTTGGGTTAAAACAAGAAATTGTCGATCCTCCGCCCAAGCTATCGATACGTGAAATTAAGGAGGAGAAACATGTCAGGGAAACCAAGAAGAAGCCAGCCGACCTTGCTCCAGAAGCTTCGGCAGCAAAAATTTCGGCAGATGATGGCACAGCAGTCTTAGGAGACAGCAAGACATTGGCAATCGCTGTCGAGACCCCCACTGCAATCAACGACGCTTCGAAAACCGCTAACGTGGTAGACAAGCCAGAAGATAAGAAGAACCTTTTCCTTGCTTAGAATAGTCGAATAATGTTTAGCTCTTTATTTTCAGTAGGGCTCCCCCTTTTTTCGCCCTTTAGTCCCGTGTTTACCTTATTAATGAGAACTTCAGTTTTGATTCCTTGATAAGCATTGCAGTAATTCGGAGCACCTAATCCGCATCATCGTAACCTTTGCTTACACCCCTCGGTGAACGATGGTGCAATGTAGTACGCGGCAAAAGATTGTGCTCCGAAAAAGCCTCTACGAGTGCTAAAGGATGCAAAAATAAACAAGGATGATGATCTTTCCCTCTGCTATAGATGCCTCTACGAGCGCCGTAAATAGCAAGAGTCTGGAATTATACAACCCACGTTCGATATTTTACTTATGGAAATATCAAAGGACAACGGGCTCGTCAGCAGAGTTAATGCTCCCGATATATTCGGGAGCTGCTGTCAGAACATACATCGGTTGAAAGCAAAGTTGCGCATACAACGGGTTTAGCAAGACCTGCAACATGAGCTGATCACTCAAACAATTTGCTGACCAACGAATACACATACGCTTAAACGGGCAACTAAGATTTGCTCCTTCAAAATTTGCCAACGGCATCGGAAAAAGTACATATACATGTATCTACCGAACTTAAAGTGTCAACTATACAATCCAAACGCTTGGATAAAGTAGCCTATTTACAATAAAAACTTAACCCTGAATTACTCTTGCGGAGTTTCTCGTTCTTCAGGTACCTTCGAATCCTCTTCAAGCTTGTCAACAATTATATTGGCGGGTAGCACTACCTTTGGGTACAGCGTCTTCAAATCACCAACTGCGTTGGACAGATATTCGCCGAAGGATACCGTGCAAGGACAAGGGCAAGTGTAAACCTGGCCCCGGCAAAAACCTGGGCTCGCACCAAGTCTCGAATTTTCTTGGTGTTCCCAAATTCAGACATCAGAGTCAACAGTGTAGGAGGAACAGCGTTCAAGGGGAACATCGTCTTCCAAATTACCCACAGGGCTTTGTAGCACTTGTCGAAGAAATGATGGACCTGTTGGACCCGATCTTGGAATTGCACGACAGCCGAAGCTTTCGAGTGCTCCCTCCAGAAAATTTCTTCGGCTGATGACAGTTGAGTCAACGCGTTCACGCGTTCATGAATTCGCTTGTTCTCTTCAGCACGGTTCAGGGCTATGACTGGCAAAGGAATTAATGGAAAGATCACACAATATGTTCGACAAAGAATAATAAGCACAAGGACCAAGAAAACTTACAGTTCATACTTTCAGTGGCCTTATGCAGTTCAGTAAGAGCATAGCGCTCTACGTCGGCTGCAATTTCGCCCTTCTTCCTGACAATGGCAGCCAAGGCATAGGTACTGCGCAGATCCTTTTCCATCTGCGCAATCCGATCCTTCATGCGTTGGATCCGATCCTCTTCAGAAAGAGCACCCGAAGAATCATCGACAAACGCAGGCACTGGGAAAATCTGCAAAGAACAGCGTCAAAGGTATGACGGGTTGCATTGCTTCAGCATCAGAAATAACCTCCCATCGGGAGAATGCAAGCATAAAAGTCATAGCAAGGGTACACTAGCAAACATTGCTAGTACGGAATTTATTACAATCACAAGGTTTGTGACAGAACAATGTTTCACATCAATTCAAAATGAAGTTTGTTACAACAATCAAGGGGCTTGAGTCTGGGTCGATAAACTTGGGCCAGCCGATGTTTTCTTTGATGAAACCAGTTCAAGGAGCTGACGTGCACATGTAAGAGCTGACGTTTTGAAGGTGCTTAAATCAATGAACTGCCCATCTTGATCTTTTGGAAGCTCCCTAGACATCTTCTCAATGTCGGCCTTGAAGCCATGACCCATCATAAGTTGGAAGGCTAGAAGTGCACCATAAGTACGTTAAGTACGTTTGAATACCTCTATAACTTCCTTGGTGTCGACTGCTAAAGCATCAATCAGCTGCCCCAGAGTTTTATCTTGATTAATCTTGGGGAAGATCATCGAGTGCATCCGCGCCATGGCACCTTTACCCTTTTCAAGAAGCTCCCGTGTAAGCTGGTGTGCGGCAAGAGTCATCGACACACTGTTTGCCGGAGAGTTGTTCGGGACCTTATCCAAGGCATCGGCAGGGATGTCAGCAGCTTCTGCAAGAGAATGAAATGGGGAAAATCACTATCAGAGGCTTGAATTTTCAGTGTAATAATCGACAGGGAAGCATAAAAGGATTACCAAGCAAAGCTAAGGAAGACTGGCGAAGAAGTTCATCCCTCTCAGTCACCCGAGCTTCGGCAACCAGCCTGGACGCTTCCTCTTCCTTCAGCTCTCCTTCAGCTTGAGCACCTCCTTCAGGGAGTCGACCTCTTGGCGAGCAGCAGCGGCTATTTTGTTTGCACCTTCCAACTTCAAGGAAGATGAGTTAACTTCCTTTTGCAGCCGAACCTTGTCCGCTTCCAGAGAAGTAAATTGGGAGGCGAAGGCCTCCAAGGAAGATATAACGCCTCGCAGATCCTTAAGGAAAAAAGGATGTTTGACGAAGAATCGTTAATCAAGGCATATTCAGGAAAGATAGCGGTACGATCGAGAAAGAGTTACAGTTTTTCCTGAAGGAGGAGTTGCGGCGGCGACAGTCGAAGGAATGTCCTTCCCCTTAGAAAGGGAGGAGGCAGTCGAGCCGCGGGGGTTGCAGTAGGAGCCGAAGCTTCGGAAGCTGCGACGTCCGGCGAGAGCGTCAGATTTGGCCTTCTTAGGCGGGGGCTCAATGAGACCTTCGTTACTGCGAAAGGAAATGGTTAGCTAAAATAATGAGAGGAATACGAATGATGAAAGCAGAATACGAGCTCTAAGAAAAAGGCACTTACAGGTCGAAGAGATCGCCTTGATCGGCAAAACCGTCGGTTGACCTCTTCACAGGTGGAGCTCTGACCTCCTTCACAGCTGCATTAATAAAGGCATCATGATCAGCGTCGTCATCGCCAATTGATCCCGCTGTGTCGCAAGTATCATTGACTGGGGGAGGAGGATCGGCAAAGATAGCTTCAGAATCTATCGGATCATCATGTTCGGCAGCATGAAAATCGACAGGAGTTGAGGAACCTCTTCCTTCGGAGGTGTCATTTGGTAAATCATGCAAGTTTTTGGAAATTATCGAAATCTGTCAAATAAAGGAGTAAATAAGAACAATAGTAGTTGTACCAAAGAGAGAACAGAATAATATGGATATGAGAAGAAAAATTTACCTCTGTCAACGGATGATCGGCATCAAGGGGAGTATAAGAAGATATCAATGGGATCGAGTCTTCCTGATGAAGAGGGTGAGGCGACGAACTTCATCAAGTAGCTCCTTTTCTGATAGTTCGGCGATGTTTATCATGGTTTCATCTTTTGGACCTGAATACTGATGGCGTGTAACACACACGTTCGTTGGGAACCCCAAGAGGAAGGTATGATGCACACAGTAGCAATTTTTCCCTCAGAAAGAAACCAAGGTTTATCGAACCAGGAGGAGCCAAGAAGCACGTTGAAGGTTGTTGGTGGCGGGATGTAGTGCGGCGCAACACCAGGGATTCCGGCGCCAACGTGGAACCTGCACAACACAACCAAAGTACTTTGCCCCAACGAAACGGTGAGGTTGTCAATCTCACCGGCTTGCTGTAACAAAGGATTAGATGTATAGTGTGGATGATGATTGTTTGCAGAAAATAGTAAAGAACAAATATTGCAGTAGATTGTATTCGATGTAAAAGAATAGGACCGGGGTCCACAGTTCACTAGAGGTGTCTCTCCCATAAGATAAATAGCATGTTGGGTGAACAAATTACATTCGGGCAATTGACAAATAGAGAGGTCATGACAATGCACATACATGATATGATAAGTATAGTGAGATTTAATTGGGCATTACGACAAAGTACATAGACCGCTATCCAGCATGCATCTATGCCTAAAAAGTCCACCTTCAGGTTATCATCCGAACCCCTTCCAGTATTAAGTTGCAAACAACAGACAATTGCATTAAGTATGGTGCGTAATGTAATCAATAACTACATCCTCGGACATAGCATCAATGTTTTATCCCTAGTGGCACAGCACATCCACAACCTTAGAACTTTCTGTCACTGTCCCAGATTTAATGGAGGCATGAACCCACTATCGAGCATAAATACTCCCTCTTGGAGTTAAGAGCAAAAACTTGGCCAGAGCCTCTACTAATAACGGAGAGCATGCAAGATCATAAACAACACATAGGTAATAGATTGATAATCAACATAACATAGTATTCTCTATCCATCGGATCCCGACAAACACAACATATACCATTACAGATAGATGATCTTGATCATGTTAGGCAGCTCACAAGATCCAACAATGAAGCACATAAGGAGAAGACGACCATCTAGCTACTGCTATGGACCCATAGTCCAGGGGTGAACTACTCACTCATCACTCCGGAGGACCATGGCGGTGAAGAGTCCTCCGGGAGATGATTCCCCTCTCGGCAGGGTGCGGAGGCGATCTCCTGAATCCCCGAGATGGGATTGGCGACGGCGGCGTCTCAGTAAGGTTTTCCGTATCGTGGCTCTCGGTCCTGGGGGTTTCGCGACGGAGGCTTTAAGTAGGCGGAAGGGCAGGTCAAGGGGCGACGCGAGGGGCCCACACAACAGGGCCGCGCGGCCAGGAGGTGGGCCGCGCCGCCTGGCGTGTCGCCTCACTTCGTTTCCCTTTCGGTCTTCTGGAAGCTTCGTGGCAAAATAGGCCCCTGGGCGTTGATTTCGTCCAATTCCGAGAATATTTTCTTTGTAGGATTTCTGAAACCAAAAACAGCAGAAAACAGCAACTGGCTCTTCGGCATCTCGTTAATAGGTTAGTGCCGGAAAATGCATAAATATGACATAAAGTATACATAAAACATGTAGATATCATCAATAATGTGGCATGGAACATAAGAAATTATCGATACGTCGGAGACATATCAGCATCCCCAAGCTTAGTTCCTGCTCGTCCCGAGCAGGTAAACGATAACAAAGATAATTTCTGGAGTGACATGCCATCATAACCTTGATCATACTATTGTAAGCATATGTAATGAATGCAGCGATCAAAACAATGGTAATGACATGAGTAAACAAATGAATCATAAAGCAAAGACTTTTCATGAATAGTACTTCAAGACAAGCATCAATAAGTCTTGCATAAGAGTTAACTCATAAAGCAATAAATCAAAGTAAAGGTATTGAAGCAACACAAAGGAAGATTAAGTTTCAGCGGTTGCTTTCAACTTATAACATGTATATCTCATGGATAGTGTCAATGTAAAGTAATATAACAAGTGCAATATGCAAGTATGTAGGAATCAATGCACAGTTCACACAAGTGTTTGCTTCTTGAGGTGGAGAGAAATAGGTGAACTGACTCAACATAAAAGTAAAAGAAAGATCCTTCAAAGAGGAAAGCATCGATTACTATATTTGTGCTAGAGCTTTTATTTTGAAAACATGAAACAATTTTATCAACGGTAGTAATAAAGCATATGTATCATGTAAATTATATCTTACAAGTTGCAAGCCTCATGCATAGTATACTAATAGTGCCCGCACCTTGTCTTAATTAGCTCGGATTAACACGGATTATCATTGCATAACATATGTTTCAACCAAGTGTCACAAAGGGGTACCTCTATGCCGCCTGTACAAGGGTCTAAGGAGAAAGTTCGCATTGGATTTCTCGCTTTTGATCATTCTTCAACTTAGACACCCATACCGGGACAACATAGACAACAGATAATGGACTCCTCTTTTAATGCTTAAGCATTCAACAACAGATAATATTCTCATAAGAGATTGAGGTTTTATGTCCAAACTGAAACTTCCACCATGATTCATGGCTTCAGTTAGCGGCCCAATGTTCTTCTCTAACAGTATGCATACTCAAACCATTTGATTGTGAAAACCGCCCTTACTTCAGACAAGACAGACATGCATAGCAACTCACATGATATTCAACAAAGAGTTGATGGCGTCCCCAGGAGCATGGTTATCGCACAACAAGCAACTTAATAAGAGATAAAGTGCATAAGTACATATTCAATACCACAATAGTTTTTAAGGCTATTTTGTCCCATGAGCTATATATTGCAAAGGCGAATGATGGAAATTTAAAGGTAGCACTCAAGCAATTTACTTTGGAATGGCGGAGAAATACCATGTAGTAGGTAGGTATGGTGGACACAAATGGCATAGTGGTTGGCTCAAGGATTTTGGATGCATGAGAAGTATTCCCTCTCGATACAAGGTTTAGGCTAGCAAGGTTATTTGAAACAAACACAAGGATGAACCGGTGCAGCAAAACTCACATAAAAGACATATTGTAAACATTATAAGACTCTACACCGTCTTCCTTGTTGTTCAAAACTCAATACTAGAAATTATCTAGACTTTAGAGAGACCAAATATGCAAACCAAATTTTAGCAAGATCTATGTATTTCTTCATTAATGGGTGCAAAGTATATGATGCAAGAGCTTAAACATGAGCACAACAATTGCTAAGTATCAAATTATTCAAGACATTTTAGAATTACTACATGTAGCATTTCCCGATTCCAACCATATAACAATTTAACGAAGAAGATTCAACCTTCGCCATGAATACTATGAGTAAAGCCTAAGGACATATTTGTCCATATGCAACAGCGGAGCGTGTCTCTCTCCCACACAATGAATGCTAGGATCCATTTTATTCAAACAAAAACAAAAACAAAAACAAACCGACGCTCCAAGCAAAGCACATAAGATGTGATGGAATAAAAATATAGTTTCAGGGGAGGAACCTGATAATGTTGTAGATGAAGAAGGGGATGCCTTGGGCATCCCCAAGCTTAGACGCTTGAGTCTTCTTAATATATGCAGGGGTGAACCACCGGGGCATCCCCAAGCTTAGAGCTTTCACTCTCCTTGATCATATTGCATCATTTCCCTCTCTTGATCCTTGAAAACTTCCTCCACACCAAACTCAAAACAACTCATTAGAGGGTTAGTGCACAATAAAAATTTACATGTTCAGAGGTGACATAATCATTCTTAACACTTCTGGACATTGTACAAAGCTACTGGACATTAATGGATCAAATAAATTCATCCAACATAGCAAAAGAGGCAATGCGAAATAAAAGGCAGAATCTGTCAAAATAGAACAGTTCGTAAAGACGAATTTTAAAGTGGCACCAGACTTTCTCAAATGAAAATACCCAAATTGAATGAAAGTTGAGTACATATCTGAGGATCACTCACGTAAATTGGCATAATTTTCTGAGTTACCTACAGAGAATTAGGCCCAGATTCGTGACAGCAAAGAAATCTGTTTCTGCGCAGTAATCCAAATCTAGTATGAACCTTACTATCAACGACTTTACTTGGCACAACAATGCACAAAACTAAGATAAGGAGAGTTTGCTACAGTAGTAAACAACTTCCAAGACTCAAATATAAAATAAAGGTACTGTAGTAAAAACATGGGTTGTCTCCCATAAGCGCTTTTCTTTAACGCCTTTCAGCTAGGCGCAGAAAGTGTATATCAAGTGTTATCAAGAGATGAAGCATCGACATTACCTTGGGCTTTACCCTTACCTTTCTTGTTCTTTTTCTTACTCTTTGATTTAGGGAATATATGTCTACCCCCGGGTGTAGAGGTGAATTTTAGGGTGCCTTCTCCCATATCTATGACGGCTCCCAATAGTTTCAGCAGGGATCTTCCGAGTGTGATTTGTCCTGTTCCTGCACATTCAATAACAAGATAATCAATGGATATTGTTCTCCCAAGAACGGTTGTATGCACACCCGCAGCTATTCCTTTAGGAATTATAATAGAGTTATCAATAAGAGTTATTCCTTCTCCCCCTTCAACGAATCCCCAAAGTTTCAAAGATTCATGAATACTCTTAGGCATTAAGCAAAATTCAGACATAATATCACAATTGGCATGAAGAGTTTGGTCACCGATAACAATTTTAATAGTAGGATCCCATAATGAAGGTTCAGAGTTCACTAAAACTTGATCAAGACGGTTACGAACATATCTATAATTTTCATTCAAGCGAGATGCACTTGTCTCAAGAGTGTTTAATCTATTATAAATGCTAATAAGGGCTGAATCAAAGTTATTAGCTGAATCATGTGATGCAACCAACTTCTTTATGGCATTAAAAGCTTGATCCCCATTGCAATGAAGGAAATCTCCTCCCACTACAGCATCCAAGGCATATCTATAGCGAATCATAAGACCAAAATAAAAATTACTAAGGAGCAAACTTAGAGTCATTTGAGGTTCAGCTTTACGATAAGAAGTAAAAATTCTGGACCAAGCATCTTTAAAACTCTCCTCATCCCCTTGTTTAAAAGTGAAGACTAATTCCTCAGGTGAAGAAGTAACAGGTGCAGAACTAGACATGGTAGCAAAAGTAAAATGCAAGTAACTAATTTTTTTTTTGTGTTTTTGATATAGAGAACAAGACAGTAAATAAAGTAAAGCTAGCAACTAATTTTTTTGTGTTTTGATATAATGCAGCAAACAAGAAAGTAAATAAAATAAAGCAAGACAAAAACAAAGTAAAGAGATTGGAAGTGGAGACTCCCCTTGCAGCGTGTCTTGATCTCCCCGGCAATGGCGCCATAAAAAGAGCTTGATGGCGTGTAACACACACGTTCGTTGGGAACCCCAAGAGGAAGGTATGATGCACACAGTAGCAAGTTTTCCCTCAGAAAGAAACCAAGGTTTATTGAACCAGGAGGAGCCAAGAAGCACGTTGAAGGTTGTTGGTGGCGGGATGTAGTGCGGCGCAACACCAGGGATTCCGGCGCCAACGTGGAACCTACACAACACAACCAAAGTACTTTGCCCCAACGAAACAGTGAGGTTGTCAATCTCACCGGCTTGCTGTAACAAAGGATTAGATGTATAGTGTGGATGATGATTGTTTGCCGAAAATAGTAAAGAACAAATATTGCAGTAGATTGTATTCGATGTAAAAGAATAGGACCGGGGTCCACAGTTCACTAGAGGTGTCTCTCCCATAAGATAAATAGCATGTTGGGTGAACAAATCACAGTCGGGCAATTGACAAATAGAGAGGTCATGACAATGCACATACATGATATGATAAGTATAGTGAGATTTAATTGGGCATTACGACAAAGTACATAGACCGCTATCCAGCATGCATCTATGCCTAAAAAGTCCACCTTCAGGTTATCATCCGAACCCCTTCCAGTATTAAGTTGCAAACAACAGACAATTGCATTAAGTATGGTGCGTAATGTAATCAATAACTACATCCTCGGACATAGCATCAATGTTTTATCCCTAGTGGCAACAGCACATCCACAACCTTAGAACTTTCTGTCACTGTCCTAGATTTAATGGAGGCATGAACCCACTATCGAGCATAAATACTCCCTCTTGGAGTTAAGAGCAAAAACTTGGCCAGAGCCTCTACTAATAACGGAGAGCATGCAAGATCATAAACAACACATAGGTAATAGATTGATAATCAACATAACATAGTATTCTCTATCCATCGGATCCCGACAAACACAACATATAGCATTACAGATAGATGATCTTGATCATGTTAGGCAGCTCACAAGATCCAACAATGAAGCACATAAGGAGAAGACGACCATCTAGCTACGCTATGGACCCATAGTCCAGGGGTGAACTACTCACTCATCACTCCGGAGGCGACCATGGCGGTGAAGAGTCCTCCGGGAGATGATTCCCCTCTCCGCAGGGTGCCGGAGGCGATCTCCTGAATCCCCGAGATGGGATTGGCGGCGGCGGCGTCTCGAAGGTTTCGTATCGTGGCTCTCGGTCTGGGGGTTTCGCGACGGAGGCTTTGAGTAGGCGGAAGGGCAGGTCAAGAGGCGACGCGAGGGGCCCACACACGGGCCGCGGCCAGAGGTGGGCCGCGCCGCCCTGGCGTGTCGCCGCCTCATCGCCTCACTTCGTTTCCCTTTCGGTCTTCTGGAAGCTTCATGGCAAAATAGGCCCCTGGGCGTTGATTTCGTCCAATTCCAAGAATATTTCCTTTGTAGGATTTCTAAAACCAAAAACAGCAGAAAACAGCAACTGGCTCTTCGGCATCTCGTTAATAGGTTAGTGCCGGAAAATGCATAAATATGACATAAAGTATGCATAAAACATGTAGATATCATCAATAATGTGGCATGGAACATAAGAAATTATCGATACGTCGGAGACGTATCAAATACAACCACATCGGATGGACCCTAGCCATGATTGGCTGGACTCGACGTTTCAAGAACACCGCGGCCACCTCTGTACCAATCATGGTTTGGCCGTCGGTTTCTCTGATCCGAAGGAATTTGGCAAACAATTCGTCGGCTGTTGCCTTTTCGTAGGAAGAAAGAATGTTCTTCCAAGAATGCTTCGGCTTGGCTTCAAGGACATCGGCAAAGCAAGGAAGCTGGGACTCGGTTGTTGGGGAATCCTTAACATAAAACCATTTCAGTCTCCATCCTTGCACGGATTCTCTCATTGGGAAACTGAAATAGTTGACCTCTGAACGAGCAACAAATCCCACTCCCCCAATGACAAAGGGTCCATTGCTACTACTGTATCTCTTTACAAAGAAAATTTTCTTCCACAACCCAAAGTGAGGCTCGATGCCCAAAAACGCTTCACAGAGGGTGATGAACACGGCAACGTGGAGGATTGAGTTAGGGGTAAGTTGCCATAGTTGGATTTCGTAAGTGCGCAGAAGACGGTGAAGGAACTCGTGAGCAGGAAGCGAGAGACCCCGGTAGAAGAATGACAGGAACATCACGGTAAAACCAGCGGGAGGATTGGGCCGAGAGATCGCACCTGGGAGAATCACATCCTCCTCGTCGGAGGAGATTAGCCCGAGGCTTCGAGCCCTCTTCTCATCACGCTTTGTGATGGAAGATGCTAGCCAATCTCCGGTTTGGGTGCGGCCACCGAACTTGGCGCCAACGGCCGGAGCTGGAGGAGGAGCATCTGGCACGCTCCTTTTCAGAAGAGTCAAGGAGGACTTGGCGGTGGCGCCACCGCTCGTGGAGCTGGCGGCGGCGCCGAGGTTCTTCTTCTTCACCATCGCGAGATCTGGACAAGATCTGAAAACGGTGGCGGCGGCGCAGCGGTTGAGAAAGGAAGAAGAAGGGCAGAGGATGCTACGATGAATACGAAAGAATGCTAGGGATTTTTTCCTAAGAGATTTTAAGAAGAGGAAAACTTGAGGATCGCGTGGGCACGTGTCGTTGCTGCCAGTTCATTAAGAAGACCTTTTCTTCATCATCGATCGCAGGAATCGAGGAGGCACTTTGGTAACTGTACGCGGAAGGCAGATATTGCTTAAAAACAGAGCTATGCAGAGGTAGGATGGGCCCAGTGGGTTGCGTCTTGTCAGTCAAAATCAAAGTAACAATAACGTCATCACTGATGTCGTAAGGAACGCTGTCAATAGCAGTTGAAGGAAAATAAAGAATTATCGGATGTTTGGGCTTGAGTCTGCACCCGATCACAAGTGCTCGTGTCCAGACTCGGGGGCTACTCCCATCGGGAGCACTAGACGCGCACCCGATGAAATGAGGACTCGAAGATATTCATGTGAAGAAATATTTGGAGAGAAGGATGGTATGCTCAGAGTCTGCACCCGATTACAAGCACCCGTGTCCATCCGATAGAACTTTTTGCACTCCAGGATCATGCCCGGGACTTGATTCTGTAGGGTGACGTTGTTTTGCCATCGGCAGTTAACCAGCAAAAGTTGGGCACGTTACTTATTATCCCTTACGCATTGAAAATTTATCGGGTAAAACAAGCCTTGGTACAAATGTATCGGATGATCCATGAAGACTTGCAGCAAAACTTCGGCAGAAGAAAATGTTCGAGTAGTACAACTTGAGTCTACGCACGGATTGCAAGCATCCGTACCTAGACTCGGGGGCTACTCCCATCGGGAGCGCTTGACACGCACCCGATAGAAGAAGATGATGCTGATACAAGATGGACAAAAACAATCCAGGAGAAGAACATTAGGTGGAGGCATGCTTTAGTCTCTACCCGAATTATCTTCGGCTAGACACTCGGGGGCTACTGACGTGGGCATAACCCTTCGGGTAACCGACATTGCCCTACCCTATACGATCTAGCTGGAGGCCCGTGAAGGTACTCAATGACAAAGACGGGCCACTTGGATGGCGCGGCAGAAGATTCCTTGGCGAGCAAGAACAAGGAAAGTTTAGAGATAGATCTATTGTAAAATCTAGTCGTACTCGGTTAGACCTCTTGAGACCTGGCCTCCTATATAAAGGCCAGGAGAGGGGCTGCCGAGGGACACGTACAATCTTAGCAATCTTAGCCACCAAAAGTCTAGAGCTAGGTCGCCGCAGCACTTAGCCTCTCGACGAGATCTCAGCCGAACCCATTGTAACCCAATATTTTCATAATCAAGATCAGACAGGCAGGACCTAAGGGTTTTACCTCATCGAGGGCCCCGAACCTGGGTAAATCGCTCCCCGCTTGTCTGTGAACCGATGTCTCGTGTTAGCTTACAGGATTCCATCAACCCTAAGCCCCTATCGGAGGGCATTGCCGAGGATCACCCTCGACATCTAGGAAAGCTAGTGTTCCTATGCTCTCTGTTAGAATTGGTGATCATTGTTATTATGGTTTATGCGATATTGGTGCAAGTATTAGTGCCATTCCTTATGAGCTTTACACGGAAATCATGCATGAAATTGGTTCTTGTGAACTCGAAGATATTGATGTTGTTATTCGGCTAGCTAATAGAGAAACTATCTCTCCTATTGGTATTGTTCGAGATGTTGAAGTTTTATGTGGTAAGATTAAATATCCTGCTGACTTTTTGGTACTTGGTTCTGCTGCTAGTAAGACTTATCCTATCATTTTTGGTAGACCTTTTCTAAATACTTGTGGAGCTATTATAGATTGCAAGAAAGAGAAAATTGTGACTAAATTTGCTGGTGAATCTTATGAGTTTAATTTCTCTAAATTTGCCAAAGTTCCTTATAAAGCTGAATTGCCTAACGATGATTTTAGAGTTGAACAGTGTGCATCTATTGCTCTTGCTCCTAATGATCCTTTGCAGCAACATTTGGAGGATCATGAGAGTGAAGTCTTTAGGGAAGAAAGAAATGAGCTTGATGAAATTTTCCTTCGTCAACCTATTCTTAAACATGACTTACCGGTTGAAGATCTAGGTACAACACCACCACCAAAGGAAGATCCTGTTTTTGATTTGAAACCATTACCTGATAATCTTAAGTATGCTTATATTGATGATAAGAAAACATATCCTGTTATTATTAGTGCTAAGCTTTCAGATTTTGAGGAAGAAAGATTATTGGAAATATTGAAGAAACACCGAGGAGCTATTGGCTACACTCTTGATGACTTGAAGGGGATTTCTCCCTCTATTTTCCAACATGCCATCAACATGGAAGATGATGCAAAGTCTGTTGTTGAACATCAGCGCCGTCTAATTCCTAAGATGAAGTATGTGGTAAGGAATGAGGTATTAAAACTTCTTGAGGCTGGTATTATATATCCTATTGCTGATAGTAGATGGGTTAGTCCTGTGCATTGTGTTCCTAAGAAAGGAGGAATAACTGTTGTACCTAATGATAATGATGAGCTCATCCCTCAAAGAGTAGTTGTAGGGTATAGAATGTGCATTGATTTTCGAAAAGTTAATAAAGTTACTAAGAAAGATCATTACCCTTTACCATTTATTGATCAAATGTTAGAAAGGTTATCTAAAAATACTCATTTCTGATTTCTTGATGGTTATTCTGGGTTTTCACAAATTGCTGTTAGAACTAAAGATCAAGAGAAAAACACTTTCACTTGTTCCTATGGAACTTATGCTTATAGGCGTATGCCTTTTGGTTTATGTAATGCTCCTGCTACTTTTCAAAGATGCATGTCTGCTATTTTTCATGGCTTTTGTGAAAAGATTGTGGAGGTATTCATGGATGATTTTTCTGTCTATGGAAATTCTTTTGATAATTGTTTGCGAAACCTTGATAAAGTTTTGCAGAGATGTGAAGAAACTAACCTTGTTCTTAATTGGCAGAAATGCCACTTTATGGTTAATGAAGGAATTGTGTTGGGACATAAAATTTCTGAGAGAGGTATCGAAGTTGATAGAGCTAAAGTTGAAGCAATTGAGAAGATGCCCTATCCTAGGGATGTTAAAGGTATTCGTAGTATTCTTGGTCATGCTGGTTTTTATAGGAGATTTATTAAAGATTTCTCTAAAATTTCAAAGCCTCTTACTAATCTTCTCCAAAAAGATGTACCATTTGTTTTTGATGATGATTGTAAGGAAGCTTTTGAAACTCTAAAGAAAGCCTTAACAACTGCTCCAGTAGTTGAACCTCCTGATTGGAATTTACCTTTGAAATTATGTGTGATGCTAGTGGTTTTGCTGTTGGACAGCGAGTAGATAAAAAATTGAATGTTATTCATTATGCTAGTAAGACTCTTGATGCTGCTCAAAGAAATTATGCTACAACTGAAAAAGAGTTATTAGCTGTAGTTTTTGCTTGTGATAAATTTAGACCTTATATTGTTGATTCAAAAGTCACAATTCATACTGATCATGCTGCAATTAGGTACCTTATGGAAAAGAAAGATGCTAAGCCAAGGCTTATTAGATGGGTGCTTCTTTTACAAGAATTTGATTTTACATATTGTAGATAGGAAAGGTGCTGATAATCCTGTTGCTGATCCATACTTATATAAAGAAGGAGTGGATGGTATTATGCGAAGATGTGTCCCAGAATATGAACAACAAGAGATATTGAGTAAGTGTCATGGTAGTGTTTATGGAGGACATCACGCCGGAGATAGAACCGCACAAAAGGTTCTACAATCAGGTTTTTATTGGCCAACTCTCTTTAAAGATGCAAGGAAGTTTATTTTATCCTGTGATGAATGTCAAAGAGTTGGTAATATCTCTAGGCGCAATGAAATGCCTATGAATTATACTCTTGTTATTGAACCATTTGATTGTTGGGGATTTGACTTCATGGGCCCTTTCCCTTCTTCAGAAGGTAATACTCATATACTTGTTGCTGTTGATTATGTTACTAAATGGGTGGAAGCTATACCCACAAAAAGTGCTGATGGTGAGACTTCTTTAAAAATGCTTTTAGATGTTATTTTTCCTAGGTTTGGAGTACCTAGATATATTATGACTGATGGAGGTTCTCATTTTATTCATGGTTGACGTGGGCACTACCCTTCGGGTAACCAATGTTGCTCTACCCTATACGGTCCAGCTGGAGGCCCATGAAGGTACCCGATGGCAAGATGGGCCACTAGGACGGTGCGGCGGAAGATTACTTGAAGTACAAGACACGGAAGAAGCCGAACAAGGAAAGTTTAGAGATAGATCTACTGTAAACCTACTCATACTCGATTAGACCTCTCGAGACCTGGCCACCTATATAAAGACCAGGAGAGGGGCTATCGAGGGACACAATCAATCTTAGCGATCTTAGCTAGCAGAAGCCTAGAGCTAGGTAACCCTAGCAATTAGCCATCTCGACGAGATCACAGCCGAACTATTCGGCACCCCATTGTAACCTGTTATCATCATAATCAAGAATAGACAGGCAGGACGTAAGGGTTTTACCTCATCGAGGGCCCCGAACCTGGGTAAATCGCTCTCCCCGCTTGTCTGTGAACCGATGTCTCGTGTCGCCGGATTCCATCAACCCTAAGCCCCTATCGGAGGGCATTGCCGAGGAGCACCCTCGACAATTGGCGCCGTCTGTGGGAAGCCTGTCGGCACAAGGCAGGGCATCGGCAGATACAATCATGACACCGGTGGCTTCGCCGACAACTTCATCAGCAACTTCGTCGACACCATCATCGCCGATCCAGGGAAGCCCGATTCGATTCGGCTCCTACGAGTTCACTCCGCACAGCGATTCCTCCCGCTCGAACTTTTCAGATCTACAAGGAAATATGGAGATGACCTTCGGCAGCGTCCACTACAACGTCAACGCAGAAGGAATCCTTCGATTGCTGGAATCGCCCACTTCCGGATCGACGAGTTCAAGCGCGTCATCGTCACTCGACCTATCGGCTGGTCTGACAGGATCGACGTGCTCACCCGTGCCCTCGACTCCTCGCTCGGTGTCCTCCATGTCGGTGGGTCTGACGATCCCACATCTTCGGAATTAACTTCGTACTACTGCCTGAACTGCGACACCAGGCACGGGCTGGGATCGAGCGACACGCCGTTCATCTGCAACGCCCAGTATTCATCGGGAGAGGACAGTATCGACAGCATCATCCAGGGAACCACCCAAAAAATGGCACATCATCAGGTTTATGTCGCCAATAACACGGGAAACACAAGGCGCAGAGGAGACGAGGACCATACTCCCCGTTCCAGTAGAAGGGCAAGTTTTGAAAACAGCGCCAGCAACCGCGATAGCGACTACACCATCGCGGATGAGGAGAGGGCAGCAGCCAGGGCAGTTGTACTCAACAACACACCACTCCCCGCAGGAACTTCGGTTGGAACCCTCAATGCTTATCGCTCTATATTAGAGAAAAACCGGGAGCACCTGTCGAAAGAGCAAGCCACCCTCGAGAGACGCCTATCTGCGGCAGATCGATCTAGTGAGCGGCGAAGGGGCTCGCAAGGGAGTGCCTCCCGAAACACTCAGGGAACAGGCAAGCACCGGTCGAGACTATCTAGGCTTTCGGAAGATGACGCCAGAGAAATAACGTCGAATCTGACTAAATCCTTTATGACTATGGATACCGCGGGCATGCCACGGCCGAAAACCGTTGCAGGAGCAACGGCCAACCTCGCCGCATACCTCATCAACCAGCGCCCCGAAGGATCCATGGCTCAAGCTCATCGAGGTGCCCTGGAGAGTCTCGCGATATTGGGGAACAACCTAGTCCCGCAAAAGGAAAAGACCACGGTGCAAGGCAGTGGTTCAAAACATCATGCGAGAGATGCTCGGGACGAAATCACCCAGAGCAAGATCGACAAAGCAAGGCGACGACGCGCCGCTAGAAAGGACAACGATAGCGATTCTTCGGATGAAGATCAGGAGTACGACGGCGAGCTCAGGGGAGCCGACTGTCTAAGTTACAAAATCCGTGAAACGATGCCACCCAAAAAGTTCAAGCCTACCCCTACCGACGCTGCCAAGTACGATGGGCAGCAGGAACCAAGATCCTGGATAGACGACTACCTGCAGACTGTGATCCTGCACAAAGGAAACCAGATAGCAGCAATGCAATGCTTACAGCTCTACTTGAAGGATTCAGCGCGAGCCTGGCTAAGGGGGCTGCCGAAAGGTTCCGTTAAATCATGGGACGACCTAGTAGATGCCTTCGTTGCCAATTTCCAAGCAACATACAAGAGGCCCGTTGGGATCGAAGAGTTGCGGAATTGCCGACAGAAGCAGAAGGAGTCGATGCGTTCATACATCGGGAGATTCACAAAACTCCTGAACGCTGCCGAAGACGTATCGTCGACAGAGCAATCGACGCTTTCAGCGATGGCGTTCAGCGGGAGAGCTACATAGAAGAACTCGGGCGCAAAAAGCCAAAAACCATAACCAAGTTAATGGAAATCGCCAACTGTTGGGCTGATGGTGAGGACAATGTACCAAGGCCACGACAGCGCAGTGACGACGAAGATGATGACCAGTCGAAGCACGACTCGGGTGGCCGAAGGGATCGTCACAAAAGAAGGAAGAACCGCAACTATGATGATAACAATCTGGTAGCCGCAGGGTATTCCGATCGACAGGACGATCGAGACGATCGACACGACGGTAATCGGAACAACTCTGGGAACCGTGGTAACTATAAACCACGACAGCAGAGGACTCCCGAATTACACTACGCTGAGCAGATCAACGCCCCTGTTACCTGCATTCGTATGTCGATTCCAAGGACGGCAAAACGAAGTCGAGTCACCTGCTCAGGGACTGTCGGCAGTTCCTTGACATGCACAAACTCATCCAGCAGTCAGGCCAGCAACAGCTACCACCGCCACCCCCACCTCCACCGCAGCATCAAGTCCAGCAGGCTCAACCTCATCAACCCAACGAGGCATTCCCACCACCACGTGGGCAGATGAGCATGATCCATAGGACAGGTGTTTCGAAAAGAGATGAAAAAGCTCACCCGAGAGATCAACTTGGCAGAAAGCATCATGGCAAACATCCCCGAGTATGTCGAGTGGTCTTCTCAGAACATTACGTTCAGTCGAGCAGATCACCCGATGACCATACCAAAACCAGGACACGCTGCCTTGGTAGTCGAAGCACAAATTGGGGGGTTCAAGATGAGCAAAGTCTTCATGGACGGTGGAAGCGGGCTAAATCTGATATTCGTCGACACAATCAGAAGTATGGGGATCACCATGAGGATGCTGGAAGAAACAGACACTTGCTTCCATGGGATCCTTCCAACCGCACCGGGCTACTCTCTTGGCAAAGTCTACCTGAATGTTATCTTCGGCAGAGCCGACAATTTCAGGAAGGAAAAGATCGAGTTTGAAGTGGTGAACTGGGAGTCACGGTATCACGCTATACTCGGGAGACTAGCGTATGCCAAGTTCATGGTGTGCCGCATTATGCATACCTCAAGCTGAAAATGCCTGGGAACAACGGGACAAACATCACAGTCTATGGAAGTTTTTCACGCTCGGACAATTGTGATCGCGACTTTCAGAGGATTGCTGCAAAGTTCGGGTCACAGCAATAAATCGTCGACCCCTTACCCAAGTTGTCATTACGTGAAATCAAGGAGGAAAAAGATGTCAGGGAAACCAAGAAGAAGCCAGCCGCTCTTGCCCTTAAAGCTTCGGCAGCGGAAGCTTCGGCAGCAGAAGCCTCGGCAGTAAAAGGTTCGGCAGTTGATGGCACAGAAGGCATAGGAGATAGCAAGACACTGACAACCACTGCCCAAACCCCTGATGAAACCAGCAACGCTGCAGCAACCACTAACGTGGTGAAGAAGCCAGAAGAAGAGAAGAACCCCTTCCTTGCTTAAGCAATTTATCAGCCTTCATTCTCTTTTTTCCTTTATTTTAAACAGGGCCTTCCTTTTTTCGCCCTCTAGCCTCATGCTTACTTTATTAATGAGAACTTAAGCTTCGATTCTTTGTTAAAGCATTGCAGTAACTACAAACTTCTAAGCCCCATCACTATGCAAACATAGTACGAGGCAGAAGATCGTGCTTCAAAAAGCCTCTACGAGTGCTAAAAGACGTTCATCTTTCCCTCTGCTATAGATGCCTCTACGAGTGCCGTAAATAGCAAGAGGTCGGAAATACAGATAAACACAACCCACGTTCAATATTTTACTTATGGAAATATCAAGGAACAACGGGCTCATCGGCAGAACCACTACACCCGAAATATTCGGGAGTGCCTATCGAAACATAAAATGGTTGAAAGCAAAGTTGCGCATACAACAGGTTTAGCAAAACCTGCAACACGAGCTGATCACTCAAAAGATTTGCTAACCAACCAATATACATACATTTAAACGAGCAACTCAGATTCGCTCAAGTCAAAACTTGCCAACGGCAATAACATGGTAAAAGTACATATGCATGTATCTACCGAATGAAAAGGCATCATTACATAATCCAAACACTTGGATGAAGTAGCCAAATTATCTATTTACAAAACAAACATTAAATCCCTGAAATCACCCTTGCGGAGTTCCTCTTTCTTCAGGTACCTTTGAGTCCTCCTCGAGTCTATCGACAATTATGTTGGCAGGCAACAATACCTTCGGATACAGTGCCTCCAAGTCTCCAGTTGCGTTGGCAATCGACAGCAAACCCGCTGAGGGATAACGGGCGAGTACAAGAGCAAGTGTAAACCTGGCCCCTGCAAAAACTTGCGCACGCACCAAGTCTCGGATCTTCTTGGCATTACCAAACTCAGACATCAATGCAAGGAGCGTGGGAGGAACTGCGTTCAAAGGGAACATCGTTTTCCAAACCACCCTCATAGCCTTGTAGCACTTGTCAAAAAAGTGGTCGACCTGCTGAACCCGATCCTGAAATTGTGCGACAGCCGAAGCTTTCGAGTGCTCCCACCAGAAAATCTCTTCGGCTGAGGATAGCTGGGTCAATGCACGCACTCGCTCGTGAATCCGTTTGTTTTCTTCCGCACGGTTCAGAGCTATGACTGGAAAAGAAATAAATGAAGGATCAGATAAGGCGTTGTTGACAAGAGGGCGCAGGGATCAAGAAACTCACAGTTCAAGCTCTCGGTAGCTTTATGCAGCTCAGTAAGGGCATATCGCTCCACGTCGGCTGCAATCTCGCTCTTCTTATTGACAATAGCAGCTAGGGCGTACGTGCTGCGTAGGTCCTTTTCCATCTGGGTGATCCGATCCTTCATCCGCTGGATCCGATCACCTTCGGGAAGAACACCCGACGAGTCGTCGACAAACGAAGGCACCGGGAAAACCTGCAGGAAACAGCGTTAAAAAGGATGACGGATATGGTCAAATTGAGCATCCAACCTAACTCCCATCGGGAGAAGTACAAGTAATTCCTATCAGGAGAAGTCCAAGCGAAGATATTATGACAAAGGTGTGCTGGCAACATCACCAGCACAGTGTTCATTACAAACTTAAGTTGTTGCAACAGAATAATGTTTCACTCTAGCCCGAGGATAAAATTGATTATAACAATCAAGGAGCCTGGGTCTGAGTCGATAGGCTGGGGCCAGCCGATGTCTTTCCTGACGAAACTAGTTCGAGGAGCTGGCGAGCACAAGTACGGGCAGACACCGTAAGGCGCTTAAGTCAACAAATTGCCCATTTTTTCTTTCGGCAGCTCCTTAGTCATTTCTTCGATGTCAGCCTTAAAGCCGTAACCCATCATAAGTTGGAAGGCAAGGAGGGCACCATAGGTACGCGAGGTACGCTTGAATACCTCAATAACTTCCTTGGTGTCAACCGCGAAGGCATCAATCAGCTGCCCCAAAGTCTTCTCCTGCTTGACCTTGGGGAAAATCATCGAATGCATCCGCGCCAGGGCACCCTTTCCCTTGTTAAGAAGCTCCCGGGTAAGCTGGTGGGAGGCGAGAGCCATCGACACACCATTTGCCGGGGAGTTATTCGGAACTTCGTCCAAGGCAGTAGCAGGGATACTGGCGGCTTCTGCAAGAAATCAAATTGGAGAAAATCGTTGATAAAGAAATGGATTCATAAGAGTAATAATCGACAGAGATGTGTGAAAGAGCTTACCAAGTAGAGACAAAGTAGATTGTCGAAGGAGTTCATCCTTTTCAGCTTCCCGAGCTTCTTCCTCCTTCAGCCTCTCCGTCAGCTTGCTCAACTCCTCTTTTAGGGAGTCGACCTCCTGGCGAGCTATGGCAGCCTTTTTAATGGCGTCGTCCAACTTTGAAGAGGAAGACTTAACTTCATCCTGCAGTTGAGCTTTGTCCGCCTCTAGAGAGGTAAATTGAGACGCGAAGGCCTCTAGAGAGGATATCACACCTCGCAGGTCCTTAAGAAAAAATAAAATGTGTTTTACAAAGAATCATTAGGCAAGGCATACTCCAAAGGAATTTACATCATATTCGAAGAGGACTTACAGAAGGGGGAGCTGTGGTAGCGGCAGGAACATCTTTCCCCTTGGAAAGGGAGGAAGCAGTCGATGCTTGCGCCGCAGGAGCTGCTTTAGGAGCTGAAGCTTCGGAAGCCGCGGCGGCCGGAGAAACAACATCAGATCTGACCCTCTTAGACGGAGGCTCAGCGAAAACTTCGTCACTACAAGAAGGACATGATCGACCAAAGTTATGAGAAGAATGCGAGAAACAAAGGGGAAAGTATGGCGAAAAGGAGGAAGATACTTACATATCGAGGAGATCATCTTCGTCGGCAAAGCCGCCGATTGATCTCTTCGTAGGCGGAGCCCTGGTCTCCTCCGCAGCTGCATTAACAAAGGCATCGTGATCAGCGTCATCATCACGCACTGATCCCTCTGTGTCGCAAGTGTCATCGGCTGATGGAGGGAGATTGGTGTGAACGGTTTCGGAATCTATCGGATCATTGTGATCGTTTTTCGGGCTTGTATGCTCGACAGTGTGAAAATCAACAGGTTCTGAAGAGCCTCTTCCCTCAGAAATATTGTTTGGCGAGTTATGCAAGTCTCCGGAGGCTACAAGGGTCTGTCGAAGAAAAGACAGATGAGAACAGCAGCAATTATGTCGACTAAGTAAATAGTAGCATAATAAGAATTTGAGAAGGGAAGTTACCTCTGGTGGTGGATGATCGGCATCAAAAGGAGTATACGAAGACATCAGTGGGATCAAGTCTTCTTGGCTAAAGAAAGTGAGGCGACGGACTTCATCGAGCAGTTCCTTTTCCGACAATTCGGCAGCGTTAATTCTGGTCTCATCCTTCGGACCAGAATACGACCACATTGGCGAACTCGGCCATGACTGGTTGGACTCGACGTTTCAGAACATCGCTGCCACCTCTGTTCCGACCATAGTTTGTCCGTCAGCTTCCTTGATCGAAGAAATCTGGCAAATAATTCATCGGCTGCTACTTTTTCGTCGGGAGAGAGTATATTCTTCCAGGAATTCTTAGGCTTGGCTTCAAGGACATCGACAAAGCGAGGAAGCTGAGATTCGGGTGACAAGGAGTCCTTGACGTAAAACCACTTCAATCTCCACCCTTGCACGGACTCTCTCATTGGGAAATTGAAGTAGTTGACATCCGAACGAGCTACAAATCCCACTCCTCCGGTGACAAAGGATCCGTTACTACTGCTGTATCTCTTCACATAGAAGATCTTTTTCCACAACCCAAAATGAGGCTCAATGCCCAGATATGCTTCGCAAAGGGTGATAAACACAACAACGTGGAGGATTGAGTTGGGAGTGAGTTGCCATAGTTGGATCTCGTAAGTTCGCAAGAGATGGAGCAGGAATTCGTGAACGGGAAACGAAAGACCCCGATATAAGAACGATAAAAACATCACGGTAAAGCCAGCAGGGGGATTAGGTCGAGAAATCGCACCTGGAAAGATCACATTCCCCTCATCGGAGGAGATCAATCCCAGGCTTCGAGATCTCTTCTCGTCACGCCTGGTGACGGTCGATGCTATCCAATCTCCGGGCCTGGCTACTGAGCTTGGTGGCGCCGGTGGCGCCGGAGCTGGGGGAGGAGCGTGTGGGGCGCCCTCCTTCGGAAGAATCGAGGAAGATTTGGCGGCGGCGCCTCCGCTTGTGGAGCTGGCGGCGGCGCTAGGGTTTTTCTTCTTCACCATCGCGAGATCTAGGGAAAATCGGAAAGCGGTGGTGGCGGCGCAGCAGTTGCGAAAGGGAGAAGAGGAAGAACAACGAAGAGATGTTGTGATGAATGAAGGAGAAGATTAGGGATTTTTATCCTTTGGAAGATTTAAGGAAGGCCTCGTACTGCTAGTGGACCTTTTCTTCAGTTAATGGTTGCAGAAATCGAGGAGGTGCCTCGCTAACCGTGTAAGAGGAGCAGGAATTGCTCGAAAAAAGGGCCGGCGGGTCATGTCTTATCATTCAGAATTGAGGTGTCAGAAAAACTTCATCAATGACGTCATGCGAAATAATTGCATACGAAGGAATAAAAAGCTATCGGATGGACAATTTGAGTCTATGTACAGATTGCAAAGCATCTGCACTTAGACTCGGGGGCTACTCCCATCGGGAGCGCTGGACGCGCACCCGATAGAATGAGGACTCAAAGGAAAAATTCGACTCAAGTTTGCACCCGGATGGAAACAACCGTGCCCGACTGGGACTACTCCATCGGGAGCTGACCGCACCCTTTGTGAACTTTCGCACCGGGATCATGCCGGGACTTGATTCTGTGTAGGGTAACGTTGTTTTGCCATCGGCAGTTAACCAACAAAAGTTGGGCACGTTATTCTCAGAAGATTTCGAGATGGTACAACTTGAGTCTACGCACGGATTGCAAGCATCCGTACCTAGACTCGGGGGCTACTCCCATCGGGAGCGCTGACGCGCACCCGATAGAAGAGAATAATACAGACAGAAGAAAAGCAAGAATGATCAAAGAGAAGGACGTCGAAAGAAGGCATGCTTCAGTCTCTACCCGAATTCGGCTAGACACTCGGGGCTGCGCGTGGGCACTACCCTTCGGGTAACCAATGTTGCTCTACCCTATACGGTCCAGCTGGAGGCCCATGAAGGTACCGATGGCAAGATGGGCCACTAGGACGGTGCGGCGGGAGATTACTTGAAGTACAAGACACGGAAGAAGCCGAACAAGGAAAGTTTAGAGATAGATCTACTGTAAACCTACTCGTACTCGATTAGACCTCTCGAGACCTGGCCACCTATATAAAGACCAGGAGAGGGGCTATCGAGGACACAATCAATCTTAGCGATCTTAGCCAGAAGCCTAGAGCTAGGTAACCCTAGCAATTAGCCATCTCGACGAGATCACAGCCGAACTATTCGGCACCCCATTGTAACTTGTTATCATCATAATCAAGAACAGACGGGGAGGACGTAAGGTTTTACCTCATCGAGGGCCCCGAACCTGGGTAAATCGCTCTCCCCGCTTGTCCGTGAACCGATGTCGTGTGGCAGGGATTCCATCAACCTAAGCCCCTATCAGAGGGCATTGCCGAGGAGCACCCTCGACAATGGTGGTTTTAGAAAAACTCTTGCTAAATATGGTATTAATCATAGGATTGCTTCTGCTTATCATCCTCAAACTAGTGGGCAAGTAGAATTATCAAATAGAGAAATTAAATCTATCTTGCAAAAGACTGTTAATAAATCTAGAAAAAATTGGGCTAGTAAGTTAAAAGAAGCATTGTGGGCTTATAGAACTGCTTATAAAAATCCTATGGGAATGTCTCCTTATAAAATGGTTTATGGAAAAGCTTGTCATTTACCCTTAGAATTAGAGCACAAAGCTTATTGGGCTGTAAGAGAACTTAATAAAGATTTTAAACTTGCCGGTAAGAAAAGGTTGCTATAATTGAGTTCTTTAGATGAGTGGAGAAGTGAAGCTTATGAAAATGCTAAACTTTTTAAGGAGAAAGTTAAGAAATGGCATGATAGAAGAATTATTAAAAGAGAATGTAATGTTGGAGATAAAGTCCTATTGTATCGGTCTCGTCTCAGATTTTTTGCAGGGAAATTACTCTCAAAATGGGAAGGACCATATGTCATTAAGGAGGTGTATCGTTCAGGAGCAATTAAAATTGCCTCGTTGAAAGATGATGCCACACAAGTGGTGAATGGACAAATACTCAAGCATTATATCTCTGGAGATTCTTATAATGAAGATGTTAATGTTATTCAAGTGGTGACTCCGGAAACTTTCATCAAAGACCAAATGGACAGTATGCAGAGTTTGACTTTGAATAGGTAACAGTTTTAGTAGTAAAAAGTCTACGTTTAACTTTCCAAACAATATTTCTGCTATTTTTGGAAAATATGAAAAATTACGAGATCGAATCGGAGTGGAGGAGGTGCACGAGGGCACGTCCCTACATGGGGGCACGGGCCCCAGCCTGGCCGCGCCGCCCTATGGGGATGGCTCCTCGGTGTCCCTCTCCAAATCGTTTTTGACCTGGTACTTTCTTTTGTCGTGAAAATTTTCGCTATATTATCCCCCGGATCCCCAGAGGTCCGTATATCGTTTTCTCGTCGTGTTTTGTTTCGAGCTGTTTTTCTGCCAGATATTGTTTTTAGATCTAGAGCCACCATGTCTTCGTCGGGAACTCCGAAGGACAGCTTCTTTGAACGTCGTCAACCCGTACATGAACGAGCTGAAGATGCATCCCAAGGAACTGCTGCTCGTAGACGGAGAGTTGCAGATAGAAGATGTGCGGGGCCCTAAAGGAGAGGAAGCTTGGAGGACAGGATGGAGAAACTAGAACAAGAGGTCTTCGCCTACAAGAAGATGGCTGAACGTGAAGTGGACATCTTCCACAGAATTGTGTCCGAACTTATTGATGAACACAAGAAGGAGACTACAAAGCTGTGGGACGATATCCTCTCACTTCACAACACTACCAACCAACTTCAAGCGCAACTTTATGATGTTCAGAATAAAAACTGTGAGTATGAAAACAGGTTTAAACACATAAGCTATGCTGCCGATTTCAGGATTCCTGAGACCAAGACGTCGTTTGTTGATGGAGAGCCTCTTCCTTGGAAGTCTGGTGACGGGAAGAATTTACCACCATCACCACCGAAGGAGTAATTCATCATTGGTATTGGCATCCCCTTGGCTTGTTCCAAGCTTGGGGGGAGTGCCGCGGTATCACATCATCACTATCTTTTACCTTTTTACTATCAAGTAGTGTCATATCATGAGTAGGGAAGTTATCATATAAGATGGTTTGCGGTGTGGAAGTATCTCTCTTTTTAGTTGGTTATCTATGTATCCCTTGGTGTGAGTTATCGTTATGGAATATTAATGAGAAGTCTTATCATTTACTTTTTGCACACCTTATTTTAGTTTGCAAGTTCTGTTATATGATTAATCTTGTCATTAGTATTGAGATCGCTTTGGGAGCATCAAGTAAATCTATTTGGTTTTGGCAAACTTAGCATTGGTCAATAGCAACAATACTTTGACATTTAAGTAGAAAAGAGGGAAGTACATGTAGATATATTATTTCATTATCTTTCTTTCTTGTTAGCTAATGAGCTTAGTATTCTGAAGTTAAAATTGTTTGTGCTTACAAGGAGGATGCATGATTGTTTCTATCACATGTATATTTGTTTGTTTCCCTCAACTCTTATGCTTGCTAACCAACCTTGCTAGACAAAGACCTGTACTGAGAGGGAATGCTTCTCGTGCATCCAAAACCTTAAACCAAACTCATGCCATTTGTGTCCACCATAACTACCTATTATGTGGTATTTTGCGCCACTCCAAGTAAATACTTCGTGTGCTACCTTTAAACAATTCAAAAGTTATTATATCTTATTTGTGTCAATGTTTTATAGCTCATGAGGAAGTATGTGGTGTTTTATCTTTCAGTCTTGTTGGGCAGATTTTCACCAATGGACTAGTGGCACATCCGCTTATCCAATAATTTTGCAAAAAGAGCTGGCAATGGGGTTCCCAGCCCCAATTAATTAACTTTCATTAATAATTCTCTTCACATGTTTTTCCCTGATTTATCAGTAAGCAACTTAATTTTGCAATAGACACTCCTCCATGGTATGAGAAATGTTGGAAGGCACCCAAGGATTCGGTTAGCCATGGCTTGTGAAGGCAAGGTTGGGAGGAGTGTCATCCATAAATAAAACTAAAATACATGTGTAAACAAAGAGAAGAGGATGATCTACCTTCTGGTAGAGATAACGTCCTTCATGGGAGCCGCTCTTAGAAAGTCTGTTTGACAAGGGGGTTAGAGTGCCCACTACCATTCGTTGACAACAACAAACACCTCTCAAAACTTTACTTTTATGCTCTCTATATGATTTCAAAACTTAAAAAGCTCTAGCACATGATTTAATCCCTGCTTCCCTCTGCGAAGGGCCTATATTTTACTTTTATGTTGAGTCAGTAAACCTATTTCCCTCCATCTCAAGCAAGCAATTAAGTTGTTATGATCTAACCATCTATATTGTGACCTATTTAATCATGTATTTTATTCTTCCTTGTTTGGTACCAATTTTATCTGAATGAATATGACTTTGAAGGTTATCTATGCTTGGAAAATAAGTACAATATATTAATCGTTCTTTGACCAAGAACAAAGTTTGCCATCACCAATTATGATTCCTATGCACCTTTATCTGTGATTTCCCTTTACTTATTGCAAGTTGAGTTATATGAGGAAGTTGTTTACTAGAATGTCTTGTGTGAATTAATAAATGTGATACTTCTTGTCTGTATTTTATTTATCGACTCTTCACTCGATAAACATGTGGTCTTGTTTACTGAGCTCAGTTTCGCTTGGGACAAGCGAGGTCTAAGGGGGAGTTGATACGTCCATTTTGCATCACTATTTTATATCATAATTTACTGTTATTCATTGATATATTTCATATTTAGAGATGATGCTTATGTTATTTCACCTATTTTGCAAGTTTCATGATTATTGGAGAATTACTCACCGGAGTCAGGATTCTGCTGGAAAAAGCACCGTCAGGATACAGTATTTCTGAAGATCAACAATTGACGGAAAATATACCGAAACTCTTATTTTTCCAGAAGACGGACACAACCAAAAGTGAAGGCTGAGGAGGGCCGCCATGGCCCCCCCATAGGCCGGCGCGGGCTCCACCCTGGCCGCGCCGCCATGTGGGGAGGGGGCCCACGACCCCTCGGCCGTCTCCCTTTCGCGTACTTCATCTCCAAAGAACCCTAAGGTGTAGGGAGGCATCGAGAATAGACACGGCTGCTCTAGGCGGAAAACACGAGAGAGAAAGAGCTCTCCGGCGGGCAGAAATCCGCCAGGGAAATTCCTTCCCGGAGGTGGAAATCGTCGCCATCGTCACCGTCATCGAGCTGGACTTCATTGGGATCATCATCATCATCTCCACCGCCGACACCATCATCTCCACCGCTGCACCTCGTCACCGCTGTAACATCTAGGGTTGAATCTTGATTATTTCATAGGGAAACTCTCCCGGTGTTGATTACTCCTTGTTATTGATGCTATTGAGTGAAACCATTGAACCAAGGTTTATGTTCAGATTGTTATTCATCATCATATCACCTCTGATCATGTTCCATATGATGTCTTGTGAGTAGTTCGGTTAGTTCTTGAGGACATGGGTGAAGTCTAAATGTTAGTAGTGAACTATGTTGAGTAATATTTAATGGTTTGATATTTAAGTTGTGGTGTTATTCTTCTAGTGGTGTCATGTGAACGTCGACTACATGATACTTCACCTTTATGGGCCTAGGGAATACATCTTGTATTCGTTTGCTAATTGTGGGGTTGCCGTGTGACAGAGCAACCCCCGTTGGTATATCGATGCGGGAGGGATAGCAGGATCTCGAGTTTAAGGCTGTGGTTAGATTTATCTTAATTACTTTCTTGTATTTGCGGATGCTTGCAAAGGGTTTAATCACAAGTATGTATTAGTCCTAGGAAGGGTGGTGCATTAGCATAGGTTCACCCACACAACACTTATCAAAACAATGAAGATTAATCAACGTTATGAAGCGAAAGCACTAGACTAAATTCCCGTGTGTCCTCAAGAATGTTTGGTCATCATAAGTAAACAAACCGGCTTGTCCTTTGTGCTAAAAAGGATTGGTCCACTCGCTGCAATTATTACTCTCGCATTTTACTTACTTGTATTTTACTTATCTGCTATATCAAAACCCCCTGAATATTTGTGTGAGCATTTACAGTGAATCCTTCATCGAAACTGCTTGTCAACACCTTCTGCTCCTCGTTGGGTTCGACATTCTTATTTATCGAAAGTACTACGATACACCCCCTATACTTGTGGGTCATCATCTTCGTTGAAGTCTATTCGCCGGCCCAATCCTATTTTGCTTTATCAACCAAGCGAAAAACTTGCACTCCCGTCGAGCCCAAACTTTCCTATGCATTTAGTTGTAGAAGTGAGACCTTCAAATTGCATTGTGTATGCCGAAGAAGCGGGATATTTATCATCGTTAGTGTTCCAATGAATTTTGTTGGGCATATTATGAGAAAGGTGAATGTGTGTGATCATCTCCCAAAAGGTCATAAAATGTTATATGTGCTCCATGTCAAAACCATCTTGAATGTTGATTTGGTTCACCCAAACTGTGCAATTCTTCCCTTTTCATCTTTTGAAGTTTTTTGGCGCAATATATTTTGGTCTAAGGCTATCAAGCCAAGGAGAGGTTCAAAATTTTACATTTCCTCGATTCCCCAAAGTAATAGCCGCCATGAAGAGCTCCCTATCACTCTCATTGAAAGGGTTTCGAAGGACAGTCCAAACCGCCGTATCATCTACCCACTCAACCCATTACCATCTTAGTCTTAGAGCAGTGGCAAATTTCTCAAGATGCAAAATGCCATGGATTCTACGCTTTGTTGGGCGACCAACTTTCTCCCATTTCACCTTGCATTTTTCACTTCTCACCTTGTCGCAACCCTTCCACAAATAAGCTCTTAGAAGGGCAATAATCCTCTTGATGACCTCCTTTGGGAGATCGATGGAGGTAATATGACAGATAGCTTGGGATGAGGATTGCACTAACCAAGACACAACACCCAACCATATTGACATTTTTTCAATTTCTGAAAGAAAACTTTCCGGAATTTTTTATCTTCTAGATGTTTTAGATACGCTATATTAAGACTATGACACTCGAAGGGAGGCCCAAGTAGTGCATTGGGAAAATTGTTCTTGTTGTCGGGAATGATTGAATGATTTCCTGAAGATTAAGATCCTCACAACGGATAGGTGCAACGAGGCTAAACTGGCATTCAAATCGGCAACATCTCGAAATGTAGCAGGAATGGACGCGAGTTTTGCAGTGTCTTGCTTGATTGGTGCCACAAAGACTGCCGCATAATCAACATATAAAGATGTAAGAGTCATTGGAGATCTCCCACGAAGAGGGTGTAAAAGGACTTGCCAAGTTGCTTTATTTAGAAGATGGTTGATTGGGTCAATGGTGATAATGAAGAGTAGAGGCGACAACGGGTCTCCTTGCCTTAAGACCACGACTATGCTTAATTAGGTTACACGACACATCATTTAGGAGGACTCTCGAGGTGGAGGTTGAGAGAAGGGCCTAAACCCAATCAATAATTCACCATACGATAGTGTCTCAAAGGATAGCACGGCGGAATGATTCCCGTCTAACAAGGTTGAGAATGTAGTCGCTTTTGCTGACAAGCTTTGCCATATGCATGTCAAAGAGATGGTTTGCTCCTTGTTTTTGGACCGAAACAGAGCTGGTACATCTTCCGCCCACAAGACAATCTCCCGCTGACCCAAAGACAATTTTCTGGAAGATAGAGGAAGACTTAAAATCACAAGGATGTTTATCTTAATGTCTAGGGAGCCATTTCAGCCCTAGGGCTGCTTGCAAATTCTAGTAGTACGTCGTGATTGTGTTGCCAATATTCTCGATTGCAGATCAGTACATGGTTGTACAATTCTACACCCATTACTTTTGGCAAAGGCTTATATATCTATGTAAAATTCACATTTAGAGCAATATACATCAAATAAATTAGCAGAAATATGAGTAAAATTGTGCCTTTTGCTGTACTTTGTACACCCATTTTTCATGCACTAGCTCCGCCACTGTAGTACACACTACTACATCCATTACAAAATAAGTATCTCAACTTTGTGTAGATACAGATGTATCTAAACATGTTTTAATGTGTATATATATTCGTATCTAGAAAAGGCCATGCCACTTATTTTAAAAACAGGTTGAGTACCTATTAGCCACTGGTGACTACGATAGGGTCTCTAAGGATAGCATGCCGGCATGCTTCCCGCTTAACAAGGTTGAGAAAGTAGCCGGTGTTAGTGACAAGTCTTACCGTGATTGCAGACTTTAATCGAGAATATTGGTAACACAATCCGACCGTAAGCCTTCTGCACTTGTCACAACTCAGGTTCGCTCCTCTTTTCAGTTGGACGGAAACAGAGCCTGTACATCCAGTACATGTAGAAGGTGTTTGGTTTGTCAAATTAGCCCATAACTAGCGAGGTGGCCCTCGCAAATGCGAGGGCATCACCTATAGTGAAAAGTGTTAAAAAATAATTTTAATTTATTTAAACATTTTTTCTTCTATTTATCTCCTTCACTGCGAAATTGTTTTACACAATACATACATTGGTACTGGTTAACTTTATTTCTATTTTGTAAATTAATACATTAGTATGCTGCAAACAATTAACAAAGGAAAATGAAATATCTCTTAGAGAAATGCGATTTTTTAAAATAATTCCTTTTTAACTTTTTTACACATAATACGTGATTTCAAATATTTACGAATCTAGGACTCTGTCGGCCGACCAGACGCCGACAGACAGCTGGTGGCCGACCAGCCGTGAGGCTTGTCAGCCATTATACCGTATGCATGAAAGCAACGTAAAGCAATACCGTATGCATCAAACCAACACCTTGGTCGGCAGCCAGTGTGCCGATCAGCGGCCGTCTAGCCGACCAGGTCCTAGTTTTGAAATTTTGAAATCACGTATTTTTTGAAAAATGATGAAAAAAATGTTATTCTTTTTTTAAATGCTAGAGAAATTGGATAGTAGTGGTTTATGTTTTCTTAATAATATTGCATAACATTAATGGAGCTGGGACACCGACAAACTAAGCAACAATCTAGGAGGCTTTTACATCAACTGGGGTATGCTCTCTGGTGTGGGTGGTCAGCACACTAGTAGAAAATCTCTCATCAGTACCGGTTTCAGAGGGGCATTCGTACCGGTTGAGCAACCGGTACAAATTATCCGGCACTAAAGGCCCCCCCCTTTTCGTACCGGTTGCTTACGAACCGGTATAAAAGGTCCCTCCACGTGGGCCCCAGGAGAGCTCAGGGCCAGGAGCTTTGGTACCGGTTGGTAATACGAACCGGTACCAAAGGTTCCCTGGCGGAAAATTGCCCAAATCTCTGCCGCGGAAGGTGGATTTTAGGGTTTTTGGAGGGTTTAGGGATATCGGTTTGTTTCATATCGCGTCGATGCACCAGAAACGCGTTTGGGTTTAGGTAGTAAATGAAGATCAAGATGATGCATAGCAAGTTGGTGCATATAATATAACACACATGTAATTGCATAAGATCGCAAATTAAGTAGCACTATGCATGAAGATCAATCTTCATGCATAGTGGTACTCTCCGAGGCGTACTCTATATATGTCTATTACATGTAGCATAGTGGTACTCTTCGAGTCAACTATATATGTAACATGTACATCTTCATTCATAGTGGTACTCTGCGAATGGTGGTATGACGTCTCGAAGGAAAAATCCCGCCAATTCCTCGCCTATTGCTATGAAGCGGTCATCGATTGAGAGCTTGTTCCGCTTTCTTGCCAACTATAAAAGAATAAGATACAAATGAATACATGAAACAACTATTGAAACTCAGCACAACTTATGATAAGAAAACAAATTTGTGAAGATTGTTTTTGTACCTCTTTATTTCTTTCATTATTCGTTTTCTCGCTGACAATTCTGCGGATGTACTCGGAAACGAAGAATCCACAGAGATCGGTCCCTTGTGGTTGTTGCGGGCATTTCTTTACAAGAATATAATTCAATCAAACAATAGTCAAGTATGATAATTAAAGGTGTGTGGACCTAGGTAGTACTACTTACTTTCGCCTTCCATCGCAGCTTCGGTGTCCATTCACGGGACGTATCTTCCTTGATGAAAGTTTCCCATACGCTGCTCGACAAAAGAAAATGCATAAAAGACTCATCAATTAGTTCATAGCAGGAAATTAACGAAACAAACCGATAAGAATTAAAATTACCTTCTAAGCATTAAATAACAAGACAAGTATAGTTCCAATTTTTTGCTTAGTGAGTCATAGACTTCAACTTCTCCAATTTCCAAATTGATGACGAGAAGAATAAAGTGAAACCTACGCACGTTTCAATATGTAGTGTCATATATATAAGTCATTAGTTAAAATTTTGACATACGGTGAGCAAAATATAATGTGTTATAAGACAGTAAGACTCACTCGAAGTTGTAAGGCCAAATTATTAGCTTTTTGTCACGTTGTCGCTTCAAAAACCTTAGCAAAGTCTCCGGTGTATCCTTGTTATAGAGAGGATCTTCTATGGTTTTAACATGCATTGTGTGCGGGTCAATGAACCCAATGTCTGTGATATCGTCCCTTTTGCATTCGAGCATCTTCGATCTGCATAATATAGCGCAGAAAAGATTATAATCTGCAGACAATGAACTAGCTGAGCTAAAGACTTCTCAAATTAAATAAATAAATCACTTACAGACAATAGCAACTGATGATTGATTTGTCGAGGGCCCGGAGATTGTATAGAAAGAGTTCGGCGAAGTCAACGTTCACACAGTATTCCTGGAAGTAGTGCTCTTCCCTAACTCGCACCATGATAGTCTGGATCCCTTCCTTTGAGGCCTTAAGGTACCACGAATGCAAGTTACGCATACATGTTGGTACCTTCCTGAGATTCTCGACCAAATCTTTCCCTTGAACAAACTGATATGCTCGTTCAGCTAAGGCGTAATCAGTTCCGTCTTGTCGAGAACTTTGAACGGTCTTCCGTCAAACACCTTGAGAGGGGCGACCGATTGAACGGGTTGTTGTCCGAGCTGGTAGACTTGTATCCCTTTTATCTCCCGATACCCGATTGAACGGGTTTTGTCGCCTCGATCATCTTGTCATACGACCTTTCAATAGAACGCGCATAGTCAGATGGCGGCGATGGTACAGGGTCATATAGATTGTCAACGGTACGCACAACTTTCTCCCGATCTAGTGTCTTCTCGAAAGGTATCTCTGGCACTTTCGGTGCAAAAATTTCTTCACCTCGGCCTGAACGGCCTCCGCGTTTTCCTCTGGAGTTTTTTCCCAAGGTAACTTCTCGGAGGCGGCAGTTGTTTCTCCTTTCTAGCTTTCTTCCTAGGCGGCGTACCGTTCCGCTTAACGACGTCTTACGCGGAGGATCTCGAGATGGTGGACTCACGCTGGGGTCCCTCTCGGGTAGGTGTGGACTTGGCTGCTCACCAGGACTGCCACCAGGAGGAGTCGATGGCATTTGCTGCTCATGTGTAGGAGTCGGTGGCCTTTGCAAGGACGACGTACTTCTTCGGCCATAGGGCGAAACCGTGCTTGACATCGGCCAGTGTCCTCTCATCTTCACCTCTAGGAATATCAAGCTCCACTTTTTCAAAACCCGAAACAACTTCATCCACCCCGACACGAACACAACCAGGTGGAATGGGCATATGATGGTGCATTGCTCCATCTTCACTTGGGTACACATAGCCGACCGCCACCTTAACGGACGCGGTCCTGATTAACATATGTAGCTCGCAATCTGTCTTCTCCGTGACATAATCCACGGGGTAGCTTCCTCCACATCCGTCAAGATGCGAGGAACCGACACTTTCTTCGCTGAGATGGGGCAGCATCGGCTTGTGGATCCTGTAGAAACAGCGGCTGATCAGGTGCCCTCTGATTTCTCTCAAGAGCCTCCACCCTAGATAACAACTCCGTTACAATGTCGGCGTCCTTCTTCTTCTTTCGCGAATGGCTTCTATAAGTGTCAGCGCTGTCCCCCTTCCTTCATGGTGAGACCAGGCGAGCTCGTACCCGTCCAACATGTTCGGGGTTCCCCAGAGTGTCAGCTCGTCATTCTCTCGATCGGGAATGTACTCTCCCTTTCCGACCTTTTCAATTGCATCTACAAGCTTCGGTACAATTGCCTCAATTTTTCCTTCCATTTTCCCTTCGCAACGATCAACCTGTCTTTGGGTCCAACCACCCCATGAGCGAACAACCGAACTTGGACCGTTCAGGCCCATCATGTCCGTGGAGTGATTCCATGATCCATCAGTTTATTCTCAAACGCTGTCCACTTCGGAATGGCACTCTTGTAGCCACCGACCCCAAATGATGCGGAAGTTTCTTCTTTGCAGCATTTTCGGTATTTTTCTTCGATCGGGACACAAAAGTAGACGATTTCTTATACTCCTTAAATGCGGCCAGTGATCTTTTATCTTCACTAGATTATCATCGAATACTGGATCTTCATTCTTATATTTGTCCCATAAATTTTTCTTGAAGCTGGAATTGTATGGCCATCTTCTTCCATGTCCATTCCTTGACTTTATTCTTCTAGCCTTCCGTCATGTCTTCCGGTAGGCTGAACTTTGTCAGTAGCGTGTCCCAAAGAAATTTTTTCATCTTGTCGTTGACATAACTAGCACCACTCTCCGGGTTCTTCGGCTTATGCCACTCTTGAATGCTGATCGGTACATGGTCCCTAACAATAACTCCGGATTGACTTGTAAATTTGCGGCAAAACTCCTTGGGCTCCACTGGTTCACCATTATCCTTGAATGCCGTGAGGGCTAACCTGCCCTCGCCCTTTAGCACCCGCGTCGGGCCTCGTTTTGATCTAACCTTGCTCGATGATCCAGAAGGCTAAAACAAAAAATTATTCGTTAATAAGTGCAATACAAATAAATGAATGCATCTAGGGATGAACATATAGACTAATTGATACATAGATATACACCTCGCCGGAGTTTGTGATGGACACTTCGTTGTCTCTTCTAATTTGTTCAGACTCAAGTCCCTCGCCGAAATCATTCAGAAAGTCTTGGAAATCGTTGTCATCTCCATCGTCGGGTTCCGGACCACGGGCACTCTCATAGATTAATTGCTGCACCGCTTCTTCCCCCTCCTCATCTCGGATGAAGGTGCCGTCCTCCATACCTCAATGTCACTGCAAAATTAAGAAAGCAATTGTATTTCATTCATCATGTCATGATCATATAAATAACAGATTTGAAGAGTGTGCAAGGGTTCACTAAACTTCCCAATATAAATACAGAAGAAATATAAAGGAAACGGCAGTAGTATAAAACCTAATCTGGCTCCTAGGTTAGTTGCCATGTATGACGTCCACTATATGGAAACCCTGGCTCCATGGTCTCTGGCGATGCCGGGGAAAGGATTAGACCTACCCCTCCTCCGCCATCTCCTCTCACCCACCTCTCCTTCAGCAAGGCCGAGGGCGAATCGTGCTTTTGCGGCGAGGACGCGGCCGGGAGAGGATTTTCATGATGGCGCGGCTAAGGGCCGGTGCGGGTTCGGTCTGGGGCAGATTGGCGCGGCGCCGGGCCGGGACAAGAATCACGGTGGACAATCCGCACGGCATCTGCGCCGAGCAGCAGCGGCTCGTGGACACTGCTGTCGTCATCGCTGAACTCCAGCTCGACCCCGCTGGACCCTATCAGACCAACCAAGCAGGGAGGCCCAGGCCAGCGCCTGCACGCCGGGCAGCAGCAGTGCGTCGGGGGTGACGTGGGGCCATGTCGATGCGACCTCATAGGCGAGCGCGGCGAGCTGCACTAGCAGGGCGTAGCCGCAGCAGGCGAGCGCGGCCCTGTACCATGCGCCCGTGGTGGACGCCGAGGCCGCGGCGGCGGCGTCGTGGAGGGCCCCGTCGCGGCGGCGGGGCGGCTTGAGGCAGGAGGCGCGAGCGGCAGGAGGAGCGCGAGGGCGAGCAGGCGAGGTCACCGAGCTGGGCCACGCCGCGCCCTTCAGCGGCGTCCGCATTTGACCGAACACCCTAAGGGCGTCGGCGTTCAGCAGGCGGCAACGGCGAGGCGGCGTCGCGTCTGGTCGTCTGGGCGTCTAGCTGGGCGTCGCGTCTGCGGCGAGGCGGCGTCGGCGAGGCTCGGCGAGGCGGCGTCGGCAAAGCGGCGTCGGCGAGGCGGCCTCGGTGAGGGCGCACGTCGGCGAGGGCGGCATCGGCGAGCGGAGGGAGCGTAGGAAAAAAGGCCGGGTGGCGGAGGACTTACCTGCGGCGGCGACGGCGGCTGCGACGGCGGCTGCGATGGCGGCTGCGACGGCGAGGCTGCGAACGGCGAGCTCGCGCGCGAGGCTGCGGCTGTGCGAACGGCGAGGTGGCGCGCGGAAGAAGAAGAAGAATGGGGAAATTTTGCCCCGCGCCGCTAAGTCCTATACTAGGATAGCCCTTTGGTACCGGTTGGTACCACCAACCGGTACGAAAGGCCTTTCGTACCGGTTGGTGATACCAACCGGTACCAAAGGTATTTTTTTTGTTTTCTTTTTCTTTTGCTGTTTTTTTTTCTTTGTTTTTCTTTTTTCTTTTTTTTACTTTTCTGTTTCTTTTTTACTTTTCTGTTTCTTTTTCTTTTCTTTTCTTTCCTTTTCTTTTCTATTTTTTTCTTTCCTTTTCTTTTCTATTTCTTTTTTACTTTTCTATTTCTTTTTTACTTTTCTGTTTCTTTTTCTTTTCTTTCCTTTCCTTTTCTTTTCTACTTTTTTCTTTCCTTTTCTTTTCTATTTCTTTTCTATTTCTATTTTTTTCTTTCCTTTTCTTTTCTATTTCTTTTTTACTTTTCTGTTTCTTTTTTACTTTTCTGTTTCTTTTTCTTTTCTTTTCTTTTATTTTCTATTTCTTTTCTTTTTATTATTTTCTATTGCTTTTCTTTTTCTTTTCTATTTCTTTTCTTTCCTTTCCTTTTCTTTTATATTTCTTTTCTATTTGTTTTCTTTACTCCCGCCACGACGCCGTCCGCGCGGAAAGTTTCCCGCCACGTACGACGTCGCGCGGGCTTTCTGCCACGACGACGCGTGGGAGAAAAAGCGGGAAAGAAAGGGCGGGAATAATATTTTATTACGAGTGAACTCGAGTTAAAAGTACATAGCTTAACTGAAAATTAAAGATACATGGCCAAATTCTACTGTTGGAGTCATTCGGTCATACTCGTGCCTAGCCCGTAGTAGTCGCCACTGTCGTCGTAGTCGCCGTCATCATCGTCGCTGGCATCGGGGTCGCGGTACTCGAACGTCGGCGGGTGAGCACGCGTGGGCTGGGACTGAGGGTAGCGGCGGGGGCACGGTAGGCCATGACGCCCTGAGAGTCCGGCCGCGCCACCACAGACGGCCGGCCTCGTTGAAGTTCGAAGGCGGGCCGCCCTCCTCGTGCTGGCGCCCTCTCACGCCGATTGATGAAGAAGCTTTCCCAAGTCGGGTTGTAGTCGGGATGCCACTGGGATTCCTCCGCTGCTCGCGTGAGCTCGAAGTAGTAGTGGTTCGTGATGGCCATCTCGCGCGCCACACCTAGAGGGACTGGAGGGACCGGTACGCCTCCGACGCTTAGCAACCAGCCGGTCGGGACGCGGTAGCCGGCGGGCAGGGGTAGTTCGAGGCGCAAAGCGCCTCCGCCTCCCGGGGGTTAGAGATGCGATGGAAGCCATGGGAGAGAATGATGAGGTTTGCAGATATGAGTCTAGATGTGATATGTAAATGGTGGCCAAGCCTACATATATATAGTGAAAAAATGGCAGGAAGACAAAGGCGGGAACCGGTGGAAAGCGTGGGAACAAAAATAGGCGGGAAGACAGAGGCAAACCTTTAGTACCGGTTGGTGGGTGCAACCGGTACTAAAGCTGTCGGCAGGATAAGGACGCCCTGCTCGATGAGATAAAGTATGTAGCGCACGACGCCCGTCGGTGGGATAAGGACGCGTGGGTAACCTTTAGTACCGGTTGGTGGGTGCAACCGGTACTAAAGCTGTCCGCAGGATAAGGACGCCCTGCTCGATGAGATAAAGTATGTAGCGCACGACGCCCTGTCGGTGGGATAAGGACGCGTGGGTAACCTTTAGTACCGGTTCGTGTCTGCAACCGGTACTAAAGCTGTCGGCAGGATAAGGACGCTCTGCTCGATGAGATAAAGTATGTAGCGCACGATGCCCTGTCGGTGGGATAAGGACGCGTGGGTAACCTTTAGTACCGGTTGGTGGGTGCCGGTACTAAAGCTGTCGGCAGGATAAGGACGCCTGCTCGATGAGATAAAGTATGTAGCGCGCGACGCTCGTCGGTGGGATAAGGACGCGTGGGTAACCTTTAGTACGGTTCGTGTCTACAACCGGTACTAAAGTCGGCAGATAAGGACGCTGCCTATAAAAGGAGCATCGATACACCATGGGAAGCAGCTCAACAAGCCAACATGGATGGAGAGTTTCATCACCATGGATGGAGGAAAGGGTTGGGAAATCTCCGTGGCGGAACTTGTCGAAGATGCCCTTGGTGCACACGCCCTATGGCATCTTCGGAAGTTCCGCGGAAATTTCCCTGCAAGCCCGTGGAAGACTCCATCTCCTCTAACAAATGTTGGGGAAAGGGTTGGGAAATCTCCCGTGGCGGAACTTGTCGAAGATGCCCTTGGTGCACACGCCATATGGCATCTTCGGAAGTTCCGCCTCGGAATTTTTTCCTGCAAGCCCGTGGAAGACTCCATCTCCTCTAACAATGTTGCGGAAAGGGTTGGGAAATCTCCCGTGGCGGAACTTCTCGAATATGCCCTTGGTGCACATGCCCTATATATGGCATATTCGGAAGTTCCGCCTCGGAAAAATTTCCCAAGCCCGTGACTTAACTAGTAAAACAAGCCAACCATCTCCATTGTTAATATCTTACATACAGTAACATCATTACACAAAAGTGATTTCCATATTGAGATACACAAGTTATGATCCCTATATGTAGCTAGCTAGTCTTCTGAGTTTTCTTCGCCCGTTTCCCTTTCTTCTTACTGCGACGCAACCATGGACAATCTTCATTGTTTAAGATGATGCTTGGGTCAATTTTTACCTTGAATATCGTCAAACTTATTATAATCTTCTGACATGTCTGTCTTGTCCTCTACTCCCACGATGTTTCTTTTTCCTGAAAGAACTATGTGCCGCTTTGGCTCATCGTATGATGTGTCCTCTTGCCTTTCTTTTCTTTTTTTCGGTTTGCTAGACATATCCTTCACATAAAAAACCTGAGCCACTTCACTGGCTAGGACGAATGGTTCGGTGTCGTACCCAAGATTCTTGAAATCCACTGTAGTCATTCCGTACTGCGGGTCTACCTGCCCGTCTTTCAGGTTGAACCATTTACACCGGAACAAAGGGACCTTGAAATTAGGTCCATAGTCAAGTTCCCATCTCCCTCTATGTACCCATAATATGTGACCTTGTTCCCATTGCCATCTTCTGCATCAAAGCGGACACCACTGTTTTGGTTGGTGCTCTTTTTGTCTTGGGCGAAAGTGTAAAATGTGTTCCCATTAATCTCGTACCCTTGAAAAGTCGATATAGTAGAAGATGGTTGCTTGGCCAACAAGTACAGCTGCTCGTCATCGGTGACATTCATGAGACGTGTTTGCAACCAACCGCCGAAAGTCTTCATGTGTTCTCCATCAATCCAATCTTCACGTTGCTCCGGGTATTTAGAGCGTAAGATCTCCTTGTGTTCCTCTTTGTACGGAGCCACCAAGATGGAATTAAGTAGAACTGTGTAGTGTGCTTGAGTGAAAGAATGTCCGTCCATACACGTTGCTGATTTCTTTCCTAGCGTGCCTTTTCCACGCAGTCTCCCCTCATAGCGCGATTCAGGAACACCGATCGGCTTAAGGTCAGGAATAAAGTCAACACAAAACTCAATGACCTCCTCTGTTCCATAGCCCTTGGAGATGCTTCCTTCTGGCCTAGCACGGTTATGAACGTACTTCTTTAAGACTCCCATGAATCTCTCAAAGGGGAACATGTTGTGTAGAAATACAGGACCGAGAACGCCAATCTCTTCGACCAGGTGAACTAGGAGATGTGTCATAATATTGAAGAAGGATGGTGGGAACACCAACTCGAAGCTGACTAGACATTGGACCACATCCTTCTGTAAATTTTGTAGAGTAAGTGGATTGATCACCTTCTGAGAAATTGCATTGAGGAACGCACATAGCTTCACAATGGGTACTCGAACATTTTAAGAAGCCCCTCAATGCAACCGGAAGTAATTGTGTCATAATCACGTGGCAGTCATGAGACTTTAGGTTTTGAAACTTTTTCTCCGACATGTTTATTATTCCCTTTATATTCGACGAGAAGCCAGACGGGACCTTGATGCTACTCAGGACTTCAAAAAAGATCTCCTTCTCCTCTTTGGTAAGAGCATAGCTGGCAGGACCTTGATACTTCTCTGGATTCAGGTTGTTTCCTTCGTGGATACTTTGCTGGTCCTGCCGTGCATCCGGTGTATCTTTTGTCTTCCCATACACGCCCAAGAAGTTTAGCAGGTTCACGCAAAGATTTTTCGTCACGTGCATCACGTCGATTGCAGAGTGAACCTCTAAGAATTTCCAGTAGGGTAGCTCCCAAAATATCGACTTCTTCTTCCACATGGGTACGTGTCCGTCAACATCATGCGGAACAGATTGTCCGCCGGACCCTTTCCAAAGATCACTTTTAAATCCTTGACCATATCATATATAACTTCCCCATTAGGGCGGGTAGGCTTCGTTCGGTTATCTGCCTCACCTCCGAAATGCTTTCCTCTCTTTCTTACGTGATGTTGTTTTGGAAGAAATCGACGATGCCCAGTACACATTCTTGTTTCCCAAATAATTACTATCAGTCTCACCTAAACAGTGTGTGCATGCATTGTATCCCTTGTTTGACTGCCGAAATGTTACCAAGAGCAGGCCAATCATTGATGGTTACAAATAACAACGCTCGTAGGTTAAATTCCTTTTGTTCGTGCTCATCCCACACAGGTACACCTTCGTCACGCCACAACTCTAAAAGTTCTTCAACCAATGGCCTCAGGTACACATCAATGTCGTTGCCGGGTTGCTTCGGGCCTTGGATGAGCACTGGCATCATAATGAACTTCCGCTTCATGCACAACCAAGGAGGAAGGTTATAGATACATAGAGTCACTGGCCAGGTGCTATGACTGGAGCTCTGCTCCCCGAAAGGATTAAAGCCATCTGTACTTAGACCAAATCTTAAGTTCCTTGCGTCATCTGAAAATGACTTGAACTCTCTGTCGATTTTTCTCCACTGCGACCCGGGGTGTCTCAACATCACATCTTTCTTACGGTCCTCTTTGTGCCATCGCAACAACTTGGCATGCTCTTTGTTCTGAACAAACGTTTCAACCGTGGTATTATAGGAGCATACCACATCACCTTCGCAGGAACCCTCTTCCTGGGGGTGGACTCACCCTCAACATCGCCAGGGTCATCTCGCCTGATCTTATACCTCAATGCACTACATACCGGGCATGCATTCAAATTCTCGTACTCCCCGCGGTAGAGGATGCAGTCATTGATGCATGCATGTATCTTCTGCACCTCTAATCCTAGAGGGCAGACAACCTTCTTTGCTTCGTACGTGCTAGAGGGCAACACGTTCTCCCCGGAAGCATCTTCTTTATTATTTTCAGCAACTTTTCAAATCCCTTGTCGAAGTACCATTCTCTGCCTTCCACTGCAGCAATTCCAGCGTGGTACCCAGCTTTTTCTGACCATTTTCGCAATTTGGGTACAACAGTTTGTTGTGATCCTCTAACATTTTCTCCAACTTCAACCTCTCCTTTTCATTTCCGCAGTTCATCTTCGCATCAAGAATGGCCCGACCCAAATCGTCATCCGGGTCATCAAAAATCGGCTCATCGAAAATGAGCTCTTCTTCAGCTTCTTCCCCCATTCTACTACCACCGTCTTCAGTGAATAAGCTGGGATAGTTGTCACTATCCTCTTCTTCTTCGTTGTCTTCCAATATAACCCCTCTTTCTCCGTGCTTGGTCCAACAATTATAGCTGGGCATGAAACCATTCTCCAGCAGGTGGACGTGAAGGGTCTTCGAGGTAGAGTAATCCTTCATATTCTTACAGGAACTACATGGACAATACATGAAACCATTCGACGCCTGTTTGCCTCAGCCACGTTGAGAAAATAATGCATGCCAGTAATGAACTCGGGATGGCACCGGTCACCGTACATCCATTGTCGACTCATCTGCATTTTATATGTATATAAAAAATCATTAAGTACACAACATCATGGATATATGAGTGACCAACTTAATTAATATTCAAGTTCATCACATAAAACTAAGTTTTTTTTTAAAAAAGAGGCTCACCGAGGTTGTACGGTGCCGGCTAGGGGACGACGCTAGCGATCGACGGCGGTGAGGACAGGTATGATACTAATTAAAACCTACAAAATATACCATAATTTCAGCTCAAATTGATTATAAAAAGTAAAATCCCTAACTTAGGCATTTCATCAAACACCTTGCTAGCACTAGAAAAATAGTACGAGTTAAACTACCAAAGAAATGAGCTAAATTAGGAACGCCGGAAGAAAGGATGATATTGCTAACCCTTGGATAGATGGAGGTCGTTAATCTTGTTAAAATGGTGGAGAAAAATAAAGATTATTGGAGTGTGAGAGGTGGAGAAAAATTTAGAGTGTGAGGAAGAAGAGAAAAATGAGAGCCACAGGGGCTCGGGCGATCTGGGCGATTTGATATGGCTGGGTACCCTTTGGTACCGGTTCGTGTTACGAACCGGTACCAAAGTCCAGCCCGGGCCCACCACGCGTCTGAATTTTGGCCGAAGACCTTTCGTACCGGTTCCTAACACGAACCGGTACGAAAGCTCCTAACGAACCGGTACCAAATCTCCTCGCCCGCCAGAGCCATTGAACCGGTATAGATGACCCCATTGGTACCGGTTCGTAAGGGAACCGGTACCAATGGCTTAGATGGATGAGAGGTTTTCTACTAGTGGCAGCTCTATGCATATTTATCATTTTAGGCATAGCTATATGTTGTAATCTAATCTCCTAGTTGGTATCACCATTGAAAAAAAATAGTTGGTATATATAAGCTAAAACGTTTGCACGCATGTACAGTTGAATATATCTGTTATCTATAAATAAAAAATATTGAATGTAGAAACCAATTCATGATCACCACACACACTTACATGTGTCTTCCGCATGTTTTCTTTCACATAAAACCTCAATGCGAATCGAATTGATATTTTTTTCAATTCGTGCATTTTTGTTCTAATTTTGTTTGGCTCATCCTTCAAAAGTTGCCCCCGACACTTGTCCGTGTAAAAAACATGATTATATGTGCATATTAATCGGTAAATTCTATAGAAACCTCGGTTCCACTAATTGATATGGAGCTCTTATAAAAATGAAATCATGTTTTATCTCTCATTTTCTGATTCTGAATTCACAAAGAAAATGACAAAAAATAAATTGTAAATTTTATATAGCTTGATTTATATGATAGGGTGGTGCCATTCATTCTTCTAACAAAAGTTTATATATAAAAATATTTTTTAGCCTATATATACAACCTTGCAGAAAAATACAACGGTCTTAGTAATATCATAGTATTAAAATATAGATGTGTTAATATGATATATTGGGAAGATTTATTTTGGCTCCCTAGCTTCAGTGTGATTGGTATAAAAAAATAAAAAATTATTTTCTTGTCTCAAAAAATTGTGAAAAGCAGAAGACATTATTTCATTATTTTCTTACCGTGAAAAAAGATATTTGCCAAGTTTGTTTGATGGTACGTAAAGCAGTAGACATTACATTATTTGCAGGCATGTACCTGATTTCTAGTGACCGGCCGGTAGGTGATAGAGTTCCTTTGTTTCTTGAAGTTGTAGATAGTGTCCTAGCGATGCACGCAATAGCTAGTTTTTTTTCTCTTTTTTATTGTTTCCTTTTTAAAGTTAGAACCTATCTGTTTGAATGCTTCACGTATGGAAGGTTGGATATTTCTTGTTAGTTCGTGGCATGCTAGATCTCCGGCAGCTTTTTTTTTCTGGCCAAATTTTGTGTTGTACGTGACAGTTTCCTAGAGAAAGAACTCCCCATATGTGACATCTTTGACCGCTTTTCATGCCAACCACGATTTTATGTAACCTTTGTTATCTTTAAATCTTCACTGTAAATTATAGATCTAACAACCACAATAATTAGGATGACGTGGATTAACATGGTGTCTCTATTTAAACATTCATATTTTGCTTTTAGTATATAAAAATAGATTGGATTACTTTGTAACTTGAAATCGTTAAGTGTGTTTGGTTCAGGCAGCCTGTAAATTATTTACTACATGAAATCTGATTATATCCCTATTCATTGTTGATACCGCCCACCCCCTACATCGGAATCAAGATGCGATACCAGAGCTAATGAATCGCTCTCTCTCTTCTCTACCACCATCCCATGTTCTCTCTTTCCCGTGGTAATGTGGTATCATCATCCTCCCCGTAATCTCATGCTTCTCCCGTGCGGCCATGATCGAGGAAAAGGATGTCTCGTCGAAGGCTGTCGAAGGCTGTCGAAGCGGCCACTAGGAAGCGAAGGAGCCGGAGATACGGTTCTGAGCACCATGGATGATGGATGTTGTTCAAGCGCGTGAGGGAGCATTCGGTGGCCGGAGCAGCGCTGGCCCGGGCCTTGGGTTAGGCGTGGAGATATCCAGCTGACGAAGCAAACACTTCATTCTTCCTGGATCAGCTTGATTACTAGATCTGATTTGGCTTTCCTTTGCTGATTCGTGATTCGATTAATTCGATTTTCGTTGGGTTCAGATTGCCAATTCGGTGAGGTTTTCCCTTGTCACTGTGTTTCCCTTTTTAGTACAAGAACTGATTAAGTTACAGTCTGAATGAATTTATGTTTTTCACCATTTCGTTTACATGCTGTAATCCGATTCCATTTACGTTTACAGTACAGTTTCTAGACTAAACACCTTCATAGATCACCGGAACACCTTGCGTCAGACAAAGACAACCGCCCGTATCACTCGAAGACATTTTTCTGGCAGATAGCTAGACAGCCGTCTTGTTTTATACAAATCCTGTCTAGTCCATCTTCTGGATGCGCGACGATCCAGCGCACCTTGATAGTTTTTTTGTTCGCTATATCCTGTATATATATCATATAAAAGATTTAGTACATAGAACTCAAGTCCGATGTGGCGGCAACGTGAACATGCAAGAAGATTGTTTGGACTCATTGGGTGGTTCGTCGGATTTCGTAGAAAAAGGACCTGCACGCCATGAAACCTCTTCTCTTCCTTTGCACTGGCGTGATGGAGAGGCAGATAGAGCTAGGCTCACACACGAAGCGCTAGCTTTAGTGAGAGCAAGCACATCGATTCAGGGAGAATAGAAGAGTGTACGGAATCGGTGCGGTACGTCTTCCTGCCGCTGCATGCAACCAAGGTACTTCCTCCGTTCCGACAGGGTTATCTAAATAGAGCTAAGTTTTAACAAATCTTAGACAAACTTCATAGGACGAAGAAAATACTACGTGCTCAAAGTAAGACACATCATGGTTCCTCCAAAAGTACAGGTCGAGTTAACAGTGGTATGACACCGGTGCGTCTAAACACTTGTCATTTTTTTCGAAACGGGGATATACCCGGCATCACGATGATGCAAACGGCCATTTATTAAAAAAATGGTTCAAATTTGGTATTGTTTATAACTCATGTATCGCCAAGGTTTGATAAAAAAATCAACTAGCAAAAAAAACATGACATACTATGACTACACATCAACATAGCCTCCTAGTATGTCGCTAGCCAGCCTAGCACAAGATATCCTGAGCGACCATCTGGAGCCGTGTGCATCCAGAAACCATGGCATCCCTCTGTCCCTCCGCGAAAGGAGGGACCAAAGCTGGACCCAATGTGCCACCATATGGATAACCTGTAAGAAGTGAAAAGAATTTTTTTGTTAAAGACAATATCATTTCTGACCCTTAATATAGACCAACATAAAGCAGAAACCCCATCCAGATAAAAGTCTTAGATTGTCTATCTACTCCATTCAACGAGTTACCAAACATATTAGTAATATTGGATGGAGGCGGAAGATCATAAGTGAAATTAATCGTAAGCCAAAATATCTTAGCTAAAGGACACTCAATAAAAAGATGTTGAATAGTCTAACAGAATCTTGTTACTCAAAAACCAGATGAAAATCTTTTTCTTAAGGGGAACTTTAACCTTCCATAAATACTTTCTCAAAAAAGAGGTATGGTCACTCATAAAATCCTCATATATAGACTTGATCTTAAACAAACCATTGGATGTCAGATTCTATGTAAAACGATCATTATCTTCATTCAAGTTTACCCTCATCAATTTTCAACATAATTGTAAGCATGAGGTCCACTTGTTACCACTCAACATCCTACGGAAAGTAATATTCAGTGGGGTTTGAGCTAACACATGAGCTATTGTTATATTCTTGTGATGTACAATATTATACAAAGACGGATACTGATGAGCTAACAAAGATTTTCCTAACCAGGTATCTTCCTAGAAACAGGTACTCATACCATTTCCGACTTTGAAAAAACCTCTAGAAAAAAAACTCCCCCTTGATCCCCATCAATCCCTTCCAGAAAGGAGAATCGGTAGGCTTAGCCTGCACCTCAGATAAGGTCTTATGTCTTAAGTATTTATTATGTAGCAGCTCTTGCCACACCCCATCTTCATTAAGAAGTTTAAAGAGACATTTACTCAATAAATATTTGTTTTTGATTTCGAGAACCTCAATACCTAAGCCCCCTTGATCTTTGGGTCGGCAAACAATGTTCTATTTTGTGAGTCAATTTTTTTTATCAGACCGCCAAAAGAACCTAGATCTATAGAAGTCCAGACGTTTCCTTACCTCAACAGGTATTTGTAGGAAGGACAACATAAACATAGGTAAACTAGTTAACACTGAATTGATAAGGACTAACCTATCACCATAGGATAGTAATTTCCCTTTCCAGCATCCCAATTTACTCTCAAATCGGGTCTTCACCGGATACCAATCAGAATTCCTGAGTTTTCTATAATGGATAGGATTACCCAAGTATCTAAAGGGAAGTGATCCAGCGTCACATCCAAAGTTCTGTTTGTACTGGTCCTACTCATGCATCCTTGGCCTTTCCGAAACATTAAATCTCACATTTATGAAAATTAATTTTAAGTTCTGATAGCTCTTCAAAACACTTATCATAGAAGCACTTTCTGCTCCTCTGGATAGAGTAAATCAGCAATGATTTTTGCCTGAGTAATTAATTAACAAGTAAGTGACTGAGCATCTCAACGGATCAATAATACTACCATGTCATTATAATCATCAGCAACATATGCTTGTATTTGAATCTTCGGCAGGACAAGGATGGCGGTGTCGACTACACGCCGTCGTTGTTACCCGGCCTGCCCATGAGGCCATGACGCAGACTGATTAAGCCAGTGAATTAATGAAGAGAATATGGACCATTTGGCATGAGCTATTCCATCTGTCAGTAGGACAGTATTAATACACGTATTTAAGTATACATTCATACAAAGTGCAAACACGCTGGATTACTCCAATCAACGGATACAAGTAACAGTGGTACGACTGATGCGTTTCATTTGGTGCCAAACACTCATCATGAAAGCACTGGTCTGATTAATTAACAAGAAAGTGACCGGAGCATCTTGGAGGATCGATAATTCTACCATGGCATAGTAATCATCAGCAATGTATAATCTTTGGTTGGACAACGATGGCAGTGTCGAATGTAAGTCATCGCTGTTATCGGGCCTGGCCATCATAGGGACTGATTAAATTACTTAATGGAGAGAATATGGAATTTTTTCGAAGATTTGCCCACTGCTGAGATAAAATGCTGATTGCACTTGTTTCTTACATTAGTTTTTGGAAGGGAAATGTTACACCAGTCACTACAGGAAGACGGTGTGGTGCCGACGGTGTGGAGCTATGCCGACGGTCAATGGTCGGGGCCATCGGCGTAGTTCACGGACGCCGAGGGCTGCAAGAACACTGTCGGCACAACTTCACCGTCGGCATAGCTCCAGATACACCGACGGCCACCGTCGGCACCACTTCACCATCGGCATAGCTCCAGGTACGTCGACGGTCACCGTCGCCACAGCTTCCGCCGTCGGGCTTCGATGCGCGTCTACGTCTTGCAACTCCGAGCTATGCAAGAAACACCGAAATCGGAAGAATATTTTCGGAGGGAAAGGGTTGTATGTAGCATGCTAGAAAATCTTGTGTCGTATAGTTCCTAATAGCTATGAAGATGCTATGACGAGACTATAACTTTTGGAATGAGTCCTTTTATTTTATGTTATGTTTATCAATTTGTTCGGCATAACAAATGACTTTTCTTGATAATATCGCATAATGAATATTGTATGGTTGTTTGCATCAATCTAGCTATATAGAGTCCACATTATCGCCCTAGAGAAAAAAAGTATGCACACACTATCTATAGCTTGTTGTTCTACCAGTGTTAGCGCAACTCTAACAGTAACCGAAAAACTAGCTGGAACCGTATTTTTTTGGCGAGTTTACGGGTTCGGGTTGAAAGTGGCCCATAACGGAGCCCGAACTCGCGGCTTAGCCCGTAAACTTAGTTGGGGGCCCGAGAAACGCGACGGCCGCCCTGTATTAAAATAGGCTGCGGAGGGGAGTTCGGTTTCCAAACCCTACTCCCCCCGCCGCTGCCACCCGCTCCGCCGCCTCGCTCCACCTACTCCGACGAGGAATCCACCTCACTCTAGCGCCACTTCGCCCGAGCCCAATGGCTAGCCGCGGTAGCTCTGCTAGGAGTGGCACAGGTTTGGGTGGCGGAGACTCGCTGCCGTCCTCCCCCCGTTCCGCACGGAGGGGGAACAACGGAAGTTCTACGGCTCCGACGAGGAGGACGCCATCATCGCGCAGGTGGCGGCCATCACGGAGGCGGAGACACGAGATCGCTGGCGCCGGGTGGAGGCCGACACCGTCCGCCAAGTGAGGGAGTACGAGGCGGCGCGCCGGGAGGAGCGTGTCCGCCTGGTCAAGCTCGAGATCGTCGAGTTTAACTCCAAGTAGGAGCTCAACGCCTTCCTCCACCACCATCGGCACCACCGCGCGCAGAGGCCATCGGGGCCGCATTTTGGTCGAAATTAGTTCGCGTGATTAGGGCTATTAGTTAATTTAGGTTTTTAATAAGTATTATGTAAAGTTTGATGCTCAATCGGAGCATCAATTTAATTTCATTTTTTCAGTTCGTGTTTTACGGTTTTTGTTCTGCGCGAGGCAAAATCATCCTAAACGACGTTTTCAAGAGACTGAATTCCGCTTTTTTGTTCCGACTTTTTCGGTTACTGTTAGAGATGCTCTTAGCTCCGAACATGATGGAGGCGCCAGCTGATTCCGGTGCTAGAGCAAGTAGACACGTACTTCTACTAACTTTGCACTAATTAAGCATATTCTAAGATCCCATGGCGCCGAGAAAACTTTGTTTCCATGGACCCAATACTGATCGAGAGAAGATGACAGGCACGAGCTGCATAGACCAGCCACATAAATCACAGCTTGTCGTACAGTACAGAGCACCCAAAAGAACTTGCGTGTCTTTGCCAATTACTACACTCCCAGAGAACAAGTCTCGGCCAAAATGGCATATCCAGTGAGCCACTACTCTAGGCCTCCAAAGGTAGTATTTCAAGAGAGAGAGAGAGATCCTGCAAACATCGCTATTTTTCGACAGCTTTATTGCGTCTCGGTCTTCGCTTCGATCTTGCACATGTACCACTTGGGCACTTGCTTGGAAAACAGTTTTCAGAGACAAGAGAAGAACATTTTGTAGTCTCCCTCCTCTCCCGTCTATATATACCCCAGCACAAGTGAAACGACAGCGGAATGAGACGAGAGTGGTGAGGCCGACCTGTCCAAGGTCAAACCTGAAAGCAAAAATTTACCAATATAAAACACTCCCTTGCACACCAATAATTCAAACGCAAGAAAAGATGTGGAGATTATCCTATCATATATATCCTACACGCACGTAGTATGTATCATGACAACATATGTATATGGTCCGTGCAACTAGATTGTCCTTCTAGTGTGGGTCCTGTGTCCTGTCATGACTACGACCTACCTCCACAAAAAATATTCCTACGCGCGAAAACCTGTGTATGTAAAGAAAAACGTCCGAGAGTGACCTGTCAAGTCGGATGAGGGTTCAAGCAAGAGGGATACAAGCCTATCAGCGATAAAAACGTCTTAATCAGGCCGACGTGTGGTAACCTAAGAACAAAGGACGTGATCGGGTCATGATCAGTAGGCCTTACGATACTCCTAATAATACACACTAAATTAAGGACACCCATTTTAGACAACATGATAATTATCTTACCCGTTTCCGCATCTTGCAATGGCCATATGTAAATCATATTCAAATGGCGTTGAAGATGTCAAAATCAAACGGCTTACACAAGACGGAAAAGAAGATGTCATGTGGCGACTAAGGATGGGAAACCCCACCACTTACAACGCAACTATACATGATACTCTTTTTTTTAATAGGACTACATGTTACTCTTACAATCTATCATGCAAACGGGGACAACAAACATCCTGATGCGATTTTGTATGTGCGACGGCACCTATATAGTCAAAGGAGAACATAAGGCCATCTCCGTGTGCACACACATATATATTCCCTTCCTTTTGGTGTACAAAAGTATTCAACTGTGACATGTAATGAATATTTCAGGTCCCAAAAAACTAACCATGCATTTTGTTACATTGAGAAACCAGGCATTTGATTACTTCCATTTCCTTTCGCTGAATCAATACAATGATGATCACTGGCGGAGATGATGATCTATAATTCGTATTTCATGGTCAGCTAGCATAAATATCTCTAGGAAACAAAGAAGTTACTCTCACGCACTTGCACCTGACCAAGGTGGTGAAAGAGAAACGATGAAGGAATCCGACATACAAGATTCGCGAAAAGCACTAGATTGCCAAGAAAAGCCAATTGTCACAAGTGAACGAGAGCACGACATGGAAGGAGTGACTGCTACACTGGACCCTGCTTATGTGTGTCGGCTGCCTCCGAGAGAAAACATCAGATTGTAATCAATAGTAAACATGTGGCCCAAGAGGCCCAAGGACATAGGGGGCTTTGGGCTGATTAACACCAAGAAGATGAACATTGCTCTGCTCCTTAAATGGGTGTGGAGATTGAATCAGGGTGAGTATACCATCTGGGCAAAAATCATGGGCGCCAAGTTTAGGAATGCCAATAATCTATGGGAGGACTCGGCCAAGGGGGTCCCAGTTTTGGAAGAACTTGAACAAGATCAAACAATACTTCGCTTTGGTAGCGAAATTTGTGGTGAAGAATGGTAATCAGACAAGGTGCTGACTAGATTGGTGGTGTGGGGACGCACTCAAAGACTGCTTCCCTTTTTTTCTCGGTTTGTGAATTGCCGGAGGTGTCTGTGGTGCAGGCCCTGCTTGAGGGGGAGGTTTCGATTAGGCTTAGGCGCTCGCTAGATCAGGACGGTGTGGTTCAATGGCTCCAACTCTGCGACTAGGTGTCTCATGTGCGGCTGAGCGAGGGCCAGGACCATGATGTCTGGCACTTAGAGGAGTCTGGGAGATACTCGGTGAAGTCCATGTATGCTAAACTGTCGCAGGGGGCGACGGTGGCTCATTTTAGCGATATCTGGAAGGCGGCGCTTCCCCTCAAGATCAAGATTTTCGCTTGGAAAATGGCGCTTGACAAGCTCCATTTCACTCTACAGATTGCGGTTAGACATGGCCCTTCCAATGGTGCGTGTGCCCTGTGTGGCACGCCGGTGGATGCGGCGCATTTTTTTTTCACTTGTTCGTTAGCCGTGTTTGCTTGGAGTGTCCTTCGCCAGTGCTTGGGTGCAATTGACGACCCGCGAACTTTGCGCAATTTCACCACATCCTCTCTAGCCTGGCTGGGCGTCCGCGTAGATTACTTTGGTTGTTGTTTCTTGCATAGTCCTGGGATCTGTGGCAAGTTCGCAATAAGCTTGCTATCGAAAAGAAATTCATTAACCACCCTCCTGATGTGATTTTTAAATATATGGTGATATTGCAGCTGTGGAGTATCAACTCCAAGACTAGGGATAAGGAGGGCATCTGTTGGATGATCAATGCATTGCGCGAGTTATACACCTCCTCCCGGGCAAGTTCTCCTTCCTGATGCCATCTTCGTCAAGCACTTGCTCGTCTGCCGTGCGTCATCCTCTCTTGGGCGGTTCCTGTTGGTAGCTTCAGTGTGTCTCGTGCCGTGTGGGTGCTGTGCTAGTTGGACCTAGTGTGTGTTGGCTAAGTTGTATGCCGCAGCGGTTGTAAGATTAGGTTCAATCTCTCTAGGCTTTATTAATTTATAGTCGGTCAGTTATGCCTTCTATCCAAAAATAACATGTGGCCCAAGTAATAAATCATAGATTTGGTCCACAAAAATGAAAATGAACTAATTTGTTGGTATGCCACCCATATCTAAGTTTCTTACAACGTCATGTCCACCTTGACTACAACGCCATGTGTATTTGTGATGTTTCGGTCCATCACAAAGCCCGGGGCAGATATGTACCAGTTGGGGCTTGGGTCCATCTGATGGATCCGTAGGTTTACTATGTTTTGTGCCGCCCTAAAGGCTTGCGAGCTAAATGAGATTCAGTTGCAAAACTAGCGTTTCACTTGGTCAAATGGGCGGGCAAACCCCACGCTTTGTAGGCTTGATGCTTTCTTCTGGAACTCCGAATGGGACATTCGCTTCGACTCACATGTCCTCCATGCGCTCTCATCTTCCCTCTCAGATAATTGTCCTTTGCTCCTCGCCGACGATAGTGGCCCTAGAATGCCTAGGAGCTTCAAGTTCGAGAATTTTTGGCTACGGTTTCTCGGTTTCGATGAGGTTGTCCACCAAGCTTGGAACGCTCCTTCCCCGCATGTTGAACCATACCAAAGGCATTTCCACAACCTAAAGAACACAGGGAATTTTTTGGCCAATATGGGGATGCCGCTTGTTCTCCAACACCAAGATAATGATGCATATGGCCCTCTTGGTCATCCTTCGTTTTGACAAAGGTCAATAATTTCGTCAACTCTCCTTGGGCGAGTTGGACCTTAGGGCTAGATTGAAAGGGAAAGTTGTCGCATTGGCGGTTGTTGAGAGATCGCGAAAGAGGCACTTTGCCTGCATTGCCAACATCAAGGAGGGGACGCCAACACTAAGTTTTTTTCACATGAGGTTCAAGGCAAGGCGTAGAACCACCGGCTAAAACTCAACCATGGATGGTGGTCTATCAGTAAGATGGGGAATCTAATGACCTGGGGGGAGGGGGGCATCGCCCCCCTCCCCGCCCACCCCCTCCTGACATACCTCTATCATAGATGATGATCTATAATGCATATTTCATGGTCAGGTAGCATAAATATCTAGGAAAGAAAGAAGTTACTTTCACGCACTTACACCTGACCAAGGCGCTGAAAGAAAATAATGGATGGATCTAAAATGAATTTTGGGTTAGCTGACCGTACCAACAGAAGCCAACTGTCAGAAGTGAACGAGAGCACGATACACCAAGAGTGGGCACTACCAGGGTGGTCCTTGCTTATGTGTACTGGCTTCCTACGAGAGAATGCATCAAATTGTAATCAACAATAAACCCGTGGCTCAAGTAATACATCGTGGGTTTGGCATACACTAATTTTTTGAGATGTCATGTCATATCTAAGTTGCTTGCCACATCATGTCGACGTTGTGATGTTTCTGTCCGTCACAAAGTTTGGAACTGATCTGTTCCGGATGGGCCTTGGGCTGATCCAATGGATCTATAGTGTGAGTTAGATAAATTTAGGGAATGTTTTTCATCTATTAGGGAGTGTTTCACTTCTGTGCATTTGGTTGTTACCTAATGTGAATAAGTTTATTATGTAATTAGCAAATAATGAAGTTCATAAACATCAATTAATAGACTATGAATCACGCTACCTATATGCAGAAATAGTCCTACATGGGTGAGAAGGTGGCATCCATCTTCTCTTAGTGATGCCTGGCGATCGAGGGTAGTTGCTTCTTTGGAAGAGATAATTGAAAGTAAAAAAATGTCCAAAGGCCAGCGGTCGATCTTTATTAAGAAAGGATAAAGTTTACAGCAAGTACGCTGGCAGCTCCGAGGTGGAGCAAAACTAGGAAAAACGAGACGCTATCCTGGACATGCCCAGGTTGCAGGCAATGTCGAGTTGCCGCCAATACAAGAACAAAGCAAAACAAGCTCCGATGGCCACAACCCGGCCAGCTGATCGCCGAATCAAGATCTCCTCTCCTATGCCTTCAAAAACTTCTTTTCGCCATGCTGCAGATTCTCGAACAATCTGGAGTTCCTCTCTTTCCAAAGCTTCCAGTTCACCAGAATAGTCAACGTATCAAAGTCTCTACTCAAATTCTTTGGGACCCTCTTCCTGACGTGAACCCACCGCTCCTTTGTGCTTTTGAAGCTCGGGTTTGGGATCTGAATATCCCCAGCTGTCCAGGATTTCATGAGCTGCGAGACACGCATGGTGAACCTGCAATGCACGAAGAGGTGGCTGCAGGTCTCCGAAGATACAAGGCAAAATTGACATGTACCATTTTTGGCAATCCCGTCCGTTGCAGATTGTCAGTGGTAAGGCAACGTTGATTCACCACCAGCCACATAAAGAATTTGTAGCGTGCCGGCAATAGGGAATGTCTTGTTTACTATAGTGTGAGTTTGGTTAATTTAGGGAATGTCTTGTTTTACTTCTGTGCATATATATGGTTGTTTCCTTTAGCGAATACGTTGCTTTTATAATGAACAAACAATGAAGTCGAGAAAAATCAATAGACAACGAATCACAATACATATCTGCAGAATGTTCGCAGAGGGGGTGAGAAGGCGGCGTGCATCTTCTCTTGGCAATGCCTCGTGAGGGTGGTCGCTGCTTTGGAAGAGAGAACTGGAAGTAAAAAAAAGTTACTAAGTAAAATTTCTGTGTAACGAAGAGACGATTCATGTCTTGTCATAGGAGTGACATTGTTTTAGCTATCAATCACGTAATTACGGAGACGCCCGAGACACGGAGGGATAGATCGAGATAATACAGAAAATGCAACGTGTTACGATCTCTTAGGAGTAGCACATATATTCAATTGCATCTATACATAAACCGTGTTTAGATGCATCCAAGTCAGCGGTAACACTAAACGTATGATCGATGGAGGGAGTATTAGAAATTGCAGTCTACGATTCTACCAACAAACAGAACTGCCAATACACATGTCACGCTCCGGGACGACGCCGGCATAGTTTTTCCCGGCTGCGCACGCGGGCGACGTCGCCGCCGCCGTAACAAGCGGGGCATTCCTCCCACGTACCTCCAAATTCTTCTTGTCCCCATCGATCGAGTCCTGCCCGTACACCACAGATTCTCTTCGCCCCCACCTAAAAGATACGTCAATCTCCACTCCACGGACAAGCAGAAACCGCTGTGCTCGGTGGTGCACGTCCACATCCGAGGTTGGAGCGGCACCGCTACCACTATACTGCCTGATCGAGAATGGGAATAATACTCCAATACAATAGTCCGGCCTGACTGCCACAGTCTATATTGGTCACTGGAGGAGTACGTTGTGGTCTCCTCTTTGTCCATCTGTGAGTGTGAGTCCCGCCCGTACAGAAAAGGATGCTCCGTATCACCCTTCCGTGCGCATTCTTCCTCCTCCTGGTTTAGTATAATTTTTTATGAGTATTCTTCTTTGCGAATGTTGGACAACAGTGTTGTGCCAAAGTGCCAATGATTGGTGGCAGAGATGGGCACATGGCTTAGATTTTTACCGGGCATTTATTTCTGTGGTACTCTATGCTGCAAAATAATTTACTCGATTTTTCTAGAGCCCCTAGTTGGCGACAAGAAATTAGGCGAGCCAGAGGCGAGCACTCAACTTAGCTAGGGGGTGGGGCTAGAAAAGATGAGGAATCTCGCCGGACACAGAGGGAAGGACGGGGACGGCGGTAGACCAACGGAGGCAGAGTTTGGGGCAGGACGATGTGTGAGGCGCCACGGAAGTGTGCAGTGCCTGCCACGGGTGGGGAGACGGTGGTTAGGCTGTCGGTGTGTGCAGGGGCTTGCCGAAGGAAGGGGGAAGAAAGTGTGGGCATGCGGTATGGCGTCATCGATAGTGAGATAGTTGATTCTCGGTCACCCGAGCCCTAAGCAGTTCCTTTACCGGAAACACGTTGCAAAAAATGGTTTGAATATAGATTAGTGACAGGCAGGCAGGACCCAACTGTCTGTGCCGTACATTACTAGTTTCTTCTACTTTGGATTTCTCGCTTATAGTTGCCAGAAATAGTGACTTAAGTATTTGTTGGGTGTGGCACATGCTATGTGTGTCATGTTTTCCGACTTATGTCCAACTTTCTGTCAAACATGTAAACACATATAGTACGAACTCTCATAAATGTCGGGCACACCAAACCGGACCCGCTTCCTCCTCTTTAAATCTTTTGTTGTTTTGTTTCCTCGTACCCTTCACCTTGACCGGTCTTGCCGCCGACAGGTCTGTCTATCAATGGATCCACCCACAAACCACCCCCACCCCCGCTTCATTGTCAGATCTATCACCAGCGCCTCTATGTCATGCCATCCATAGCGCCGTACGTCGAGGCAAGGGGAACAGTGGTCTTCCAGTCACTGAATGAACATTCGAGGGTGTACTCATTCTTAGGGCTTCCTTCCCTGCTCTGAACCTCCCCCTTGATTGCTGGTCCTGCTTGTGTTGCTTCCTTCGCCTTGCTCGTCCTTCTGGATTGCCCCCTCCTCTTCATCAATCTTTGGACTGATCTAAGAGCGAGGGTTCACTTAACTCCTAGTACAAGAGAACAAACATTCACCTGTTAGATTTTTTAATATTTCTTTTTTCTTCGGTGACTACCAGTCTTGGGGCATCGTTTTTATCCATCAAGGGGGTTACACCAACAATGACAGGCTTCAAAGAAAAACACTAAGAAAACATAAGTAGCTAAGCCAGTCTATCTGCATGCGTGGTCAGTCAGACCTTGCTTTCTTGTACTGCCTGCTGTCCTTGTGTCCTAAGAAGGTTTGTCTCATTCCGTCCATCCTTTCAACAACGGCGCCGCCCTGAAGGCCTGAACGGTTGCAGGCTTGCACAGGTGTCCCAATTCCCAAAAGGATGAAATCAACCTTGCATCTTAATAGTTCGTTTAAAGATGGACGTGCACAAATGGGTGGCCTACACTTTGTTGGTCAGTGGAGTAGTAGTAGGTTCTACAGAATAATGATGATTATGTCAGTATATGTGTACATACAGTAGCACTAACAGCCGGCACTAATCCCTTGCTTGATTGGGGGAACTTAAGGTAGGAGACAGACAGTAGACGGGACAAAACAAATACTCCCAAATTAAAGAAAGAAAAGAGAAGAGAGCCTTTGCTAGCTTTCAACTTTGCTTGTCTTCCGTGTTAGTTGTGTCTAAACTTGGAGCACTCGCTTGCAAACCACTTAATATGATATTTTTAAGATTAAGTTTCTTTGTTAATTCTTCATCCCTACGTGTGCGTATGGATCCCTGATGAACAGCACCCCAAAAGAACGATTCTTTGCTTGAAAGAGAATACTACCAACCACACAATCTGGAAAGGAAAAGCAATTCACAAAAGGAAAGGAACGAGGAATTCACCAAAAAGAGGAAGAAAGAGAGCATCATCTGCTTGTTAATTGATCTAAGCGCTGAAATATCTTAAATTTTCATCATCATCATCATCATCATGAACGCAAGACAAGAAGAAATCCTAAAGATGCTTCAATTCTTTGCAGCATGCAGATCCAAACGCTACAACCCAACCAGGCCTTCATGATCCTTCGATCATTTCTCACCATGTCTATACTCTAATAACAAAGACCTGAAACAACGAACAAGAAGAAGAGGCGACAAAGCTAACTTGGATGCAAGAACCAAGATCTAAATCCACATCGATCGATCGATTGATCTCACGCTCACGCCCTGAAGCAGGCGGCGATGTGGAAGGGGAGGTGGCCCGACGAAGAGCCATGGTTGTGGTGGTGGTGTCCGCCGGAGACTAAGCCGCGGCTGCTGCCGCCGCCGCCGGTCTTCTGGCGGTGGTCGATGAGGCTCTGGACGCGGCGGAAGTTTTCGACGCCGCAGGGGATGGTGATGGCGCCCTGCTGCTGGAAGCCGTACTCCTCCTCGGCCTCCTTGAGCAGGCCCACGAAGAGCGGGTGCTTCAGGTACCCGACCGGCACCACGAACCGCTCCTCCTCCTCCGCGCCGGCGCCGCCGCCCACCGGCCCCACCACGCGCACCGCCATGCAGCCCTTGGGCGGCATCGTGCCGCTCCCGGTCGAACCGCCCCCCGACGCCGCCGCGGACGAGTGCTGCTTCCTCAGCCGGTGCACGCCCATGTATGATCTTTCCTGTCCAAGAAAACGCTAGGCTAACGTTCGTTCGACGGCGACGACGTACGGCGTCACAGCGAGCGGCGGCGACACGGCGGGCGCTGCATGGTGGATAGGAGATGGGTGGCTAGGGTTGGTGGTCTGCTGCCTGGGGTTCTTCTTCTCTCTCGCTCGGCTACGGCGCCTGTGCTGCTCTGTCTGCGACTGCGGGAGGGGGGGTGTGGGCGAGGCGCGCGTGTATATGAGGCCGGAGGAGCGGGCTGCTGGCCTGCTGCCGTTTGTTGCCATCTGCGATTCTCCTTTCTATTTATTTTTCGTGTATATCTACTAAATCTTTAGCCATAAATGGGGCACAGCAAAGTATCTGGAAGAAAATAATCCCGGGTAGTATCAAGCAATCAATTCCGTACGATTATTCGGCCATGTTTTTTATTTCCTGTTTCGTGCCGATTTCCTAATCTTTGTAGAATCTGTTTATTTTCTTGCTTAATTTGCGATCTCCACCGACGACCGAGATGTTTATTTTCCTTTCATTTGCTACATGTCTCTGCAATAGTAGTGCATATGCGTGTCGATCTTTTGGGTACACAGAGTGTGGGCATCTGATCCCTCTGGGTTTAGCCCACTGTATAGAGTAGAGTCGCAGCTGGTGTAATGCCGTGTAGTCTTTTTTCTGTGCGTGTGAGGATTGAGGAGGATGTGCGCCGTGTGTCGCATAGTCTCTTAACATTTCAGTTGGTGATGCTAGCTAGAGAGAGTAGAGTAGAGCTTTGATCGGTGGGCACTAAACCCCGGGGGGGCAGGTCGTTCTAGCCCGGCCGGTTGTGGGCGACAATGCTAACAGACTATGCCCTCTTCTACAAAAAAGCTACGGATGTTCAACGGTCGCAGTAGAGTCCTGCTGTTTTCCTAAAAAATATTGTGATATGACACTGATGCTATTGAAAGAAAAATTATTTAGTTGTGATTGTAAATTTATACCATATATAGTCTTTTGTATCGTAATAACAGACTAACAGTTGGTCAAATAATTTTCTTAACCATCACAATACTAATATTGCCGACGTATGTGGCATTAACTATGTAGGACGGCCAAAATCATCTGAAAAATCAATATAAAATATGCATGTGTAGAAAATACACTATGACTTTGCCAACTACATATAGCGGATATATTCTCACTAGTGCAATTCTTTCCGCGAGGCATTCATTGTTCCGATGGGCATTAGCTCCAATTATAGACGCACTTGCCAAATGCGTTTTCTTCTTGCAGGATTAAAATAGGAGAAGAACTACCCACAATGTACACACACCATATAATTATCGTTGCACCGACATTCAGCACGAGAATATGCAGCCCACTATGGCGATGTGCAGAGGGTCACATGTACCAATGTCTCATACCGATACCATGCATGTATCTCGAAAAGTAAACATATATATGCGACACGTGCAATCTTCTGTGTGCGGCGGGAGGTATAGGTCCATTGTATGTTGTCGTCTCACATGCCAACCAAATTTATCAATGTGAAAACCATGCAGCCTTCAACGAAACAACAACTGATAGTACGGAGGATAGGATGATGCTATTGTCGCGTTGCTTACAATGGTCAAAGTGAGTAGTTCACGCCATTCCGCAAATAAAAAAATAGCGGTATCTAAAATGTGATGTTGTATAGCGGGCCAAGGCACACGTCGGTCCAACCTAGTTGTGGATACTTAGAATGGTCAAAGCGAGAAGTTCACGCCACTCTACAAGCGACAAAAGCTAGTGCTATCTGCACCATCTGAACATGTACTATACGACTGACTGAATTTCGTAAGATCGAGACGGGTGTGCCACGCACGGACCGTGACGTACGTACGTTGGCAATGTTTGTCCTCCACCGACCCACCCCACCCTTGACCGCCACAACCATACATATCTCTGCATAGTTTTCGTCGTGTCATTTTAACTTGAATTTTCAGAATGAGGAGAACGCAATCTCCACACAAAAAGAATATACAATCTAGATGATAGGAAGGCTCAAAGAATGCTATGGTTGTATTTTGTGAGAAGTACAGGGCCTTCTAGAAAAAAAATGTAATAAGCATTTGACATAGTCCTTGTCTAAGGTGGAGGAAAGATCTCACTCTAAATTATTTTAAGGAAAAGAGCAAACTAGAAGGGTTTATGCAAGGCCATCTCCAAAAATACTAGGTCGAGGACACATGCCGGTAAACATTTCCTCTATCTCCATGAAAGAAGTGGGGAGAACAACACCGAAAGACTGTATAAAAGATTGACTAACACGCTATCAATCTTAAATTCCTGCTATCCAAGGCAAACATCTTCTTTGCATGTCAAACACATATGTGGCAATCTACTCCAACAACCTTCTATCACATTTGATATAAATCCTCCAGTGCATCCTAGATGGCGTTGTTGTGTCTGGACACTTAAGATAGGTAAATGCAGTCATATTTTGGTTCGAACTTTTGATCGAATTTTATTTGTGAATTTAAAGATAACCTTGGAGTGAGCCATAACTCATAAGAGATCGCACTTTCATCCCTACAATCATGGGCTTACATAGAGGGTGGGCTGGGAGGATAACCCAGGATTTGAGAATTTTAAGTATTGCCCCGGTTCTGCTGTGTAGAATTGGGCTTAGTTGTACTTTTTTCATATCATTCTAGGCCCACTCGCTCGTTCTCTGTTCTCTCTCTCTCTCTCTCTCTATATATATATATATATATATATGTGTGTGTGTGTGTGTGCTGGACGGAAATGGGAAAGGAAGAGTTAAGAGATCCCGCGCGTGGTGCATGAGACCTAATCCTCATCGGTGGTTCGACCCCTCACCGAATCCCCTTTCATGATTGCCTCCTCCTCGACTTCCCCCTCTTCATGGAAGATCATGCTGGTGTTATGCAAAACAAACAAACGATGATCGTTATAGAAGAGAATTGTATCTTGGTGTTATTGATAAAATTATAGAAGAAAACAAACGATGATCTCTTGAATTCATTTGCTTCTTATGATGCGGAAAAGTTAATGACACTTGCCCTCTATATTCTACTCCCATGCCATATCAAGCCCGGTTTTGTTAAGACTTGACCTCAAACTTGAAATATTTATTGATGATATGAGAAAAGATGATAACACTACAAGAAAAATAGCCCGTAGAGACATTATTTCGGTCTTCTAGAGATATTATCTCTGCCTCTAAGTTAGAGTAGAGACGCTTGTTAAGTGTCATATAAATGCCACTACATGCAGTGTGTCTAGAACTAGAAACACGTGTACAATATCTTTACATATTGTAAAACATTTTGTAGTGGCACTACATATTGTCTACAGATTCCATGAGACAATTGTAAGGAAATTTCTAATGTCATTATTTTCTAGCATAGATAAAACTAAATTATAAAACGTTGGAAGCAATCCTTGAACTTAAGATCTTGAGGAACATCTATACCCACCTAACTACTTAGCCGAACACAACATATTGCTAATACTCCTAAAGAAAGTCTTATCATTACCATATTGAATGCCGCAAAAATATGTAAAATGCCTCTACAGAATGTAAAGAGCTAGCGTCTCAAACACTGTCTCTAGCTATAATATAAGGTCACTTTAGGAAGTGTCTTCAAAATGCCTCTATATTAAATTTTTCGTCATTTGATTAAGAGTCTCATAGAACAACTTTAAACACGCATCTGATACTCACGGTAGAAATGTATCAACTAGTGTCTCTACACGTAAGACACTTCAAATGGTGTCTAAAAGAAGTGTCTCTGCATCAAGGGAAGTGCTTCTACATGATTGTTTAACAATTTAATGGAGGCAGATCAAAAAAGTGTCTCCAGTGAAGAGCCTCTACAACTAGTTTTTGTTGTAGTGTAGGTACAATTGTGGAAATCATCTTGGTGAGCTCTGTATTTTGCTTGCTGAAACAAACATAAAAAAAAACATGTTGTGTACCATTTGGTTGGCATGCTTCTCAAAGTGATATTGTTGAAGGGAATGTTGAAGGAGTATTTTCTGCAATGAGTATAGTGAAAATAAGATGACAAACGGTACATGTGATGAGCTCATGAACCATTGCTTCGTGATAGTTATCAAGCAGAGAGTGTTGGTGGAAGACGACTTGGCGAGGCTTTCATTGGAATGCTTTAGCGTAGACCGAAGAAATCCTAGTATTTTTTTCCCATTTATGCTACTAGTATATTCCATCATGCACGTAAGAATTGCTTCCATGTTTTGAGCTATCTGCGTCGTGGCCATGCACATTGCTTGGTGTATTTCAATGTTTACAGTCGCAACAATGCTACACGTATGGATAACTTTTACGGAATCACCCTACGGACTCACAGCACCCAGGCAAAACATGAAAACGTGGCCCGATTTTTTAGGAGAGAGTTTCAGACTGAACCAACCAAATACCTACACGTCTGTCCGTAAGATTTTTGTAGCCCAGCACGTGCGTAAGTATAGCATTATTGTTACAGTCGGTTGGTTTTACACATTATTTATTTGGCAAGATTTTATCGTAATTAGGAAGCGCAAAAGAAAATTTTGGATGTATTCCCACCCACTGAATTTTCCGGTGTCCGCCACTGCCTACAGTCCAGCTGTTGATTTGCCGAGAAATGCACAATAATCACTTCGATCGCTTGGCCAGGTTTTTTGTTTGTTTGTTTCGTTGCTAGGCCAAGTTAGTTTGCAAAAAAGGTAGGTGCGTGATGTAGGGGCCTCAAAAAACAGTCTGGACACAGCATTTGTTGACAACGTACGCACGTTAACCTTAGCATGACCACGCATGGCTTGGGAGGTTCGAAATTACGACCGCTAGCGCTAGCAGCACGTACACGTGTGCATGCATGCATGCACTGCGCCTCGCAAGCCAACCAACCTGAGTAGGGACGAAACGGCGCGCGCGCGGCAGCGGCGGGGCTAGGTGCACGCAGGGGGGTACCGCCGGAGGAGCGGACCAGACCCACCGGAGCACGGCTGGACGTACTGGACAGGTGTACGGCCGCCTAGCCCGTCACCTCGGACCTTCCAGGTCCCACGAGAGATTTCCAGGTGCCAAGCTCGCAAGCTGGGCGCGCGCGGCGTCATGCGTGCGGCTCGATCGCGTCTTGGAGCTGGAAGGACCACGGAAAAACGTCACGTGGTTGCTTCGACCGCCGCCTGAGGCCGCCGGAAGGCCGAAGCCTGTCCGTCCGTTGCCGCACCGGAAATCGTGCGGATGTTTGTACGCTTCTGGCGGTCAAGGGTAGGTGGAGGACGAACATGGCCAGCGTACGTAGTACGTGGCGCGTGGCGCGCCCGGCCGGCCCGACTAGTGCGAAGTTAATTCAGTCGGCCGTATCATCGTCACGCTCCGTACGTAAGTAACACTGCGTGCACGAATTAAACACGGCGTCATGTCTATTTATATCCCTCTTCACGTCTAATATTTTCCGGCTTTATTAGTTGAGAAAGTAGAGAAGCGTATGGTGTATACACACACACACAAAAAAAAGGAAACGTATATTTGGAAACCGGCTGTTCTGTCGAGTCTCTCTTAATGCTCGGCTCCAGCCGGCGACATCCACAATGGTGGCTCCTAGGGAGAGGATGCACGGTGCCACGGTTCAGGTAGCCAATGCAAGCATGACCTCTCCATCCATGGCTGCATGATCCCTGGCTGCGCAGCCTTGTCCCAAGGAGCCGCCGCCTTTGACGCTCATGGAGAGCACCAAGGACATTAGTAGGAACCCCTACCCGGTTTGAAGGGTAGTACCGGTTTTGGAACACTAAAGATCCGTCCCTCCACTTAATTGTTCCGAAAACTAAAATCTGAATTTTTATTTTTTTCAAAAAGGCTATTTCGTTTAATTTTTTTATCCATTTTTTTCTTATTTTTCACTCCCTTTTTTTCATAATTTCTAATATTTCTTAGTCTCTAACTAACTTAATCTCAATTACTTACTTGCATTTTGGGGTCAATCCTCACACTACAACACTAGCACGCTTAAATCATTCCTTTCCGTTCATTCCAGTCTTCGCATTTGAGTGATAAGTCATATCAATCCTATTAACATGTTGGTCAATGTGACACTTCTTTATTATTTGTATTGCAAATAATTTCTTTAATAAACAAAAGTAATGATGTAATAATAATGTTGAATAAATAAATAAAATTAACTTTTTAATTCGTATTATTTTTATATATTTTTTAAACATTTAATATTTTTTTGCCAAACTTTAAACCTGAAAATTTGAAAATCTTATAATTTGATAAAAGTAATAGTTATTCTGGGAATCAAAAAATCTTATAATTATTAATTTTAATTTTTAAAAAATAAAAAATATATAAAATTTTAAAGTTTTGGAAAAAACCTAAAATCTTCCTGCTTTCATATTTTGATTTGGAATTTTGAGAATCTAAAATTTGGCTAACCAAACCGTGAATTCGGATGTAACTTTTTCCCACGATGATTTTGATATATTATACGTTTTTTTGACGTCGTACGCAAAAGTTCTTGCGGTTTTACCATTTTCCAAAACTTTTTTCCAAAAAAAGTGAAAATTCAAATTTGTTAATTTTCCCCAATACTAGGTTGCATAACATACAAGAATCTGAAAACATTTTATTTTTTTGAATTTTCTATCATTTTCATTTGTATTTTACAAAGCAAAAAAGGCGATCCACGGGGGGGGGGGGGGGGTGGAGCGGAAAAACCTTTAGTGGTTCGTGACACGAACCGTACTAAAGGTACCTTTAATACGGTTCTGTCACGAACCGTATTAAAGGTCTGTGCATCAACGGTACTAATGCACCTTTAGTACCGGTTCGTAAGGAAACCGGTACTAAAGGGTTGGACGAAAGACCCCTTTTTCTACTAGTGGGAGGAGGGACGTACTTGGCACCCACTAGGCCGGCTGTGGGAAGGAATAGCCGCGGGCGGCGCCCGACATGCAAGAGCCCTGTCGGCTACTCCAACGTGGTGGATTGTTCACCGACAAACTAAAATCGGACATGTCATCGCCTCCAAGAACGTTTGAATAGCTCAAGTTTCACTAGTAGAAAAAAGACCTTCCATCCCAACTCATTAGCCCCTAAATACTTTGACCCGGGATGCTTTAGTCCCGTTCTAGGTGGTCTGTGCTCAACTAATGCTCAAAACTATGGGGAACCACCAATTTAAAGGGTTTTTTATGTCTCCACGCACACACCCACACATGGAAAAAAATTCAAAAAAAAATTGTTTTTAGATTCTTGTATGTTATGCAACCTAGTATTAAAAAAACAAATTTGAATTTTCACTTTTTGCAAAAAAGTTTGAAAAATGGTAAAAAAACTTTTATACGGGAAAAAAAAATTAATATATCAAAATGATCGTGGGAAAAAGTTACATCTGAATTCACCTGGGTTTACCCGGTTAGCTAAATTTTAGATTCTCAAAATTCCAAATTAAATATGAAAGCAGGAAGATTTTAGTTTTTGCTATAAATTCTGGATTTTATATTTTTTTATTTTCCAAAAAATTAAAATTAATAATTGTATCATGCATAAAGATTACTATTACTTTTACCCATTTTTTAGATTTTCAAATTTTTAGGTTTGGCAAAAAAAAAATAATAATACAAATTAAAAAGTTAATGTTTATTTATTTATTCAAGATTATTATTACATCATTACTTTTGTTTATTAAAAGAATTATTTGAAATTAAAACAATAAAGAAATGTGACATCGACCAACATATGTTAATAGGATTGATATGATACTAATATCGCATACATGTGCGCGAAGCACTTGGATGCGGGAAGGGATGGAACTCGAAAGTTAAGCGTGCTAGTGCTAGAGTAGTGGGAGGATGGGTGACCGAGCGGGAAGTTTGATCACGAGTAAGTAATTTGACTAGAGATAAGTGTAGTTAGAGATAGAGACTAAAAATATGCAAATAACTGAAAAAATAGAAAAAAAATTAGAAAAAAATTGAAAAATTCACTTGGGGAGATATTTTCGCCCCAACAGACGAACCCAGGCGGATGGACCTTTAGTCCCGGTTCGTAAGCAACCGGGACTAAAGCGGGGGGCCTTTAGTCGCGCTTAATTAGTCCCGGTTGCGCAACCGGGATTAATGCCCGCTGCCAATCGGGACTAAAGCCCCTTTTTCTACCAGTGTTTTGGGAAATTTTTGTTGATGTTACATACCGCTATGCGATTTGCTAAAATTGTGCATAATTTTTTGCTGTATAGGTATGGCCAAAGTGCTACAATAATTCTCATATGTATGCTACAGAGAGAACACACCAATGTTACATACACGTTTCTTTAATGATGGATAAATTAGGATATAATGTTAGATGTAATGCAGTGCAAAATGATGTCCCATTTTTCTGAAATATTACATACGTAGAGAAAAACGTTTAATTCGGGATTTTTTGCACCATTGCCGATATTTTCTTCACCGTAATTTCTCAACTTCGACATGCTATAGAAAAAAATTAGGGATCAATGTTACATAATCTAAAAAAAATTGATACAAACGAACTGTTTTTCTTACATGATCGAACACATGGGATTCATTCGCTTAACCGCGGGCGGCTGATGGTTCGTTATTTACAGCCAGGTGTAGCCTGACGCTTGCAAAGAAAGAACTCGTTTGTACAGTATGGTACAATAGGATGCGAGAGCACAGGTACTAGATTCTTTTAGAGCTGAAGAAGAATCTGGCGACCAACAAAATTAAAGAACAACAAGGGAGAAACATGACACATTTGTTAGAGCATCTCGACCAGCGTTCTCTAAATAGTCACCGGCAGGGGCGCCGACACTGACGCCGGCACAACATCCTTCGTTCGGGGGAGCTGCTCCCACACCGGCGCGCCTCATACGACAGCCCCAATAGATAATTTGAATTTAAAAACTCAAATAAAAGCATAGAAATTCGAATAGGTTTTCGAATATGAAGTTTGAGCCAACACACGGCCACAAGATCGCCGTCTCCGGCGCAAAAAACGGCTTCCAAGCCAGATGATCAGATGAACGATGTCACGGGTGGCTCAACCTCGACGATTTGCTCATCGGCGGCGAGCCCCGGCGGCAGCTCCATCGCTGCAAGAGGATCCACGGTCGTCGGGGGAGGCATGAACATCGACGGTGCTGGGGGAGACATGAACGTCGATGGTGCCTGGGGAGACATGAACGTGGAGGGTGCCGGGGGAGACGTCGACGCAGCTCGCGCCACCATCACCTCTTGGCCGATGCGCTTGTGGCACATCTCGTGGCACGCCCGCGGCAACGGGTCCATCTTCTCCATGTCGGCCATCAAGATCTTTGATTCTTGAGACATCTTGGCCGTCGCTTCATTGGTGGCCTTCATGGCAGCGGCGTGAGCTTCCATCTTCGCCGCCTCCACCCTCTCTCTCTCTCCAACTCGATCTTCATGTCTTGCTTGTCGAGGATTGCCTTCCCCACGACCGTGGCCCTATCCGCCGCTTCCTTGTTCTCCACTGAAAATAAGGTGATCATCTTCTTGATGGAGGCGTCCATGGCTGCCAATATTAGCGCCGCATTCCTCTCGGCGTTGGCCTTCTTGTTGCTAATGGGGCGCCCTGTGGAGGCGCCGGCTGGATCGACCGGCCCATCTTCCCCGTCCTTCAATAGAGTGTTGAGGAGGTCGTCCCATTTCTTTCAAACTTGTATCTTGTTGTAGCAATGCATGAAGGGGAAGTCTTTGTCCTCGTGTTGGTGCTTGTACATTTTGAGGGTTTGGAGCATCTAACAATACATGATGCAGAACAAGATATGGAACAAGTTGGATCATCAAATAGATATGTAACAAGATGGATTATAAAATAGAAATGGAAATAAATGGATCATTAAATAGATATGTAACAAGATGAATCATAAAATAGATATGTAACAAGATGGATCATCAAATAAGATGGGCGTAGATCATACCCAATCCACCATCGTCTTGTGATACGTCCATTTTGCATCACTATTTTATATCATAATTTACTGTTATTCATTGATATATTTCATATTTAGAGATGATACTTATGTTATTTCATCTATTTTGCATGTTTCATGATTATTGGAGAATCGCGCACCGGAGTCAGGATTGCTGGAAAAAGCACCGAGAATGCAATATTTCGGAAGATCGGCAATTGACGGAAATTATACGAAAAATCTTATTTTTCCAGAAGACGGAGACAGCCGAAGGAGGAGCCGAGGAGGGCCATGGGCCCCATAGGCCAGCGCGGGCGGGCCTGGCCGCGCCGCCTTGTGGGGAGGGGCCCCAGCCCTGGCCTCCTCTCCTTCGTACTTCTTCGTCCCCGTAAGCTCCAGGGGATAGTCGCGAAGAGTCACAGCCGCCTCTGGGGCGGAAAACACGAGAGAAAAGAGCTCTCCGCGAGCTGAAATCCGCGGAAATTCCCTCCCGGAGGGGGAAATCGACGCATCGTCACCGTCATCGAGCTGGACATCATCTCCATCATCATCACCATCATCTCCATCATCATCACCGCCATCTCCACCGCTGCACCTCATCACCGCTGTAACAATTAGGGTTGGATCTTGATTGTTTGATAGGGAAACTCTCCCGGTATTGATTTCTACTTGTTATTGATGCTATTGAGTGAAACCATTGAACCAAGGTTTATGTTCAGATTGTTATTCATCATCATATCACCTCTGATCATGTTCCATATGATGTCTCGTGAGTAGTTCGTTTAGTTCTTGAGGACATGGGTGAAGTCTAAATGTTAGTAGTGAATTATGTTGGGTAATATTCAATGTTATGATATTTAAGTTGTGGTGTTATTCTTCTAGTGGTGTCATGTGAACGTCGACTACATGATACTTCACCTTTATGGGCCTAGGGAAATACATCTTGTATTCGTTTGCTAATTGCGGGGTTGCCGGAGTGACAGAAACCTAAACCCCCGTTGGTATATCGATGCAGGGGATAGCAGGATCTCAGAGTTTAAGGTTGTGGTTAGATTTATCTTAATTACTTTCTTGTATTTGCGGATGCTTGCAAGGGGTATAATCACAAGTATGTATTACTCCTAGGAAGGGCGGTGCATTAGCATAGGTTCACCCACACAACACTTATCAAAACAATGAAGATTAATCAGCTATATGAAGCGAAAGCACTAGACTAAATTCCCGTGTGTCCTCAAGAACGGTTGGTCATTATAAGTAAACAAACCGTCTTGTCCTTTGTGCTAAAAAGGATTGGGCCACTCGCTGCAATTATTACTCTCGCATTTTACTTACTCGTAATTTATTCATCTGCTATATCAAAACCCCCTGAACACTTGTCTGTGAGTATTTACAGTGAATCCTTCATCGAAACTGCTTGTCAACACCTTCTGCTCCTCGTTGGGTTCGACACTCTTATTTATCAAAAATACTACGATACACCCCCTATACTTGTGGGTCATCAAGACTATTTTCTGGCGCCGTTGCCGGGGAGTGAAGCGCTATTGGTAAGTGGAATTGGTAAGAAAAACCTTTACTGTACTTGCTGATTTTATTTCTGCCTGCTGCTATAATTCATTATGGAGAGATCTTCTCTTGAATTCCTATTTGGAAAATCTACTACTACGCAAAGGTAGTGGATGAGGCGCCAGGAGAAAGAGGTTCCATACAAAATACCTATGAAAATTATTGAACTTGTTGTGGATAACCGCTATGAAGGGGATGGAACCGTCCATCCTGGTGATCATTTGTTTTTACATGAATTATGCGGGTTATTCAAATGTGCAGGTATTGCTATGGATGAAGTTAGGAAGAAACTATTCTCTATATCGCTGTCTGGTAAAGCGGCGCATTGGTATAAATTGTTGAAGAATGGTGATTCTCTTGATTGGAAGGATATTTTGCCTCTATTTTATTCTAAATTCTATCCTCCAAGTGAAATTCACAAAGACCGGAACTGCATATATAATTTCTGGCCTCATGATGGAGAGAGTATTGCCCAAGCATGGGGAGATTGAAGTCTTTAATGCTCAAATGCCCCATTCATGAGCTTCCTGGTAATATTATTATTGATAATTTCTATGCAAGATGTCTTTTCAAGATAAGACTTTGCTAGATACTTCTTGTTCTGGATCATTTACACGCAACAAAGAAGAGTTTAAAAGGGACCTTCTTGATCGGATCCAGGAGAATACCGAAGGATGGGAGAACGACAAAGATAGAGAGTCAGATATAAACTATGATTATAAATGCATTGAAGTTTTTATGGAGACTGATAAATTTCGTAATATGAGTGCTACTTATGGTCTTGATTCTCAAGTCGTTGCAAACTTTTATAAAGCTTTTGCCTCTCACTTTAAATTGCCTAGGAAGAATTTTGATAAGTATCATGAACCATACAAAGATAAAACTGATTCATCTTTAAGTAAATGTGCTATAATTGAAACTGTTGATCATATTCTTGAAGCATATATTGAAAAACTCCTTTCCTGCTAAAATGAATGAGTATTCTGTTATAACTAGTGCGGTTAATAAAAGTGCAAAGAAACCTATAGAACCTGAAGAACAAATAAAGGTTGAACCTGCTATTGCAATAGTTAAGGATCTTGTGACTAAAAATGTAGAAGATGGTCATATTATTTTGTGAAGATGCTTCTAATATTGTTTCGCATCCTAATAAGTCTAGTGTTCCTATGCTCTCTGTTAGAATTGGTGATCATTGTTATTATGGTTTATGCGACATTGGTGCAAGTATTAGTGACATTCCTTATGAGCTTTATACGGAGATTATGCATGAAATTGGTTCTTGTGAACTTGAAGATATTGATGTGGTTATTCGGCTAGCTAATAGAGAAACTATCTCTCCTATTGGTATTGTTTGAGATGTGGAAGTTTTGTGGTAAGATTAAATATCCTGCTGACTTTTTGGTACTTGGTTCTGCTGCTAGTAAGTCTTGTCCTATTATTTTTGGTAGACCTGTTCTAAATACTTGTGGAGCTGTTATAGATTGCAAGAAGGAAAAAATTGTGACTAAATTTGCTGGTGAATCTTATGAGTTTAATTTCTCTAAATTTTCCAAAACTCCTTATAAAGCTGATTTGCCTAATAATGATTTTAGAGTTGAACAGTGTGCGTCTATTGCTCTTGCTCCTAATAATCCTTTGCAGCAACATTTGGAGGATAGTGAGAGTGAAGTCTTTAGGGAAGAAAGAAATGAGCTTGACGAAATTTTCCTTCGTCAACCTATTCTTAAACATGACTTGCCGGTTGAAGATTTAGGTACAACACCACCACCAAAGGAAGATCCTGTTTTTGATTTAAAACCATTGCTGATAATCTTAAGTATGCTCATATTGATGATAAGAAAATATATCATGTTATTATTAGTTCTAAGCTTTAGAATTTGAAGAAGAAAGGTTATTGGAAATATTGAAGAGGAGCTATTGGCTACACTCTTGATGATTTGAAGGGGATTTCTCCTCTATTTGCCAACATGCTATCAACATGGAAGATGATGCAAAGCTGTTGTTGAACATCAGCGTCGTCTAATTCCGAAGATGAAGGATGTGGTAAGGAATGAGGTATTAAAACTTCTTGAAGCTGGTATTATATATCCTATTGTTGATAGTAGATGGGTTAGTCTTGTGCATTGTGTTCCTAAGAAAGGAGGAATGACTGTTGTGCCTAATGATAATGATGAGCTCATCCCTCAAAGAGTAGTTGTAGGGTATAGAATGTGCATTGATTATCGAAAAGTTAATAAGGTTACTAAGAAAGATCATTACCCTTTACCCTTTATTGATCAAATGTTAGAAAGGTTGTCTAAAAATACTCATTTTTGCTTTCTTGATGGTTATTCTTTTCACAAATTGCTGTTAAAACTAAAGATCAAGAGAAAACCACTTTCACTTGTCCCTATGGAACTTATGCTTATAGACGTATGCCTTTTGGTTTATGTAATGCTCCTGCTACTTTTCAAAGATGCATGTCTGCTATTTTTCATTGCTTTTGTGAGAATATTGTAGAGGTATTCATGGATGATTTTTCTGTCTATGGGAATTCTTTTGATAATTGCTTGAAACCTTGATAAAGTTTTGCAGAGATGTGAAGAAACTAACCTTGTTCTTAATTGGGAGAAATGCCACTTTATGGTTAATGACGGAATTGTATTGGGACATAAAATTTCCGAGAGAGGTATTGAAGTTGATAGAGCTAAAGTTGAAGCAATTGAGAAGATGCCCTATCCTAGGGATGTTAAAGGTATTCGTAGTGTTCTTGGTCATGCTGGGTTTTATAGGAGATTTATTAAAGATTTCTCCAAGATTTCAAAGCCTCTTACTAATCTCCTTCAAAAATATTTACCTTTTGTTTTTGATGATGATTGTAAGGAAGCTTTTGAAACTCTAAAGAAAGCCTTAACAACTGCTCCTGTAGTTGAACCTCCTGATTGGAATTTACCTTTTGAAATTATGTGTGATGCTAGTGATTTTGCTGTAGGTGCTGTTCTTGGACAGCGAGTAGATAAAAATTGAATGTTATTCATTATGCTAGTAAAACCCTTGATGCTGCTCAAAGAAATTATGCTACAACTGAAAAAGAATTATTAGCTGTAGTCTTTGCTTGTGACAAGTTTAGATCCTATATTGTTGATTCAAAAGTCACGATTCATACTGATCATGCTGCAATTAGATACCTTATGACGAAGAAAGATGCTAAGCCAAGGCTTATTAGATGGGTGCTTCTTTTGCAAGAATTTTATTTACATATTATAGATAGGAAAGGTGCTGATAATCCTGTTGCTGATAATTTGTCTAGATTGGAAAATATTGCTTATGATCCTTTCTGTTAATGATAGTTTTCCAAATGAACAATTGGCTGTAATAAAGGTGAGCTCGCGAGATAGTCCTTGGTATACTGATTATGCTAACTTTATTATTTCCAAGTACTTGCCTCCAACCTTTTCAGCTCAGCAAAGGAGGAAATTCTTTTATGACTTGAGGCATTATTTTTGGGATGACCCACACTTATATAAAGAAGGAGTGGATGGTATTATGCGAAGATGTGTTCCCGAATATGAACAACAAGAGATATTGAGTAAGTGTCATGGTAGTGCTTATGGAGGACATCATAGAACCGCACAAAAAGTTCTACAATCAGGTTTATATTGGCCAACTCTCTTCAAAGATGCAAGGAAGTTTATTTTATCTTGTGATGAATGTCAAAGGGTTGGTAATATCTCCAGACGCAATGAAATTCCTATGAATTATACTCTTGTTATTGAACCATTCGATTGTTGGGGATTTGACTTCATGGGTCCTTTCCCTTCTTCAGAAGGTAACACTCATATACTTGTCGCTGTTGATTATGTTACTAAATGGGTGGAAGCCATACCCACAAAAAGTGTTGATGGTGAGACCTCTTTAAGAATGCTTTTAGATATTATTTTTCCTAGATTTGGAGTACCTAGATACATTATGACTGATGGAGGTTCTCATTTTATTCATGGTGGTTTTAGAAAAACTCTTGCTAAGTATGGTATTAATCATAGGATTGCTTCCGCTTATCATCCTCAAACTAGCGGGCAAGTAGAATTATCAAATAGAGAGATTAAATCTATCTTGGGAAAGACTGTTAATAAATCTAGAAAGAACTCGGCTAGTAAGTTAAAAGAAGCACTATGGGCTTATAGAACTGCTTATAAAAATCCCATGGGTATGTCACCTTATAAAATGGTTTATGGGAAAGCTTATCATTTACCTTTAGAACTAGAGCACAAAGCTTACTGGGCTGTAAGAGAACTAAATAAAGATCCTAAACTTGTCGGTGAGAAGAAATTGCTACAATTGAGTTCTCTAGATGAATGGAGAAGTGAAGCTTATGAAAATGCTAAACTCTTTAAAGAGAAAGTTAAGAAATGGCATGATAGGAGAATTATCAAAAGAGAATTTAATGTGGGAGATAAAGTCCTATTGTATCGGTCTCGTCTCAGATTTTTTGCAGGGAAATTACTCTCAAAATGGGAAGGACCATATGTCATTGTGGAGGTGTATCGTTCAGGGGCAATTAAAATTAGTTCTCTGCAAGGCCACATAAGTAGTGAATGGACAAAGACTCAAGCACTATATCTCTGGAGATTCTTATAATGAAGATGTTGATGTTATTCAAGTGATAACTCCGAAGCTTTCATCAAAGGTCAAATGATTCTGAAGGTCGACTTTGAATAGGTAACGATCTGGTAATAAAAAGTCCGCGTTTAACTTTCCGAACTATGTTTTTGCTATTTTCGGAAAATATGAAAAATACGAGATCGAAACGGAGTGGAAGAGACGCACGAGGGCGTGCCCCCATAGGCGGCGCGGCCTGGCCCGCGCCGCCCTATGAGGACGGCGCCTCGTTGTCCCTCTCCGACTCTTGTTCGACCTGGTACTTTCCTTTTGTCGTGAAAATTTCTGCTATATAATCTCCCGGACCCCTGGAGGTCCGTATATCGTTTTCTCGTCGTGTTTTGTTCCGAGCTGTTTTCTGCCAGAATCTACTTCGGATCTAGAGCCAGCATGTCTTCGTCGGGAACTCCGAAGGACAGCTTCTTTGAGGACGTCGTCAACCCGTACATGAACGAGCTGAAGATGCACCCCAAGGAGTTGCTGCTCGTAGATGGAGAGTTGCAGATTAAAGATGTCCAGGGTCCTAAAGGAGAAGGAAGCTTGGAGGATGGAGAAACTAGAACAAGAGGTCTTCAACTACAAGAAGATGGCTGAGCGTGAAGTGGACATCTTCCATAAGATTGTGTCTGAACTTATTGATGGACACAAGAAGGAGACTGCAAAGTTGTGGGACGATATCTTGTCGCTTCACGACACTACCAACAAACTCCAAGCTCAACTCTATGATGTTCAGAATCAAAACTGAGTATGAAAACAGGATTAAACGCATAAGTTATGCTGCTAGTTTCAGATTCCGGAGACCAAGATGTCGTTTGTTGATGGAGAGCCTCTTCCTTGGAAGTCTGATGATGGGAAGAATTCATCACCAAAGGAGTGATTCATCATCGGTATTGGCATCCCCTTGGTTTGTTCCAAGCTTGGGGAGTGCCGTGGTATCACATCATCACTATCTTTTACCTTTTTATTATTAAGTAGTGTCATATCATGAGTAGGGAAGTTATCATATAAGATAGTTTGCGGTATGGAAGTATCTCTCTTTAGTTGGTTATCTATGTATCCCTTGGTGTGAGTTATCGTTATGGAATATTAATGAGAAGTCTTATCATTTACATATTGCACATCTTATTTTAGTTTGCAATCTCTATTATATGATTGATCTTGTTGTTAAGTATTGATATCACTTTGGGAGCATTGAGTAAATCTATTTGGTTTTGGCAAACTTAGCATTGGTCAATAGCAACAACACTTTGAGTTTAAGTAGAGAAGAAGAAATACATGTAGATATGTTGTTTCATTATCTTTCTTTCTTTTTAACTATGAGCTTAGTATTCTGAAGTTAAAATTGTTTGTGCTTACAAGGAAGATGCATGATTGTTTCTATCACATGTATGTTTGTTTGTTTCCCTCAACTCTTATGCTTGCTAATCAACCTTGCTAGCCAAAAACCTGTACTGAGAGGGAATGCTTCTCGTGCATCCAAACCCTTAGACCAAACCTATGCCATCGGTGTCCACCATAACTGCCTATTATGTGGTATTTTGCGCCATTCCAAGTAAATACTTCATGTGCTACCTTTAAACAATTCAAAAGTTATCATCCCTTATTTGTGTCAATGTTTTATAGCTCATGAGGAAGTATGTGGTGTTTTATCTTTCAATCTTGTTGGGCAGCTTTCACTAATGGACTAGTGGCTTCATCCACTTATCCTATAATTTTGCAAAAAGAGCTGGCAACGGGGTTCCCAGCCCCAATTAATTAACTCTCATTAATAATCTTCTTCACATGTTTTGCTCTGATTCATCAGTAAGCAACTTAATTTTGCAATAGACACTCCTCCATGGTATGTGAAATGTTGGAAGGCACCCGAGGATTCGGTTAGCCATGGCTTGAGAAAGCAAAGGTTGGGAGGAGTGTCATCCTTAAATAAACTAAAGTACATGTGTAAACAAAAGAGAAGAGGGATGATCTACCTTGCTGGTAGAGATAACGTCCTTCATGGGAGCCGCTCTTTGGAAGTCTGTTTGGCAAGGGGGTTAGAGTGCCCACTACCATTCGTTGACAACAACAAACACCTCTCAAAACTTTACTTTTATGCTCTCTATATGATTTCAAAACTTGAAAAGCTCTAGCACATGATTTAATCCCTGCTTCCCTCTGAAGGGCCTATCTTTTATTTTTATGTTGAGTCAGAAACCTATTTCCCTCCATCTTAAGCAAGCAATTGAGTTGTTGTGATCCAACCATCTATATTGTGATCTACTTAATCATGCCTTTTATTTCTTCCTTGTTCAGACAAGTTTTATCTGAATGAATATAGCTTTGAAGATTATCGATGATTATGAGGAGATTATTATGATTGAATATGCAAGTTTTGCTATAAGCTTTAATATAAGAACGCTGCTCGATAAATAAATACAATCTGTTAAATGTTCTCTGACCAAGAACGAAGTTTGCCATCACCAATTATGATTTCCTATGCACTTTTATTTGTGATTTCCTCTTACTTGTTTCAAGTTGAATCATATGGAGAAGTTGTTCACTAGAATGTCTTGTGTGAATTAATATGATGCTTCTTGTCCGTATTTTATTTATCGACTCTTCACTCCATAAACATGTGGTCTTGTTTACTGAGTTCAGTTTCGCTTGGGGACAAGCGAAGTCTAAGCTTGGGGGAGTTGATACGTCCATTTTGCATCACTATTTTATATCATAATTTTTGTTATTCATTGATATATTTCATATTTAGAGATGATACTTATGTTATTTCATCTATTTTGCATTTTCATGATTATTGGAGAATCGCGCACCGGAGTCAGGATTCTGCTGGAAAAAGCACCGTCAGAATGCAATATTTCGGAAGATCAGCAATTGACGGAAATTATACGGAAAATATTATTTTTTCAGAGACGGAGACAGCTAGAAGGAGGAGCCGAGGAGGGCCGCCATGGGACCCCCATAGGCCGGCGCGGGCCCAGGCCTGGTGGCGCCGCCTTGTGGGGAGGGGGCCCATAGCCCCTCTGGCCTCCTCTCCTTCGCGTACTTCTTCGTCCCGAAAACCTAAGCTCCAGGGGATAATCGCGAAGAGTCACAGCCGCCTCTGCGGGGCGGAAAACACCGAGAGAAAAAGAGCTCTCCGGCGGGCTGAAATCCGCAGAAATTCCCTCCCGGAGGAGGCACATCGTCACCGTCATCGAGCTGGACATCATCTCCATCATCATCACCATCATCTCCATCATCATCACCGCCATCTCCACCGCTGCACCTCGTCACCGCTGTAACAATTAGGGTTGGATCTTGATTGTTTGATAGGGGAAACTCTCCCGGTATTGATTTCTACTTGTTATTGATGCTATTGAGTGAAACCATTGAACCAAGGTTTATGTTCAGATTGTTATTCATCATCATATCACCTCTGATCATGTTCCATATGATGTCTCGTGAGTAGTTCGTTTAGTTCTTGAGAACATGGGTGAAGTGTAAATATTAGTAGTGAATTATGTTGGTTAATATTTAATGTTATGATATTTAAGTTGTGGTGTTATTCTTCTAGTGGTGTCATGTGAACGTCGACTACATGATACTTCACCTTTATGGGCCTAGGGGAATACATCTTGTATTCGTTTGCTAATTGCGGGGTTGCCGGAATGACGAAACCTAAACCCCGTTGGTATATCGATGCGGGAGGGATAGCGGGATCTCGAGTTTAAGGCTATGGTTAGATTTATCTTAATTACTTTGTTGTATTTTGGATGCTTGCAAGGGGTATAATCACAAGTATGTATTAGTCCTAGGAAGGGCGGTGCATTAGCATAGGTTCACCCACACAACACTTATCAAAACAATGAAGATTAATCAGCTATATGAAGCGAAAGCACTAGACTAAATTCCCGTGTGTCCTCAGGAACGTTTGGTCATTATAAGTAAACAAACCGGCTTGTCCTTTGTGCTAAAAGGATTGGGCCACTCGCTGCAATTATTACTCTCGCATTTTACTTACTCGTACTTTATTCATCTGCTATATCAAAACCCCTGAACACTTGTGCAGCATTTACAGTGAATCCTTCATCGAAACTGCTTGTCCACACCTTCTGCTCCTCGTTGGGTTCGACACTCTTATTTATCGAAAATACTACGATACACCCCCTATACTTGTGGGTCATCATCTTGCCGCTCTCCTTCCATGCCTTAATCTTCTCATAGTAGCCATGGAACTTGCTACACGCCGCCTTGATCAAGTTCCAAAGGTGAGAGAGGGCGCCCTCATTCCGGTTCATCTCCATGTTGGCGTACTCACCATAGTTCTTCTTCTCGTTGAAGCAATCGAGGATGCGCTTGTAGTATTTGCCTCCGGTTTGGTTGGCGCCAGTGATTGGGCAAAAACTCACTTGCTTCCACGCCTCGATGAGACATTCATCCTCCAAAGACCTCCACCTCGGACCACGAGTGCCGGCGGAACGCCTGCGCGTCGTCGTCGTTGTCATGCTGGTGTCGGCGTCGATCAGCTCCTCCTGGACCTCCTCACCTTCCTCCTCCTCGGCCTCTTCTTCATAGTCGTCGACGGGGGGTTCGTAGGCATGGCCGCGTATGATGTCGGTGAGGATCTCCTCCCCGGCGGCAATCTACGCATCAAGTTACCTACTTTCAGTCGCCACCAGTGACTACCATGCACATAACACATAAAAAGTAAGGAAACGCACCTCATCCTCGCCCATGGACACGCCGAACGTGCTGCCGAACACCTGGTGGGTGTGCCTGCCGTCGTCGAGAAAGAGGTCGCGGGAAGGCCGGTGCCGTCTATCACGTGGTCCTCGGAGCGGCACAGTCAGGCGACGAGTTCAGGTCGGGGAAGCGAAAGGCGCCGCTACCCCGCGCCGCTGAATCCGTCGAGAACGGCGCATTGATGTCGATGTCCCCGTACTCGGGGGAGTAGCGGGCGCGGCCGTCCATCTGCGACAGTCGCATCTGCGAGATCGACGGCCCGTCCGCGTTGTACCCCGCGTAGTAACCCGGCGACGACGGTGAGCTCGAGATGGTGTTGAGGCCGCCGCCCAAGCTGAGGCACGCTTCCGCAGTGGCCGCCGCTTTCGCTGCGTCGATGGCGGCGATGTGGCGCCTTCTGCGGTCGGCCATGATGAAGGAGCGGCATTCCATCTCCTTGTCCCACTCCTCCTGCGACATGGTCGCCGGCTTCTCCTTCGGCGCGACGGTGCGCGTCTTCGGCGGCGCCTTCGTCGGCGGCTTCACTGCCTTCCCCGGAGCCTTTCTCTTCGGTGGCATGGCGCGGTAGCGAGGGTTTTTCGGGTTGGAGGCTGGATGGGAGATGGAGCGGCGCGCGGGAGAAATGAGCGGCGGAGGGGACGGGGTTTTGGGCGAGAAGAGGTATATTTTGTCGATGTGTGGCTGACAGGCGGCTCCCAAGCCCAAAATTTTCAACCTCGCGAGGCGCCGACGCGCCTGATTCGTGCCCTTGGGCAAGGGCCCGGCACGGGGTTGACGGCGCTTCTATTGGGTCGAAAAATCGCCGGCTCCGTTTGGGACGCGCCGGTGCGAGCCCATTTTCGTTCCCGGCTCCCAAATCGCAATCGGGGCCGCTATCAGGGACGCCGGTGGAGATGCTCTTATGTCCCGACACAAGCAAGACTATGCTCGCGTTTTAGCACACCGCTAGCTTGATCGATTCTTCCGCACTTCAACCACCTCTACTGCTCTATCTAGGTTGCTGCAAATATTTCCATAGCGCTGCGACCGTCCATCAATAGGAGTTAAGCAACAGGGCCAGTACCTTCTGGACGCAGGCTCGTGGACATATTTTTCCAATTATTGTGGTAGAATATCAGTCCGATCTCCCAAGGCCGGCTATGCTTGGTTTTCTAGTCTCAAGAGACCAAAAAAAAAAAAAATGTAGCGCACGCATGCATGAAGCCATGAACTCGTCTGTGCAGAGGGAGAAATATGATCCGATCGTTATCTAACCAGAGCCAGAGCTACTCTTCTATAATATATGACCTATCAAAAAGTCAAACTTATGCCAATTCAATTATTGCTATAGAATAGCATTGTCTCAAGGATGACTAGTAGCATGGATATATCGATCCATATATACTAGCTACTCGTGCCGCCGGGTTACAGAACTAACTATGTTCTGGTGATGTGTGTGTTCGAGAGACCACGCCGGAGGAAAAATACTCCGTGTTGCTCCCACCACAGGGGGCGACAGCCCTAAACCCCGCCTCCCCTCACCACCTCATCTTTGGTGATCGGTGTTGCGGTGGTGCTGACTTTTCTCTTTGGCCATGCGGCGATATGTGAGCGTTTGAGGGAAAACGAGTGCCATGTTAGGGGATCGTGCTACGTGTTGAATAGAGATGGAAAAGCTCCATCTATGACACATACATGGAAAGGTTATTGCATTCGGTAAGGGAGAGAAAGAAAAGAGCAAATCTAGTATGTGACCGTTTTTTTTAACAGGAGTATGTGACCGTTGGGTGAATCCTATTGGTGTAGTACACCATATGGGCCTCCCTTGGTCCATACCGGAATATTATAATGGTATTGTCTAGCACCATTCACAGGTAGCGCCTTTGTAAAACAACAATGCTACACTTACGGATTGTTTTCTACGGGATCTAAGTTACGGGCAGACGTGGAGATCATGGGGAGATTTCAGTTCCTAGAATCATGAGAGGAGAAAAAAATGCACCAACAGAATAGCCCCACCTCATCCCGTAAATATTTCCCGTAGCAGAATTCCTGTAACTCTAGCATTATTGTTTGTAAAACCATCTGTCAATTGATCTAAATCGTTGAAGTGATGGAGAGTTTGAGAATACGTTTGAACTCCAACTCCTCAAAAGCCTTTGCAGGTAGCGCCTTTGTAAAACTATCTGTCAATTGATCTTTGTTGGAGATGAACTTTATCTCAAGTAATTTGCTTCTGACTGGTTCGCGCACGAAGTGAAAATAAATTTTAATATGTTTAGTGCGGGCATGAAGACTGGGTTGCACTCTTCAAAAAGCTATAGATGTTGGAGTAACAAATACCGTGATATAGAATTGATCGATGCTATTGGAAAAATATTTAGTTGTGTTTGTAATTTTTGTACTATCATATATAGTCTTTGGCATCATAGGGAAAACTGCAAGAGCGCACTCTGCGCACCTTCTCTTTTTTTTGACTTTTGCTTTTTTAGTTCTCTCAAATTATATAATTTTTTTATTTTATTTTTTTGCAAGTCACTCGTAGATAACAAATAGAATGGGAGAAAAATAGTTTGGATTTTTGAGCAATTTTAAATTTCAAATTATTTAAAATTCAAAATAAATTCTTTAAATATATATACACACAATTAATAAAAAAATCCAAACTATTTTTCCCATGTTCCAATTGTTATGTTTAAGTGATCTGCAAAATATTTTATTCAAACAATGTGTGCTGCAAGAGATACAAAAATGAGAAATTGTTTGAGAGGTGAACAAAAAAGAATTTGCACGAATCTTGATGCAGTATACACGGTATCGATACGGGTGCTCACCAAGCACATGCTCCAAAAGTCCACTCTCGGCATCATAATAACGGATTAATAGTTGGTCAAATCATTTTCTTAACCACCAAAATACGAATATTGACGAAGTGTGTGGCAACAACAAAACAAATTTATGGTTGTGTCTAGGGATAGTTTTTGTCAGAAATTTGTCTTTTTATATAGATCATAATACAACATATTTTGCTCCGAAATTTATACCGTGCCTTCAAAATATTTTTATGTATGTGAGTATTTAAGCTCAGATTTTTTGGAATGTTAGAAATATGTTTTTTCAAAACCGGGAGCATTGGTGCGCATGTGCCAAAGACAATTTTGTTTCTAGCTTTGCCAACTACATATAGCGGATATTCGTACTCGTGCAATTCTTTCCTCGAGACATTCATTGCTCCGATGTGCATTAGCTCCAATTATAGATGCAGTTGCCAAATGTGTTTTCTTCTTATAGGATTAAAATAGGAGAAGAACTACCAACAATGTACACACACCATATAATTATCATTGCACCGACATTCAGTACAAAAATTGGCAGCCCACTATGGAGATGTGCAGAGGGTCACGGTACCGATGTACCACATATAGATATATATGTGACATGTGCAACCTTCTGCGAGCGGCAGGAGCAACAGGTCCATTGTATGTTGTCCTCACACATGTCAACCAAATTTATCAATGTGAAAACCATGCATGCAGTCTTCAACAAAATGACAGCTGATGGTACGGAGGATAGGATGATGCTATTTTCGCGTTTCTTACAATGGTCGAAGTGAGAAGTTCACGCCATTCTGCAAACGAAAAAATAGCGGTATCTAAATTGTGATGTAGTATAGCGGGCCAAGGCACATGTCCGTCCAACCTATCTGTGGATGGCACTTACCATGGTCAAAGCGAGAAGTTCACGCCACTCTGCAAACGACAAAAGGTAGTGGTATCTGCACCGTCTGAACTCGTACTATACGACCGAATGAATTACGTAAGATAGAGCTGGGCGCGCCACGCGCGGACCGTGATGTATATATGTTGGCCATGTTCGTCCTCCACCTACCCACCCCACCCATGACCACCACAACCATAGAAATCTCCACATAGATTTCCTCGAGTGATTATGACTTGAATTGTCAGAATGAGAAGCATGCAATTTCCACACAAAAAATACAATTTAGATGATAGGAAGGCACGGAGAATGCTATCGTTGCATTTTCTGATAAGTGCAGGGCCTCCTACAAAAACATGTAATAAGCATTTGATATAGTCCTTGTCTAAGGTGGAGGAAAGATTTCACTCTGATTTCTATTAATGTAAATGAGAAAACTAGAAGGGTTTAACACTAGGCCGAGGACACATGCCGGTAAACATTTCCTCCATCTACATGGTGGAAGTGGGAAGCACAACACCGAAACAATGTATACAAGATCGACTAACACACTATCATTCAATCGTAAATTCATGCTAGTAACATATTCAAGCATTAGTACTTGTATCCGTGTCACCCATCTTTTTCGCATGTCAAACACATATGAGGAAATCGACTCAACCAACCTTCCAACACGTTTGATATCAATCCTCCAGGGCATCCTAGATGGCGTTGTTGTGTCTGGCCACTTACTTTTTCTCGAAAATTTACTTGTGAATTTAAAGATAACCTTGGAGTGAGTCATAACTCATAAGCGATCCCACTTTTATCCCTACAATGATGGGGTTAAATAGAGGGTGGGCACAGTGGATCAACGAGTATTTGAAACTTTTAAGCACTACACTTGTTCTGATGTGCAGAATTGGGCCTAGTTGTACATTTTCATATAATTCTAGTCTGACTCGCTCGCTTGCTCGTTCTATGTCGTCTCTCGCCCCCATGCAGGTGTTATGAAAAACAAACAAACTATGGTCATTATAGAAAGAGAAGTGTATCTTGGTGTTGTTGATGAAATGATTCAAGAGCTTGACCCTCTGGTCGGATTTGAATCCCTTGAATTCACTTGCTTCTTATATATGATGCACAAAAGGTAATGAGACTCCATGTTGTTTTACGATTCGTTTTACATGCTTCTCAAATTGATACCACACTTACCGGTTGTGACGACGAATGTTGAAAGAATATTATATTTCGAATTGAGTCTAGCTAAAAATAATTTGATAATATTGCGGGCGATGCATGAGCTTTTGATTAGTGACAGTTCTCGAGCGAGAGGTGTTCCTGAAACATGACTTAGTCAGAATTTCATGCATGAGAATGCGGGAGTGAAGAGCGAAGAAATTGTAGTACTTTTTTGTATTTTTCCTTGTACGGTTCATCATGCATGTAAGCAACGGCGGAGCTTGGGCTGATTAATTGGGGGGGGGGGGGGGGGGCAAAAGGGCTGAGAGGGGCAAAATTATACGATTTTTGGCCAATCTTGGGAAGGCAAATGGGCCAAATCCGTACAATTTCTTCATGAATTGTTCATGGGCTGGGGGGGTGGAGGGGGCCCTGACTTTAGCTCCGCCAGTGCATGTAAGATTTTTTTCCATGTTTTCAACTATCTATGCGTTGCTTCGCTGATTTCTATGTTGACGATCCGTTGGTATTGTACTATTATTTTTTCTAGTAGGCTTTTTATCGCGTTAGGGAGGGCGGAAGAAAATTTGGAGGTGTTTTTTTTTCTGTGTCCGCCTATCGAAAACTCCGTTAGTTCCCTTAAATCCTCTTATAGTCCAGCTGTCGATCTGCCGAGAAATGCACAACAACTCCGGTTGCTTGGCGATGTTTTTGTTTGTTTGTTTCGTTTCTTTGGCAAGTTAACTGCAAAAAAATTAGCTGCCTGCGTGAGGTAGGGGCTTCCAAAACCAGTCTGGCCACAGTCTTAATATGTGGACGTTTAAGCTTAGCGTGAGCATATGTAGGTTAGCAGGCGTGACCTCTAGCGCAACGTCCACGTGTGCATGCATGCATGCATGCATATGCGTCCTCGCAAGCCAAGCTAGCTGGAGAGAGTAGAGACGAGGAGGAGACCCAGGTAGCGGACAGTGGACAGGTGTACAGGCGCCTAGCCCGTCACACCTCGGACCTTCCAGGTCCCACCAGAGATTTCCGGGTGGCAAGCAAGCGGCTGGGTCGCGTCCTGGAAGGATGATGGAACCACGTCACGTGCTTAATTAGACCGGCGCCTCAGGTAGTCCTGATCGACCGTTCCGGCGGTCAAGGAGTGGGTAGGTGGAGGATGAACATGGCCAGCGTACCTACGTCACACTCCATGCGTGGCGCGCCCGGCTACCTCCTGCGAAATTCAGTCGGCCCGCCTTGTATGACTGCGGACCTGCGGTCCTTTTTTACGTTCAGAGAAGCAAGGCTGCGTCGCTTGCATGCAACAAGTCGGTACGTACGTAACACTGCGCTGCGTGCACGAAATAAACACGACCCACGTCATGCATGTGTCAATCTTAAGCATGTTTGTTTAGGCTTACCTACTACTATCACCACCGTTCTAGAACGTAAGGGTTTTGCTAGTCTAGCTTTCTATTAGAGCTTTCTAGTAAAAGGTGTTACATTTCAGAACGGAGGTAGTGTACCTCTCTTACCGCAGCTACGTTCATCGATTGAGGCATACAAAGAAGAAGAAGAAACAGCGCACAATGCCTCGCTGGCGGATGCGTGTTTGCTAATGTGGCAGCGTCAATGGCAGGCCTAGAGAGAATCTTGAGGATCCTTGCTCTGAAGATGGCGGTGCCCGCTTCTAAAGCAGGTGCGTGCAATGCTTTCCGAGAGTTTGCTAGACTGCACGTGCGCTCCGTGAGCGGCACGAGACGAGGCGGTGATGCCCCGTACGCATCTAAATGGTGGGGCGTTGTTTATGTGTCTACTACAGAACAAGGCTCGGATAGTAAAATTTATTGTCGAGCATAAAGGAGGTGTGTGGTGGCTTTGAGCCGTCAGCATAAACAGAGCCGTCGGAAAATAGCCTCGGATGCCGAGGACCACCGTCAGCAAAAATCCCTAGCCGTGTGGCGCTGACGAGCGTCTCACGATGTTACATGTATGCGACCTTGTAGTGCCTCTTCTGGTATGTATCTATGACTATGTGAACTTGTAGTGCCGCTCTTGATGGATTCAATGTTATATGTAAGTGGATTTGATGTTATATGTAAGTGGATTTGATATTTCTATATGTGTAAGATGAATTATGGAATATATATGCATATGCAAGAATTTTAATTTGGAGGGATGACGAAAGACAAACAACAAATCATGTATTGCCCTCGGCATAAAGGGTTGTCAGCACGCCTAGGAAAGTACCAGCAGCCGCCACATGGGCTTGTTGAGGGCATAGCCCTTGGCATACCGCACACCGCCTCCCCCTCGGCCCTTGTCAACACCCGGATTTTTAAGTCCAGATGCCTATTATGCCATACATCGTAATCCCAGGAAGATTGTTATTGCGAGACATAACAGTTGAATATCATAGAGTCATCATTTATTACAACACATAATCGTCTTACAAAGGTAGATCACATGTTCCAATATTACAATAGTAGTTGATCTATTGATCAACGAACATCACAAATAGCGAAAGTGAAGTAGTAGTGGCTATCTAATCCACAGGCCAACGCTTGACGTCTGGAGTAGTCCTAGTTGTCGTAGACGTCCTGCTGTCCATCTTCCTCGTACTGTTGTTCTCCTTCAAAGTCTGGCCATTTGAATAGCCAGGGACAAAGCCATGAGTACTTTTAAAGTACTCGCAAACTAATACTAATGTAAGTACTTATCAATTTTAGTAAGGGGTGCTAAGCTCTAAGTTTGTTTGCATAAAGCCAATTTTAGTTCACCCACCTTTAGGAAAAGCCTCTTCATTTGCTAACTAACTCAAGTGGGAACATTAGTGTCATTCCCACAACTCAGTTGCGATTCAAAGTCAAGGTCACCTTTCAAATTCAAGTCACAAGTCACCATTCATATTTTGTAAAAGTTCTGATGACGGAACAGTATGGTCTTTCCAACCGTCCTTAACCGTGGACGCGGCTATTCGAATAGGTTTACACCCTGCAGAGGTTGTACTCTTGTGCCACAACTTTTGATTACATCCGTCGGGGATAACCCCGAATCATCGTAACTCAGTACGTGGATCATCAACCATAACCTTAAACTTATATACCCTAGTATAGGCACCTCTCCCCATGAGCTTGGCCTCCCGGTGGAGACAAACCGTCAACACGGGAACTGCACAGGGCTTGGGTCGGACATTCACCTCATATTCACATCATTTCACCTTTAACGGAGGCAGCCTCGGCATAACCCCTATGATGCTTGTTAGAGGGAACCCATGAATGCAATGAATGCGGGAAAGATGATGACCTGGGAGGACTTCAAGACCAAGTTTAGCAAGTACCATGTGCCCCAAGGACTGATCAAGAAGATGAGAGACGAGTTCCGTGAACTCAAGCAAGGAAGGATGTCCGTGGTGGAATACCGCGACAGATTCTATAAATAGGGAGTTCCCAGAACCAAACCAAGCACACCATCTCACTCCCCACCCTTCACCGCTTCTCCTCGCACCATTAGCTAGCTCGATTATCGCCGGAGTCGCCGGAATTGGAAGATCGGAGCCGCGGAAGCTCTGCGAACATCACCGTCGATTCAGGCCGCCCCAAGCTCCGCCACTGCTACAGGCTGCCTCAGCATCGTCGACAACCTCGCCCTGAACCTCGTCGCCGACCGCCGGAGCCCTGGTACTCCCTCCGACCCCTAGGCTCGCCGGAGAAGCCACGGCATCTCGTCGGAGACGACGATGCCTGTGAGCCGTCCGATCGTGTTTTAATCCAACGCGCCACACTGCCCCGTACCGATTCGGGGTTAGTGAGCCGCTGACAGGCGGGTCCCACGCTGTCAGACAGCCCACGCGTCTGTGGACCGTGGTGGGCTGGGCAGGCCGTTAAAATTTGAATCTGGCCCGTTAGATTTTCCCGCTCAGCCCACTTGATTAAATTCAAAATTCCAGATTCTATTTAAATTCAATACTGGCTCGGTGTTTGAAATTCAATAGAATCTGTTTGGCTTGGCCAAATTTAGCAAACTCTATATCCCTGGAAAGCCCATGAAATTATCTAAACAATGCCACTGGTCTCATTGTGAGATCTTTTGTAGAAATAATGTGACAAAAAGAACAAATCAGGGACTTTTGCACCTTCAAATTAATCTTAAAAATCAACCAAAAATGATATTGAGTTGATTTCAACTCTCATATCTCAAATTTCACTTACACTAATTGTTTCTGCAAAAATATTATGTGGTCACTTTGGATGATCATGCCCTAGTTGAAATAAAGGACTATAAGGCTAGTGTAATTAAGTGATATTGTCCAAAACTATTATGCAAATCATATGAAGTGTTTCACTTCATTTAAATCTTTTCCCAGTACTTTCATATGAAGTTTGAACCCCTGGTCAAATACTCTCACATGAAATACTTGGTGATTTTAAATCATAATAAGCATTGTTAAATAGTATGAGGTATTCTACCTCATTTAAATCATTTTCTCAAATGATGATGATGAATGGTTGACTAAGGTCAACATGATTTCATGTATGATTGTTTGAGAAGTTGAATCTTAAGAAGATTCAATGAGAGGAAATTATTCCTCAAGAACTAAATGGGAACTACCATTTACATATGTAATGAGAGGAAATTATTTCTCTAACCCTAAGTAAGAAAACCCTAGATTAATTCTTGGTAGCAATGCTAAGTGATGATGCTAGATCATTTGGAGTGAGCCATTAAGGCTAATTAAGGCTACTTAAGTATTGTTTGGTGATTGTATCCTCGTATTCGTGTATAGACGCTAGTACCGGAGAATACCAGGAAGAGGAAGGATTCTACCCAGAAGAAGAAGAGAACTTTGACCACCTCAACAACCAAGGCAAGCTAACACCATTGCAAGCTCTATTGTTGCAAGCTAATATTCTTGCAAGTGCAAAGCTCTCTTGAGCAAGGCACCACTCCACTTTACTTGATGTCAATAATCCTATCCCAAGTTTTACATTGCAAGCTTTTACTTGGTTTATTTAAAGCTTTCTTTTATAGTTAACTTTGGTCTAAGTATAGAGTAGAACAAGAATATCAAACTTACCCTAAGAAGCTTATGAGTTAAGTAGCACCCCTCATGACTAGTTGCTAGTGCTAATAAATAAAATTGACTACTCTAGATGGGAACTTGTGAGTTTGAAATAAATTTGAAAACCTTGGAATGATGAAGTCATTCTATTGAAAGAGTTGGAAGGTGAAGGTGACTTGAGAATGATATGGTGAACTTTGATAAAACTGATATTGGTTTGGATGCGATACCTTTCCAATTTTTGAGTACCCCCACAATACCTGATTATGGGTAGGGCTTAACTGGAATTTTATACATCTTAGTATGGGTTCCCTCTGAACAAGCATCATAGGGGTTATGCCGAGGCTGCCTCCGTTGTATGAGAAATGATGTGAAATAAGGTGAATTGTACGGCCAAGCCCTGTAGTTCCCAGGTTGACAGTTGGTCTTCACTGGGAGGCCAAGCTCATGGGGAGAGGTGCCTATACTAAGATATATAAGTGAAAGGTTATGGTTGATGATCCGCGTACTGAGTTACGATTATTCAGAGTTATCTCTGACGGATGAAATCAAATGTTGTGGCACAAGTGTGCAACCTCTGCAGAGTGTAAATCTATTCGAATAGCCGTGTCCACGGTTACGGACGGTTGGAAAGGCCATACAGTTTCCGGTGTCAGATTCTTGAAAATGTCGGTGAAAATGAATGGTGATTGGTGACTTGTTTTTAAATCACAACTGAGTTGTGGGAATGACACTAATGTTCCCACTTGAGTTAGTTAGCACATGAAGAGTCTTTACTTTCAAATACTTGTGAACTAAAATTGGCTTTATGCAAAAGAAACTAGAGTGTAGCACCCCTTTACTAGAATTGATAGTACTTACACTAGTATTTGTTTGCGAGTACTTTAAAGTACTCACGGCTGTGTCCCTGGCTATTCAAATGGCCAGACTATGAAGAGGATCAGGAGTACCAGGAGGATGGACAGCAGGACGCCTACGACAACTAGGGAATCTTCTGACGTCAGACGTTGGCATGTGGATTAGATAGTCCATTTCCTTTACGCTTCCGCCATGAATATGTTCGTTGATCCGATCAACTATTTGTGTAATATTGGATCATGTGATCTATTTGTAAGACGACTATGGTATGTAATGAATGATGACTTATGATATTCAACTGTTATGTCTCGCAACAACAATATTCCTGAGATTGCGATGTATGGCATAACAGGCATCTGGACTTAAAAATCCGGGTGTTGACAAGTTGGTATCAGAGCCATTGTTTGACCTTAGGAGACCCTAGTTAGAATGGACGTCTGAAAAACTTAGTTTCAAAACAAATGAAGTGAATATTTATGAAAACTTATTCTCACTCTTATCCTTGAGATCTTTTCAAAAGCGACATACATAATCTACCTTTCATTCTACATAAAAATTTGGCACACTTGGGCACTTCTCTAACTTACTCCTTATCCTTGTTCATAGATGGAGTACAAATGGGAGTTCTATCAGCTTGGTCACGGAGGAGACCTGATGTTTGAAAAGGATTTGAAGCAACTAGTGGAATATCTAGGACGCCCGTGTCCCGAGTTCTTCGGAACACCCCTCAATAATCAATTGGGAGGACCACCTCGGTGGGAAGTATCTGCAGATCTACGAAGAAAGCTTGGAGCCCCGATATGGGAAACCATATGGTTTTCTGGGAAACACTTGGAAGGAAGGACTAGTCAGAGCTATGCAAGAAGCTATTGCCCGTCTGTGTGGACAAAATGAGAACAAGATCAAGAACACTCGCTTCATCTACTACCCAAGACATGACCCCATGGGAAGACCGATGACCATGCCCCCGCACACGGAGATGAACCACTATGTAGCACACCTCGACTTCATGCTGTACAAGATTCGCAAGGAGTTGGACAATGCCCTCGCCTCTCGCCAAGCACATTACACGTGAAGACGAAGAATCCACCCTGAAGAGTAGTATCACCTCAGCACTTAAGTAGGTGTGAGTTGTATCAGGATCCCCTTGTATCGTAGAGCGAATGAATGGTTCTTCAAACCAACGGAGTGTTAGATTTGTAATGTGTGATGTTTGGTATGAATGAAAAAGTGTTGTTGGTTTTACCCCCTCAACACTACTCAAGTTTTCAAGTTTTCAACTTATTGAACTTTAAATCAAACAAACCATAGAAATTTCCCTCTTATCTTATCATCGACTCCGATGTTCAGATGGCCCCACCAACCCGCAACGCCAACCAAGACGCCATGATGCAGATGCTAGAGATGATGATGGCCGACCGCGAAGCCGAGAGAGCTGAACGCCAAGCCAACATCGCTGCACTGCAGCAGATTTCTCAGAACAACAACGGCCATGGAAACCACGACCACCCTGGGTCAAAACTAAAGAACTTTCAACCCACCTATTTTCAGCAAGACCGAAGAGCCCCTCGATGCCGATGACTGGCTCCAGACAATGGAGAACAACCTCGAAGTTGCGGGAGTTGAAGCCACAGAGAAAGTACTGTTCGCCACCCACTACCTATCAGGACCTGCACGAGACTAGTGGACAAGCGCCCGCGCAATGAATGCGGGACAGATGATGACCTGGGAGGACTTCAAGACCAAGTTTAGCAAATACCATGTGCCCCAAGGACTGATCAAGAAGATGAGAGACGAGTTCCGCGAACTCAAGCAAGGCAGGATGTCCGTGGTAGAATACCGCGACAGATTCCTCACTCTATCAAGGTACGCCCCGAGACCGACACCAATGAGAAGAGGAAAGAGAGATTTCTAAATGGACTGCACGACGAGATGCAAACTGTACTGGTCAACATCCCCTTTGCTGACCTAGAAGCCCTGGTGGACTCAGCCATCCAGATGGAGGGGAAGCTGCATCAAGCCAACGAGAATCGCAAACGTCGGATAATGAACCAGAATGGGTCCAGCAATGCCCAGAAGTACAGCAACAACTCAACTGGAGGGTTCACCCCAAGAAACAACAGGCCACCTGCTCAGAATTACCGCCCAAACTACATCAACAACCATGGAGGACCCCCGAAGCCCGTAGGCAACAACAACAACAATCACAACAACAACACCAACCCCAACAGCAACAACAACAATGGGAACAACAACAACAACACAGCCCGAGGGAAGCAATGCCATCCCCGTCGCCACCAAGGACAAGGCCACCATCACTTGTTATGAGTGTGGAGTGGTTGGGCATTACTCCAATGAGTGCCCCAAAAGGTTAGCCAAGATTGCCGCCAACACCGCTGCCAGAACCGTGCCGCTTTGGAAGGAACAGAACAACAACACGCCTCTACAACATGACTGCCACAGAAGCCCAAGAAGCACCTCAGGCCATGCCAAGTATGTTTTCCTATTAAATCATATCGCCCAATCTATCTTAGGAACATAACTTTTCTTAAAATCTCGGGACGAGATTTGTTTAAGGGGGAAGGGTTTGTAACATCCCAAATTTTAAAACAAAGAGAAAATGAATTTCCTTTTTCCAAAAATGAGAACCAACAAAAACTTTTCTTACATAGGGTGCTATGCATAGTACTCCTCCATAACCCTTGTGTTTTTGCCATGATTGTTTGTTTATTACTTTGAACACATTTCCAAAACCCTAAACCCTAACCTCCTCAAATCCAAGTGGATCTATTTTGAGAAACCAAAATAAAAGAAAAAGACATATGTGGGCATATAGCCCTAATATGTAAATCTTGAACCCTACCCTTATTACTTTTCTAAAGGGTGGTGAACCTTGGTAAACCCCACTAAACCCTAAACCTTACCCCTCTTATCACCCTCCCTGTTAAAAAGGCAAAATAAAAGGAAATGATGTTAAATAAGAAAAAGGCCTATGTAAAGCCTATGGCTATCTTTGCTAATAATAAATTTTGCTATGACTACCTTGTGTAGATGATTTGAAATACCTCAACACACCTAACCAAGTACTTACCCACCAATCCAAGTGAGAAACAAAAATAAAATAAACATATGCATAGAGGCATATGTGGCACTTAGCCATAATACCAACTCTTGACCTAGGCACCCACATTGCCCTAAAATGGTTTGAACCCTTTACCCAACTCAATCTAACACCAAATAAACCTCACTCTTGTCAAAGAGAAGCAAAGAAAAAGAAAAGAATAAAAAGTAGAAATCACAAAACCCTCACATATGGTTTATGCCATTTTTTCAAATCTTTGACCTAGACCAATTTGGCATTCACCATTAGTTGTATTATGTTACTAAACACTTATTACAACTTTTGGAATCAAAGATACACAAATCAAATCTTTTTCAAACTCAAATTGGGTTCACATATGATAATGGTCAAATCTGCCATTTATATTCTGGTCACCACTTTGAGCCCCTCTATCTCAAGTTTTTAAAACTAAACTTTCCCAATTCTTTGCACCTCATCCAAGAGCACATGAAGGAGAACAACTTTGGTAAAGACCACCATGTCAAATTCCTCTTGGATCAAAAACTACTCTCATGCAAAGTTGGAACTTTTTATCAAATGCAACAATCTCACACATTGCAATTTTGCAATTCTTTTATTTTTTTAAAGGGATTTCTATTTTCGTGCCCTCGGTTCCTTAGTTGTGCTCAGTTTTCCCCAGCTCCTTAGTTTTTCCTCAGTTTTCCCCAAGACCTTGTGGAAACCATCACGACTTTAACGGTTGCCCGATGGTTGACCGTTATCTTCGACTAGTGGGGCCACGTAGAGCCCGCAAAGACACGTCAGACCATCCATCTTTGTTTGACCGTAAGCATCGCTGTATCCCTGACCAAAACACGCACGAGTGGGGCTTCGGTATATCGAATGACAAGTGGGCCATCGCGCTGATACAAGGGGCAATACACGGGTAGGAATAGATTTTTAAACGGAGCTCTACAGCGATGGCACGGAGGAGGTGGCTGCGGGTGCCGAGATGAGATCGACGTCCACAAAGAACTGCATGAGGCGAGACCGGACGCATTAGATAGATATGAACTAGACGCGTTTAACCATGCAAAGAAGAGAAGAAATGGTCAACGACATCGACGACTACCTCAAAACTTTGACTGACCGTGTCGACACGAACGCGAGCAATGTAGAGAAAACTAGTGTCTCTCCTTTCGGCGTGTATAGATGGGTGCTAGAAGAGTGTGGTGGTGAAGGGAAAGACCTCGCGGTGGTCTGTGGCGTCCAACATAGCGGGGCGGCGTGGCCGTGCCCACATCGGCGTGGATGCATGTTCGGCATTGGCATCAGCATGTACGTTCGGCATTGGCCTCAGCGGTATCTCTGGTGTGTCGGTGATCGAATGAGGGGACGGGATTGAGGGTGCATCCCGACGGTGACCTAGCAGTGGCGGCGAGCATAGCCGTTCTGACCATGCCGATATCGGCATCGGCAAAGTTTGGAGGCTGTGGTGCTCGAATCAAGGAGGGATTTGTTTCTTGTACGCCAAAAGTGATTTGAAACAAGTTTCGTGTTGAAGGTTAGGTAACGAAAGTTTGTAACTAAGCCCAAAATTATACTAGCGCCATGGTGAGGTTCTTTTTGATAGAGCTATACGGTTGGGAAAACTTTTTTGACACTTTTTAGATAGGGTTCCTTGTTGTTACACGTATGGCATCATGTATGGCAAATTTGGGATCATTTGGAGATGTTCGAAAAAATCACTTTGCTTAAACGCATGCCGTTTCGTCTCACTGAAACCAGCTTTTCTAACAAGGTGATTTATTCTACCTCCTCTAAATGACCTCAAATTTCATACAGCTGATCTTCTATACATAGATAGATAGATTGTTTCGTTTTTATATTTTTCGAACTTTTTATTTCCCTTTATAATATCCAATTGATTTTCAGGTCAAAACCTCGAAAAACAGCATCATGTATGGCATCATTTTCGCCATAAATTTCAAATTTTGTGAAACTTTCCCTTTTAGATATTCCTTGTTGTTATAGATATGGCATAATGTATGCCAAATTTGGTTAGGTCTCACTGAAACCAGCTTTTGTAACAAGTTAGGTTTTTTCGACCTTCTCAAAAGGGATTTTTTTCTACCTTCTCTAAATGACCTCAAAAATCATACAGACGATCTTCTATACAAAGATAGGTAGATTGTTTACATTTTTTGAACTTTTATTTCCCTTTATAATACCCATTTGTTTTCAGGTCAAAACCTCGAAAGTTAACATAACTAGATGGTGAACCCTTCCAAACTTCAAATACAGAGATAGATAGATTGGTTCGTTTATCATTTTTACCGTGAATAGTAATGGCTACAAGAAATCGGTGATGGTCTATCATTTTTTGCGTGAAAAGTAATGGATACAACAAATCGGTGATGGTTTATCATTTTTTGCGTGAAAATTAATGGCTACAACAAATCGGTGATGGTTTATCATTTGGGATTTTCGTGAAAATTAATGGCTACAACAAATCGGTGACGGTTTATCATTTTTTGCGTGAAAATTTATGGCTACAACAAATCGGTGATGGTTTATCATTTTTTGCGTGAAAAGTAATGCCTAAAAGAGTTTATAATTTTTAGCGCGTGAAAATAAATACAGAAAACCGCCATTTAGCAAACTTAGAGAGTGGAAGGTAACCGCCGACAGAGAGAGAGGGGTTATCCTGTTTAGATCATACGATCAACGGTCGGCGGGCACGATCCGCGTGACATGGGCTAGACCAATCAGGGCAATGTTGCACGTGTGAGAGAATTTGTGGAGGGAGAGGGCAAAACTGAGTAGTATCAAGAAACCAAGGGCACCTATGTAATAAACAGACTAAGGGATTCAAATATGAGATTTAAAAAATGGAAAATGCGTGTTTTGTAGAATAAAACCCATCTTGGCCTATCTCAAACTATTTGCAATACAAATATACATGAGTGTGAGAATTGTGGCCTCATTTAGACAAAGTATGTTTTGGGGAAAGCTGTTTTGGGAAGGGCTTATTGTGGAAAACCATGCACCTTCATAGCTACTAGGTGATTTGAGAAGGCCTTTGAGAAGTGACAATTTGTGGTAAAACTTGATTTATCTATGACTTATCTATGTTTTGAGAACTGGCAATTTGTGGTGAAGACTCCATGAGTATGTGCCACTATTTTTCGAAATTTTTGCACATTAAATGACTCATTTAACTAGTTAATCCCATTTGTTGACTGTCTGTTGACCAGCCACTTGAGGGTAAAACTGAGTATATTGCACTAGCCAGTATTAGCACTCAAGGGGAAAGCTGAGCACACAAAAAATGCTAGTATAATGCTCGAGGTTATACCTGAGTATATCTAAATTTCCAGGGTTAGACTCGAGGACGCGTGTTGCGGTGCAGAAATGAAAGACGTGCAATATTTGACGCGTAGATGCCGGTCGCGGTGCGAAGTCGAAGACGTGCAATCGTGGACGCGTGGCGCATTGCAGAAGTCCAAGACGTGCAGACGTGCAGCGGTGGACGCGTAGGACGCGGGTCGCATTAACCACCCCTTGCCTTTATAGACGCCTCCTCCCACTATCTCTGTCACTCTCACTCGCCTACGCAACGCCGCCTCTCTCACGTCCCATCATCTTCTCCAAAGCAAAAAACCCTCTCCCTCTCCCTCTCTCTGCGGCGAGATGGACAAGGAGAATGCCAATCCCATCGTCCACGGCGTCGTCGGCTCCAAGCGCGACGCCTCCCTCTTCGACGCCGTCCCCTCAACGGACGTCGCCGCCGTCCCTCAACGGACGTCGCCGCCTCCGCCGGTGCATCGGAGGCTGCTGCCGCCGGTCGCGGTCAGATCCCGCCGGGATGGGACCCCTACGAGCCGGTGCCGTACGTCCCGCCCCCGAACCGCTACGACACCTCCATAGAGGACCCATGGAACGAGGTAACTACGGTTTGCTTCCTTTTTGTTCCCCATTCCTTTTTGAACCCTATTTGTGCTGGTGTAGATGGATCTGTGGATGGATGAGTATTGGGCTAATATTTGCGCCGATTTTATTCCATTTTGCTTTGATCCCTCCTTGATTTCGTTCAAGATTTGGGTTTCGGCCGTTCGGTTAATTTATGCAAGTAATAATGGGATCTCAATCAGTTAATTTATGCAAGTAATCATAGGATCTCAATCAGTTATTTTATGCACGAATCAAAAGATATCAACCGTTTAATTTTGCAAATAATCTGGAATGTGTTCAAGTTCAGATCTGGAATCTGTTTCTTTGCCTATGATGAATCGGTGGGCACATTTTTACAGGGAGGGTTCAGCGAACCATTTCGTGTACAAATCTGTTGTGCATGAGCTTTGGTTCGCTACCCGTCCTGTAGACATATAATCGTGTCCACTCTAACTGAGGCTGCCTCTGTTTTTCCTAACTTTGTTATCATGCATGTTTGCAACTCATTCACTAATAAATTCCCGTTTGATATGGATCAGCTGTATGGCAGCGACGTCGGCAGCGACGACGAGCACCATGACGTCAAGACTCGCCAGGTGCTGCGGAGGCTGCAGGTCAGCCAGTACGTCTCCTACCTCGCCATCGCCAAGGGTGTCTACGGGTGCCCCTTCTGCACTAGGAGGCTCGGCGGCACGACTTCAACTGCGTCCTCACGCATGCCGAGAACATCGGCCACACCAACCCCAAGGTCGGCGCGCGGTGAACCCCAACTCCTTCCGCGCCAAGCACTTGGCGCTCGGCATGCACCTCCGCGCATCCAGCGGGTGGAGATCTCCGCGGGCGCATGCCTCCGCTCAAGCCCAAGGCTCCCAAGGGGAGCAACAAGTGGAGGAGGCAGATGGGGTAGGCGGAGTCCTGGACGTGTCTGCTGCCCTCCTCCATTTTGTTGTTGGGATCCCTTTGTTGTTAGCTAGGGATCCCTCGTTGTTATGTTGTTAGTATGATGGTGTTGTACTGCTGTGAAGAACCTCGAACCCTACTATGTTTGGCTGCTGAATGCAGCTTATTATCTATATTATCTATCCCTATTCTACTATATGACCTTGTGAATTTGTCGTACATTCCCTGTAGATTTGCTTCTAGATTTAACTACATACATATGGACCAGATGGAGTACTAGATTGGGCTCCCTACTAGATTTGCTGCCATATTGGGAAAACAACCAGGGCCAAAAGGCACAAATAATAATTGAAGAAAGAAAATGCAAGCTTCTCTAGATTTGATACTAATTATGTGAAAAAAGGCAGAGAGAAGGAGGCAGAAAAGGTACTCTTAAAAGGGAAATGCCAATGGCCGAGAGAGACAAAACCCAGCTCCGCTCACGTGCAACCAAACGCTATCTCGTCTGTCCCACGCGGTCCCTTTCTACGCGACGCGAGCCCACACGACCGGCCCCACACGTCGAACGGAGCGGTCAACAACGGGAATCCTGCCGTCGAGCCTGCGGGTTTCAAACAAGGACTTGGGGAAAAGTGAGGAAAAACTAAGGGGCTGGGGAAAACTGAGCACAACTAAGGAACCGAGGGCACGAAAATAGAAATCCCTTTTTAAAATTCCACCACCACTTGTATTTGTCTCTGGTCATTTGCAACTTATCCAAATGCACCATTTTCAAATTTTGGAACCATAGTGCACAAACCAAATTTGGCAAGAATTTGCATTTTGCAAATAGGCATCAATTCAACACTATTTGAAATAGTGTTTTCCCCAACTCTAAACTACCACCACTTGACCCCTACTGGTTCCCCTGTCCCCTTTCACCCTACTCTAAGCATAGAAACCCTAAGAGGAGGCCACACCTAGCCATGGACATGGCCATGCCGGCCATATCACACTTGGCACACTCCCCTCCTCTCCTCACCTCCCTAACCCTGGCCATGGTGCCACAGAGCTCCACCTCACCTCCCTACTGCAGCCTATGCCAGCCATGGTCGAGGAGGAGGCTGACACTCGTCGGGCAATGCACACCCAAGGACGGCCACGCCATGCCGATGACGTCGTGCATGCACGCCCAAGGACGCGCACTGGACACGCGCCGCCTGGCCACCTCGCTCAAACTCTGGCCCCCCTCTCTACACGTTGAGCAGCGCCGTGACACCGCGATGCCGCCAGACACGCGCTTGAGCCCGACCCGTGCCCGCCGTCGCCGAAGACGAGGACGAAATCCCGCCTCTGCCGCGCCAGTCCATGCGACCGCCCGACCGTCGTACGCCGCGCCTTTGACGCTCAAGGGACCGCCGTGACGTCGCCTACGCAGACCTGCTCTCGCCTGTCCCCTTCGCTCGCCGGAACCGCCGCGTCGATGTCGACCTTGCCACTACCCCGCAGCACCTCCACGATTCTATAAATAGGGAGTTCCCTGAACCAAACCAAGCACACCATCTCACTCCCCACCCTTCACCGCTTCTCCTCTGTAACAACCCAAAAATTTCAAAACGAAACAAATGAATTTCCCTAGTTCCAAATTTTGGAACCAACAAAAACTTTTATTAAAATAAGATTGATACAAATAGATCTTGTTCAAATCTTGTGTCTTGCCATGATGAGTGTTATTATGCTTATGTGCTAAACCCTAAAACCCCAAAGTGATCAAGTGAAGATCACCAACCCAATAAAATAAAGGAGAAAGAAATCAAATAAGAAAAACCTTAAACCCTAAACCTCACCCCTCTTCTCACCACCCTAGTTAAAATGAAATAAAAAGGGAATTAAATAAGAAAAAAGTATATGTGCCTATGGCTATTTTTATAAAACTTTACCCTAAGCCTTTCTACTTTGCTTAGAGGTTTGGAAAACCTTCTTACACCTTACCTAGTACCTATCAAAGCAAATCCAAGTGGTTTCCAAAGAAAATTAAAAGAAACTAAAAATGCCATAGAGGCAAATAAGAGTAAAATGCAAATTTGTGAATTTGAGAAGTTTGGCCCTAGGACTTGTTGTGAATGGTTGGGTCACTTCCAAATACCATTTCAACATTCAACAACATCAATTGGGCCAAGAACACTCAAATCAAAAATCAATACAACATATGCATAGAGGCATATGAGAACCATAACCCTTTTCACCAAATCTTGACCTATGCTTTTCTACCTTGACCAAATGGTGTGAAACCTTCTCCAAACCTAATATAACACCAAATTGACCCTAACCCATGTCCAAGTGAAGCAAGGTGAACCCTTTTCAAAAATAATAAAACTTAACACATCACCTCTTATGTGTTATGGCCAATTTTGCAAATCTTTGATCAAGACCTTTTGAAATGGATTCAATGGTTTGAAAATGTTTCTAAACTAATAAGAATCACTTTAGAGTCAACAAAAGTCAAAACAAATGGAGAGAAATCAATTGGTGAGAAAATCCCATTTTCACTCAAATACACATAGAGCCAAATTTGCAAATCTTCAAGCAAGGCCACCATGGCTTGATCTCTTGCTTGTAGAATACTTATATATGATAAACAAACACAATTGCATCAAAGAAACAAGAATCCAATCAAAGGAAATCTCAAAACCATCTCACATATGATAATGGTCATATGTCACTTTTATATTTTCTTCCCCACTTTGCCCCCTCCTATCTTTTGTTTCTGCAACCAAACTTGACCATCTACCTCCATGTCATCCAAGACAATGTCAAGGTCAACAACTTTCATGTTGACCATCACTGCTGAAGTTGACTAGGTGGACCAGAATAGAGGAGACAAGTGAGGACTTTGAAATAAAGAGAAGATCATCTCACTTTTGCCATTTTGCAATTCTTTTCCAAATTGACCACCACCACCACCATTCCATCTCTATGAATATATGATTGAGACCCACCAAAGGATTTTCAAAATTTTGAAAACTTTTCTCTTTCGGGCATTTAATCAAACACCTTGTGGGCAGCACTTATAATTGAGCCCATACTGATTTTTGGCATAGACTTGGTCCAACCCTGACCATCCCTGCTGCTCTGGAGCATCCCTGCATCTCCCCTCTACCTCACCACCCACTTGCCTGCCCTTGCTTGGACCATTTTTGACCAGAACTAGACCATGCCGGCCCCCTTGTCACCTCACCATGCTCACCCCTCTCCTCTCACATCCATCTCCCCTCCCCATGTCTATTGACTTCCCCTGACCTTGCTGAGGCTGACCCTGCACGCCCTTGACCGAGACGGTGACCACACTGCCCAGGAACGGACGTGCCCAGACGCGCCCAGAAGCGCCCATGCGCGACAGGACGCGCATGGTGACGCCCAGGAGCACGCCAGAGCGCGTCGTCGCCTCGTCGCCTCCAACTCCCCCCTGACCTTAGCTTCTGCACAGAGCATCTCCACGGCACCAGTTAGCTCCCAGACAACCCCATCTCCCCGCTCGAGCACTGTCGCCGTCGTCACCATCGACGACTGTCCGCCACGGTACAACACGCGCGCGTCACGCTCCTGCTCGCTACAGACCCTCGTTTTCAGTGCCTTCAAGCGCGTCGTGATCCCCGTGACGTAGGAAGAGAGCAGCATCACCGCCCACTCCTCTCCGCCACTGTGCCGTCGTCGCCATGACCGACCAACCCATGCCGCGCTGCCCTCCTCGCCCGCTATAAAAGCCGACGCTCCTCGGACGATTACTCCACACCATCTCGCTCCCCTACCTCTCCTTGCTCGCCTCGCACCTTTTTCCCTGCACATTAGCTACCACGCCGCCCCAATTTCACACCAGAGCTCGCCGGAGACGCGGAAGACGAAGCCGTCGATTTCATCCACCTCAGGAGCCGCCGCGACCCTCCCTCGACTCGCCGTCGTCGACCAGTTCGTTTGCCCGCCGCTCCGACCTCACTGGACGCCGGTAAGCCGCCCATCGCCACCCTCCTGGCCGCCGGTAGGGTTAGCCCTCGCCGGAGCTCGTCGACGAAGGGGACAAACCCTGGCCGTCCGATCTCTTTTAATCCCACGGTCCACAACACACCATACCGGTTCGGTGTTTTAAAAGAAACTGACAGTGGACCCCACTGTCAGGCGGCCCGCTCGCATCGCCAGCGAAGCTGGGCCGGCCCACTTCTTTCCCGCCCTCCGTTTAAATTCAAACTTCGTTTATTTATTTTCTGTGTTTTTGCTCTCACATGCTTTGCCAAATCTTTAATCATTTCAAATCTGCTCGGTCATTTTTGATAAATTTTATATATTTAGAAAGCTCACGAAAGGCCCCAGCCAACCACACTGGATTCAAATCAAAATATGTTATAGAATTTGAATAGTAAAAATAACAAATCAGTAACTTTTCAAACTTCAAATAAATCTTAAAAATCAACCATAAACTATTTTGAGGTGGTTCCACCTCTCAAAAATCACATTTGATGTTGTCTAATTTATTATGTAATAAAATACTATAGTTGTTTCATATGATCTTGGGCTAAACTCAAATAATGGCTATCTGGCCATTTCTAGCTCATTTAAACTTTTTCAAAAATAGTATTTAAATTGTATGAGATGCTTTGGTCTCATTTAAATCTTGTCTCAACTAATTCAAACATGAGGTAGATACCCTGGTTTGTTAAAATCTCATATTGAATTAGTTGATGATATTAAATCTTTACTATGTGTTATTAAAATGCATGAGGTACACCACCTCATTTAAATTATGTTCAAAATTAGGGTTCAAACCTATGAGGGTAACACCTCATTTAAATCAACTTACCAAGTGGCCTAAAGTAATGTGATGATCCTTTTGTTGGGTCTCATATATGCTCACTTGAGGTTATTAATAGGAATTAAATAGCATGAGGTATGGAACCTCATTTAAATCTTTTTCTTGAATGATAAGTGTGAAGAGGTTGACTTTGGTCAACCTAGGTCACATATTATGCATAAGAGAAGTTAAATCTTAATAAGGCAATGAGAAGAAGTTATTTCTCTAAGTAACTAAAAGTAACACCTTAATTTGTATGAGAGGAAATTATTTTCCTAAATAAGAAAACAACACATTTACCCACTTAATAGTAATGAGTGATACTAGTTTACTTGTGTAAATTATATGAGGTGTTTCACTTCATTTAAATCTTGTCCCAAGTACTTTCATATGAAGTTTGAACCCCTGGTCAAATACTCTCACATGAAATACTTGGAGATTTTAAATCATAATAGGCCTTATTAAATGGTATGAGGTATCTCTACCTCATTTAAATCATTTTCTCAAATGATGATGATGAATGGTTGACTTGGGTCAACATAAATTCATGTGTGATGGTTTGAGAAATTAAATCTTAAAGAAGATTCAATGAGAGGAAATTATTCCTCAAGAACTATATGGAAACTATCTTTGACATATAAAATAAGAGGAAATTATTTTTCTCAAAGCAATACCACCAAGGGCACCAAATTGTATTAATAGTGTAAATAGAATAGTTTGTGTGAATATATGTGATGTTTGGAATAGCCAATGAATTGTTTGGTGATTGTATCCTCGTATTCGTATTTTAGACGCTAGTACCGGGGACTATCAAGAGGAGGAGGTTTTCTACCAAGAAGAAGGAGAAGAAGACCACTTTGATCAGTACACCACTCAAGGCAAGCTAGTATTCTTGCATGTTATTACCAATGCAAGCTAATCTTCTTGCAAGATAATACTCTTGCAAAGTGCAAAGCTCTACTAGAGCAAGGCACACTCTCCTTTTTACTTTATGCTTATGAGCCTATTTCCCAGTTTTACTCTTATAAGCTTTTGTTTTTGGTTATTTATAACTTGCTTTTATAGTTAACTTTGGTCTAGAGATAGAATACTACAAGAGTATCAAACTTAGCCTAGAAGGCTATAAGCTAGTTAGCACCCCTCATGACTAGTTGCTAGTGCTCAATATCAAAAGTGGCTACTCTAGTTGGGAACTTGTGTTTTGAAATGACTTTGAAAACCTTGGAATGATGAGTCATTCTATTGAAAGATTTTGAAGGTGAATATGACTGGTGAATGACTTGGTGAATTTTACAAAAACTGATGGTTGGGTTTGGATGCGATACCTTTCCAATTTTGCAAGTACCCCCACAATACCTGATATGGGTAGGGCTTAACTAGAAGTTTATGTATCTTAGTATGGGTTCCCTCTAAACAAGCGTCATCGGGGTTATGCTGGAGGCTGCCTCTACAAAAGTGAAGTGATATGAAATGACGTGAATATGAGGTGAATGTCCGCCCAAGCTGTGCAGTTCCCGGGTTAACGGTTGGTTTTCACCGGGAGGCCAAGCTCATGGGGAGAGATGCCTATACTAGGATATGTAAGTGAAAGGTTATGGTTGGTAGTCCGCACACGGAGTGTGATAAATCAGGGCCAGTTAACCCTGACGGATTATTGCAAATGTTGTGGCACAAGTGTACGACCTCTGCAGAGTGTAGATCTATTCGAATAGCCGCGTCCTCGGTTATGGACGGTTGGAATGGCCATACTGTTCCGTCATCAGACCATTTTTTTCAAAATGTGACATGTGAAGGGTGACTTGAGTTTTGAACTTGAAAGGTGAATGGTGAACTTGACTTTGAATCACAACTGAGTTGTGGGAATGACACTAATGTTCCCACTTGAGTTAGTTGAGCAAATGAAGGTTTTTGATTACGAAAGTGTTTATGAAATAAAACTGGCTTTATGCAAATGAAACTAGAGCTTAGAACCCCCTTACTATAGTTGATAGTGTTTACCTTAGTATTAGTTTGCGAGTACTTTAAAGTACTCATGGCTTTGTCCCTGGCTATTCAAATGGCCAGACTATGAAGAGTACCGAACCGGAAGCAGGACAGCAGGACGTCTACGACAACTAGGATCACTCCTGACGTCAACAGTTGCTTGTGGAATAGATGGACTACTACTACGCTACTTCGCTTCCGCTATGTGTTTTGTAATTGATCAATAGATCATCTACTATTGTAATGAGACTGGATCATGTGATCCTTTGTTGTAAGACAATTACGAGGTTGTAATGAATGATGTGTTGTGATATTAATCTATTATGTCTCGCAAAAACAATATTCCTGGGATTGCGATGAATGGCATAATAGGCATCTGGACTTAAAAATCCGGGTGTTGACAAGTTGGTATCAGAGCCATTGTTGACCTTAGGAGACCCTAGTTAGAATGGACGTCTGAAAAACTTAGTTTCAAAAACCAAAGAGGTGAATATTTGTGCAAAACTTATTTCCACTCTTACCCTTGAAATCTTTTTTCAAAATGAGAAATTCATGCTCTACTTTTTCTTTGTAGCACTACCTAAAATGTTGCACACTTGACTACTTCTTTAACTTACTTATCCTACGTGCTCACAGATGAAGTACCGATGGGAATCCTATAAGCTTGGATCCGGAGACGACAAAAGTTTCGAAAAGGAGTTGAAGCAACTGGTGGACTATCTAGGACACCCGTATCCCGAGTTCTTCGGAATACCCCTCAAAGCTCAGCGGAGAACCACCTCAGTGGGACGTTTCTACTGATCTACGAAGGAAGCTTGATGCCCCGGTATGGGAAAACATATGGTTTTCTGTAACGGGAAACACTTGGAAGGAAGGACTAGACAAAGCTATGCAAGAAGCAATTTCCCGTCTGTGTGGACAAAATGAGGACAAAATCAAGAACACTCGCTTCATCTACTACCCAAGACATGACTCCTTGGGAAGACCGATGACCATGCCCCCACCACAACCCAAGATGAACCCCTATGAAGCACCTCAGGACTTCAGGCAGTACAAAACCCGCAGAGATTTGGACAACGCCCTCGCCTCTCGCCAAGCATCTCACCCGTGAAGAAGAAGAATCCACTCGGAAGAGTAGTATCATTTAAGCACTTAAGTAGGTGTGAGTTGTATCAGGATCCCCCTTGTATCGTAGAACGATGAATGGTTCTTCAAACCAACGGTGTGTTAGCTTTGTAATGTATGATGCTTGGTATGAATGAAAAAGTGTTGTTGGTTTTTACCCCCGCAACACTACTCAAATTTTAATTTGTGAACTTTTAAAAATTTAACAAAACAAACCATAGAAATTTCCCTCTTATCTTATCATCTACCTCAATGTTCAGATGGCCCCACCAACCCGCAACACCACCCAGGATGCCATGATGCAACTGCTGCAGACAATGATGGTAGACCGAGAAGTCGAGAGAGCTGAACGCCAAGCCAACATTACCGCACAGCAGATAGCTCAGAACAACCAAGGCCATGGAAACCACGATCACCCGGGGTCAAAGCTGAAGAACTTTCAGCACACCAACCCTCCGATGTTCAACAAGACTGAAGAACCCCTAGATGCTGATGACTGGCTCCAGACCATGGAGAACAACCTCGAGGTTGCGGGAGTTGAAGCCGCAGAGAAAGTGCTGTTTGCCACGCACTACTTAACAGGACCAGCCAGAGCTTGGTGGACCAGCACCCGTGCCCTGAATGCAGGACATATGATGACATGGGAAGACTTCAAGACTAAGTTTAGCAAATACCATGTGCCCCAAGGACTGATTAAGAAGATGAGAGATGAGTTCCGTGAACTCAAACAAGGAAGAATGTCCGTGGTGGAATACCGCGACAGATTTCTAACTCTGTCAAGGTACGCCCCGGACGAGACCGATACCAATGAAAAGCGGAAAGAGAGATTTCTGAGGAATGCACGAGATGCAGCTGTGTTAGTGAACATTCCGTTCGCTGACTTAGAAGCCCTCGTGGACTCAGCCATACGGATGGAAGGAAAGCTGCATCGGGCCAATGAGAACCGCAAGCGCGGATGATGAACCAAAATGGACCCCACCATACCCAGAAGTACCGCAATAACTCCTCTGGAGGATTCACCCCAAGATACAACAAGCCAACCACTCAGAATTATCGCCCCAACTACACCAACAACAACGGAGGACCCCCGAAGCCCGGAGGCAATAACAACAACAATCGCAACAACAACAACCACCCCAACAACAGCAACCACAATGGAAACAACAACAACCCCAATACTGCCCCAAGGACTGGAAGCAATGCTACCCCCATCAACCCCAAAGACAAGTCCACCGTCAACTGCTATGAATGTGGAGTTGTGGGTCACTTCTCCAACGAGTGCCCCAAAAAGCTTGCCGGATTGCCGCCAATACGGCAGCTCAGCAACAACGCCGCTTTGCGAAAGAAGGAACCAACAACCACAACGGCCGTCTCTACCACATGCGCCACCGAAGCTCAGGAAGCACCCCAGACCATGCCAAGTATGTCCTCCTGTTATTAAGATACTCAATCTCTCTTAGGAACCTAACTTTTCTTAAAATCTCGGGACGAGATTTGTTTAAGGGGAAGGGTTTGTAACAACCCAAAAATTTCAAAACGAAACAAATGAATTTCCCTAGTTCCAAATTTTGGAACCAACAAAAACTTTTATTAAAATAAGATTGATACAAATAGATCTTGTTCAAATCTTGTGTCTTGCCATGATGAGTGTTATTATGCTTATGTGCTAAACCCTAAAACCCCAAAGTGATCAAGTGAAGATCACCAACCCAATAAAATAAAGGAGAAAGAAATCAAATAAGAAAAACCTTAAACCCTAAACCTCACCCCTCTTCTCACCACCCTAGTTAAAATGAAATAAAAAGGGAATTAAATAAGAAAAAAGTATATGTGCCTATGGCTATTTTTATAAAACTTTACCCTAAGCCTTTCTACTTTGCTTAGAGGTTTGGAAAACCTTCTTACACCTTACCTAGTACCTATCAAAGCAAATCCAAGTGGTTTCCAAAGAAAATTAAAAGAAACTAAAAATGCCATAGAGGCAAATAAGAGTAAAATGCAAATTTGTGAATTTGAGAAGTTTGGCCCTAGGACTTGTTGTGAATGGTTGGGTCACTTCCAAATACCATTTCAACATTCAACAACATCAATTGGGCCAAGAACACTCAAATCAAAAATCAATACAACATATGCATAGAGGCATATGAGAACCATAGCCCTTTTCACCAAATCTTGACCTATGCTTTTCTACCTTGACCAAATGGTGTGAAACCTTCTCCAAACCTAATATAACACCAAATTGACCCTAACCCATGTCCAAGTGAAGCAAGGTGAACCCTTTTCAAAAATAATAAAACTTAACACATCACCTCTTATGTGTTATGGCCAATTTTGCAAATCTTTGATCAAGACCTTTTGAAATGGATTCAATGGTTTGAAAATGTTTCTAAACTAATAAGAATCACTTTAGAGTCAACAAAAGTCAAAACAAATGGAGAGAAATCAATTGGTGAGAAAATCCCATTTTCACTCAAATACACATAGAGCCAAATTTGCAAATCTTCAAGCAAGGCCACCATGGCTTGATCTCTTGCTTGTAGAATACTTATATATGATAAACAAACACAATTGCATCAAAGAAACAAGAATCCAATCAAAGGAAATCTCAAAACCATCTCACATATGATAATGGTCATATGTCACTTTTATATTTTCTTCCCCACTTTGCCCCCTCCTATCTTTTGTTTCTGCAACCAAACTTGACCATCTACCTCCATGTCATCCAAGACAATGTCAAGGTCAACAACTTTCATGTTGACCATCACTGCTGAAGTTGACTAGGTGGACCAGAATAGAGGAGACAAGTGAGGACTTTGAAATAAAGAGAAGATCATCTCACTTTTGCCATTTTGCAATTCTTTTCCAAATTGACCACCACCACCACCATTCCATCTCTATGAATATATGATTGAGACCCACCAAAGGATTTTCAAAATTTTGAAAACTTTTCTCTTTCGGGCATTTAATCAAACACCTTGTGGGCAGCACTTATAATTGAGCCCATACTGATTTTTGGCATAGACTTGGTCCAACCCTGACCATCCCTGCTGCTCTGGAGCATCCCTGCATCTCCCCTCTACCTCACCACCCACTTGCCTGCCCTTGCTTGGACCATTTTTGACCAGAACTAGACCATGCCGGCCCCCTTGTCACCTCACCATGCTCACCCCTCTCCTCTCACATCCATCTCCCCTCCCATGTCTATTGACTTCCCCTGACCTTGCTGAGGCTGACCCTGCACGCCCTTGACCGAGACGGTGACCACACTGCCCAGGAACGGACGTGCCCAGACGCGCCCAGAAGCGCCCATGCGCGACAGGACGCGCATGGTGACGCCCCGGAGCACGCCAGAGCGCGTCGTCGCCTCGTCGCCTCCAACTCCCCCCTGACCTCAGCTTCTGCACGAGCATCTCCACGGCACCAGTTAGCTCCCAGACAACCCCATCTCCCCGCTCGAGCACTGTCGCCGTCGTCACCATCGACGACTGTCCGCCACGGTACAACACGCGCGCGTCACGCTCCTGCTCGCTACAGACCCTCGTTTTCAGTGCCTTCAAGCGCGTCGTGATCCCCGTGACGTAAGGAAGAGAGCAGCATCACCGCCCACTCCTCTCCGCCACTGTGCCGTCGTCGCCATGACCGACCAACCCATGCCGCGCTGCCCTCCTCGCCCGCTATAAAAGCCGACGCTCCTCGGACGATTACTCCACACCATCTCGCTCCCCTACCTCTCCTTGCTCGCCTCGCACCTTTTTCCCTGCACATTAGCTACCACGCCGCCCCAATTTCACACCAGAGCTCGCCGGAGACGCGGAAGACGAAGCCGTCGATTTCATCCACCTCAGGAGCCGCCGCGACCCTCCCTCGACTCGCCGTCGTCGACCAGTTCGTTTGCCCGCCGCTCCGACCTCACTGGACGCCGGTAAGCCGCCCATCGCCACCCTCCTGGCCGCCGGTAGGGTTAGCCCTCGCCGGAGCTCGTCGACGAAGGGGACAAACCCTGGCCGTCCGATCTCTTTTAATCCCACGGTCCACAACACACCATACCGGTTCGGTGTTTTAAAAGAAACTGACAGTGGACCCCACTGTCAGGCGGCCCGCTCGCATCGCCAGCGAAGCTGGGCCGGCCCACTTCTTTCCCGCCCTCCGTTTAAATTCAAACTTCGTTTATTTATTTTCTGTGTTTTTGCTCTCACATGCTTTGCCAAATCTTTAATCATTTCAAATCTGCTCGGTCATTTTTGATAAATTTTATATATTTAGAAAGCTCACGAAAGGCCCCAGCCAACCACACTGGATTCAAATCAAAATATGTTATAGAATTTGAATAGTAAAAATAACAAATCAGTAACTTTTCAAACTTCAAATAAATCTTAAAAATCAACCATAAACTATTTTGAGGTGGTTCCACCTCTCAAAAATCACATTTGATGTTGTCTAATTTATTATGTAATAAAATACTATAGTTGTTTCATATGATCTTGGGCTAAACTCAAATAATGGCTATCTGGCCATTTCTAGCTCATTTAAACTTTTTCAAAAATAGTATTTAAATTGTATGAGATGCTTTGGTCTCATTTAAATCTTGTCTCAACTAATTCAAACATGAGGTAGATACCCTGGTTTGTTAAAATCTCATATTGAATTAGTTGATGATATTAAATCTTTACTATGTGTTATTAAAATGCATGAGGTACACCACCTCATTTAAATTATGTTCAAAATTAGGGTTCAAACCTATGAGGGTAACACCTCATTTAAATCAACTTACCAAGTGGCCTAAAGTAATGTGATGATCCTTTTGTTGGGTCTCATATATGCTCACTTGAGGTTATTAATAGGAATTAAATAGCATGAGGTATGGAACCTCATTTAAATCTTTTTCTTGAATGATAAGTGTGAAGAGGTTGAATTTGGTCAACCTAGGTCACATATTATGCATAAGAGAAGTTAAATCTTAATAAGGCAATGAGAAGAAGTTATTTCTCTAAGTAACTAAAAGTAACACCTTAATTTGTATGAGAGGAAATTATTTTCCTAAATAAGAAAACAACACATTTACCCACTTAATAGTAATGAGTGATACTAGTTTACTTGTGTAAATTATATGAGGTGTTTCACTTCATTTAAATCTTGTCCCAAGTACTTTCATATGAAGTTTGAACCCCTGGTCAAATACTCTCACATGAAATACTTGGAGATTTTAAATCATAATAGGCCTTATTAAATGGTATGAGGTATCTCTACCTCATTTAAATCATTTTCTCAAATGATGATGATGAATGGTTGACTTGGGTCAACATAAATTCATGTGTGATGGTTTGAGAAATTAAATCTTAAAGAAGATTCAATGAGAGGAAATTATTCCTCAAGAACTATATGGAAACTATCTTTGACATATAAAATAAGAGGAAATTATTTTTCTCAAAGCAATACCACCAAGGGCACCAAATTGTATTAATAGTGTAAATAGAATAGTTTGTGTGAATATATGTGATGTTTGGAATAGCCAATGAATTGTTTGGTGATTGTATCCTCGTATTCGTATTTTAGACGCTAGTACCGGGGACTATCAAGAGGAGGAGGTTTTCTACCAAGAAGAAGGAGAAGAAGACCACTTTGATCAGTACACCACTCAAGGCAAGCTAGTATTCTTGCATGTTATTACCAATGCAAGCTAATCTTCTTGCAAGATAATACTCTTGCAAAGTGCAAAGCTCTACTAGAGCAAGGCACACTCTCCTTTTTACTTTATGCTTATGAGCCTATTTCCCAGTTTTACTCTTATAAGCTTTTGTTTTTGGTTATTTATAACTTGCTTTTATAGTTAACTTTGGTCTAGAGATAGAATACTACAAGAGTATCAAACTTAGCCTAGAAGGCTATAAGCTAGTTAGCACCCCTCATGACTAGTTGCTAGTGCTCAATATCAAAAGTGGCTACTCTAGTTGGGAACTTGTGTTTTGAAATGACTTTGAAAACCTTGGAATGATGAGTCATTCTATTGAAAGATTTTTGAAGGTGAATATGACTGGTGAATGACTTGGTGAATTTTACAAAAACTGATGGTTGGGTTTGGATGCGATACCTTTCCAATTTTGCAAGTACCCCCACAATACCTATATGGGTAGGGCTTAACTAGAAGTTTATGTATCTTAGTATGGGTTCCCTCTAAACAAGCGTCATCGGGGTTATGCTGGAGGCTGCCTCTACAAAAGTGAAGTGATATGAAATGACGTGAATATGAGGTGAATGTCCGCCCAAGCCTTGTGCAGTTCCGGGTTAACGGTTGGTTTTCACCGGAGGCCAAGCTCATGGGGAGAGATGCCTATACTAGGATATGTAAGTGAAAGGTTATGGTTGGTAGTCCGCACACGGAGTGTGGTAAATCAGGGCCAGTTAACCCCGACGGATTATTGCAAATGTTGTGGCACAAGTGTACGACCTCTGCAGAGTGTAATCTATTCGAATAGCCGCGTCCTCGGTTATGGACGGTTGGAATGGCCATACTGTTCCGTCATCAGACCATTTTTTTCAAAATGTGACATGTGAAGGGTGACTTGAGTTTTGAACTTGAAAGGTGAATGGTGAACTTGACTTTGAATCACAACTGAGTTGTGGGAATGACACTAATGTTCCCACTTGAGTTAGTTGAGCAAATGAAGGTTTTTGATTACGAAAGTGTTTATGAAATAAAACTGGCTTTATGCAAATGAAACTAGAGCTTAGAACCCCCTTACTATAGTTGATAGTGTTTACCTTAGTATTAGTTTGCGAGTACTTTAAAGTACTCATGGCTTTGTCCCTGGCTATTCAAATGGCCGACTATGAAGAGGAGTACGAACCGGAAGAAGGACAGCGGGACGTCTACGACAACTAGGATCACTCCTGACGTCAACAGTTGCCTGTGGAATAGATGGACTACTACTACGCTACTTCGCTTCCGCTATGTGTTTTGTAATTGATCAATAGATCATCTACTATTGTAATGAGACTGGATCATGTGATCCTTTGTTGTAAGACAATTACGAGGTTGTAATGAATGATGTGTTGTGATATTAATCTATTATGTCTCGCAAAAACAATATTCCTGGGATTGCGATGAATGGCATAATAGGCATCTGGACTTAAAAATCCGGGTGTTGACATCCTCGCACCATTAGCTAGGTCTATTATCGCCGGAGTCGCCGGAATTGGAAGATCGGAGCCGCGGAAGCTCTGCGAACATCGTCGTCGATTCAGGCCGCCCCAAGCTCCGCCACTGCTACAGGCTGCCTCAGCATCGTCGACAACCTCGCCCTAAACCTCGCCGCCGACAGCCGGAGCCCTGGTACTCCCTCCGACCCCCTAGGCTCGCCGGAGAAGCCACGGCATCTCGTCGGAGACGACGATGCCTCTGAGCCGTCCGATCGTGTTTTAATCCAACGCGCCACACTGCCCCGTACCGATTCGGGGTTAGTGAGCCGCTGACAGGCGGGTCCCACGCTGTCAGACAGCCCACGCGTCTGTGGACCGTGGTGGGCTGGGCAGGCCGTTAAAATTTGAATCTGGCCCGTTAGATTTTCCCGCTCAGCCCACTTGTTTAAATTCAAAATTCCAGATTCTATTTAAATTCAATACTGGCTCGGTGTTTGAAATTCAATAGAATCTTTTTGGCTCGGCCAAGTTTAGCAAACTCTATATCCCTGGAAATCCCATGAAATTATCTAAACAATGCCACTGGTCTCATTGTGAGATCTGTTGTATAAATAATGTGACAAAAAGAACAAGTCAGGGACTTTTGCACCTTCAAATAAATCTTAAAAATCAACCAAAAATGATATTGAGTTGATTTCAACTCTCATATCTCAAACTTAACTTACACTAATTGTTTCTGCAAAAATATTATGTGGTCACTTTGGATGATCATGCCCTAGTTGAAATAAAGGACTATAAGGCTAGTGTAATTAAGTGATATTGTCCAAAACTATTATGCAAATCATATGAAGTGTTTCACTTCATTTAAATCTTGTCCCAAGTACTTTCATATGAAGTTTGAACCCCTGGTCAAATACTCTCACATGAAATACTTGGTGATTTTAAATCATAATAAGTATTGTTAAATAGTATGAGGTATTCTACCTCATTTAAATCATTTTCTCAAATGATGATGATGAATGGTTGACTAAGGTCAACATGATTTCATGTATAATTGTTTGAGAAGTTAAATCTTAAGAAGATTCAATGAGAGGAAATTATTCCTCAAGAACTAAATGGGAACTATCATTTACATATGTAATGAGAGGAAATTATTTCTCTAACCCTAAGTAAGAAAACCCTAGATTAATTCTTGGTAGCAATGCTAAGTGATGATGCTAGATCATTTGGAGTGAGACATTAAGGCTAATTAAGGCTACTTAAGTATTGTTTGGTGATTGTATCCTCGTATTCGTGTATAGACGCTAGTACCGGAGAATACCAGGAAGAGGAAGGATTCTACCCAGAAGAAGAAGAGAACTTTGACCACCTCAACAACCAAGGCAAGCTAACACCATTGCAAGCTCTATTGTTGCTAGCTAATATTCTTGCAAGTGCAAAGCTCTATTGAGCAAGGCACCACTCCACTTTACTTGATGTCAATAATCCTATCCCAAGTTTTACATTGCAAGATTTTACTTGGTTTATTTAAAGCTTGCTTTTATAGTTAACTTTGGTCTAAGTATAGAGTAGAACAAGAATATCAAACTTAGCCTAAGAAGCTTATGAGTTAAGTAGCACCCCTCATGACTAGTTGCTAGTGCTAATAAATAAAATTGACTACTCTAGATGGGAACTTGTGAGTTTGAAATAAATTTGAAAACCTTGGAATGATGAAGTCATTCTATTGAAAGAGTTGGAAGGTGAAGGTGACTTGTGAATGATATGGTGAACTTTGATAAAACTGATATTGGTTTGGATGCGATACCTTTCCAATTTTTTAGTACCCCCACAATACCTGATTATGGGTAGGGCTTAACTGGAAGTTTATACATCTTAGTATGGGTTCCCTCTGAACAAGCATCATAGGGGTTATGCCGAGGCTGCCTCCGTTGTATGAGAAATGATGTGAAATGAGGTGAATTGTATGGCCAAGCCCTGTGTAGTTCCCAGGTTGACAGTTGGTCTTCACTGGGAGGCCAAGCTCATGGGGAGAGGTGCCTATACTACGATATGTAAGTGAAAGGTTATGGTTGATGATCCGCGTACTGAGTTACGATTATTCAGAGTTATCTCTGACGGATGAAATCAAATGTTGTGGCACAAGTGTGCAACCTCTGCAGAGTGTAAATCTATTCGAATAGCCGTGTCCACGGTTACGGACGGTTGGAAAGGCCATACAGTTTCCGGTGTCAGATTCTTGAAAATGTCGGTGAAAATGAATGGTGATTGGTGACTTGTTTTTAAATCACAACTGAGTTGTGGGAATGACACTAATGTTCCCACTTGAGTTAGTTAGCACATGAAGAGTCTTTACTTTCAAATACTTGTGAACTAAAATTAGCTTTATGCAAAAGAAACTAGAACGTAGCACCCCTTTACTAGAATTGATAGTACTTACACTAGTATTAGTTTGCGAGTACTTTAAAGTACTCACGGCTGTGTCCCTGGCTATTCAAATGGCCAGACTATGAAGAGGAGCAGGACTACCAGGAGGACGGACAGCAGGACGCCTACGACAACTAGAGAATCTTCTGACGTCAGACGTTGGCCTGTGGATTAGATAGTCCATTTCCTTTACGCTTCCGCCATGAATATGTTCGTTGATCCGTAGATCAACTATTTGTGTAATATTGGATCATGTGATCTATTTGTAAGATGACTATGGGTATGTAATGAATGATGACTTATGATATTCAACTGTCATGTCTTGCAACAACAATATTCCTGGGATTGCGATGTATGGCATAACAGGCATCTGGACTTAAAAATCCGGGTGTTAACAAGTTGGTATCAGAGCCATTGTTTGACCTTAGGAGACCCTAGTTAGAATGGACGTCTGAAAAACTTAGTTTCAAAACAAATGAAGTGAATATTTATGAAAACTTATTCTCACTCTTATCCTTGAGATCTTTTCAAAAGTGACATACATACTCTACCTTTCGTTCTACATAAAAATTTGGCACACTTGGGCACTTCTTTAACTTGCTCCTTATCCTTGTTCATAGATGGAGTACAAATGGGAGTTCTATCAGCTTGGTCACGAAGGAGACCTGATGTTTGAAAAGGATTTGAAGCAACTAGTGGAATATCTAGGACGCCCGTGTCCCGAGTTCTTCGGAACACCCCTCAATAATCAGTTGGGAGGACCACCTCGGTGGGAAGTATCTGCAGATCTACGAAGAAAGCTTGGAGCCCCGATATGGGAAACCATATGGTTTTCTGTAATGGGAAACACTTGGAAGGAAGGACTAGTCAGAGCTATGCAAGAAGCTATTGCCCGTCTGTGTGGACAAAATGAGAACAAGATCAAGAACACTCGCTTCATCTACTACCCAAGACATGACCCCATGGGAAGACCGATGACCATGCCCCCGCACACGGAGATGAACCACTATGTAGCACACCTCGACTTCATGCTGTACAAGACTCGCAAGGAGTTGGACAATGCCCTCGCCTCTCGCCAAGCACATTACCCGTGAAGACGAAGAATCCACCCTGAAGAGTAGTATCACCCCAGCACTTAAGTAGGTGTGAGTTGTATCAGGATCCCCTTGTATCGTAGAGCGAATGAATGGTTCTTCAAACCAACGGTGTGTTAGATTTGTAATGTGTGATGTTTGGTATGAATGAAAAAGTGTTGTTGGTTTTACCCCCTCAACACTACTCAAGTTTTCAAGTTTTGAACTTTTTGAACTTTAAATCAAACAAACCATAGAAATTTCCCTCTTATCTTATCATCGACTCCGATGTTCAGATGGCCCCACCAACCCGCAACACCAACCAAGACGCCATGATGCAGATGCTAGAGATGATGATGGCCGACCGCGAAGCCGAGAGAGCTGAACGCCAAGCCAACATGCTGCGCATTGCTCAGAACAACAACGGCCATGGAAACCACGACCACCAGGTCAAAGAAGAACTTTCAAAACACCAACCCACCTATTTTCAGCAAGACCGAAGAGCCCCTCGATGCCGATGACTGGCTCCAGACAATGGAGAACAACCTCGAAGTTGCGGGAGTTGAAGCCACAGAGAAAGTCGTTCGCCACCCACTGTCAGGACCTGCATGAGCCTGGTGGACAAGCGCCCGCGCAATGAATGCGGACAGATGATGACCTGGGAGGACTTCAAGACCAAGTTTAGCAAATACCATGCGCCCCAAGGACTGATCAAGAAGATGAGAGACGAGTTCCGCGAACTCAAGCAAGGCAGGATGTTCGTGGTAGAATACCGCGACAGATTCCTCACTCTATCAAGGTACGCCCCGGACGAAACCTACACCAATGAGAAGAGGAAAGAGAGATTTCTGAATGGACTGCACGACGAGATGCAAACTGTACTGGTCAACATCCCCTTTGCTGACCTAGAAGCCCTGGTGGACTCAGCCATCCAGATGGAAGGGAAGCTGCATCAAGCCAACGAGAACCGCAAACGTCGGATGATGAACCAGAATGGGTCCAGAATGCCGCAACAACTCAACTGGAGGGTTCACCCCAAGAAACAACAGGCCACCTGCTCAGAATTACCGCCCAAACTACACCAACAACCATGGAGGACCCCCGAAGCCCGGAGGCAACAACAACAACAATCACAACAACAACACCAACCCCAACAGCAACAACAACAACAATGGGAACAACAACAACAACGCTGGCCCGAGGACTGGAAGCAATGCCATCCCCGTCGCCACCAAGGACAAGGCCACCATCACTTGTTATGAGTGTGGAGTGGTTGGGCATTACTCCAATGAGTGCCCCAAAAGGTTAGCCAAGATTGCCGCCAACACCGCTGCACCTGCTCAGAACCAGCGCCGCTTTGCCGCAAGAAGGAACCAGAACAACAACAACGGCCGCCTCTACAACATGACTGCCACAGAAGCCCAAGAAGCACGTCAGGCCATGACAAGTATGTTTTCCTGTTAAATCATATCGCCCAATCTCTCTTAGGAACCTAACTTTTCTTAAAATCTCGGGACGAGATTTGTTTAAGGGGGAAGGGTTTGTAACATCCCAAATTTTAAAACAAAGAGAAAATGAATTTCCTTTTTCCAAAAATGAGAACCAACAAAAACTTTTCTTACATAGGGTGCTATGCATAGTACTCCTCCATAACCCTTGTGTTTTTGCCATGATTGTTTGTTTATTACTTTGAACACATTTCCAAAACCCTAAACCCTAACCTCCTGAAATCCAAGTGGATCTATTTTGAGAAACCAAAATAAAAGAAAAAGACAGATGTGGGCATATAGCCCTAATATGTAAATCTTGAACCCTACCCTTATTACTTTTCTAAAGGGTGGTGAACCTTGGTAAACCCCACTAAACCCTAAACCTCACCCCTCTTATCACCCTCCCTGTTAAAAAGGCAAAATAAAAGGAAATGATGTTAAATAAGAAAAAGGCCTATGTAAAGCCTATGGCTATCTTTGCTAATAATAAATTTTGCTATGACTACCTTGTGTAGATGATTTGAAATACCTCAACACACCTAACCAAGTACTTACCCACCAATCCAAGTGAGAAACAAAAATAAAATAAACATATGCATAGAGGCATATGTGGCACTTAGCCATAATACCAACTCTTGACCTAGGCACCCACATTGCCCTAAAATGGTTTGAACCCTTTACCCAACTCAATCTAACACCAAATAAACCTCACTCTTGTCAAAGAGAAGCAAAGAAAAAGAAAAGAATAAAAAGTAGAAATCACAAAACCCTCACATATGGTTTATGCCATTTTTCCAAATCTTTGACCTAGACCAATTTGGCCTTCACCATTAGTTGTATTATGTTACTAAACACTTATTACAACTTTTGGAATCAAATAAACACAAATCAAATCTTTTTCAAACTCAAATTGGGTTCACATATGATAATGATCAAATCTGCCATTTATATTCTGGTCACCACTTTGAGCCCCTCTATCTCAAGTTTTTAAAACTAAGCTTTCCCAATTCTTTGCACCTCATCCAAGAGCACATGAAGGAGAACAACTTTGGTAAAGACCACCATGTCAAATTCCTCTTGGATCAAAAACTATGCTCATGCAAAGTTGGAACTTTTTATCAAATGCAACAATCTCACACATTGCAATTTTGCAATTCTTTTATTTTTTAAAATTCCACCACCACTTCTGGTCATTTGCAACTTATCCAAATGCACCATTTTCAAATTTTGGAACCATGGTGCATAAACCAAATTTGGCAAGAATTTGCATTTTGCAAATAGGCATCAATTCAACACTATTTGAAATAGTGTTTTCCCCAACTCTAAACTACCACCACTTGACCCCTACTGGTTCCCCTGTCCCCTTTCACCCTACTCTAAGCATAGAAACCCTAAGAGGAGGCCACACCTAGCCATGGACATGGCCATGCCGGCCATGTCACACTTGGCACACTCCCCTCCTCTCCTCTCCTCCCTAACCCTGGCCATGGTGCCACAGAGCTCCACCTCACCTCCCTACTGCAGCCTATGCTAGCCATGGTCGAGGAGGAGGCCGACACTCGCCGGGCAACGCGCGCCCAAGGACGGCCACGCCATGCCGATGACGTCGCGCATGCACGCCCAAGGACACGCACTGGACACGCGCCGCCTGGCCACCTCGCTCAAACTCTGGCCCCCCCTCTCTACACGTTGAGCAGCGCCGTGACACCGCGACGCCGCCAGACACGCGCTTGAGCCCGACCCGTGCCCGCCGTCGCCGGAGACGAGGACGAAATCCCGCCTCTGCCGCGCCAGACCATGCGACCGCCCGACCGTCGTACGCCTCGCCTCGCCGCGCCTTTGACGCTCAAGGGACCGCCGTGACGTCGCCTACGCAGACCTGCTCTCGCCTGTCCCCTTCGCTGTCGACCTTGCCACTGCCCCGCAGCACCTCCACGATTCTATAAATAGGGAGTTCCCTGAACCAAACCAAGCACACCATCTCACTCCCCACCCTTCACCGCTTCTCGTCGCACCATTAGCTAGCTCGATTATCACCGGAGTCGCCGGAATTGGAAGATCGGAGCCACGGAAGCTCTGCGAACATCGCCGTCGATTCAGGCCGCCCCAAGCTCCGCCACTGCTACAGGCTACCTCAGCATCGTCGACAACCTCGCCCTGAACCTCGCCGCCGACCGTCGGAGCCCTGGTACTCCCTCCGACCCCGTAGGCTCGCCGGAGAAGCCACGGCATCTCGTCGGAGACGACGATGCATGTGAGCCGTCCGATCGTGTTTTAATCCAACGCGCCACACTGCCCCGTACCGATTCAGGGTTAGTGAGCCGCTGACAGGCGGGTCCCACGCTGTCAGATAGCCCACGCGTCTGTGGACCGTGGTGGGCTGGGCAGGCCGTTAAAATTTGAATCTGGTCCGTTAGATTTTCCCGCTCAGCCCACTTGTTTAAATTCAAAATTCCAGATTCTATTTAAATTCAATACTGGCTCGGTGTTTGAAATTCAATAGAATCTGGTTGGCTTGGCCAAATTTAGCAAACTCTATATCCCTGGAAAGCCCATGAAATTATCTAAACAATGCCACTGGTCTCATTGTGAGATCTGTTGTAGAAATAATGTGACAAAAAGAACAAGTCAGGGACTTTTGCACCTTCAAATAAATCTTAAAAATCAATCAAAAATGATATTGAGTTGATTTCAACTCTCATATCTCAAATTTCACTTACACTAATTGTTTCTGCAAAAATATTATATGGTCACTTTGGATGATCATGCCCTAGTTGAAATAAAGGACTATAAGGCTAGTGTAATTAAGTGATATTGTCCAAAACTATTATGCAAATCATATGAAGTGTTTCACTTCATTTAAATCTTGTCCCAAGTACTTTCATATGAAGTTTGAACCCCTGGTCAAATACTCTCACATGAAATACTTGGTGATTTTAAATCATAATAAGCATTGTTAAATAGTATGAGGTATTCTACCTCATTTAAATCATTTTCTCAAATGATGATGATCAATGGTTGACTAAGGTAAACATGATTTCATGTATGATTGTTTGAGAAGTTAAATCTTAAGAAGATTCACTGAGAGGAAATTATTCCTCAAGAACTAAATGGGAACTATCATTTACATATGTAATGAGAGGAAATTATTTCTCTAACCCTAAGTAAGAAAACCCTAGATTAATTCTTGGTAGCAATGCTAAGTGGTGATGCTAGATCATTTGGAGTGAGCCATTAAGGCTAATTAAGGCTACTTAAGTATTGTTTGGTGATTGTATCCTCGTATTCGTGTATAGACGCTAGTACCGGAGAATACCAGGAAGAGGAAGGATTCTACCCAGAAGAAGAAGAGAACTTTGACCACCTCAACAACCAAGGCAAGCTAACACCATTGCAAGCTCTATTGTTGCAATCTAATAGTCTTGCAAGTGCAAAGCTCTCTTGAGCAAGGCACCACTCCACTTTACTTGATGTCAGTAATCCTATCCCAAGTTTTACATTGCAAGCTTTTACTTGGTTTATTTAAAGCTTGCTTTTATAGTTAACTTTGGTCTAAGTATAGAGTAGAACAAGAATATCAAACTTAGCCTAAGAAGCTTATGAGTTAAGTAGCACCCCTCATGACTAGTTGCTAGTGCTAATAAATAAAATTGACTACTCTAGATGGGAACTTGTGAGTTTGAAATAAATTTGAAAACCTTGGAATGATGAAGTCATTCTATTGAAAGAGTTGGAAGGTGAAGGTGACTTTTGAATGATATGGTGAACTTTGATAAAACTGATATTGGTTTGGATGCGATACCTTTCCAATTTTTGAGTACCCCCACAATATCTGATTATGGGTAGGGCTTAACTGGAAGTTTATACATCTTAGTATGGGTTCCCTCGAACAAGCATCATAGGGGTTATGCCGAGGCTGCCTCCGTTGTATGAGAAATGATGTGAAATGAGGTGAATTGTACGGCCAAGCCTGTGCAGTTCCCGGGTTGGTTTGTCTTCATTGGGAGGCCAAGCTCATGGGGAGAGGTGCCTATACTAGGATATGTAAGTGAAAGGTTATGGTTGATGATCCGCTACTGAGTTACGATTATTTAGAGTTATCTCGACGGATGAAATCAAATGTTGTGGCACAAGTGTGCAACCTCTGCGAGTGTAAATCTATTCGAATAGCCGTGTCCACGGTTACGGACGATTGGAAAGGCCATACAGTTTCCGGTGTCAGATTCTTGAAAATGTCGGTGAAAATGAATGGTGATTGGTGACTTGTTTTTAAATCACAACTGAGTTGTGGGAATGACACTAATGTTCCCACTTGAGTTAGTTAGCACATGAAGAGTCTTTACTTTCAAATACTTGTGAACTAAAATTGGCTTTATGCAAAAGAAACTAGAGCGTAGCACCCCTTTACTAGAATTGATAGTACTTACACTAGTATTAGTTTGCGAGTACTTTAAAGTACTCACGGCTGTGTCCCTGGCGATTCAAATGGCCAGCCTATGAAAAGGAGCAGGACTACAAGGAGGACGGACAGCAGGACGCCTACGACAACTAGGGAATCTTCTGACGTCAGACGTTGGCCTATGGATTAGATAGTCCGTTTCCGTTACGCTTCCGCCATGAATATGTTCGTTGATCCGTAGATCAACTATTTGTGTAATATTGGATCATGTGATCTATTTGTAAGACGACTATGGTATGTAATGAATGATGACTTATGATATTCAACTGTTATGTCTCGCAACAACAATATTCCTGGGATTGCGATGTATGGCATAACAGGCATCTGGACTTAAAAATCCGGGTGTTGACACTAAACTACACAAGCTTCTAGTTAAGCCCTACCCATAATCAGGTATTGTGGGGGTACTTGTATAATTGGAGTGGTATCGCATCCGAACCCAATCATCATTTTTCATCAAAATTCACCAAGTCATTCATGTCATATTCACCTTCAAAATCTTTCAACGTCATTTCATTTCACATGTTCCCATCTAGAGTAGTCAATTTTATTTAGTTAGCACTAGCAACTAGTCATGAGGGGTGCTATTTATCTTTGATTGCTCTAGGCTAAATTTGATGCTCTTGTTCTATTCTAAACCAAGTGAATCATAAATCAAAAATAAACTTTGAAATACAATAAGCAAAATAATTGCAGGGTAAAAGCATGGGATAGGTTTATTAAACACAATGTAAAATGTGATGGTGCCTTGCTCTTGTAGAGCTTTGCATTAGGGTGATTTGCAAGAATATTAGCTTGCCTTGAGCAGGGTAGTGATCAAAGTTCTCTTCCTCCTCCTGAGAGTAGCCCTCCTCCTCTTGATACTCCTTGGTACTAGCGTCTATACACGAATATGAGGTATACGATCACCAAACAAAACTTACATGCTAGACTAAAAACACCAAAGGTTCACACAAGCTTATGCTAGCATCACATCATTCATAGCATGGTGATTTGACTTTGTTTTCTTTTAAAGAAAAATAATTTCCTCTCATTATAATAATTTCTTTGGTTTGCTATTTAATTCTTTGGATAAAATAATTTTCTCTCATTAAATCCTATTAATATTTAATATCCTAAAATAATAATAAGGTATGATTATATGTTGACCAAGGTCAACCTTTCATATCTATTATGTGGGAGTATGATTTAAATGAGGTGCTACACCTCATGCATGTTAAGCATAGCATGGTAATGATTTAAAATCACTAAGTAATTAAAATATGAGGTTCCTTAGACTAAGGTCATTAGCTCTTATTAAATCACTTAGGATCAAGATTTAAATGAGAGAGTAGCTCTCATACTATTTAAACAATTTGATTTAGATGATTTAAATGAACTAGAAATAGCTCCATAGCCATTATTTTGCTCTAGTCCATGATCATGCAAACAACTCTGCTATCTTTTTACATAAACAATTAGAGTACATCAATTGTGATTTATGAGAGTTGGAATCAACTCAAAATCAATTATGGTTGAATTTTAAATAAAGTTTGAAGTTTGAAAATGCCCTACCTTGTTATTTTTACTATTTGAATTCTACTAAGAATCTGAGGGTGATACCAGTGGGGTTACTTAGATAATTTCATAAGCTTTCTAAAGATATAAAATTTGCTAAATTTGGTTCAGTAGATTTGAAACTATTCAAATTTAAAAACAGTGCCAGTATTTAAATTCTAACTAATCTAGAATTTTGAATTCAAACCAACGGGCCTAGGCGGGAAAGAAGCTGGGCCGAAATGGTTTGAAACGTGCAAGCCAGCCCAACAGCGCTTCTCACGCCGCGGTCCACCTGGCAGGGTGGGGCCTACGCGTCAGTGACTCTTTAAACGCGAATCGGTACCTGTTAGCGTGAGCTGTAGGATTAGAGGCTGATCCGACGGTTGATCGTCGTCGTCATTGTCGACGAGAGGTGAGCCTGGCACGGTAGAGGGAGGGGGTCGGCGGCGATCCTGGACTCCGGCGAGGCTCGGCGAGGGTGCGCGGCGGTGTTATCGAGGACGAGGAAGCGAGTGGTGGTCGTGGGAGGAGCGGAGGTGGCCGAAATCGACGGCGCCTTCTGCAGCTCCGCCGCGGACTCGAGCTGACGATTGGGGGTCTACCGGTGATAATGTGGAGAGGTAGTGGGCGGAGGAGGATCAGAGAGAGGAGAGGAGTCGAATGGTGTGAGCAATTGAGGAGGAGGAGCTCTCCTTTTATAGAGTCGAGAGGTGCTGCGGGGGTGCGGGTGAGGGCGACGGTGGCGATGGCGTTCTAGGGTGCGAAGGGGCAAGGCGATGGGGGTGTGCACTTCCTGGCATCATGGCGAGCAGAGGGAGCGTGCTGGCGCGGTAAATGGAGGACGGGACGGCTCGGAGTGCTTCGGTGTCTGCCGCGGGTACTGGCGGAGGACGACGACGATGTCGACGGTGGCAGGGCGAGCGCCGGCCAATGGGGATGTCTAGGAGGGAGCAGGGGTGGTGGTGATCACGCGTGCGAAGGGGAAAGGCGAGAGGAGGACGGCAGCGATCGGGCGATGCAGCGCTCTGGCGCGCTCTGCGTCGTGACCATGCGCGTCAGAGCGTGTACTGGGCGTCCTGGGCGTGGTCTGGGAGCGCGTCTTTTGGCCAGTGTCGTGCTCGCCTCTGGCCAGGGATAGTACCAGCATGCGTGGTGGAGTGTGGTGCAGCTTGTTGACAAAGTGAAAGTGACCAGAGAGGAGTGGAGAGGATGAGTGGCACGGTGGTGTCCTTGAGATCGGCATGGTGGAGTTCCTCATCATGTCTTCACTTTTATCAGTGCAAAAGGGCATGATCAGTTGGAGAGGAGGAACAGGGACCATAATGATCTCAATTCAGCACTGGTTTAGGCTTAGAACCATTGGGTATAAGCATGTATGCTCAAAGTAGATAAGTGCACACCAAGTGTTTGTAATAATGGCCGCAAGAGAAAAAGATTTGAAATTTGCAATTCTTTTTGGTGGAGTGGAAACAAATAATATTTGAAGTATATTTGTGGTGGTGGTGCTCAAAATGGAGTTGATTTGCAAAAGGCCAAAATGGGTAAGATCTTGTTTTTGTTTCAAAGTCTCCACTTGTCACACTTATATTAGTCAAACTAGGCAGAGTCAACCATGGTGGTCAACACCAAAAATGTTCACCTTGATATGGTCTTGGATGAGGTGGAAAGAGTTAGCCAGGTTTAGTTTAAGAATCTTCCAAACCAGAGGCTCAAAGTGGACATGATATTAAAACGGGGCTAAGTGACCATTATCATATGTAAGTAAATTTTGAATTTTCCTTTGATTTGATTTCTGTTTCTTTGATGCAATTGTGTTAGTTATTGTTATATTAGAGTTTCACAAGCAATGGCACAAGCCATGGTGGCCTTGGTTAAAGATTTGCATATTTGGCTAAGTGTGTATGTGAGTGAAATTGCATTTTTCTATTTCTTTTATTTCTCTCTATTTGATTTGGTTTTTCTTGATTCCAAAGTGATTCTTATTTGTTTTGGAACATTTCCAAACCATTGAAATAATTCCAAAAGGCCTAGCTCAGAGATTTGCAAAAATGGCCATAAACACATATGAGGTGATATTCCAATTTTTCTTTTCTTCTATTTTGTTCCTCTTGCTTTACTTGGGCATGGTCTAGGCTCCATTTAGGGTTAGATTAGGTTTAGAGATGGTTTCAAACTATTTGGGCAAAGTATGAGGGCATAGGGCAAGATTTGGTAATATGGCGATGTGTCACATATGCCTCTATGCAAAGTTTATTTTATTTTTGTTTCTCACTTGAATTAGTTGGTAAGTACTAGGTTAGGTTTTTTGAGGTTTTCAAAATATCTAATAAGGTAGAAAAACCTAGGTAAAAGTCTTACCAAGAATAGCCATAGGCACATAGGCCTTTTTCTTATTTCTTTTTATTTTGTTTTAACTTGAATGGTGAAAAGGATAGGGTTTAGGGTTTTAGGTCATTTCAAAATACTACAACAAACAATCATGGCAATAACACAAGGATTAGGCAAAAGCACTATGCATAGCATACTAGGTAATAAAAGTTTTTGTTGGTTCTCATTTTTGAAAAAAGGAAATTCATTTTTTTCTTGTTTGAAAATTTGGGATGGCCCTCCCTAAGTATGCCACCACGTATACCCTCAACATACAAGCCTAAGTACGGCGATTTGGGAATACCCTCGGCTTACAAGCCCACATGGCGGCGGCAGGTAGCGGACAACTTAGACCTATGCCGACGACAAAACCAACGAAATAGCCCCCAAGGTATGCCAGGGGCTATACCCTCGGCATAAAGGTAAGTCGACGGCTTGGCCGTCGGCATAGTCTTTATACGCCGCCAGGCAGACGATACGTCACTTTTTCCGCTGACGGATACTCGTTGCCACTGACCACGATAGATGCTTACATATGAGGATATGCGGATGGTCAGATATCTATGCCGGTAGCCACACGTCGTGTGCCGATGGAGCAGTTGCGGACCGCGATATGTCGAGGGCCACCGTCGGCATAGTTGTATGCCAAAACTTTTAGCCTATGCCAACGTGCTTGTGGCCCGGCATATAACATGTTTCCTGTACTGGTTTCTTTTGGAGCCAAAGAAGAATCTGGTAGGAACACAGGACAAAGAAGGACGGAAGGGAGAAGCAAGACACGCTTGTTATGTCCCGACACAAGCAAGACGATGCTCGCATTTTAGCCCACCGCTTTGATCGATTCTTCCGCGCACTTCAACCACCTCTACTACTACTCTAGAGCTCTGGAAATACTAGTATTACCATAGCGCTGCAGATAGAGCCTAGAGCTGGAGAGCTAGCACTGCCCCCTTTTGGACGCAGCGTCACCTTTCGCCAATTATTGCGGTATAATATCAATGTCCCAAGGGCGGGTAGCATGGAGATATCTATGCATCAAGACATGCATGAGCTCGTGTGTGCAGCACAAAAATATGATCCGATCGTTATCCTACTTGGCCAACTCCCTCTGTTTTTTAATAATATGACCTATAAGAATGTCAAAATCATGTCAATTATTGAGTTAGAATACAAACATCAAAGATCATCTTCTGCCTATTATTGCGGTAGAATATTAATGTCCCAAGGTTTTGCTGCCGCTGGTAGACTCATAACCATAGAATATGACCCTAATCGAAATACATATATTTGTGTCCTACACTATGAAGATGGACAAAATAGATATATTAAACACCCTCGAGGGCTTATTAATCTTGACAATACTATTGCTTCTGGTATAAAAATTTCTATATCTATCGGAAAGGCCCTGCCTTTGTGTGGGGTTTAAAGTATTGATTTATGTAACTGGAAGTCCAAAATGCATGGTAATTATGGATAGAAGAAGTAGGCCCCAGGCTCCTACAAAATTATGGCTAAACAATAATTTAGCATCTCAAAATTTCTGAAAATAAATTCACATGTACTGACATATTACTACATAGAGATGTAATTATCTACATGTAAAATCTTGCTAATACGTTTTTTAGGGCTATTTTTCTTTGCACAGCTTTCTATTCTGAATACAACTATGCAAGTATGTCGAAAACATCTAAATTATGTATAGAATAAAGCATAATCTTTAAACTTCTAAGAAAATGTTTTATTATTTGGAAAGACCAGATCGTTGCCCTTGCGCAAAGCCTCGGTAGAGTCACATTGAGCAATCTCAAACAATAGGAGTTTTTTTTTTGCAAAAACAAACAACAAAAGTTTCAAAACATTGGCATTAAAATAAACTATTTGGGGCAAAACTCTTTGATACCCACGAACTATCTCACACAAAAAAGCTTGGTAGTTCTTTCATGAGCTTAAGCTATAACTAATACAGGTCGGCTAAACTGAATTGTCTCCGGGACTGGCCGGCCTCACTGAATTATTAAAGGAGGGTACAGTACCAGGAAGGACAACAAGAATCCTGGATCGTACTGCAAGAAAATCACACCAAAACCATCAAGTATGGCCTGGGGTCACTCACTCCACGATCACTTTGCTTTCCTTTGGTTCCAATAATTCAACCAAAGTAAGCTGCAGAAAGAAACAAAGCAGCGGCTCAGGTTTTCGTTGGTGGTCGCTGTGCAAGTCAAACATCCAACTCCTCCTCTTCATGCAGGTTCCTCTATTATTACGAAGGAAAATGATCACTAACAAAAGAGATATTCTCTCTCGGATAGAGATCTTGGAACTGCGCAGTAACTACAGTTACAATAACTTGCAGGTTCGATTCGTCATTTGTCAACGTACGGGCACCTCGTTCCTTTGCTAAATTTGTCAACGTACAGAAAGTATATATAACCATACAGAGAACGGGGAAGTTAGTTTTCTCTTCCATCTATCATAACAAGGCAGAAAGTAAATTGTGGTTTTGCTGATAGCTATGGCCTATGGGTAAGAAGAGTATGAGGAGAAGTGATGTTGGAGTTTTTCTCCCTTATCGGTAGCATTATATTTGACATGTCTTCGCTTATATAATCATAGTTTCATACCAATAGTAGTGGTTAAAGTTGCATACTAGAAATAGGAAAAACCATCGTCTATTTTAAGGCGGCGTCAACTATTTTAGAACGGATGGAGTACTGTCAAAGATTCAAAAAAATTATTGATGCGTCCTCTAGGCTCTAGCTATTCTAGTAACTGCAATACCCACGCGCTAAACTTGGTGGCTTTACCTTAATCTTCAAAAGAAAGGCAGAAACAGCATCGTATATTTTAAAATGATATCGTGTATTTTAGAACAGATGATGGAGTTTCGCTGAAGATGCAAAAACTTCTATAGCTGTATTTGTGTGCTACCTACTGCAGTATCCATGCTAAAAGGGGTAAATGTCCCTGGGCTTAATTTGAAAAAAGATAGCAGGCAGAGAGCCAGGCTGCAGTCAGATATCAAATGAAGATAGAAGATCGAGCTCATAATGATACAGACTAAGCATGGAACGAGACCCGGCCGTCCATTTCCGCCTTTAATTTGCCACTTTGAGAATAATTGCTGCTGGGAAAGCAAAAGCTCCCAGTCCCAGCCATCCATCTGCCTGGTGATACTGTGCTAGTTGTAGTTGTAGTCGTAGACAGAGCAACTGCACCTGCATCATGGCTGGCTGCCTAAGCTAACACTCAGCTCTCAACAACAACGACAACCCTTTACTCCACCGATCCTTAGCCCATAATCCGTGGTAGCAAAAAGGTGCGGCAACCATGTCGATTGAAGCTTGCACCTTTCTTCGATGTCTGGTTCGGTTCATCTGGGGAAGATCGTTTGTTGCTAAAGGCGAATGATTGCAAGCGCTTTGGGCGATAGGTTTTACAGGGACAGTATGCGTAGCACCGTCTGATAATGAACTTTGGGTGATAGATTTTACAAGATAATACGCTGCCGAGTAGCCTGAACTATGAAATAATTATTTTTCTGAACTGGGATGCTGCAAAGCGGATTGGTGAACAGGTTTAAGTGGAGCCTGTGATTATATCTCTATATTTTGTGATTCGGAGACGGCGTACTGAAATGTGGTTATAATTCAGAGACTGTATTTTGTGATTCAAAGAATAAGTGCAGAAGAGAATTCTGAACTTTACGCATTGAAACCAGTAATGAATTCGATCGGCCCAATGCATATCTGGAGCTCTCCTCGCTAGTTAATCTATCTCGCTGGTGAGCCGGCGAATGGTATCGAGGAAGCGCCGCCGGAAGGCGTGCAGATACCGTCGGGCCGGAGTGGAGTGAAGGCGTCGTGTCAGTGCATTGCATCAGGGAGGCAGTTGGGCCGTCGACCCACGTTGCTCAGTGAGTTAAGGAGGAACCAACCGTTTTGCGGACGGCCGAATGGCCTAATTTCTGTTAGGCGAGAATGGGCTGATACACTGATACAGTTATGTTTTTTTTCCGCTTCATGAAATGGGCTCATAGACTGATACAGTTGTGTTCTTTCCTGTTTCGCGAAGTGGGTTTATACAATTATTATGTAATTGGGATTTTGAGGCAAATGCTAGGCATCTGCCGGTTCTAAAATTACAAAACATCAGCCGTCTTCGGAGTCGTACAATGCGAGTGAAACTACACGCGTCCGATAATGTAACAAAACGTTTTGTATATAGCAATTTTTACTGTGTATGTAACATTCAAGTGGAATATTTTTTCCTGAAAATTGTACGAACTAGCGAGGTAGCAAAAAAAAAAAATTGTAGCACTTTCAACATGCCTATGTAGAAAAATAAAATACATTACGACCTCTGTTCTAAAATAAATATCACAGTAAAAACACTTATCTTGGAACCGATGGAGTATGTAGCAAATCCCTATTTGTTTGGGGCAAAAATATAAAAAAAACATGTTACAGTCTTCAACAAAGATAACCAACAGATCAAAAAAAATTCCTAACTCATCCAACATTACGAGAACACACATGTAATATTGGAGCGGTCTCTATGTAACATACACATAGAAATCATTATAGCACTTTGCCCATACTTGTACAATAAAAACTATGCACTAATATGGGCGAAGGTTTTGTACTTTTTTACATACACTTACATTTCTTCTGCATTTTCCTTTCGAGGAACTGGTGGTGGTGGTGGGGATGGGGGTGGGAGGAGGGGCATATGAAAACAATGATCTCTATTGACCATCAAACAAAGCAGTCAATGTGTGAGCGGAGGAGGAGATGACTTGGGGCATCTCCAACGGGACGATGCAAACGGACGCTGAGCGACTGTTTGCGTCCGCCGGGCCAAAAAATGCGTCTGGTACCACCTCCAGCGGGGCGACGCAGAGTGACCGGGCCCTCCGCGGCGACGCAAACCTGGTCCAAATATGCGTCTCGAATGCGTCTCTGCGGATGTTGCGCGGACGCGCAAAATTTCCGCTCGCGTCTGGCGGACGTTTCGTCTGGCCCGCCTGGCAGTGACCTAGCGTCGATGCGTCTTCTCAGCGGCGCCAGTACTGGCGTCGAGGCGTCGCTTCGGCAGTCTGCGGCCGCGTAAATGGTGATGCCTCGCGTGGCGCGCGGCCGTCGCCTACCTCTGCTCACGTAGTAATGGTGATGCCACGCGTGGCGTGGCCGTCGCACTGCCTCCGATCTATATAAACCGGGGCGCGAGCATCTCATCTCCTCCCCACTAAACCCTAGCCGCCGCACTACCTCCATCGTAGCGCCGCTGCCGCTCAGCCTCCACAGGAGCCACCATGAGCAGCGGCCGGCCGCGAGGCTACCGCGCCTCCACCTCCGCCTCCACCTCCCCGCCTCGAGCTCCGACGAGGAGTTCGGCGGCGACGACAACACGGACGACCTCCTCGACCCGGTCGGGAACGCCAAGGCCACGGCTGGCGGAGAAGGAGCGAGAGGAGGAGCGAGCGGCCCACGTGGCGTTCGACGCCGAGAGGGAACACCGCAAGGCGGCGGTCGCCCTAGCCGCAGAGGACGACGACTCCGACTCCGACATCTAATGGTCTTCCGATAACCCTGATGCGCCTACCCAGGAGGAGAAGGCGGTGGAGCAGAGGGCTATAGTCGAGTCCTTCGAGGCGCTCAAGGACGACGCCGGCAACGCGAGGCTGCGGTAGTACCTGCTAGAGGACGTGGCGGCGCACCGAGCCCTAGCGGCCGCACGGGAGGCGGCGGAGAAGCAGACGAGGAAGCGACGCTAACGATGGGGGCGACCCGTCAGGCAGCAAGTAGTCTAGGCTTCTAGAACTACTTTGTATAGTTTGAATGTACTACTTTCTATGTTTTGCAAATCTAAGAATGGGTCGCCCCGCTGGAAGCACACCCAAACGCAAACGGACGCGCGGACAAAAATATGTTCGTGGGGCGATGCAAATGGACGCTCGCGACCACTTTTATGCGCCCGAAATGCATCGCCCCGTTGGAGATGGCTCCCCTTAGGAAGGGCCGATCGCTAGCAAGCAGATATAAAAGCTTGAGAGAGATAGCGCACAAGTAGGCGGTGCATGGCCGCATGGGGAAGGAAGCGAGGATGCAAGGACTAGGGTTGGGAACTTTGGAATCAACCGGTTGCATGCATGCGAACTAATAGCCCCGGTCCAGCATGGGTTTTCTTATTCTGTCTATTAAATTGAATTTTCCCTTTTCTCCCTTATTTCTAGAATTAGAATAGAGGAATAGAAAGAAGGGTTTTGCCAAAATGAAAAGAGCATCAATTTTTAGATATTTTGGATGAATTTTTGGGAGGCTTGAACCAAATTTTTAATGAAATTTGGAAATATTTTATATGTATTTAAAAGAGCAAGAGAATGATAAGACAGGTTCATAAAATCTCCATATTATTTTTTCAAAAACAGAAATAGGGTTTGCACTCCGTAGAAACTCATGGATAATTTGCTAGTGTTTATACATCGACCGATGCAGGGACAGAGCTGCCTTATTGCCATTGGGGTCAGCTGACCCCAGTGATTTTTGGTGAATGCTTCACTAAGTAGTACTCCCTTCGTCCCAAAATGTAAGGCGTCTAAGGACTAGTAAAAAGTCAAACTTTACTAACTTTGACCAAATATTTAGAAAAATATGTTTACATCTATAATATCGAATGGACATATTAAGAAAATATATTTTATGGTGAATCTATTCATGTTGATTCAGTACTGTAAATGTTTATATTTTTGTATATAAATTTGGTCAAACTTAAAAAACGCTGACTTTTGACTAATGCTTAGACGCCTTACATTTTGGAACGGAGGGAGTACAAATTAGACATATTTAAGACAAGATGACACCAATAAATTAGAACAAATATAGGGCTAACCCCAGTGATATTTTTTTCTAGCTTCGTCCCTGGACCGATGTCGACGAGTGTTGCCGCAGATGACGGCGATGCACCACTTAACACCCCTTCATAACTATGCTAAACCATGCGATTAGCAGAGTTCTAGAAAAACGCAGAACAACAATGTGCAATGTTCAGATCGACTGGGGCCCTACATAATTGGATTTGTATTAGAGTTCGATCAGTTTCACAATATATATATATGAAAGAAGGGGGTTGATTTAGGAGCCTCGAAAGGGTTGAAAAGTTCAGTCAAATTATGGTGCAATGGAAAAAAATAGAAGAAAAAAAATGAAAAATAAAGTAACATGTAATTCAATCCAATAAATAAACAGTTTGTTGTTGACGTACAAAATCCTAAATATTGTTATTCTATAAAATTTCTTTGAATCAAAGACACCCTTATCAGCGTAAATTCGTTTAGAGCTCGAGCTACATGATCTTGATTTTTTTCAAAATTTGAAAACAAAATTTTAATAATGATACAGTCTACCAACATAATAACTACCAACTAGAATTGCCTTATATTCTGGGATTAATAAAAATACCAAAATCTGATAGTATTTGGTGTATCGAAATTCTGCATGGCTCATGTCACATTTTGTCATTTTTGTGCAGCACAAAATAGAGGCAAATTTTGAGTTGATTTATTGTTTAATGCTGGTAGAGTATATTATTTTCTACATATAAATATTTTTTCTTCGATCTTTTTGGAAACTTTAAAATGCTATTTTTTAGATGTTCAAAAAACGAGCCCTGGCCTAAAACGATGCATTCCCCAATACTATACTTATACTGATTTATTACGCTCCCTCGCCACACTGCAATCCTGCATCCACTGATCTAGTGTTATTTGATCTAAATAACCCTTTCTTGAATTTTAGATTACTTTTGGTTCCAACTAAAACTTATATGGTCCTTCTTGATCACGCCATGTTGGATGGCTTAACTGAAGTATATGACACGCCAGTTCGGCTGGCTAGACCAAAATGCATTAGCCATGTTTTGTCCCAAAATAGTTAGGTCACACCATTTAGGTTTACTAATTTGCGAATATGTTGGACCCTCTGCGAATATATTTCGATCCTCTGGGTAACAAAACAGGTAGATCACGTTATTTGACTCGAGCAAAGCCAATGGTGTTTACATGCCATGGGATCCCGGCAAGTTAGAGCATCCCCACTCGTTGGCGCTCCCCACGCCCAAATTCGGCGAAATTTTCGTCTGGATTGGAGGAAGATTTGGCCTGGGGAGCGCCGAAGTTCCAGCCGTCCCCCCGGCAGGAAACCCCCAACCTCGACCATTTGACATATTTCAAACAAATTAAATATAAAATTTAACAAGTTCAGCGACCAAGAGTACGAAAATTGCTGAAACAAATTCGGCGATAATCAGTACAATATTTAACAAGTGCTGAAATAAATGAAGTACACAATTTGCAGAAATACTTTCTGCTCATCCTGAAACGACGCCGGAAAATACTCTCACCGTGCAATGGATTGTCGGCGAAGTAGTCGGCGTACAACATGCAGTAGCCCTCCATTCGCTGTCTCGGCTTGCACTTCCGGCGACCTGGTGCCCCACCACGTCGACCGGTTGCCGTCCGGCGTACATGCTTGCCAAGCAACCGAGGATCATCATGTGCTCGTCGTCTTGGGCGGCTGCTGCCATCTCTTCTTGCATAAGCTCGACGACATCTCCTCCTCTTCGTCCGAGTCCATGGCCGGCGAGGCAAATGGACGAACACTTGACGGGCGTGGTCGAGGCAACCCGAGCCGCGAGCGACGAGGAGCAGGCCAAAGTCGGAAAAGGCCGCGGAAGAGCGACGAATAGGCCGTCGTCGAAAGACGGCGGAATCGGGCAACAGCCGGAGGTGGTGCCGGCGCGAGAGAGATACGAGGGGTGGGGGAGATTTTGAGCGAGGTGGCGGTGGGGTTCGTGTGTCGAGTCACCGAGATCGGGCCCTTCCGCTTTTCACTCGTCCAGGAGTCCCCGATAGGTCCTCGGGGCGGGGATGGCGTGGGCTCGCCGGATGGATGAAGGGCAAATCCGGAAAACGAGGAACCGGGGGCGCGACTGGGCCAAATTTCGCCGTCCGGATGGAGAAAAACGTCGCTCGGGGGCCTCGTCGGGGGACGAGTGGAGATGCTCTTAGTCCCCTATTATCATGTGAAGCTTCGTCTTGGGGACAAGCCGGATTTCAAGGAGAGGGGGATGTTAGGAAACTATCTCTATACCACTGGTAACTAGGTAGGCCTCCTGGGCCGGCACATGGGCCTGGTCCAACACCGACCCATAGGAGATACAAGCTACATATACTGGGAAGGATGCAATGCTCAGGCCATCCGATCGGATCACGAACGAACGGCGGCAGCTTCTTCTATTCCTACCTCGGCTCTGATTCTCTAACCCCTTTCATGCTTGTTCCTCTATTTAGCTAGTAATTTGTGTATCTGTGTATGATCTGAGTGGAATTGAACAGTTGGATCTTAACACTCTGCGAATATTTTTCGACCCTCTGGGTAACAAAACAGGTAGATCACGTTATTTGATATTGCTAGATTAAAATGACTTACAGTTTTGATGTTTTTTGGAAAGGCCAAAAATAATCTAAATTTTGAAGAAAAAAAAGAGATCGTTTAGGACAAAGAACACACTGATCCACTGCAAACAGAGCCTGTTAGACATGTATGATTAGGACACGTCTAGAGCAAACCGACTCAAAGAGTCCTACCTTATTTATAATCTATTTACCTTAGCAGTTAAGTCTCCTGTACTATATAATCCCAACGTGGGATCAAATTAATCTAAGAGCAACAATTATATGTGCCTTCATGGTATCAGATTAGGGTTTTCTTGATCCTCTCCTATGGCGCCGTCAGAGCCCTCTGCCGCTGATCTCGCGGCCGCTGCCGCCGAGGCCACCGCCAAGGCCGCTCTCTGGGCGCTCGCGGCCGCACTCCCCAGCATCCGTGCCGTCGTGCCGGTCACCCTCGAGCTTTGAACCTCCAACTACCTCCAATGGCGCGGCATGTTCTCCGACGCTGTTGAGAAGTACGCCCTCGAGGATCATCTCCTCGAGGATGCCTACCCCACGAATCCCCCGCCACAGTGGGTCCGCAACGACGCCATCGTCCGGTCATGGCTCAACAGCGCCGTCGCGCCCGAGCTTCTCGCCATGATCGTTGACACCACTACGCCACTGCCTGCACACGCCTTGTGGACGCGCCTCTCCAACATCTACCACGACAACGCGGACACCCGCTCCTCCTACCTCGAGCAAGAGTTCCACGGTCTCCAACAGGGCTCCCTGACCGTGGCTGATTACTGCCGCAAGCAGAAGGTTCTCGCCGACGAGCTCAATGCGCTGGGCACGACCATCACCGACAAACTCCTAGTCCAGAACACGCTTCGCGGTCTCGGACCTCGGCATGCGTACAATGCGCACGTTGCTCCTGAAACAGCGTCCCCTTCCACCGTTTCTCGACGTCCGCTCATCTCTACTACTCGAGGAGCTCACATTGGAGAAGCAGTCTGAGTCATCCTCAACCCCGTTGATTACCCACAAGTATAGGGGGTGTATTGTAGTACTTTCGATAAATAAGAGTGTCGAACCCAATGAGGAGCAGAAGGTGTTGACAAGCAGTTTCGATGAAGGATTCACTGTAAATGCTCACAAACAAATATTCAGGGGGTTTTGATATAGCAGATAAATAAAATACAAGTAAGTAAAATGCGAGAGTAATAATTGCAGCGAGTGGCCCAATCCTTTTTAGCACAAAGGACAAGCCGGTTTGTTTACTTATGATGACCAAACGTTCTTGAGGACACACGGGAATTTAGTCTAGTGCTTTCGCTTCATATAGTTGATTAATCTTCATTGTTTTGATAAGCGTTGTGTGGGTGAACCTATGCTAATGCACCGCCCTTCCTAGGACTAATACATACTTGTGATTAAACCCCTTGCAAGCATCCACAAATACAAGAAAGTAATTAAGATAAATCTAACCCTTAAACTCTGAGATCCTGCTATCCCTCATGCATCGATATACCAACGGGGTTCAGTTCTGTCACTCCGAACCCCACAATTGGGAATACAAGATGCATTCCCTAGGCCCATAAAGGTGAAGTATCATGTAGTTGACGTTCACATGACACCACTAGAAGAATAACACCACAACTTAAATATCAAACCATTAAATATTACTCAACATAGTTCACTACTAACATTTGGACTTCACCCATGTCCTCAAGAACTAAACGAACTACTCACAAGATATCATATGGAACATGATCAGAGGTGATATGATGATGAATAACAATCTGAACATAAACCTTGGTTCAATGGTTTCACTCAATAACATCAATAACAAGGAGTAATCAACCGGGAGAGTTTCCCCTATGAAATAATCAAGATTCAACCCTAGATGTTACAGCAAGAGGTGCAGTGGTGGAGATGATGGTGTCAGTGGTGGAGATGATGGTGATGATGATCCCAATGAAGTCCAGCTCGATGACGGTGACGATGGCGACGATTTCCCCCTCCGGAGGGAATTTCCCCAGATTTCAGCCTGCCGGAGCTCTTTCTCTCTGGTGTTTTCCGGCTGCTATGTATATGATGTCCCCCCACGCCTTAGGGTTTTCGGGAGATGAATTACGCGAAGGAGAGATGGCCGAGGGGGGTCGTGGGCCCCCTCCCCACATGGCGGTGCGGCCAGGGTGGAGCCCGCGCCGGCCTATGGGGGGGCCCCATGGCAGCCCTCCTCGTCCTCCCCTTTTAGCTGTGTCCGTCTTCTGGAATAATAAGAGCTTCGGTATATTTTCCGTCAATTGTTGATCTTCAGAAATACTGTATCCTGACGGTGCTTTTCCCAGCATCCTGACTCCGGTGAGTAATTCTCCAATAATCATGAAACATGCAAAATAGGTGAAATAACATAAGTATCATCTCTAAATATGAAATATATCAATGAATAACAGGAATTATGATATAAAATAGTGATGCAAAATGGACGTATCAACTCCCCCAAGCTTAGACCTCGCTTGTCCCCAAGCGAAACTGAGCTCAGTAAACAAGACCACATGTTTATGGAGTGAAGAGTCGATAAATAAAATACGAACAAGAAGCATCACATTTATTAATTCACACAAGACATTCTAGTAAACAACTTCCTCATATAACTCAACTTGAAACAAGTAAAGGGAAATCACAAATAAAGGTGCATATATAGGAAATCATAATTGGTGATGGCTGATACGTCTCAAACGTATCTACAATTTCTTATGTTCCATGCTAGTTATCTGACAATACTCACATGTTTTATATACACTTTATATCATTTTGATGCATTTTCCGGCACTAACCTATTAACAAGATGCGAAGCGCCAGTTCCTGTTTTCTGCTATTTTTGGAAAATCCTACAGAAATATTCTCGAAATTGGACGAAACAAAAGCCCACGGTATTATTTTGCACGGAGCCTTCCGAAGTCCGAAGAGGAAACGAAGAAGCCGAGGTGGCCCCACACCACCGGCGGCGCGGCCAAGGAGGGGGGTGTGCCGCCCTAGGGTGTGGGCCCCTCGGGCGCCTACCGACTCTGCCCCTTCGCCTATATATTCTCTCCGTCGCGAAACCCCTATTACCGAGAGCCACGACACGAGAAAAGTTCCAGACGCCGCCGCCAATCCCATCTCGGGGGATTCAGAGATCGCCTCCACACCTGCCGGAGGGGAATCATCACCGGAGGGCTCTACATCACCATGCCCGTCCTCGATGCGTGAGTAGTTCATCCTTGGACTATGGGTCCATAGCAGTAGCTAGATGGTTGTCTTCTCCTCTTGTGCTATCATGTTTAGATCTTGTGAGCTGCCTATCATGATCAAGATCATCTATTTGTAATGCTACATGTTGCGTTTGTTGGGATCCGATGAATATTGAATACTATGTCAAGTTGATTATCAATCTATCATATATGTGTTGTTTATGTTCTTGCATGCTCTCCGTTGCTAGTAGAGGCTCTAGCCAAGTTGATACTTGTGACTCCAAGAGGGAGTATTTATGCTCGATAGTGGGTTCATGCCTCCATTGAATCTTCAAACACCAAGGATTGTGGATGGGACTCAGGAATTCTTGTTTCATGCTGTTGTGGGGCATCGATACTAAGGATATGTATGCACCAACTTAATACTGGAAGGGGTGCGGATGCTAACCCGAAGGTGGACTTTTTAGGCATAGATGCATGCTGGATAGCGGTCTATGTTCTTTGTCATAATGCCCTGATTAAATCTCATAGTAGTCATCATGATATATATATGTGCATCTCTATTTGTCAATTGCCCAATTGTAATTTGTTCACCCAACATGCTAGTTATCTTATTGGAGAGACACCACTAGTGAACTGTGGACCCGGTCCATTCTTTTACATCTGAAATACAATCTACTGCAATCTCTGTTCTCTGTTGTTCATCGCAAACAAACATCATTCTCCACACCATACATTTAATTCTTTGTTTTCAGCAAGCCGGTGAGATTGACAACCTCACTGTTAAGTTGGGGCAAAGTATTGTGATTGTTTTGTGCAGGTTCCACGTTGGCACCGGAATCCCGGTGTTGTGCCGCACTACACTCCTTCACCAACAACCTTCACGTGGCCTTCATCTCCTACTGGTTCGATAACCTTGGTTTCTTAAGGGAAACATGTTGCTGTACGCATCACACCTTCCTCTTGGGGTTCCCAACGACGTGTGCTTCACGCGCCATCAAGCATTTTTCTGGCTGCCGGGAGATCAAGACACGCTGCAAGGGGAGTCTCTCACATCCAATATCTTTACTTTGTTTATTGTCTTGCTTTACTTTACTTTATTTTCTGTTTTGTTTGCTTTCTTTATATCAAAAACACACAAAAAATAGTTACTTGCTTTACTTTACTTTATTTTCTGTCTTGTTTGCTTTCTTTATATCAAAAACACAAAAAAATTAGTTACTTGCATTTAATTTGTTATCATGTCTAGTCATGTACTTGTTACTCTGTCACCCGAGAAATTGGTCTTTACTTTTAAACAAGGGGATGAGGAGAGTTTTAAGGAGGCTTGGTCTAGAATTTTTGATTCTTATGGTAAAACTGAACCTAAAATGACTCTAAGCCTGCTTCTTAGTAACTTTTATTTTGGGCTTATTCTTCGCTATAGATATGCCTTGGATGTTGTAGTGGGAGGAGATTTCCTTCATTGCGATGGGGATCAAGCTTTTAATGCCATAAAAAAATTGGTTGCATCATCTAGCTCAGCTAATAATTTTGATTCATCTCTTGTTAGTATTTATAGTAGATTAAACACTCTTGAGACAAATATATCTTGCTTAAAAGAAGGGTATAGTCGGATTCGTGAGCATTTTGATTATGTTCTAGTAAACTCTGAACCTTCAATGTGGGACCCTACTATTAAAGTTGCTATTGATGGTAAAAAAAATTATGCCCGTTGTGATTTTATGACTGAATTTTGCCTTATGCCTAAAAGTATTTATGAATCTTTGACACTTTGGGGACTTACTGAAGGTGGAGAAGGAATAACTCCTACTGATAACTCTGTTATAATTCCTAAAGGAATAGCTGAAGGAGTGTTCACAACCCTTCTTGGAAGAACGGTATCCACTGATTATCTCGTTATTGAATGTGTAGGGACAAGACAAATCACACTTGGAAGATCCCTGCTGAAACTCTTGGGAGCAACCATAGATGTGGGGAAAGGCACTCTAAATTTTACCTCTACACCCGGATGCGGTCATATATTCCCTAAACCAAAGAGTAAGAATAAGAGTAAGAAGGGTAGACGCAAAGCCCCTGGTAATAATGTTAATGCTTCTTCTCTTGATAATACTTGATTTGCACTTTCTGCGCCTAGCTGAAAGGCGTTAAAGAAAAGCACTTCTTGGGAGATAACCCATGTATGTTTTTATTACTGTTTTGTTGTGTCTTGGAAGTTGTTACTACTGTAGCAACCTCTCCTTATCATATTGTTGTGCCAAGTAAAGTCTCTGATAGTAAAGTTGATACTAGATTTGGATTCCTGCGCAGAAACAGATTTTTACCTGTCACGAATTTGAGTAGATCTCTCTGTAGGAAACTCGTAAAATGCTGAAAAATTTCATGCATGATCCTCAGATATGTACGCAACTTTCATTAGTTTTGAGATTTTTCATCTGAGCCTGTTAAGTGCCTCTAAAAAATTCTTCTTTACGGATTGTTCTGTTTTGACAGATTCTGCCTTTATTTCACATTGCCTCTTTTACTGTGTTGAGTGGATTTCTTTGTTCCATTAACTTTCAGTAGCCTTGGGTAATGTCCAGAAGTGTTAAGAATGATTGTGTCCTCTGAACATGTGAATTTTTGATTATGCACTAACCCTCTAATGAGTTTGTTTTGAGTTTGGTGTGGAGAAAGTTTTCAAGGGTCAAGAGAGGAGGATGATATACTATGATCAAGAAGAGTGAAAAGTCTAAGCTTGGGGATGCCCCCGTGGTTCATCCTGCATATTTCAAGAAGACTCAAGCATCTAAGCTTGGGGATGCCCAAGGCATCCCCTTCTTCATCGACAACTTATCAGGTCACCTCTAGTGAAACTATATTTTTATTCCGTCACATCTTATGTGCTTTACTTGGAGCGTCTGTTTGTTTTTGTTTTTTTTGTTTGAATAAAATCGGATCCTAGCATTCCTTATATTGGGGAAAGACACGCTCCGCTTTTTCATATGAACACTGGTGTTCTTAGCTTTACTTTTAATGTTCATGGCGGAGTTGAAAACCGCTTCGTTGATTTCTATTTGGTTGGAAATAGAAAATGCTTCATGTGGTAAATGGTATATGGTCTTGAATAATTTGATACTTGGCAATTGTTTTGAGCTCTCATAGATCATGTTTAAGCTCTTGCATCATGTAGTTTAAACCTATTAGTGGAGAACTACCGTAGAGCTTGTTGAAATTTGGTTTGCATGATTGGTCTCTCTAAGGTCTAGATATTTTCTGGTAAAAGTGTTTGAGCAACAAGGAGACAGTGTAGAGTCTTATAATGCTTACAATATGTTCTTATGTAAGTTTTGCTGTACCGGTTCATACTTGTGTTGCTTCAAACAACCTTGCTAGCCAAAGCCTTGTACTGAGAGGAAATGCTTCTCGTGCATCCAAAACCTTGAGCCAAAACTCATGCCATTTGTGTCCACCATAACTACCTACTATGTGGTATTTCTGCCATTCCAAAGTAAATTGCTTGTGTGCTACCTTTAAAATTTCATTCCTTGTCTTTGCAATACATAGCTCATGGGAAAATAGCTTAAAAACTATTGTGGTATTGAATATGTTGTTTATGTATCTTATTTCTTATAAGTTGCTTGTTGAGCGGTAACCATGTTTCTGGGGACGCCATCAACTTTTTTTTACACCTTTGTTGAATATCATGTGAGTTTCTATGCATGTTCATCTTGTCTGAAGTAAGGGTGATTTATCATGATTAAATGGTTTGAGTATGCATATTGTTAGAAAAGAACATTGGGCCGCCAACCAAAGCCATGTATCATGGTGGAAGTTTCAGTTTGGACATTAAACCTCAATCTCTTATGAGAATATTATCTGTTGTTGAATGCTTAAGCATTAAAGAGGAGTCCATTATCTGTTTTCTATGTTGTCCCGGTATGGATGTCCTTAAGTTGAGATCTATCAAAACGAGAAATCAAATGCGATCTATCTCCTTGGACCTTTGTACAGGGCATAGAGGTACCCCTTTGTGACACTTGGTTGAAACATATGTAATGCAATGATAATCCATGGAAATCCGAGCTAATTAGGACAAGGTGCGAGCACTATTGGTATTCGATGCATGAGGCTTGCAACTTATAAGAGGCCTTATGCATAACACATATGAATTATTACTACCGTTGACAAAATTGTTTCCATGTTGTCAAAATAAAAAGCTCTAGCACATGAGTAATCCATGCTTCCCTCTGCGAAGGGCCTTTCTTTTACTTTATGTTGAGTCAGTTTACCTACTTATTTCTATCTTAGAAGCAAACACTTGTGTCAACTGTGTGCATTGATTCTTACATGTTTACTTATTGCACTTATTATATTGCTTTATGTTGACAATTATCCATGAGATATACATGTTACAAGTTGAAAGCAATTGCTGAAACTTAATCATCCTTTGTGTTGCTTCAAAACCTTCTATTAAGAATCTGTTGCTTGATGAGTTAACTCTTATGCAAGACTTATTGATACTTTTCTTGAAAGTACTATTCATGAAAAGTTTTTGCTATATGATTAAGTTGTTTAGTCATTATCTTTACTATTGCTTCGAATCACTTCATTCACTTCATATGCTTTACAATAGTATTGATCAAGATTATGATAGTAGCATGTCACTTCAGAAATTATCCTTGTTATCGTTTACCTACTCGAGGGCGAGTAGGAACTAAGCTTGGGGATGCTTGATACGTCTCAAATGTATCTATAATTTCTTATGTTCCATGCTAGTTATATGACAATACTCACATGTTTTATATACACTTTATATCATTTTGATGCATTTTCCGGCACTAACCTATTAACAAGATGCCGAAGCGCCAGTTCCTGTTTTCTGCTGTTTTTGGTTTCAGATCCTACACAGAAATATTCTCGTAATTGGACGAAACAAAAGCCTACGGTCTTATTTTGCACGGAGCCTTCCGAGTCCGAAGAGGAAACGAAGAAGAGCCGAGGTGGCCCCACACCACCTGGCGGCGCGGCCAAGGAGGGGGGCGCGCCGCCCTAGGGTGTGGGCCCCTCGGGCGCCTCTCGACTCTGTCCCTTCGCCTATATATTCTCTCCGTCGCGAAAACCCTATTACAGAGAGCCACGATACGACAAAAGTTCCAGAGACGCCGCTGTCGCAAATCCCATCTCGGGGATTCAGGAGATCGCTCCGACACCCTGCCGGAGAGGGGAATCATCACCGGAGGGCTCTACATCACCATGCCCGCCTCCGGACTGATGTGTGAGTAGTTCATCCTTGGACTATGGGTCCATAGCAGTAGCTAGATGGTTATCTTCTCCTCTTGTGCTATCATGTTTAGATCTTGTGAGCTGCCTATCATGATCAAGATCATCTATTTGTAATGCTACATGTTGCCTTTGTTGGGATCCGATGAATATTGAATACTATGTCAAGTTGATTATCAATCTATCATATATGTGTTGTTTATGTTCTTGCATGCTCTCCGTTGCTAGTAGAGGCTCTGGCCAAGTTGATACTTGTGACTCCAAGAGGGAGTATTTATGCTCGATAGTGGGTTCATGCCTCCATTGAATCTGGGACAGTGACAGAAAGTTCTAAGGTTGTGGATGTGCTATTGCCACTAGGGATAAAACATCGATTCTTTGTCTAAGGATATTTGTGTTGATTACATTACGCGAAGTACTTAATGCAATTGTCTATTGTTTGCAACTTAATACTGGAAGGGGTGCGGATGCTAACCCGAAGGTGGACTTTTAGGCATAGATGCATGCTGGATAGCGGTCTATGTTCTTTGTCGTAATGCCCTGATTAAATCTCATAGTAGTCATCATGATATATGTATGTGCATCTCTATTTGTCAATTGCCCAACTGTAATTTTTTCACCCAACATGCTGGTTATCTTATTGGAGAGACACCACTAGTGAACTGTGGACCCGGTCCATTCTTTTACATCTGAAATACAATCTACTGCAATCTCTGTCGTTGTTGTTGCGGCCGAAACCCACCGGCGAGCAACGACAGCAACACAGAGAGGCCGGGAGCAACTTAGGGCTGCGGCTGGCCCTGGTCCCTCCGAGCGACGCCCGCAAAGACTCCGGCACGCACGTCCGATGCTGGTGCAAGGGCGTGCCACCTGACCTATACCTAGTCAGGAAGGTGATGGAGATGCCTCGCTTAGTTTCTGCATGGCATACACGTAAACATTAAATACGAGCCTCGATCGGCTCTCAGGTTGTCCTGTGAATCGGCTCAAAGAGCCGATCCACCCATGATTCGCACGAGGTGTACGAATATATGGTGGTCCTGCTTGATCAAGATAAAGCTAAAACGATCTACGAAGATTTGGGGTTTTCACCGCATAATCGGATCATCCTACTCGTGATTGGGCCTCGCGGCCACGCACGGTGATCGTAAGCCGATCCTAGACAAGGCCTAAAAACCAACACGAGGTTGATCCCCGGAACATCCTGTCTAGGGCTAGCAAACTACACCCTACGCCGCTGGATCCTCCAACCCTTTGTAAGGCCTAACTATGCAGATATTAAACTAATCCTTGAAGAACAAGGAGCAACCATAACGGATCGGGTCTACTAAATAATGATCAAGCGGGGTGCCGCCCCTACACCTAAGATAGGTGTAAGGGCGGCTAGATGTCTAAGGGTTGCACTACGACAGCATATGATACGAAGAACAATGCTAACCCTAACACCTCTAAGATAACTACGTTGCTCGCCATCAAAAAGGCTTCGTACGAGCAACGATGAACAACGAATAAACTTGCGCCTAGATCGCAAGATGCGATCTAGGCAGCATGATGCTTACCCGGAAGAAACCCTCGAGACAAGGGAGTTGGCGATGCGCCTAGATTGGTTTGTGGTGAACGTGATTGTTGTTTATTTCATAAACCCTAGATACATATTTATAGTCCGTAGACTTTCTAACGTGGGAAAAATCCCAACCGTGCACGAGCCAAATTCTAACTAACCGACACGTATCCTACTATATTACAGATACACGGGCAAACTAGCCCAAACTTTGCATAACAGGCCGATTCACATATTTCTTCCATGTATATTCTTCAAGTCCATCTTGATCGCGGCCCACCTCTGACTCGGTCAAATTCTGGTGATAACACATGCCCCCTGGTTTTGGAATTGATAATTCCAAAATCACTCTGCTTTTCTTCGTCGGGTCATGTCGTGGCAGAACCGTCGCAGTATCCTTCATCATGATGCCTTGCCTTCTCAACTTCTCCGCGTGACCTGGCAGTTTTTTTTGTTAAGCATCACTTCCTCGGAAACTGCTTTGAATTGAATTTCCACTATATCCCCTTTTATTTAACCGCTCCAAACAGTTCGCTTCATCCCCTTCGCATTAGCACTCCAAAAGCCCTCCTGCGCCACCATGTCTTCTTCCTCCTCCGCTTCATCGGATCTTTCCACCCGGTCCTCCTCTTCCTGCGAGCCGACGCCGAGCGAACCCGGAGGAGGTCCATGCGGCCAACACCCGCCGTGCCATCGAGGCCGGGGAGGAATCCAGCCATGATTTCTCCGTCTGGTCTGAGGACGACAAGTCCTTGACCGACGGGGAAAGTGACCTCCGCTTCCTCGCCGACGGGAAATGGAGGAGGAGAGCGATGACGATCGCTTCTCCTGCGATGACTTCACCTCAGGAGGAGGAGGAGGAGGAGAAGGAGGAGGAGGAGGACGACACCTCCTCCGACGAGCCGCCGGCCAAACGCTTCTGTCCCTGGCCGGGGAACCTCAGCGACTTCGACAGCGACGACGACGACGCTGACGAGGAGGATGAGGACAATGAGGGCCCGGCCGGTGGCCGCTGGAGCAGCGACGACGAGCCCGCCGGGAGTAGCGCCGACAGCGGCGACGACGGCGACGACGAGGGCAGCGACGGCCCATAGATAGGACCATTAGCATAGGATCAGTAGTAGTAGACGGGGCAATGTATCCCCTAGTACTTCCTTTTGAGAGCAATCAACTCTTTATGTAAGAAATCTTGCTTATCAATGAAGAATTTCCCCAATTTGATTTTGCCGATTTCCCTTGAGCCAATTTAGCCGATTTCCCCTCATACTGATTTTGCCGATTTGTCCACTTAGCCAATGCTTAATGAGCCGATAGCAACGCATCGGTCCTTCATAATCCATCCTTCAATTCTTCAACTGATGACTTTGAGATCTGGTGGATAATGTGGAGCCTTCAAGAAAACCCTTAAAATTCCTCCCACCAGGTCCAATGATCTTCTTCTGCAAGAACTCACCATTTTTGAAGAAGGTTGTAATGAAGGATCAGCCGATGACGCCCCCATCGGCTTCTAAAACAGAGCATCTACCGGGCCAGCTGCCCCCGAGCCTCAGCCAAGGCGAGAATACTGGTGAGGATGCACAGATCAGACAAAAGGCTTTGAACTCGGGTAATTCCGAGACAGCCACCCTGCCGATTCAGCCGCTCTTGACCCCATCGATTGCCTCTTCCTCCGTTGAAAGCCGATATTGCAGACGAAACACCAACGGCTTAACGAGCAAAAGGCCGCCTTGTACGCCAAAACTGACTTCTGACAGTACTGCTGCAATCGGCTCATTGCAGCTGAGGAAGCTCTCATTGTTTGCCCCCTCGAGGAAGTAGAGGGCCTCACAGATGAACTGGACTTGGTGAAAATCCGCGTCTTGAACACGCAGCAGGTAGATCCTGTGTAATTGTACTAGAGTCGATGGCTGTGCATCAGCTTCGTTTCTTAGTTCTAAAGTCGATGTCCTTGCATCGGCTGTATATCATGAAAAATTTTACTGGCCGATTTTTCTATCGGCCCCCAACATTTCACTGCACACATGTTCATCTCACATGTTCATCTGATTAGGTGCCCCAGCCGAATCTGTCGTGGAACCGCAGATATCGGCTCTGTAGTTAACCAAGGCATCGTATTTGCACGTCGGCTCGGTAGGACCAATGTTGATTTTTCCTAACTCATCAGCCGACGTAAAACCGCTGCCCAGTAGATCGATGTTGAACACAAGCAGAACATGTGGTGAGGATAATTTTGGCCGATTGCTGGAATCGGCCTCCATATTGGATCGCTCAACGAAGGTTTTGTAATGTTTCTTCATAGATCTTTGGGGCCGATCCCAAGGATCGGCCTCACCACGTTTGCTCATCGGTTTGTTCTTGCTACACGGTCAGGCCGGTGGATAAGACCAGCCTAACCCTGTCCTTCGTCACGTCGATGCGCTCGCAGTCGTCCAAATTGATACCTGAGAGTGGCTCTTGGCCTGCTGTTTCCCAAGCGTTCATGCCGGCCGTTGAAATCTCGGCTGAGTCATCGGCCTGGACGACCTCTACCTCATCTCCATCCCACTGTATTACGCATTGGTGCATCGTGGAGGGAATGCAACAGTTGGCGTGGATCCAATCTCTTCCTAGCAGAACAGCATAGGTGCTCTTGCTATCGACGATGAAGAACGTCGTAGGGATGGTTTTCCTTCCTACGGTCAGATCCACGTTCAGAACACCTTGTGCGTCACGCTTGGCCGTTGAAATCGCTCAATGTCACGTTGGTCTTGATCAGATCCGAGCTAGAGCGTCCCAACCGACGTAGCATAGAGTATGGCATAATGTTGACTGTCGCTCCGGTGTCCACCAGCATCTTATTGACAGGCCTCCCATCGATATAACCTCGCAAGTACAGGGCCTTCAGATGTCTGTAGCTTCTTTCTCGTGGCTTCTCAAAGATAACCGGCCGTGGTCCGCAGTCAAGTTGTGCCACTGCCTAATCCTGGAGCACTAACTCCGTAGGAAGGATGAACACCATGTTTGTGCCAGCCGATGTTTCATCATCGGCTTTCCTTTGCTTGGGGCGCCACTCCATTTTTTGTGGTCGACCCTCTTCATCCAGGGTTCGCTGAATGTTTGCGGCCAGATCAGGCCGCGCCTTCCTTAGCGTGTGCAGGTATAACCTTTCGGCTTCCTCCAAGCCGCGCCGCTGAACCCTACGCTTTTGGGAACGGCTGAGTCCATCAGGGCACCACCTTGGCCGGTGGTACGTCTCTTCTTCTTCTTCATCGTCTTCCAAACCCTTGAGATCTTCCACCCGAGGGACTCGCGTGCTTGCTTCGAGGTGGGAGAGGCCCTAGACGTTTGAACACGGACACGTTAGCTGCATCCTTCCTCTTCTGCCTACATTCTGGGCATTGAGGCAATCGGCCCATTCCTGAATCCCAGCAGTGTCCGAAGAAGGGGCTCCCAGTGCCTATCCTCGTCGTCTTGCTTCCTCGATTCTTCCTTGGCACGGCGCTCGTACTCCTCCTCATCGCGATCATGCCGACGATGTCTCCTGGCGTCCCTAGCCAGACGGTCTCTATCATCATCGTCGCTGGATCGTCGGCGTTAGCTATATTGATTCACGTACTTGTTGAGGAGGTGATCGGAGAGAGGTCGCTGATATCTTACATTCTTTACTTCTCCCTCTGTGATGTAGCGCTTGCCATCGTGACGGAGCCGATCGCGTGGAGCGGCCTCCTCTGTGTCCTTGCTACGAGAGAAGCTGCCCTCGTCTCCGTCCTGCCAGAGTGGTGTCCAGGTCCTACCATGTTGATGTTGAACGAGAATCCTGGCTGGCAACCTTCAGGGTAAGTGCACTCCACCATGTTGACGGCGGGGAAGGGGTGGGTGTCGACCTTCATGGCGTACTAGTTAAAAATCAGACGTCCTTGTTCTATCGCCATTTGGATCTGCTGACGCCACACCCTGCAGTCGTTGGTGGTATGGGAGAACGAGTTATGCCATTTGCAGTATGGCTTTCCGTTCAGCTCCTGTACCGTGGGGATTTTGAGGCCTTCGGGTAACTTCAACTGCTTCTCCTTGAGTAGGAGGTCGAAGATTTGCTCAGTTTTAGTCACGTCAAAATCAAACCCTCTGGGCGGACCTGGTGGCTTAACCCATTTGCAGGACACGGGGGTTTCCCCCCGAGTTCATTCAGCCACTGCTACTTCTTGATCTCCCGCAGAGCCTTCTTCTTCATCTGCCTCAACCAGGACTACCGCACGCTTGAATTTGTCCTTGTACAAGTCCGGGTGGCGCTGTTCATATGCCGACAACCATGTGCGCCGTGAAGGGTAGTCTGCTTGGGAGGCCATATCCTTGATTGGTGATGCAAGGCCCACCACCGCCAACTCGACCTTCTTTCACCACACGAGCCGAATAACATCGGTTCCTAAGATTTCTGAAGCGCTGGACGTATTCTGCACGCTTCTCCACGCTTCGACGTATTTGTGCGAGATCGGCAAGGCCGACTAAGCCTGAGTGGTACTGCATGTGGAACTGTTCTTCCAACTGCTTCCAAGTCCGGATCGAGTCGGTGGCAACGAAGTGTACCACCCAAAAGCCGATCCTGTGAGGGACTGTGCGAAGAACCTCACACGTAGCTCATCTGCTGCTGAGATCGTGCCCAGCTATGCCAAATATCGGCTCACATGCTCGATGGAGCTGGAACCATCTGATCCATTGAACTTGGAGAAATCAGGAGCCGATATTTGGGTGGTAGCGGGATCAACTCGTACTCGTTGGGGTACGGCTTGGAATAGCCGATTGTCCTCCTTTTCGGCACCATGCCGAACTGGTCTCTCAGTATGGTACTGATTTGATCCGCGGTGCTGGCTGCAGTCGAACTCTGAAGATTCGCCGGAGTGGCATACTTAGCTAGCCATGCTTGCTTTTCCATCTCTGAGCCAACTGCAGGAGCTGAGCTCTGGAGGTTTGTTGGAGTGGCGTACTTAGCTAGCCACGTCGGCTTCTCAAGATCCGTCGCTGAAGTTCCTCCTGCTTTTCCAGAAGTCCCTGTTGCGGCCTGGTTTGAGCGCCCGCCACCGCAGTCTGGCACGTATGTGCACGTGTACCCGTGAGGGATCTCCTTAGGCGCCTTGTGCAAGAACTGGTAGTCACTAGGGTCACCACCGATCTTGTAGACGATGAATGCCGGTGAACTCGGCACTTCTGGTGCTGCCAACGCGAAGGGCAGCGGTGGACGGGACTGGAGTGGCATCTCTCCTTGGTATGTCCCGAGAGCTGGTCCTGACGGAGAGTACTGGTGCCTCATGATTTCCTGGATCACCCGAAGAGCAACACGCTCCAAAGTGTTCACCAGGTTCTCAGAGTGGCGGTGTAGCGAATGAGCCACCATGTAGTTAATCTCCTGACGCAGGGACCTGGTTCGTTCTTCTGACGGGGCGGACAGGTCTATTCCATCGAGCGCACCTTCAGGCGAGAACCCTTTCCACCTGACGCCATGGGAACGGGTTCTGTGAAAAGAGCCGATGAGGTCGGCTTCGAGGATCGCTTTGACCTCGTCGTACTTCTTCTTGAGCTCCTCGGTCAGATCCTCGTACGTGACTGGAGTGCCGTCCGCCATCTCAGATGTAGATGGCGATGTGGTTGATGTCGAAGATTGTCCCACCGGGCGTGCTGAATGTGTTGCGGTCGAAACCCACCGGCGAGCAACGACGGGCAGAGAGCCGGGAGCAACTTAGGGCTGCGGCTGGCCCTGGTCCCTCCGACCGACGGCCCGCAAAGACTCGGCACGCACGTCCGATGCTGGTGCAAGGGCGTGCCACCTGACCTATACCTGGTCGAAGGTGATGGAGATGCCTCGCTTAGTTCCTGCATGGCATACACGTAAACATTAAATACGAGCCTCGATCGGCTCTCAGGTTGTCCTGTGAATCGGCTCAAAGAGCCGATCTACCCATGATTCGCACGAGGTGTACGAATATATGGTGGTCCTGCTTGATCAAGATAAAGCTAAAACGATCTACGACGATTTGGGGTTTTCACCGCATAATCGGATCATCCTACTCGTGATTGGGCCTCGCGGCCACGCACGGTGATCGTAAGCCGATCCTAGACAAGGCCTAAAAACCAACACGAGGTTGATCCCCGGAACATCCTGTCTAGCAAACTACACCCTACGCGCCGCTGGATCCTCCAACCCTTTGTAAGGCCTAACTATGCAGATATTAAACTAATCCTTGAAGAACAAGGAGCAACCATAACGGATCGGATCTACTAAATAATGATCAAGCGGGATGCCGCCCCTACACCTAAGATAGGTGTAAGGGCGGCTAGATGTCTAAGGGTTGCACTACGACAGCATATGATACGAAGAACAATGCTAACCCTAACACATCTAAGATAACTACGTTGCTCGCCATCAAAAAGGCTTCAGTACGAGCAACGCATGAACAACGAATAAACTTGCTGCCTAGATCGCAAGATGCGATCTAGGCAGCATGATGCTTACCCGGAAGAAACCCTCGAGACAAGGGAGTTGGCGATGCGCCTAGATTGGTTTGTGGTGAACGTGATTGTTGTTTATTTCATAAACCCTAGATACATATTTATAGTCCGTAGACTTTCTAACGTGGGAATAATCCCACCGTGCACGAGCCAAATTCTAACTAACCGACACGTATCCTACTATATTACAGATACACGGGCAAACTAGCCCAAACTTTGCATAACAGGCCGATTCACGTATTTCTTCCATGTATATTCTTCAAGTCCATCTTGATCGCGGCCCACCTCTGACTCGGTCAAATTCTGGTGATAACAGTTGTTCATCGCAAACAAACATCATTCTCCACACCATATGTTTAATCCTTTGTTTTTAGCAAGCCGGTGAGATTGACAACCTCACTGTTAAGTTGGGGCAAAGTATTGTGATTGTGTTGTGCAGGTTCCACGTTGGCGCCGAATCCCTGGTGTTGCGCCGCACTATACTCCTTCACCAACAACCTTCATGTGGCCTTCATCTCCTACTGGTTCGATAACCTTGGTTTCTTACTGAGGGAAACTTGCTGCTGTACGTATCACACCTTCCTCTTGGGGTTCCCAACGGACGTGTGCTTCACGCGCCATCAATGGCAAACTTTGTTCTTGGTCAAAGAACGATTAACAGATTGTACTTATCTTTCGAGCAGAGTCTTTATATTAGAGCTTATATGGCAAAACTTACATGCTCAATCATAACAATCTCCTCATAATCATTGGTAACTTTCAAAGTCATATTCATTCAAATAAAATTGGTACTAAACAAGGAAGAATAAAAGACATGATTAAATAGATCACAATATAGATGGTTGGATCACAACAACTCAATTGCTTGCTTGAGATAGAGGGAGATAGGTTTACTGACTCAACATAAGAGTAAAAGATAGGCCCTTCGCAGAGGGAAGCAGGGATTAAATCATGTGCTAGAGCTTTTCAAGTTTTGAAATCATATAGAGAGCATAAAAGTAAAGTTTTGTGAGGTGTTTGTTGTTGTCAACGAATGGTAGTGGGTACTCTAACCCCCTTGCCAAATAGACTTTCAAAGAGCGGCTCCCATGAAGGACGTTATCTCTACCAGCAAGGTAGATTATCCCTCTTCTCTTTTGTTTACACATGTACTTTAGTTTTATTTATGGATGACACTCCTCCCAACCTTTGCTTACACAAGCCATGGCTAACCGAATCTGCCTTCCAACATTTCACATACCATGGAGGAGTGTCTATTTGCAAAATTAAGTTGCTTCTGATGAATCGCAAAACATGTGAAGAGAATTATTAATGAAAGTTAATTAATTGGGGCTGGGAACCCCGTTGCCAGCTCTTTTTGCAAAATTATTGGATAAGCGGATGTGCCACTAGTCCATTGGTGAAAGTCTGCCCAACAAGATTGAAAGATAAAACACCACATACTTCCTCATGAGCTATAAAACATTGACACAAATAACAGATAATAACTTTTGAATTGTTTAAAGGTAGCACATGAAATATTTACTTGGAGTGGCGCAAAATACCACATAGTAGGTAGTTATGGTGGACACAAATGGCATGGGTTTGGTTTAAGGTTTTGGATGTATGAGAAGTATTCCCTCTCAGTACAGGTCTTTGGCTAGCAAGGTTGGTTAGCAAGCATAAGAGTCGAGGGAGACAAACAAATATACATGTGATAGAAACAATCATGCATCTTACTTGTAAGCACAAACAATTTTAACTTCAGAATACTAAGCTCATTAGCTAACAAAAAAGATAGATACTGAAATAATATATCTACATGTACTTCCCTCTTTTCTACTTAAGCCTCAAAGTATTTTTGCTATTGACCAATGCTAAGTTTGCCAAAACCAAATAGATTTACTTGATGCCCCCAAAGTGATACCAATACTAACAACAAGATCAATCATATAACATAAATTGCAAACTAACATAAGATGTGCAAAATGTAAATGATAAAACTTCTCATTAATATTACATAACGATAACTCACACCAAGGGATACATAGATAACCAACTAAAAGAGAGATACTTCCACACTACAACCCATCTTATATGATAACTTCCCTACTCATGATATGACACTACTTGATAGTAAAAAGGTAAAAGATAGGGATGATGTGATACCGCGGCACCCCCAAGCTTGGAACAAACCAAGGGGGTGCCAATACCAATGATGAATTACTCCTTCGGTGATGGTGGTGAATTCTTGATAAGCTTCTTAACAAGCTCCTTTAGCTCATCAATCTCGTAGGTGAGGTTGCGGATCAGCTCCGAGTTTTGCTCGACGCGGTTAAGAAGTATGTCAGACGGTGAGTCCCAACTCTTAGAGTTGTTTCCCCACTCCTCAGCTTCAGGTTTCATCCTTCATGCAGTGTTAGCACGATCCATATCCCAACTACTAGGCAATACTGCCTTGGGAATCCTTTCAATTTGACTATTATGAATGAGAGTGTGGAAGGGGTTGTCGATGCCTGGAGGAGATGTCCTTGGAGCTAGGAAGCGACGTGGGACTCTTCCTCCGGTGCTAATTCGTGCGCTTTTCTTGGGGTTGAACGGATTTGCCAACACCCCGATGCTTGCGACGGTGGCACGAGGGCATACACGCGGGTCTTTCTCCACTTCTCCTTCATCTTCACTCTCGATTTCCTCCTTCAACTCGGGTTCTATAAGCCCACAATGCTTCCTTCAACTTACTAGCCCAATTTTTTCTAGATTTATTAACATTATTTTGCAAGATAGATTTAATTTCTCTATTTGATAATTCTACTTGCCCACTAGTTTGAGGATGATAAGCGGAAGCAATCCTATGATTAATACCATATTTAGCAAGAGTTTTTCTAAAACCACCATGAATAAAATGAGAACCTCCATCAGTCATAAAATATCTAGGTACTCCAAACCTAGGAAAAATAACATCTAAAAGCATTCTTAAAGAGGTCTCACCATCAACACTTTTTGTGGGTATGGCTTCCACCCATTTAGTAACATAATCAACAACAACAAGTATATGAGTATTACCTTCTGAAGAAGGGAAAGGACCCATGAAGTCAAATCCCCAACAATCAAATGGTTCAATAACAAGAGTATAATTCATAGGCATTTCATTGCGTCTAGAGATATTAACAACTCTTTGACATTCATCACAAGATAAGATAAACTTCCTTGCATCTTTAAAGAGAGTTGGCCAATAAAAACCTGACTGTAGAACCTTTTGTGCGGTTCTATCTCCGGCGTGATGTCCTCCATAAACACTACCATGACACTTACTCAATATCTCTTGTTGTTCATATTCTGGGACACATCTTTGCATAATACCATCCACTCCTTTATATAAGTGTGGGTCATCCCAAAAATAATGCCTCAAGTCATAAAAGAATTTCCTCCTTTGCTGCGCTGAAAAGGTTGGAGGCAAGTACTTGGAAACAATAAAGTTAGCATAATCAGCATACCAAGGACTATCTCGCGAGCTCACCTTTATTATAGCCAATTGTTCATTTTGAAAACTATCATTAACAGGAACAGGATCATAAGCAATATTTTCCAATCTAGACAAATTATCAGCAACAGGATTATCAGCACCTTTCCTATCTATAATATGTAAATCAAATTCTTGCAAAATAAGCACCCATCTAATAAGCCTTGGCTTAGCATCTTTCTTTTCCATAAGGTACCTAATTGCAGCATGATCAGTATGAATTGTGACTTTAGAATCAACAATATAAGGTCTAAACTTGTCGCAAGCAAAAACCACAGCTAATAATTCTTTTTCAGTTGTAGCATAATTTCTTTGAGCAGCATCAAGAGTTTTACTAGCATAATGAATAACATTCAATTTTTTATCTACTCGCTGTCCAAGAACAACACCAACAGCAAAATCACTAGCATCACACATAATTTCAAAAGGTAAATTCCAATCAGGAGGTTCAACTACTGGAGCAGTTGTTAAGGCTTTCTTTAGAGTTTCAAAGGCTTCCTTACAATCATCATCAAAAACAAAAGGTACATCTTTTTGAAGAAGATTAGTAAGAGGCTTTGAAATTTTAGAGAAATCTTTAATAAATCTCCTATAAAAACCAGCATGATCAAGAACACTACAAATACCTTTAACATCCCTCGGATAGGGCATCTTCTCAATCGCTTCAACCTTAGCTCTATCAACTTCAATACCTCTTTCAGAAATTTTATGTCCCAATACAATTCCTTCATTAACCATAAAGTGGCATTTCTCCCAATTAAGGACAAGGTTAGTTTCTTCACATCTCTGCAAAACTTTATCAAGGTTTCGCAAACAATTATCAAAAGAATTCCCATAGACAGAAAAATCATCCATGAATACCTCCACAATCTTTTCACAAAAGCCATGAAAAATAGCAGACATGCATCTTTGAAAAGTTGCAGGAGCATTACATAAACCAAAAGGCATACGCCTATAAGCATAAGTTCCATAGGGACAAGTGAGAGTGGTTTTCTCTTGATCTTTAGTTCTAACACAATTTGTGAAAACCCAGAATAACCATCAAGAAAGCAGAAATGAGTATTTTTAGATAACCTTTCTAGCATTTGATCAATAAAAGGTAAAGGGTAATGATCCTTCTTAGTAACTTTATTAACTTTTCGATAATCAATGCACATTCTATACCCTACAACTACTCTTTGAGGGATAAGCTCATCATTATCATTAGGTACAACAGTTATTCCTCCTTTCTTAGGAACACAATGCACAGGACTAACCCATCTACTATCAGCAATAGGATATATAATACCAGCTTCAAGAAGTTTTAATACCTCATTCCTTACCACATCCTTCATCTTAGGAATTAAACGACGCTGATGTTCAACAACAGGCTTTGCATCATCTTCCATGTTGATGGCATGTTGGCAAATAGTGGGAGAAATCCCCTTCAAGTCATCAAGAGTGTAGCCAATAGCTCCTCGGTGTTTCTTCAATATTTCAAATAATCTTTCTTCCTCAATATCTGAAAGCTTAGCACTAATAATAACAGGATATGTTTTCTTATCATCAATATAAGCATACTTAAGATTATCGGGCAACGGTTTCAAATCAAAAACAGGATCTTCCTTTGGTGGTGGTGTTGTACCTAGATCTTCAACCGGTAAGTCATGTTTAAGAATAGGTTGATGAAGGAAAATTTCATCAAGCTCATTCCTTTCTTCCCTAAAGACTTCACTCTCATGATCCTCCAAATGTTGCTGCAAAGGATTATTAGGAGCAAGAGCAATAGATGCAAGCTGTTCAACTCTAAAATCATTATTAGGCAATTCAGCTTTATAAGGAACTTTGGCAAATTTAGAGAAATTAAACTCATAAGATTCACCAGCAAATTTAGTCACAATATTCTCTTTCTTGCAATCTATAATAGCTCCACAAGTATTTAGAAAAGGTCTACCAAAAATGATAGGACAAGTCTTACTAGCAGCAGAACCAAGTACCAAAAAGTCAGCAGGATATTTAATCTTACCACATAGAACTTCCACATCTCGAACAATACCAATAGGAGAGATAGTTTCTCTATTAGCTAGCCGAATAACCACATCAATATCTTCAAGTTCACAAGAACCAATTTCATGCATGATTTCCTTGTAAAGCTCATAAGGAATGTCACTAATACTTGCACCAATATCGCATAAACCATAATAACAATGATCACCAATTCTAACAGAGAGCATAGGAACACTAGCTTTCCTAGACTTACTAGGATGTGAAACAATATTAGAAGCATCTTCACAGAAAATGATGTGACCGTCTTCTACATTTTCAGTCACAAGATCTTTAACTATTGCAAAAGCAGGTTCAACATTTATTTTCTCCTCAGGTTCTATAGGTTTCTTTGCACTTTTATTAACCACACTAGTTATAACAGAATACTCCTTCATTTTAGCAGGGAAAGGAGTTTTTTCAATATAAGCTTCAGGAAGAATATGATCAACAGTTTTAATTTCAACACATTTACCTATAGGTGAATCAATTTTATCTTTATATGGTTCATGATACTTATTAAAGTTCATCCTAGGCAATTCAAAATGAGAGGCAAAAGCTTTATAAAAATTTGCAACAACTTGAGAGTCAAGACCATAAGTAGCACTCATATTACAAAATTTATCAGTATCCATAAAAGTTTCAATGCATTCGTAATCATAATTTATACGACTCTCTGCCTTTGTCGTTCTCCCATCCTTCAGTATTCTCCGAATCCGATCAAGAAGGTCCCATTTAAACTCTTCTTTGTTGCGCGTGAATGATCGAACAAGTAGTATCCAACAAGGTTTTATCTTGAAAAGAAAGTCTTGCATAGAAATTATCAATGATGATATTACCAGGAAGCTCATGAATGGGGCATTTGAGCATTAAAGACTTCAACCTCCCCCACGCTTGGGCAATACTCTCTCTATCATGAGGCCAGAAATTATATATGCGGTTTCGGTCTTTGTGACTTTCACTTGGAGGATAAAATTTAGAATAAAATAGAGGCACAATATCCTTCCAATCAAGAGAATTCCCATTCTTCAGCAATTTATACCAATGCGCCACTTTACCAGACAGCGATATAGAGAATAGTTTCTTCCTAACTTCATCAATAGAAATACCTGCACAATTGAATAACCCGCATAATTCATATAAAAACAGTAAATGATCTCCAGGATGGACAGTTCCATCCCCCTCATAGCGGTTATCCACAACACGTTCAATAATTTTCATAGGTATTTTGTATGGAACCTCTTTCTCACCTGGCGCCTCATCCACTACCTTTGCAGTAGTACTAGATTTTCCAAATAGGAATTCAAGAGAAGATCTCTCCATAATGAATTATAGCAGCAGGCAGAAATAAAATCAGCAACAGTAAAGGTTTCCCTTACCAATTCCACTTACCAATAGCGCTTCACTCCCCGGCGCCAGAAAATAGTCTTGATGACCCACAAGTATAGGGGTGTATCGTAGTAGTTTCGATAAATAAGAGTGTCGAACCCAACGAGGAGCAAGGTGTTGACAAGCGGTTTCGGAAGGAACTTAAATGCTCACGGACAAGTATTGTGGGGTTTTGATATTGCGATAAATAAAGTACAAGTAAATAAAATGCGAGAGTAATAGTTGCAGCGAGTGGCCCAATCCTTTTTAACACAAAGGACAAGCCGGTTTGTTTACTTATAATGACCAAACGTTCTTGAGGACACACGGGAATTTAGTCTAGTGCTTTCGCTTCATATAGTTGATTAATCTTCATTGTTTTGATAAGTGTTGTGTGGGTGAACCTATGCTAATGCACCGCCCTTCCTAGGACTAATACATACTTGTGATTAAACCCCTTGCAAGCATCCGCAAATACAAGAAAGTAATTAAGATAAATCTAACCACAGCCTTAAACTCTGAGATCCTGCTATCCATCATGCATCGATATACCAACGGGGGTTCAGGTTGTTGTCACTCCGTCAACCCCACAATTGGAAAACGAATACAAGATGCATTCCCCTAGGCCCATAAAGGTGAAGTATCATGTAGTCGGCGTTCACATGACACCACTAGAAGAATAACACCACAACTTAAATATCAAACCATTAAATATTACTCAACATAGTTCACTACTAACATTTAGACTTCACCCATGTCCTCAAGAACTAAACGAACTACTCACAAGACATCATATGGAACATGATCAGAGGTGATATGATGATGAATAACAATCTGAACATAAACCTTGGTTCAATGGTTTCACTCAATAGCATCAATAACAAGGAGTAATCAATACCGGGAGAGTTTCCCCTATGAAATAATCAAGATTCAACCCTAGATGTTACAGCGGAGACGAGGTGCAGTGGTGGAGATGATGGTGTCGGCGGTGGAGATGATGGTGATGATGATCCCAATGAAGTCCAGCTCGATGACGGTGACGATGGTGACGATTTCCCCCTCCGGGAGGGAATTTTCCCGGCAGATTTCAGCCTGCCGGAGAGCTCTTTCTCTCTGTGTTTTTCGCCCGCAGAGGCGGCTGTGTCTATTCTCGATGTCCCCCCACGCCTTAGGGTTTTCGGGAGATGAAGTACGCGAAGGAGAGATGGCCGAGGGGGGTCGTGGGCCCCCTCCCCACATGGCGGCGCGGCCAGGATGGAGCCCGCGCCGGCCTATGGGGGCCCCATGGAGGCCCTCCTCGGCCTCCCCTTTTGGATGTGTCCGTCTTCTGGAATAATAAGAGCTTCGGTATATTTTCCATCAATTGTTGATCATCAGAAATACTGTATCCTGACGGTGCTTTTTCCAGCAGAATTCTGGTGAGTAATTCTCCAATAATCATGAAACATGCAAAATAGGTGAAATAACATAAGTATCATCTCTAAATATGAAATATATCAATGAATAACAGTAAATTATGATATAAAATAGTGATGCAAAATGGACGTATCACCCGTCTGCCTTCGTCGCGCGCGGAGCCCCCACACCTCCACCACCGCATGGCCCTGCCGAAAATACGGGACCTCCGCGGCGCCCGGAAGTCTGCCGCAACTTCCAGCGCTTTGGAAACTATCGCTTTGGCGCACGGTGCCGTTACGTCCACTCCGTGCCTCCCCAACAATGCGGCGGCACCCCCAACACATCCGGGAAGGGACCGCAGGCTCCCTGGCCGTCGATGCAGAACCCTTGGGCTGGGTCAATCCAAATGTGGCCAGGACCACCGCCACGGCCACCTCCTCTTGGCCCGCCTCAGGCTCATCATGCCATGTTATCGGCGCCGCCTCCATGGCCCTATGGCTCTACATCACCTATGCCATGGCCACCGGGAGCAGCTATACCATGGACGCCAGGAGCGACGCCGTCCGCCCCGCCACCTGCATCCACATACAATCCAACCGCACCACCGCCATCCTTCGACCAACCCAACTCATGCAGGCTTTCAACACCATGTCCCTGACACCACCATCCTCGAATGAGTGGTTCATGGACTTAGGCACCTCCGCTCACATGACCGGCAATCAAGGTAACCTCTCTCACATCCTCACCTCTCACTCTCCTTACCCACATGTCATCATCGGCAATGGCCAAACTATTCCCACAACCCACATCGGTCATACCACTCTTTCATCTCCTACCCATTCGTTCTCTCTTAACAATGTCTTAGTTACACCTGACCTAATTAAAAATCTTATTTATGTTCATAAACTCACAACTGATAATCTTCTATCTGTTGAGTTTGATCCGTTTGGTCTCTCTGTGAAGGACTTCCGCACCAAGAACGAGATCGTCAGGTGCAATAGTTCCGGTGACCTCTACCCCCTCTGGTTGCCGGCCTCCACTGCGCACGCACTCTCCACCACCACATCATCAGCAACCTTGTGGCATCGTCGTCTAGGACATCTTAGTAGTCAAGCTTTGTCGCACCTAGCAAGTGCTTTTTCTTTTCCTTGTAATAAAAATGCTACCGATAATCAGTTATGTCATGCTTGTCAATTAGGGAAACATGTGCGTCTACCTTTTGATTCATCATCTACTCACACTACTCGACCTTTTCAACTAATCCATTGCGATTTGTGGACTTCCCCTCTTCCTAGTGTATCCGGTTACAAATATTACCTAGTTGTGTTAGATGATTTCACTCATTACCTTTGGACTTTTCCCTTACGCATGAAATCTGAAACTTTCCCAACACTCAAAAACTTCTTCGCCTATGTATCCACTCAGTTTCATACAACAATTCAATCCCTACAGTGTGACAATGGTCGTGAATTTGACAATACTGCTGCCCGCACATTTCTCATGTCCCTTGGTGCCACTCTACGCATGTCTTGCCCATACACATCCCCCCAAAACGGTAAAGCCGAGCGTGTCATTCGCTCTACAAACAACATGGTTAGATCACTTCTTTTCCAAGCATGCATGCCTCCAATATATTGGGTCGAAGCTCTTAACACTTCCACTTTCTTGTTCAACCTTCACCCCACTAAAACGCTTCAGCACCGCACCCCACACGAGGTTCTTTATGGCCTCCCTCTTCCTCTCGACCAACTTCGGGTTTTCAGATGTCTTTGTTACCCTAACCTCTCCGCTACCACAGCTCACAAACTTGCTCCTCGCACGACCGCATGTGTCTTCCTCGGATACTCCTCTTCTCACCGCGGCTACCGCTGCCTCGACCTCTCCACACACAAACTTATCATCTCCCGTCATGTTGTCTTCGATGAAAATTCATTTCCTTTCTCCAAAATATCCACACCACCTACTCCCATTGATTTCTCCTTCCTCGATGAGCTGCCACCCATCCTCCCAAACCCTCCACCCCAGCCACCCATGCCTCAGCCTAACCCCCAGCCACCCACGCCTCCGCCTAACCCACCTCCACCTCCCCCTCCTCCCGTGGTACTGGCTCCGGTTGGCCCTCCCCTTGCCGAGAATACTCATAATATGTACACTCGTGGCAAACGTGGTATGTCTCGGCCTGTTGATCGCCTTAATCTGCATGTTGATGTTCTTAGTCCGCTTCCGAAAAGCTACCGTGGTGCTCTGAAGGATCCTCAATGGCATGCTGCAATGGTCGATGAATATACAGCCCTGCAAAACAATCGGACATGGGATCTTGTGCCTAGACCACCTGGATCTAATATTGTTTCTGGCAAATGGATATTTCGTCATAAGCTCAAACCAGATGGCTCCTTAGACCGGTACAAAGCACGTTGGGTGCTCCGGGGCTTCACCCAACGCGCCGGTGTCGACTACGGTGAGACTTTCAGTCCGGTCGTCAAGCCGGCAACTGTTAGGACAGTTTTGTCCATTGCCGTCGCTCAAGACTAGCCGGTCCATCAGCTCGACATCAACAATGCCTTTCTCCATTGTACTCTCGCTGAGACTGTATATTGTGCACAACCGTCAGGGTTCGTTGATGCTTCCCAGCCCAACCATGTATGCCGCCTCAACAAGTCTCTCTATGGGCTTAAGCAGGCACCGCGAGCTTGGTATAGCCGCTTGGCCGACCATCTTCTACGACTTGGATTTGTTGGCTCCCGTGCAGACCCCTCTCTGTTTATCTACACACGCAACACGGAGACACTTTACCTGCTGTTATATGTTGATGATATTGTGCTGACAGCCTCTTCTGAGCAGCTCCTTCGACACACCATCACAGCTCTAGAGCGCAAGTTCTCTCTCAAGGACCTTGGAGCATTACACTATTTTCTTGGTGTTGCTGGTACGCGCTCTCCTACTGGCATGTTCCTCTCTCAACGGCAGTACATCCTCGATGTCCTCGACCGTGCAGGAATGACTGAGTGCAATACATGCTCCACTCTGGTTGACACATAGTCCAAGCTTGGCGCTACTGGCGCCCCCGTCGCTGATCCATCCACTTATCGGAGCTTGGTGGGTGCTCTCCAGTATCTATCGTTCACCCGTTCGGACGTCGCCTATGCCGTTTAGCAGGTCTGCTTGTACATGCACGACCCACGAGAGCCGCATCTTAATGCGGTCAAACGGATTCTCCGGTACCTTCGCGACACCGTCGACTATGGCCTGCAGCTGCATCGCTCATCACCAACATCACTTACTGCTTATACTGATGCCGATTGGGCTGGATGCCCCGACACTCGCAAGTCGACTTCTGGGTATGGGGTTTTCCTTGGTGACAATCTGATCTCTTGGTCATCTAAGCGCCAACAAACTGTCTCCCGATCGAGTGCGGAGGCAGAATATCGTGGAGTCGCTAATGCAGTCGCTGAAGCATGTTGGTTACGTCAGCTCCTTTCTGAGCTCCGTCGCCCACTTCAGCGAGCTACTGTGGTCTACTGCGACAACATCTCCGCCGTCTACCTTTCGACGAATCCAGTTCAACATCAACGCACTAAGCATGTGGAGATTGATCTTCATTTTGTTCGAGAGCATGTCGCCTTTGGAGATGTCCGTGTTCTCCATGTTCCCACATCCTCGCAGTACGCTGATATCTTCACCAAGGGGTTGTCATCGACTATCTTCACCGAGTTCCGCTCCAGCCTGAACGTCCGCGGTGCTCCCGCTAGACGTGTATGATTAGGACACGTCTAAAGCAAACCGACTCAAAGAGTCCTCCTTATTTGTAATCTATTTACCTTAGCAGTTAAGTCTCATGTACTATATAATCCCAACGTGGGATCAAATTAATCTAAGAGCAACAATTATATTTGCCTTTAGAGCCAGCCCGGCGCAGGAAATGAAAATTCAGAGAAAACGCAGACGCGAACTCCAGCCAAGCAGCCACACACTGTACACTGTTGAACGACGTGAAAGGCCCAGATCCCCCGGCATGGCGATGCATGGATATGGAAGCTGCCATGGCGTTCTCCTGTCTGGCACCCCTGCGCCTGCATGAGCACTCACGTCAAGATACGGACGGCACTGCTCCCTAGCTCGGTGGCCGAGCTACCTAGATTCTCCAAACGATCCTACGGGGTACAGGCTAGGGCTAGTATACGGTTACGGACTCATGGGCCGCCGCTGCTCGCACTGCCGCACCCTGGCACGTACGTACGTGCACGGCCGGTTTGGGAGTGGCGTGTGGAGAACTGGAGAAAGAAGGAAGAAAACACAGTACGCAGCTGACGTATATCGAACAGAAAATCTGAAAAATTGAGGTCGAGCTGTCTAGTCACTGGATATGGGCCACAACTGCTGGCCCACTTAGAGATACATGTGTCTGATTTGACCAGTCAATGCACTCGTAGGATGCAAGCAACCAGATCTCACTAATGAATGGTCTGTGTCCTATGGAAACCAAATGTTTCCTACCTTGTCGCCACTCAGCCATGGCATATATATTTACAGCCGGTTCTTGTAAGCTGCTAGCTGCTGGTAATTCGCTCCTTCTCGTTGCATTTTACATACATGCTTGGATATTTGGATCAGTGTGTGTGTGTGTGTGTGTGTGTGTGTGTGTGTGTGTGTGTGTGGATAAGGGTACTGTCATCATCTCACTAACTTAATTATCCTCTTCTTCCTATAATGAAAGAGGTATAGCCTATGGGCCCTCTTGGGTAATGATACATCTACTCCGTATCGGTTTAACAGGCACGCACATAGGTCAGGAAAACACTTTGACCATTAATTTGATCAATAAAATATAGAAAATATGTCATAAAAATTATATCATTGGAAACCTTATTTGAATATGAATCTAATCGTATAAATTTTATAGACATATATTTTATATTTTATTGACAAAATCAATGGTCAAATTTTGTCTTAAACTGCGTGCATACCTGATAAACCGATACGGAGGAATTATGAATTTCTTTTTACGGAATTCAGCTTACTGACACACGTGTAGATCAGCCGGAGGGGTCAATGTCCTAAAATCACGGAGGGCCAGCAAACTACACCAACCAGTGTTCTCCACAACTGACCGTAAGAGCCGGTGCTAGTCTAGCATTGCAGGGCCCTCTTTGGTTCCGAAGTTTCTAAAAATGTAGAAATAGAAAACACATATGATTCAGATGTCATACTATGTGAGTTCTGCAAGAAAAGTTCTTTTACATGTAAATTCTACAAGTGAAAACACATGAATGTGTAATAGAATGTGTTTGGTTGCATACTTGCATCAGTCGAACACAATAGCTTAAGTAAAGGTTTAGGTGTACGTTATATTTATCATGGGACAAATAAGATTTCTTCGTACTACGATAGAAATGCAATCTACAAACCAAAATAACAGATCTTATAAGAACATAAGACGTAGATAACCCGAAGTTTCTATGAAATTTCTTCGAACTAGAAAAAGCCAATGAGTTCATATGCACCCGTGAGCCGAAGTGAATAATCTGAAGTTTCTACGGAATTTGTTTGAACTAAGAAGCCTCCTAATCATTGCTCTTAGGTTCAGACTGTGTCTTCCAAGAAGCACAAGATCGAGTGGTGCCATCTTTCTACTGCAGAACATCATACACACACTGGTTTGAGCTAATTACATGGCAGCACAGCGAGACAGAAACAGGAAGAAACTAAGAGACGATGCTGTGAAGCTTTTTGCTACTTCCCCTGAAGTCAATTGACCAAGAGAGAACCAGGAAGAGATTAGCTGGTAATTAACTAAGCGTAACTAAACCAATGTGCTACGTACAAGAGAATATTTGGGAACCTGGTGCACATTGGAAACAACATTCTATGTAGCACATATGCACCAGCTGATCAAGGTATGAGCATCTCCACACAAAAAATAGTACGTATAGTACACTTCCCAACCTACCAGCTAGAGTTCAAGGCTTGAAACAGCAAATAAACTCAGAGCTACTAGCTGGTTACTCAGAGCTAGGAGTACATAACAACAAACCTGCACCAACATCAATGCATGCATTGGTGTGCCAAAACAGAAGACTTCAATACTTTTAACTATTCCACGTAGTAGGGGTACACTTCTGGGTGAGTTCTGACATGCATATGCTACAATCAATACATGTTTCCAAAGAAATCAATCAGAGTACCTTTCCTGGAGTAGTGCTAGTACTGCATTTCATGCTCCAGTGAGTAACTGGACCAGTTTCTGTATCAGTGCAGCTGGTAGCTCATCAAGGATTATTCTTAAAAGAATTGCAGGGAACATCAAGGATACATATGTTGCATAACTGAGTGAAGTCTATTTAGTCTGATGAATTGTTTGTTGCTGAAATTGTATTACTTAATTGATTAGTCTGTACATGCTTGTACTACCATTTTATTTGTCTAAATACTTTATTTTTCTGGAATTGAACCAGTTTAATTCTTTTCTGTGCTGGATTTGAAGGAGTTTCCAAAATAACTTGCTTGTATATAAGAATAAAACAAGCAAAGAAATTCCCTCTAATCGATGCTAGGTGCCAAGGTCTATACTAAATGACTTGCAAAAATAAAATATAATACAGTATAATATAATGGAGAGAGGGTCTGATCAAATCAGTGAGGTTACTCCAGATCCACTTCATATAAGTGGATATATGATGTGCATATATTGATCCCTTTTATGCGTGTGGTGATTGAGTCTAATGGTTTTGTGCTGAGAAAATCGTGGGCCTAATAGTACAACAGAGATCAGCGCATAGACATATGTAAATTTGAGCAGCAAATTAAGGAACAAAGAAATAGAAACATGCATAGTGAAGATTTTTCTTACCTGAACATGCATGATGAAGTTAAGAACATGGAAACATCAAACACGGAAAGAGTTAGAAGTTCAGACATGCATGGAAACCAAGGAAAAGGGCGATGAAAGAAATAACCCAAGAAACAATAATGATGGCAACTTTTCCCTCTCATAAGGGGCTAATAATTGCAAGGGAAAGAGAGGGGAGAGAAAGAGATCCCCAATGAGGATGAGCTGTGAGAAGTGTGCAACTGCATGCGCAACCATGCAGTCATGCGGCCTCATCATTACACCAATCTGCATCTCATGCAGTTCATACGCATGCCCTCCACAAGAGATCCATCCACCACCCAAACAAACAGAAAAAAAAAGATAGATGGAGGAATATAAGAACAAGAACAAAAATTAATCGGCTCCCTCCACCTCAGATTTGGGAGAAGCAAATTAACCTGAATCCTGATACGTGCAGAGATCATGGCGGCCGGGAGCCCTTGTATTTGGGGGGAATGAAGCCTGGTCCGAGATCTACACACGTCTACTCTCTTCTTCCCCAACCCCATCAATCTTCTTCTTGGATCGATCTTCCCCTTGATCAAACCAAAACAGAGAGAGATCGGGGAGTGGAAGATAGAGAGGAAGAAAGAAAGAGAACCCCGAGCCAGACAACATTCCCCTCAAAACCAAAAAGGCTCCCTCTCTAGCCAACTTTTCTCTCATCCTCCTGATCCTACTAGTACCTGCCTCTCTCTCATCACCCTTTCTTTTCTCTTACTTTTTTCTCGCCTTTTGGAGCGTGGGTGTGGATGGAAGGGGGCAGGGGGAAAGAGGAGGGGAGAGGGTATATATGGAGGAGTAGCTCCCAAAGGAGAAGGGCTAGAATGAAGAGGTGAGAGGCCCCCCATGAGCCACGGCTGGTTTCGAGGGAGATCAGCTGTCTGAAGGAGGCGTGTGACTTTGGGTGCGGGCCTGGGGGCAGAGGGGGAGGAGGAGCTTTTAATTGGGGGAAGGGGAGTTAAGATGGACCTCTGCCCACAAAAATCCCTAGCTTCCAAATTTTCGAGATTTAACTTCGATAAAAAGTCTACTAAAATGCGGGTTATGTGCCACCAAAATTCTAGCACTTCAAACTTTGGATGAATGTAAATATAAGGATGCCAATTTTTTCGTAACATAAACCACGCATTGTCGGACTAAGTCTTGGTCAAAATTAAATCCCGACAAATGTGCATGCCTACTGGGATGATGTATATATGAGTAGTCGGTTTGAGTCTTCGGATGATCCAAAATAGATGACTCGTATCTTCCTGGCATTGTCTTATGTGTGTTCACTACACCTTCGATAAAAACATCAAATTTCTATATGCTTGAACTCTTTGTTCCAATTAAACGAACATCACGGAAAATCATTTGTACTAGCAAGATGAATTTGCATCATGTTGGCACATCAAATTGACACCATTTTGTTGCAAGAAGAGTAGATCATGGTAGCTTGGGAGAGGTGGGTAGGTGCAGCTAAGCTTACTAAATTAGGACGGAGTGAATACTTGGCAGTGTGTGAGTAGTTAATATCATAAAGCCCAAGGGTAAATAAGGAGAGCTATAATGATGCTAATTAATGTTATTATTTATTTGTATTTCAATATTATTTTAAACAATTCATATATTTGTGATTCCTTTTGCAGTAATAATGCTCATCATGATGAAATCTCTAAAGAAGACATTTTGATTTATATTAAACATATAGTTAATCAAAGTTATTTTTATTTGGGGTGTTTTCTTTTGCTAATAATTTTATTTGGTTCTCATGTAATTTTCATTCGAGCAACAATTTATAAAAGAAAACTCTATAAACTATATTATTTTAATTTTAAAATTTAGGCATTTGTACATCATTATAATATATCTTACAAAACTGGTTTTTTTCCTCGGAAAAAATATCTGTCTATTCATCTTACACATATTGTGTGGTGAATGCTTGACATAATAGAACGAACGAATTGGATACATTTAAAAAAATTCCTCTACCTTAATCCATAAAAGATCCTTCCTAAGTTTGTATACGCATAATGCTTACATGAGAAACTATTACAAAAAAATACAAACATAGATCAGGTTCCAGAAGACTAAGATAGAAAGCAAGCAAAAAAAGAGCAGCCCATTGCACAATCAGGTAGAAACTCTACACCTTAACAATTGATAGTCGTGGCCATGCAAAACATTCACCGTTAAGCCTCTTGCGATGAATTTTCATGTCACTATGTGATACGGTAATTACCTTTAGAAACTGTATTTTGGTGCTCTTTTAGGATATCCTGCACAAAAATTGGAATGCATGGAAGCAATGCAACTTCTGTGCTTCGATTAAATCACCCAGGTTTAAGTCCACATGGACAAAAATTTGGGTTGTTGTTATTTAAAAAAAAAAGCTATCATTGCAGGGTCTTCCCCTACCGCATTTCTTTCAAAAAAAATTAAACCACCCTTACCATTCGTGATGTAGTTTATGCTTTGAGGGAGGAAATCACCCAAAAGTGGTGTTGCCTTTTTTCTCTAGGATATGGATATCACAATTATTTTTTGGCTCTACGCCTTTTTTTTCTCTTTGATTAGTTAATAAGTTATTTACTATTTTATCTTTAACCGATATTAATGAAGTGGCCAGAGCATCTGGTTTTCATGTTGAATGATTTTTTTAACTTAATGAAATCGAAACAGTCAATAGGAAGCATGTCTAACCCGATGAACATTGACAAGTTTAGAGTTCCAACCTCCATTGTATCCCAGACTCCCATCATTACTCAGACATTGTTGATATCCTACCGGAATCGAACAATGCATTCATTTTTACAGGTTACCAATGTGAGTATCACGAAAGAATCTACAAATGAAGTTATGTCGATGTCGTCATCTTAACTAACATGATTAATTAGTAGTAAACAAAGATCTCAGAGGTCCGTGGATCTGTAAACATATATGCCTAGTAAGGCCTGCATTCTACTAATATGAGAAACAACAAGCATATATCTCTGATGTCTTTAAGGAAAGAAGCTTTTTAAGAATGGCCATAGACTGAAAAAAGAGATTGAGGTTTTGGGGAAAAGGTTTGGCCCCTGTGCCCTGTTTTGATGAAGGTGTATACTTATCTCGTTGCTGTTGCGCTGTCCGCAACTCAAACATCGGATTAAGTGTCTTCTTATTTAGCGAGTCACCTTTGAGCTCTCTGTTTGTTTTGTCATGACTTTTCATCGAGTTTTGTGGTGAATCAGGCAATCAGGGTTAAATACTTTAGGCTCTACCCGAGCAGTCAGCTAGAAGAAGACCATATGTAAAAGCAGGGAACATGCACCCATGACTATTGAAAAGCTGGCTTTCCTCTTGCTCCAACTTTTCATCCATATGGATCTCCTTTCTGGCCTCTTCGGACACAAGCTTAAATGCTGAGTTTATGATGAAGGGCATGATTGAGAGAGAGAGAAGGGTGTGTCATGTGTGCGGGGCCTGCATCTGATTTGCTTAGAGAAAGATTAAAAAAAGACAGTACGGACTAGGGAACCCATGCCCGCTTTGCCACTGCCACGACCACATTCACAAAAAGGTAAGAGCTAATTACACCTAGAGGTGAAAATAAAACTCGCAACTTAGCAAGCTAAATGAGTGCACGAAATTTGGTATGACTTGCATGAACTTGGACACTAATAAGTCGAGAGGAGTTGGTATTTTGCTTATTTTAGTCGAGCTGGGAGCACTCAATAAGCTCGTCATACCAAAACATTAAAGTGAGGGGATATATTTGTTAGTTCTCAGCTAGAACTAACTTCATGCTCAGTATAGTTTTACACAATTTGATTTGCATCTTGATTCGTGCTAGTCATGGACTACAAACTGAGTTGAAACTGAAATTTAATGACATTATCTAACTGAGAACAAAATTAGTTCTTAGTTGACCGAGAAATAGTCACGTCCTAAAGTGATAGCTCATAATTTAATTAAAAATAAATAAAACCCAAATCCTTTAGGTCTAAATCACATGAACACTCGAACCAAAGTCTACAAAGATAAACATCTAAGTGAACCAAACAGCCTTCATGTATTCTTGCTAAATGAAGAATCGATTACATTGCTAAGTATGTTAATAAGTTGAGTCGAGTCAAGTCAAGCTAGCTCGAGTATTTACCGAGCCGAGTCGAATCAAGTTGAACTGGCTTGATATCCGCTCCTAATTATATTCGCCCAACCATCATGTCCACCGTATCACTGTATCAGACTAATTGCACTGATCTGATTCGGCATTACAAGTTGTGGGGCCCTGGTTCCCCATCTTTCAACTTAGTGTACTAATTTGCACACCATGTACACGGTTTTTTTTTAAAAAAAAAATTCCATGTACAAGTTGTCGTACCCGAAGTGTAATTAGCTCAATACATAACAGCCCATGGAAAGAAAGCTCAAAAAAACGAACATATTCGAATCCTATTCGTTTCCGGGGACCAAAACGCGCGCCAGAGTCCCAGAGAGGAGGGACACACGCAAAGCAGCAATCTCTCTGCTCGACCATGCTTTCTTCTTGAATCGATCGGCATGCGTGCATGATATGACCACGACGGCGACCACTCGCAGCCGCCCATGCACGCACGTCCTTCCCCTGGCCATTGCTTCTTCAGTCTTCTATGCTCACCCGGCGCCTGCACGCGTCCCTGACTCGCATGCGCTTCCTCTTCCGAGCTCTCGCCCTGCGTTTGCGTGCCGCGCTGCCGCTTCACTGCTGATCACCATGCATATCCGACTCCTTTTCAAATTCTTTACGCTGTCGTGAATCGGCATCAGGCGATCGTTTCTCTCTCCCTGCTGCGGCTTGCTTTGCTTGAAATGTGTATGCATGGCTGGTTGGCTGCAGGGGTTTCTCCTCAGAGGGTTGTATGTGCCTAGTGTGGTAGGTAGTGTACGCTGGTCGATTCAGCAAAGGCATGATGCCTTCGACGCGTGCTTGCATGCATGGCCGCTCATCGCCGGCAGTGTCATCGATCGGTAGCGAGAACACCAACGAAATGCCCCTGCCTATCAGGAATTCAGGACATATATGATCGATAGCGCACCTCCTCCCGTACAACTTTTATTTGGTGGGTTTATTTCTCACTTTTGAATTTTGTCTCATAGAGCACAAAAATACCTGTGCTTGCCAATCAGATTAATGCTGAGATCAAGCTGTTTGAGTTAGCACATGACCGAGCTGAATGAGGGAAAGTGAGTGTGTCCTTTCTGTAGAGAGTACCCTGTTGCTTCCTGGGCTAATGTTTCAGAGTGTTGATTGACACGGTTGTACTGATTGTGTATTTTTTTAGGTTTTTTTCCCTGTCTATAATGAAAGAGTAGAGCTCCTGCTATCTTCTATCTATTATATACTAAAAGCAAAATAAAAGGTTTTAACGGAGATACCAGGTTAATCCACATACTCTTAAATTATATACTTCATTGATCTTAATTTTAATGGCTGAGATTTAAAATCATTAGGTGTTACGTAAATATTGTCACGTTCCGGACATACATAGCCACGAGCGTATGTACATGAGGAAAGTACAATCAAATAGTCTTGATCACGTACGGTGTTACATAAATATCGGCACGTCCCGGATATACACGGCACGAGCGTATGTACATGGAGAAAGTACACTCAAATAGAGTCTTCATCAGGTACGATTGTTTGTTTCAAATGCCTATTTACTATGCGTGTAACTTAAGGAAAAAAGAGAGTCTAGCTTCTACACGTTTTCTTTAGGGATCGCCTTGATTGTTGTTAACTAGCACGAAAAAAAAATGCTACACGTAAATCACAGAAATATTGTGAGAGTAAAAGAGACAAGATCAAGTATCATATTTTTATTTTTGAAACGAGAAGGTGGTGACCTAGAAAACACTTAGGTTGTGTTTGGTAACCTGGCTGACCTTAGAGATTCTCATCTCAACTCAACTCAGCTTTTTTCTGTTTTTGTTGTTTGGTATATTGGTTCGGGCCAACTGGACACTTCCCACCTCATGCGAAAAAGGCCCCTCGGCCCTGCTCGGTAGAGAAGCCAAAATCGAGCTTCGCAATTGAGCAGGGCTGACCTCGCCCGGAAATCCCCCCAGCCCGCCTTGCTCCTGGGCCAAGACCAACAGGGGTCAATCGCCCCCAGCCCTCATTTCCCCCCTGAACCACTCTCGCCTAGCACATCCTCCACGACCCCGACCTGCAACGCCGCCACCCCGACGCCGCGGCCACCACGCCAGCTACCGCCTCCCCGACACCAGAAGCCGCCACGCGACGAACAAGCGCCAACAACCTCCTCCTCGAGTCCCGCATGCGTTGCCGCCTCCCGAAAACTGGGCTCCACCGACACGCGAGGACGAGCTCCGCCAACAACCTCCTCCTCAAGTCATGCCTGCGTCGCCGCCTCCCCGACGCCAGGCCGCGCCGCCACGCGACGACCATGACGCCAGCAACCGCCTCGACCCACCAGGGCCACGACCACGGCAAGGACCGGCGCCGCCACGGCCATGGCAAGCCACGACCACGACAGGGGCCTGATTGCTTTTGTTTTCTATGTATAGGAACTTGGTTGCATTTTATTTTGATGTACTGGGATCCGATTGCTTTTTCTTTTCTCTGTACAAAACCCGATTGACTTTTGTTTCTGTATTCAGGGGCTTCTATACAATTATTCAGCATCTCTCAACCCATACAATCACCAAACACGAATACACTCAACATATCTCAACACAGCTCAGCTACCAAAAACGTGAGAATATCCCAGCTCAACCTAGGTAGGGCCAGCTTGTACGAGTGTAGATACCTATACGTTAAAACACGTCCGAGAACACACGGATGTAGATAAATCCGAGTTATTTATTAATTACGGGACATATGAAATATGTACGGTGTTAGTGATAATTAGGCATAATTGTTTAATAGACTGAATTTGTGGAATATAAATAAAGCAACTATACATAATAATTATATATTTTTCTGTTTTGTACTCCAAATAAAAATAAATTTTCCTATGATGATTACTTATAATGAACCATGCTCGCGTATAAATCAGTGTGACTACGTGCTAAAATTAAACATAATAGGTAATCGCATGTTTTGTGTTTTCCGCAATTAATATTAAACTTATATATAATTTAGGGATTTCTATTTTCGTGCCCCTGCTTCGTTAGTTGTACTCAGTTTTCCCCAGCTCGTTAGTTTTCCTCAGTTTTCCCCTCCCTCTAGTTTGAAACCCCTCGAAGACGCGGGTTGCCGTCAGGTCAGAGGCCTTACCGTTACCGTGAGGTCGTTCCTCGCTGACCGTCTCGTGCTGACGGGTGGATCCATCTACCGCTGACGCGTGGGCCGTTTTATTTCCTGATTGTATACGCGGTGCTGCCAATGACAAATGGGGCCGCTCTATGGGGCTGCCGCCGCCAATGACCAGTGGGTCGTCTATTTATTTATAGAAAATTATATATTGCCGCTCTGTGGGGCCTCCGCAGCCAATGACCGCTGTGGTCGTCTATTTTATTTAGAGAATATAATATAGAGCCGCTCTGTAGGGGTCGCCTCAGCCCATTTTCGCAGCTTAATCTAAAGTGACTCTTATGCTAAACATTGTGTATCCCGACGTTGACCTAGCAGTGGCGGCGAGCATAGCCGTTCTGACCATGCCGATATCGGCATCGGCATCGGCATCGTTTGGAGGATGTGGTGCTCGAATAATAGTGGAAATGCGATATTATTTTTTACATGCATAATATATAGAAAATAGCTAGATCTCTAAATCGATGCATATGAAGCTACATATATATTCTTGGTCATAATCCCCTTAACTAAAGGGGATGGATGCATGGCTTCACGTCGTCGTCGCTTTCATCGTCAGTATCTTCGTCGTCTGAGTAGTAGTACCTCCTGCACATTGTTCCGTCGAACACCTTCACTGTGAGCACATCATCGCCTTCATATTTGAAGTGTACGAACCAGCCGAAATCCACACCGTGCGCGATGGCGAATTTCTCCCAGCCCTTGTCGAGGTACATCCGGCCTTGTCCGTCAAATAGGACCTCCACGGTCCAGAGACGAGGACCGCAGTCAGCTGCTCGCAGATACACCTTAGCTGGCTCCTTGCCGTCAAGATAGTCCGCAAATTTTTTTGGGAGTTCCTGCAAAGAGATCGAGCGCCGATCGTTTGAAATTAGGGAACCCTTGAAATTAAAGGTTTTTTAGAACATGCCCATAATTAATCACATGCATCATATATGTGGGAACGCGTACGTACCTTCTTGACCAAAGGGTCTTCATAGACGACGATGAAGAACTCCTCTATGATCAATGGCAGTGTTGACGGTGGTGGTGGCAATGATGATGATCCACTTCCCCTTCCCCTTCCCCTTCCGGTCCGCGTCCGAGACGTGGAAGCCATGGCAATGGATAAAGTGTATGTGAACGAAAAGAAGAGAGAGGCAGAACCTATTGACACAAGGGATGGCCGTGTGGGTGTTTATAAGGAGAGATGACCGTTGTAGGGTTTACACAATAAAATAAGGAGGAGATGACCGTTGTGGGGGTTTATACACAATAAATTAAGGAGGAGTCGACCGTTGTGGGGGTATAGTTTATCATTTTACCGTGAAAAGTAATGCCTAAAAGGAAAGTAATGGCTACAAGAAATCGGTGATGGTTTATCGTTTTTGCGTGAAAAGTAATGGGTACAAGAAATGGGTGATGGTGTATCATTTTTTGCGTGAAAAGTAATGGCTACACGAAATGGGTGATGGTGTATCATTTTTGTGCGTGAAAAGTAATGGCTACAACAAATCGGTGATGGTTTATCATTTTTGTGCGTGAAAAGTAATGGCTACAACAAAATCGGTGATGGTTTATCATTTTTTTGCGTGAAAAGTAATGGGTACACGAAATGGGTGATGGTGTATCATTTTTGTGCGTGAAAAGTAATGGCTACAAGAAATCGGTGATGGTTTATCGTTTTTTGCGTGAAAAGTAATGGGTACAAGAAATGGGTGATGGTGTATCATTTTTTGCGTGAAAAGTAATGGCTACACGAAATGGGTGATGGTGTATCATTTTTGTGCGTGAAAAGTAATGGCTACAACAAATCGGTGATGGTTTATCATTTTTGTGCGTGAAAAGTAATGGCTACAACAAAATCGGTGATGGTTTATCATTTTTTGCGTGAAAAGTAATGGGTACACGAAATGGGTGATGGTGTATCATTTTTGTGCGTGAAAAGTAATGGCTACAACAAATCGGTGATGGTTTATCATTTTTTGCGTGAAAAGTAATGCCTAAAAGAGTTTATAATTTAGCTCGTGAAAAATAATGCAGAAAACCAAACTTTGCGTGAAGCTAACCGACGACAGAGAGAGAGAGGGTGGTGGCCCCGACCAGAGAGAGATAGGGGTTATCCTGCCCGTTAGATCATACGATCAACGGTCGTCGGGCACGATCCGCGTGACATGGGCTAGACCAATCAGGGCAATATTGGGCGTCTGTGAGAGTTTGTGAAGGGAGAGGGCAAAACTGAGTAGTATCAAGAAACCAAGGGCAAGTGAGTAGTAAACAGACTAAGGGATTCAAATATGAGATTTAAAAAATGGAAAATGCGTGTTTTGTACAATGAAACCCATCTTGGCCTACCTCAAACTATTTGCAATACAAATCTACATGAGTGTGAAAATTATGGTCTCATTCAGACAAAGTATGTTTTGGGGAAAGCTGTTTTGGGTAGGGCTTATTATGGAAAACCATGCACCTTCATAGCTACTAGGTGATTTGAGAAGTGGCAATTTGTGGTGAAACTTGATTTATTTACGATTTATCTATGATTTGAGAAGTGGAAATTTGTGGTAAAGACTCCATGAGTAAGTGCCACTCTTTTCGGAATTTTTTGCACATTAAATAACTCATTTAACTAGTTAATCCCATTTGTTGACTCTCTGTTGACCAGCCACTTGAGGGTAAAACTGAGTATATTGCACTAGCCAGTATTAGCACTCAAGGTGAAAACTGAGCATACAAAAAATGCTAGTATATGACTCGAGGGTATACATGAGTATATCTAAATTTCCAGGGTTAGACTCGAGGACGCGTGTTGCGGTGCAGAAGTGGAAGACGTGCCATTGTTGACGCGTGTCGCGGTGCGACGTGGAAGACGTGCCATTGTTGACGCGGGTCGCATTTAGGACGCGTAAGCCCCTCTCTCCCTCCCTCTGCACACAGTACGTCTCATTATCGCTCACGCACGAAACCACCCCTTCACGTCCCATCAACTTCTCCAAAAAACCCCAACCGCCGTACGAGCCCTCCCCTGCCGGCGATGGAGAAGAAGAATGCGCCGGCGGCCATCGCCCCCGAGCCCGTCGCCTCCGAGCCCGTCGCCTCCGAGCCCGTCGCCTCCGAGCCCGTCGCCGCCGAGCCCGTCGCCGCCGAGCCCGTCGCCGCCGAGCCCGTCGCCTCCGAGGGCGGCGCATCCGAGGGCGGCGCATCCAGCGCGGCGCCTCCGTGAACCGGGCCGGTCTCACGGCTGACGGACCACTTCACAAGATCGGCGAATGCTTATTGGCGAAAGAGGAGTACGTGGACAGCTACTCTGCTATGAGGCAAGTCTGTAGAAATTGGCGCTCAGGTTTACCTGATCCCGACGTGCACCTGCACGAATGGATCATGCTACACCACGCCCTTCCACGCGCCGCTGAGTTCACCTTCCTCCATCTCGGCACATCCCGCTACGTCACCATAGATCTATCTGCAGTTCGTGCAAGGTTCAAATTCCTCGGCTTTTCCCGTGGCGTCACCATAGATCTTATTTTCAATCTTAGTGCTGAATGTTATCTTTTCAATATATTTTAGATTCTACTTCGTCGGCTTTTCCCGTGGCGTCATCGTGCTTGCCCAGAAGAACCCGCCGCACAAGATACGGCTGCTGAACCCACTCACAAAGAAATCGAACACGATGTTTGAGGCGCAGATGCCATCTGTTTTTCTGAAATCAGTCGATGTTATCAAATCCCCGACTATGGTCTTCGTTGCCGGAAATTGGTTGGGTCGATGAGAGCACTCCAACTAAGGATATAAATGAAGATGGGGATTGGGGAGAAGGAAGATTTTCGATCAAGAACCATGTTTTCCGTTGCATTACCCCGTTCAATGGTGAACTGTATGCAGTAGCTTCGGACAATTTTGAGATCGGAAGAATAGTGTGCACCAATATACAGTTGCAGCAGCGCGCGAGCACTGTCAAGATGGAGACACTAATTTCATTTCCAGAACTTGGACAGAAGTTCTACCTTGTGAAGTCGGATGGTGATCTGCTGCTTGTGTTGTTGGTCAGCGCGGCTTTGGCGGGCAAACCATTGGTGTACCGTGTGGACACTCAGAGCCGCTCTCTCCATCCGGTCACTAACATTGGCAGTAATGCCTTCTTCGTGAATTTTATCCGGTGTATCTCCGTCGACACCAGAGTGTACCCGACACTTCAACCTGGCAGCATCTACTACACGGATTTGGGTTATATCAGAGCGTACTCTCATGATACAAATGCCTGGGATGAGTGGCCACTACGTGTGGATAGAATAGGACTCTACGGTTTGAGAAATGAACACAGGCCATACCGTTTGGAGGATGTATTGGCCTCACACTGCAGACGGAAGGAGTTCAATGAATATTTCCTTGGGGAATTGCACGAATGGAGCGACGGAGAAATATATGAGGAGGAATGAAGAACAAATTCATTCATCCTAATCTTCTTGTTGTCCATACATTGCGTGCGTGATCTTGTATATTTTTGCAGCTTAGTTTGTCGTGAACATTAACAATGTTATTGGCTGCTTTTGGCTGCTGTATGCAGTTTACCTATGTATTATACTTAGTTTTCTGATTATGCTGCTGTGAATTTATCATATAATAGCTTCTAGATTTGCTACTAGATTTGCTGCCATATTGGGCAAAAAACGAGGGCCAAAAGGCATAAATAACCCCAGAGATTTGCTACTAGATTTGCTGCCATATTGAAGAAAGACAGAAATAGAAGCTTCTCTAGATTTGATACTAATTTGGTGAAAAAGACAGAGAGAGAAAGAGGGGAAAAGGTGCTTTTAAAAATGCCAATTTGGGCGAGAGAGACAAAACCCAGCTCCTGCTCACGTGCAACCAAACGCTTCTCGTCCTGTCCCACGCGGTCCCTTTCTACCAGCCCCACGCGACGCGGCCCCACACGACGCGGCCCCACAGACGACGCGGCGCAACACGTCAGCACAGAACGTCCAAATAAACGGATTCCTTCCGTCTGAGCTCCTTCTGCGGGTCTTCAGACAAAGGCTAGGGTAAAACTGAGGAAAAACTAAGGGGCTGGGGAAAACTGAGCACAACTAAGGAACCGAGGGCACGAAAATAGAAATCCCTATAATTTATACTTCCTCTGTTCAGAAATAAGTGACTTAAATTTGTCTAGATTCCTATGTATCTACACTCTAAAACACGTCCAGATACATGCGAATCTTGACAAATCGGAGTAACTTATTTTTAGATGGAGTGAATATGGCTGGTGTTAGTGATAATTTGACATAATTATTAATAGATGAGTCCACAGAATATTAGTAACCGAGCTTACATAACTTTTGTATCTATTTTTCTGTTTTGTACTAAAAAAGTTGTTTTCTGGTGATTTTTGTACATCAACCATCCTCGCGTTTAGATCGGTGTGACTACGTGCCCAAAATCAGCGCATCTTCCCATGTGCAAACACCAACTAAAACAAGGCACACATAATTCTTAAAAAAATGATCGGCTATTTCCTGCACGTTCATAAGATTTTCTCAACATGCTCCGTTAGTTCTTTTATGGATTTACAAAGAATACAACTATACTGGTCAGTTATGATTAAGTTTTTCCTGAAAAACATTCCACCATTCCTCAATATGATATTTTACATCTTCGAGTCATATCTAAGACATCACACTTTTTGGAATTAAGTGAGCAAATGAAGGGAAGACATACATGTTAGATCAAAATATTTTAAGCCATGATGGTAAATGTTAATCTATATACCTATTATATACTAAAAGCAAAATACATAACTAAAATAGAGATATCACGCTAATCCATATCCTATATAACTAAGAAGTTCATCCCCACTAACCTATTTATCTTGACATGCAGCCTATCCACCTCAGCAGTGGGCCACATCAGCAAATAATAACATGTTTTCTTTAACTTTTTTTTGGTACTGGCGAACTGGCAATCGCGTTATTAATATTTTCAGGATGCAGCCGCTGTCGACTCATGAAAGTATTGAGATGGTAAACCTAGAGGGGGGGGGGTGAATAGGTTTCTACAGATTTTAATCCTTTCTTTGCAATATTAGGCTTTGCGGAATATAAAGGTGAGCCTAATGCAAACTAGGTAAAGCAACCTATATGAAGATACAACTATCTCGAGCACGAAGGCTCTCTCAGGCAGTTTAAATCACAAGTAAGGAGTTCGGTTAGAGATAACCGATAGCACGCGGAGACGAGGATGTATTCCCGTGTTCCCTTGCTTTGCAACAAGGTACGTCACGTTTGGAGGGTGGAGGTCCCACGAAGGATTCCCCACGCCACGAAGGCTCACCCTATTCTCCGGAGCCTATCCCACGAAGGAATAGCTCACTCACTTGTGGTAGACTTTGAGGTAGCCTCCAAACCTTCACAATCTTGCCCGGAGCAAATCCACAGCCCGGATGCTTCCGGACTCCTCTTGCCCACCTAGGGTTTCCAAGGAACCCTAGGAAGCAAGCTTCTCGATGAATACAAGGGGAATGAGATTTGTCTTGGTAGAACAGTAGATCGGGTCCTCCTCTAGGGATTCCCCGGAGGGATTTGAGTTTGGGTGGAGGAGGAGGGAGATCGGAGGCTTTTGGTGTTTCTAATAATGGAGTAAGAGAGAGAGAGCTCAAGAACAGCTTGTAGTATGTTGCCTAACTCTTCCAAGGTAGGAGAAGGGGTATTTATAGTGTTCTTCAAAATCTGGCCGTTGCAACTTGCCACCTCAGCATTTTCCTCGACAAACCCGGTTGACCGGACCACAGACCGGACAGCCCGGTCGTGAGGCCGGTCAGACCGGATCAGCGACCGGATCCCCTTTGCATCGTCCTGGCGCTCCTTCGGTTGCTGGCCGGTTGGCGCCCGGTTGGCGCCCGGGCGCCGGATCTGCTGGCTCCTTGTTAAAGTCTGTTAAGCCCGGTTGACGCCAACACGTTGACGCCCGGTTTGGCCCGGTTGGATCGGGCTGCAGACCTTTCTCCTGTAACCCCTTTTTGATTGTTGTTAAAATGGGGGTCTCCTTTAGCCTTCTTGTTCCTTTGATACACCATTTACGCCTCATTGCCTAATACCTGAGATTATCCTTATAAACATATTAGGCCAAATACTTTAGCACGGTGTCATCGTTACCAAAATAATGGATAAGGGTAAAATACCCTTACAATCTCCCCCTTTTTGGTATACGATGACAAACCGAGCTAGAGTCACAAATAGATATTATGATAAGCTCTAAACCTTGATTCCATAAAAGATATTACGACAGCTCCCCCATAATGTGTGCACTTGGAGAATTTGCGTTTGAATGCAAAGTGCACCATTTGTGGAACATGAGAAGCTTCCCCAATATCTTTAGGAAACAAGCATGGTATGGAGATGTGCATATCAAGATATATAAGCATAGCACACATAATCATCCTAACATAGAGTAGCACACATAATAGTCGTCCATACACATCCATACACGAATTATTGGAGATAGCAAATGGTTCTTGAAAAACTCAAAGTAAACAAGCACAAGCCATATAAAATCCAAATAAAGCAACTCCCATGGCTTGTGGTAATCAAAGAACCCCGTGGTCCTAGACTCTACTCTCTTCTCCCCCTTTGGCATCGGAACACCAAAAAGGCGAAGAAAAGAGGAGAGATGCTATCGCACCCATCAGTAGTGACCAAGCCCGATCGAGGAGGAGCTCTCGCCATCACCATCGCGTGCAGCCGTATCAACCTCATCGTCATCACCATCAACATCATCAGCAGGAGTGGGAGCACGAGCAGTCCTAGAAGGGAGAGCACCATGAGCGTACACGGAGAAGTCGAAGTTCTGGATCATCTCATCGGTAAGAAGAGGCATCTCCCACTGAGGTGCTACCACAGGCTCCATCTCAGGTCCAGGAGGAGGAACAGGGTGGTTCCTTGAGGCCATGAACTCATTCTGGCGCCTCCGTGTCTCCTGGGTCATAGTAAGGGTCTGATGTGCAACATCATTGCTGTTCTTGCACATTTTCCACATGCTGGAGAAGAAGCGAGCGGCCCCATGCTGGGAGCGCCGAGAGTGACTGGAGCTAGCATCATGATCATGGTGTGCCTTGGAACGGCGCTCAGTGGTGGGCATCATGGAGGGAACGTCTGGACGAGTGGCCTCCTGAATGGGGAACCTGAATGGGTCCATGATGACTCTTTCACCAAGAACGTTCTGAGGAGCGGGAACAATGTAGTTGATGAGCCGCTGAACATACTGAGCATAGTTGGGAGTCATGCGGTCCATAATTGCTCTCTTCAGTTCACAGTAGATAAGATCACAGCCATCAATCTTCCTGACCCTGTCAGGATGACAATAGTACATCAAGTTGAGGTGATAGTTCCGGACTTCACTGGAGTCGCCAGACTTGCTGATGAGGCTCTCACGGAACATCTTGGCAAGTACCAGATAGGAGTAGTACATCCCAGAGATAGTGGGAGGTCCAGGCATAGGGTTCGCAGGATAGCAGAAGGAGATGTCACCCTTAGTAAGCTTGGACCGTGAATGAATCTTGTACCCTGGAACACTGTCATCACCACAACCCATGGCTGCACGGAACTGAGAGTAGGAGCATGAGTACTTCTCCTTGCCGGTCACCAGGTGAGAGTGCGGTCCGCATCATCATGGAAGAAGACGGTGCAGTGAAACTGACGGACAAGGAGGGGACAGAAGGTAGGATCGTCTTGGGTATCATCAGGCTTGAGGCACACAAGGTCATACAATCCCATACCCTTCAAGGTTTGAACCACAAAGCGGTACTTTGTGGCGTCATGCAAGGCAAGCTCGTCAGGATTGATGGCCTTGGGTGATACAATATTACCATGCTTCATAAACTCATGAGAATCATAGTAACCATCCCAGAGGGCTGCTTGTGTCTTGGTCCAGAAGGCCTTGTCCCCACGAGTGTAAGTCCGTTGCTCAAAGCGATACGGATTCACTGTCCTTCATTCCTGCCACTCAACACGGTTTGCATTGCCAACATTGATAGTTGGAACTATCTCATCATCCTCTTGGGCGGCATGCTTATCCTTTTTCTTGCCACCAACAGACTTGCTTCTACCCCCAGCTGAGCTGCCAATGTCAGTACCCTGATGAGCTTGAGGGGGTATGCGACCACTAGAACGGCTAGGAGGATCAGCGGTCCTTCCTCTCTTGGCAACATTGCCACGTTGTGGCTCACCACTCCAACTACCTGTGAATGAGAAAATAGAGCAAGGATAGCAGTGGGGTAAGTGTACATGTCATCAGTAAGAGAGAAACCAAAAGAGCATAGCATATATCCAAGTGTAGTGATGAGATTGTGCAAAAACTGGGCAAGACGGCGCACAGGCCGGTCCAACCGGGCAGCAGACCGGACAAGCCGGTTGGCGCCCGGTTGACCGGGCCGTACGCCGGGCCGGCCGGTTGAGCGGCCGGTCGACCGGGCTGGTGACCGGATCTGTCGAGGTGTGAAGTTTTGCCCAGATTTTCTACCACAAATTCATGCAAAAACTCATAAACTTGAATATATACTATAGCAATATAGTGGAGTAAGTGCATTGTGGTGTGAGACACTCTAAAGGCATGAGGACTTACAAACCCTAACCCTAACCCTAATTTTTCTCAACTTTCCTCAACATGTGGCAATGGGAGAGGGAAAGCAAGAAGGAGAGGGAATGGAAGGGAGATTTACCCGATGACATTGTCCTTGTTGCCCAAGTGAGCAAGAAGAACACGTGAAGAGGGCTTGAGGGCCAAATCCCCAAGATCTCCCAAACGAGCTTGAGAAGGACCAAATCCTTCGGTGAAGAAGCTTGAGAGATCCCGATCTACGGTTGGGTGTAGTTTGGGGAGAAACTAGTGGTGGGAAGGACCTAGGCTGTGGTGGAGATGGTCAGGGCGCCGGCCATGGAGTGTGGAGGTTGGGGAACAATGGGGAAGATGACCCCAAGGGGTATCCCTTCCCCAATATATAGTAGGCTGCGCGGCCGGTCGGAGTCCGGTCGACCGGACCTGGCGCCGGCTGACCCGGCCCAGGTCCCGGTTGGCGCCCGGTCAACCGGACCGTCCGGTCAGGGACCCGGTCCAACCGGGCCAGGGACCGGCCAGCCCAGGTTTGTCTAATTTTGCCTCGTTTTTGCCCCTATGCTTTGTGTAAACGTGTGTGAGTGCTCAAATGATGACATGTACATATAGATAGATAGATGATGATGAGATGAGCATAGACATGGGGTTGGAAACACAAAGTTCTCTAGGCATACCCATTGGAGAGAAAATCCAAACAAAATGTGAATAGCAACAATGGGCATGATTCGAAGTATATATCAAGAATCATAAGTCATTTTGGAAATGATATTTGCAATAAGATCATTTGGCCTTATATAGTCAAATCAAGTTGTAATGAAGGCTCAATGAGGGGCGGGGGATTACTCCCCCTATGTGAAAGCGCAAATGTCATGTGACCGCGAAGAGACATGCTTGGGTCCATATAATGACATTGGGTCTATTTATGTTGCACACATAGGTATGCATCATACCAAGACATGGTAGGATGACTATCCCCATATGTGCTATGCCTCTAAGCTAGATAGCAAGATAAATGCAAGAATATAGTGCAAGAAGTTAATCAATCCAAGTTTTTAGGATCAAGAATACCAAGTTCTCCTCTCAAGTTAACAAAGCGGGCTTCATCCAAAGGCTTAGTGAAAATATCCGCCAATTGGTAGGTTGTTCCCACATGAGTGAGATCAATATCCTTATTGGCAACATGATCACGTAGGAAGTGATGGCGAATGTCAATATGTTTGGTGCGACAATGTTGAACCGGGTTGTTGGCGATCTTTATTGCACTTTCATTGTCACAAAGAAGAGGCACCGTACCAAGAGACACACCATAGTCTTTCAAGGTTTGCTTCATCCATAACAATTGAGTGCAACAAGATGCCGCGGATATGTATTCGGCTTCGGCGGTGGATAGGGCGGTGGAGTTTTGTTTCTTGGATGACCAACTCACCAATGACCGGCCAATAAATTGGCAAGCCCCGGAGGTAGACTTCCGATCAACCTTATCACCGGCCCAATCGGAATCCGAATAGCCAATGAGTTCAAAGGTTGACCCCTTTGGATACCATAGCCCGAGAGTAGGAGTGAGAACAAGGTATCTTAGTATCCGTTTGACCGCCACTAAATGGCTCTCCTTGGGAGCGGATTGAAAACGAGCACACATCCCTACACTTAGCATGATATCCGGCCTAGAGGCACAAAGGTAGAGCAAGGATCCTATCATGGAGCGGTATACCTTTATGTCCACATCCTTCTCACCGTCACATGAACCAAGTTGCCCCTTTACGGGCATGGGTGTCTTCATTGGACTCGCATTGGTCATGTTGAATTTCTTGAGCATGTCCCTCACATACTTTTCTTGAGAGATGAAGGTGCCTTTTGCAAGTTGCCTCACTTGGAAGCCTAGAAAGAACTTCAACTCTCCCATCATGGACATCTCAAATTTCCTAGTCATCAATAGCTCAAAAGCTTTGTTATGATTGGGGTTAGTTCCACCAAAGATAATATCATCAACATATATTTGACATATAAAGAGGCCACCCCCTTTAACCCGCTTGGTGAAAAGGGTGGAATCGACCGTACCCATGCAAAACCCATCATGTAGTAAGAAATCCCTAAGGAACTCATACCAAGCACGTGGAGCTTGCTTGAGACCGTAGAGTGCCTTATGGAGTAAATACACGTGGTTGGGTCGGCATGGGTCTTCGAAACCCGGGGGTTGAGCCACATATGCGGTTTCTTTTAGGGGACCATTCAAAAATGCACTTTTCACATCCATTTGATATAATTTGAAATTGTGGAAAGATGCAAATGCAAGCAAAAGACGAATAGCTTCAAGACGGGCTACCGGCGCAAAGGTATCCTCAAAATCCATACCTTCTATTTGGGCAAACCCTTGCGCCACTAACCTTGCTTTGTTTCGTATGACAATGCCATTCTCATCTTGCTTGTTCTTGAATACCCATTTGGTCCCAATGACATTGATGCGATGATCCTTGGGTCTCTCAACTAGAGACCATACTTCATTACGAGTGAAACATTCCAATTCTTCTTGCATGGCAATTACCCAATCCGGATCGACCAAGGCTTCATGTACCTTAAGTGGTTCAAAACTAGACACAAAAGCATGATGTTGACAATAAGTGATAAGTAATGCATGGTGTCTACGAGTTACCACTCCTCTTGAGATGCTACCAAGGACTTGATCCACTTTCATGTCACTTGCCCTTGTAGCGGCCTTGATCTTCCGAACGGTTCCTTCATGATCAATGAATTCATCTCTTGCTAGTACTTGATCATGAGGGACCACTTGAGCTTGATCATGAGTTGAGGATGTTTCTTGATCATCATCATGATCTTGCTCCGTGGAATGAGGATCTTCTTCTTGTTCTTCGGATTGTGACTCATCTTGAGTAGAGGATGGTTCTTGAGTTGCACTTGATGGTTCGGCTTGAGTTGAGCTAGGCTCCACTTGTGGCGTGCTTGAAACATCTACTCCATCATCTTGATCATCATTATGAACCTCCATGGGCCGGATGTGTCCAATGCCCATATGCTTGATGGCACTAGATGGATCATCATCATTACCTGCAACACATGGAACAACTTGCTCCACTTGGGAGCCATTATCCTCCAAGAACACCACGTCACAAGATACTTCAATAGTCCCGGTGGACCGGTTGTAGTATCTATAGGCGTGAGAGTTCTCCGCATATCCAACAAATATACCCTCTATGGTTCTAGTTTCAAATTTACCGAGCTTTCCTTTGTTGTTTTTAACAAGACATTTGCATCCAAAAACACGAATGTACATGACGTTAGGCTTGTTACCGGTAAGGAGCTCGTATGGGGTTTTGTTGTGGAGGGGACGGAGGAAGAGCCGGTTGGAGTAGTGGACGGCCGTAGAGATGGCTTCTCCCCAAAAGTTGTGGGGTGAGTTGAATTCACTCAACATGGTTCTTGCCATCTCAATGATGGTCCGGTTCTTCCTTTTAACAACACCGTTTTGTTGAGGGGTGTATGGCGCCGAAAACTCATGCTTGATGCCCTCATCATCAACAAACTCTTGCATAGTGTAGTTCTTGAACTCGGTGCCATTGTCGGTCCTAATTGCCTTGATCTCGGATTCATACATACGTTGAGCTTTCTTGGCGAAGGTGATGAACTCTCTATGGGTCTCGTCCTTAGACTTAAGGAGAAAGACCCAAGAGTATCTTGAGTAATCATCAACAATGACAAGTCCATACTTGCTCCCACCAAGAGTATCATAATGTGATGGCCCAAAGAGATCCAAATGAAGGAGCTCCAAAGGCCTAGATGTGGTAACAATACTCTTGATGGGATGCTTCTTCTTGAGTTGCTTTCCGGCTACACATGCACTACAAACACGATCTTTCTCAAAAGAAATGCCGGTTAGTCCCACAATATGCTCACCCTTTAGGAGTTGTTTAAGATTCCTCATGTTAACATGACCAAGGCGGCGATGCCACAACCAACCTTCGTCATGCTTGGCCGCCATTAGACATGTGGAGAAGGAGGGGCTCTCTTTCGAGAGGTCAACCACGTAAAGGTTGTTCTCCACATATCCAACAAGGACCAATTTGAGATTGTCACTCCTAAAGACTTGCACATAATATTTAGTGAAATATGAATTGTAACCGGCATCGGCAAGATGATATATAGAAAGTAAGTTATAGCCAAGGTGTTCAACAAGTATAACCGTCTCAAGGCACAAGTCCTTTCCCTTTGAGTTGTCACCAAAGGTGATGCTTGACTTCTTGTTGATATCTTCAATGAATTGATCAAGCACACCTTTTCCTCCGGTCATATGATTGGTGCATCCACTATCAAACACCCATTTTGGACCACCGGAGGAATACCCCTACAAAATCAAGTAGAGGATTTAGGAACCCATCGATTAATGGGTTCCTTTGTAATGTGATACGTCTCCACGTATCGATAATTTCTTATGTTCCATGCCACATTATTGATGTTATCTACATGTTTTATGCACACTTTATGTCATATTCGTGCATTTTCTGGAACTAACCTATTAACAAGATGCCGAAGTGCCGGTTGCTTTTTGGTTTCAGAAATCCTAGTAAGGAAATATTCTCGGAATTGGACGAAATCAAAGCCCAGGGGCCTATTTTCTCAAGCTTCCAAGTCCGAAGGAGAGACGAAGAGGGGCCACGGAGGGGCCACCCTAGGCGGCGCCCCCCTTGGCCGCGCGGCCCTGTGGTGTGGGGCCCCGTGCCGCCTCTTGACCTGCCCTTCCGCCTATAAAAGTCTCCGTGACGAAACCCCCAGTACCGAGAGCCACGATACGGAAAACCTTCCAGAGACGCCGCCGCCGCCGATCCCATCTCGGGGGATCCAGGAGATCGCCTCCGGCACCCTGCCAGAGAGGGGAATCATCTCCCGGAGGACTCTACGCCGCCATGGTCGCCTCCGGTGTGATGTGTGAGTAGTCTACCCCTGGACTATGGGTCCATAGCAGTAGCTAGATGGTTGTCTTCTCCCCATTGTGCTATCATTGTCGGATCTTGTGAGCTGCCTAACATGATCAAGATCATCTATCTGTAATTCTATATGTTGCGTTTGTTGGGATCCGATGAATAGAGAATACTTGTTATGTTGATTATCAAAGTTATATCTATGTGTTGTTTATGATCTTGCATGCTCTCCGTTATTAGTAGATGCTCTGGCCAAGTTGATGCTAGTAACTCCAAGAGGGAGTATTTATGCTCGATAGTGGGTTCATGTCTCCGTGAATCTGGAGGGGTGACAAGAACCTCTAAGGTTATGGATGTGCTGTTGCCACTAGGGATAAAACATTAGTGCTATGTTCAAGGATGTAGTCACTAGTTACATTACGCAATACTTAATGCAATTGTCTGTTGTTAGCAACTTAATACTGGAGGGGGTTCGGATGATAACCTGAAGGTGGACTTTTTAGGCATAGATGCAGTTGGATGACGGTCTATGTACTTTGTCGTAATGCCCAATTAAATCTTACTATACTCATCATGATATGTATGTGCATGGTCATGCTCTCTTTATTTGTCAATTGCCCAACTGTAATTTGTTCACCCAACATGCTGTTCGTCTTATGGGAGAGACACCTCTAGTGAACTGTGGACCCGGTCCAATTCTCTTTCTGAAATACAATCTACCAATACTTGTTCTACTGTTTTCGCAAACAATCATCTTCCACACAATACGGTTAACTCTTTGTTACAGCAAGCCGGTGAGATTGACAACCTCACTGTTTCGTTGGGGCAAAGTACTTTGGTTGTGTTGTGCGGTTCCACGTTGGCGCCGGAATCACCGGTGTTGCGCCGCACTACATCTCGCCGCCATCAACCTTCAACGTGCTTCTTGACTCCTACTGGTCCGATTAAACCTTGGTTTCTTGAGGGAAACTTGCCGCCGTGCGCATCACACCTTCCTCTTGGGGTTCCCAACGGACGTGCCAACCACACGCATCAAGCAAATTTCTGGCGCCGTTCCGGGGAGATCAAGACACGCTGCAAGGGGAGTCTCCACTTCTCAATCTCTTTACTTTGTTTTTGTCTTGCTTAGTTTTATTTACTACTTTGTTTGCTGCACTAAATCAAAATACAAAAAAATTAGTTGCTAGTTTTACTTTATTTGCTATCTTGTTTGCTATATCAAGAACACAAAAAAAACTAGTTTACTTGCATTTACTTTATCTAGTTTGCTTTATTGTCTTGCACTCTATATTAAAATACAAAAAAATTAGTTACTTTTGTTACCATGTCTAGCTCTGAACCTGTTACTTCTTCGCCTGAAGAATTAGTCTTCACTTTTAAACAAGGGGATGAGGAGAGTTTTAAGGATGCTTGGTCTAGAATTTTTATTTCTTATCGTAAAACTGAACCTCAAATGACTCTAAGTTTGCTCCTCAGTAATTTTTATTTTGGTCTTATGGTTCGCTATAGATATGCTTTGGATACTTTAGTGGGAGGAGATTTCCTTCATTGCAATGGGGATCAAGCTTTTAATGCCATAAAGAAGTTGGTTGCATCACATGATTCAGCTAATAACTTTGATTCAGTCCTCACTAGCATTTATAGTAGATTAAATAATCTCGAGATAAGTACATCTCGCTTGAATGATAATTATTGCCACGTTCGTAATCGTCTTGAACAAGTCTTAGTGAACTCTAAACTCTCAATGTGGGATCCTGCTGTTAAAATTGTCATCGGTGATCGAACTCTCCATGCCTACTGTGATATTATGTATGAATTTTGCCTTATGCCTGAAAGTATTTATAAATATTTGAAACTTTGGGGAGTCGAGGAAGGAGGAGAAGAAATAACTCTCATTGATAACTCTACTATAATTCCTAAAGGAATAGCCGCAGGTGTGCATACAACCATTCTTGGAAGAACAATATCCATTGATTATCTTGTTGTTGAAACAGGAAAACTCACACTCGGAAGATCCCTGCTGAAACTATTGGGAGCAGTCATTGATGTTGGAGAAGGCACTCTGAAATTCACCTCTATACCGGGGGAAACTCATACATTTCCTAAACCAAAGGGAAAGAAAAACAATAAGAAAGGTAAGGGTAAAGCCCAAGGTAATGTTGACACTTCGTCTCTTGATAATACTTGATACACACTTTCTGCGCCTAGCTGAAAGGCGTTAAAGAAAAGCGCTTATGGGAGACAACCCATGTTTTTACCTACAGTACTTTGTTTTTATTTTGTGTCTTGGAAGTTGTTTACTACTGTAGCAACCTCTCCTTATCTTAGTTTTGTGTTTTGTTGTGCCAAGTTAAGCCGTTGATAGAAAAGTAAGTACTAGATTTGGATTACTGCACAGTTCCAGATTTCTTTGCTGTCACGAATCTGAGTCCACCTCCCTGTAGGTAGCTCAGAAAATTAAGCCAATTTACGTGCATGATCCTCAGATATGTACGCAACTTTCATTCAATTTGAGCATTTTCATTTGAGCAAGTCTGGTGCCATTTTAAAATTCGTCAATACAAACTGTTATGTTTTGACAGATTCTGCCTTTTATTTCGCATTGCCTCTTTCGCTATGTTGGATGAATTTCTTTGATCCATTAATGTCCAGTAGCATTATGCAATGTCCAGAAGTGTTAAGAATAATTGTGTCACCTCTGAATATGTCAATTTATATTGTGCACTAACCCTCTAATGAGTTGTTTCGAGTTTGGTGTGGAGGAAGTTTTCAAGGATCAAGAGAGGAGTATGATGCAACATGATCAAGGAGAGTGAAATCTCTAAGCTTGGGGATGCACCCGGTGGTTCACCCCTGCATATTCTAAGAATACTCAAGCGTCTAAGCTTGGGGATGCCCAAGGCATCCCCTTCTTCATCGACAACATTATCAAGTTCCTCCCCTGAAACTATATTTTTATTCCATCACATCTTATGTGCTTTTTCTTGGAGCGTCGGTTTGTTTTTGTTTTTTGTTTTGTTTGAATAAAATGGATCCTAGCATTCACTTTATGGGAGAGAGACACGCTCCGCTGTAGCATATGGACAAGTATGTCCTTGGTTTCTACTCATAGTATTCATGGCGAAGTTTCTCCTTCGTTAAATTGTTATATGGTTGGAATTGGAAAATGATACATGTAGTAATTGCTATAAATGTCTTGGGTAATGTGATACTTGGCAATTGTTGTGCTCATGATTAAGCTCTTGCATCATATGCTTTGCACCCATTAATGAAGAAATACATAGAGCATGCTAAAATTTGGTTTGCATATTTGGTTTCTCTAAGGTCTAGATAATTTCTAGTATTGAGTTTGAACAACAAGGAAGACGGTGTAGAGTCTTATAATGTTTTCAATATGTCTTTTATGTGAGTTTTGCTGCACCGGTTCATCCTTGTGTTTGTTTCAAATAAGCCTTGCTAGCCTAAACCTTGTATCGAGAGGGAATACTTCTCATGCATCCAAATACTTGAGCCAACCACTATGCCATTTGTGTCCACCATACCTACCTATACTACATGGTATTTTTCCGCCATTCCAAAGTAAATTGCTTGAGTGCTACCTTTAAAATTCCATCATTCACCTTTGCAATATATAGCTCATGGGACAAATAGCTTAAAAACTATTGTGGTATTGAATATGTAATTATGCACTTTATCTCTTATTAAGTTGCTTGTTGCGATAACCATGTTCACTGGGGACGCCATCAACTTTTCATTGTTGAATTTCATGTGAGTTGCTATGCATGTCCGTCTTGTCTGAAGTAAGAGAGATCTACCACCATATGGTTAAGCATGCATATGTTAGAGAAGAACATTGGGCCGCTAACTAAAGCCATGCTCCATGGTGGAAGTTTCAGTTTTGGACAACAATCCTCAAATCTCAAATGAGAAAATTATTAATTGTTGGTATATGCTTATGCATAAAAGAGGAGTCCATTATCTGTTGTCTATGTTGTCCCGTATGGATGTCTAAGTTGAAGAATAATCAATAGCGAGAAATCCAATGCGAGCTTTCTCCTTAGACCTTTGTACAGGCGGCATAGAGGTACCCCTTTGTGACACTTGGTAAAAACAATGCATTGTGATGATCCGGTAGTCCAAGCTAATTAGGACAAGGTGCGGGCACTATTAGTACACTATGCATGAGGCTTGCAACTTATAAGATATAATTTACATGATGCATATGCTTTATTACTACCGTTGACAAAATTGTTTCATGTTTTCAAAATCAAAGCTCTAGCACAAATATAGCAATCGATGCTTTTCCTCTATGGAGGACTATTCTTTTACTTTCAATGTTGAGTCAGTTCACCTATTTCTCTCCACCTCAAGAAGCAAACACTTGTGTGAACTGTGCATTGATTCCTACATATTTGCTTATTGCACTTATTATATTACTCTATGTTGACAATATTCATGAGATATACATGTTACAAGTTGAAAGCAACCGCTGAAACTTAATCTTCTTTTGTGTTGTTTCAATGCCTTTACTTTGAATTATTGCTTTATGAGTTAACTCTTATGCAAGACTTATTGATGCTTGTCTTGAAGTGCTATTCATGAAAAGTCTTTGCTATATGATTCACTTGTTTACTCATGTCATATACATTGTTTCGATCGCTGCATTCACTACATATGCTTTACAAATAGTATGATCAAGATTATGATGGCATGTCACTCCGAAATTATCTGTGTTATCGTTTCACCTGCTCGGGACGAGCAGAACTGGGGATGCTGATACGTCTCCGACGTATCGATAATTTCTTATGTTCCATGCCACATTATTGATGTTATCTACATGTTTTATGCACACTTTATGTCATATTCGTGCATTTGGAACTAACCTATTAACAAGATGCCGAAGTGCCAGTTCCTGTTTTCTGCTGTTTTTGGTTTGAAATCCTAGTAAGGAAATATTCTCGGAATTGGACGAAATCAAAGCCCAGGGGCCTATTTTCTCATGAAGCTTCCGAAGTCCGAAGGAGAGACGAAGAGGGCCACAGAGGCCACACCCTAGGCGGCGCGGCCCTTGGCCGCGCGCCGTGGGGTGGGGCCCCGTGCCGCCTTGACCTGCCCTTCCGCCTATAAAAAGTCTCCGTGACGAAACCCCCAGCACCGAGCCACGATACGGAAAACCTTCCAGAGACGCCGCCGATCCCATCTCGGGGATCCAGGAGATCGCCTCCGCACCCTGCCGAGAGGGGAATCATCTCCCGGAGGACTCTACGCCGCCATGGTCGCCTCCTGTGATGTGTGAGTAGTCTACCCCTGGACTATGGGTCCATAGCAGAAGCTAGATGGTTGTCTTCTCCCCATTGTGCTATCATTGTCGGATCTTGTGAGCTGCCTAACATGATCAAGATCATCTATCTGTAATTCTATATGTTGCGTTTGTTGGGATCCGATGAATAGAGAATACTTGTTATGTTGATTATCAAAGTTATATCTATGTGTTGTTTATGATCTTGCATGCTCTCCGTTATTAGTAGATGCTCTGGCCAAGTTGATGCTAGTAACTCCAAGAGGGAGTATTTATGCTCGATAGTGGGTTCATGTCTCCGTGAATCTGGAGGGGTGACAAGAACCTCTAAGGTTATGGATGTGTTGTTGCCACTAGGGATAAAACATTAGTGCTATGTTCAAGGATGTAGTCACTAGTTACATTACGCACCATACTTAATGCAATTGTCTGTTAGCAACTTAATACTGGAGGGGTTCGGATGATAACCTGAAGGTGGACTTTTTAGGCATAGATGCAGTTGGATGACGGTCTATGTACTTTGTCGTAATGCCCAATTAAATCTCACTATACTCATCATGATATGTATGTGCATGGTCATGCTCTCTTTATTTGTCAATTGCCCAACTGTAATTTGTTCACCCAACATGCTGTTCGTCTTATGGGAGAGACACCTCTAGTGAACTGTGGACCCCGGTCCAATTCTCTTTCTGAAATACAATCTACTGCAATACTTGTTCTACTGTTTTCTGCAAACAATCATCTTCCACACAATACGGTTAACTCTTTGTTACAGCAAGCCGGTGAGATTGACAACCTCACTGCTTGGGGCAAAGTACTTTGGTTGTGTTGTGCAGTTCCACGTTGGCGCCGGAATCACCGGTGTTGCGCCGCACTACATCTCGCCGCCATCAACCTTCAACGTGCTTCTTGACTCCTACTGGTCCGATTAAACCTTGGTTTCTTGAGGAAACTTGCCGCAGCATCACACCTTCCTCTTGGGGTTCCCAGGACGTGGTTCCTTTGCAATGGCAACAATATCTTTTGGTACCCAAATTGAGTACTCTCTATAAGCATAGCCATTAGGAGGGCCAACATAGTTAGCATAGACATCACCATAATAATCAACAAATAATGCATAGTGATCGTTTGGCCCCGTGCGGTCACCACTAGTGGCTTTGCCCTTTGAGGCTTTGCCATTGTTAGTGACCTTCTTGTTCTTATCTTGAGCGGGTTTCTCCTTCTTGTAGTTGTTCTTCTTGTGGGACTTGGGAGCATATCCAAGTCCATACTTTTGATTGTTTGACCTTTGCTTACTCAAGAGGTCATCCAATCCCATCTTGTTCTTGGCGGTGGTGAACTTTGCAAGTTCCTTTGTTAGCCTAACATTTTCCTCAAGAATAGATGCTTGCTCACAAGAAGATTCATTAGGATGATAGTCAAGACCATATTTGGTCACCAAGGACTCAAGATATGCATTGGTCTCAACATGCAAAGAAAGTTCCTCTTGTAAACGAACATGTTCCTCAACAAGTTTAGCATGCTCACTAGTAAAGGAAGTGGAGGAACAAGCAAGCTTTTCAACATCAATGGGATCCTTCATTGATCCAAGAGCCTTTTTGTAGGATTCTTGAAGTAGATCATGGTTCTCTCCAAGTTTCTTGAGCTCATCCTTGACAAGCTTGTTAGCTCTTTCAAGGTGGTCAAGATCCCTAGTGAGAGAAGCATGAGCAACTTCAAGCTCCTCCTTTGAGGCATTGAGCTCTTGGGTCAATAATTGAGCCCTATCAATAGTTTCTAGGTCCTTAACTTTATCAAGTTCATAAGTTTCAATTTGTTGCTTAAGGCCTTGAGATATGCACCTTTCGGTTTTTAGCTCTTGTCTTAGGAGATTGAATCTCCGTTCCTTCTCATTCAAATGATATTCTAATTCCTCAATGGACTCATCCTTTTCTTTGAGTGAGTCCATCAAGAAATCAAACTTGACAAGAGCTTCACCACGAAGGGTGCATCTAACATCATAGAGTTCCTTAAGCACAATTAATTCATCTTGATTTTCGTTCTCATCATCAAGAACACTAGATAGGGAAGGTGGAGGTTCCATTACCTTGGTTTCCCTTGCCATAAGACAAGAGCCAATGGTTGTAGATGAGGTAGAGTCATCGGAGTCATCATCTTGAGTTATCCTTGCCATGAAGGAGGATCCAACATCATTCTCCGTGGAGTAGTCCTTGGAGTAGTCATATGTGAAGAGTGACCCGGGCTTAGAGAAAGCCAAACCGGCCACCCCGGCCTCCTTCTCCTCATCTTCCTCTTCATCATCGGACAAGTACTCGGCCCCAACAAAGGCTCTTCCCTTGTTCTTCTTGTATCGATCATTGATTGGGTTTGGCTTCAATCTTGGCTTGACCCCTTTGATGAATCTTGGCTTGTCCACCCTTTTCTCATAAGGGCACTCATTTGCAAAGTGGCTATCTTCATCACAATTGTAGCAAGTTCTCTTCTTCTTCTTGTCATTGAGGAGCATAGGGAACTTAGCCTTGTACTTCTTGGCAAAGAAAGCAAAGTCGGTAGCCATGTCACTAGTTGAAGTCATCTCTTCCTCTTCTTCAATCTCATAGTCTTCCTTGCTTTCATGATCGGCCCTAGCTTTGAGAGCAAGGTTGTGTGGCGCTTCATGGTTGTGTGAGGCTTCATCAACACGGTTCATTGCCATGAGCCTCTTTCCCGCTTTGGCCATGTTTTCATTGGCGGCCACATAGGAGACTAGATCATCGGAGTTGAGGTCGGCACTCTTGGTCATGATTTGCAAGTTGAGTGCAAGGTTGGTGTCTTCTTGTTTGACGGCAATCATAGCAATGACCTTGGACTTTATGAATGCTTCATTCATCTCCAAGCCATCATTGTACTTCTCAACACCGAGTCCCTTGACCCTTACTCTAAGAGCACCGAGTCTTGCATAAGCATCGGCCACGGACTCTCCTTCTCGAATCATGAATTGATGAGCCTCTTGCTTTGCGGTCTCATAAAGAGCGGATTGGATCAAATCGGTTCCCTCTTGGAGTACTACGATTCGATCCCACAACTCTTTAGCGGACTCTATGTCATTGACTTGATCAAGGAGCTTGCGGTTTGTCAACACCCGGATTTTTAAGTCCAGATGCCTATTATGCCATTCATCGCAATCCCAGGAATATTGTTTTTGCGAGACATAATAGATTGATATCACAGAACATCATTCATTACAACATCGTAATTGTCTTACAACAAAGGATCACATGATCCAGTCTCATTACAATAGTAGATGATCTATTGATCAATTACAAAACACATAGCGGAAGCGAAGTAGCGTAGTAGTAGTCCATCTATTCCACAGGCAACTGTTGACGTCAGGAGTGATCCTAGTTGTCGTAGACGTCCTGCTGTCCTTCTTCCGGGTTCTGGTACTCCTCTTCATAGTCTGGCCATTTGAATAGCCAGGGACACAGCCGTGAGTACTTTAAAGTACTCGCAAACTAATACTAATGTAAGTAGTATCAACTATAATAAGGGGGTTCTAAGCTCTAGTTTCATTTGCATAAAGCCAGTTTTATTTCATAAGCACTTTAGTAAACAAAACCTCTTTATTTGCCTAACTTACTCAAGTGGGAACATTAGTGTCATTCCCACAACTCAGTTGTGATTCAAAGTCAAAGTCACCTTTCAAACTCAAGTCACAAGTCACCATTCATATTTTTGGAAAAGTTCTGATGACGGAACAGTATGGCCTTTCCAACTGTCCATGACCGCGGACGCGGCTATTCGAATAGGTTTAACTCTGCAGAGGTTGTACACTTGTGCCACAACAATTGCAATAGTTCGTCAGGGGTAACTGGCCCTGATTTATCGTACGCAGTACGCGAACTACCAATCCTAACCTTTCATTTACATACTCTAGTATAGGCACCTCTCCCCATGAGCTTGGCCTCCCAGTGAAAACACGCGGTCAACCTGGGAACTGCACAGGGCTTGGGCCGAACATTCACCTCATTTCACGTCATTTCACATCATTCCTTTTGTAGAGGCAGCCTCCAGCATAACCCCGATGACGCTTGTTCAGAGGGAACCCATACTAAAATACATAAGTTTCCAGCTAAGCCTTACCCAGATTCAGGTATTGTGGGGGTACTTGTAAAATTGGAATGGTATCGCATCCGAACCCAACCATTAGTTTTTGTAAAATTCACCAAGTCATTCACCTCATCACCTTCAAAATCTCTCAATAGAATGACTCATCATTCCACGGTTTTCAAAGTCATTTCAATTCACAAGTTCCCAACTAGAGTAGTCACTTTTAATATTGAGCACTAGCCACTAGTTATGAGGGGTGCTAAGTATCTTGGAGCTTGCTAGGCTAAGTGTGATTCTCTTGTACTACTCTATAATTCAACCAAGTGAATCATAAATCAAAAAGTAACTTTGATAAATAAAATCAAATAAAGCTTGTAAGGTAAAAACTTGGGATAGGTTCATAAGGTAAAAATGTAATGGTGCCTTGCTCTTGTAGAGCTTTGCACTTTGCAAGAATATAAACTTGCAACCAAAATGGTTTGCATTAGTCTAGCTTGCATTGGTAATAGCTTGCCTTGGTTGAGGTGGTGGTCAAAGTTCTCTTCTCCTTCCTCTTGGTAGAAAACCTCCTCCTCCTGATAGTCTCCGGTGCTAGCATCTATAAACGAATACGAGGGTAACAATCACCAAAAAAATATTAAATGGCTACTTAGCCTTATTGGCTCACTCAAGATGATCTATTATCATCACAAACATTATTCAAACTTAGACTAAGGTTTCTTCTTAGGTTTTGGAAAACAACTCCCCTTATTGAAATGTGGATTAGGGTTTCTCTTTAGTTTGGGAGAAATAATTTCCTCTCATTGAACATTGTTAAGATTTAATTTCCTCAATTCATAAAGGTGAGATCATGTTGACCAAGGTCAATACTTCACATTTACCATTTGAGAAACATGATTTAAATGAGGTTCCATACCTCATGCAATTTAAATCCTATTTGATTTAATATCCACAAGTGAGCATATATGAGACCAAGCAATAGAGGTCATCACATTACTTTATACCACTTGGGAAAATGATTTAAATGAGGTGCTACACCTCATAGATTTGAAACCCTAATTTTGAAATAGTTTAAATGGGCTAGTATTGACTACATAGCCAATATTCTGCTTCTAGCCCATGATCATATACAGAACATATATCATATTTTTACATAATAAATTAGAGTTTGTTAAATTTGAATTATGAGAGGTGGAATCACCTCAAAATTCAAAAGGGTTGATTTTTAATAATTATTCTAAGTCAGAAAAGTCTATGTCTTGTTTATTTTGCTACTTTAATTCTACAACAGCTATTGGTTTGAATCCAGTGGCATTGGATAGATAATTTCACAGGCTTTCCAACCATATGAAATTCACTAAAAATGGCCAAGTAGATTTGGAGATATTTGATTTCTAGCAAAGCATCTGATAGCAATTTAAATGAAAAAGAATTAAACAAAGTTTGAATTCAAACGGGGGCGGGAACGGAGTTGGGCCGGCCCAGCTGCTGCCCGGGCCGTGCATGCATGGCGCATGCACGTGGCCGACGCGCGGGGCGCACAGAGCGTTGGATCGAGATCGGACGGGGCTGGTTCGTCGTGTACCTCGCGATTCTGCAACCTTGCGGGGGCTCTAACTTTCACCTCGGAGCTCGGATTGAGGCGTGGTTTGTTGCGTTGGAAAGGTCTTTCCAAGGGCTACAACTTTGCTGTAGGGCTCGGGGGCTATGGTGATGAAAATCTGGGCGGCTTTTGGTGGTGACCGCCGGCTAGTTCTTGCACCGATGAGCGGCAAAGAGAGGAGAGGAGCGGTGCTAGGAGGGAGGGGAGGATGCTGTGGGATGGTGTGGTGCTGTCCCAAGCGAGGAGGGGGGTTTATATAGGCTCCAGGGGAGGGAGGCGCGGCATGGCCGGCATGGTGGCCATGTCGTCGACGGCGTGGCTACAGGGCGTTCTGGGCCGAACGGTCATGTCTAGGAGGTGCGTGGGAGTGAGGGGAAGCTAGTGGCGCAGTGGGACGCGACGGGATGCAGTGTGCACGAAGAGGGACATGGGTGGCCACGGGTTGGTGATCATGAGCAATGGCATGATCATTGTGGTCATCCACTTGCTCTCCTTGACATAGGGTCATGTCTAGCAGGTGTCTAGGGTCAATATCAAGCGGAAAGACATGGTGAGAGAGAGGGAAAAGAGCCAGGGCAGGTGGTGACATAGTGGTGATCATGTGAGTGGCATGGTGTGGCATTGGGTGGTGCAAGTGGGTTTTTGGGGTCAACTATGGTAGGGTGGTGTTCATAGGAGTGAGATGAGTCAGATTGACAAGGTGAGGGTGACCAGAGAGGGAGAAAGACAAGGGTTGGCATGGTGATGTCATTTGGAGTGGCATGGCATGGCATTGGTTCTTTGTGCATACTTTTCTTGTGTACCAAGGTGCTGCAAGCTTAAGTGGGGTGAGGTGAGTCTAGGAGACATGGTGGGCAAGGTGAGAGGGGTCTAGAGTGTGCACAAATGATCAAAGTCAAAAAGGTGTGTGACATATGCAATGACATGGAGTGTCCTTGTGTCAAGGTGATCATGACAAGGCTAGATGAGGTCATTGAGAGTGGTCAGAGGTACAATGTACTGTGGATGATCACAAGAGAGAGAGGGTGAGGTGGTGAATAGTGGTTGCATAGTGGTTGTACTTCCATATTACTCTATGTATACTTCTCTATCTCAAGCCATTGACTTCTCTTGTATGTAATTTTGACCACTTTGCTGCATGATTGTGTTCTAAATAAGATTTTACACACATTGGTGGTCTTGGTTTGGATTTGCAAAATTGGTCTTATGTGTATGTGAGTGAAATTGGGATTATCTCACCATTTGATTTCTCTCCATTTGATTTGACTTTTCTTGACTCTAATGTGGTTCTTATTAGTTTAGAAACATTTTCCAACCATTGAAACCAATTCAAATGGTCTTGCTCAAAGATTTGCAAAAATGGCCATAACACATAAGAGGTGATGTGTCAAATTTCATTATTCTTGTTAATTGTTCATCTTGCTTCCCTTGGGCATGGGTTAGGGTCAATTTAGTGTTATATTAGGTTGAGAGATGGTTTCACATCATTTGGTCAAGGTTTAAAGGCATAGATCAAGAATTGGGTATTATGGCTATGTGTCACATATGCCTCTATGCATATGTTGCATTTGAGTTTTAATTTGACTTGGCTTGACCCAAATGGTGTTGTTGAGTGTTGAAATGGTATATAGGAGTGATCCCACCATTCACCACAAGACTTAGGGTCAAGATTCTTAAATTCACAAATTTGCTATTTTACTCTCATATGCCTCTATGGCATTTTTAGTTTCTTTTTAATTTCTTTGGAAATCACTTGGAATTGGTTTGATAGGTACTAGGTAAGGTGTATGAAGGTTTTCCAAACCTCTAAACAAGGTAGAAAAGCATAGGGTAAAGATTTATAAAAATAGCCATAGGCACATATACCTTTTTCTTATTTAATTTCCTTTTATTTCATTTTAACTAGTATGGTGAAAAGAGGGGTGAGGTTTAGGGTTTAAGATCACTTTAAATACTAATAACAAGCAATCATGGCAATAGCACAAGAATTAAGCAAGATCACTAAGCATCAAACTTAATTGAATAAAAGTTTTTGTTGGTTCCAAAATTTGGAACTAGGGAAGTTCATTTGTTTTATTTTGAAATTTTTGGGATGTTACAAACCCTTCCCCCTTAAACAAATCTCATCCCGAGATTTTAAGAAAAGTTAGGTTCCTAAGAGAGATTGAGTATTTTGATTAACAGAAGACATACTTGGCATGGTCTGAGGTGCTTCCTCCTTCAGTGGCATTCATGTGGTAGAGGCGGCCGTTGTTGTTGTTCTGGTTCCTTCTACCTGCGAAGCGACGCTGTTGCTGAGCAGGGGCGCGGTATTGGCAATCTTGGCAAGCTTCTTAGGGCACTCATTGGAGTAGTGACCCACAACTCCACATTCATAGCAGTTCACAGTTGACTTGTCTTTGGGAGTGACGGGAACAGCGTTGCTTCCAGTCCTCGGGGCAGTATTGGGGTTGTTGTTGTTACCGTTGTTGTTGGTGTAGTTGGGGCGATAATTCTGAGTGGTTGGCTTGTTGTATCTTGGGGTGAATCCTCCAGAGGAGTTATTGCGATACTTCTGGTTATGGTGGGGTCCACTCTGGTTCATCATTCTTCTCTTGCGGTTCTCGTTGGCTTGATGCAGCTTCCCTTCCATTTGGATGGCTGAGTCTACTAGGGCTTCGAGGTCAGCGAACGGAATGTTCACTAACACAGTTTGCATCTCGTCATGCAGTCCATTCAGAAATCTTTCCTTCCGCTTCTCATTGGTGTCGGTCTCATCCGGGGCGTACCTTGACAGAGTGAGAAACCTGTCGCGGTATTCTACCACGGACATCCTTCCTTGCTTAAGTTCCCGGAACTCGTCTCTCATCTTCTTGATCAGTCCTTGGGGCACATGGTATTTGCTGAACTTCAGCTTGAAGTCTTCCAATGTCATCATTTGTCCGGCATTCATTGCGCGGGCGCTTGTCCACCAGGCTCGTGCAGGTCCTGACAGGTAGTGGGTGGCGAACACTACTTTTTCTGCGGCTTCTACTCCCGCAACTTCTAGGTTGTTCTCCATTGTCTGGAGCCAGTCATCAGCATCTAGGGGCTCTTCGGCCTTGTTGAACATGGGTGTGTTGGTGTTCTGAAAGTTCTTCAACTTTGACCCCGGTGGTCGTGGTTTCCATGGCCGTTGTTGTTCTGAGTAAGCTGCTGCAGTGCAGCAATGTTGGCTTGGCGTTCAACTCTCTCGGCTTCCCGGTCAGCCATCATTGTCTGCAGCAGTTGCATCATGGCATCCTGGGTGGCGTTGCGGGTTGGTGGGGCCATCTGAACATTGAGGTAGATGATAAGATAAGAGGGAAATTTCTATGGTTTGTTTTGTTAAAGTTTAAAAAGTTCATAAAATTGAAAACTTGAGTAGTGTTGCGGGGGTAAAAACAACAACACTTTTTCATTCATACCAAGCATCACATATTACAAAGCTAACACACTGTTGGTTTGAAGAACCATTCATCGCTCTACGATACAAGGGGATCCTGATACAACTCACACCTACGTAAGTGCTGGGGTGATACTACTCTTCAGGGTGGATTCTTCGTCTTCACGGGTGTTGTGCTTGGCGAGAGGCGAGGGCATTGTCCAAATCCCTGCGGGTTTTGTACATCCTGAAGTCCTGGTGGGCTACATAGTGGTTCATCTCCGGGTGTGGTGGCATGGTCATCGATCTTCCCATGGAGTCATGTCTTGGGTAGTAGATGAAGCGAGTGTTCTTGATCTTGTTCTCATTTTGTCCACACAGACGGGCAATTGCTTCATGCATAGCTCTGACTAGTCCTTCCTTCCAAGTGTTTCCCGTTACAGAAAACCAGATGGTTTCCCATACCGGGGCTCCAAGCTTTCTTCGTAGATCAGTAGAAACTTCCCACCGAGGGGGTTCTCCGGAGTGGTTGTTGAGGGGTATTCCGAAGAACTCGGGATACGGGTGTAGATATTCCACTAGTTGCTTCAAATCCTTTTCGAACCTCAGTTCTCCTCCGTGACCAAGCTGATAGCACTCCCATTTGTATTCCATCTATGAACAAAGAGGAGGAGTAAATTAGAGAAGTATTCAAGTGTGCAAAATTTTAGATAGTGCTACAAAGAAAAAGTAGAGCATGAATTTCTCATTTTGAAAAGGATTTCAAGGATAAGAGTGAGAATAAGTTTTTCACAAATATTCACTTCTTTGGTTTTGAAACTAAGTTTTACAGACGTCCATTCTAACTAGGGTCTCCTAAGGTCAACAATGGCTCTGATACCAACTTGTCAACACCCGGATTTTTAAGTCCAGATGCCTATTATGCCATTCATCGCAATCCCAGGAATATTGTTTTTGCGAGACATAATAGATTGATATCACAGAACATCATTCATTACAACATCGTAATTGTCTTACAACAAAGGATCACATGATCCAGTCTCATTACAATAGTAGATGATCTATTGATCAATTACAAACACATAGCGGAAGCGAAGTAGCGTAGTAGTAGTCCATCTATTCCACAGGCAACGTTGACGTCAGGAGTGATCCTAGTTGTCGTAGACGTCCCGCTGTCCTTCTTCTGGGTTCTCGTACTCTTCTTCATAGTCTGCCATTTGAATAGCCAGGGACACAGCCGTGAGTACTTTAAAGTACTCGCAAACTAATACTAATGTAAGTAGTATCAACTATAATAAGGGGGTTCTAAGCTCTAGTTTCATTTGCATAAAGCCAGTTTTATTTCATAAGCACTTTAGTAAACAAAACCTCTTTATTTGCCTAACTTACTCAAGTGGGAACATTAGTGTCATTCCCACAACTCAGTTGTGATTCAAAGTCAAAGTCACCTTTCAAACTCAAGTCACAAGTCACCATTCATATTTTTGGAAAAGTTCTGATGACGGAACAGTATGGCCTTTCCAACTGTCCATGACCGCGGACGCGGCTATTCGAATAGGTTTAACTCTGCAGAGGTTGTACACTTGTGCCACAACAATTGCAATAGTTCGTCAGGGGTAACTGGCCCTGATTTATCGTACGCAGTACGCGAACTACCAATCCTAACCTTTCATTTACATACTCTAGTATAGGCACCTCTCCCCATGAGCTTGGCCTCCCAGTGAAACAACTTCAACCTGGAAACTGCACAGGGCTTGGGCCGAACATTCACCTCATTTCACGTCATTTCACATCATTCCTTTTGTAGAGGCAGCCTCCAGCATAACCCCGATGACGCTTGTTCAGAGGGAACCCATACTAAAATACATAAGTTTCCAGCTAAGCCTTACCCAGATTCAGGTATTGTGGGGGTACTTGTAAAATTGGAATGGTATCGCATCCGAACCCAACCATCAGTTTTTGTAAAATTCACCAAGTCATTCACCAGTCATATTCACCTTCAAAATCTCTCAATAGAATGACTCATCATTCCAAGGTTTTCAAAGTCATTTCAATTCACAAGTTCCCAACTAGAGTAGTCACTTTTAATATTGAGCACTAGCCACTAGTTATGAGGGGTGCTAAGTATCTTGGAGCTTGCTAGGCTAAGTGTGATTCTCTTGTACTACTCTATAATTCAACCAAGTCAATCATAAATCAAAAAGTAACTTTGATAAATAAAATCAAATAAAGCTTGTAAGGTAAAAACTTGGGATAGGTTCATAAGGTAAAAATGTAATGGTGCCTTGCTCTTGTAGAGCTTTGCACTTTGCAAGAATATAAACTTGCAACCAAAATGGTTTGCATTAGTCTAGCTTGCATTGGTAATAGCTTGCCTTGGTTGAGGTGGTGGTCAAAGTTCTCTTCTCCTTCCTCTTGGTAGAAAACCTCCTCCTCCTGATAGTCTCCGGTGCTAGCGTCTATAAACGAATACGAGGGTAACAATCACCAAAAAAATATTAAATGGCTACTTAGCCTTATTGGCTCACTCAAGATGATCTATTATCATCACAAACATTATTCAAACTTAGACTAAGGTTTCTTCTTAGGTTTTGGAAAACAACTCCCCTTATTGAAATGTGGATTAGGGTTTCTCTTTAGTTTGGGAGAAATAATTTCCTCTCATTGAACATTGTTAAGATTTAATTTCCTCAATTCATAAAGGTGAGATCATGTTGACCAAGGTCAATACTTCACATTTACCATTTGAGAAACATGATTTAAATGAGGTTCCATACCTCATGCAATTTAAATCCTATTTGATTTAATATCCACAAGTGAGCATATATGAGACCAAGCAATAGAGGTCATCACATTACTTTATACCACTTGGGAAAATGATTTAAATGAGGTGCTACACCTCATAGATTTGAAACCCTAATTTTGAAATAGTTTAAATGGGCTAGTATTGACTACATAGCCAATATTCTGCTTCTAGCCCATGATCATATACAGAACATATATCATATTTTTACATAATAAATTAGAGTTTGTTAAATGTGAATTATGAGAGGTGGAATCACCTCAAAATTCAAAAGGGTTGATTTTTAATAATTATTCTAAGTCAGAAAAGTCTATGTGTTGTTTATTTTGCTACTTTAATTCTACAACAGCTATTGGTTTGAATCCAGTGGCATTGGATAGATAATTTCACAGGCTTTCCAACCATATGAAATTCACTAAAAATGGCCAAGTAGATTTGGAGATATTTGATTTCTAGCAAAGCATCTGATAGCAAATTAAATGAAAAAGAATTAAACAAAGTTTGAATTCAAACGGGGGCGGGAACGGAGTTGGGCCAGCCCAGCTGCTGCCCGGGCCGTGCATGCATGGCGCATGCACGTGGCCGACGCGCGGGGCGCACAGAGCGTTGGATCGAGATCGGACGGGGCTGGTTCGTCGTGTACCTCGCGATTCTGCAACCTTGCGGGGGCTCTAACTTTCACCTCGGAGCTCGGATTGAGGCGTGGTTTGTTGCGTTGGAAAGGTCTTTCCAAGGGCTACAACTTTGCTGTAGGGCTCGGGGGCTATGGTGATGAAAATCTGGGCGGCTTTTGGTGGTGACCGCCGGCTAGTTCTTGCACCGATGAGCGGCAAAGAGAGGAGAGGAGCGGTGCTAGGAGGGAGGGGAGGATGCTGTGGGATGGTGTGGTGCTGTCCCAAGCGAGGAGGGGGGTTTATATAGGCTCCAGGGGAGGGAGGCGCGGCATGGCCGGCATGGTGGCCATGTCGTCGACGGCGTGGCTACAGGGCGTTCTGGGCCGAACGGTCATGTCTAGGAGGTGCGTGGGAGTGAGGGGAAGCTAGTGGCGCAGTGGGACGCGACGGGATGCAGTGTGCACGAAGAGGGACATGGGTGGCCACGGGTTGGTGATCATGAGAAATGGCATGATCATTGTGGTCATCCACTTGCTCTCCTTGACATAGGGTCATGTCTAGCAGGTGTCTAGGGTCAATATCAAGCGGAAAGACATGGTGAGAGAGAGGGAAAAGAGCCAGGGCAGGTGGTGACATAGTGGTGATCATGTGAGTGGCATGGTGTGGCATTGGGTGGTGCAAGTGGGTTTTTGGGGTCAACTATGGTAGGGTGGTGTTCATAGGAGTGAGATGAGTCAGATTGACAAGGTGAGGGTGACCAGAGAGGGAGAAAGACAAGGGTTGGCATGGTGATGTCATTTGGAGTGGCATGGCATGGCATTGGTTCTTTGTGCATACTTTTCTTGTGTACCAAGGTGCTGCAAGCTTAAGTGGGGTGAGGTGAGTCTAGGAGACATGGTGGGCAAGGTGAGAGGGGTCTAGAGTGTGCACAAATGATCAAAGTCAAAAAGGTGTGTGACATATGCAATGACATGGAGTGTCCTTGTGTCAAGGTGATCATGACAAGGCTAGATGAGGTCATTGAGAGTGGTCAGAGGTACAATGTACTGTGGATGATCACAAGAGAGAGAGGGTGAGGTGGTGAATAGTGGTTGCATAGTGGTTGTACTTCCATATTACTCTATGTATACTTCTCTATCTCAAGCCATTGACTTCTCTTGTATGTAATTTTGACCACTTTGCTGCATGATTGTGTTCTAAATAAGATTTTACACACATCGGTGGTCTTTGGTGAAGATTTGCAAAATTGGTCTTATGTGTATGTGAGTGAAATTGGGATTATCTCACCATTTGATTTCTCTCCATTTGATTTGACTTTTCTTGACTCTAATGTGGTTCTTATTAGTTTAGAAACATTTTCCAACCATTGAAACCAATTCAAATGGTCTTGCTCAAAGATTTGCAAAAATGGCCATAACACATAAGAGGTGATGTGTCAAATTTCATTATTCTTGTTAATTGTTCATCTTGCTTCCCTTGGGCATGGGTTAGGGTCAATTTAGTGTTATATTAGGTTGAGAGATGGTTTCACATCATTTGGTCAAGGTTTAAAGGCATAGATCAAGAATTGGGTATTATGGCTATGTGTCACATATGCCTCTATGCATATGTTGCATTTGAGTTTTAATTTGACTTGGCTTGACCCAAATGGTGTTGTTGAGTGTTGAAATGGTATATAGGAGTGATCCCACCATTCACCACAAGACTTAGGGTCAAGATTCTTAAATTCACAAATTTGCTATTTTACTCTCATATGCCTCTATGGCATTTTTAGTTTCTTTTTAATTTCTTTGGAAATCACTTGGAATTGGTTTGATAGGTACTAGGTAAGGTGTATGAAGGTTTTCCAAACCTCTAAACAAGGTAGAAAAGCATAGGGTAAAGATTTATAAAAATAGCCATAGGCACATATACCTTTTCTTATTTAATTTCCTTTTATTTCATTTTAACTAGTATGGTGAAAAGAGGGGTGAGGTTTAGGGTTTAAGATCACTTTAAATACTAATAACAAGCAATCATGGCAATAGCACAAGAATTAAGCAAGATCACTAAGCATCAAACTTAATTGAATAAAAGTTTTTGTTGGTTCCAAAATTTGGAACTAGGGAAGTTCATTTGTTTTATTTTGAAATTTTTGGGATGTTACACGGTTGATGCCACTCCTAATCTTGTCACGGGCGGAGGCGTTGAGTTGACGGTTGTAGAATTCGGTGGAGGTCAACCGAATGGGATCTTGTGGCTCCCGGTATCCATGAACAATGATCTCCCACAACTCCACGCTGCAGCTGCGAATATGAGATTCCATAGAAGATTTCCAAAAAGGAAAGTGAGTTCCATCAAAATGGGGAACATTCCCACTATGGTTTATATGAGGCATGGGTGAAGTGTTTTTGGGATAGTCATGGTTGACTTCACGATAGCTCCCTAGTGAGGCCGAAGCCGTACTAGGAGGCCCACTAGTCAAGTTCTTAAGCATGGTAGACATCTCTGCCATTTGGCTTTGTAGCTCATCCTCCTTTTTCTTCTTCTCGGCATCATATGCCAAGAATCTAGATTTCATCTCTTTAACCGAAAGGTTAGAGTTTTCATCTAGACCCTCGAATAGTTTTTCCATCTCACTCTTAAGGCGGTGAAGCCCTTAATAAGAGTCCAGGCTCTGATACCAATTGAAAGTATTGAGATGGTAAACCTAGAGGGGGGGTGAATAGGTTTCTACAGATTTTAATCCTTTCTTTGCAATATTAGGCTTTGTGGAATATAAAGTTGAGCCTAATGCAAACTAGGTGAAGCAACCTATATGAAGATACAACTATCTCGAGCACGACGGCTCTCTCAGGCAGTTTAAATCACAAGTAAGGAGTTCGGTTAGAGATAACCGATGGCACGCGGAGACGAGGATGTATTCCCGTGTTCCCTTGCTTTGCAACAAGGTACGTCACGTTTGGAGGGGTGGAGGTCCCACGAAGGATTCCCCATGCCACGAAGGCTCACCCTATTCTCCGGAGCCTATATATCCCACGAAGGAATAGCTCACTCACTTGTGGTAGACTTTGAGGTAGCCTCCAAACCTTCACAATCTTGCCCGGAGCAAATCCACAGCCCGGATGCTTCCGGACTCCTCTTGCCCACCTAGGGTTCCAAGGAACCCTAGGAAGCAAGCTTCTCGATGAATACAAGGGGGAATGAGATTTGGCTTGGTAGAACAGTAGATTGGGTCCTCCTCTAGTGATTCCCCGGAGGGATTTGAGTTTGGGTGGAGGAGGAGGGAGATCGGAGGCTTTTGGTGTTTCTAATAATGGAGTAAGAGAGAGAGAGCTCAAGAACAGCTTGTAGTATGTTGCCTAACTCTTCCAAGGTAGGAGAAGGGGTATTTATAGTGTTCTTCAAAATCTGGCCGTTGCAACTTGCCACCTCAGCATTTTCCTCGACAAACCCGGTTGACCGGACCACAGACCGGACAGCCCGGTCGTGAGGCCGGTCAGACCGGATCAGCGACCGGATCCCCTTTGCGTCGTCCTGGCGCTCCTTCGGTTGGTGGCCGGTTGGCGCCCGGTTGGCGCCCGGTTGGCGCCCGGTCGACCGGACGGAGCGCCGGACCCGCCGGTCAGTAGCCCGGTTGACCGGGCGGCAACCGGATCTGCTGGCTCTTCGTTTGTAGCCCGGTTGGTGCCCGGTTGATCGGCCAACACGCCAGACTGCCCGGTTGCTGGCCCGGTTGGACCGGGCTGCAGACTCCTGTAACCCCTTTTTGATTGTTGTTGAAATGGGGGGTCTCCTTTAGCCTTCTTGTTCCTTTGATACACCATTTACGCCTCATTGCCTAATACCTGAGATTATCCTTATAAACATATTAGGCCAAATACTTTAGCACGGTGTCATCGTTACCAAAATAATGGATAAGGGTAAAATACCCTTACAACTCAGCTTTTCAACTGACTCGGCCATACGTGATCCCGTCCGTTCTGCTTCGCTTCCTCCTTAATGTTTTCTCCACCCTTTCATCTGCTTTCTAGTATATCACTTGCATCATGCGTGATCCGTCAAGTCATCTTCTCCATGTCTTGATTGGGATACCTCTGCAGGTCCATAGGAAAGTGAACTACTAATGGTTTGATCTGTGCTTGCTTGCAGGTAGCTAGGTGCTTCGCACAAAAAAAGGTACCCAAGTGCATGCCGTAGACAATTAGACATGGAGATACCGAATGGAAATTTCCTTGAACTTTGTTCCTTTTACAGGTGAATGAAGATGGTGCTTGGGCAAGGGAAGCAATCAAACCAGGATGTGCTTCTACTCAGGAATAACCGCAATTCATTTCTTTACGAATCTAGCAAGTGTTGTGCTATGTAGTACGAAGACAGCCGGCCAGGTGCTCGCTAAAATATGCCAACCATCCAATGAATTACAGAAATATTAGAAGGTAAGGATCTCACTCCTTTCTTTGTCTTATTACATTTTGAGCAGGCTGTTGCTTCGTTTAGATTATCTCTTCACATTTCAGACATGATGAAGAACTGGATATTGAAGTTTATGGATTCTACGCAATGGAATGCAGATGCAGAGTAAGAGACGACACAGCGGGGGTCATAGCGTCATTTTACATAAATACATTATATTCACAGGCAAGATATGCTCTTTTGTGTTTTTTCTTTGTAATGAACGATGGGTAACTTTTATTTTCTGCACCTAATATTTTGTTCATTTTCAGTAAGCATATTATTAGGTATTCAACCAAATAATGTTCCTTGATCTTAAAGTGAAGTTCCACAACCTGCACTTATCAGATACAGAGAAATGGCACGATTGTTAGACCGGAAGGGGAGCTTTCTTCAGATAATCACTGAAACATATTCAGTAAATCATGATATCTCAATCACTCTATGCTTATTTAGTATCTTTGTATGCCTTTCATGTAGGAAAAACTTACAAGTATATACTTGGAGGATGAAAGACCTTTACTTTAAGGTAAGACTATCCATTCAAGTTTTTCTTTCTAAGAGTTTTATATGTTGGCAAATATATTGTACGTTATTGTACGTACGTGTCTAGAGTTAAGTTTGTTCTTAACCACTCAATTTTAATTTGCTTATTTTTAACGTGTATATTGCAGGGAAAATACTGACTGATATGTATGAACACGTTCCATCTTATATACCTTGGATGTGCCAACTGAAGATGTGCTTTTTATTTTTAAATGAAAATGTCATCTTTTTAACATGCCAGAAGATGTCCAGTTTAAAATTGTGAAAGGTACCCACATGTGCTTAAAATAAGTGATAACTTTTTTGTGATTAAGATAACATCATATGTGCTTAAAAAGTAGATAATGTTGATAATATAATTTTCTCATGGTAGATAACTTATTTATGAACAGAATGGAGGCACTCATTGACCCAATGTATTGTACACATTTGGGGATGTGTTCATGCTTATGCAAGAAACGAAGCAAGAATCATTTGAGTCGCTGCGGGGAATACCAACTAATAGGGCTAAGCTTCAAATGCTAATTGAAATTAAGGAGATCATACAACATTCCACGGTGTTCTAAATTAATATATGAATAATATCACATGAACTACATCAAAACAATTGCTATGGGTTGGTCAAAACAAAATCAATTTATATGCAAATTACTCTTAGTCTTATGAACTTGTAGTTGGATTTAGTAGGGTAAATGGGTTTATTATTGAAGATCACTATTTTAATGGGAGTGTTTCAAGCATATGTGTTGTTGTCATAACCACATTGTTCGTGTAGTTGAATGCATCATTTCAGCTACGTGGTTGAGCATATGGATGAGAGAAATTTCCATTATACGCTTGATGGCCAGAAACAATCCAATGTATAGTTGTATGCTGACATTGATGGCATGTGTATATTGTACTATGTTGCTTCAAACACCAGGTATGTTTATAATCTCCAGGGCCCATACTCATAATGACATTCTTCTTTGGACCAGTTTTTCCTAAATAAAATTATTTATCCAAATTTCTACTTTTTCTAATACATTTTGTTCTACTAATTTCCGCAGCAACGTGCGGGGTATCATCTAGTTGACTAAATAATCTAATCCGCTGATTTTACGTTAACAATATATAGGTATTAACGGTAGAGATTAAAAAGTTTATGTACATAAAATATTTCCCGGTGCCACACACACGAGCACGAACACGACCAGGCACAATGTGGGCTATCAGAACTTTTAGTATATGATATCCTAATTTTTTTCGTTAAACTGCTCTTTACTAACATATATAAGTGTGTTACCGAGACAATTAAAAATAAGTTAATATGAATAAAGCTTGCAAAATGAATTATTTATTAATCGTTTAAAAAACATTCATCTAAAAAATTCCATTTGCACCATGGAGACTCCTATATGTTGAAGATGTAATTGATTTCCAAAGGAGTTCGTTGTTATCAAAATGAAACTTCTACAAAATGAAATTTCCAACTGTTTAGTTGTCATACCTGCTAAGTGGGACCTTCATTAAGAAAATATGATTTGATTTTCAGTTTGTAAGCTTAACTAACAAAAGTCTAGACCTTCATCATTATTTGGGCTACAACATATAAACTTCATTGTTCTACATCTACTGCCAATGACTGACTATCTGAGAGTTTAGTTGGCTTATTGATCCAACAATGTTACATAAACTCCAGGGTAATATGAACTCCATGGTGTCATGAGATAAATATAATCGAATGTACTAATATAATATCATTTACGAACATGAGATATACTCAATTAGATGGTCATTTCGTTTCAATATCGAAAATAATCCTTCATCCAAAAACTAAAGATGTTACCTGCAAATTTGATGTTTTGTTAAACACAATATCTAGGTACTGTGTTCCTACAACTATGATATACACATCACATTATATTAATATCTCCTAAATGATAGACTTAATTCATACACACTCTCAATTAAATAAAAATGGTGCCCTCGCATTTGCGAGGGCCATTGTGCTAGTTACAGTAAAAAAAACACAAAAATACCTAATTAGGTATGTGCTTCAATATATATAAGTCGAAAGCCAAAATCAAAAGCATTTTTCCTGACCTATATAAATCAAAAGCAAAAAAGTTAGAAATAAGCTTAACGAACGAAACACCTACTCCGTCCGTTCATATTAGTTGTTGCAAATGTGGCTACATACATAAGAACCAGTGGGAAACTGGCAACTCATATGGAATAGAGACAATTATAACAGAGCTGCGTTTGACAAATTTCTATTCGGTCTGTTCTTGCAAGGAATGTCTCGCCGCCTCGGATCCTTTCGTCTTTCGCCATTGCTTCTGTGTTCTGTTCTCACACGCTACTTGGTCTCGAAATTTTTCTACTGCTTTTAGGTTCTCGGCAACCATCCACGTGATGGGGATGAAGTGATTGACATGTTGTGTTGGTGTGCTTTGCTGCCGACTGCAGTGTTGATCATAGCTGCTGAAGAAATGGGCAGGGAATGAATGGGGGCTTGGGGCGTGTTTGGTTTAGAGCCGTTGTTGCTAGGCTTACCAAAAGTTGGCACGCCCGCGGTCATTGGCTGCCGTTGGTTGGACTCCAAAATATTGGCTAGCCCAGCCTGGTCAGCTGACATGCAGTTCACTTTGTTGCCAATGAATTGGCAAGGCGTGGGCGGCTGATTGCTCCGCCGCCAAATTTTTGGTAGGGAGAGTTGGGGCATAAATTTTTTTTTAAACAGAAGGCCATACGGCCCGGCTTTATAAATAAAGCCCAGAAGGCAACAAGTCAACATAGTCTTACAACGCGCACACACATAACTCGCCCACCGGCAAACCAGGTCAGTCCCAACCCGAGACATGGAGAGAAGCGAGGGTGCGAAACAAAGCACACCAAGCCAACAAAAACACACACACCACTACCACATAGATAGATAGATAGATAGATGGAACCATGGTGTATCGCCTGGGTCCCCGGCTACTCAGCTCGCAGTCTCGCGTACAGTCTCCTGACGTCGCCCACCGCCGCGTTCAGCATCGCCCGATCCCTCTGTCTGAACAGAACCCTCCAGCACTGCATATGTATCAACATTTGGTAAAAAACATCAGCCGGGTGACCGATCATCTTTCCTTCAATGGTAAGCTTGTTGCGGATAGTCCATAAGGTCCAGCACTGGGCTGCGAACGTGAACCAAACTAGCCTACGCATCGGGCCGTAAAGGCCTTGGGCGATTGCAATGAACTCCCCCGGCCCGGCGGGGTTCCAGTCACAGTGGAGGAGTTCCCTAACTCCAGCCCACATCATTCTGGCGATGGGGCAGGAGAAGAAGATGTGATTGCAATCTTCCACCTCCTGACATAGCGTACATCTCCCATCCGACGGTACTTGTCTTTTAGCAACTTGGTCACATGAGGGAAGGCGTCCTCGGATTAGTTGCCACAAGAAGACCCGGATTTTGGGGGGAACCCTAGTGCGCCAGGCCTCTTTGAAGCAGGTAACCGACGCCCCCTGAGTCAGTGCCAAATAGACAGACTTGGCAGTGTAGGAACCTGAAGCGTCGATGGACCAGGAGACCGTGTCCTCCTCAACCCCTGGCTGCCATCCCATGGCCTCCCGACAAAGGTTGTCCCATTCAACCACTTCAGCCGTGCCAAAAGGTCGCCGAAACTCAACTCCCCATTCCCCAGGGTTCCCATCCTGAGGTGCCGCATCAGCGACCGAAATAAGCGGGTCGGTGCAGCAGCTAAATAGGCGAGGGAACCTAGCCAAGAAGGGCCCCCGGCCCGTCCACCAGTCCAACCAGAACCTCGTGCGTCGCCCATTTCGAGCACCATGTTTGGCTCCCAACTTGAAATACCATTTTATTTTTTGGATGGAATTCCAGAACTGGGAGCCTTTAGTGGGGACTGTACCATCAAAGAGGTCCCGACCCCTCAGGTACTTTGCACGAATGATGTCTGCCCAAAGACCCTCGGCGTCCTGGTATAGTTTCCAAATCCATTTGAGCATCAGAGCGATGTTCATGAGTTTGGTATTGAGGATTCCCAATCCTCCGAACGACTTAGGCTTACACACCGTAGCCCAATCTACCATGTGGTACTTCCGTTTGTTGCCCACTCCTTCCCAAAAGAAGCGGCACCGTGGTTTGTCCATGGCCTTGTGCGTACTATCAAAGAGCATGTACAGGCTCATGGAAAACTGCGGAAGGCTGGAAAGGCATGAATTGGTCAGCTCTAACCTACCTGCCGAGGCTAGGAACAATCCTTGCCAAGGGTCCACCCTATGCCCAATCTTCTCCGGCAAGAAGTTCCAATCCGCTACCCTAAGCGGCTTGTCACTAATAGGTAATCCCAAGTACTTAATCGGGAACTCCCCCCTTTTGCAGTTGAGCATACCTGCAACCTGGTGTTGAAGCTCAAGGGTGACCCCTGTCATGACCACTTCACTCTTGTCGAAGTTGATTTTGAGCCCCGACATATTCTCAAAGCAGAGAAGAATAGTCTTAAGGTTCGCAATTCCTACCCCCGTAGGTCTGATCAACACCATAGTGTCATCCGCATACTGAAGATGAGTAACCCCCCCTGGGATAAGATGCGGGATCACACCCTCAATGTGTCCCGCGGAACTAGCCTTTGCCAGAATGGCAGCAAGCCCATCGACAATGAAGTCGAAAAGAATCGGGGAGAGAGGGTCGCCTTGCCGAACTCCCCTAGCGTTGCGAAAGAACGGCCCTATCTCACCATTGACATTGATGGCAGTTTGGCCACCCTTGACCAACTGCAATAACCGGTGGACCACCCTCGCGGAGAATCCTTTCCGTAGGAGAATCTCCTGAAGGAAGGCCCAGTTGACTCTGTCATAGGCCTTTTCGAAGTCCAACTTGAGGAGCAAGCCCTCTTGCTTCCCCACCCTGAGTTCATGTGCAATCTCATGCAAGGCAAGAGCACCCTCATGCAGACATCTCCCTTTGATGAAAGCAGATTGGCTCCGATCAATCGTCCTATGCGCAAGAGGAGCTAACCTAATCGCGTACGCCTTGGCCACGAACTTGAAGATGACATTAATGAGCGCAATAGGCCGAAACTGAGTGATCCTCTCCGCCCCCTTAACCTTCGGGATGAGCGAGATAATCCCAAAATTAAGGCGAGCGATGTCCACCCTCCCTAGGGCAAAATCGTTCAAAAGCATGAGAATGGGAGCCCGGAGGGTGCCCCAAAACCGCTTAAAGAACGCCACCGGAAACCCATCTGGGCCAGGCGCCTAGTCCGGCTTCATACTAGCGAGGACCTCATCCAACTCGGCGGCCGAGAAGGTGATCTCAAGGCCCCAGTTCTCCTCGGCAGAGATCCGTTGTTCCTCGTCCCAGAGGTCCGGGCCAAGGGAGAAGACCCTCTCCTCCCCCTTGGACCCCATCAGACCCTGATAGAACTGGTAGATATGATCCATCAGGGCCCGCTGCTCATCCACCTCCGCAGTGATAGGCGAGGGATAGAGCACTTGCGCTTGCGACCATTCGCAATGGCATGGAAGTACGCGGTGCACGAATCCCCCTTAAGGGTCCACTGGGTCCTGCACCGCTGTCTCCAGTACTCCTCCTCAACTCGATCCAACGCCACCAGCTGATTTACAGCGACAAGGGCCCGGTCCCATGCAAGAAGTGGCGTACGCCAAGTTTTCCAAGGTCATCGAACAAGTAGGAGCCAAGAAGCACGTTGAAGGTTGATGGCGGCGAGATGTAGTGCGGCGCAACACCAGGGATTCCGGCGCCAACGTGGAACCTGCACAACACAAACCAAGTACTTTGCCCCAACGAAACAGCGAGGTTGTCAATCTCACCGGCTTGCTGTAACAAAGGATTAGATGTATAGTGTGGATGATGATTGTTTGCAGAAAACAGGAGAACAGTATTGCAGTAGATTGTATTTCAGTAAAGAGAATTGGACCGGGGTCCACAGTTCACTAGAGGTGTCTCTCCCATAAGATAAACAGCATGTTGGGTGAACAAATTACAGTTGGGCAATTGACAAATAAAGAGGGCATGACCATGCACATACATATTATGATGAGTATTGTGAGATTTAATTGGGCATTACGACAAAGTACATAGACCGCTATCCAGCATGCATCTATGCCTAAAAAGTCCACCTTCAGGTTATCATCCGAACCCCTCCTATTAAGTTGCTAACAACAGACAATTGCATTAAGTATTGCGCGTAATGTAATCGGTAACTACATCCTCGAACATAGCACCAATGTTTTATGGCAGCACATCCATAATCTTAGAGATTTCTGTCACTTCCCAGATTCACGGAGACATGAACCCACTATCGAGCATAAATACTCCCTCTTGGAGTTACAAGCATCTACTTGGCCAGAGCATCTACTAGTAACGGAGAGCATGCAAGATCATAAACAACACATAGATATAAATTGATAATCAACATAACATGGTATTCTCTATTCATCGGATCCCAACAAACACAACATATAGAATTACAGATAGATGATCTTGATCATGTTCGGCAGCTCACAAGACCCGACAATTAAGCAGTCCAGGGGTAGACTACTCACACATCACTCCGGAGGCGACCATGGCGGCGTAGAGTCCTCCGGGAGATGATTCCCCTCTCCGGCAGGGTGCCGGGGCGATCTCCGAATCCCCGAGATGGGATTGGCGGCGACGGCGTCTCTGGAAGGTTTTCGTATCGTGGCTCTCGGTGCGGGGGTTTCGCGACGAAGGCTATTTGTAGGCGGAAGGGCAGGTCAAGGGGCGTCACGAGGGGCCCACACCCTAGGTCGGCGCGGCCAGGGCTTGGTCCGCGCCGCCCTATGGTTTGGCCACCTCGTGGCCCCACTTCGTTGACTCTTCGGTCTTCTGGAAGCTTCGTGGCAAAATAGGACCCTGGGCGTTGATTTCGTCCAATTCCGAGAATATTTCCTTACTAGGATTTCTGAAACCAAAAACAGCGGAAAACAGGAACCGGCATCTTGTTAATAGGTTAGTTCCAGAAAATGCACGAATATGACATAAAGTGTGCATAAAACATGTAGATATCATCAATAATGTGGCATGGAACATAAGAAATTATCGATACGTCGGAGACGTATCAGCATCCCCAAGCTTAGTTCTGCTCGTCCCGAGCAGGTAAACGATAAACAAAGATAATTTCTGGAGTGACATGCCATCATAATATTGATCATACTATTTGTAAGCATATGTAGTGAATGCAGCGATCGAAACAATGTATATGACATGAGTAAACAAGTGAATCATATAGCAAAGACTTTTCATGAATAGTACTTCAAGACAAGCATCAATAAGTCTTGCATAAGAGTTAACTCATAAAGCAATAATTCATAGTAGAAGCATTGAAGAACAAAAGGAAGATGAAGTTTCAGCGGTTGCTTTCAACTTGTAACATGTATATCTCATGGATATTGTCAACATAGAGTAATATAACAAGTGCAATATGCAAGTATGTAGGAATCAATGCACAGTTCACACAAGTGTTTGCTTCTTGAGGTGCAGAGAGATAGGTGAACTAACTCAACAATAAAAGTAAAAGAATGGTCCTTCAAAGAGGAAAAGCATCGATTGCTATATTTGTGCTAGAGCTTTGATTTTGAAAACATATAGAGAGCATAAAAGTAAAATTTTGAGAGGTGTTTGTTGTTGTCAACGAATGGTAGTGGGCACTCTAACCCCCTTGCAAAACCTTCAAAGAGCGGCTCCCATTTTATTTTATTTTTGTTTGGCACTCCTTCCAACCTTTCTTTCACAAACCATGGCTAACCGAATCCTTTGGGTGCCTGCCAACAATCTCATACCATTGAAGGAGTGCCTTTTTATTTTAGTTTTATTATGATGACACTCCTCCCCACCTTTGCTTTCTCAAGCCATGGCTAACCGAATCCTTCGGGTGCCGTCCAACAATCACATACCATGGAGGAGTGTCTATTTTTATTAATTAATTTGGGACTGGGAATCCCATTGCCAGCTCTTTTTGCAAAATTATTGGATAAGCGGATGAAGCCACTAGTCCATTGGTGAAAGTTGCCCAACAAGATTGAAAGATAAACACCACATACTTCCTCATGAGCTATAAAACATTGACACAAATCAGAGGTAATAAATTTTGAATTGTTTAAAGGTAGCACTCAAGCAATTTACTTTGGAATGGCGGAGAAATACCATGTAGTAGGTAGGTATGGTGGACACAAATGGCATAGTGGTTGGCTCAAGTATTTGGATGCATGAGAAGTATTCCCTCTCGATACAAGGCTTAGGCTAGCAAGGTTATTTGAAACAAACACAAGGATGAAGCGGTGCAGCAAAACTCACATAAAAGACACATTGTAAACATTATAAGACTCTACACCGTCTTCCTTGTTGTTCAAACTCAATACTAGAAATTATCTAGACCTTAGAGAGACCAAATATGCAAACCAAATTTTAGCATGCTCTATGTATTTCTTCATTAATGGGTGCAAAGCATATGATGCAAGAGCTTAAACATGAGCACAACAATTGCCAAGTATCACATTACCCAAGACATTTTAGCAATTACTACATGTAGCATTTTCCAATTCCAACCATATAACAATTTAACGAAGAAGAAACTTTGCCATGAATATTATGAGTAAAGCCTAAGGACATACTTGTCCATATGCTACAGCGGAGCGTGTCTCTCTCCCACACAGTGTATGCTAGGATCCATTTTATTCAAACAAAACAAAAACAAAAACAAACCGACGCTCCAAGCAAAGCACATAAGCTGTGATGGAATAAAAATATAGTTTCAGGGAGGAACCTGATAATGTTGTCGATGAAGAAGGGGATGCCTTGGGCATCCCCAAGCTTAGAGCTTGAGTCTTCTTGATATATGCAGGGGTGAACCACCGGGGCATCCCCAAGCTTAGAGCTTTCACTCTCCTTGATCATGTTGTATCATCTCCCTCTTGATCCTTGAAAACTTCCTCCACACCAAACTTAGAACAACTCATTAGAGGGTTAGTGCACAATCAAAATATACATGTTCAGAGGTGACATAATCATTCTTAACACTTCTGGACATTGCACAAAGCTACTGAAAGTCAATGGAATCGAAATATCCATCGAAGATAACAAAACAGGCAATGCGAAATAAAAGGCAGAATCTGTCAAAACAGAACAGTTTGTATTGACGAATTTTATCGAGGCACCAGACTTGCTCAAATGAAAATTCTCAAATTGAATGAAAGTTGCGTACATATCTGAGGATCACTCACGTAAATTGGCATAATTTTCTGAGTTACCTACAGAGAATTTTGCCCAGATTCGTGACAGCAAAGAAATCTGTTTCTGCGCAGTAATCCAAATCTAGTATGAACTTTACTATCAACGACTTTACTTGGCACAACAAAACACTAAACTAAGATAAGGAGAGGTTGCTACAGTAGTAAACAACTTCCAAGACACAAAATAAAAACAAAGTACTGTAGTAAAAACCATGGGTTGTCTCCCATAAGCGCTTTTCTTTAACGCCTTTCAGCTAGGCGCAGAAAGTGTGTATCAAGTATTATCAAGAGACGAAGTGTCAACATCAAAATTTGTTCTAATAATAGAATCAAAAGGTAACTTCATTCTCTTTCTAGGGAAGTATTCCATACCTTTCTTGAGAGAAAATTGATATTTAATATTACCTTCCTTCATATCAATGATAGCACCAACAGTTCGAAGAAAAGGTCTTCCCAATATAATGGGACAAGATGCATTGCATTCAATATCCAAGACAACAAAATCAACGGGGACAAGGTTATTGTTAACGGTAATGCGAACATTATCAACTTTCCCCAAAGGTTTCTTTGTAGAATGATCAGCAAGATTAACATCCAAATAACAATTTTTCAGCGGTGGCAAGTCAAGCATATTATAAATTTTCTTAGGCATAACGGAAATACTTGCACCAAGATCACATAAAGCATTACAATCAAAATCTTTAACCTTCATCTTAATGATGGGCTCCCAACCATCCTCTAGCTTTCTAGGAATAGAGGCTTCGCGCTCTACTTTCTCTTCTCTAGCTTTTATGAGAGCATTTGTAATATGTTTCGTGAAAGCCAAATTTATAGCACTAGCATTAGGACTTTTAGCAAGTTTTTGCAAGAACTTTATAACTTCAGAGATGTGGCAATCATCAAAATTCAAACCATTATAATCTAAAGCAATGGGATCATCATCCCCAATGTTGGAAAAAATTCAGCAGTTTTATCACAGGCAGTTTCAGCAGTTTTAGCAGTTTCAGGCATTTTAGAAGTGGAAACATTGCTAACACCAATTCTTTTATTATTATTAGTAGGAGGTGCAGCAACTTGTGTAGCATTAGCATTACTAGTGGTGGTAATAGTCCAAACTTTAGCTATATTATCTTCTTTTTCATTTTCTTCTCTTTCCCACCTAGCACGCAATTCGGCCATCAATCTTATATTCTCATTAATTCTAACTTGGATGGCATTTGCTGTAGTAGTAATTTTATTATGATGATTTTCATTAGGCATAACTTTCGATTTCAAAAGATCAACATCAGCAGCAAGACTATCGACTTTAGAAGCAAGTATATCAATTTTCCCAAGCTTTACTTCAACAGATTTGTTAAAAGCAGTTTGTGTACTAATAAATTCTTTAAGCATGGATTCAAGTCCAGGGGGTGTGTTCCTATTATTGTTGTAAGAATTCCCATAAGAATTACCATAGCCGTTGCCATTATTATAAGGATATGGCCTATAGTTGTTACTAGAATTGTTCCGGTAAGCATTGTTGTTGAAATTACTATTTTTAATGAAGTTTACATCAACATGTTCTTCTTGTGCAACCAATGAAGCTAACGGAACATTATTAGGATCAACATTAGTCCTATCATTAACAAGCATAGACATAATAGCATCAATCTTATCACTCAAGGAAGAGGTTTCTTCGACAGAATTTACCTTCTTACCTTGTGGAGCTCTTTCCGTGTGCCATTCAGAGTAATTGATCATCATATTATCAAGAAGCTTTGTTGCTTCACCAAGAGTGATGGACATAAAGGTACCTCCAGCAGCTGAATCCAATAGGTTCCGCGAAGAAAAATTCAGTCCTGCATAAAAGGTTTGGATGATCATCCAAGTAGTCGGTCCATGGGTTGGGCAATTTTTAACCAAAGATTTCATTCTTTCCCATGCTTGTGCAACATGCTCAGTATCTAATTGTTTAAAATTCATTATGCTACTCATCAAAGATATAATTTTAGCAGGGGATAATATCTACCAATAAAAGCATCCTTGCATTTAGTCCATGAATCAATACTATTCTTAGGCAGAGATAGCAACCAATCTTTAGCTCTTCCTCTTAATGAGAAAGGGAACAATTTTAATTTTATAATGTCACCATCTACATCTTTATATTTTTGCATTTCACATAGTTCAACAAAATTATTGAGATGGGCAGCAGCATCATCAGAACTAACACCAGAAAATTGCTGCGGCATAACAAGATTTAGTAAAGCAGGTTTAATTTCAAAGAATTCTGCTGTAGTAGCAGGTGGAGCAATAGGTGTGCATAAGAAATCATTATTATTTGTGGTTGTGAAGTCACACAACTTAGTATTTTCAGGAGTACCCATTTTAGCAACAGTAAATAAAGCAAACTAGATAAAGTAAATGCAAGTAACTAATTTTTTTGTGTTTTTGATATAGCAAACAAGATAGCAAATAAAGTAAAACTAGCAACTAATTTTTGTATTTTGATTTAGTGCAGCAAACAAAGTAGTAAATAAAACTAAGCAAGACAAAAACAAAGTAAAGAGATTGCGATGTGGAGACTCCCCTTGCAGCGTGTCTTGATCTCCCCGGCAACGGCGCCAGAAAAAGAGCATGATACGCGTACAGCACGCGTCCGTTGGGAACCCCAAGAGGAAGGTGTGATGCGTACAGCGGCAAGTTTTCCCTCAGTATGAAACCAAGGTTTATCGAACCAGTAGGAGCCAAGAAGCACGTTGAAGGTTGATGGCGGCGAGATGTAGTGCGGCACAACACCAGGGATTCCGGTGCCAACGTGGAACCTGCACAACACAAACCAAGTACTTTGCCCCAACGAAACAGCGAGGTTGTCAATCTCACCGGCTTGCTGTAACAAAGGATTAGATGTATAGTGTGGATGATGATTGTTTGCGAGAAAACAGTAGAACAATATTGCAGATTGTATTTCGATGTAAAGGAATGGACCGGGGTCCACAGTTCACTAGAGTGTCTCTCCCATAAGATAAACAGCATGTTGGGTGAACAAATTACAGTTGGGCAATTGACAAATAAAGAGGGCATGACCATGCACATACATATTATGATGAGTATTGTGAGATTTAATTGGGCATTACGACAAAGTACATAGACCGCTATCCAGCATGCATCTATGCCACCTTCAGGTTATCATCCGAACCCCCTCTAGTATTAAGTTGCTAACAACAGACAATTGCATTAAGTATTGCGCGTAATGTAATCGGTAACTACATCCTCGAACATAGCACCAATGTTTTATCCCTAGTGGCAACAACACATCCATAATCTTAGAGATTTCTGTCACTACCCCAGATTCACGGAGACATGAACCCACTATCGAGCATAAATACTCCCTCTTGGAGTTACAAGCATCTACTTGGCCAGAGCATCTACTAGTAACGGAGAGCATGCAAGATCATAAACAACACATAGATATAAATTGATAATCAACATAACATGGTATTCTCTATTCATCGGATCCCAACAAACACAACATATAGAATTACAGATAGATGATCTTGATCATGTTTGGCAGCTCACAAGACCCGACAATTAAGCACAATGGGAAGAAGACCATCTAGCTACTGCTATGGACCCATAGTCCAGGGGTAGACTACGCACACATCACTCCGGAGGCGACCATGGCGGCGTAGAGTCCTCCGGGAAATGATTCCCCTCTCCGGCAGGTGCCGGGCGATCTCTGAATCCCAGAGATGGGATTGGCGGCGGCGTCTCTGAAGGTTTTGTATCGTGGCAATCGGTACGGGGGTTTCGCGACGAAGGCTATTTGTAGGCGGAAGGGCAGGTCAAGGGCGTCACGAGGGGCCCACCCTAGGTCGGCGCGGCCAGGGCTTGGGCCGCGCCGCCCTATGTTTTGGCCACCTCGTGGCCCCACTTCGTTGACTCTTCGGTCTTCTGGAAGCTTCGTGGCAAAATAGGACCCTGGGCGTTGATTTCGTCCAATTAGAGAATATTTCCTTACTAGGATTTACGAAACCAAAAACAGCAAACAGGAACCGCACTTCGGCATCTTGTTAATAGGTTAGTTCCGGAAAATGCACGAATATGACATAAAGTGTGCATAAAACATGTGATATCATCAATAATGTGGCATGGAACATAAGTTAGCGCCACCAGCTGATCCTCGAGGAAGTAGCGGAGGGCCCAACCCTCCTCATCTAGACCGTTGGCATCAGCCACCCGGTCGAGGTCCTCCACCTGGCGCAGCAGGTTGGAACGGAAAACCCTTTTCTCCCTTCCCAGATTGGCTCCCCAGCCTTTGAGGAATTGGCGAGAATTCCTCGAAGTAAATTGCCACATCTCGACGGCGCACCGGTGAGGCCCGCAGTCAGTGATAAAGTAACGGAGCTTCTCCCCCATGAGATCCCCAAACCCTGGCACCCCAAACCACCAAGTCTGGAAAAAGAATCTCGACTGGCGGACTAGCGTGCCTTCTCCACTGCACAGCATCAGCGGGGTGTGATCAGAACCCACCCTAGTGATAGCCGTGAGGGAGCACAGCGGAAAAGCAGCCTCCCAGGCCGGAGAAACCAGCACCCTGTCCAACACACACTACGTGGGACGGAGGAGCCGATTCGTCCAAGTATATCGAGCCCCTGCTCTCGTCAGTTCTCGAAGGGCCATAGTGGCGATAGCCTCGTTGAACCTCCTGACCCCGGGCCAGGAAATACTGTCGTTACTCTTGTCACTCGCAGCGCGAATGAGGTTGAAGTCACCCCGACCACCACCGGGTAGGGTGCTTCTTCGACAGCCTGAGTCAATACTCCCAAGAATTCCTCCGTGCGACGGTGATCAGCTGGTCCGTAGACCATGAAGAAGCACCACTTCATTTTGTTCGAGCGCTGGAAAATCGAGGCCGAGATGAAGAAGGTCCCCTTCTTCCATTGTCCGACCTCGAAGCTTTCATCCCGAAAGCCCAGGAGCATCCCGCCCGAGTGGCCAGCCGCAGGAACCCAATCCCACGCAAACTGGCTGCCCACCTCAAGGCTGCGCAGCTCGGGCGCCGTGAACTCTGCCCTAATAGTCTCCTGGATAGCGACAATGTCCACTCTATGTTGCTTGAGGTAATTTTTAAGTTGGCCTCGCCTCCCTGGCTCGCCAAAACCCCGCATGTTGTAGATGAGAGCCCTCATGTCTGAATACCAGAGGTCCCCCCGCGCCCCTTGCGCACCGTCAGCCGGGGTCGGCGCTCCCTAGCGCGCACCCTCAGGCTACGAAGGGTAACATTATCGCCCAGCGAGGCTTGGACCCCCGAGTCCGAGTCCTCAAGCACATCCTCCGACGCCACAGATGGGGCGTCATCCAACACAGCATCGGCAACCACCCCAGAGACATTGGCCTCCCTGGCCAGCCTCTCCTGCTCATCCCGCGCCTTCCGCGCGGCCGCAGCCGCGAGGGTCGCCTGGGCAAGCTCCTTTGCCCTAACCAGCTGAAGCGCCTCGACAGGTGAGCCCGAGCTCGGGGCAAACACCATGCCGCTGTCCGTAATGACCGAAGAGAGATGCGAATCGGACAAAGAGGGAAGGAGGGAAAAGTCAGCGTCAGTACCTGTGGTCGCCGGGAGCTCCAAGTTCTTCGCCGCTGCCAGCGACTGCGCCTTCTTCATGACGCTGGTGGCCGCCACGCCCACATTCCTCGCGCTCTTCCTGATCGGGGTCGCCGGCACCGTCGTCCTCATGGTCCTCTTGGTCGTCGTCTCCACCACCGCCGGCACCACCTTGGTACGCTTGCCTTGCGCCAAGGAGATCGACGCCGTCAGCTCACCATGTAAGTCCATCACCGCGCCCGGCTGCTGGCCCGACCCGCCATCCGACCGCACCACCCTCGGGCCCACCGGCACCACCACCATGTCCTCCATCGCCGAGACAGGGCTAGCGGCCTCGATGGTCGGGCTGTCCCGGATCCACGAGCCCACCAAGTCCGTGACTTGGGACACCATCTCCTCCGAGACCAGCGGAGTCTCGTCCTCGCCCACACCCAACAGTGAGCGAGGTGCCCCCTCCACCTGCTTCGCAGGGCACCCTCCCTCGTCCACCTCCGAGAGGATGGCAAACCTTCCCAGGCTAGCTAGCGCAGGGAAGGAACGCAGGTTGGACCCGTATTGGTCAGCCACCTTGCCCAGTTGCGGCGCGCTGCGCGATCCCATGCATCCCTTGAGCTGGGAGGCGCCAGGGCCCCCGCCCGTCTTGTCGGTCCCCTTCGCCTTCTCCTTGTTAGAACCCCGTCTGCGGTGCCTGTTCCATGCCTCCCCATCCGTGCTCCGCCCCTCGGACTCGAGGTCATCCCCGTCCTCATCATCCCGTGGCGCTGGCGGGCGTGGCGGTCCGGAGGAACCCCCAGCCCCGGGTGCCCCCAGCTCCGCGTGGATGCCCAAGGTGAAAGGCTCGCCATTCACACACAGATGGATGGTCCCCTTGACCCTCTCCGGGTATCTGCACTGAAACCTCATGCGCACTGGCTCCGTCTTCCACTTCTTGATTGAGAGCTCATCATCATCCACCGGCCTTCCGATCATTGTCATCGCCGCCATCAGCCGCTCCTTGACCATCAGGTCGCCCGGCAGGCCTGTAATCTGTACCCACACAGATGGAAAGGTAGGACCTGGCCGCGGGCTCACAAATGCCTCCCTAATGTCCACATCGCACTTGCTGAGCGGGAGATAGATCTTGCCGCGTCTCGTGCTCATCCTCAGCGTCTCCCTCGACGGAAACCTCACGCAGAACTCAGTATCGGAAACCTTGGACACCTGCCAATCCCACAGATCATCGAGCAGGCTCTTTAGCTCATCAGATAGCTGTAGCGCTGTGAGAGGGGCCGAGGTAAAGTGGATGACCGCCTCAAAGAGCTCCCCTTCCGCCTGCACCTTCAGCGGTTCCACCTCAATGTTGAAGAACCCTCCGCCCGTAATGGCATGGCCGTAAGACTGCAAGATCAGCGGACGGCCACGCGTAGGGCAAGCCGCCGAAACATGGCCCGTCTGGCTGCAAAGGATGCACACCGGGTCATTGACACATTCAGCCTGGAAGTGCCCTTCCTGGCCACAGCGGAAACATTCCCCTCCCACCGGGCCCGACGCCGTCCCTCCGGCCGCCTTGCTCTTTCCTTTTGTCTTGGGTTGGGGCGGCGCTCCCTGCGCCACGCCCTTCAGCTTGCCACCCTTGGCACCTCCACCACGCGGAGCCCCCTGCTGAGCCCGGCCACGCTGCCCCTCAGCAAGATGCGGCCACTGTTCATCTTGGTGTTGCTGGCCGCGTCGCTCCTCGCCCTGGCGGCCCCCGTCCCGGCGCCCGCTGGGGTTATTGTAGTAGCCTCCGTCTTGACCGCCTCCATCGTGGTACCGGCCGCCGCCGGAACCCTGGCGCCCTCCGCCGTAGCCTTGGTCGAAATCGGGGCGCCCCCCGCCGTCCGACCGACCGCCGTAGAAGTAGTCGTCCTTGCCGCCACCGTCGGAGCGCCCACCGCCGTCGGCGCGGCCACCACCACCGGATCCATCGAAGAAACCGCCATTGTTGTTGTTGTTGAAGCCGTATCTCCCGCCGCCCTGCTCGTCGTGCCGCCGCTTCCGACCATCGCCTTGCCCCCCACCGTAGCCCCCACTCCCTCCTCCGCCGCCGCCGCCTCCCGCCATGGCAACCACCTCCGCAAAGGAACGAGACAGAGGGGGAGGGTCAGGGATGCGAAAGAGAGTGCGGAACGGGATGTGGGTGCCGCGCCGATATCGCTCAGATGGTCTGGCTGGAAACCCTAACTCGGGGTCCCAGCAGCCTAAAGGAAGCCATAACCAGCGCCTAGGTTGGGCCTGGGCCACCACGGGCCCGTTGGCCACGGACCGAAGCCTCCCAAGGCCATCCTCTTCCCGTGGCGGGCCCAACAGGAGAAGAGGGTGCTCCAGCGCATCCGGCCCAGCCTCCTCCCGCGGCCCAGGAGAAGGACGGCCCACAGTCCCCAGCCCCGCAGACACCGCTGCAGTGGGGACGCACCCCTCGATCTCCGGCCGCCGCAGCCCCACAGGCTCCCTTCCTGCCGGCGTCGAGGGCCGCAGCGCCACCGTCTCCGGCGAGGACCCCCTGGTCCGGCCACGAGGGCAAGGTGGCCGCTCCACTCCCCTCCGCGGGGCTCCCAACCCCCAAATCAGAGACGCAGGTGCCCCAAAGCGCGAGGGCCACCCACCCGGCGCGAAGGGAACCCGTCGGCGCCGCCGACGCCGGTCGCCGCCCTGACCTCCGGCGAGCGCCCGCTCCAGAAACCCTCCGAGCGTCGGCTGGCCAGAGGGGCGGCGCGGGGAGGAAGCATCAGACGAGAATCTCTCCTCCTCCCCGGAGGACGAGCCATCGCCTTCGCCGTCGAGCATCCCCAACCTCGCGGCTGCCCCGCTCTTCCTCGCCCAGAACCTGCCGCCGCCGCATGCCGACAGCCGCCCCGGAGCCGAGGCCGTGCCCCTCGCCGCGACCCTAGACGCCGACGTCGAGGCCCCGCCGCCGACCAGATCTTGAATTTGAAAATCGCCTCCCGCATCGCCTAAGCCCGTCCGTACGGGTGAACCGTTACTCATCGCGCGATGTGTATTGGGGCATAAATCAAACGTCTCCTTGTATGCTAGACCATTCACGCTCGTGCCTTGCCTAGTTCGTCACTGAATTAACGTGCTCGTTTTCGTAAACAAAATCCTATAAAGAATATTACTGTACTAAGCAGTTCACCCGCTCTATCCGATCCTATCGACATGCACCTATACCACCTCAGCAAGACTGTCACCTCCATTCAGCCATAAAACAGTCATTAAGTCCTCGATTTAGGGCGCGTAGGTTGGGCCTGATTTCTGCACCAGTGGCGCAGCGACACGGGCGTCCCTGTGTGTCGCGAACGGGACACGGACCATTTTTGGCCCATCGTTTGACAGCATGTGCTACGTCGGCCTGAACACAAGTGCACATCGTTTGGATGTCTAGATATATCGCTCCATCTCTGTTCAGCCACATCGCATGTGTTTGGTTGCTATTTTGAGCACCCTGGCAAAAGTTTCTACTCACCACATTCAAATATGGTGACCTTACCATCACATAACAGCACACAAGAGGTCAAACACGATCATAAGCACAACACATACTTATACACAACGAACAGAGTATTTAGTTCCTAATCTAGCGTCAGAGAGGTAAGACGCCTACCTAAACCTGGGGCCAGACTATCCAGGTCCAAAAGCATTGTTCAACTGCCTCTACATGCCAACATGACAGTGAGATATGCAGAAAATTAAGTGTTTAACAGCCTTTTAGAGGCCAGCACAACTACTGGGGGCGAGGATCAGACATAAACATAGACAACGATCAAGCAGCAGCACCTTAACGGCGAGGATCAGCATAAGGGCCCTCGCGGTGCCTCTTGCAGCCGAAGATGCTGGAGCAGGATGTCTCCTTCCTGAAGATGTCGACCTTGAAGCCGTCGTCCCGAGGGGTGAAGACGATCATGTCGTTGACGCGGAGCAAAATCCTGGCGGCGAACTCGGTCCATCCCTTGACGACCCCGACGCGCTGGCTTGTCCACTGCAGCTGCACCTTCCACTCACAACGCCGTCCCATGTACAAGCAGACCTTCAACGGGGGGCCATTGTTCTTGAGCCTGTACTTGGTGATCAGGAGTTGCTCCATGTAGGGCGGCACGCTGAGGGCATGAAGGTCGTGGCTCTCCACCTGCACAAAGAACGCCGGCAGACGCTGCCTAGCAGCGTGCCCCAGGTCAGCAGGACGGTCAGCGTGAATCCTTAGCGCCGTGATCTGCTGGTGTGCTTGCATGAACGCTACGTTGGGGTCACGAAGCTGCACCCGGACGGCCTCGTCCATTGCGTCCAGTATGGGCCCTTCCGAGAACACTTCCAGGAAGGGCCAGTTCTACAGACGCAATGAAAATGCAAAGAGTTATCAATTGCCAAACACAACCATTGTCATATGGCATGGACAATGCCAAGCACAAGCACTGTCATGGACAATGACAGTGCCAATGCCAAGCACAAGCACAATGGCAATGCCAATGCCAAGCAGAAGCACAATGCCAACGCTAAGCTCAAGCACCATGATGTCAAGTCCATGATAGTGCTTGAGGTTGGCATGGCAAGTAGAACCACTGTCAACAACACGCATGCACATTGCCATGAATCCTATCTACATTCACATTATGTGATCTAGAATGTCATCTAGTCGATCTTAACAAGTGGAGGAGGAGTCGATTGAGGGTACTTACGATCGGGTGGAGCGAGAGCGGCCCACTCTGAGGAGGAAGAGGATGCGCACAGGCGCCAGTAGGTCCTCGAGGAGGTCGCACTCCAAATCCGGGTGGAGGAGGAGGCGGAGCCGGACCGTAGGTCCTCTGCGGCGGCGCCGGTGCCGCGTTCGGGAAGCGGGACGCCGATGGTGTTGTCGGCTGCCAACGAGCACGAGGTCGGCTGAACCCCGACGGCGGCGCGACGCGCGCCGAGCCATTGGGTGCAGGCGGACGCGTCATGCCCTATGGCATCGGCGCGTGCATCGGGGTGGACGCGAACCCCGATGGGGGGCTCCATCTCTCTGCTGGAGCCCGGTGCACCTGCCGCCATTGCGGCCGCCCTCGCCGTCGGAAACCCTAGTGGGGACGGGGCAAAAAAACCGTTGTCGAGGGATCCGCCGGTCGAATCCCGGCGGCTTGAAGAGCGAGGATGGCGGCGCTACGAGTTGCCACGTCGGCCGGCCTCATGCTCACGAACGGCGACGGCCGATTCAACACTGGCACGCGACCAGTATCGATCTGCATCGCCGAGTCGCGACCTCCGGCCTCATACTCGGGGACGAGGCACAGGAGCGCCTCGTTGGACCTGGTGGCCGTCGGCCAGACGGCTAGATCCGTCAGCGCTGGAGAGGAAGGCGGCGGAGGAGGCGAGGAGGCCATGGCGGCGGTTGATGCGACTGTACGGTGATTGTCAGTGACATGAGTGAATGGGGAGAGAGAAGGAGCGAACCGGTGAGGAGAAGTGGGGAGCGAGGACCAAGACAAGGCGGTGTCTCCAGCGCTTCTCCACGTGCAACCGTTGCACGACAACGGGACAGGCCCGCTGAAAACTGCCGATTCGGACGTTTCTACAGGGCTGTCCCAGGATGCTTTGAGAACCGATTAGGCCACAACGCGAACCTTTTACATGCAACCAAACGGCCATTTTTAGCTGAGCCGATGCGAACCAAAGGAATCATGGCCTACCAAACACGCCCTTAAGCGATGTCGTCGTTCTTTCCAGAACGCTCTCTTCGTCTCCTCAAGACCCCCTTCTCTCGCGGTGCAAATGAGCCGATCAGAGTCTGCAACAGGCAAGGTAGGCGAGCAGGCAACGCCGTATGTTCTCATCTGGTAGCCTACCTTCACAGAAACATGGACAAACGTCACTCCTCCTCATCACCTCTCCTGATCGACTCTGCGCTCCTGCATCGACTCCCGTATTCACCCGTCCGTCAATACCCTCCATGTTTTTCTTCACTTGAAGATGAACGGCTGCACTAGAATTCTAGAAACAATGTCTTTTCTCCTCATAATCTCTTGCATGCTCTCTCTCTCTCATGGTACTTGCAAGAGGTTGGATTGGCATGGCGTAACTTGATGGGTCTTTCAACTGCAGGGACAGTTAGTACGGTGCAGCGAGGCTGTTTGATGAAATACCTTTGAAAACTGTGAGACCATACACATAGCTCACTGATATCTAATTATTCAACTGTTATGGCTTTTTTTTTGCTTTCGTGCAGATGCAGAATGATACACTGGATTATTTGCAATCTATTGCAAGTCCAAATACGCCTAGCAACCATGTAACCATTCTCTGCTCTCTGTTGCAGTGGCAAGACGAGCTGGCCGCATCCCATCATTACAAGAATGTTGTTGATCTTTTAACCATCTACAATAACCAGTAAGAGTTGAGAACAAGTAGCTAGAACTTTTTCTATCAATTGCACTACTATTTTGGATGACGATTCCGCCAATGCATGGAAATTTGGAGCTAGATGGACGCACCGCTCCTCCTGGCGACCGGGAGGGGCAAACCCTAGCCGCCGCCGCCCCGTCCGCCCTCCCCCTCTCTCCCTCCTCGTCGCCCCTCGAGGTGCTGCCGGCCAAAGGCCGCGGCGCCGGTGAAGGACAAAAATGAGATGCCCATTGTCGGCGCATCAGCCGCCGGCGCATCGGCCGCTGCCACCGTCCAGGCCCCTGTCGCTGCTTCCAACGTAGCAGCCGACGCCTCAGCCGCCGGCGCATCGGCCGCTGCCCCCGTCCAGGCCCCTGTCACTGCTTCCAATGTAGCAGCCGGAGCATCAGCCGCCGGCGCATCGGCCGCCACCACCGTCCAGGCCCGTCGGGAACCCGTACGAACCAGTGCCGTACGTCGCGCTGGAGAACCCCTACGACACCAGCATCGTCGACGACGAGCCGGAGGTAACCCTTTGCTCCCTTGTTCTTATCCCATTTCAATCCTTTTGTGTTAGATCTAGCGTTATTAGGGTAAGTCTGTTCCTAGTTCAATCCATTTGTGTTAGATCTTGCGTTATTAGGGTGCGTCTGTTCCTAGTTCAATCCTTTTGTGTTAGATCTTGCGTTATTAGTGTTTGTGATTTCCTTTTGTTTAAGATTTGTGCCGATGATGATGAATATTTGGGCACAAACTGATTCAGGGTTTGGTCAGTAAACAATTGGTGTGTACAAATTTGTTGTGCATGATCTTTGGTTTACCGACTCAAATTCTGGATATAAGTGTGCCCAATGTAACTGAGGCTACCTCTTTTTTTCGATCCCATATTATCATGCATGATCTTTATTCACTCTCTGTTCCATCATCGTTGCAATTGACTCCGTGTTTTTTGCACGATCTTTGGTGCTACGTGACAGGTGCAGAGCAGCGACGTCGACAGCGACGACGAGTCCTTCCACACCAAGACTCTTCACGTCTTCAGGAGGCTGTAGTCCGGCCATTACGATGGCCCCTTTGCTCGAGGCATTTACAAGTGCCTCTTTTGCAACAGAAAGCTCCGCGCCACCGACTTCAACTGCCTGGTGAACCGTGCTGAATCCATTGGCAGATGCGGCGCTAGAGTTGGAACGACCGTGAACGTGCATGCGTTCATGGCCAAACACAAAACACTTGGGATTCACCTGCGCAACCTCCAAGCGAGTCACAGGCGCTACCTGGAGGCGTTGAACATGCCTCCTGCACTCTCTCTATATGACTGCTCTATCTGTAGAGCAGCTTAAATTCATGTAAAATATAGCTTATGTTGTAGGGTTCTATCGGTACTACTGTTGGATCTGTCGTGAATATATCTATGCTATGTTGGCTGCTGTATGCAGCTTATCCTATATTTTCTCTGGATTTGTGCCCTAGATTTTCTACCTGATTGGGTAAAAACGAAGGCATAAAAAAATGAATGGCGTTAAAAAACAGAAGGAGAAGCTGCTCTAGATTTGCTACCAATTTGGGCTATCAAACATGAATGAGATCGAGCGAGAGAGAGGAAAAAGGTACATTGAAAACTGCTAATCTGGGCAAAAGAGACAGAAACCACTCGTGCCCACGTCCCGAACCCACACGGCTCCACAAACACGGTCTCGTCCTGTCCCACGCGGTTCCTTCCTACCAGCCCCACACGGCGCGGCCCCACAAACGACACGACCCCACTCGTCAGCATGGAACGGTCAACTTAACGGATTCATTCTGTCCCAGCTCCTTCTGCGGCCTTCAGACAAGGTCTTGGGAAAAACTGAGGAAAAACTAAAAAGTTGGGGAAAACTGGCACAACTAAAAAACCGGGGGCACGAAAATAGAAATCCCATTTTAGAAAGGAGAGATTGCGAAAGGAGGGCCAGCTCAAAGAGATATAGTGGTGGTCGGCATGTCCGGGCGTGGCGCGAGCCGCTGTGAGGACAGCGAGTATTCATGTCAGACGCTTAGGGTATCCAGGTGCGGCGTGTTTAGGCATCTCGCCCGGACGCCGTGTGGTTGACGCCAACGAACTTTTCTTCCTTGTTTCGAAATTGTCAATAGTACTCAATCTTCATACCGGAGAGCAAACGGCGTGTCAATAGTATGTTTAGGTTAAATTTTGTTTATATTTTAGTTAAATTCTATGAACTGTATCAAAATTGTATGAAATCCGGTTGAAATCGTATGAAATACTGTGCAATTTATCCAAATCGTGTTCTCATTTTAGGGGATTGGTTCTGCCGGCCACCATTTAGAGGACTAAAAAAATTATCATCTATTTTTGTCTATCGTTTTGTTCTCTAAATTTTAGGTGATCGGTTAGAGATTTTTACATGTTGACATTCTACATGCGCATGCAAAGTTTCATGGAAAATTAATATTTTTTATGTTCTCCCCGTGAAGAGGTTTTTTACCACCGAAATTTATCTATTTTACACATGACACACAAAAAAAGAATTGTGAAACAACTTTGCAAGCACATCATAGAACATCAAGTTGTACGTGAGACATTTTTTATGGAATTATCTCAACATTTTAAAAATCAGGAGCATATGTTCATGTGAGCTAAAACTCTGACACAACTCCAATTTTAATCTACCCCAACTCTGAACACTATTCATAGATGAGTGACTTGTGGTAGAGATGTACTTCACGATAGTTTCTACTTGCTTGGAAGGGACCACAAGCTACCGATACCTCCCGACAGAAAATCGGTGCTCCTTCGTTGCATATTAGTCGGGCAATATGCTTGTTGTATTACCAGGAGGCTAAAGGCAATAATATATAGTACATGTACAGGTGCAAATATACAGGAAGCCCCCTAACACTACAATATACAGATATATACATCTAACACACCCCCCCCCCCCTCAAATTCATGGTGGATCCACAACACTGAATTTGGAGAGTAAGAAGCCATGCTACGCTCGAGTTTGTGTCTTTGTGACAACTGCAAATCTGAAGGCACATAATGAACCGCAACAACCTCATCCTGCACCTGAGCACGTGTATAAAAAGCATCAGCATCAATATGTTTGGTCAGCTCATACTAGACCGGATCACGTGCAATACTGATAGCACATGTACTGTCAGATAAAAGTGGAGTGGGTTTCGTAACAGAGATCCCAAAATCTGCAAGCAACCACCGTAACCAGGTCACCCCAGCAATCAACAAAGCCATAGCTCGCAACTCAGCCTCAACACTCGAACGGGAAACTGCTACCTGTTTCTTCGTCTTCCAAGCAACAAGCGAACCACCAAGAAACACACAGTAAGCAGAAAGTGAACGACGATCCGTAGGATCACTCGCTCAAGTAGCATCCGAGTAGCACTTGAGCTGGAGAGAGCTGGAATGGGGAAAGAAAGGCGACGAGTGATCGTGCCACGAAGATAACGAAGAACACGGAGGATATGACTGTAGTGAACAGTGGTAGAAGTTGAAACAAACTGACTCGGAATATGAACATGATAAGAAATATCAGGACGAGTGATAGCAAGATAAACAAGACTCCCAACAAGATGACGATAACGAGTGGGATCAGGAAGAGGATCACCATCAGTACGACGAAGCTTAACATTAAGCTCCATAGGAGTATCAACCGTGCGCTCATCCCCAAGAGCAGCACGAGCAAGAAGATCCTGAATATACTTTTCCTGAGAGATAGAAAAGCCATCAGAAGTGGAAGAAACCTCAATGCCAAGAAAATAGCGAAGAGGACCAAGATTAATCATAAGAAACTGATCTCGAAGACGAGCCTTGACAAAGGCAATATACTGAGGATCATCGCCAGTAATGATCATATCATCAACATAGAGAAGAAGAAGAAGAGTGCGTCCACGATATTCTGAAGAGGATCTACTACTTCCGCTGCCCGCTGGAAACGGGAGAAGGACGTCGTCATCAACACCGTACGTGTGACCGAGTACGGAGGTGCTGCCCGACTGTGGCACCGTCAAGATCTTCTACGCGCTTTTGAAAGCGGCAAGTGATCGACTACAGCAACAACGAGATCTAATCTCGTAGGCTTTGGAAATCTTCGAGGGTTAGTCTCATGATCTTCTCATTGCTACCATCTTCTAGTTTTGATCTTGGCTTTTTATTCGTTCTTGCGGTAGGAAATTTTTTTGTTTTCTATGCTACGAATCCCATCAGTGGTATCAGAGCCGTGTCTATGCATGGGTTGGTTGCACGAGTAGAACACAATGGTTTTGTGGGCGTTGATGTTTTTGTTATCTTTAGTTTGTGTACTTTGCATCTTGCGGGATGGTGGGATGAAGCGGTCCGGGCTAACTTTACATAACCGCGTTCATGAGACTTGCTCCACGTTCGACATGCAACTTGTATTGCATAAGTGGCTTTGCGGGTGTCTGTCTCTCTCACCATAGTGAATATTCAAACTACTCTTTCTATTGACAACACTAGTATCACCGTTGTGGTTCATGTTCGTATGTAGATTGGATCTTACTCGAAAATCCTAAACCACGTAAAATATGCAAACCAAATTAGAGGCGTCTAACTTATTTTTGCAGGGTTTGGTGATGTGATATGGCCATGATGTGATGATGAATATGTATGAGATGATCACTATTGTATTGTGGCAACCGGCAGGAGCCTTATGGTTGTATTTCTATTTCATGCAATAGTATTTTTTCAAACTAGTTGTAATAGTTGCTACATGTGGTGAACAACCATGAAGACGGCGCCATGGACCTTGACGCTACGCCGACGATGATGGAGATCATACCCGTTGATGATGGAGATCATGTTCGTGCTTTGGAGATGAAGATAAAAGGCGCAAAGACTAAAGGGCCATATCATATCACATATGAATTGCATGTGATGTTAATCCTTTATGCATCTTATCTTGTTTAGATCGCGACGATAGCATTATAAGATGATCCCTCACATTAATGTCAAGATAATAAAGTGTTCTCCCCTCGTATGCACCGTTGCTACAGTTCGTCGTTTTGAAGCATCTCGTGATGATCGGATGTGATAGATTCTACGTTCACATACAACGGGCGTAAGCCATGTTGCACACGCGGAATACTTGGATTTGCTTGACGAGCCTAGCATGTACAGACATGGCCTCGGAACACGGGAAGCGAAAGGTTGAACACGAGTCATATGGATGATATGATCAACATGTTGATGTTCACCGTTGAAGCTACATCATCTCACGTGATGATCGGTTTTGGTGTAGTGGATATGGATCGTGTGCCACTAAACAACTATGAGGGATGTTGTATTAAGTGGGAGTTCATTAGTAATTAGATTAAAACATGAACTAATTATCATGAACATAGTCTGAATAGTATTTTGAATTAATTTTTAGAACTGGCATTCGTTTTCTACCATGCGCTAGTCTTGTAATTGAGATAGAAATACTGTTAAGTCTGACAAGTAACTTTACAGACTGGTATTGTATTGTTAAAGAATCAAGAAATGATTAAATCCTATTGCAAACTTTTAGTAAACCTCACATTGATGAATCAAAGAGCAATGGTTTCAATTAGTATCTAAAATCATCTTGTCTCCGTGAAACTTGAAGTTCAAACCCGTTTGAAAAGTAAGGAGCTGGAAATTTTGTTTTCAGAAATAAGCAAGGTATGAGATATATGTGATATCTAAGACCTTATTACAAGATGATAGAATATAATCTAGTGAGACTACATAAACTCATAAGTTTTATGGGAATGTACGAAGGTTGAAGATGCCAGGCGTCCCAATCCTCCAACTAGTTGGGCACTAACGATATTCGCATATCCATGAAGTGATCGTCCTTAGTATGCACTGTTGCTAAGACTCGTCGTTTCGAAGCATCACGTGATGATCGGGTGTTATAGATTCTATGTGTGCATACAACGGGTACAAGCCAGATTTGCACATGTGAATACTGAGGTTAAACTTTACGAGCCTAGCATGTACAGACATGTTCTCGGAAAGTCGTCATGATATGATGGATAAAATTATGAGTGAAATTGTTCATCATATTACAAAAGTTACTAATAGTGAAATCTGGAACACTTGTCATATGATGATCAACTTCAAGTAAGAACCTCAAGGTTATTGGTATTTGACCAATGGACCTAGAAGTTATTGAAGGTGAAGTGTTTTCTAAGAATGAGGAAAGCTAAAAGAGAAACTACAAAAGATTTTTGGCAGAAAGAAAGAAAAGACTAGAAAGTCTAGCTCAGGTGTATATAGATGATATACATGTTATGGATGTATTCCTTGTTTGGTCACATAATGAAATTCTTGGGTATAAGTACCATATTGGTTGGTATGAGATGTCATACAACACAACGCAATACAAGAATACAACGGCCTAAGTGACTGATAAGGAATATGGTAATAATGCACGTCTGGAACATAATAAAGTGTTATTATATTTGTCGTTGGCATTCTACCTAGCCCTTAGGATTTATAATAAAGAACTTAATAATTGTTATTTTGCTCTGGTCAAATGAAAACAATGAGTTGTTCAAATTATGACCTTACTCCATGTACGATGGATAAGTTATTATAAATCTTAATGGTGAAACACACATGCATAACACCGCGCTAAAATGCCACAAGGCAAATGATTTGAATTCCACTTATTTGTGGAACCGCCATTTAGGTCATGTTAGAAAGGAACGCATGAAGCAACTCCATGCAAATGGATTTTTGGAGTCATTTGTTTTTTGAATCATTTGGCGCTTGCAAATCTCTTCTAAAAGAATGACTGAAATACCGTTCATAGGCCAAGAGTTGAACGGGCAACTAACTTAGTGGAAACATACATGATGATGTATGTGGTTCACTGGGCATAGTTGTGTGCGGGAGATTCTTCTACTTCATGAAAACTTCCAACAATGAATTGAGTATATATATGTGGATATATTTATTCGATAAGGAAGAAGTTTGAAACATTTGAATAGATTCAAATAAATTTCAGCATGAAGTGGAAATCATCGTAATAGAAAAGTCAAATATCTATGATTGGATCATGGTGGAAATATTTAAATTATGAGTTTTAGTGAACATCTAAGAGAGTTATGAAATTGTTCTACAACTCACGTTTCTTGGAGTATCATAGTTGTAAGAGCAAAATTCACACCCCAAGTTTTGTGTGTTTGATGACAACACTTGAGTAATCTCACCGTGTGCCTTGAGTATCATTGTTAGATTTGCAAGAGCACGGTGACCTCGCCGGACGCATCAAGATCGGAAGACTGAAGCGTAGTTGATAGGTTTTCTGGTTTTGTGTGTGTTTTGCGAGGTGACATGGTTGGAGAGAAAAAGGGAAGAAAACCAGATTTGGCCAGGCCGGTACTACTGTAGCGGTAGTACGCTACCCCTATAGGTACCGCCTCGGTACGCTCGAGTGCGCTGATTTCGTCCTCCAACACGCGGCCCCAATACCTAGGGCGGTAGTACCGCTCACGAGCGGCAGTACCGCTCACGGTATGGCTTAGGTACCGTAACCGAGTTACGGTCGTACCGCCCTGGTACCGCTCTGGTACGGCTTTGGATCCAATAAGGTCTGGACCCTATTGCGGTACCTCAAGCGGTACCTCGTGCGGTAGTACCGCTCTGCGTCCTTTGACCGGACCAGGATTTCGAACTCGAGTGGTAGTACCGCTTCCATGAAGCGGTAGTACCGCTTAGGCCAAATCTGGACATAACGGTTGGATTTGGAGGAGCCTATTTAAGGGCCCCTTCTTGACCAACACGATTTTATCTCTTCCCCTTCTCTCTCCTCCATTGTTGCTGAGCTTAATCTTTGAGGATCTCCTTCCCCATCCAACCAATCTTGCCCAAACTTTGAGGGTAGGTGGAGGAGACCCCGATCTATAGTTCTACCAAGAGAGATTTCACCAATACTAGCTATTCCTTAGTGGATCTTGGTGGTAGGGTTCCTTAGTGGAGCTTTAGAGAAGAGTTCCTTTGGTGGAGCATTGGAGGAGTTCCTTGGTGGGGCATTGGAGAAGAGTTCCTTTGGTGGAGCATTGGAAGAGTTCCTTTGGTGGAGCATTGGAGATAGGTTCCTATGGTGGAGCATTGGAGATGTGCAGCTATGGAGTCTAGCTTGGTGATGTACTAGATCCATAGGGTGTTGGGAGCATCCTTGTGTGTGGAGCTCGCCCCAACCTTGTGAAGGAATCACCGCCTCGACCGGTGCCTTAGTGGAAGAGGGAGAGCACCTCCGTGGAGCTCTCTCGAAGAAGGTGAGGCCTTCCTTCGTGGTGTGGCCGCCTAGTCTCTTGTGTGAGACTAGAACCTCCTCAACGCAGACGTACTTCCTTTAGTGTAAGGAACTGCGGGAAACAAACCTCGACTCGCCTCGCGCCCCCCGGTTGTCTCGCTCCTTACTCTCGTTATCTTGTTGATTCCTTTACTTGTTGCACTTGTCCGATATTCATTGTAGGATCACCCCTATTGCCAAAGTTCTCACCTTTACCTTCCGTTGCATAAAAATTGAAAAAGACTAAAACTTGCGGTAGCGCCATTCAGCCCCCCCTCTTGTTCGCTACGATCCATTCAAGTGGTATCAGAGCAAGGTTTTCTTGCTCGGGCTTTACCGCCTAAGAAATGGCCGAACAAGAGGCGGACAAGAATGGGTCACCTTCCCTTGTGCCACCCGCTCCATCATCGCCCATCGATTCCACGACGGCTACGTTGGATGACCTCAAGAAATTGGAGTCATCCATCGTTGCCCAAATGAAGGCGATGATGATGGAGTTGGTTGTACAAAAACCAAACCCTCCACCAAAAGCAAGTGCCGAGGATCCGCCACCAAAAGCTAACCCCTTCCTCTTGTTGATTTTGTCGCGCAAGCGACAAAAGATCCACAAAAGGAAGGGCTTGGGGATACCGGCACTTCAACAAAAGGGAAGGATGATGACACACCGGTTGCGGAACGTCAAGGGGGTTATCATGCGGTGCCACCACCAAATGATTACACCATAAACGTTCCAATACCGATGCCGCATATCTTGTCGCATGGTTCACCACCGTTACTCGAGTCAAACAACTTTGAGAATTGGCAATTCTTAATGCGTTCTCATGTGCGCAGCGCTTCTACCGAGCTTTGGCGTATCATTGAGGAGGGCTATTCACCACGAGATCCAAAGAGCTTGACAAGAAGAGATGTGGTGGATGACCAACTCAACGCCACCGCCATCAACATGATTCATATGGCCATCACCCCCAAGGACCGCGCTCATATCCGCTCGCTCAAGACCGCCAAGGAAGCATGGGACAAACTTGAGAAGCTCTTCCTCGGCAATGCAAGCATCCAAAGCTCTCGATTCGATGAAGTGAACAACATGGCCGACAACTTCGTCATGGTTGAAGGAGAGACCCCCGAAGAAATGTATCGGCGCCTCATCGCTCTTGCCGTGCAAATGCAAGATCTTGGAGCAACGTTCGTGGATGACCATTGGATCAAGCGCAAGTTCTACAACGCTCTCCTCCCTTATGAGGAAGTGAAGTTGACGGCCATCTGCCAAAACGCCTCCTTCCGTGCTATGAAATCCGATGAAGTCCTTAGCGAAGTCATCGCTTTGGACATCTCCAAGAAGAATGCGGAGGATCTTGTTGCTCGCGCCCACAACTCCCGCAAGCCCAACCTTGCATTGAAGATGAAGGTGCATGAAGCTAGTGAAAGCGATGAGGATCCCGTTGAGTGGGGATTGGATGATCTCAAGATCAACTATGAAGAGCACATGGCTCTCGCCGCCAAGAAGTTTTGGGATGGAAACATGTCCCGAAACACAAGACCAAGAAGATCACGTGATTCTCCAAGAAGATTCTCCAAGAGCCCAAGAGAGGGGACAAAGGGAAGAACATGCTACAATTGCGGTGACAAGAATCATTTTGTCGCGGATTGTATGTTTGAGAGAAGAGTGTTAGCTTTGCCTAGGATCGGACGCACGATCTTGCGGCAAATCGACGGGTCCAGCGGCACCACAACTCATCGTATACGCGCAACGCAACTTCTTGTATACGACTTCGCCGGAACTTCGACCACGATAGAAACGCAAGGACGCGATTTCCTTTATCCGTCGTGAGCTGACGCGACCAGACAACACGCAACGAACGCAACAACAAAATTGATCGCCAGAGGCACGTGTCGTGCCTCGTAAATTCTCTTTATTGCTTTTCGTTTTTCTGGTGCTTACAACTTGACAACCACCGCTGCTTATATAGGCGCAGCCAAGACTTACATAAACTGACTCGTACTAGGACAAACCAACCGACTTAGAACAAAACAAGTAGTACTACGACATAGACTCCTACTAACACACGGATAACCTGAACGTAATTAGGAAAAACACATACCAGCTAGCTATACTACTAGGACACGGACGTATACTTGCCCAAACTAGTGCTACCTAGTTTGAATTACCCAACAATCACCCCCTAATTCAAACTTTCGACTTGTTGATTGGAAACAACATATCATCCGGATACCAGCCCGCATTGCCATCTTGACCGCTGCGCATCCATCTTCATGTTGGTTGTCATCTTCTTGTCGAGACACACAAACGACTCCGACACCAAGAAAAAAAAAATTAAAGACGTACACGACTCTTAATTTTTTTTTTATCACCGCTCCATCGTCACAGCATCATCGGCCCATCATCATCATCGTGGGCAGCCAGGTGAAGTGTCCCATGCTCCTTATGTTCCTTCCGCGGACACTCGCGAGAGAAGTGCCCCAACTCCTGACAGTTATAGCAACGAACTTTTGATATGTCAAACTTATTGTACTTTTGCTTATCTCTGCCTTTGGAACGCGAGAACATCAGTTGCTCTTCCTCCTTGTCACGCTCACGTCCCTTCAATGTCAACTCATAAGTCTTCAGTCGTCCGATCACCTCCATCACTGACATTGTCTCCACATCGCCCCACTGCTCAATAGTGCCAACGATAGGTAGAAATTTGTCGGGGACTGCCCGTAGCAATTTTTCCACAACTGTGATATCCTGTATCTTTGATCCGAGAGCTCTCATCTCATTAACCATGGATGTTAGCTTTAACGCAAACTCACCAACCCCTTCTGATTCATTCATACTCATCCAATCAAACTCCCTCCTAAGAGCTTGAACACGGGCCTTCTTGACGCGGTTATCACCGGCATGCATCTCCTTGATAGTATCCCAAGCTTCCTTTGCCGTATCCTTCTGAGATATGGTCATGAAAACAGCATCAGGTACAGCTTGGGCTATGGCGGCGAAAGCTTCTTCATCCTTTGTGTCGTCGATCTTTGGCTTGCCTTCGATTGCCGTCCAAACTCCTTGTGCACGCATGAAAACCTTCATCTTTGCAGCCCACACTCCATAGTTATCGCCTTCTAGCATAGGGTACCGGATGGTCACACCACCATCTCTTGCCTTTGACATGATCCTCTTCTTCGATTTTCCTTCGTCCGTGACGCAACTTGACGGCGACGAAGAATCTTCCAACTCCACCGTGACGCAACTTGACGGCGACGCCTCGCACCTTAGCTCTGATACCAATTGTTAGCTTTGCCTAGGATCGGACGCACGATCTTGCGGCAAATCGACGGGTCCAGCGGCACCACAACTCACCGTATACGCGCAACGCAACTTCTTGTATACGACTTCGCCGGAACTTCGACCACGATAGAAACGCAAGGACGCGATTTCCTTTATCCGTCGTGAGCTGACGCGACCAGACAACACGCAACGAACGCAACAACAAAATTGATCGCCAGAGGCACGTGTCGTGCCTCGTAAATTCTCTTTATTGCTTTTCGTTTTTCTGGTGCTTACAACTTGACAACCACCGCTGCTTATATAGGCGCAGCCAAGACTTACATAAACTGACTCGTACTAGGACAAACCAACCGACTTAGAACAAAACAAGTAGTACTACGACATAGACTCCTACTAACACACGGATAACCTGAACGTAATTAGGAAAAACACATACCAGCTAGCTATACTACTAGGACACGGACGTATACTTGCCCAAACTAGTGCTACCTAGTTTGAATTACCCAACAAAGAGAAGATCATGGTGGAAGGCTTATCCCAAAGGATAGGTACAAGCCACTCTCCAAAGGATTCTCCAAGTTCTCCCCAAGGTCCGATGACGACAAGGTCTCCTCCAACAAGAAGCCTAGAGCCTTCATCATTCGAGAAGAGTACTCCTCCGATGAAGATGGAGAGCATGAGGACAAGCACTCCAACAAGGAAGGAGAGGGAGTGGCCGCCATCGCCATTTCCACTCCCTCTATCTCCCTCTTCGACTCTCCTAATGAGAACCTCGTCACCAACAATGCACGTTGCCTTATGGCAAAGGTATCCACGGAGGTAAAATCCCCTTCCAAACCATCATCTTCGACTAATTCCTTATATATTGATGATGTCACTAGTCTCACCGTTAAACGTGAGATTATGGGTTTGGATTCCTTGGATTCTTTTCTCACTAACATGAAGGGGGACACCAAGATTCATGTTGGGGCTCTCTTAGCCCAACTTGGTGCGGCACAAGATCTTATTGAGAAGAGGGAGAAGTTGGAAAGGGAAGTGGCCTTTGAGCTTGCCAATCTCAAGGAGGAGCTTGATGATGAACGGAATCTTCGCATGTCTCTTGAAGCTAGTGTCATCGTCCTTGAAGACAAGAACGAGGTTATTGTTTCACGACTCACCAAGGATCGAGACCATGCTCTTGAGTTGGTTGGTGACCTCAAAAAGAAGATGCTCTCTCTCGAGGAAGCCAACAAAGGAAAAGATGATGAAGACCCCAATCCTTGTCACGATGAGCTTGTGGATCAAGTTACTTCCTTGAGGAGGCACAATGCTCTTCTCTTGGAAGTCAATGCTCTTCAAGAAGAAGACTTGGATGAATATTACCGCTTGTTCAAAGAGAAGACCTCATGTTGCAACCATGAAGAAGAAATTGCCGCTCTTGAGATCACCAAGGCCAAGCTATTGAGTTTGAGTAGCAAGCAAGAAGAGTCGTTGGTGGAGTGTCTCCGCATGAGCAAGGAGAAGGATACGTGTTGTGATCATGAGGAGGAAATAGCCGCCTTAAAGAGAAGGTGTAGCGACCTCACCTTTCAAGGTGTCGATCTCTGTGCGTTTCTGTGCTAGTCCCTGGATCAATCGCTAGCACACACAGTACAAGATGTAATACCAAGAAACAAGGGTCTTTATTACATCGTATGATCCAGAATTTACATAAAGGATTACAAATTGCATAGCACAAGGCTAGCATATCATCAGAGTTTCACAACGAATAAACATAGACAGCATGGAGTCCTTCGTCTTCATGTGCCACAGGCGAGCATGTTGAGGATAGACTCGTAACCCTAACCATCGTAACTCACTCGTCTTTTAAAACATCTGCAACATGAAACGTTACAGCCACGAATGGTCAATACTTTGAATGTATTGGCAAGATGACACTATAGTGGACTCAAATGGCAACCTAACACTTAAGTGTACATTTGGCTGGTAGAGCTCAGGCATAATTTGCATAAAGCCAATTTTTCCCTATCATTTATCAAAACATTTTCTTTCAATCTAATTAGCAGTAACATTGGTAAATCTCCAATGTACCAAATTAACAGTAGCATTGGTAAAGCCCCAATGTACCTTCCTACCCTTGTTCACCCATTCAAATTTTATTTAAGAAATTGGGATGAGGAGATCTTCGAACAAAGACTTGTCAGTTCGCTCAAGTTGTCCATAACCGGGGACACGGCTAAGTACTTAGATTTTACACTCTCGAGAGGTTGTACACCTTTACCCACATGGCCAGGTCAATCCTTCTACCTCGATGCACATTTTGCTCAGAGGACAGGTGCAGACCGTGGCCGAGACCTTCTGTGTGTAATCACCCGAACCATTCCCTAAGGGCCCCGTTCCACCTACAGTATCCCTCTACCACCACCTGGCCCCTAGGATCCGGGTTCATACAACATACTTTGTCAAGCCAGAGCCATAGTAGCATGTGGTTGTACGTGAAGCTAATGAGCAAGGTTTGTCTACAATCTCTTTAAGCCTGGGTGACTTTCCGCAAGTGTGCACTAGCACCAGGGTCTTGCCCCCTGATACAGCCACCCTCTCCATAACTCCACCATTCACCCAGGTAATTCATTAAACTTAGTTGTTTTTCCTTAACCTCTATCAAAACCTTTTTCCATGGCATAGCAGGTAACAACTAAATTTAATGGTGGCTAAGAGAGTCTAGGAGTGGTGTAGCTAAACTACTAGGATTTATTAGCAGGCATAAAGCATAAACCCTAGACATGTCTACTATAAAAACACTACGGTGCAAGAATTAAAACTGGGACATTTGGTGTGTGTCACTTGCCTTTTTCAGTGGGAGGAGTTGAAATCTTCGCAGTCACAAAGGTTGCAGCTGTCACGGTCGCAATTTACAAGCATACATACATAGCACCATAAACACAAAGCACAACACAAATGCACAAACATAGACATGATATGCATATGAGATTCACACAAGAGCACTCCATTTATTGTTCTCTGGTTGTCACTATATGCATGATGCCATGGCAAAATTTTAGTGTTGAATTAATTATTAAAAACATTTCCTATCATTAGAAAAGATCTACAACACTAAACAAAAACTACAAGAGAAACGTATAGGTAACATTTTTATTTTCTAATGCTACTGTACAGGGGGTTCGAATCTCTGCTAAAAGCAAAAGGAATTACTTAAATATATTTTGTAGAACTATTTATATGGCCAAAATACTCTATTTTGGTTTCTGCAAAAACTGTGTAAAAATATGATGCAAAAGTGAAATATTATGACACTAACGTATTCTACACATTTTTCTGAGTTCAGGGACATCTTGTTTGCTAAATTTCGATAAACGGAAGTAAAGATATGATTTTCCGAACTTCGCAAAAAAAATCTGTCAAAATATATGACGAAAAGGCAGTACTGAAAATATTTAGAACAACGTTGTATATTTCTATACAGGTTCGCTTAGGTGAATTAACAAGGACGTCTAATTCCTACCGTGGCTCCATACTGGTTTGATTCTACGCTCTCCCATCTACCTGGTTCAGCTCTTATACTCCTAAACGTATATGGAGATAGCACGAACAGTAGACACGATGCCATACCAACGACACGCAGGTGATCGATGCTGTTGTCGGGAACGGAGATGCAGGTACGGAAATTTACGAAGAGGTTGACGAAGGGCTTCCGATGTCGATGTGTCGCAGAAGTCCTACACGATGACCGTTCGGGCACGCTGCTCTCCCGAAATCGCTCGCCGGAAAAACACTCCCGCGGACTGTATTGTTGGTCGAATGTAGCGTCATTGCTGTGGTGCATCAAAATTCACTAAACAAAGTCTGAGAGATGCGCACGGAAGAAATAGGATGTTTGGAAGAAACTAGAGATCAAAATATGGACCGTGCTCACCGTAATCGACGATTTACCGCGACGGTACCGTGGAATTGCGAGGCAAAATTCGAGCAGCCTGGAGGCTCTCGATCTGTGCGGTTTGAGGGGAAATGGAGAGGAAGGTGTGGGGCTTAAATAGAAACAAACGGTGCATCAAATGGTGGCTTAAATCACCAGAAATCAAGTCGGGAGTAAAACGCAAGAAACTGACTGCCTTACGTGCGTGTGCTGCGACGGTTCATGCCTGGGCTTGAAGATGATGACGTGGCGCTGGGACCCACGCTTCAACAAAAAGAGGGCGGCGCGGATTGTCTAACTTGCAAAAGGCAGGTCACGGTGCTACAGTTCTCTAACTTGTTGATGGAGACATCAGATCATAATCGAAGGGACCAGATCGCACGGAACACTGTACATGCAGTACTGTAGCGATAACCACTGTAGCGTTCCCCTGTTCGCTGACACTGTTTACGTACTACTGTAGCATCTGTTTCAAACCATCAGATCTAAATCCAACGGTACAAAATGAGCACAAGGCAGAGGTACTGTTCGCCTCTACCTTGTCTACTGCAGGTTAGAGAATCCGGAGCGGAAGGAAACGCGGACTCGGAAGTCGGACCTGGTCGTTTGCGCTGCCATCTCCTCTCAAAATCGTGGGCGTGCGTGTGCAGCCAGGCTAGGCTGCTTGTTTGAGTTGCTTGGCTGGTGCCATTTGCCCCGCACGTTTTTAACTAAAACTCTTTTCTCTTTTCTGTTTAGTATATGGAAATAATTTGAAAAACCGAATTTGATCAAAAGTAAGTTAAACTAAGTTAGAAAAATCTAAATAAAATATCAGCGGATTCCTTATTCAATAAAGAATATTTTGGAATCACTTTTAAAATATTTTGAAAATTTCGAATTTGGCACGCCGGCCTATATGTTTTTATTTGCATTCCTTCAGGTTTAAAGTTTCTTTATAGATTTAAAGTTCAATAAAATTTTCCTAGTGAATGCAAGGATGCCATGATGCTTATGGATGCAATGCATGTATTTGAAAACTCTATTTTTGAAAAAACTTTTTAGAAACTTTTAGTTCCTTGTCAATATTTCAACCAAGACAAGCAAACAAGTTTAGATTTTATTTTTATTTCACATTCCAAAATTTGGAAAATTTCGGGATGTGACAGAAGGGAAGCCAAGCTCATGGAGGTCAACTCAATGCAAGAAGAAACCTTGAAGGAGTACTTTCCTTTGAGCAAGGACCGTGCATGTTGCACCCATGAAAGCGACATTGCCAAGATGGAGAATGACAAGCGCTTGCTCATGAAGTTGAACGCTCTCCAAGAAGAAGCTTTGATGGAACACTTCCGGGTGAACAAGGCAAAGGAGGTCCAAGTGTTTGATATTTGCCATCCCCACCCGGAGCATGAAGATGAAATCAATCGCTTGAAGGCCAAGGTTGATAGACTCCAAGTTCAAGCCAAGTACTTGGAAGGAATCATTGAAGCTAAAGATGGGGCCAAAGAGGGCTCGTGCAATGAAGGAGGAGTGGCTATCAAGCCAAAGAGAAAGAGGAAGAGGAGGACCAAGAAGAAGAAGAACAAGGAGAACATGGAGACCAACCTTGAAGGGAGCAATGCTAGCTCAAGAAGAGATGGAGTACCCAACTCCGCCTCGACGGGTTTCGCCGGCTCTAACAACCCTTCTCATGTTCTTTTTGTTGATTACTATGGACATATTCGTGCTCGCTTTATTGGTCCTCAAAAGGACAATGTTGATTGGACTATTTGGGTTCCCAAACCCCTTGTTACTAACATGCTAGGACCCATTGAAAAATGGGTGCCTAAATCCAAGACTTGATTCCTTGTAGGACTATGCTTCCGGTGGCGCTAAATGGGTGGTTGATAGTGGAGCCACAAGTCATATGACCGGAAGCAAGGATATTGTTGTCGACCTCGTGCCTTCTCTCTCTACCGTTTCATATGGCGACAACACGTGCTCTAAGGTATTGGGTCTTGGCAAGGTGGTGGTAACACCCGACATCTCACTTGTGAATGTCCTCCTTGTCGAGACCCTTGGTTACAACTTACTCTCCGTTCATCAAATTGCTCGTATGGGTCTATGCACATTCTTTGATGAATATATGGTGGTCCTCTTGTGGAGCAAGACACTCAATGTAGCTTTTGTTGGATATGTAGAGAACGGTTTGTATGTTGTCGATTTCTCCGGAAAGACAACGTCTTCCGCTCTTTGCCTATTCGCCAAAGGTGACAAGGGTTGGTTATGGCATCGCCGACTAGCCCATGTCAACATGAGGACTTTGCAAAGTCTTCACAAGGGTGGCCACATTCTCGGACTAAAAGAAGATGTCTCTTTTTGCAAGGATCGTGTTTGTAGGGCTTGCGTACAAGGAAAAATGCATGGAGCTCCTCACAAGGCCAAGACTATCATCTCCACCACAAGATGCTTGGAGCTCCTACATGTTGATCTCTTTGGTCCACCATCTCATGAAAGTCTTGGAGGAAAGAAGTATTGCCTCGTCATCGTTGATGACTATTCACGCTATTGTTGGGTATTCTTCTTCAAGTACAAGAGTGAGACTCAACGGACCATGATGGAGTTTGCCAACCAAGTTCAACACAAGTACGACAACAAGATCCTCGCAATAAGGAGCGACAATGGAACGGAGTTCAAGAACTACATATTGGATGACTTCCTAGGCGAAGAAGGAATCCAACACCAATACTCCATGCCATATACTCCCCAACAAAATGGGGTCACCGAAAGGAAGAATCGAACCTTGATCGAAGCCGCTCGAACCATGATGATGGAATACAAGTCCAACTACAATTTTTGGGTGGAAGCTATCTCTACCGCATGCCATGCTACTAATCGCCTCTACTTTCGCAAAGGTCTTGAGAAGACACCATATGAGATCCTCACCGGCAACAAGCCAAATGTGTCATACTTCAAGTTCTTCGGATGCAAATGCTACATACTTGTCAAAGACACGCGCCTATCCAAGTTTGATTCAAGAGCTCAAGAAGGAATTTTCGTTGGCTATGCTATGGATTCTCACTCCTATAGAGTCTTCAACAAGTCAAGTGGACGTGTTGTAGAATCTTGTGATGTGACATTCGATGAAGATGATAGATCTTTGGAGGAGCGAAGTGCTTCTTGTGAGAAAGGAGACGCAATTCCCTCGGATACCATATGAAGGATGGGTGTTGGCATTTGCCTACCTCAAGAGCTACCTTCTATGAGTATTGGGGAAGGACCAAGTTCCACCCAAGTGGAGCCATCTACACCACAAGGCCAAGCTTCTTCCGTTGATCTAACAAATGCAAGTCAACCTCTACATCAACCTCAAGTTCAACCACAACCACAAGTTCAACCTCGACATCTACAACAACAATCAAGTCCAAGTTCACCTCAACAAGCTCAAGAACAACATACACCGCAAGCTCGTCTACCACAACAACCAACATCAAGTGACCAAGGTCAAGCTTCAAGTTCTTCACCGAGTGGTTCGAGGATGATCCTTATGGACAATACTATTCCTAATACCCCCGAACCATCCGGCTCTCATGACAATGATGCCCCTTTCAACGACAATGGAGGTCAAGGCGAGGACCTAAACCGTGATGAAGGCCAAGAGGACTCACAAGAACCATCTCCTTTAGCCGACACTCGCCGTGAAGACCCCACTACAAGACACTTGCGCCTCAAGTCTCATTCCTTGCATAACATCATTGGTGATATAAAGAGAAATGTAACCACTCGGAGGCAACTAGCAAACTTTTGTGCGCACCACGCCTTTGTCTCTAAGGAGGAACCACTCAAAGTTGATGATGCTCTCAAAGATCCCGATTGGTTGAATGCAATGCAAGAGGAACTCAACAACTTCAAGAGGAATGATGTATGGACTCTCATGAAGCGACCCGATCATTGCCGCAATGTTATCGGCACCAAGTGGATCTTCAAGAACAAGCAAGATGAAAGTGGCACGGTCATCCGCAACAAAGCAAGATTGGTGGCACAAGGCTATTCTCAAGTCGAAGGTGTGGACTTTGGTGAAACCTTTGCACCCGTTGCAAGGCTTGAGTCCATTCGTATCCTTTTGGCCTTTGCCTCACATCATGGCTTTAAGTTGCAACAAATGGATGTTAAGAGTGCTTTTCTTAATGGTCCTCTACATGAGGAGGTATATGTGAAGCAACCCCCGGGGTTCGAGGACCCCCATTTTCCGGACCATGTCTTCAAGCTCAAAAAGGCCCTATATGGTCTCAAACAAGCTCCTAGAGCTTGGTATGAGCATCTCAAGGAGTTGCTTGAAGACCGTGGTTTCGAAGTGGGGAAAATCGATCCCACTCTTTTTACTAAGAAGGTCAATGGGGAGCTTTTCGTATGTCAACTCTATGTAGATGACATCATATTTGGTTCTACTAACACAAAATTCAATGATGAGTTCGCTATGTTGATGACAAATAGGTTTGAGATGTCAATGATGGGTGAACTCAAGTACTTTCTTGGGTTCGAGATCAAGCAAATGCAACATGGCACCTTCATCAATCAAGCAAAGTACCTCCAAGACATGCTCAAGCGCTTTGATATGAAGGGTGCCAAGGGGATTGGAACTCCGATGCAACTCAAGTGTCAACTCACTCTTGACGAGGCCGGCAAGGCGGTGGATACCAAGCTCTACCGTTCGATGATAGGTTCGCTTCTCTACCTTTGTGCCTCTCGCCCGGATATAATGTTAAGCGTTGGTATGTGTGCACGGTTTCAAGCAAGTCCGAAGGAAAGCCACCTTGTGGCGGTCAAGAGGATCTTTCGATATTTAGTTGATACCCCACACTTCGTATTATGGTACCCATGGGACACGGACTTTGCTTTGGTTGGTTTCACCGACTCCGATTAGGCGGGCGACAAGATTGATAGGAAGTCTACCTCCGGAGCATGTCACTTTCTTGGAAGATCTTTGGTGTGTTGGTCCTCGAAGAAGCAAAATTGTGTCTCCGTCTCCACCGCGGAAGCCGAGTATATTGCCGCGGCAAGTAGTTGTGCTCAAATCTTATGGATGAGGCAAACCTTGCGGGATTATGGACTCGAGTATAGCAAGGTGCCTCTTTTATGTGACAATGAGAGCGCAATCAAGATCGCCTACAATCCGGTTCTTCATGGCAAGACAAAGCACATTGAGATACGGAACCACTTCATCCGGGATCACATTGCTCGCGGAGATATTGTACTATCCTATATTGGCACCAAGGAGCAATTGGCGGACATCTTCACGAAGCCCTTGGATGAGAAGCGTTTCATTGAGTTGATGCATGAGCTAAATATCATTGATCCATCGAACTTTTCTTGACCGTCGTGCGCACATACCACTCCTAACCTTTATATCTAGATGAGAGGCACGCATGGACATAGGGGGAGTGCGGTTTAAATCCATTGAGCTATCCCTCCCCCCATAATGCATAAAGAAATCCAAAACATTTGCTATTTGTCAATTAAGTGACTTATGAGCTTCATGTTGAGTTGTAGTCCGTGAGTCCTAGATACATCTACGCGACCTCACAACTACTATACTCTTACACGGTGGCTTCGGCCACCAACACCCCCTCTTTGAGGGTTTTTTGGTTTCTTGTGACCTTGTTTTGTCTTTCTTCTTTGCTTTCTTCTTCTTGTTTTTGGAGAACCTCATTCAAGCTTGTTTCCTCGTGATTTTTGCAAGCTTGGTTGTATGTTCTTTTCCTCCATCCTTCTAGTTCCGTTACCCTCCTTTTTGGTGTTCCGATGCCAAAGGGGGAGAAGTTCCTAGGTGGATGGGAACATTTGTTGTTTGTAGCCGTTTGGTTCTAGTTGCTTATCTTATCTTGTGGCTACATCAACAACCCTATGGAGGCATCTTATTGTGAGTTTGGGTATTCTCAAGGCTATGGTATGATAACTTCACCCAAATCTTCGTGCATGATCTTATGTTGCCTCCATATTGTGCATATGCTACTTGAACATGTCTTTTATCTATGTTGCATATGTGCTTGGTTTGTAAAAACTAGGGGGAGTAATGTCTCTATAACATGTGTATTTGTATTCAAATACATATTCTTGATATGCACATGTGTAGGGGGAGCTCCGTCGAGTTTTTGCAAATCTAATGATCTCATCATAATATCTTATGTTATTGTCAACTCTTGTGTTGTCATCAAACACCAAAAAGGGGGAGATTGTAAGAGCAAAATTCACACCCCAAGTTTTGTGTGTTTGATGACAACACTTGAGTAATCTCACCGTGTGCCTTGAGTATCATTGTTAGATTTGCAAGAGCACGGTGACCTCGCCGGACGCGTCAAGATCGGAAGACTGAAGCGTAGTTGATAGGTTTTCTGGTTTTGTGTGTGTTTTGCGAGGTGACATGGTTGGAGAGAAAAAGGGAAGAAAACCAGATTTGGCCAGGCCGGTACTACGGTACTGTAGCGGTAGTACCGCTACCCCTATAGGTACTTCCTGGTACCGCTCGAGAGTCTGCGATTTCGTCCTCCAGAACACGCTGCGGTACCCCTGCAGTACCTAGGGCGGTAGTGCTCACGAGTGGAGCAGCTCACGGTACCGCTTAGGTACCGTAACCGAGTTATGATCGTACCGCCCTGGTACCGCTCTGGTACGGCTTTGGATCCAGTAAGGTCTAGACCCTATTGCGATACCTCAAGCGGTACCTCGTGCGGTAGTACCGCTCTACGTCCTTTGACCAGACCTGCAGGGATTTCGAACTCAGAGCAGTAGTACCGCTTCCATGAAGCGGTAGTACCGCTTAGGCCAAATCTGGACATAACGGTTGGATTTGGAGGAGCCTATTTAAGGGCCCCTTCTTCCCAACACGATTTTATCTCTTCCCCTTCTCTCTCCTCCATTGTTGCTGAGCTTAATCTTTGAGTATCTCCTTCCCCATCCAACCAATCTTGCCCAAACTTTGAGGATAGGTGGAGGAGACCCCGATCTATAGTTCTACCAAGAGAGATTTCACCAATACTAGCTATTCCTTAGTGGATCTTGGTGGTAGGGTTCCTTAGTAGAGCTTTAGAGAAGAGTTCCTTTGGTGGAGCATTGGAGGAGTTCCTTGGTGGGGCATTGGAGAAGATTTCCTTTGGTGGAGCATTGGAAGAGTTCCTTTGGTGGAGCATTGGAGATGGGTTCCTATGGTGGAGCATTGGAGATGTGCAGCTATGGAGTCTAGCTTGGTGATGTACTAGATCCATAGGGTGTTGGGAGCATCCTTGTGTGTGGAGCTCGCCCCAACCTTGTGAAGGAATCACCGCCTCGACCGGTGCCTTAGTGGAAGAGGGAGAGCACCTCCGTGGAGCTCTCTCGAGGAAGAAGGTGAGGCCTTCCTTCGTGGTGTGGCCGCCTAGTCTCTTGTGTGAGACTAGCACCTCCTCAACGCAGACGTACTTCCTTTAGTGGAAGGAACTGCGGGAAACAAACCTCGACTCGCCTCGCGCCCCCCGGTTGTCTCGCTCCTTACTCTCGTTATCTTGTTGATTCCTTTACTTGTTGCACTTGTCCAATATTCATTGTAGGATCACCCCTATTGCCAAAGTTCTCACCTTTACCTTCCGTTCCATAAAAATTGAAAAAGACTAAAACTTGCCGTAGCGCCATTCAGCCCCCCTCTTGTTCGCTACGATCCATTCAATAGTGATGATAGAGTATCCGATAGACGTATCCAAACCTTGTTGGATTAATGATGAGATAAAATAAAATGATGCCATTATATTTTGTGGATTATGATTTAGAGACTACCTCTTTTACACTAAATATAGCATCATCATAATCCATTGAAATGACACCATGCGAGTTATGACATGGGTATGAACCCTAATAGTCCTTTCTTAAATTTTGGTTTGCATAGCATAAGTAAATAAGTTTACAACCAAAATCGGATGAATGTCTTTGTTGGTTATCCCAAAGAATTGATTGGGAATTATTACACTATGGAGACAAACACAAAAGTGTTTGTCGATGTTTCTTACTTATTTCCAAGAAATTGTTTCTATCGAAGTATTTGAGTGGGGGGACAATGTGTTGAGTACATAATTTGGCTGCTAGATATTTTAAAGGCCAAATTAGTTTAAAATCTGGTGTTTGGATTATTAGATGACATATATATACTTGAACTTGTTGTTTAGTTCAAAATGCAGGTTCAATGTAGATGGCACAACGCTGGATCGGGCTTGGCAAATATTTACAAGAATTATGGAGTTTTGAGCGGCCGATGACTTATGTGGACATCGCCCTGAGCAATGATGGTTGGCGAGGCGATCCATATCATCCAAAGATGATGCAGCAACACACTAGATGGAGCCAGCTATTTACTGGAGGAAAATAAATGAAGCTTGGCATGGATTGCTTGGTTACTGAGGACAAGTCTTATGCGGATTCAGAGAGATGATGATCTAAAATACAACTTCATAGGACATGTCCTTACAGAGGTGTTGATCAACCTACAACGATGGTTCTAGAAATCACACCTGCCAATCTGAAAGTACTGGTTGAGCAAGAAAAATCAAAAGGAAAGATCACACCGGTTAAATCTGGTGTCATATAAGCAAGTAGTGCTGGTACGTGAATACGGCTAGGGCCAGGAGGTGTCGCGATGATACGTGTTAGCTGGCCGATTCAGAACGTTAAGTTCTATACATGGTACTCAAAGTAGGAAGGATTCTCTAGTCGGTTTAGCTTTTAGAGTTTTACTCGTATACGGCAAGTATGACCGGCTCTGTAACGCAAAGTCCTGCGGCTTATTTAAGTCCCTGGCCGATTGATGAAAACAATCCAATCGATATTCATCAAAAAACACATCTACTTTTACGTACTGTTTATTTTGTCGTTCTTCTCTGCCGGGCTCTAGTTCATCTAGGGTTTAGCAAAATCTTTGCCGCTTTGCGCTGAAAAGCGGTCGTCTCCCTCTCCGAAATTGAGGCATCTTTGTTGATTTGCTCGAAAATCATCCGTTCATCGTCACGAAAGTACGACGGTTATCGTGTTGTTGCGCCGCAGTTTTGCGTGGCAACACAATTGGCGACTCCGCTGGGGAAGAAGAAGCACACGATGGACACCGATCCGAAGAACTCAACCAACCTCAACACGGACAACATCATCCCTGTCATGTTTGACGATCTGTCCGAGGAGGATCGGCAAGCACTGGAGCTGGAGCTTGAAGGAATAAAGGCTGAGAGATTGAAGCAATACTTCAAGACGAGGAGCGGCGTCGTCAAGAAGGTAATGCCGCCAAGCCCTCCTCCCGCATTGGATACTAAGGTAAGTAACTCGCTCGAAGAAGTTGCCCATCTAGTTGATGTGTCAGTAGCTAGTAAGTACGGTAATGATATGGCAAATTCGACACGCGCGATTACGCAATTAGCAAGCAAGTTCGAAGAATTTGAAACTACTTTACCTCATAAAATTCGTTCTTTATTGCTGCAAGAAAATGCTGAAAATTCTGGAAAAAATCCAACGTCTCTGGATAGTAGCCAATTGCCTAGTAATATGCATGTTCCTGGTGTATTAGCTACTGTTTCACAACCTGCCATAAACTATAATCAAGGTGGCCAAAATTATGCTAGCGGTCCGGGTAATAATTTTGTACCTAGAGTTGCTGATCCTATTGTTTCAACTTCGGTTCCACAAAATTACAACAACAATAACCGATGTGGTGGTTTTAATTCTAATTTGCAGCAACCTAGTTATCAAACGGTGGCGTATAATACATCGCCATTGCCACCCATTGGTACCGGGGTTCCTTACGGGCCGGTACCAGATGCTTATTTCAATGGTTCTCCGCAGCAAACCACACATGCTCAAATTTCTTTGCCGGAGATCCCACATCGCACTTGTGTTCCACCCACTCCACATGTTAGTTCTCCACAACCTACTGATAATTTTAAGGATCAAATTGCTAGTATACTTAGAGAATTTGGTTTGGAAACTAAGGGTAGAGCTCGTGCATATCAGAAACCATACCCTGAATTTTTTGACTTGACACCATATCCTCGTGGTTTTAGAATTCCAGATTTTGTTAAATTTACGGGGGAAGATGGTAGATCTACATTTGAGCATGTAGGACAGTTTTTAGCACAATGCAGTGAAATTGGTACATCAGATGTTTATAGGGTAAAATTATTCCCTTTGTCTTTGTCTGGTACTGCATTTACTTGGTTTACATCACTGGCTCCTAATTCTATTTCAACATGGTCACAATTGGAGCAAAAATTTCATGAGTATTTTTATAGCGGTGAAACTGAACTTAGACTTTCAGATTTAACAATGGTTAGGCAAAAATACAATGAGCATGTTCATGATTACATAAGAAGGTTTAGAGATGTAAGAAACCGTTGTTTTAGTTTGAACATAGCCGAAAAGGATATAGCTGATCTTGCTTTTTCGGGTTTGCTTACTCATATCAAGGATAAATTAGAAGGGCAACAATTTTCAGATGTTAATCAAGTATTGCAAAAGGCTTTAGCACAGGAGAATCGAGCTAAAGAAGTTAAACAATTTAGCCGATTTAAAGATAATAATAGAAATAAGGAGAAGGAAAACCACATGGTTAATACTTTAGATTATGATGATGATTCGGCTAGTGAAGATGAAGTTGATATTTGTGTAGCCGAATGGGTTCAATCATCTAAGTCCAAACCTTTTGCATGTCCTGCTTTGAAACCCACACCTGCTAGAAGAGAGGAAATTAAGTATACTTTTGATGTTAGCAAGTGTGATAAAATATTTGATATGTTGCTGCAAGGAAGTTTAATTAGACTGAGAGAAGGTCATGTAATGCCATCTGCGGAAAAATTGGGTAGAAAGGCTTATTGTAAATGGCATAATTCTTTTTCACATGCTACTAATGATTGTAATGTGTTTCGTCGACAGGTGCAATCGGCCATTGAGGACGGACGATTGACATTTACAGAAAGTTCTAAAATGAAGCTCGATACTGATCCGTTTCCTATAAATGTTATTGATTTTGAGAATAAGAAGGTGCTTATTCGGTCAGATCAGACCGAGTCCGCAAGAGGGAAAAATGTTGTGGTTGATAATAATGCTCCTCCAAGAATGATCAAGCCAAAGAATCCAGTAGTTGGAGTGTGGAAAGTTAATGGAGCAAAGAGACAACCTCCAAGGCCAAAGCCGACAGTTAGCATGTTATTGGAGAAATACACTTCGCGCAAAGCCGACAATGTATTTAATCGGCTCGGAGGCAATAAGCGTCCTAGGTCTCCTACTCGACCCGGGGGGCATGAGCGGTGGCGAGAAAATTCATATACTCATCAGCCTTATTTTCCAGTGCCACCGACATATTGGGGTTGCCCACCGTCTATGTATCCTCAATATCCTCCGTGGGGCATCAATACGTGGGCGCCATATCCGATAGGGCCAGCAACCTATTTTCAGCCGGGATGGATCCCGTCAAGGCCTATGTTTAGACCATATATGCATGAGAAAAGAGCCCGATACAATCAGGAGGTCAGGTCACATGATGCAATTGATGTTCAAGGAAATTCATCGCCGAGTCACGGTGCAGGTGGCAAGAACTGTAATGGTGACGGCAAGCGTGTGTGGGTGAAGCGTGTTGAATCTAAGCCAATGCAAAATTTAGATGGTTCGATTGCAGCTAATGCTCTGAAAGTTGATGAGCATCAGGGTGCCGAAGGTACTGTCCAAAATACAGAGACAAATAACGTTGATGGGAAACAGCTGCAGCAAACAAGGCCTGATGCTGGTGATGATTTGAAGCTTGGGGAAACGAAAATGGCTCACCATGGTAGCGGTATGCATCAGCGTCAAGAATCTGATCAGTTCAAGAAAGATGCAATGATTGGGTCTAACTTGCAAAACAGCAAAGAGAGTAGTAGTTATGCAGATGTGTTTCACGTGACGGACCTGGAGCTGTTGCACGTACTGGACTTAAGCATGGACGTTTCAATACTATTGCATCCAAATGTAAAAACGTGCGTGCTGATTTGGGGCCTGATATGCATGCACGTTCAGAAAGACATGGTGTACGTCCTAGTACTAGGTCAGCTGATGTACACGCAAGGAGCTGCAGGAAATTTGAGATTGGCGGTCCATCCGAGCAGCGCAGTATTTTTTCGGCCAAGGGCACTACATTTGCTCCAAGAACTGCAACACATCAGTATAGGCCGGGAAATTTTAGAGGCAGCAGAATCATGTCAGTTGCACCAGGTACTAAACCAGGACCTCGGTGGTGTCCAGGAGGACTCTCACATACACAGAAACGCCGGGTGCAGCGACTGCGGGCATTAGAGATCAGAGAAGAGATAGCTGAGAAGAAGCGCGATGAAATGTTCAACCGAGAAAGGCCAATGGTGTTTCCGAAGATGACTTGGAGGGAGAAGCGCCTCGCGGCGGAGGAAAATCAAAATACGGATGATACCGTTGATGATACAAATTCAGAAAGTAAAAATGACATGGTTGTTGACAAAAATTCTGAGAGCACAAATGAGGAACCTACTGATGTAGGCGACATTGTTGCTGATATGGGCGTGGTGACAGAGATGTCATGGCAAGAGCGCATGATAAATGACATGATGCAAAACGGAGGTGACACAAGTGATAGCGAGAGCTCAGAAAATGATGAAGAAATACATATTGATATGGAGGTTAATATGGTGTTTGCATTGCCCGCAGAATTTCGTGCGCCCGAAGTTGAAGTTGCAGAACTTGTGCTTGGTCCTAAAAATGCTATATTCGAGAAGCCAGAGAAACCTGAGCAGCACCTAAAGCCATTGTTTATCAAGGGACACGTTGATGGTAAGCCTGTTGGTCGCATGCTTGTTGATGGCGGTGCCGGTGTTAATATTTTACCATTTTCGGTGTTTTGTAAATTAAACCGAAAAGAAAGCGAGTTAATGAAGACCAACATGGGACTTAGCGGGTTCTCCGGAGAATTATCAGAGGCTAAGGGTGTTATTTCTATGGAGCTCACAGTCGGAAGCAAAACATTGCCGACTGCGTTTTTTGTGGTTGATGTCAAAGGACGGTATAATATTCTTTTGGGACGCGATTGGATTCATGCAAATTGTTGCATCCCCTCCACTTTACACCAGTGCTTAATTCAGTGGGTTGATGACGATGTGGAAGTGATTGAGGCAGACAATTCAGCTTGTATTGCATTGACGGAGGCGCCGGTTGATTGGCAACACGGTGAGATGCGTTGTTTGACCGGTAGAGATTTATCGGACTATGATTATATTAATGTTGGTAAGGAGGGTTTTGTACCTATAAATGCACAGCCGGCTAACATAGCTCGGTTTAATGATTTATCTATATAAATGATGAGTAAAGACGATAGTATTAAGTGGTTGCAAAAACGCACCGAAGAGTATCGTTCCGGAAAGAACGATATGCATGAAACTATTGAAGATTTTGATGACATGGAGAAGCTTGGACAAGGATTCTCATCGGCTGATCCACTTGAAGAAATAGATATTGGTGATGGAGGAATTCCAAGGCCGACATTTATCAATGCTAATATGGAAGCCGATCAGAAAAACAAGGTATGTGCATTACTTAAAGAGTTTGTTGATTGCTTTGCTTGGAATTATACCGAGATGCCCGGTTTGAGTAGGGATTTAGTTGAGCATAGATTACCTATTAAATCTGGTTTTAGGCCGCATAAGCAACCTCGAAGAAACTTTAATTCTGATATATATGACCGCATCAAAGAGGAGATTGATCGGTTAATAAAAGCTGGGTTTATTCGGCCATGTAGATATGCAGATTGGATTTCTAATATTGTTCCCGTTGAAAAGAAAAATACCGGTAAGATTAGAATTTGCATAGATTTTAGAGATTTGAATAAGGCTACTCCTAAAGATGAATATCCTATGCCTATTGCTGATATGCTTATTAATGATGCTTCGGGACATAGAGTAATTAGCTTTTTAGATGGTAACGCTGGTTATAATCAAATATTTATGGCCGAACAAGATATGTCTAAGACAGCTTTTCGTTGCCCTGGTTTTGTTGGTTTATTTGAGTGGGTCGTTATGACATTTGGGTTAAAAAATGCCGGTGCTACATACCAACGTGCTATGAATTTAATTTTTCATGATCTTTTGGGCATTGTTTTGGAAGTGTACATTGATGATATAGTAGTTAAATCGGATGGATTTGATAATCATTTAGCCGATTTACGTTTAGTTTTTGAAAGGATGCGTCGGTATGGATTAAAAATGAACCCACTCAAATGTGCTTTTGGCGTGTCGGCTGGAAAGTTTTTAGGTTTTATTATTCATGAACAAGGCATAGAAATTGATCCTACAAAGGTAGAGTCAATTAAAAAGTTGGAGGAGCCGACATGTAAAAAGGATGTGCAAAAGTTGTTAGGGAAAATTAACTACTTGAGACGCTTTATATCTAACCTTGCAGGGAAAATTGAATCGTTTGTTCCTTTACTTCGGCTAAAGCATGAGGCCGAATTTACTTGGGGGGCAGAACAGCGGGAGGCTTTTAATAATATAAAGAGATACTTGTCAAGTCCTCCAGTTTTGCGAGCGCCCAAGTCTGGTGTGCCATTCAGATTGTATATTGCTGCACAAGATACAGTGATCGGCGCGGTGTTGGCGCAAGAAGATGGCGGAAAGGAGTATATTATTGCATATCTAAGTCGCCGTTTGCTGGACACCGAGACTCGGTACGTGTTTATTGAAAAGTTATGCTTGTCTTTATATTATGCATGTACCAAGTTTCGGCCTTATCTACTTTCTAGCTCATGTGTGGTAGCTTGCCAAGCCGATGTGATCAAATATATGCTAGAAAAACCGATTCTTAGTGGTAGGATTGGAAAGTGGGCTTATGCACTAATAGAATATGATTTAGCATATGAATCGCTGCGTGTCATGAGAGGTCAGGTTATCGCCGATTTTATCGTTGATCATAGGATTAAGGATGAAGAAGATATTAATTATGTTAGTGTTTGCCCTTGGAAACTTTATTTTGATGGATCGGTTTGTAGAGAAGGGCAAGGCATCGGTAATGTTTTAGTTTCACCTAACAATGTTATTTATGAAACATCGGTCCGTCTAGAATATTTTTGTACTAATAACCAAACTGAATATGAGGCTTTGTTGTTTGGTTTGCAAAATCTAGTAGATATGGGTGTAAAAGATATAGATGCTTACGGAGATTCACTTTTGGTAGTACAACAAATTAATGGTGAATATCAATGTTTCGATGGATTATTGAATAGTTATTTGGACCGATGTTTAGATGTAATTAAATCTCTAGATACATTTACTATTCATCATATACGTAGGGAAGAAAATTATAGAGCCAATTATTTAGCACAGCAAGCCTCTGGTTATCTTATTAGCAGAGGGAAATTTTTCATACTAGAGAAACCACTACTAGGCGTTGTTGAAAGTAAGATCGATCTGTTAGCTAGTGATTCAGTACATGGTGCTACATGTCCAGATTCGGTCCAGGAGCTAGTAGTAGTACATGATGTTAATTCGGTACATGGAACACAAATTGCCGAATTAGAAACTAAGTTAGAACCGGAAGATTGGAGAGTTCCATTAATCAATTATTTAAAAGATCCAAGTCAGACAAGGGATAGAAAAATTCGGCGACAAGCTTTGAAATATACTTTGTTAAATGATGAATTATATCGCCGAACAATAGATGGGTTATTTTTAAAGTGCTTAGATTCTGATCAATCTAAAATAGCTATGGGTGAAGTGCATGAAGGAATATGCGGGACACATCAGTCGGCTCATAAGATGCGATGGTTATTAAAGAGAGCAGGTTTTTATTGGCCGACTTTGTTAGAAGATTGTTTCCGATATTATAAGGGGTGTGAAGAATGTCAAAAATTTGGGAATATACAATTAGCACCTGCGGCTATGTTAAATCCTATCATTAAGCCGTGGCCATTTAGAGGATGGGGCTTAGATTTTATTGGTGAGATACATCCTGCTTCTTCTAAACAACATCGCTTCGTCCTAGTGGCTACAGATTATTTTACTAAATGGACTGAAGCTGTTCCTTTGAGAAATATGACTCATAAAGAGGTGATTAGTTTTGTGTTAGAGCATATTGTTCACAGATTCGGTATTCCCCAAACTTTAACTACTGATCAAGGTTCTTCTTTTATGTCTCATCAGTTTCGTGAATTTGCCGAATCATTTCGAATTAAGTTGTTAAATTCGTCGCCTTACTATGCTCAAGCTAATGGACAGGCCGAATCTAGCAATAAAACTTTGATTAAGCTTATAAAGAAGAAAATCGAGGAGCATCCGAAAAAATGGCATGAAGTGCTTTCGGAAGCTTTATGGGCTCATCGGATATCTAAGCATGGGGCAACTCAAGTAACACCATTTGAGCTAGTGTATGGACAGGAGGCAGTGTTGCCTGTAGAGATTAATTTGCAAGCTTTTAGAGTGGCCAGACAAAATGATTTGTCGGCTGTGAGTTATACTAACCTGATGATGGACAGAATAGATGATGTTTCGGAAGAGAGACTAAAAGCCTTACGAGAGATTGAAAAAGAGAAATTAAGAGTAGCTAAGGCTTATAATAAAAAGGTGAAAGAAAAATCGTTTCAAATAGGAGACTTAGTATGGAAAACGATTTTACCTATTGGAACTAAAGATAGGAAATTCGGCAAATGGTCGCCGAGTTGGGAAGGTCCATATAAAATAGTAGAGATTGTTCCTGGAAATTCATATTTTGTACAATCTTTGCAGGGGGAGAAATTGCCAAAAGCACTTAATGGAAGATACTTGAAAAAGTATTATCCTAGCATATGGCAAGAGGCTTGAAGAGATCATGGCCGATACATTATTACAAGTATCGCCCTAAGCAAAAGTTGGCCGATATGTTATTTAAGGTATCGCCCTAAGAAAATTTGGCCGATGTGTTGTTTGGACATCGCCCTGAGTAAATGTGTGGCCGGTGAAGTAATATACATCGCGCTAAGGTACTGTATGTTATAGTGTTTTTGATCAATACAATTGTACCAAAAACAGGGGGGCATGTGTTGAGTACATAATTTGGCTGCTAGATATTTTAAAGGCCAAATTAGTTTAAAATCTGGTGTTTGGATTATTAGATGACATATATATACTTGAACTTGTTGTTTAGTTCAAAATGCAGGTTCAATGTAGATGGCACAACGCTGGATCAGGCTTGGCAAATATTTACAAGAATTATGGAGTTTTGAGCGGCCGATGACTTATGTGGACATCGCCCTGAGCAATGATGGTTGGCGAGGCGATCCATATCATCCAAAGATGATGCAGCAACACACTAGATGGAGCCAGCTATTTACTGGAGGAAAATAAATGAAGCTTGGCATGGATTGCTTGGTTACTGAGGACAAGTCTTATGCGGATTCAGAGAGATGATGATCTAAAATACAACTTCATAGGACATGTCCTTACAGAGGTGTTGATCAACCTACAACGATGGTTCTAGAAATCACACCTGCCAATCTGAAAGTACTGGTTGAGCAAGAAAAATCAAAAGGAAAGATCACACCGGTTAAATCTGGTGTCATATAAGCAAGTAGTGCTGGTACGTGAATACGGCTAGGGCCAGGAGGTGTCGCGATGATACGTGTTAGCTGGCCGATTCAGAACGTTAAGTTCTATACATGGTACTCAAATTAGGAAGGATTCTCTAGTCGGTTTAGCTTTTAGAGTTTTACTCGTATACGGCAAGTATGACCGGCTCTGTAACGCAAAGTCCTGCGGCTTATTTAAGTCCCTGGCCGATTGATGAAAACAATCCAATCGATATTCATCAAAAAACACATCTACTTTTACGTACTGTTTATTTTGTCGTTCTTCTCTGCCGGGCTCTAGTTCATCTAGGGTTTAGCAAAATCTTTGCCGCTTTGCGCTGAAAAGCGGTCGTCTCCCTCTCTGAAATTGAGGCATCTTTGTTGATTTGCTCGAAAATCATCCGTTCGTCGTCACGAAAGTACGACGGTTATCGTGTTGTTGCACCGCAGTTTTGCGTGGCAACACAATGGAACTTGATAAGGTTTATGAACCTGAGCATGATCAGAGTAGCGCAGCATCAGAAATGGTTCCGGAAGCGGCCACGAAGATCATAGCTCCCATTTCTACAAAGTGTTATAGTCATGGAGATCAAAGTACCTATTAAATCTTGTAGATGTGGTTTACTTTGTGATCAAATAAATGATTTGTGGACAAAGGATTGTTTTTGAACAATGATAAACCAACTACATACAAAGAAGTTATGATGGGCCCTGACTCTGTTAAAATGGCTAAGCGCCATGAAATCCAAGATAGGTGAATACTTTTTGAAAGTAAATGGATCTATAAAATTGATGGACTTGGATGCAATATCCTTGAAGAAGCTCGACTTGTCGAAAAGTTGTTTACGACAAAGTTCAAAGAGTTGACTACGATAAGATTATATCTTCCGTAGCGATGCTATAGTCTATGTGGATTATTCTAGTAATCACTACATATTTTTTTATGAGATATGCTAGTAGGATGGCAAAATACATTACTTAACAGAAGTGTGTATTAAAGGTGTATACAAGATACAACCAAGAGTTTTGCTGGTCCGTGGAATACTAGATAGGTATACAAACTTCAATTGGATGAAGTGAGTATCCGGAGTTGGAATCTTCACCGGATGAAATGATCAAAGAGTTATGATTTCATCAGAGACGATGAAGAGGCTTGCATTTGCAAGAAATTAAGTGGGAGCGCTGAGACATATTTGTAATACTTTATGTAGATGACATATCATTGATTATAAATAATGTAATTATATAATTGATTAAAAAGGTATCATTGAGAATTAACTTCAATCAAAGGATATGAACTGAAATATTTTTAGTGTCAAGATCTATGAAGATAGATTGAGACACATAATAAGTTTAAGTTAAAAGTACATAGAATGAATATTGAAGTAGCTCAATATAAAAATATAAAGAAGGTGTTCTTTTTCATGTGAATCTTTAACAAAACTTGAGTGTATCTCACACTCAATGAGTAAAATCACATGAGTGATTTTAGATCACGAATAATATGTACACAATCATATGTCCTGTGCTCTAAAGAGTTAGGAGCATATACCAGAATAATTCATGTGATGATTATTGGACAACAGTAAGAATATCTTTGAGTACTTTAGAAGAGTCAAGGATATATAGTTTTGTATGAGGTAATGACAAACAAATCGATGTAAGGCGTTGCACCGATATTAGCTTGGTCACATATAAAAATAAATTTCAATCTCAATTGGGCTAAGTGTTATTTAAAAGGTAGCACAATGAGCTAGAAGTTGTCTATGCTATATTTAGATATGTTCTAAATATTGTGGCGGATTCTACAAACGAAGGTAGAGTATGTCATTGTGTTGACAAAGACTGAGGATGTTAAGTCGAGAAGTTCTTTGAGAACTTGGTGTAGTTCCGATAGTGTCAGAACTTTGAAGCTATATTGTGTGTGACAATATTAGTGACATACTCAGACCGCGGAATTAAGGTTCCACCAGAAGACCGAACATATACGATTAATGCCGACTCATTTGGAAAATGAGTGATGCGTTGAGACGCAAATGAATTGCAAAATACATACGTTTCTGAGCGTGTCAGATCCGTTGACTAAAACCTCTCCCGTGAGCAAAACATGATAAGCACCAGAAGGCCAAGGTGTTATATCTTTACAAATGTAAACTAGATTATTGACTCTAGTGCAAGTGGGAGACTGTTGGAGATATGCCCAAGAGGCAATAATAAAGTGGTTATTATAATATATCTTTGAGTTTATGATAAATGTTTACATACCATGCTATAATTGTATTAACTAAAACATTGATACATGTGTGTTATGTGAACAAGGAGTCCCTAGTAAGCCTCTTGTATAACTAGCTTGTTGATTAATAGATGATCATAGTTTCATGATCATGAACATCGGATGTTACTAATAACAAGGTTATGTCATTAGATGAATGATATAATGGACACACCCAATTAAGCATAGCATAAGATCACGTCATTAAGTTCAATTTGCTATAAGCTTTCGATACATAGTTACCCCAGTCCTTCGACCATGAGATCATGTAAATCACTTATACCGGAAGGGTACTTTGATTACATCAAACGCCACTACGTAAATGAGTGGTTATAAAGGTGGGATTAAGTATTCGGAAAGTATGAGTTGATGCATATGGATCAAGAGTGGGATTTGTCCATCCCGATGACGGATAGATATACTCTGGGCCCTCTCGGTGGAATGTCGTCTGATTAGCTTGCAAGCATGTGAATAGTTCACGAGAGATGATATGCCACGGTGCAGTAAAGAGTACTTGTCGGTGAGGTTGAATGAGGTATGGAGATACCGATGATCAAACCTCGGACAAGTAAAATATCACGTGACAAAGGGAATCGGTATCGTATGTAAATGGTTCAATCGATCACTAAGTTATCGTTGAATGTGTGGGAGCCATTATGGATCTCCAGATCCCGCTATTGGTTATTGGTTGGAGAGAGTCTCGACCATGTCCATAGTTCACGAACCGTAGGGTGACACACTTAAGGTTTGATGTCGTTTTAAGTAGATATGGAATATGGAATGGAGTTCGAATGTTTGTTCGGAGTCTCGGATGGGATCCAGGACATCACGAGGAGGTCCGGAATGGTCCGGAGAATAAGATTCATATATAGGAAGTCACTTTCCAAGTTTGGAAATGATCCGGTGCATTTATGGAAGGCGCTAGAATGTTCTAGAACTTTCCAGAAGAAATCACCATGGAAGGTGGAGTCCCGGTTGGACTCCACCAACCCTAACCAGCCAACCAAGTGGGAGGGTGTAGTCCATGGTGGACTCCACCTCCTTGGCCGGCCAACAAGGGGGGAGGGGAGAGTCCCTCCCTCTAGGTTTCGTCCATATGGCAGTTTTTGAATTGGGGTCTTATTCGAAGACTTTGGGCAAACCCTTGGGTTCCACCTATATAATGAGGAGGAGAGGGAGGGGCAGCCTTGTACTTGGCCGCACCACCATAGGGGGCCCCTGGCCGGCACCCCTACCCCTTCTCTCCCAAACCCTAGCACACCTCCCTCCTCATACACCTCCCGTAGCGCTTAGGCGAAGCCCTGCCGGAGTTCTCCACCACCACCGCCACCACGTCGTCGTGATGTCGGGATTCCGAGGAGGATCTACTACTTCCGATGCCCGCTGGAATGGGGAGAAGGACGTCGTCATCAACACCGTACGTGTGACCGAGTACGGAGGTGCTGCCCGTGGCAGCGTCAAGATCTTCTACGCGCTTTTGAAAGCGGCAAGTGATCGACTACAGCAACAACGAGATCTAATCTCGTAGGCTTTGGAAATCTTCGAGGGTTAGTCTCATGATCTTCTCATTGCTACCATCTTCTAGTTTGGATCTTGGCTTGTTATTCGTTCTTGCGGTAGGAGATTTTTTGTTTTCTATGCTACGAATCACATCAGGAGGGAGCTCATCGGCAGAAGACAACTCATCAGAAGAAGAGGAAGAAGGAACATTATCGGAAGGATCTGAAGCCGGAGAACGGGGAGTACTAGGGGAACTAGACGGAGGAGAGGATGGCGCCGAAGCCGAAGGAGGCACATCAGAACTAGGAGGAGGAGGAGGAGGAGAAGGAACAACAGGGGGTGCATCCGGAAAAAGAAGAAAAGAGATATCATCCACCGGGTAAGTATCCAAGGTGGGGCGAGGATAAAAGGGACGCGTCTCATCAAACGTGACGTCACAAGAGATGCGCATCTGACAACCAACAGGGTCCCAACAGCGATAGCCCTTATGCTCATCATTGTATCCGAGAAAAACACACTCAACAGACTAAGCGGTCAGCTTGGTGCGTTCGCGAGGAGGGAGAAGGACATAGCAAACGCAGCCAAATAAACGAAGAGTCGAGTAGTCGGGAGAGCGACCAGAAAGACGCTCGAGAGGAATGCCACCTTGAAGGGCAGCAGAAGGCTGAATGTTAATGAGGTAAGTCGACGTAGCGACAGCCTCAACCCAGAAATGCGGCGGAAGAGAGGAAGCAATCATCATAGCACGGGTAGTCTCAAGAATATGACGATGCTTACGCTCGGCGAAACCATTTTGAGCATGGGCGCCGGGACACGAGAACTGAGCAAGGGTGCCCTGCTCAGCAAGAACACCACACAGGTGCTGGGAGATATACTCTCCTGCAGAATCAGCACGAAACACACGAATAGGCGTGGAATACTGAGTACGAACCATGGCTGCAAAACCCTGATAAATAGAGAGCACCTCACTGCGAGAGTGCATAAGAAACAACCAGGTGTACCGCGAAAAATCATCAATAAACAAAATATAGTATCGATGACCCCCTTTCGAAGGAAAGGGAGCCGGACCCCAAACATCTGAATGAACTAAATCAAAAGGTCGCTAAGGTATAGACGCACTAGTAGGATAGAGAAGCTGAATCTGTTTTCCTAACCTACAACCCTGACACGAATGCAAAGACACGTCTCCTGAGACAGACCCCAGAAGTCCACTACGAACTAATGACAATAAACGGGAGCCACAGAGGCGACCCAGCCGATGATGCCACTGCTGAAAAGATCCAGTGACAGAAGCAGCAACTGCAGGAGAACTGGCAGATGAAGTGTCGGCAGGATCACGAAGCTAGTCTAACACCCAGAGCCCCGGGGACTCAAGGCTGCGAGGGCCAGCTCCAACCAGGGCCTGGGTACGACGGTCCTGAACAGCACAAGAATCAGCGTCAAGAATGACGCGACAACCATAATCAGTAAGCTGACTAGCAGAAAACAAGTTCATCTTAAGACTAGGAACATGAGAAACATCAGGAACAGAGAAATAAGAAGTAGAAAGGGTGCCTCGACTGGTAACAGGAAGAGAGGTACCATCAGCTGTGATAACACGGACAGGAGAAACAAGAGAGCGAATAGCAGAGGGAATACAAGACGCATAAGTCATATGAAAAGAAGCTCCAAAATCCAGATACCACGGGGATGACATACTTGACTGTGTAGAAGGTGGTGGTCGCGCAGTGCCAGAAGAGCTAGGCACATAACCAGCAGTACCCGTCGAGGAAGAGCCTGTAGCAGCGAGTAGACCACAAAGACCACGGATAATGTCCTGATCAGTTAGCGTAACAGCAGAAGATCCTGAAGAACCACCCTGCCGACGAGTATAGTGCCGCTGACGTAAGTTGGGCTCCCTCTGCCAGCAGCTAGAGACAGTGTGGCCAGACCTGCCACAGTAGGTGCAGGGAGGTGCTATCGTACCACGAGGCTGCCGAGGCTGACTCTGGCCCTGGACTGGAGGAGTAGAGAGTATCGGCGGTGCTGGAGACCGCAACGAAGCCGGCGGCGTAGGAGGTCCACGAGCAGATGGCACAAGAGGGCCACGAGCAGCAACTACTGAGGGAACCTCAAGAAGACCCGCACCACGAAGACGAGTCTCCTCAGCACGAAGCTTAGCCAGGACCTCATAGAGCGGAACACGACCACGGGGAAGCAACTGTGCACGCCGCAGCTCAAACTCCTTACGGAGCCGTGACAAGAACTCAAAAACGCGCTGAAACTCCAGATCCGCGCGCACAGTCAGACAGCAGGGACAAGTGGCACACACAGCTGTACAAAGAGAATCAAGCTAACGCCAAATAGCAGCACTCTGAGTGTAGAACTCATCAATAGTGGAATCACCCTGTTGAAGGGCATGTTCCTGGCGGACCACAGACAGGTAAAGAGCATCTCAGATGGCTGATAGCGCTGACGAAGAAAAACCCACTGAGCAGCAGAAGTGGGAAGACCCATGAACTCAGCAGCATACTAAGGCAGAACACTGGAGGTGAGAACAGCAGCAGCACGAGCATCCTCATCGATCCACTGAGTGTAGTCAGTCAGATCTAGCCGGTAAGACGCAACGACAGTAGAGTGGTCTGGTGACGTGGGCATTACCCTTCGGGTAACCGATATTGCCCTATCCTGTACAATCTAAGTGGAGGCCCATGAAGGTACTCGATGGCAAGGCGGGCCACTTGGATGGCGCAGCAGAAGATTCCTTGGCGGACAAGACAAGGAAGGAGCCGAACAAGGAAAGTTTAGAGCTAGGACTACTGTAAACCTAGTCGTACTCGGTTAGACCTCTTGAGACCTAGCCTCTTATATAAAGGCCAGGAGAGGGGCTGCCGAGGGACACGATCAATCACAACAATCTTAGCCACCAGAAGTCTAGAGCTAGGTCGCCGTAGCACTTAGCCTCTCGACGAGACCTCAGCCGAACCCTTCGGCACCCCATTGTAACCCAATATTCTCATAATCAAGAACAGACAGGCAGGACGTAAGGGTTTTACCTCATCGAGGGCCCCGAACCTGGGTAAATCGCTCTCCCCGCTTGTCCGTGAACCGATGTCTCGTGTCGCCTACAGGATTCCATCAACCCTAAGCCCCAATCGAAGGGCATTGCTGAGGAGTAACCTCGACAATTGGCGTCGTCTGTGGGAACCCTGTCGGCACAAGATCGATCATCGGCAGAACTGGTCATGTCATCGGCAGCTTCATCGACACCATCATCGCCAAGTCCGGGAAGCCCGATTCGATTCGGCTCCTATGAATTCACCCCGCACAGCGACTCATCTCGCTCGACCTTTTCTGATCTACAAGGAAACATGGAGATGACCTTCGGCAGCGTCCACTACAACGTCAACTCGGAAGGAGTCCTTCGACTGCTGGAACCACTCGCCTCCAGATCGACAGGTCCAAGCACGTCGTCATCAATCGACCTTTCGGCTGGTCTGACGGACTCAACGAACTCGCCCGCGCCATCGACTCCTCGTTCGACGCCTTCCATGTCGGTTGGATCTGACAATCCCACATCTTCAGAGATGACCTCATACTACGCTTGCTGCGATACCAGGCACGGGCTAGGATCAAGCGACACACCGTTCATCTGCAATGCCCAGTACTCATCGGAGAGGACAGTGTCGACAGCATCGTCCAAGGTGCCACCCGGAGAACGGCACACACCAGGTTTATGTCGCCAATAACAAAGGAAACACAAGGAACAGGGGAGACGGAGATCACACCCCCCGCGAGCAGCAAGTTTTGGAAACAGCGCCAGTAACAACAACAACGATTACACCATCGCGAGGAGGGTGGCGAGGCCAAGCAGCCGTGCTTAACAACACACCGCTCCCTGCAGGAACCTCGGTTGTAACCCTCAACGCTTATTGCTCTATATTGGAGAAAAATCGGGAGCGCCTATCTAAAGAACAAGCCACCCTTGAGAGACGCCTATCTGCTGCAGACCAATCTAGCGAACGATGGAGAGGTTCGCGAGGAAGCGCCTCTCGAAGCACTCAAGGGGCAGGCAAGCACCGATCAAGATTATCCAGACTCTCGGAAGATGACGCCAGAGAAATAACGTCGAATCTGACCAAGTCCTTTATGACCACGGACACCGCGGGCATGCCACGGCCAAAAACCGTCGCGGGAGCGACCGCCAATCTCGCAGCATACCTCATCAATCAGCGCCCTGAAGGTTCTATGGCCCAAGCCCATCGAGGTGCCCTAGAAAGTCTCGCAATATTGGGAGACAACCTAGTCCCGCGGAAGGAAAAGACCACGTTACAGGCCAGCGGCTCAAAGCATCATGCGAGAGACGCTCGAGATGAAATCACCCAGAGCAGAATCGACAAAGCAAGGCGACGACGCGCCGCTAGGGAGGAATATGACAGTGATTCTTCGGATGAGAGCCAGGAGAACGACGGCGAGCTAAGGGGGGCCGATTGTTTAAGCTACAAAATCCGCGAGGCGATGCCACCCAGAAAGTTCAAACCTACCCCTACTGACGCCGCCAAATATGATGGACAGCAGGAGCCGAGGTCCTGGATAGATGACTACTTGCAGATTGTGATTCTGCACAAAGGAAATCAGATAGCAGCAATGCAATGCTTGCAGCTTTACCTGAAGGATTCAGCACGAGCTTGGTTAAGAGGCCTGCCGAAGGGTTCCATCAAATCATGGGATGACCTAGTAGACGCTTTCGTTGCCAATTTTCAAGCAACATACAAAAGGCCCGTCGGGATTGAGGAATTACGGCATTGCCAGCAAAAGCAGAAGGAATCGATGCGCGCATACATCGGGAGATTCACCAAGCTCTTAAATCTTTGAAGATATTTCTGTCGACAGAGCAATCGATGCCTTCAGCGATGGCATCCGACGTGAAAGCTACATAGAGGAACTCGGGCGCAAAAAGCGAAAAACCATAACCAAGTTGATGGAAATCGCCAACAGCTGGGCTGATGGCGAGGACAACGTACGAAAGCCGCGACAGCGCAGTGACGACGACGACGACCAGCCGAAGCACGACTCGGGTGGACGAAGGGATCACCACAAGAAAAGGAAAAATCGCAGTTACGACGATAGTAACCTGGTAGCCGCAGGATACTCTGATCGACAGGACGATCGGTACGACGACAGACGAGACGATCGGCATGACGGCAACCGGAACAACTCTGGAAACCGCGGCAACTGCAAACCACGACCACAGAGGACTCCCGAGCTACCCTTCGCTGAGCAGATCAATGCTCCCTGCTACTTGCACTCGTACGTTGACTCTAAGGACAACAAAACGAAGTCAAGCCACCTGCTCAGAGATTGTAGGCTGTTCATTGACATGCAGAAACTCATCCAGCAGCAGCAATAGCCAACACCACCACCACCACCACCACCACCGCAGCACCAGGTCCAGCAGGCTCAGCCTCACCAACCCAATGAGACGTTTCCACCACCACGTGGGCAGATGAGCATGATCCACAGGACAGGTGTTTCAAGAAGAGAAATGAAGAAGCTCACCCGAGAAATCAGAAAGTATCATGGCGAACATCCCTGAGTATGTCGAGTGGTCGTCTCAGAACATTACGTTCAGCCGAGCAGATCACCCGATGACCATACCAAAACACGGACACGCTACCTTACTAGTCGAGGCACAAATCGGGGGGTTCAAGATGAGCAAAGTCTTCATGGATGGTGGAAGCGGGCTAAACCTGATATTCGTCAACACAATCAAAAGTATGGGGATCACCATGAGAATGCTAGAAGAAACAGACACCTGTTTTCATGGGATCCTCCCCACTTCACCGGCGTACTTGATGTCTACTCACGCTTCTTTTCCTGTAGACAGTGTTGGGCCTCCAAGAGCAGAGGTTTGTAGAACAGCAGCAAGTTTCCCTTAAGTGAATCACCCAAGGTTTATCGAACTCAGGGAGGAAGAGGTCAAAGATATCCCTCTCAAGCAACCCTGCAATCACGATACAAGAAGTCTCTTGTGTCCCCAACACACCTAATACACTTGTCAGATGTATAGGTGCACTAGTTCGGCGAAGAGATAGTGAAATACAGGTGGTATGAATGAATATGAGCAGTAGTAACGGCACCAGAAAATAGCTTGCTGCTACAACTGGTGTGTGGTTGATGGTGGTAATATTGCAGGAAGTACAGATGCAGTAGAACAGTAAACAAGCGATGGTTGCAGTATTTGGAAACAAGGCCTAGGGATTATACTTTCACTAGTGGACACTCTCAACATTGATCACATAACAGAATAAATAGATATATGCTCTACTCTACACTCTCTTGTTGGATGATGAACACCACTAATTGTGTAGGGCTACAAGAACCCTCAATGCCGGAGTTAACAAGCTCCACAATATTCGATATTCATATTTAAATAACCTTAGAGTGCATGATAGATCAACACAACTATACCAAGTACTAACATAGCATGCACACCGTCACCGATAGACTATGAAAGGAGGAATAGATCACATCAATACCATCGTAGTAATAGTTAACTTCATAATCTACAAGAGATCACAATCATAGCATATACCAAGTACTTCATGATGCACACACTATCAACATTACATCATGGAGGAGGAATAGACTACTTTAATAACATCACTAGAGTAGCACATAGATGAATAGTGATACAAAACTCATATGAATCTCAATCATGTAAGGCAGCTCATGAGATCATTGTATTGAAGTACATAGGAGAGAGATTAACCACATAGCTACCGGTACAGCCCTTAGCCTCGATGGAGAACTACTCCCTCCTCATGGGAGACAAGCGTTGATGAAGATGGCGGTGGTGTCGATGGAGATGCCTTCGGGGGCACTTCCCGTCCCGGCGGCATGCCGGAACAGTTTCTGTCCCCCAGATCTTGGCTTCGCGATGGCGGCGGCTCACGGGTTTCGTACGTGGCTTTTCCGTATCGATTTAGGTCAGGGACCTTTAAATAGGCGAAGAGGCGGAGTCGGAAGGGCGACGAGGCGGTGACACAATAGGGGGCGGCCCCCTCGCGCGCCGGCTTCATACGTGGCCCCGTGGCCCCCCTCGGTGGCTCTCGGGTGTTCCGCAAGCCGTGGAATTATAAGATCTGGGCGTTGATTTCGTCCAATTAGAATATTTCCTTACTAGGATTTCGAAACCAAAAACAAGAAAAACGGCACTTCGGCATCTCGTCAATAGGTTAGTTCCGGAAACGCATAAAATCATCATAAAGTGTGAACAAAACATGTAGGTATTGTCATAAAACAAGCATGGAACATCAGAAATTATAGATACGTTGGAGACGTATCAGCATCCCCAAGCTTAGTTCCTACTCATCCTTGAGTAGGTAAACGATAACAAAGATAATTTCTAAGGTGACATGCTACCAACATAATCTTGATCAAACTATTGTAAAGCATATAAAATGAATGCAGCGATTCAAAGCAATGGTAAATACAATGGTTAAACAATTGAATCATATAGCAAAGACTTTTTATGAATAGTACTTTCGAGACAAACATCAATAAGTCTTGCATAAGAGTTAACTCATAAAGCAATAAATTCAAAGTAAAGGCATTGAAGCAACACAAAGGAAGATTAAGTTTCAGCGGTTGCTTTCAACTTGTAACATATATATCTCATGGATAGTGTCAACATAAAGTAATATAATAAGTGCAATATGCAAGTATGTAGGAATCAATGCACAGTTCACACAAGTGTTTGCTTCTTGAGATAGAGAGAAATGGGTAAACTGACTCAACATAAAAGTAAAAGAAAGGCCCTTCGCGGAGGGAAGCATTGATTGCTATATTTGTGCTAGAGCTTTGGTTTTGAAAACAAGAAACAATTTTGCCAACGGTAGTAATAAAGCATATGTATCATGTAAATTATATCCTACAAGTTGCAAGCCTCATGCATAGTATACCAATAGTGCCCGCACCTTGTCCTAATTAGCTCGGATTACCTGGATTATCACCGCAATACATATGTTTTAACCAAGTATCACAAAGGGGTACCTCTATGCCGCCTGTACAAAGGTCTAAGGAGAAAGCTCGCATTGGATTTCTCGCTTTTGATTATTCTCAACTTAGACATCCATACCGGGACAACATAGACAACAGATAATGAACTCCTCTTTAATGCATAAGCATTTAGAAACAATTAATATTCTCATATGAGATTGAGGATATTTGTCCAAAACTGAAACTTCCACCATGGATCATGGCTTTAGTTAGCGGCCCAATGTTCTTCTCTAACAATATGCATGCTCAAACCATTCAACTCATGGTAAATCGCCCTTACTTCAGACAAGACGAACATGCATAGCAACTCACATGATATTCAACAAAGAGTAGTTGATGGCGTCCCCAGGAACATGGTTATCGCACAACAAGCAACTTAATAAGACATAAGATGCATAAGTACATATTCAATACCACAATAGTTTTTAGGCTATTTGTCCCATGAGCTATATATTGCAAAGATGAAGGATAGAAATTTAAAGGTAGCACTCAAGCAATTTACTTTGGAATGGCGGAGAAATACCATGTAGTAGGTAGGTATGGTGGACACAAATGGCATAGTGTTTGGCTCAAGGATTTTGGATGTATGAGAAGTATTCCCTCTCGATACAAGGCTTAGGCTAGCAAGGTTATTTGAAACAAACACAAGTATGAACCGGTACAGCAAAACTTACATAAAAAACATATTGCAAGCATTATAAGACTCTACATTGTCTTCCTTGATGTTCAAACACCTTTACCAGAAATATCTAGACCTTAGAGAGACCAATCATGCAAACCAAATTTTAACCAGCTCTATGTAGTTCTTCATTAATAGGTGCAAAGTATATGATGCAAGAGCTTAACCATGAGCACAACAATTGCCAAGTATCAAGTTATTCAAGACATCATACCAATTACTACATGTAGCATTTCCCGTTTCCAACCATACAACAATTAACGAAGCAACCTTCGCCATGAAAATTAAAAGCTAAGAACACATGTGTTCATATGAACCAGCGGAGCGTGTCTCTCTCCCACACAAGCATTTATTCAGAGAATGAAAATAACAAAATGAAAAGAAAAGCACACAGATGCTCCAAGTAAAGTACATAAGACGTGACCGAATAAAAATATAGTTTCAAGAGAAGGAACCTGATAATTTGTCGATGAAGAAGGGGATGCCTTGGGCATCCCCAAGCTTAGATGCTTGAGTCTTCTTGAAATATGCAGGGATGAACCACCGGGGCATCCCAAGCTTAGAGCTTTCACTCTTCTTGATCATATTGTATCATCCTCCTCTCTTGACCCTTGAAAACTTCCTCCACACCAAACTCAAAACAAACTCATTAGAGGGTTAGTGCATAATCAAAAACTCACATGTTCAGAGGTGACACAATCATTCTTAACACTTCTGGACATTGCCCAAAGCTACTGGAAGTCAATGGAACAAAGAAATCCATCTAACATAGCAAAAGAAGCAATGCGAAATAAAGGCAGAATCTGTCAAAACAGAACAGTCCGTAAAGACGAATTTCTTAGAGGCACCAGACTTGCTCAAATGAAAATTCTCAAATTAAATGAAAGTTTCGTACATATCTGGGGATCACTCACGTAAATTTGCAGAATTTTCTGAGTTACCTACAGAGAATTCAGCCCAGATTCGTGACAGCAAGAAATCTGTTTCTGTGCAGTAATCCAAATCTAGTATGAACCTTACTATCAAAGACTTCATTTGGCACAACAATGCAATAAAATAAGATAAGGAGAGGTTGCTACAGTAGTAACAACTTCCAAGACACAAATATAAAACAAAATTACTGTAGTAAAATAAACACATGGGTTATCTCCCAAAAAGTGCTTTCTTTATAGCCATTAAGATGGGCTCAGCAGTTTTAATGATGCACTCGCAAGAAATAGTATTTGAAGCAAAAGAGAGCATCAAGAAGCAAATTCAAAACACATTTAAGTCTAACATGCTTCCTATGAAAAGGAATCTTGTAAATAAACAAGTTCATGAAGCATAATGCACCAAGCATAGAAAGATAAAACAAGTGCAGCTTCAAGATTTTCAGCAAAAAGAGAGGTGTTTTAGTAACATGAAAATTTCTACAACCATATTTTCCTCTCTCATAATAATATCCAGTAGGATCATGAGCAAATTCAACAATATAACTATCAAATGAAACATTCTTATCATGAGTCTCATGCATAAAATTATTACTACTCCCAACATAAGCATAGTCAATTTTATTAGTAATAGTGGGAGTGAATTCAACAAAGTAGCTATCATTATTATTCTCATCATCAAATATAGGAGGCATATTGTAATCATAATCAAATTTATCCTCCATAACAGGCGGCACCAAAAGACTACTATCATTATAATCATCATAAATAGGAGGCAAAGTATCATCAAAGAAAATTTTCTCCTCAATGCTTGGGGGACTAAAAAGATCATGCTCATCAAAACCAGCTTCCCCAAGCTTAGAATTTTCTATATCATTAGCAACAATGGTGTTCAAAGTATTCATACTAATATGTTCCATGGGTTTTTTAATTTCGCATCAAACCATCCATGTCTTAACTCAGGAAATAATTTTAAAAGCTCATTGCTTTCCATTATGCCAAACTAGTGTAAAACAAGAAACAAAAAGATGCAATTGCAGGATCTAAAGGAAATAGCTTCGAGCACTTACAACGGCGCCAAAATAGCTTAGTAGCCGAGATCCGGAGTGTGAGTACCTTTTACCTTTCCTCCACGGGGCGCCAGAAAATAGCTTGATGTCTACTCACGCTTCTTTTCCTGTAGACAGTGTTGGGCCTCCAAGAGCAGAGGTTTGTAGAACAGCAGCAAGTTTCCCTTAAGTGAATCACCCAAGGTTTATCGAACTCGGAGGAAGAGGTCAAAGATATCCCTCTCAAGCAACCCTGCAATCACGATACAAGAAGTCTCTTGTGTCCCCAACACACCTAATACACTTGTCAGATGTATAGGTGCACTAGTTCGGCGAAGAGATAGTGAAATACAGGTGGTATGAATGAATATGAGCATGTAACGGCACCAGAAAAATAGCTTGCTGCTACAACTGGCGTGTGGTTGATGGTGGTAATATTGCAGGAAGTACAGATGCAGTAAAACAGTAAACAAGCGATGTTTGCGGTATTTGGAAACAAGGCCTAGGGATTATACTTTCACTAGTGGACACTCTCAACATTGATCACATAACAGAATAAATAGATATATGCTCTACTCTACACTCTCTTGTTGGATGATGAACACCACTAATTGTGTAGGGCTACAAGAACCCTCAATGCCGGAGTTAACAAGCTCCACAATATTCGATATTCATATTTAAATAACCTTAGAGTGCATGATAGATCAACACAACTATACCAAGTACTAACATAGCATGCACACCGTCACCGACAGACTATGAAAGGAGGAATAGATCACATCAATACCATCATAGTAATAGTTAACTTCATAATCTACAAGAGATCACAATCATAGCATATACCAAGTACTTCATGATGCACACACTATCAACATTACATCATGGAGGAGGAATAGACTACTTTAATAACATCACTAGAGTAGCACATAGATGAATAGTGATACAAAACTCATATGAATCTCAATCATTTAAGGCAGCTCATGAGATCATTGTATTGAAGTACATAGGAGAGAGATTAACCACATAGCTACCGGTACAGCCCTTAGCCTCGATGGAGAACTACTCCCTCCTCATGGGAGACAGCAGCGTTGATGAAGATGGCGGTGGTGTCGATGGAGATGCCTTCCGGGGGCACTTCCCATCCCGCGGCGTGCGGAACAGAGACTTCTGTCCCCAGATCTTGGCTTCGCGATGGCGGCGGCTCGGAAGGTTTCTCGTACCGTGGCTTTTCCGTATCGAGGATTTAAGTCAGGGACCTTTAAATAGGCGAAGAGGCGGAGTCGGAAGGCTGACGAGGCGGTGACACAATAGGGGGCGTGGCCCCCCTCTAGCCGCGCTGGCCTGTCATCTGGTGGCCCTGTGGCCCCCTCGTGGCTCTCGGGTTCGGAAGCTTCGTGGAATTATAAGATGCTGGGCGTTGATTTCGTCCAATTCCGAGAATATTTCCTTACTAGGATTTACGAAACCAAAAACAGCAAAGGGAACTGGCACTTCGGCATCTCGTCAATAGGTTAGTTTCGGAAAACGCATAAAATCATCATAAAGTGTGAACAAAACATGTAGGTATTGTCATAAAACAAGCATGGAACATCAGAAATTATAGATACGTTGGAGACGTATCAGTACTCTCTTGGCAAAGTCTACCTGAACGTCGTCTTTGGCAAACCCGACAACTTCAGGAAGGAAAAGATCGAGTTTGAAGTCGTGAACTGGGAATTACAATATCACGCTATACTCTGAAGACCAGCTTATGCCAAGTTCATGGCTGTACCGCACTACGCATACCTCAAGCTGAAAATGCCTGGAGCAACGGGACAAACATCACAGTCTATGGAAGTTTCTCACGCTCAGACAATTGTGATCGCGACTTTCAGAGGATTGCTGCAAAGTTTGGGTTAAAACAGGAAATCACCGATCTCCCTTCCAAGTCATCGTCACGCGATAATAAGGAAGAAAAACACGTCAGGGAAACGAAGAAGAAGCCATCCGACCTTGCTCCAGAAGCTTCGGCAGCAAAAGCTTCGGCAGTTGATGGCACAGCAGTCATAGAAGACAGCAAGACACTGGCAATCGCTGTCGAGACCCCTAGTGAAATCAACGACGCTTCGATAACCGCTAACGTGGTGGATGATACGCGTACAACACGCGTCCGTTGGGAACCCCAAGAGGAAGGTGTGATGCGTACAGCGGCAAGTTTTCCCTCAGTATGAAACCAAGGTTTATCGAACCAGTAGGAGCCAAGAAGCATGTTGAAGGTTGATGGTGGCGAGATGTAGTGCGGCGCAACACCAGGGATTCCGGCGCCAACGTGGAACCTGCACAACACAAACCAAGTACTTTGCCCCAACGAAACAGCGAGGTTGTCAATCTCACCGGCTTGCTGTAACAAAGGATTAGATGTATACTGTGGAAGATGATTGTTTGCAGAAAAACAGTAGAACAGTATTGCAGTAGATTGTATTTCAGTATAGAGAATTGGACCGGGGTCCACAGTTCACTAGAGGTGTCTCTCCCATAAGATAAACAACATGTTGGGTGAACAAATTACAGTTGGGCAATTGACAAATAAAGAGGGCATGACCATGCACATACATATTATGATGAGTATAGTGAGATTTAATTGGGCATTACGACAAAGTACATAGACCGCTATCCAGCATGCATCTATGCCTAAAAAGTCCACCTTCAGGTTATCATCCGAACCCCCTCCAGTATTAAGTTGCTAACAACAGACAATTGCATTAAGTATTGCGCGTAATGTAATCGTAACTACATCCTCGAACATAGCACCAATGTTTTATCCCTAGTGGCAACACATCCATAATCTTAGAGATTTCTGTCACTTCCCCAGATTCACGGAGACATGAACCCACTATCGAGCATAAATACTCCCTCTTGGAGTTACAAGCATCTACTTGGCCAGAGCATCTACTAGTAACGGAGAGCATGCAAGATCATAAACAACACATAGATATAAATTGATAATCAACATAACAAGTATTCTCTATTCATCGGATCCCAACAAACGCAACATATAGAATTACAGATAGATGATCTTGATCATGTTCGGCAGCTCACAAGACCCGACAATTAAGCACAATGGGAGAAGACAACCATCTAGCTACTGCTATGGACCCATAGTCCAGGGGTAGACTACTCACACATCACTCCGGAGGCGACCATGGCGGCGTAGAGTCCTCCGGGAGATGATTCCCCTCTCCGGCAGGGTGCCGGAGGCGATCTCCTGAATCCCGAGATGGGATTGGCGGCGGCGGCGTCTCTGGAAGGTTTTCCGTATCGTGGCTCTCGGTACTGGGGGTTTCGCGACGAAGGCTATTTGTAGGCGGAAGGGCAGGTCAAGGGCGTCACGAGGGGCCCACACTACAGGTCGGCGCGGCCGGGCTTAGCCGCCACCTGGGGTGTGGCCACCTCGTGGCCCCACTTCGTCTCCTCTTCGGTCTTCCGGAAGCTTCGTGGCAAAATAGGACCCTGGGCGTTGATTTCGTCCAATTCCGAGAATATTTCCTTACTAGGATTTCTGAAACCAAAAACAGCAAAAACAGCGGCACTTCGGCATCTTGTTAATAGGTTAGTTCCGGAAAATGCACGAATATGACATAAAGTGTGCATAAAACATGTAGATATCATCAATAATGTGGCATGGAACATAAGAAATTATCGATACGTCGGAGACGTATCAGCATCCCCAAGCTTAGTTCTGCTCGTCCCGAGCAGGTACGATAAACAAAGATAATTTCTGGAGTGACATGCCATCATAACCTTGATCATACTATTGTAAAGCATATGTAGTGAATGCAGCGATCAAAACAATGTATATGACATGAGTAAACAAGTGAATCATATAGCAAAGACTTTTCATAAATAGTACTTCAAGACAAGCATCAATAAGTCTTGCATAAGAGTTAACTCATAAAGCAATAATTCATAGTAAAAGCATTGAAGCAACACAAAGGAAGATGAAGTTTCAGCGGTTGCTTTCAACTTGTAACATGTATATCTCATGGATATTGTCAACATAGAGTAATATAACAAGTGCAATATGCAAATATGTAGGAATCAATGCACACTTCACACAAGTGTTTGCTTCTTGAGATGGAGAGAAATAGGTGAACTGACTCAACAATAAAAGTAAAAGAATGGTCCTTCAAAGAGGAAAGCATCGATTGCTATATTTGTGCTAGAGCTTTGATTTTGAAAACAAGAAACAATTTTGTCAACGGTAGTAATAAAGCATATGTATCATGTAAATTATATCTTACAAGTTGCAAGCCTCATGCATAGTATACTAATAGTGCCCGCACCTTGTCCTAATTAGCTTGGACTACGGGATCATCGCAATGCACATGTTTTAACCAAGTGTCACAAAGGGGTACCTCTATGCCGCCTGTACAAAGGTCTAAGGAGAAAGCTCGCATCGGATTTCTCGCTATTGATTATTCTCAACTTAGACATCCATACCGGGACAACATTGAAAGTGCATGGAGCCCCCATGTGTGGTTTTGGTAATTAATGACAATCCATATGGACTAATGTTTGCATTGAGTTATATTTGTAGGAGTTGTCCATAGCAATTCTTGAACCATATGTTGGCTTCAAGGTTGCAATAAGAAGAATTTGATGAAGGATATCAAGTGTCAAGTATGTCTTGAAGATGAAGATGAAGTGAGCCCTCAAGTTACTTCAAGACATCAACATGATGAATAATGAAGAAATGAAGTGCAAGTTCAAGATGATCCAACTCGAAGAGTTCATAAGCTTGAAGCTTGCCATGGAGAAATGAAGTGCAAGTTCAAGATGAGCCATCTCGAAGAGATCCTTTGCTTGAGTCTTGCCATCCATATGGTGATCATGGATATGTGAAGATGCGCCGAAGAAGAAGCTCTCCCATGGTGGATTATGGGGGAGCAATCCACATGGTGGTCATGGTTATGTGAAGATGCGCCGAAGAAGAAGCTCTCCCATGGTGGATTATGGGGGAGCAATCCACAAGACTTCGTCAAGCAAGCACAAGCAAGAAAGGCGTTCCATCTTATTGAGGTCAAGATCGTCGTCATCAAGCTCAAGTGGAATGCGCAAGTATAAGGTTTGCTCTTGATAGGGTTTCTTTCTCACCGGTCTCATAGTGTAGTTGGAGACCGGTTTATAGTTTAGTTGCCGTACTATCAAGAGGGCTCTCGAGTGAGTAACTCGATCGTATCGTTCGGAGAGAGCTCAAACCTTTGCATCCTTGCATCATCTTTCTTGGTTGTTATTTGGACCTTATCCATGTGATGTTTTAGAGCTTGTGCTTATTCTCATGACAAGCTCTAGTTCATCGAAAACGGATTTCGCATAGATCACTTGTTGCGTTTTCGAGTTTGGTTCATCATCTTTCTTGGTTTTATTTGGATCTTATCCATGTTATGTTTTAGAGCTTGTTCTTATTCTCATGACAAGCTCTAGTTCATCGAAAATGGTTTTTGCATGGGCAACTTGTTGCATTTTCAAGATTGGAGGTTTTACCGGTATGTCTTTTTTAGATAGGTCAAACCTTTCATCATTTGTTTCTATCCTAACTTACTGGACTATGATGGTTTCCTGCATGATCTTGTAGAGCTTGTTACTAGCTTCGAAACGAGCCCAAGATCATCAAAATCGGAGTCCGGATGCAAAAGTTATTCAAGTTTCCGTGAAGCAGTTTTTTGGCCGGAAGTTGGCCGGAAGTTCCGGTGGCCGGAACTTCCGCCCTACTTCCGGAAATGACGATTCTGCACGCAGAAAACATACGTAAGCTTTCCGGGGACGCCCTACTTCACCCGGAAGTTGGCCGGTACTTCCGGGGGGCGGAAGTTCCGCCCCAAATGACCGGAAGTTCCGGTTTTGACGAGTTTTGTGCATAACGGGCAGATTTCTCTTGCCCTATTTAAGGGGGTCTTCTTCCCCAAAGTTCCCCATCCGTTTGAGCTCGTTTTTGCCCCCATTGTTGACCTTCTTTGAGCTTGCTATCTCCCTCTCCCTCCCATGAATCTTGCATCTATTTGAGAGAAAGATAGAGGAGATCTAGATCTACATCTTCACCAATCAAATCCCTCTCTTTGTGAGGGGAATCCACTAGATCTAGATCTTGGAGAAATTTGGTGTTCCTCCTCTTTGTTCTTCCTCTCTTATTCCCCCAATAGCTTTTGTAGCTTTGTTGGAATTTGAGAGAGAAGTACTTGAGCATCTTTGTGGTGTTCTTGCCATTGCATTTGGTGCATCGGTTTGAGTTCTCCACGGTGATTCGTGGAAGTGAAAGCAAGAAAGTTGTTACTCTTGGGTTCTTGGAACCCTAGACGGATTTGAGGCCTTTGTGGCGATTTCTTGGGAGCCTCCAATTAAGTTGTGGATGCATGCCCCAAGCTTTGTGTAAGGCTTGGTTTCCGCCTCGAAGGAAATCCCTTAGTGGAACCGTGACCTAGGCCTTTGTGGCGAGGGTCACCGGAGATTTAGGTGAGGCGCCTTCGTGGCGTTCGGTGTGTGGTGTGAGTACCGCATCTTGGGGTGAGGCCTTTGTGGCGTTGGTGTGCATCGAGCAACCACACCTCAAGGTGAGCCTCTTGTGGCGTTCGGGAGCACTAAGCCACCGCACCTCTCCAACGGAGATTAGCACTCGCAAGAGTGTGAACTTCGGGATAAATCTTCGTCTCCCGCGTGCCTCGGTTATCTCTATACCCGAGCTCTTTACTTATGCACTTTACCTTGTGATATCCATCGTGCTTGAAGTTATATATATCTTGCTATCACATAAGTTGCTTGTATTCCTTAGCATAAGTTGTTGGTGCACATAGGGGAACCCTTGCTTAGAATAAGTTGTTGGTGCACATAGGTGAACCATAGTATATAGGCTTTGGGCTTGACAAAGTAAACGCTAGTTTTATTCCGCATTTGTTAAGCCCATCTCGTAAAAGTTTTAAATCGCCTATTCACCCCCCCTCTAGGCGACATCCGTGTCCTTTCAATTGGTATCAGAGCAAGGTCTCTCATTCTTAGGCTTCACCGCCTTGAGAGTAAAGATGTCGGTTAGGGGATTAGCGCACAATAACTTGTTTATATTTGATGGCACAAATTATGATCTATGGAAAATTTATGTGCTTAAAATCTTACGGGGTATGTCCCCGGACATGGAGCGATTTCTTGGCATGGGTTTTTCTTCTCCTAAGGATCCTCAAAATTTATCTCTTGAGGAGGAGAAAAACTCTTGCCTCGATGCTCTTGCTTCTCATGTGTTTTCCATTGTTGTGAGCAATGTAGTTACTTCATCAATCATGCCTTTTGGGAGCTCTCATGAATTATGGACAAAGCTTCAAGATAAATATGATGTGTCCAATATTATTGAGGATGATTGTATTGCTTCCACTTCCGGCCGTGATGAGTTCTCATCTTCATCCACTTCACCAAAGTGTGTCAAGACACAAGGTAATGATATGGTGAGTGGTGATGAAAATTGCAATGTTGATATTGAGCTTACTATTGATGATTCTTCATCTCTATCTCATTGCAATGCTTCATCTACGGACTCAAACACATCTAGCACTAGAAATGATTTACATGCTTGTGTTGATAGTCCTTGCATATCATGTGTAAGTTGCTTGAATAAATCTAATGATGATATGCTTGCATTGTCTTGTGGCCATGATAAAAATGCTTCTATTTCCTCTAGTTGTTGTGTGTCTAACAATGTAGAGGAAACCAAATATTCTATTGGTCAAGACAAGATCTTGAAAGGAGCCTCAAGTAACTCCTCATCTTTATCTCACGGTCCTCATATATGCCTTATGGCCAAGGGTTCCACGGTACCTCCTACCATGGAACCTAATATGTCTCGTGGTGATAAGGATGAGGATGAATATGAAGAAGAGGATTGGGTTGTCTCTCTACGCGATAAGGGTAAGAGCGTATTCAAGGTTCTTTGCAAAGATAAAATTGCTAGCTCTCACTTCTTTGAAATCTTGACTACCGCTATTGAGAGCCAAAAACTTATTTGGATGCATGAGAACACCATTGATAAAATGGGTGCTCTTGAACGAGAGTATGCCAATGATGTGGCATCTCTAAAGGATGAACTTGAAGAAGAACAAACCACCAAGGAAGCTCTTGAGGAAACCTTTGCTCTAGAATTGTCTAGAGAAAAGGAAAACCATGATAGAGCTCTTGAGGTGGCAAATGAACTAAAGCTAAAAAATGATAAGCTTGTGTTTGTTAATGCTAAACTCCTTGAGGATTTTGAGCAACTCAAAAAGGGCTCAAGGGTCATTGAGAGTGCGCTCACCAAACTCACCGAGTCGCATGAGCAACTTAAAGCTTCTTATCTAAAAGAGCATGACAACTTGCCTTCTCCCATTGCTATTAATAATGATGCTTGTGCTACTAACTCTACTTCTTGTGAAGCATCTATCTTGAAGGAGAATGTTGAGCTAAGGGCTCAACTTAAATTGCTAACTAGCAATTATGGGAAATTGGAAGAAAATCATGGAAAGCTTTCTAGCTCCTATGAGGATCTTCTAGCTTCTCATGATAGGCTAAAGTTAGCTCATGAGGCTATCATATCAAAGGCAACACCTTGTGAGCCTCATGTGGATACTAGCACTACTACTCAAAATGCTATATTGTCATGTGTTAGTCCTAGTAATTCATCCACTCATAGTATTGCTAAATCTTGTGATGAATTATCTTCCTTGCCTTGTTGCTCTAACAATGAAGGTTCTACTTCCTCTAGTACTTGTTTGTTACTAACCATGTAGAGGAAATCAAAGAGCTCAAGGCCCAAGTCACTTCCTTGAAGAACGACTTGGTAAAGAGTCATGAAGGGAAATGCAAACTTGACAAGATGTTGAGTGTGCAACAATCCCCCAATGACAAGAGTGGACTTGGATTCAACTCCAACAATAAGAACAAGTCCAAGATCAACAACAAGAAGAAGGGCCAAGTAAAAGTCAAAGACCCGGCCAAGATTGTTTGCTTCAAGTGCAAAATTGAAGGGCATCATGTTAGATCTTGCCCTTTGAAGAAGAAGCAAAAAGGGAAGCGGCCTCAAGCTCAAACTCATATTCAACCTCAAGTTGAAGAAATGCCACTTCCCAAGAAGAATCAAGCCAATGCTCCCATTGTGGAGAAATCTAGTGAGAAGAAGGAGAAGAAAAGAACTTGCTACATATGCCGTGAGAAGGGCCACATCTCCTCCTTTTGCACTATTGGTACCTCATCCAACTCTATCACCATTGATGATGTTTATTCTCTTCGTAAGGATGAGGGTGGCAATGTGTTTGCCAAATTTGTTGGTGCTCAAAGTGGTGTCAAGAAAAGAACCATTTGGGTTGCCAAGCCTATTGTGACTAACCTCTTAGGACCCAACTTAGTTGGGGACCAACAATCCAAAACTTGATCAATAGGTGCTTGTTGGAGGGCATTGGAGACTTGGCTACATCATGAAGAATTAAGGGATCTTCATCATTTATATTATATCAAGCCAAGTCTTTTGATTATCTTGCTACTATCATATATCCAATGTTCCTCCTTGCGGTAACATGTTCTCAACTCATTTATATTGAAAGTTACTCGCCCCTTTGCATGTGTTAGTTTTGTTCCTAACATGTGTTTGTATATGTTGTGCTTCCTAATTGTTTTGCTTGAGAAATCAAGTCTATGCATGTTGGGTTGCACACCATGTATTTGTGTTTGTGTTGGAGCCTCTTTGCATCTTGTTGTATCTTATATGGCTCTTATGAGCGATTAATGGACAATCCCATTTTGGGGGAGTGATATTCCTTTGGGAATTTCATGATCCTAAACAATGTGTGTACATGAGGAATATCACTTAGAATTGATATTGCGAGATTATCTAGTCGCTATGTGGTATGTCATCTTCATGAGAAATTCAAATTCTAATGTCCATTAATATCTCTACTTGGATCTTATTTGCCTCTTGTGAAAATAAATTCCTTATCACATTATGGGGGAGTAATAAGCTTTGTGCATATTACAAGCCTAGAAAATGTGAACATTTGAGGTTGTGTCACATAGAATTGATACCGTAAATTATCTCTCTCCTATGTGGCATGTTTGCTCAAACAAGCTCCAATTTGCTTAAATGGCTTCATTGCTAATATCTTTGTGGATCTTATTTGTGAAAGTTTTTCTTGGCATGGTTTTTCACAACGTGTCCCTCAATACATTTTTGGAAAACCATGTGCTTCAAGTCATACTATTAATTGCTTTGCATGTTGGTATGAATACTATTAATTGCTTTGCATGTTGGTATGAATACTATTAATTGCCTTGCATGTTGGTATGACTAAATGAAGCTATCAAGAAACTATCTTTGCATGATGGTTAACTCTTATCTTTTACCATATGCTTTGTTCATTGTAAATATGATCTTATGTATACTTACAAACTACCACCGGGAAATATTTCCTAATACCTCTTGTCCTAGGACAATTGGTAATCAATTATGAGGTAGATATTTATTGATCATATCTACATTGGCTCTTGTGTTTAAATTGCCTTATTTATTGCCATGAATTTGTTTTGCTTTGACTCCCATGTGTCTTCCTTGCATCTTATGGATCTAATTTGTCTATTCAAACTTTCTTAGCTTTTTAGTAGATATAGGTAGTGTGATGATCCTAGTGTTTGTGCATCTTGTATTCATATGAAAAATCCTAGATAATGCACTAATCTTGGGGGAGCTCTTCTATATTTGTTAGAATGCTTAACATCTCTTGATCATTATCAAAAATTTGGTTTTGGGAGACATAAAATTTTCCTTTTGGTACTTTGTGCCATCATAAAAAGTGTTGAGGGTTTGGTTTATTTGTTGGAACCTTGCTCTCTTGGGAGTTGGTTATCTCATTCCTTGTGTTTAGGTTTAATTAGCTTCTTATAATGAGATAAGTATTTGGAGTCAATCTTTTGTTGATTTGATTCTTTGATATAATTTGGGCAACCATTGTCTCTTGATTTATTTGGTGTTTTGTCCAAATTGTATCTTCCTTTGGTTCTTGAAAGTATTGTGCATGCATATTCAATATATGTATATCTTATGGCATGTGTTACTTTCTTTGATCCAATATATAGGGTAAACTCCATCAAATCCTAATTTGGCTAAGATGTGCATGAAATTCAATTTCATATCTATATGCACATAGTATTGTGGAGTTTGTCCTATATGTTGTAGTGTGTCTAACTACTTCGGACCCAATTAGTTTGGGGACCATTTTGTACTTACCTTTGTGTTAGGTACAATGGATATGCATTGGATGCTTGTCTCACTCTTGGAAAGAAGTGGTGACTCAATGGTAACTTGAGGCAAGCTAGGATGGTCAACGAACACATATCTACTACATCCACACCAATGCTATCTTGGTAACAAGTATCTTCTCATGCATACTTTTCTTGTATCCAACCTTATGGTTGCATCTTGGCATGAATCTCTTGATTTGCAAATGTTGTGCTTCTTGCAAAAGTCTTAATGAAACCTCTTTATTGTGAATGTGAGTAATTTGAGATGAGTGCATTTGTTGGGAAGTATTTTAAATCATGCTCATGATTCATCCATCCCAACTATGCCTATCTAGCAATTTTATTGCATATCAATTCCTCAAGGCTCTCACATGTGCAATATAGATGAAAGTGCAAATTTAGTTACTTCTTTTGGTATCCTCGTTTGTGATACTTGTTGCCTTTCTCAATGCATCCCAACTATCTTCTATCCCTTGTTGATATTTTTGATGTATTTTAGTTGTTTGTGGTTGAAGTTCATGAATGTACAATAAGATAAAATTGAGCCTTTGGCCATGCTATTAAGCAAAAATTCTTATTGGTATATTGCATGACTTCATCTTGGATATCATGCTATATGTCTTGTGTGTCTATTTTGTGTGTGCATGTTTCTTTGTGGATAAATATCTTAGTGATTTTGTCCACTTAGAGAAACTTATACACATAAGAGATGATACATCTCCATTTGATATCTTATTTATTTGTTGCATGTTGATTGGTCATGCTAAGCAATATAATTCATTGAAGACTATGATGATGCTTTTTGCTCATCCATATAATAGTCTTATAATATGCTTTGTCATGCCTTTCACATATTCTCTTGGTTGAGCCTTTTATTATGGTGCCTCTTACTTGTTGCTCAACCATTTGTTTGTTGCAAGTGTTAAGCTTAATTTTCTATCTATGATCTATTGCAAATGTTTGTGTTTTAAATGGTAATGAGGGAGTGAGGATTCCATGTTATGCATATTGTATTCAAATGCAACATTTTATTTTATGCATGTACCTTGGGGAGCTTCCTCATTTGATTTAGAGCACTATCTTTTGGTGATCATTAGAGTTTGATTCACTTGGTATCTTTTGTTTTTGAATGATATTATGGGAGTGATGATTCCATGTTTGTGCACTTTATACTCCAATGCAAATTGTCTAGTTTTGTGCACAAACCTTGGGGAGCTTCCTCATATTATTTAGAGCAATCTTCTTGATCTTATCATAATATCTATCTTTCTTTTGGTATCTTCTTTGTGGTTCATTTGGTTGCTTGCTTCATTTGTTGAAGCTTCTAGACTTTGTTATCTTTTTGCAATCTTTGATCCTATCTATAGTGTGATTCCTTCCGAATATTCGTCATTGGATACGTGCATTTGATTCCACTCAAATTATGAGAAATGCACACGCTATGGAGGAACTCTCACTATATTGGCCTTCTAAAATTTTCACCCATTTCGGCAATTGGTGCCAATGGGGGAGAAGTTTGGAGGGTTTAAGGGAATTTGGTTATGTCTTTGCTTTGTGCTTAAGCATGTGCCTTTATTGCATTGCATCTTGTTGCTTTGCATAGTTGAATAGTTAGAGGAAACTCCACTAGGCTTTGAATGCCAATATATGCAATGAAAGTCAAGATCATTCACACATGCATATATTATGGGGGAGTTTGCTCTATATATTCAACTTGTTTGTTACTTCAATTCCTTATATAAACCCTCTCAAAGAGATTGTCATCAATTACCAAAATGGGGGAGATTGAAAGTGCATGGAGCCCCCATGTGTGGTTTTGGTAATTAATGACAATCCATATGGACTAATGTTTGCATTGAGTTATATTTGTAGGAGTTGTCCATAGCAATTCTTGAACCATATGTTGGCTTCAAGGTTGCAATAAGAAGAATTTGATGAAGGATATCAAGTGTCAAGTATGTCTTGAAGATGAAGATGAAGTGAGCCCTCAAGTTACTTCAAGACATCAACATGATGAATAATGAAGAAATGAAGTGCAAGTTCAAGATGATCCAACTCGAAGAGTTCATAAGCTTGAAGCTTGCCATGGAGAAATGAAGTGCAAGTTCAAGATGAGCCATCTCGAAGAGATCCTTTGCTTGAGTCTTGCCATCCATATGGTGATCATGGATATGTGAAGATGCGCCGAAGAAGAAGCTCTCCCATGGTGGATTATGGGGGAGCAATCCACATGGTGGTCATGGTTATGTGAAGATGCGCCGAAGAAGAAGCTCTCCCATGGTGGATTATGGGGGAGCAATCCACAAGACTTCGTCAAGCAAGCACAAGCAAGAAAGGCGTTCCATATTATTGAGGTCAAGATCGTCGTCATCAAGCTCAAGTGGAATGCGCAAGTATAAGGTTTGGTCTTGATAGGGCTTCTTTCTCACCGGTCTCATAGTGTAGTTGGAGACCGGTTTGTAGTTTAGTTGCCGTACTATCAAGAGGGCTCTCGAGTGAGTAACTCGATCGTATCGTTCGGAGAGAGCTCAAACCTTTGCATCCTTGCATCATCTTTCTTGGTTGTTATTTGGACCTTATCCATGTGATGTTTTAGAGCTTGTGCTTATTCTCATGACAAGCTCTAGTTCATCGAAAACGGATTTCGCATAGATCACTTGTTGCGTTTTCGAGTTTGGTTCATCATCTTTCTTGGTTTTATTTGGATCTTATCCATGTTATGTTTTAGAGCTTGTTCTTATTGTCATGACAAGCTCTAGTTCATCGAAAATGGTTTTTGCATGGGCAACTTGTTGCATTTTCAAGATTGGAGGTTTTACCGGTATGTCTTTTTTAGATAGGTCAAACCTTTCATCATTTATTTCTATCCTAACTTACTGGACTATGATGGTTCCCTGCATGATCTTGTAGAGCTTGTTACTAGCTTCGAAACGAGCCCAAGATCATCAAAATCGGAGTCCGGATGCAAAAGTTATTCAAGTTTCCGTGAAGCAGTGGAAGTTGGCCGGAAGTTCCGGTGACCGGAACTTCCGCCCTACTTCCGGTGAACTTCCGGAAATGACGATTCTGCACGCAGAAAACATACTGTAAGCTTTCCGGGGACGCCCTACTTCACCCGGAAGTTGGCCGGTACTTCCGGGGGGCGGAAGTTCCGCCCCAAATGACCGGAAGTTCCGGTTTTGACGAGTTTTGTGCATAACGGGCAGATTTCTCTTGCCCTATTTAAGGGGGTCTTCTTCCCCAAAGTTCCCCATCCGTTTGAGCTCGTTTTTGCCCCCATTGTTGACCTTCTTTGAGCTTGCTATCTCCCTCTCCCTCCCATGAATCTTGCATCTATTTGAGAGAAAGATAGAGGAGATCTAGATCTACATCTTCACCAATCAAATCCCTCTCTTTGTGAGGGGAATCCACTAGATCTAGATCTTGGAGAAATTTGGTGTTCCTCCTCCTATTTGTTCTTCCTCTCTTATTCCCCCAATAGCTTTTGTAGCTTTGTTGGAATTTGAGAGAGAAGTACTTGAGCATCTTTGTGGTGTTCTTGCCATTGCATTTGGTGCATCGGTTTGAGTTCTCCACGGTGATTCGTGGAAGTGAAAGCAAGAAAGTTGTTACTCTTGGGTTCTTGGAACCCTAGACGGATTTGAGGCCTTTGTGGCGATTTCTTGGGAGCCTCCAATTAAGTTGTGGATGCATGCCCCAAGCTTTGTGTAAGGCCCGGTTTCCGCCTCGAAGGAAATCCCTTAGTGGAACCGTGACCTAGGCCTTTGTGGCGAGGGTCACCGGAGATTTAGGTGAGGCGCCTTCGTGGCGTTCGGTGTGTGGTGTGAGTACCGCATCTTGGGGTGAGGCCTTTGTGGCGTTGGTGTGCATCGAGCAACCACACCTCAAGGTGAGCCTCTTGTGGCGTTCGGGAGCACTAAGCCACCGCACCTCTCCAACGGAGATTAGCACTCGCAAGAGTGTGAACTTCGGGATAAATCTTCGTCTCCCGCGTGCCTCGGTTATCTCTATACCCGAGCTCTTTACTTATGCACTTTACCTTGTGATAGCCATCGTGCTTGAAGTTATATATATCTTGCTATCACATAAGTTGCTTGTATTGCTTAGCATAAGTTGTTGGTGCACATAGGTGAACCCTTGCTTAGAATAAGTTGTTGGTGCACATAGGTGAACCATAGTATATAGGCTTTGGGGTTGACAAAGTAAACGCTAGTTTTATTCCGCATTTGTTAAGCCCATCTCGTAAAAGTTTTAAATCGCCTATTCACCCCCCCCCCTCTAGGCGACATCCGTGTCCTTTCAAACATAGACAACAGATAATGGACTCCACTTTTATGCATAAGCATGTAGCAACAATTATTTTTCTCATATGAGATTGAGCATATTGTCCAAAACTGAAACTTCCACCATGGATCATGGCTTTAGTTAGCGGCCCAATGTTTTTCTCTAACAATATGCATGCTCTAACCATAAGGTGGTAGATCGCTCTTACTTCAGACAAGACGAACATGCATAGCAACTCACATGAAATTCAACAAAGAGTAGTTGATGGCGTCCCCAGAACATGGTTATCGCACAATGAGCAACTTAATAAGAGATAAAGTGCATAAGTACATATTCAATACCACAATAGTTTTTAAGCTATTTGTCCCATGAGCTATATATTGTAAAGGTGGAGGATAGAAATTTAAAGGTAGCACTCAAGCAATTTACTTTGGAATGGCGGAGAAATACCATGTAGTAGGTAGGTATGGTGGACACAAATGGCATAGTGGTTGGCTCAAGTATTTGGGATGCATGAGAAGTATTCCCTCTCGATACAAGGCTTAGGCTAGCAAGGTTATTTGAAACAAACACAAGGATGAAGCGGTGCAGCAAAACTCACATAAAAGACACATTGTAAACATTATAAGACTCTACACCGTCTTCCTTGTTGTTCAAACTCAATACTAGAAATTATCTAGACTTTAGAGAGACCAAATATGCAAACCAAATTTTAGCATGCTCTATGTATTTCTTCATTAATAGGTGCAAAGCATATGATGCAAGAGCTTAAACATGAGCACAACAATTGCCAAGTATCACATTATCCAAGACATTTTAGCAATTACTACATGTATCATTTTCCAATTCCAACCATATAACAATTTAACGAAGAAGAAACTTCGCCATGAATACTATGAGTAGAGCCTAAGGACATACTTGTCCATATGCTACAGCGGAGCGTGTCTCTCTCCCACACGGTGAATGCTAGGATCCATTTTATTCAAACAAAACAAAAACAAAAACAAACCGACGCTCCAAGAAAAGCACATAAGCTGTGATGGAATAAAAATATAGTTTCAGGAGAGGAACCTGATAATGTTGTCGATGAAGAAGGGGATGCCTTGGGCATCCCCAAGCTTAGACGCTTGAGTCTTCTTGATATATGCAGGGGTGAACCACCGGGCATCCCCAAGCTTAGAGCTTTCACTCTCCTTGATCATGTTGTATCATCTCCCTCTCTTGATCCTTGAAAACTTCCTCCACACCAAACTTAGAACAACTCATTAGAGGGTTAGTGCACAATCAAAATATACATGTTCAGAGGTGACATAATCATTCTTAACACTTCTGGACATTGCACAAAGCTACTGAAAGTCAATGGAATCGAAATATCCATCGAACATAACAAAACGGCAATGCGAAATAAAAGGCAGAATCTGTCAAAACAGAACAGTTCGTATTGACGAATTTTATCTAGGCACCAGACTTGCTCAAATGAAAATGCTCAAATTGAATGAAAGTTGCGTACATATCTGAGGATCACTCACGTAAATTGGTATAATTTTCTGAGTTACCTACAGAGAATTTTTCCCAGATTCGTGACAGCAAAGAAATCTGTTTCTGCGCAGTAATCCAAATCTAGTATGAACTTTACTATCAACGACTTTACTTGGCACAACAAAACACTAAACTAAGATAAGGAGAGGTTGCTACAGTAGTAAACAACTTCCAAGACACAAAATAAAAACAAAGTACTGTAGTAAAAACATGGGTTGTCTCCCATAAGCGCTTTTCTTTAACGCCTTTCAGCTAGCGCAGAAAGTGTGTATCAAGTATTATCAAGAGACGAAGTGTCAACATCATAATTTGTTCTAATAATAGAATCAAAAGGTAACTTCATTCTCTTTCTAGGGAAGTGTTCCATACCTTTCTTGAGAGGAAATTGATATTTTATATTACCTTCCTTCATATCAATGATAGCACCAACAGTTCGAAGAAAAGGTCTTCCCAATATAATGAGACAAGATGCATTGCATTCAATATCCAAGACAACAAAATCAACGGGGACAAGGTTATTGTTAACGGTAATGCGAACATTATCAACTTTCCCCAAAGGTTTCTTTGTAGAATGATCAGCAAGATTAACATCCAAATAACAATTTTTCAGCGGTGGCAAGTCAAGCATATTATAAATTTTCTTAGGCATAACGGAAATACTTGCACCAAGATCACATAAAGCATTACAATCAAAATCTTTAACCTTCATCTTAATGATGGGCTCCCAACCATCCTCTAGCTTTCTAGGAATAGAAGCTTCGCGCTCTAGTTTCTCTTCTCTAGCTTTTATGAGAGCATTTGTAATATGTTTCGTGAAGGCCAAATTTATAGCACTAGCATTAGGACTTTTAGCAAGTTTTTGTAAGAACTTTATAACTTCAGAGATGTGGCAATCATCAAAATTCAAACCATTATAATCTAAAGCAATGGGATCACCATCCCCAATGTTGGAAAAAATTTCAGCAGTTTTCAGGCAGTTTTAGCAGTTTCAGGCAGTTTCTCGCGCTTTGCATTAGAAGTGGAAACATTGCTAACACCAATTCTTTTATTATTATTAGTAGGAGGTGCAGCAACATATGTAGCATTAGCATTACTAGTGGTGGTAATAGTCCAAACTTTAGCTATATTATCTTCTTTTTCATTTTCTTCTTTTTCCCACCTAGCACGCAATTCAGCCATCAATCTTATATTCTCATTAATTCTAACTTGGATGGCATTTGCTGTAGTAACAATTTTATTATGATGATTCTCATTAGGCATAACTTTCGATTTCAAAAGATCAACATCAGCAACAAGACTATCGACTTTAGAAGCAAGTATATCAATTTTCCCAAGCTTTTCTTCAACAGATTTGTTAAAAGCAGTTTGTGTACTAATAAATTCTTTAAGCATGGCTTCAAGTCCAGGGGGTGAATTCCTATTATTGTTGTAAGAATTCCCATAAGAATTACCATAGCCGTTGCCATTATTATAAGGATATGGCCTATAGTTGTTACTAGAATTGTTCCGGTAAGCATTGTTGTTGAAATTATTATTTTTAATGAAGTTTACATCAACATGTTCTTCTTGTGCAACCAATGAAGCTAACGGAATATTATTAGGATCAATATTAGTCCTATCATTCACAAGCATTGACATAATAGCATCAATCTTATCACTCAAGGAAGAGGTTTCTTCGACAGAATTTACCTTCTTACCTTGTGGAGCTCTTTCCGTGTGCCATTCAGAGTAATTGATCATCATATTATCAAGAAGCTTTGTTGCTTCACCAAGAGTGATGGACATAAAGGTACCTCCAGCAGCTGAATCCAATAGGTTCCGCGAAGAAAAATTCAGTCCTGCATAAAAGGTTTGGATGATCATCCAAGTAGTCAGTCCATGGGTTGGGCAATTTTTAACCAAAGATTTCATTCTTTCCCACGCTTGTGCAACATGCTCAGTATCTAATTGTTTAAAATTCATTATGCTACTCCTCAAAGATATAATTTTAGCAGGGGATAATATCTACCAATAAAAGCATCCTTGCATTTAGTCCATGAATCAATACTATTCTTAGGCAGAGATAGCAACCAATCTTTAGCTCTTCCTCTTAATGAGAAAGGGAACAATTTTAATTTTATAATGTCACCATCTACATCCTTATATTTTTGCATTTCACACAATTCAACAAAATTATTAAGATGGGCAGCAGCATCATCAGAACTAACACCAGAAAATTGCTCTCGCATAACAAGATTTAGTAAAGCAGGTTTAATTTCAAAGAATTCTGCTGTAGTAGCAGGTGGAGCAATAGGTGTGCATAAGAAATCATTATTATTTGTGGTTGTGAAGTCACACAACTTAGTATTTTCAGGAGTACCCATTTTAGCAGTAGTAAATAAAATAAACTAGATAAAGTAAATGCAAGTAACTAATTTTTTTGTGTTTTCGATATAGCAAACAAGATAGCAAGTAAAGTAAAACTAGCAACTAATTTTTTTGTATTTTGATTTAGTGCAGCAAACAAAGTAGTAAATAAAACTAAGCAAGACAAAAACAAAGTAAAGAGATTGCGATGTGGAGACTCCCCTTGCAGCGTGTCTTGATCTCTCCGGCAACGGCGCTCAGTGCTTGATACGCGTACAAAGACGCGTCCGTTGGGAACCCCAAGAGGAAGGTGTGATGCGTACAAGCAAGTTTTCCCTCAGTATGAAACCAAGGTTTATCGAACCAGTAGGAGCCAAGAAGCACGTTGAAGGTTGATGGCGGCGAGATGTAGTGCGGCGCAACACCAGGGATTCCAGCGCCAACGTGGAACCTGCACAACACAAACCAAGTACTTTGCCCCAACGAAACAGCGAGGTTGTCAATCTCACCGGCTTGCTGTAACAAAGGATTAGATGTATATTGTGGAAGATGATTGTTTGCGAAAAACAGAGAACAAGATGCAGTAGATTGTATTTCAGTATAGAGAATTGGACTGGGGTCCACAGTTCACTAGAGGTGTCTCTCCCATAAGATAAACAGCATGTTGGGTGAACAAATTACAGTTGGGCAATTGACAAATAAAGAGGGCATGACCATGCACATACATATTATGATGAGTATAGTGAGATTTAATTGGGCATTACGACAAAGTACATAGACCGCTATCCAGCATGCATCTATGCCTAAAAAGTCCACCTTCAGGTTATCATCCGAACCCCTCCGCATTAAGTTGCTAACAACAGACAATTGCATTAAGTATTGCGCGTAATGTAATCAGTAACTACATCCTCGAACATAGCACCAATGTTTTATCCCTAGTGGCAACATCACATCCATAATCTTAGAGATTTCTGTCACTTCCCCAGATTCACGGAGACATGAACCCACTATCGAGCATAAATACTCCCTCTTGGAGTTACAAGCATCTACTTGGCCAGAGCATCTACTAGTAATGGAGAGCATGCAAGATCATAAAAAACACATAGATATAAATTGATAATCAACATAACAAGTATTCTCTATTCATCGGATCCCAACAAACGCAACATATAGAATTACAGATAGATGATCTTGATCATGTTCGGCAGCTCACAAGACCCGACAATTAAGCACAATGGGGAGAAGACAACCATCTAGCTACTGCTATGGACCCATAGTCCAGGGGTAGACTACTCACACATCACTCCGGAGGCGACCATGGCGGCGTAGAGTCCTCCTGGAGATGATTCTTCTCCGGCAGGGTGCCGGAGGCGATCTCCCGAATCCCCCGAGATGGGATTGGCGGCGGCGGCGTCTCTCGGAAGGTTTTCCGTATCGTGGCTCTCGCACCGGGGGTTTCGCGACGGGCTATTTGTAGGCGGAAGGGCAGGTCAAGGGGCGTCACGAGGGCCCACACTACAGGTCGGCGCGGCCAGGGCTTGGGCCGCGCCGCCTCTAGGGTGTGGCCACCTCGTGGCCCCACTCGTCTCCTCTGTCTTCCTGAAGCTTCGTGGCAAAATAGGACCCTGGGCTGATTTCGTCCAATTCCGAGAATATTTCCTTACTAGGATTTCTGAAACCAAAAACAGCAAAAACTTCGGCACTTGATGGCACAGGTTAGTTCATAGGAGACAATAAGACACTGGCATAAAACATGTAGATATCATCAATAATGTGGCATGGAACATAAGAAATTATCGATACGTCGGAGACGTATCAGTGGACAAGCCGGAAGATAAGAAGAACCCTTTCCTTGGTTAAGCGGTTCAATAGTGTTTAGTTTTCCTTTCAACAGGGCTCTCCCTTTTTCGCCCTTTAGTCCCGTGTTTCTATTATTAATGAGAACTTAAGTTTTGATTCCTTGAAAAGCATTGCAGTAATTCGGAGCATCCAAACTGCATCATCGTAAACCTTGCTTACACCCCTTGGCGAACGACGGTGCAATGTAGTACGCGGCAAAAGATCGTGCTCCGAAAAAGCCTCTGCGAGTGCTGAAGGATGCAAAATAAACAAGGGTGTTAACCTTCCCTCTGCTATAGATGCCTCTACGAGTGCCGTAAATAGCAAGAGTTTGGAAATACACATAAACAACAACCCATGTTCGATATTTTACTTATGGAAATATCAAAGAACAATGGGCTCATCAGCAGAGTTAATGCTCCCAATATATTCGGGAGCTGTTCTCAGAACATACATCGGTTGAAAGCAAAGTTGCACATACAACGGGTTTAGCAAGACCCGCAACACGAGCTGATCACTCAAACAATTTGCTGACCAACGAATACACATACGCTTAAACGAGCAATTAAGATTTGCTCCTTCAAAATTTGCCAACGGCATTGACACGGTAAAAGTACATATACATGTATCTACCGAACAAAAAGTTTCAACTACGCAATCCAAACGCTTGGATGAAGTAGCCAAATTACCTATTTACAATAAGAACTTAACCCTGAATTACTCTTGCGGAGTTTCTCTTTCTTCAGGTACCTTCGAATCCTTTTCAAGCTTGTCGACAATTATATTGGCGGGCAGCACTACCTTCGGGTACAGCGTCTCCAAATCACCAACCGCGTTGGCGATAGTCAGCAGATTTGCCAAAGGATAACGTGCAAGGACGAGGGCAAGTGGCCCTCCTGCAAAAACCTGAGCTCGCACCAAGTCTCGAATTTTCTTGGTATTCCCAAATTCAGACATCAGAGTCAACAGCGTAGGAGGGACCGCGTTCAAGGGGAACATCGTCCTCCAAATTACCCTTAGGGCTTTGTAGCACTTGTCGAAGAAATGGTGGACCTGCTGGACCCAATCTTGGAATTGTGCGACAGCCGAAGCTTTCGAGTGCTCCCTCCAGAAAATCTCCTCGGCTGATGACAGCTGATTCAATGCGTTCACACGCGTGTGAATCCGCTTGTTCTCTTTAGCACGGTTCAGGGCTATGACTAGCAAAGGAATCAACGGAAGATCAGGCAATGCGTTTTTTGACAAAGAGTAATGAGCACAAGGACCAGGTAACTTACAGTTCAAACTTTCAGTGGCCTTATGCAGTTCAGTAAGAGCATAGCGCTCTACGTCGGCTGCAATCTCGCCCTTCTTCTTGATAATGGCAGCCCAGGCATAGGTATTGCGCAGATCCTTTTCAATCTGCGCGATCCGATCCTTCATACGCTGGATTCGATCACCTTCAGAAAGAGCACCCGATGAATCATCGACAAACGCAGGCACTGGGAAAACCTGCAAAAAACAACGTCAAAGGCATGACGGATTGCATCGCTTCAGCATTAGAAATAACTCCCATCGGGAGAATGCAAGTGCAAATGTCATAACAAGGGTGCACTAGCAACATTGCTAGCACGGAATTTATTACAATCACAAGTTTTGCGACAGAACATTGTTTCACATCAATTCAAAAAGAAGTTTGTTACAAAAATCAAGGGGCTTGAGTCTGGGTCGATAAACTTGGGCCAGCCGATGTTTTCTTTGATGAAACCAGCTCAAGGAGCTGGCGTGCACACTTAAGAGCTGACGTTTTGAAGATGCTTAAATCAATGAACTGCCCATCTTGATCTTTCGGCAGCTCCCTAGACATCTCCTCAATATCGGCCTTGAAGCCATGACCCATCATAAGTTGGAAGGCTAGGAGGGCACCATAGGTACATGAAGTACGTTTGAATACCTCGATAACCTCCTTGGTGTCGACCGCGAAGGCATCGATCAGCTGCCCCAGAGTCCTGTCTTGACTAATCTTGGGGAAGATCATCGAGTGCATCCGCGCCATGGCACCTTTGCCCTTATCAAGGAGCTCCCGTGTAAGCTGGTGTGCGGCAAGAGTCATCGACACACTGTTTGCCGGAGAGTTGTTTGGAATTTTATCCAAGGCATCGGCAGGGATGTCAGCGGCCTCTGCAAGAGAATGAAATAGGAAAGATTACCAACAAAGGATCGCATTTGCAAAGTAATAATCGACAGGGAAGCATAAAAGGAATTACCAAGCAAAGCCAAAGAAGACTGGCGAAGAAGTTCATCTTTTTCAGTCGCCCGAGCTTCGGCGACCAGCCTAGACGCTTCCTCTTCTTTCAGCTTCTCCTTCAGCCTGCCGAGTTCCTCCTTCAGGGACTCGACCTCTTGGCGAGCTTCGGCGGCTATTTTGATTGCACCTTCCAACTTCGAGGAAGAAGATTTAACTTCCTTCTGCAGCCGAACCTTGTCTGCTTCCAGGGAAGTAAATTGGGAGGCGAAGGCCTCCAAAGAAGATATAACGCCCCGCAGATCCTTAAGGAAAGGGGAAAAACAGATGATTGATGAAGAATCATTAATCAAGGCACATTCAGGGAAATTCACATTGCGATCGATAAAGACTTACAGGTTTTCCTGAAGGAAGGGTCGTGGCGGCAGCAGTCGAAGGAACATCCTTCCCCCTAGAAAGGGAGGAAGAAGTCGATACCTGGGCCGCGGGGGCTGCAGTAGGAGCTGAAGCTTCGGAAGCTGCGACATCCGGCAGAACGGCGCCAGGTTTGGCTTTCTTAGACGGAGGCTCGATGAAACCTTTGTCACTACGAAAGAGAATGGTTGGCAAGAATTATGAAAGAAATGCGAATGATAAAGGAAAAATACGATTTCTACGAAAAAGGCACTTACAGGTCAAAGAGATCATCCTCGTCGGCAAAGCCGCCGGTTGATCTCTTCGCGGGTGAAGCTCTGGCCTCCTCCACAGCTGCATTAACAAAGGCATCAAGATCAGCGTCGTCATCACGCACTGATCCCGCTGTGTCGCAAGTATCATTGGCTGGGGGAGGAAGATCGGTGTAGATAGCCTCAGAATCTATCGGGTCATCGTGTTCGTTCTTTGAGCTCGTATACTCGGCAGTATGAAAATCGACAGGGGCTGAGGAACCTCTTCCCTCGGAAGTATCGTTTGGTAAATCATGCAAGTTTTCAGAAACTATGGGGATCTGTTGAAGAAAAGAATAAATAAGAACAATAATAGTTGTGTCAATAGAGTGGAACAGGGTAACAAGAGTATGAGAAGGAAATTTACCTCTGACAGCGGATGATCGGCATCAAGAGGAGAATAAGAAGATATCAACGGGATCGAGTCTTCCTGACTAAAGAGAGTGAGGCGACAAACTTCATCAAGCAGCTCCTTTTCCGATAGTTCAGCGATGTTTATCCTGGTTTCATCCTTTGGACGCGAATACAACCACATCGGACGAACCCTAGCCATGACTGGCTAGACTCGACGTTTCAAGAACACCGCGGCCACCTCTGTGCCGATCATGGTTTGGCCATCGGCTTCTTTGATCCGAAGGAATTTGGCAAATAACTCATCGGCTGCTGTCCTTTCGTCGGGAGAGAGAATGTTCTTCCAAGAATGCTTAGGCTTGGCTTCAAGGACGTCGGCAAAGCAAGGAAGCTGGGACTCGGTTGTTGAGGAATCCTTAACATAAAACCATTTCAGTCTCCATCCTTGCACGGATTCTCTCATTGGGAAACTGAAATAGTTGACTTCTGAACGAACAACAAACCCCACTCCCCCAATGACAAAAGATCCATTGCTACTGCTGTATCTCTTTACGAAGAAAATTTTCTTCCACAACCCAAAGTGAGGCTCGATGCCCAAGAACGCCTCGCAAAGGGTAATGAACACAGCAACGTGGAGGATTGAGTTAGGGGTGAGTTGCCACAGTTGGATTTTGTAAGTTCGCAGAAGACGATTAAGGAACTCGTGAGCAGGAAGCGAGAGGCCCCGATACAAGAACGACAGGAACACCACGGTAAAACCAGCAGGAGGATTGGCCGAGAGATCGCACCTGGAGAATCACATTCCTCTCATCGGAGGAGATTAGCCCAAGGCTTCGGGCCCTCTTCTCATCACGCTTGTGATGGAGGACGCTAGCAGTCTCCGGGTTTGGCTATCGAGCTTGGCGGCGCTGGCGGCGCCGGAGCTGGGGGAGGAGCATCTGGAGCGCTCCTCTTCGGAAGATTCGAGGAGGCCTTGGCGGCGGCGCCACCGCTCGTGGAGCTGGCGGCGGCAGCGAGGTTCTTCTTCTTCACCATCGCAAGATCTGGAGAAGATCTAAAAACGGTGGTGGCGGCGCAGCGGTTGTGAAAGAGAAAGGTAGAAGAAGAACAGGAGGATGCTACGATGAATATGAGAGAATGCTAAGGATTTTTTCCTGAAGATTTTAAGAAGAGGAAGAACTTGAGGATTGCGTGGGCACGTGTCGTTGCTGCCAGTTCATTAAGAGGACCTTTTCTCCATCGTTGATCGCGGAAATCGAGGAGGCACCTTGGTAACTGTACGAGGAAGGCGGATATTACTTAAAAACAGAGCCAGGCAGGTAGGATGGGCCCAGCGGGTCGCGTCCTGTCAGTCAAAATCAAAGTGTCAATAACGTCATCAGTGACGTCGTGAGGAACGCTCGAAGCATTCGAAGAAATGTAAAAGGTATCGGATGGTGAACTTGAGTCTATGTACGGATTGCGAGCATCCGCACCTAGACTCGGGGGCTACTCCCATCGGGCGCTGGACGCGCACCCGATAAAATGAGGACTCGAAGATATTCCTGTGAAGAAACGTTTGAAGAAAAGGATGGAATGCTCAGCTCGAGTCTGCACCCGGTTGCAAGCGCCCGTGTCCAGACTCGGGGGCTACTCCCATCGGGAGCGCTGGACGCGCACCCGATAAAACTTTTTGCACTCCAGGATCATGCCCGGGACTTGATTGTGTAGGGTGACGTTGTTTTGCCATCGGCAATTAACCAACAAAAAGTTGGGCACGTTACTCATTATCCCTTACGCGCGGAAAATTATCGAAGAATACAAGCCTTGGTACAAATATATCGGATGACCCATGAAGACCTGCATAAAAACTTCGGCAGCAAAACGTTTGAGAAGTATTTGAGTCCACACGGATTGCAAGCATCCGTACCTAGACTCGGGGGCTACTCCCAGGAGCGCCGGACGCGCACCCGATAGAAGAAGATGATGTTGATACAAGATGGACAAGAACAATCAAGGAGAAGAACATTAGGAGGAGGCATGATTTAGTCTCTACCCGAACTATCTTAGGCTAGACACTCGGGGGTTACTGACGTGGGCATTACCCTTCGGGTAACCGATATTGCCCTATCCTGTACAATCTAACTGGAGGCCCATGAAGGTACTCGATGGCAAGGCGGGCCACTTGGATGGCGCAGCAGAAGATTCCTTGGCGGACAAGACAAGGAAGGAGCCGAACAAGGAAAGTTTAGAGCTAGGACTACTGTAAACCTAGTCGTACCCGGTTAGACCTCTTGAGACCTGGCCTCCTATATAAAGGCCAGGAGAGGGGCTGCCGAGGGACACGATCAATCACAACAATCTTAGCCACCAGAAGTCTAGAGCTAGGTCGCCGTAGCACTTAGCCTCTCGACGAGATCTCAGCCGAACCCTTCGGCACCCCATTGTAACCCAATATTCTCATAATCAAGAACAGACAGGCAGGACGTAAGGGTTTTACCTCATCGAGGGCCCGAACCCGGGTAAATCGCTCTCCCCGCTTGTCTGTGAACCGATGTCTCGTGTCAGCCTACAGGATTCCATCAACCTAAGCCCCAATCGGAAGGGCAATGCCAGTAGAGTGGTCCTGGACCTTCCGGTCATAATCAGCCAGAGCAGTATCATCAGCACTCTTGGCTGCATCCTTATCCGCCTGAGTAGCATCAGGGGCAAGGGCAACGGGCGTCGGTGCAACAGGCACCGTAGGAGCAACGGGGCGCGGCGGACAGGAGACCTCGCCAGAAAGCACACCCCAAAGACGAAGACCGCGCATGTGGACGGTAGCGAAATCAGGGTAATTCGCGCCATCAAAGATCACCGGGCAGCGAGGAATCGCAACATAGCCCGACGAGGAAGACATAGCTCTCTCTTTTTTTTCAGATCAGATCGGGATATCACCCAATCGAGAAGTTACGGCACGCAACGAAGACGAGGCGGCTGCAGGACGCAGGGAAGGACGCCTAGGGAAGGAGAGTCCGAGCAGCGAGCTGGGGCGGGAGATGCCGGGGAAGGAGAGGGCCGGCGGCGGCCGGCGGGCGGGCCGGCGGCATATGGAGGTGCGGCAGCCGGCAGCACGGACGGGAGCAGAGGAGGCCGGTGGGGAAGAGGGCCAGGGCGGAGGGAAGCCGGCGATGGCCGGAGGAGGAAGACCAGCGGCGGCCGGAGGAGGAGCGTGGCTGGCGGCGGCGGCGGACGACGGCCGGAAGATGGCGGCCGGAACAAGACTAGAGGACCAAATTTTGCTATGTTACCATGTTAGGGAAATATGCTTGTTGTATTACCAGGGGGCCAAAAGCCACAATATATAGTACATGTAGAGGTGCAAATATGCAAGAAGCCCCCTAACATATGGGGAAACTACAATATATAGATATATACATCTAACACTAATTAACTATTCACCAGTGATTTAAGTGAGGTTAAAATGGTCATTTTGCATCAGACTGTTTCTTGTCCCTGTGGTGGCGACTCTGCTCAAAGAGATTTGGGGTGTGTTCGGTTGGGCTACTGGAATGGAACGCACCGGTTCCCCAAAAGTGAATATTCGCGCTAGATGCGGAATACGCTGGTTCCACTGAATCAGTGTAACGCACTAGTTTCACCTCTTCTCCTCACCCCATCTCTCTCACCGCCCCCGAAAAAACCCCACCCGGCCAACCTCCTCGTACCCTCGTCTCCCTCCTCTATCTGTTTCTAGCGGCGCATAGGAGGTGATGCGAGGCCGGCGACGGCGACCTAGGCGGCGGCGGGAAGTCGGCAAGAGGTGGCGTATGCGGGCGAGCAAGCGCGGCGCGGCGGTGGGCGCAGGTGTAGGCAACGACTTGGTGGGTGGGCAGGCAAGTGGCTATGGGTGGGTAGGAAAGCGGCGGCGGGCGGGTAGGGAGCAGCGCGGCGGGCGGGCATCAGCGGTGGTGGGCGGGCAGGCAACATCGGTGGTGGGCAGGCAGCCGCGGTGATTTTCATGTACTGTGACTATTAGTATACTTGTATGATTAAAATTTGTTATATCTTTGATGCTATATATTGTTCTATTGTGATTATATATGTGCACGGCTAATTGTTGGAAATACAAAGGAAATGTTGCCAAAATTTTGATCATATGTTGTTGCAAATAAGAATAACTCACAAACGAGGTAATCTCACCTAGTGTAGCAAAGAGGTGAGCTGAACCAAATACTAGCCATTCCATTTAATTTTTTTTTGTATCAACCCAACACAAAATAGAACCGTTCCATTACTTTTTTTAGTCCCAACCGAATACAAAAATGGAACCAGCCCATTCTAGTGGAATAAAACCATAACATTTCATTCACTTCGTTCCCGAACCGAACACATCCTTAGTGATGGTCGGCCTATCCAGCGGTGCCCGAGGCATTGCAAGGACAGTGAGGGCATCTCCAGTGGCGCGACGCAAACGGACGTTGAGTGACCGTTTTCGTCCGCCGTGACCGGAAATGCGTCTGGGGCCTGCTCCAGCGGGGCGACGCAGTGATCGGGGTCCGCGGAGATGCAAACCTGGCCCAAATATGCGCCAGTTTGCGCTCCGCGGACGCTGCGCGGACGCGCCGAGCGTCCTCCATTTCTTACCCGGTCCCGCATGTCAGGGACAGCGAAATCGACCGCTTCGATTTGCTTCTTTTTCCCCTTCTTTGTTGCCCTAGTGCGACGCCACCACCCCAACCCCACCCGCCGCCGCGTAGTAGTAGTCGTCGGCTCCGTTCTTGCCGCGCGGGAGAGCAGGAGCGTACTCGAGCTTGGCTCCGCCGCGTACCTGCCGGCTGTTTTCGGCGAAAGGCTCCCGGTTGCACCGCCCTTCCGCGCCGCCCACGACCTGTTCGGTCAATTGCGCGGTAGGTTTCTTACTCGTGTTTTCGGCGCTATTGTGCGCGGCCATTGATCCGCAGTTTGTACCCACGCAGATGGACATGTGGCAGATGTTGGACAAGTTCCGCGCGGAGGTCGTTGACTCCTCTTCCGACGAGGAGTCCGATCAGTCGACGCAGACATTGGCAACTACTGCGGCCTCCATGATCCACGAGTTCACCTCTAACCCGGGGCCGCAGCACCGGGGCTCTGTGAAGGGGCGCTCCAAAAACCTGCCGCGCAACAGAGTGGAAGGGCAGGCCCGCCTCCACAAGGACTACTTCCACCTCACCAATCCGATCTTCCCGGAAAAACTGTTCCGGCGCCGATACAGGATGTCAAGGGACCTGTTCTTGGTCATTCTACGGGGCGTCAGAAACTACGACCCCTACTTGCAATGCAGGCCCGATGCAACAGGTGCGCTAGGCTTCACCTCCTACCAAAAATGCTCCGCGGCTATTCGCATGCTCTCATATGGAATGGCTGCTGATATATTCAATGAGTATCTTCGAATGGGTGAGAGCACCTGCCTTGAGTCCATGTACCGGTTTGGCCAAGCTGTGATTGCCGTGTTCGGACAACATTACTGTAGGGAGCCAACAGTTGAGGATGGTGATGTGGCATGTGGCCCATCAGGCGGCCCAGTTGAGCTGTAGATCCCGAAGGATGAAGTCCAGCCCAGGGAACAAGGAGTCGGATCCCAACCGACCTACGAAGGAGGCCGGATCCGTAGAGGCCCATAAAGTATCCGGATCCAGCACGGTCCTCGGTGGGAAGGCATCCTTGACGCACACGCAAGATATTGTACCGTAGTTAGGCAACTTGTATTCCGGCTAGGGACTCTCCATGTAAACCCTAGATCCGTGCTCCTTTATAAGCCGGATCCTGGGAGCCCTAGAGGCACGATCACAACCACAACCATTGTAACAACGCGAAAGCGCCCAGATAATTCCAGACAAGCAGCAGTAGGCCCTGTCATCGTGCATGTGTTCCGAAGCTGGGTAACCCGCGTACCACCGTCCCGTGTGCCCGCCCCATGGCCCCTACCTTTTCTCCCCCTCGTGAGGATCCCTCCTTTGAGGCACCGTCGAATAGGCAACGATAGTTGGCGCCCACCGTGGGGCCAGCGGCGTCTGGAGGCTGGAACCGGGAGGGTTCCGCCATGGGAAGCTACGACGAAACCATCGCTGGGGGCGCGTCCTCTACGCCGGAATTTTCCGATCGTCCCTCCGGACGAGTGCTGGATTCCGGCTAAGACTAACCCCGTCAAGCTCTCCATCGTCCCAGTTGGCGGCATACACATCTTCATCGGTGAAACCGTCGATTTCGACGGGAACGCACTGGTAAGCAGCACTGACGCGACCGCCGCTGAGCAGGACGCAGTCCCGAAGATCCGATCAGAGACGCAGGAACTTCCTAAGGAGGATTCTGCCTTAGATCTGGAATAATCAAAGCCCACCCAATCCGCCCCTGAGCAGGAAATAAAGGTGGAAGACCAACGCAGATCCGCCTGGGTCCCAGGTGTTAGAAAAGCAACTGTCACTTCGTGCACTTAGCCTGCTGTCACAGGAGCGCCCTAAGTCGGAGCTGGCCCCATGCAGGTTGAGGCACCGGAGAATAGCGCCGCTCCGGATCAGCAGGAAGCTGTCGGAGAAAGCGACGCTCCGGGTGAAGAGTCGATCCTGGGCAACCTAAGCCCAATTTCCGGGGACACCTCCTCTATGAATACCGAAGAGTTCGATCGCAAGATGAAAGAATTCGGATACGGTGATCAGCCCGAAGTTGAATCCGCCCAGCCTAAACAGGTTCTCGCAACCTTGGCGGCGCTGGATCAACGGGAATCAGAGGATGAAAACACCCACTCCGATCCACAGCCATCCCATGCAGGATCTCCGCTCTCGCGGGAACGACCGCATAAGGAAGTCCTGTCCCCAGAAGAACTGGTTGAGCAGGCAGGCATGGATGCAATCGCACACTCGGATATCCTCAACAAACCCATAACTCCCGAAGACGCAGCAAATGCGGAAGCTCTAGAAGCCAAAAGACAGGAGATGCTGGCCATAGCCAAAAAATTCGCATCCACCGCAGCAGCAATGCTTGACGAGAGGAAGGAGGCCGCGAACTTCGTGGATAATTTTCTCCAGCGAGAACGTCAGGTGGATGAGTCATTGGCAAAAGTAAAGCAACTCCGGAAGCATTGGGAAGACAAGATCACCGAGGCTCAACGGGAGGCTGATAGAATCAGGAGAGAAGCTGTTGCTCCCCGCAAGATCACCTTCGCAACTCCCACCGAGCAACAGCCGTTCGCCACTCCAAATGATAACATGAAGAAGGCTGCGGAGATCTTGAAAAAGAAGGACGAGGAGATTGATATCGACTACGTCTGTATGCTCGTTGCTTCAGCAATGAAGCAGCAGAGCAAGGCAGACACTTCGCGCAGGTTGGAATCCAACCCGGAACATTGCATCTCTACCGCGCAGAAGGACGCCTACGACAATCGCCATCGCGATGATGAATCGCGAACCGGATCCTCGGAACGCAGAAGAAAAACCAGAGAACACCCAAATCCAATCCCTGTGCCATCAAAGACGTCTCCGTCAGATCCAAAAAAGGGGAAGGATGCGAAGTACACTGGTAAGGACAAGTACCGTAATCCCTCACTCCGCCCAACGGATACCCGCGTCCCCCGTCCCTCGCCACCGTAGTCCAGCCGGAAACACCAGACCCCATGGGCCTGGTGGAATCAATATCCGCGACAACGTGCCGCCTCCGAGGAACAGGAACACGGAGCGCACGCCGGAGCCCCGTCGGTGCCGGAACGTTGATCGTGCGCCCGAGCCTAGGAGGAGTCGGAACGAGGAGCGTGACCCGGAGCCTCGCAGAAGCCGGAACGGTGAAGGCAATAAGCACCAAGGTGAAGGCAGCCATTGAAGCCGGAGTCAGCATCGCGAAGGGCGGGACGAGTCAGGAGGCGGAGGCGGTGGCCGGAGATCTCGCTCACGCTCAAAATCCCCCCGCAATGGCTCGCGTGACGCGCGGGAACGTCTCAACGAATACAAAACTGACTACATCGGCCCAAAGTGCTTTGGCAGGATGATTCGAGAGGAACCAAAGCCAAGGATGAACCTCAAGCTACCTGGAAACCTGAAGAATTATGATGGCACAGAAAGGCCGGATACCTGGATTGAGGATTACTATAATGCAGTAACCTTCGCCGGAGGAACCCCTATATCTCCCCGACGTATGTCAAATGCATCTGTAGGTCCCGCCCGATCCGGCTCAGCGACCTCGATAAGAACTCCATCTTTTGCTGGTTCGACCTGAAGACCGCTTTCGAAAACACTTCAGAGGCACCTACAAGAGACCATCCACGGCATGCGACTTACGGTGCATGTATACAAAAAAGGAGAAACATCAACTTCCTCACACGATGGTTAGCAACCAGAATGAGTGCGAAAACATTGATAACGCACAGCCATGCACGCCTTCAGGTGGATTGCAGAGAGGAGGACTGCTGCGGCACAAGCTCACTTGTTTGGCTAACGCAAATAAACCGACTTTGGATGACATGATCTCCATTGCCAGCGATCACACTGCCGATGACGACGCAGCGGAGATCCGCCACAGCAATTCCGCATCAACAGGCGAAGAACCGTGATAACGGTAACAGCAGCGGCACTAAGCGGAAAAATCCCCCTGATGACCAGAAGAGTGGCGGATCCGAGATGGTCGCCATGGCTTTCCAACGCGGAGGTCAAGGAGGCGGAAGAGGCCACGGTCGCCGAGGTGGAGCCGGCAGGGGCCAACAGCGTGGTGATGAAGTCACCGCTGCCGGAACCCGCACCCCCCAAACCTATGAAGAGTACAGAGACATGCCCTGCCTGGCCCATCTGGATCCGGCTATGGGGAAGTCCACTCACACTAACCGCAATTGCAAATGGGTCAATGATCTCAAAAATGACCCGGAAGCAGGATACAAGCGAGCCCGGAAGCACCGCCCACGCGGCAAAGGAGGCAAGGGCAAGAACAAGGACAAAGAGGAAGACAGTTCCGAGGCGATGGATGAGGATGATGCTTCGCCGGATCCCAAGGAAGGATCCGCAGCTAAATGATACGTCCAAAACGTATCTACTTTCCCGAATACTTTTGCTATTGTTTTGCCTCTAATTTGTGTGTTTTGGATACAACTAACACGGACTAACGCTGTTTTCAGCAAGAATTGCTCAGGTGTCGTTTTTGTGCAGATTCAACTTTCGGGAAAATCCTCGAATTTATACCAAAGGGCCTATTTTACCAGAAGAATCACGGAGCCAAGGGCAGGCCCGGGGTAGGCCCAGGGGCTCAGACGCAGGCCGGCGCGGCCTCGGAGGGGGGCGCGCCGCCCTAGCGTGTGGCCCCCTCGGCTGCCCTCCGACGCCCTCCTTTGGACTACTTAAGGGTTTCGATCTAAAAACGCGAGACAGAAGTCGGGTCGCCGTAAACCTCCCGCACGCCGCCACCGTCGCGAAACTCCGTCTCGGGGACCAGAAACTCCGTTGGCACCCGCCGAGACGGGGAATTGGAGGAGATCATCGCCATCATCACCACCGACGCCTCTCCATCGACCAGCAATGTTTCCCCCATCCATGTGTGAGTAATTCCCCCGCTGTAGGCTGAAGGGGATGGTAGGGATTGGATGAGATTGGTCATGTAATATCATAAGATTGTTAGGGCATAGTGCCTAGTACTTTGATGATATTGTTGCAACTTGTTATGCTTAATGCTTGTCACTAGGCCCGAGTGCCATGATCTCAGATCTGAACATGTTATTGTTTCATCATGATATGCATTGTTTTATGATCTTACCTACAAGTTGTATACACATGTCGCTGTCCGGAACCCGAGGCCCCAAAGTGACAGAAATTGGGACAACCGGAGGGGATGGTAGTGATGTGAGGATCACATGTGTTCACTGAGTGTTAATGCTTTGCTCCGTACTCTATTAAAAGGAGTACCTTAATATCCAGTAGATTCCCTAGAGGCCCGGTTGCCACCGGCTGGTAGGACAAAGATGTTGTGCAAGTTTCTCATTGCGAGCACGTACGACTATATACAGAACACATGCCTATGGATTGCTTTGTACTTGGACACCGTTTTATTATTATCTGCAAAATGCCCTGCTTTGATTGTTACATGAGTTTCTCTCATCCATGTAACGCCCGTCATCCATCCCCGTGCCTACGTATTTTAATCCCGTCGTTTATCGTAATCACTATCGCTGTCTTTTACTCGTCACTGTACTTCACTATCGTTTACTACTATAAAATTGTTATTATCGATAAACTCTGCAGCAAGTCCGTTTCCAGTGTGCAGCTAAATTAACAACTCCGCTGTTAAGGCTTTCAAGTATTCTTTGTCTCCCTGTGTCGAATCAATAAATTGGGTTTTACTTCCGTGAAGACTGACGATCATCCCCTATACTTGTGGGTCATCAAGACTATTTTATGGCGCCGTTGCCGGGGAGCATAGCTTTATTTGGAAGTTCACTTGGATTGATATTGTTTGCTACAAATTCTCCATCATGGGTAAATCTCGCGATCCTAAAGTCGCCATATTACCATCCACTACAAGAAAAGGTACAACTCTAAGTACCTCTGCTACTCTTGATTCACCATGTGATAAGTCAACTTGTTTCACCACCGCAAGCTTCACTTGTTGGTACTTCTGCTGAATCTGAAAACTCTCATAATATTGATAATGTTTCTGCTGTGCTTGATGATAGTGGTTCATTGGGATCTTTTCTAGATGCTACAATCTAGGTCTAGACAAATTGAAAATACTGAAACTCCTAATGCTGCTACACCTGCTAATTCACCTGAGTCTGTTGATTATTCTAGTGATGATCCTGATGAGGATTATGTGGAGCTTAATGATGATTTTATTGATAAATGCAATGCTATTACTGATGCAAGAAAAATTAAAAAGTTTCTCGCACAACATACTGTTAGATATAAACTGTCTCCCGATCCTAAATTTGACATCTCCTATAAACATTAAGGATAAAGATTATGATTTTTCTCTTGATCTATCTCATATAGCTATTGTTGAGAAAACACCCTTTTGTGGTACTGAAAAAAGAAAGTGCTGTAGAACATATGAATGAACTTTCTTCTATGAGTAGCTTGTTTTCTGATGATGTCAAGATGCGTACTTATTTTGTTGCTAAAATTTTCCCTTTCTCATTAAAGGATGATGCTAAAACTTGGTATAATAATTTGCCTCCTGGCTCTATTAAAAGTCCAGGTGATTTGCTTGATGTTTTCTTTCGGAAATACTTTCCTGCTAGTGCTCAACATGCTGCTTTGCAGAAAATTTATAGCTTTGACCAGGAAGATGGAGAGAAATTGCCTGAAGCTTGGGCAAGATTTTGTTCTCTTATCAGAGCTCGACCTGGACATGATTTGGAAAAGCATGATTTACTTGATATATTCTATAGTGGACTAACCGTTGAGTCTAGAGCATATTTGGATAGTTGTGCTGGTTGTGTTTTCAGGAAAAGAACTCCAGATGAAAGCTGAAGAATTATTGGCTAAAATAGGCCGGAATCATGATGATTGGGCTACACCTGAACCAACTCCGACGCCAATATTGAAGAAGAGGGGTTTGATTAAATTGAATGATGAAGATATGAGGGAAGCCAAGAAGTCTCTTAAGGAGAAAGGTATTAAATCCGAAGATGTGAAGAACTTACCTCCCATAGAAGATTTATGCGAGATAATTCCCCCTTCATCCATGATTGAGGTAAACTCCCTTCAACGCTTTACTAGGGAAGATATTCCGTATTCAAAACCTCCCGCTCAATGCTTAGATGAGTTTGATAATTATATTGTTAAGCAAGAAAATTTTAATATGAGAGTAGAGAATCATTTAATGGAAAATTCTCAAGCTATTAGCAATTTGCATGATATTGTGGAGAGAACCTCCAATGATGTTAAGATGCTTGTTAAACATTTTCAAATGGTGCAAACTCAAATTGATCAACTCACTAAAGTGCAAAATGACTTGTTAAAAATAATTCTAAAGAGAAACATGCTTATGAAGTAACAACTAGAGGCGGTGTTTCTACCCAGGATCCTCTATATCTTGAGGGGCATCCCAAGAGAGTTGAACAAGATTCTCAACGAATTGAACCTAGTGCTCCTCTAAGAAAAAGAAGAAGAAACATAAAAATGTTGTAGAATCCTGAACCCGTTAATGATCCTAATAGTATTTCTATTTCTGATGAAACTGAAAGTGGTAATGAACATGATAATGATAATGATAAGAATGATGTCTGATAAAGAAGAGGTTGAAGATGAACCTGAAAAGCATGCTAAAAATAAAAAGTATACTAAAGAAGATTTTATTGCTAAGAAACATGGTAATGAAAGGGAAATTCCTAATGAGGAGATTTCCACTATGCTTGCTAATTACTCTTTCAATGGCAAAGTTCCAAAGAAGTTGGGCGATCCAGGTATACCGACTATTCCTTGTTCTATTAAAAATAATTATGTTAGAACTGCTCTATGTGATTTGGGAGCCGGTGTTAGTGTTATGCCTTTTTCTCTTTATAAGAGACTTTACTTAGATAAGTTGATACCTACTGATATATCTTTGCAAATGGCTGATAAATCTACTGCTATTCCTGTTGGTATATGTGAGGATGTTCCTGTTCAAGTTACTAATAACTGCTTGATATTAACTGATTTTGTTGTGTTGGAAATGCCTGAAGATGATAATATGTCTATTATTCTTGGGAGACCTTTTCTTAACACCGCAGGGGCTGTTATTGATTGCAATAAAGGAAAAGTTACTTTCAATGTTGATGACAAGGAGCATACCGTTTATTTTCCCAAGAGGATTGATAAAGTATGTGGAGTTAATACTATTTCTAATGTGAGAACTATCAAAGTTGGAGCTATTGATTGTCCTATATATGAGCCTAAAGAAGGATATCAAAATCTTATGATTGGATCCATATCAATACAATTCAAGGTAACATGATTGATTTGAGATTTATTTCTTCTTATGCTATGTAAAATTTATTTGGTGGCAAGACTTGATCAACCTTGTTAACAAATACTTTTATATGCATAGAGGAGGTAAAGAACATCTCTTTCTTCCTCCACTTGTTCTACTTGCTGTAGCACTTTTGTTTTGCAAAGTTCTTTAGTTAATTAGAGATTTCAAAATCTTTTTCTGTCCAGTAATAATAAAATTAATACCCAAAATTGTGCATTTTTCAAAGTTTTCAAAAATTCACAAAAATTATATTGTCGGTCCTATTTTTCGAAGACGCACCTGGGAGCACCTGGGGATGACCAACCCTCAGGTGGCACCCCCACAGGTCGGCGCGGCCTAGAAGGGGGGCGCGCCCTCTGTTGTGTGGGCCCCTCCTTGCCCCACCACTTCATCTTTTCCTCCCACTCTCTTCTCTCTCCCGAAAAAACTCGCAGATTTCTCTCACTCGCGTTTCTGCTCAAGAGCTCAAGATTTCTCGATCTCTTTGCTCAGCCCAGATTTCTGTCTGAAATTTGGCACATTTGCTCTCCGGTATGTGACTCCTCCGATTATCCAAGTAGAATTTTGTTTGGTTGAGTATATCTTGAATATTTTGCTGATGTAGGTAGCATGTTTAGTGAGCTTGCATGCTTGTTCTAAGTTGTACAAACTAGTTTTGATGCATGTTTAGTACTCTAGCAAGTTCCTATAGTAGTTTCCCTCAATTATATGTCACCAAATCAAATTTTATAATGTTTGTTGAAAAATTTCAGAAAAGGAAGATGGATAATTTAACTTTGGAGAAGTGTTTGAGAGAGAGACGACAAGCACGGGAAGGCCCTCTAGGACCGCCACCCGATTCAGGCGATCCTATAATGAGGATGTCATCGTGCCAAGCTTCGAGCCCGAAGAGGATAATGGAGTCCCTAACGCTTCATCTTTCCCATGTTATAACTTTTTGAATAATGCAGGGTTGCTGAATGATTTCTTGACCCTCGTTGGTAAGGCGGGCTTAACCGCCTATATGGAAGATGAGAGGGATTAATACCACATGCTCACTAAAATCTTTGTTGAGAGCTTTAAGTTTAACAACAAGCACTATCACCCGACAGTTACTTTCAAGATCTATGGTAATCCTGTTACTATGAAATTGGAAGAATTTTGTGTTGCATTGGATATTGCCCCTGTAGGTACAGCGAAGAGGATTGAGGACAATCCCAGGGCTTTGCTTGAGCTCTATCGAGAGATCACCAATGATGATTGCCGCACCATTCAGCGTGGCAAGATAAGAAACATCCAACTCCCCGCCATTAAGTATTTTGCTTATTACCTTGCTACTAGCATTCTTGGTAGGGAGAACACTAGCAATATTTCTAGCTATCATCTTGCTTTCTTAATTGCTGCACTCACTGAAGAGACACCTTATCATCTTGGTGCTCTTGTTGCTCGCCGCTTGTCTAACAGGGGGCCTATTTTTGGAGGAATTATTGCATCACGCATTTTAGCATATCTAGAACTTCCTCTTGACCCTACTGATGTGCCATTAACTCCTATAAGGCTTGATATTGCTGCTATGAAAAGCCATCAATTCGTTACAGCTGACTCTAGTTCAGATAATATTGTCTATAGAATGTTGTTTGCTGACGGGGATGAGAGGGAAATCCCTTTGCCACAGCCAGATTTGTTCAGTATTGACAGGAAACCATGGTCGCGCTCTAAGGAGGAGGTGGATGAGAAAATGAAGATACAAGGCTTCCACCAGCAGCATGACTCCGAGGACGCCGAGCCCTCCTACGACTACACCGTCACGTATCCGGGTGCTTCTTCCAGCACATACCCGGAATATGATCCATCTTCGTCGTACTACGAAGGTGCTACTTCATGGGCACCATGGGATTGAACTCCACTTAGGGCAAAAGCCTAAGCTTGGGGGAGGTATACCGGCATCACTCATTCTCTCGCATATTATGGCTGCCGGATACTTGTATATACTTGTTTAGCTTCTTAAGTGGTTTTCTAATAAGAGGGAGATGATATTTGGGGAAGTGCTGCCTGAAAACAGATTCTGGGCTGTTACTAAAAACATTCTCAAAATAGCCAGAATGTTTGTTTTCATTTTTGTACATATACCCATCCATGTGAGCATGCTTAGTTGGTTCATGTGAGGTATATGTCATTTAAGAAAGTCTAGTAGTTCATGATCTCTCATGTTTAGCTCCAATTTATTAATATGAGTAGCATGTCATGGATGTTTGCTTGCATTGTTTTATTCATAAATAGGTATGACATTGTGGTATCCTCCTCTGAATAATTCATTCGAATCGACTTGGCACATGCTCACGCATGCATATGACTGAACAAAAGTCAATTAAGCCTCGATGATTTACTTTGCTTCAGAGTTCTTGTATCACTTTTATGCCTCCGTTAATTTATTTTGTCGCAAGCATGATTATGACAGTGACTGCTCTCTTGATTTGTCGCTCCCCAGTCTATTGCTAGCCTTCACTTGTACTGAGCGGGAACGCTGCTCGTGCTTCCAAACCCCTGGAAACCAAGTTATTCCAAAGTGTCCACCATAAATACCTATGCATGGCATTTCAAACCATTCCAAGTAAATTCTCATGCGCTACCTTTAAACCTTCAAAATGCTTCTCAATTTGTGTTAATGTTTTATAGCTCATGAGGAAGTATGTGGTGTTTATCTTTCAACCTTGTCATTTACTTTTGACAGACTTTCATAATAAGAGCTGGCAACGGGGTGCCCAGCCCCAACTAATAACTTCATTAATAATTCTCTTCACATGTTTTGCCCTGATTCATCAGTAAGCAACTTAATTTTGCAAATAGACACTCCTCCATGGTATGAGATTGATGGTAGGCACCCGAGGATTCGGTTAGCCATGGCTTGTGTAAGCAAAGGTTGGGGGAGTGTCACTCATAATAAAAACTAAAGTACATGTGTAAACAAAAGAGAAGAGGGATGATCTACCTTGCTGGTAGAAACAACGTCCTTCATGGGAGCCGCTCTTGAAAGTCTGGTTGGCGAGGTAGTTGTTGTACCCATTACCATTCGTTGACAACAACAAAACACCTCTCAAAATAATTTTACTCCTGTTTTAAAAATGAAAAGCTCTAGCGCATGTTAATCCCTGCTTCCCTCTGCGAAGGGTCAATCTTTTACTTTTATGTTGTGTCACCATCCTTTCTTTGAGCACTTTCTTGAGAGCACAACTGTCATTCTTAGTATAATATGCTTGTCCCAAAATGTGATTGACTGTGGTATAAATTTGATGCTTTTATCTTTGACAATCTTTATTTCTAGTCTTTCTATGAACTTCAGAGGTGCCTGAGCATTTATGTTTTGCTGATCAAATACGGGCAAGCGAGATACCACTTTATCAAACTCTTTTATGAACATTGCAATCCTGCTGATAGACATGATTCATGATGCTTATTATTAATCTGTTGGTACTTTTCCATGATTGACATAGCTATTGGATAATCTTATTTGCATGTATCTTATTATGAATTGCTTAAGCACTTGTCCATGTCATGAGAATATTTACATCATATGAGCAAATGTGTTCGTGAAAGTTCTTTTATCGCACTCAGTTGTTAACTGAATTGCTTGAGGACAAGCAATAAGCTAAGCTTGGGGGGAGTTGATACGTCCAAAACGTATCTACTTTCCCGAACACTTTTGCTATTGTTTTGCCTCTAATTTGTGTGTTTTGGATACAACTAACACGGACTAACTGTTTTCAGCAGAATTGCTCTGGTGTCTCATTTTTGTGCAGAAATTCAACTTTAGAAAATCCTTGAATTTATACCAAAGGGACTATTTTACAGAAGAATCACGAGCCGAAGGGCAGGCCTGGGGGAGGCCCAGGGCCCCCAGACGCTAGGCCGGCGCGGCCTGGAGGGGGGGCGCGCCGCCCTAGCGTGTGGCCCCCTCGGCTGCCCTCTGACGCCCTCCTTTGGACTACTTAAGGGTTTCGATCTAAAAACGCGAGACAGGAAGTCGAAGTCGCCAGAAACCCCCAGTACGCCGCCACCGTCGCGAAACTCCGTCTCGGGACCAGAAACTCCGGTCTGGCCTCCGCCGCGACGGGGAATTGGAGGAGATCATCGCCATCATCACCACCGACGCCTCCATCGATCAGCAATGTTTCCCCCATCCTAATACCCCCGCTGTAGGCTGAAGGGGATGTAGGGATTGGATGAGATTGGTCATGTAATAGCATAAGATTGTTAGGGCATAGTGCCCAGGTCCGTAATTGGCACTTTGATGATATTGTTGCAACTTGTTATGCTTAATGCTTGTCACTAGGGTCCCGAGTGCCATGATCTCAGATCTGAACATGTTGTTGATTCATGAAGATATCATTGTTTTATGATCTTACTGCAAGTTGTATACACATGTCGCCGTCCGGAACCAATGGCCGAAGTCAGAGACAACCGGAGGGATGGCAGTGATGTGAGGATCACATGTGTTCACGAGTGTTAAGCTTGCTCCGGTACTCTATTAAAAGGAGTACCTTAATATCCAGTAGATTCCCTAGAGGCCCGGCTGCCACCGGCTGGTAGGACAAAAGATGTTGTGCAAGTTTCTCATTGCGAGCACATACGACTATATATGGAACACGTGCCTATGGATTGCTTTGTACTTGGACACCATTTTATTATTATCTGCAAATGCCCTGCTTTGATTGTTACATGAGTTTCTCTCATCCATGCAACACCCGTCATCCATCCCCGTGCCTACATTTTAATCCTGTTGTTTACCGCATCACTACTGTCGTTTTTACTTTATTTCACTACTACTACTGCTATAAACTCATTACCGATAAACTCTTGCGAGCAAGTCCATTCCCAGGTGTAGCTGAATTGACAACTCCGCTGTTAAGGCTTTCAAGTATTCTTTGTCTCCTTGTGTCGAATCAATAAATTGGGTTTTACTCTCCGCGAAGACTGTTGCGATCCCCTATATTTGTGGGTCATCACTAAACCCAACCCCTTTGGAAAAAAGAGCGTAGGTGCGTACCACACCTTCCTCGGAACCCCAACAGTCCACGCAAGTCAGCTTTCCTGATCCCGAACGCCACGTTCGGGACGCGCATGTCGTGGTCGGAAATTCCGTGCATGTTTGATAGGCAGGATCATCCTACCATCATGCCGAAAGAGTGCTATGCCTTGGTTGTAAGTCCCCGCATCGACGGCTGTGACTTCTGCAAGTGCCTCATGGATGGCAGAGCCAGCTTGAACATTATGTACCTGGACACTCAAGAACGGATGAACCTGTAGGGATTCGTTGCATAGAAAACAAATTTTTTCCTACCGCGAACACGCAATCCAAGCCAAGATGCAATCTAGAAGACGGTAGCAACGATGGGATGATCGAGACTCACCCTTGAAGAATTCCAAAGCCTACAAGATGAGGCTCTTGTTGCTGCGGTAGACGATCACTTGCCGCTTGCAAAAGCGCGTAGAAGATCTTGATCACGGCGCCACGAATGGGCAGCACCTCCGTACTCGGTCACACGTTCGGTGTTGATGAAGTCGACGCCCACCTCCCGTTCCAGCGGCAGCGGAAGTAGTAGCTCCTCTTGAATCCGGCAGCACGACGGCGTGGTGTCGGTGGTGGTGGAGAATCCCGGCGGAGCTTCGCTAAGCGTGCGGGGAAGGAGGAGTGGGGCGGCTAAGGTTTGGGGAGAGGGGGGCGCCGGCCACTATAGGGGTGCGGCCACCTTGTGGTGTTGGGGTGGCCGGCCCCCTCCCCTTGGCCCTCATTATATAGGTGGAACACCCAAGAGTTGGTCTACAAGTCTTCGAATAAGACCCCAAACCAAAACCTTCCATATCACATGAAACCTACCCAAGCTAGGACTCCCACTAGAGGTGGGATTCCCACCTTCCCTTGGGAGGGGGTGGCCGGCCACCTTAGGTGGAGTCCACCTCCTCCCCTTAGGGTTGGCCGGCCATGGTGGTGGAGTCCCTTCGGGACTCCGCCTTCCAAAGTGGTTTCTTCCGGACTTTTCTAGAACCTTCTAGAACCTTCCGTAGAACCTTCCGGATCATTTTAAACTTATAAAATGACTTCCTATATATGAATCTTATTCTCCGACCATTCCGGAACTCCTCGTGATGTCCGGGATCCCATCCGGGACTTCGAACAAATCTTCGAACTCCATTCCATATTCAAGATCTACCATTTCAACATCAACCCTAAGTGTGTCACCCTACGGTTCGCGAACTATGAGGACATGGTTGAGTACTCTCTCCGACCAATAACCAATAGCGGGATCTGGAGATCCATAATGGCTCCCACATATTCAACGATGACTTCAGTGATCGAATGAACCATTCACATACGATACCAATTCCCTTTTTCACGCGATATTTTACTTGTCCGAGGTTTGATCATCGGTATCACTCTATACCTTGTTCAACCTCGTCTCCTGACAAGTACTCTTTACTCGTACCGTGGTATGTGGTCTCTTATGAACTTATTCATATGCTTGCAAGACATTAGACGACATTCCACCGAGAGGGCCCAGAGTATATCTATCCATCATTAGGATGGACAAATCCCACTGTTGATCCATATGCCTCAACTCATACTTTCTCGGATACTTAATCCCACCTTTATAACCACCCATTTACGCAGTAGGGCGTTTGATGTAATCAAAGTACCTTTCCGGTATAAGTGATTTACAGATCTCACAGTCATAAGGACTAGGTAACTATGTATCGAAAGCTTATAGCAAATAACTTAATGACGTGATCTTATGCTACGCTTAATTGGGTGTGTCCATTACATCATTCATATAATGATATAACCTTGTTATTAATAACATCCAATGTTCATGATTATGAAACTAATCATCCATTAATCAACAAGCTAGTTAAGAGGCATACTAGGGACTCTTTGTTGTTTACATATCACACATGTATCAATGTTTCGGTTAATACAATTATAGCATGTATATAAACATTTATCATAAACATAAAGATATATAATAACCACTTTTATTATTGCCTCTTGGGCATATCTCCAACAGTCTCCCACTTGCACTAGAGTCAATAATCTAGATTACATTGTAAGGTACCTAACACCCATGGCATTCTGGTGTTGGTCATGCTTTGCCCTAGGGAGAGCTTTAGTCAACGGATCTGCTACATTCAGATCAGTGTGTACTTTGCAAATCTTTACTTCTCCATCTTCGATGTACTCGCGAATCGAGTGGTAACGCAGCTTGATATGCTTCAGCCTCTTGTGTGATCTTGGCTTCGTGCATTGGCGATGGCACCCATGTTGTCACGTAGATGACTAGTGGGTCCAATGCACTAGGAACCACACCGAGCTCTACAATGAACCTCTTCATCCATACCGCTTCCGATGAAGCCTCTGAAGCCTTATGTACTCAGATTCTGTTGAAGACTTCACCACCGTGCACTGCTTCGAGCTTCCAGCCATCGGCACCATTCAATATAAACACGTACCCAGACTAAGACGAGTCATCGGACGTGTTCCAACTTGCATCGGTGTAACCGTTACAACGATCTCTTGGTCACCTCCATAACAAAGAAACATATCCTTAGTTCTTTTCAAGTACTTCAGATATCTTGACCGCTGTCCAAAGTTCCATTCCCGGATCACTTTGATATCTCGCTAGTCAACCAACAACATGTGCTATATCCGGTCTAGTACATAGCATGGCATACATGATAGATCCTACTGCCGAGGCATAGGGATATTACTCATCCTTTCTCTTTCTTCTGCCGTAGCCGGTCCTTGAGTCTTACTAAGACCTTGCCTGGCAACATAGGTAAGAACCCTTTCTTACTTTCGTCCATTCTAAACTTCTTTAGAATCTTGTCCAGGTATGTACTCTGTGATAGCCCTATTAGGCGTCTTGATCTATCTCTACAAATCTTGATGCCTAATATATACGATGCTTCACCAAGGTCTTTCATTGAAAAACTATTATTCAAATAACCTTTTATACTGCTTAATAGTTCTATATCATTCCCAATCAATAATATGTCATCTACATATAATATCAGGAATGCGAGCTCCCACTCACTTTCTTGTAAATACAGGCCTCTCCATGACACTGTATAAACCCGAAGTCTTTGATCACCTTATCAAAGCGTCGGTTCCAACTTCTTGATGCTTGCTTCAGTCCATAGATTGAACGCTGAAGTTTGCATACTTTGTCAGCATTTTTAGGATCGACAAAACCTTTGGGTTGTACCATATACAACTCTTCCTCAATGTCTCCATTAAGGAACGCCATTTTGACATCCATCTGCCAAATCTCATAATCAAAAAATGCAGCTATTGCTAACAAAATCCTCACAGATTTTAGCTTCGCTACATGTGAGAAAGTCTCATCGTAGTCAACTCCTTGAATTTGTCGAAACCCTTTGCGACAAGTCGAGCTCAGTAATATTACCATCAGCATCTGTTTTTCTCTTGAAGATCCATTTATTCTCGACAGCCTTGCGGCTATCAGGTAAGTCTACCAAAGTCCATACTTTGTTATCATACATGGATCCCATTTCGGATTTCATGGCTTCTTGCCATTTGTTGGAATCTGGGCTCATCATCGCTTCTTCATACGTCGCAGGGTCCTCATCATTGTTATCCACAATCATGACATTTAGACAAGGATCATACCAATCAGGAGTGGCACGTTCCCTTGTCGATCTGCGAGGTTCAGTAGTTTCCTCGTTCAAGTTTCAAGGGATCATTATCATTAGCTTGCTCTCTGTTTGTGTAGGCTGGGACAGAATCGCTTTCCGTATCATGGCCGCTACTTGATCAACGACAGTAAAGATTTATCAATCTCATCGAAGTTCTACTTTTCTTCCAAGCCACTTCTTTAGTGAGAAATTCTTTCTCAAGAAAGGTTCCGCTCTTAGCAAACAAAAGATTTTGCCTTCGTCTCAGAGAAAGGCACAGAGTTTCCTTAGGGTATCCTATGAAGACGCATTTCTTCGCTTTGGGTTCTAGCTTGTTCGGTTGTAACTTCTTTACATAGGGCTTCGCAACCTCAAACTTTAAGGAACGACAGTTTAGGTTTCTTATTAAACCATAATTCATACGGGGTCGCTTTACGATTTTGATGGTGCTCTATTTAAAGTGAATGCAGGTTTCTAATGCATAACTCCAAAAAGATAACGGTAAATCAGTAAGAGACATCATAGAACTAACCAAATCTAAGAGAGTTCGGACATGCACGCTCGACACACCAAGTTTCGTTGTGGTGTTCCCGGCTGTGTCAATTGTGAAAGTATTCCGTATTTCTTTAAATGCATGCCAAACTCATAACTCAGATATTCACCTCCGAGATCAGATCGTAGAAATTTAATCTTCTTGTTACGTTGATTTTCTACTTCTTTGGAATTCCTTAAACTTCTCGAAAGTTTCGGATTTATGTTTCATGAAATAGATATACCCATATCTACTCAGATCATTGATACGTCCAAAAACGTATCTACTTTCCCGAACACTTTTGTTATTGTTTTGCCTCTAATTTGTGCATTTTAATGCAATCACTTTGATTAATCACTGCTTTCTGCAGAATCGCTCTCGGTGTCTCGTTTTTGTGCGTAAATCCAACTTTCGGAAAACTTTAATTTATGCACAGTCTCTATTTTCCCGCAGAACCCGACCTGTTTTCGTAAGGACAACCAGGTGGAGGCCCGAGGGCCCCACACCATAGGCCGGCGCGGCCCAGGGGGCCCGCGCGCCATGTGGTGTGGCTCCTCGCTGCCTCCGACGCTCCTTCGATCTACGATCGCCCGACCCAAAACGCACGGAGAAGTCGAAGTCGCCAAAACCACCAGAACGCCGCCACATCGCGAACCTCCGTCGCGGGAGCCACTCCGTTCTGGCACTCCGCCGGGACGGGAATTGGAGGAGATCATCGCCGCCATCACCGCCAATGCCTCTCCATCAACCAGCAATGTTTCCCCCATCCGTGTGTGAGTAATTCCCCCGCCGTAGCCGAAGGGGATGGTAGGGATTGGATGAGATTGGTCATGTAATAGCATAAGATTGTTAGGCCATAGTGCCTAGTGTCCGTAATTGGTACTTTGATGATATTGTTGCAACTTGTTATGCTTAATGCTTGTCACTAGGCCCGAGTGCCATGATCTCAGATCTGAACATGTTATTGTTTCATCATCATATTCATTGTTTATTGATCTTACCTGCAAGTTGTATACACATGTCGCTGTCCGTAACCGATGGCCCCGAAGTGACAGAAATCGGGACAACCGGAGGGAATGATCATGTGAGGATCACATGTGTTCACGGAGGGTTAATGCTTTGCTCTATTAAAAGTTGTAACTTAATTTCCAGTAGTTTCCCTAGAGGCCCGGCTGCCACCGGCTGGTAGACAAAAGATGTTGTGCAAGTTTCTCATTGCGAGCACGCACGACTATATATGGAACACATGCCTATTGATTGCTTTGTACTTGGACACCGTTTTATTATTATCTGCAAATGCCCTGCTATGTTTGTTACATGAGTTTCTCTCATCCATGCAACGCCCGTCATCCATCCCCGTGCCTAGCAGTATTTTAATCCTGCTGTTTACTAAAATCAGTACTGTCAGTTTCCCGTTACTCGCCGCGTTATTTCACTACCGAAGCATCGCTATAAAACTGTTAATATCGATAAACTCTTGCGAAAGCAAGTCTCGTTTCAGTGCAGCTGAATTGACAACTCCGCCGTTAAGGCTTCCAAGTGTTCTTTGTGCTCTCCTTGTGTCGAATCAATAAATTGGGTTTTACTTCCCTCGAAGACCTGCTGCGATCCTCTATACTTGTGGGTCATCAAGACTATTTTTCCGGCGCCGTTGTGCGGGAGCATAGCTTTATTTGGAAGTTCACTTGGATTAATATTGTTCGCTGCAAATTCTCCATCATGGGTAAACTCGCGATACTAAGATCGCCATTACCATCCACTACAAGAAAAGGTACAATTTTCTGAGTACCTCCGCTACACTTGATTCACCATCTGTGATTGATAAACTTGTTTCACCGCCGCATGCTTCACATGCGGGTACTTCTGCTGAATTTGAAAACTCTCATAATATTGATAATATTTCTGCTGTGCTTGATGATAGTGGTTCATTGGGATCTTTTCTAGATGCTACAATTGCTCAGTCTAGACAAATTGAAAATACTGAAACTCCTAATGCTGCTACACCTGTTAATTCAACTGAACTTGATTATTTTAGTGATGATCCTGATGAAGATTATGTGGAGCTTAATGATGATTTTATTGAAAAATGCAATGCTACTACTGATGCAAGAAAAATTAAAAGTTGCTTGCATAACATGCTGTTAGATATAAACCGTCTCCTGATCCTAAATTTGCATCTCCTATAAACATTAATGATAAAGATTATGATTTTTCTCTTTGATCTATCTCATATAGCTATTATTGAGAAAACACCCTTTTGCGGTACTGAAAAAGAAAGCGCCGTTGAACACATGACCGAGTTATCTACTCTTAGTGGCTTGTTTTCCGATGATGTCAAGATGCGTACTTACTTTATGCTAAAATCTTTCCATTCTCATTAAAGGATGACGCTAAAACTTGGTATAATAGTTTGCCACCTAATTCTATTAAAAGTCCAAAAGAATTGCTTGATGTTTTCTTCCGTAAATACTTTCCTGCTAGTGCTCAACATATTGCTTTGCAGAGAATTTATAATTTTGACCAGGAAGATGGAGAGAAATTGCCCGAGGCTTGGGCGAGATTTTGCTCTCTTATTAGAGCTCGGCCTGACCATGATTTGGAAAAGCACGATTTACTTGATATATTTTATAGTGAACCTCACCATTGAGTCTAGGGCATACCGATAGTTGTGCTGGTTGTGTTTTCAGAAAAAGAACTCCAGACGACGTCAAGAATTATTGGCTAAAATAGGCCGGAATCATGATGACTGGACTACGCCTCTCTGAACCAACTCCAACGCCAATATTGAAGAAGAGGGGGGTTTGATTAAATTAAATGATGAAGATATGAGGAAAGCCAAGAAGTCAGGTATTAAACCTGAAGATGTGAAGAATCTTCCTCCCATAGAAGATATATGTATAATTCCTCCTTCATCCATGATTGAGGTAAACTCCTCTCAACGCTTTACTAGGAAAGATATTCCGTATTCAAACCTCCCGCACAATGCTTAGATGAGTTTGATAATTATATTGTTACAAGAAAATTTTAATATGAGAGTAGAGAATCATTTAATGGAAAATTCTCGTGCAGATATTAGTGAATTGCATGATATTGTAGAAAGACCAATGATGTTAAGATGCTTGTTAAACATTTTCATATGATTCAAACTCAAATTGATCAACTCACTATAGTGCAAAACGACTTGTTGGGGAATAATTCTAAAGAAAAACATGCTTATGAAGTAACGACTAGAGGTGGTGTTTCTACCCAGGATCCTCTATATCCTGAAAGGCATCCCAAAAGAATTGAACAAGATTCTCAACGAATTGAACCTAGTGCTCCTTCTAAGAAGAAAAAGAAGAAGAAAAAATGTTGTAGAATCCTCTGAACCTGCTAATGATCCTAATAGTATTTCTATTTCTGATGCTCAAACTGAAAGTGGTAATGAACATGATAAAGATAATGATAAGAATGATGCTCCCGATAAAGAAGAGGTTGAAGAAGAACCTGAAAAGCATGCTAAAAATAAAAGTACACTAAAGAAGATTTTATTGCTGAGAAACATGGTAATGAAAGAGAACCTTGGGTGCAAAAGCAAATGCTTTTTCCTGCTAAGAAACTAAAATCAAAGGAAGAAGAACACTATAATAAATTTTGTGATTGGATGAAACCTTTATTCTTGCAAATCCCTTTGACTCATGCTATTAAATTGCCTCCTTATTCAAAGTATATGAAAGATATTGTTACTCAAGGAAAATCCCCAATGAGGAAATTTCCACTATGCTTGCTAATTACTCTTTCAATGGCAAAGTGCCAAAGAAGTTGGGCGACCCAGATATACCTACTATTCCTTTTTCTATCAAGAATAATTATGTTAAAACTGCTCTATGTGACTTGGGAGCCGGTGTTAGTGTTATGCCTTTTCTCTTTATAATTTCAATATAAGTTGATACCCATCGATATATCTTTGCAAATGGCCGATAAATCTACTGCTATTCTATGAGGATGTTCCACTCTTCAAGTTACTACTAATCGCTGATATTAACCGATTTTGTTAAAAAGAATACCTAAGATACAACATGTCTATTATTCTTGGGAGACCTTTCTTAACACCGCAGGGGCTGTTATTGATTGCAATAAAGGAAAGGTTACTTCCAATGTTGATGATAGGGAGCATATCGTTTATTTTCCCAAGAGGATTGAGAAAGCGTGTGGAGTTAATACTATTTCTAATGTGAGAACTATCAAAGTGGGGTAACTATTGATTGTCCTATATATGAGCCTAAGGAAGAATATCAAACTCTCGTGATTGGATCCATATCAATACAATTCAAGGTAACATGATTGATTTGAGGTTTATTTCTTCTTATGCTATGTAAAATTTATTTGGTGGCAAGACTTGATCAACCTTGTTAACGAATACTTTTTATATGCATAGAGGAGGTAAACAACATCTCTTTCTTTCCTCCACTTGCTCTAGTTGTTGTAGCATTTTTAATTTGCAAAGTTCCTTAGTTAATCGAAGATTTCAAAAAATTTCCTGCCCATAATAAACTTAATACCCAGAAATATGCATTTTTCAAAGTTTTCAAAAATTCACAAAATTATACCGTTGGTCCTATTTTTCGGATTTAGGCACTGGGAGCACCCAGACTCAGGTAATCTCGCAGGTGCCACACCACGGTGCCGGCGCTACTAAGGAGGGGGCGCGCTTACTCGTGGTGTGGGCCTCCCTTGCCCCACTATCTCATCTCTTTCTCCCAGCACCTTCTCTCTCCCGAAAACTCTGCACCCAGTCCTTCCTCATCGTTTTTGCTCAAGAGCTCCAGATTTCTCGATCTCTTTGTTCAGCCCAGATTTCTTGCGAAATTTGACACATTTGCTCCTTGGTATGTGACTCCTCCACCCATCCAAGTAGAATTTTGTTTGGTTGAGTATATCTTGAATATTTTGCTGCTGTAGGTAACATGTTTAGTGAGCTTGCATGCTTGTTCTAAGTGGTAGAAACTAGTTTTTTGATGTATGATTAGTACTCTAGCAAGTTCCTATAGAAGCCTCCTCAATTATATGTCACCAAATCAAATTTTTATATTGTTTGTTG